>JAWUZG010000056.1:18172500-19629534 GCA_036785705.1 Acanthornis magna
CAAATGTCACCCAGCCTGGCCTGGGCCGTGTTTGCTGAGCTTGGTGGGAGCCAGACCCTCGTGGCTGTTGTGTCCCCACCTCGCTGGGCTTCCTTCTGTCCGAGCCTGACCTCGTGCCTGAGCTGAGCTCCTTCCTGGGGTAGCCTTTGGGTGCAGTTCCATTCAAATGGACAAGTGTGCAGAGGGAAGCTCTCCAGCCTCCCAGCTCCTCTCCTGCTTCTTGGTGGGGATCTTCTTTGGGTGCTTTCCAGGGAATTCTGTTTCTTTGACCTCTTCCACCCCCTGTTAGTCTTCTTGCACACCTCTTTGGTTAAGCCATGGAAATTCCAAAGCACCAGTGCTGTCTGTGCTGTCGCTGCTGAGATGAAAAAAGTTCACCACAGCAGCTTCTTGGTCAGAGAAAAGGAGCTAACTTTTTATTTCCAGAGCCTTTTTATACTACTTCTATTTCTACCATTCACGTCACACATCCATTGGCTCTCAATTCACCACCCCACAATGTCATTGCTCACCCATAGAACAACATCTTGGAAAAACCCCTCCTGCGAGTCTCTTACTATCTCTGTTTATGGATTCCTGCTTGTTTTGAACCACAAAGCAACTGTGAGAATTGGGAACAGCAAACTGCTCTCATGGCAAAGCAGCTCTCACTACCTGCCCGCGATTCCCACATGTCCCACAGCCAAAGTCCCTCTCCATCCTCAGGAAGGTCCCCTAAGAACAGTCCTGTGCTTTGCTGCTGCACAGATCACTTTTAAATGGGTGCTGGTGCCTGGAGCTGAGCTCGCTGTTCTAAAGCACAGCCCCGAAGGGCTCTGATTGCGGTAGATTGTGGTTGAATTCGGTGATCTTAGCGATCTTCCCCAGCCTAAAGGGCTCTGGGACCTTCTTGCAGGTTTGACACCTTCGCTCTGGGGTTAAAAGTGCTCCAGTCTCCTCACAGAACCTTCAGCCAGGGAGCTTTGCGCGGGCTGGAAACATCCCAGTGCCAAACTGCCTTCAACACTGGCACTTTTGGGATTTTCTAAACTTGTTTTCCATCCCACAGCGAGTGAAATCCTCATAGTCCTGAGGTGGTGGTCAGGGTGTGCTGTGTGGGCAGTTACAGCTCCAGGTGACACAGCACAGCTCAGCTGAGCTCTTCAAGCACCACTGGCTCTGTTTTGGACACACTCGATGTCACAGTGGAATTATTCCAGGTTAGAAACACTTGGTGTTGTGAGGCTGATTATTCTGAGGCCAATTTCCCCTTGGCTCTAAGGAGGTCCTAAAGCTGCCCTGGTCCTTCCTCCTTGAGCCATTTCCAGGAGAACCTGGAAATGCTTTAAAGGAACGAAATTGAGACCTCGGTTCTTTCTGATGGTTGCTTATTGTGTTGGTGGTCATGGGAGTTGGTAGGACTTCCACCAAAACACAGCACCAAAACATTATTAATAATTAATATTAATTAATATGAAATATTGATAATTAATATTAATTCATAGGATTAATTAATTCAGCTGCCCAGAGGAGCTGTGGATCTGTCCAGGGCCAGCTTGGAGCAGCGTGTTCTGGTGGACAGTGTGGAATAAAAACTGTGCAGGGGAGTTTTCAGGTGTTCTGCAGTGCTGGGATTTGTGGAGCTGGTTTTAAACTCTTGCCGAAATACAGTGGCTCACTTTGGCGGTTTGAAAATCTGTTTGTTCATTTTATAGGACTTGAATTTACTCGCGGAAAGGATGAATTAGTGATTTGAGAAAATTGAACCCAAAAAAGGCAGGCACGGTGGTTCTTCTCAAATCCCAGCAAACTGTGCCTGATGGTTTTTGTCGAGCAATGATCTTATGGGGCTGTTAACGACATCGGGGCTGGGATTATTTTTTAATGGCAGAATTAGCGAGGAGCATTGTGTGGATGGGAGCTGCGCCTGCCAGAACCTTTATTTTTTACCATGTGGTGACTTATAGTGAGCTCTGATCCAGCTACAAATAAGACACGCTCATTTAAGCAACGATCCTAATTGGAGCAGCTTCTCCCACCATGACAAGATTCCTGCTCCTGGCCCAAAGATGGGGAGAGGCTCGTTGCTAATGGAGTTCATCCTGCCACAGCCAGCAATAAAGGCAGGCTGCTGTTATTTGGGAGCTGAGAGCCATTTAATATTCCAGCACTGGGCTGGGTTTGTCTCCAGCTCCAGGAAGCGCTGCCTGGGAAGCGCCGAGCGGCGCGGATGATTCCCGTCGGGAAGGACACGCGCCGCTTGCTGTGCTGCAGCCTCCCCGGAGCGCTGCCACGCCGAGGGGAGCCGAGCGGGGCTGGGAGCCTTGGAAAGTGTCCTGGATGTGGCCCTGTGCTCTGGTTTTTTTGGGTTTGCCACGGAGCAGGATTCGGATTCGGATTCCAAAGCAATAGGTGCGGTTTCAAACCGTTTGGGGAAGTGTTTGTCGTCGGAATCTGGTCCAGGCATGCAAAAGGATTGGAAATAGGATTTAGAAATACAAACCCCGGAGCCCCGGGAGCGGCTGAGGGAGCTGGGAAAGGGCTCAGCCTGGGGAAAAGGGGATCAGGGGGACCTTGTGGCTCTGCACAGCTCCTGACAGGAGGGGACAGCCAGGGGGGTCGGGCTGTGCTCCCAGTGAACAGTGACAGGAGAAGACACAGCCTCGAGCTGTGCCAGGGGAGGCTCAGGTTGGATTTTGGGGGAAATTTCTTTGTGGAAAAGGTTGTGAAGCATTGGAACTGCCCAGGGCAGTGGTGCAGTCACCATCCCTAGAAATGCTCAGAGGAGTGAGGCTGTGGCACTTGGGGACATGAGTCAGTGGTGAACATTGAGGTTGGCAGTTGGATTTGATGATCTTGAAGGTCTTTTCCACCCTTAACAATTCCATGATTCTGTGATTGGAGAAATGCAGGTGTTGGCTCTGAAACCTCAATATTGCAAGCGGAATCTGTAGGTTTTTAACGTTCTCACTACTCACGGTCTCACAGTCTCCTGTGATATTTTCTCTTGAGCTGACAAAAGAAATCTGCCCTGTGCCCTGCTCAGCCTGCAGATCTCCAGCAGCATCCCAGACGAGCCACCTGGGCCACTTCAGTGTTCTCCTGGCTGATACCTGCGCTCAGTAAATCAAATTCCACTTCCAAATTCCAAGCAGAGATTGTGAGAACCATAGAATCCTTCATAATCCTGTATTTTCCTTTTAATGCATGAGAAATTCTCAGTGTAAAAGGTAAATGAGGCAGGTCTGCATTTCCAGTTTGGTAACTGGTGGCTTACTGGGTTCTGCCCCTCTGCAGCAAAATGTGGGATTAAGTTTTTCAGGAAAATCAGAGCTCTGTTCATAACGTTTTTTTCATCCCTTGCAGTGGTTTGAGAAGTGACATTATTTTCAAGGCTCTTCCAAACTGTAGTTATTTCCCCATTACCTTGCTGTCAAAATGTATTGTGGAGGAAATAACTGTATAAAATCATTTTAGGTTGGAAGGTACCTCTAAAATCATCAAATCCAACCATTTAGTCACTTCCTGAGCTGTATTCCAGCTGCAGAATTCCCAAAACCTTCTAGGAATGTCATTTTTCCTGATCTCTGGTCAGCTCAGCATTCAGTGGGTGCTCGCAGCTTGGGTACAAAGACCCCAAGAGCCCAATCCCAGGAACTCTGTGCTTTTCAGCCTTTCAGCTTCCCACCCTTTGGACCCCATGGGATTTGGCTTCAGAGGTGTCTGCTCTGCATCTGGGAAAGGCTGGGCAGGCAGAAAGCTGGAGTGCATCCAGCAGAGTCCTTTGGATATTCCCGAGGCTCTCCAGGGCTGTTTTGTTTAACCTTTCTGTGCTTGGAGTGTTCCTTCCAGGAAAGCAATCGTTTGTCTCACTGCAGCAGGGATTGAAGTGCTGCTTTTGGTTTATTTGGTTTTAATTGTATTGAATTGGGGAGGAGAAGAACTCCGTTTTTGCCCCTCAGTTTTAAATTGCTGTGTTGTTCCAGTTCTGTTTGAAGAGTTCCACGAGCAAATCCTGTTTTTGACAAATAGGAGGCAGCATTGCAAAACCTGCCTGTTGGAGCGAGCCAGGCAGAAATTGAGAAGAAAAATTAATTAGTTGTCCTCATGAATCCTTACCCTGATAGCTTCATGAGTAAGTAGAGAGAAGCTTTCCATGAGTTTCTTGAGCGTTTCTGTGAAGTGCCCCCACAGAGATACTCGGTCTCACAAGACTGCAGTTTAATCTAGCTCAAGGACTTTCCAAACTCCACAAATCAAAGACCTCTTTTTTTTTTTTTTGGTGTGTGTGTGTGTGTGTCTCTTTTTAAATCCTTACTCCAGAAACATTTAAGAGCATCACTTAATGCTGGTGGGGTGTTAACGCTGAGCTCTGAAGCGTTTCAGTGTCAATATGTTTTCAGATTTTCCCGTGGAAAAAAATTAACTTGCACTTAATACATGCTTTCTGTAAAGTTGTTTCTATTATCTTTTTTTTTTTTTTTAATGTGGTTAAATATACCTCTCTGCTTATTGGAATAGCCTTAAAAATTCCCAGGATGTTCAGCTTGATCAAATAACACGATGTGTGTTTCCTCCTGAGCCCTGAATTCCTTAACCTCACAAATCTGTGCTGCATTTTGCTCTTACTGTAAATGCAGTAAAATACTCCAAATGCTCAGAATGAAACAAGATGTATTTTTTTTTTCTTTAGGAATTTCTCTTTAGATTCTCAGGCATTGATTTAAATGTATGAAACCAGAGAATTTCTGGAGTTTGGAAGATTTCCATAGGTTCTACCACATGTGTGTGTTTACCGAAACCACCCGTAATTTGTCCTGGGGAAAATCTGGTTTGAGGTATAGTTTTATGGAGACAGAAACTGTGACCTTACCAGTGTATGAGATTCAGAGACTTCTAGAGGAACAAGGTAAAACCACAGGTAGGAATTGCTGAATAATTACCTTTAGACCAACCTGAGCAAGAACCTTCCCAGGAGGACAAGCTCATTTAATGGTTCCTAAAACTCAATCTTGTGGATGTCAATGGTCATGCTTGATTATTTGCAGCGGTGTTTTATGAAAAAGCAATAAAAATGCATCGGGAGGGTGCAGAGGAGAACAGGGAACAACAAATGGGTTGAGTTTTCGCGGGGTCCCCTCGGTGAATGCGGGTGTCACGCTGGCTGCCTCGGACGTGTGGCTGTGTGTGTGCCCAAATACTGCCGTGCTCTGCTGCCTGATGAGCGACGGGAGAGCAGCCGGGAGAGGGAGAAATTCTGGGTTTGTTGGAGAGAAAAGCAATTACAGTTCCGGTGGAAGGATTAACCTGTTTTTGCAGGCCCTTCGGAGAGCCCACGGACAGGCACGGGGCTGGTGATGGAGGAAGTGCCTCTGGATTATTCCTGCTCCTAATCGCTCCGTCCCTGCCCTTTTCTGGGCTCTGAAAAAATGTCTTTTATTCTGGAGAAAGTACCCCCCAGTAGCAAGTGCTCCAACCAAATAAACCCAAATATCTGCAGGGTTATTTAACCAGGAGCACCTCTGGGTTATTTAACCAGGGACACTGTTGGGTTATTTAACCAGGAACACCTCTGGGTTATTTCTGGGAGCACCTCTGGGTTGTTTAACCAGCACCACTGCTGGGTTATTTAACCAAGAACACCTCTGGGTTATTTAACCAGGAACACCTCTGGATTATTTAACCAGGAACAACTCTGGGTTATTTCTGGGAGCACCTCTGGGTTATTTAACCAGGAGCACCTCTGGGTTATTTAACCAGGAAAAACTCTGGGTTATTTAACCTAACCAGGAGCACCTCTGGGTTATTTAGCCAGGAACACTTCTGGGTTATTTAACCAGGAACACCACGTTCCCTGCAGAGGAAGGTCCTGATATTCGCAGGAAACTGAGGAGCACTGCTGGAGGAGAGCTGCTCCTGCCATGGCTGGAGGTGTTGAGGCAGGCTCTGTTTTGGGATGAAACGCTGCCCTTTCCACCTCTGCTCTGTCCAGCTCTGGCTCTGGAAATAAATGAAATAAATGAGTTTCCTGTGCTGCTCCGATCCCGGCAGACAAAACTTCACACCGAGGTGCCCCCGCGGGTAATTTGTCACATTTGGCACCTGCTACTGAGGAAAGAGCAAGAAGGTGCAGAGATGTAATCATCCTTCACCTTCCTGCCCGGGGTGGGAGCCGAGCGGGAACGATCCAGGAATTCTTTCAAGTCTGGGCCTCGGAGCCACCTCCGGCCACCGCTGGCTTCTGCCAACTTGTTACTTGTCAGAAATCCCCTGCATTAGGCTTCTTCAGGCCTTTTGAAGTAGATTGGCTGGAAAGGCAGAAATAGATTTTTTTGTTGTTGTTTTATAGATATATGTATTGTTTTAGGAATGCTGCGGAAGAAAGTTGTCTTGTAAGAGTAAATGGAAAGTCGGACTTGGATTTTGTTTTTATATAGAGAGAGTGGTTTTTTTCAGAATGTTGTGGGAGAAAGTTGTCTGGAAGGAGTAAATCTGAAGTCAGAAATGGATTTTATTTAGATATGTGTGTATATATATAATGGTTATTTAGGAATGCTGTGGAGGAAAGCTCTCCTTGTGGGAGTAAATCTGAATTTATACAATATTGTCATTCACTGGGCTCATTGTAGCCAAGGGCCATGCACTGAAGAGTTGGACTTGGTGATCCTTGTGGATCCCTCCAGTTCAGAATATTCTTGGAACTACAGTGCATTTATTACCTGTAATTGCACCTGGCAGCATTTCTGGTGCATCTGAAACTTGTTTTTATTAAAAAAACAGACAAGAAAAATCACTGTTTGGCCACAATGTAAAATGCAGCTACTATAGAAAAGTAAATATGTTTTTGTAAGCTTTAGTACAAGAGAAGCTGGAGTGTGTAAAAATTCTTTAATCCTGGAGATTGTGAGGGCTGAAGTGCTAAGGCAGAGCTGCTTTGCCAAGCACAGATTATTTCTGAAATGCTGCCATCGCAGCAGCCACGGAGGGTTGGAGCAGGAGTGTGGCCCAGAGGAGAGGCTCATTCCACAGGCAGGGAGCGCCGGGGGAGCCCGAGCCGGGAGGAGCTGAGCTTTGGATTGCTGGCTTCTGGAAACTTCCCTCCTGTGGCCCTGGAGCCACAGGACCATGGCAGCTCCTTCTGCACAGGCGGAGCCGAGGGGAACGGAGGGGAAATTTAACTCTTCCCGGAGCAGCAGGGATTAAACTTGTGTGGGCATCACAGGGAATTCCAGCCGCTGTGGCCACCAGGTTCTTGTAGGGTGTGCTGGTTACACTGTCCATCTTTCCATCCATCATTCCGTCCATCATTCCATCCACTGTTCTGTCCGTCATTCCATCCATCGTTCTGTCCATTGTTCCATCCATCCTTCCATCCATCCTTCTATCCATCCTTCCGTCCATCCTTCCATCCATCCTTCCATCCATTGTTCCGTCCATCATTCCGTCCATCCTTCCATCCATCCTTCCATCCATCCTTCCGTCCATCCTTCCGTCCATCATTCCGTCCATCCTTCCGTCCATCATTCCATCCATCATTCCGTCCATCCTTCCATCCATCATTCCGTCCATCCTTCCATCCATCGTTCTGTCCATCGTTCCATCCATCGTTCCGTCCATCGTTCTGTCCATCTTTCCATCCATCAGGCTGGCCCCGAGGGACAAGAAACACGATTTGATCCCAAGTTTTCCATCCCCTCCCTGAAGGTTTTAAAAGCTCTGTGTCCTGGTTTTCCTGTTAGGGAGGTTGTGGGATTTCTCCTTCAGAAGGATGTGATAAATCTCAGGCTTTCAGTTGTTTTGAGAAAATTTTTCACTCTCCAGAAGTGGTGTGTTGGGGTAAGATCCCCGAAGGTGTGGAAAGCCTCGGGGGGTGTTGTGTTTGTTGCCAGTCAGGAATGACTCCCGAATTTCATTGACACCAGAGTGTTTCCAAAAAAATAAGCAACTCCAAGCTGTATCTGTTGAATTTGTTTCTTGAGTTTATCCATGTAAAGGATAGGAAGAAGAGGAGGGTGCCTTATCCATGTTTATTTGTGCTGGACATTTTTTATTCCTGAGCTTCAGCAGCATCTCTGCCTCTGCTCTGCACAGGGAGAGCAAATGGAGCAGGAGACGTTCCAAATAATCCGTGAGAGGCTAATGCTGGGATCTGTCATTCCAGCTGATACTGCGAAGGTTCCAAAGGATTGGTTGGCTTCTGGGTGTGCTCTTAGGTGGTTCTTTCTTCCTTTGTTCAGACCTGTGAGGGAAGAAAAAGGAGTTACAGATCCTAATGTTATTGCTGCCTTCAAAAGAGAGGGATTTGGGAGGGATTGTTCAGCATTCTCATTCTCAGGTCTTCATTTAGATAATGGCACTTCCCCTGACTCCAGGGAAGTCAATAAGGTTTATACCGGAGTCATGGCACTCTATAAATTAAATATTAGGAGCAGTGTTTGAAGTTTCAAGCCCTCCCTCCTCCTGCAGCTCAGATTTTCTGCCGCTGTGCTTTTGTCTTTCTGCCTGAGCACCTTGCTGACAAGTGCTAATAACAAAACGCCAAGCGAGGGTCCAGTCGGAGTTACCACACATTAAACATTCTGAACTTGTCCTTTTGCTCATAGATTGTGCATAATTAATAATTAAACGGTTTCAGTTGTAATGGGTTGACCTCCTTGAACTGTTCATTATTCACAAGGCAAAGGCATCACTCAAACTTTTTTCCGCGTGCCCTTCCCTCGCTCTGTGTGCTCAGTTGGGCTGGTTTGGAGATCAGAGGCTGCTCTTGTCTTCTCCTGCAGCAGATCCCGGTTAGGGAAACGTGGCTTGGATGCTCAGGGAAGCAGCCAGTGCTGGGAATGATGGGCCATTGATCCTGATGATCTTTTGTGATCCTTTGTCTTTACTGCCGTTTTACAATGTCGAGGTCTCTGTGATATTGGTCAAAAGCTGTGGAAATTAATGAAAATGAAACAACCTCTTCCCAGTTCAGATGGAATATATCTGTTCCTCACTCCTTTAGAATCTTGGTTTTCTGCTTCCTTTCCCTCTGTAGCATCACTTCATTTTGTGGGTGGGGATAAGGCAGGTCATTAAGGTGCAGCGAATGTGACCATATTCCATCACCCAGACTGGGCAGAGATGTGGAAAACTTTGCTTTATTTCCTTGTATTTGCTTTATTCCTATCTCTTCAAGTGTCAAACAATATCTGGGAAGGCTCAGGATGTGAGGCTGTGTCTGCAGCTCCTGATCCTTGACCAGCCTGCCCTAGTGGAAGGTGTCCTCAAGAATCAGCCTTGACCTCCTTGAGCCTCCCAGAAGGCTTTCGGTTTCCCAGGAGAATCTGATAAATCTGTGTATCTCCAGCCTCAGATCCTCGGGATGGCTCTTAAAGCGTCTCCCTTCCCTCCTGAGGTCCCCTGTGTGTCCATCTCCACCCTCCACACAGCACCTCCTCCTCAGCTCTGAGAGCAAACCAGCCAGGGCAGGGCCGTGGCCAGCAGGTCTGGCTGGGGTTGAAATACCCGAGTTCAACTGAATTCAGTTTCTGAATTGAACAGAAAAATATGCCCCCCCAAAAAAAAAGGAAAAAAAATAGGATTTAACATTTACTTCCATCCAGGTGAGGTTTTCTTGGGCAGGAGCCCCTTGTCCCCTGGCTGTGCTGCAGGACCAGGGTTTGCTGCTGCCATTGCAGCAACTTCTGCCCTCGCCTGGATGAGCCCAGAGGGTTTGGAGTAACCCAAGTGGGATGCTGTGGCTTCAGAGCAGCTCATCAGCCTCTCCTCCCCTCTCTTAATGAGGTTTCTCTCGATTATGGGTCCGTCATCTCCTGTGAATGCAGAAATTATCACCTCCCAAATGAGTGTGAAGTGCTGGATGCCCATCCCGATCCCCAGCACGGCCTGAGCTCCCTCGGGGGTGTTTGGCTTGGAACGAGAGCTCCTCGCTTGCATTTTAGTTAAAATAAACAGCAGGGGTGGATGGTGGGCAGAGCCAGCTCCCCGGGAATGCTCTGCCATGGATCCTGTGCCCCGAGCATCTGCTGCCTGTCCCTGCTTGGGTCCATCCCATGGATCCCATCCCATCCATCCCATCCCATCCCACGGATCCCATCCCATCCCATCCCATCCCATCCCATCCCATCCCATGGATCCCATCCCATGGATCCTATCCCATCCCATCCCATGGATCCCATCCCATCCTGTGGATCCCATCCCATGGATCCCATCCCATCCCATCCCATCCCATCCCATGGATCCCATCCCATCCCATCCCATCCCATCCCATCCCATCCCATCCCATCCCATGGATCCCATCCCATCCCATCCCATCCCATGGATCCCATCCCATCCCATCCCATCCCATCCCATGGATCCCATCCCATCCCATCCCATGGATCCCATCCCATCCCATCCCATCCCATCCCAGGGAAGCTCTGCCATGCAGGAGAAGAGGCTGGGGAGAGGCAAACCCTGCTGGGCTCTGTCTGGCATTTTCCTCTGCCTTTTCTGTCTTAATGCAGATAATTTTCGTGGGCAGTTCATTGAAGTGGAGAAAGTTTAATTGTGCTGCTGATTTCCGTGTGTTCCCTGCACTCTCCAGCAGCAACCTTCCCTAGATTGCTGTCATTTCCAAGTTTGGGAGCAATAACCTCTCCCTCACCCGGCCCGAGTTCAAAGCGAATTTGGCCACGTTCTATCAAACACTCCTTGTATTTAATAGAAGTCTTTGAAAATTGTCAAGCAATTTTGGCTTCTCCTTTTACTCTCCAGTTACTTTTGATTTAATTGTATTTTCCAGCAGTTTCCAATTGTTGGAATTGGAAACAAAGCCTTAATAAGAGTTCTAGTTAATTTTCTGTCTTGTAATTACCGATCTCATTTTTCTGATAATTGGCCACAGCAATTATATGTATATTTACTAATCACATAGGAGGCTCTGCAGTCGTGTCTATCTGCCACCATTGATAATGGCACACACATTGCAGAGGTGCTTTTATCATCTTCTTTTTTCCACTACATCAAAGCTATTTCCCCGTTCTCCATAATGAATACATGCATGCATTTGACACAGTTGTGTGCTAGAGAAATTGTTTGGCTCCCACCAAATGCTGCACGCTCCGAGTTTCTTGCCTGCAGCGCTGGAAGGTTGTATGTAATGATATATTGCTCATCCAAATGGCCAAAGCACTCCAAAGCACAGTGAGATTAAAATAAGTCATTCCTTTGTTAATTTAAATAGGTGCATGTATCATACTTTGCGGGGTACTTTGTGCAGGGATGTCAGGGAGGGAAAAAGACGCCGAAAGGTATTTTTAATAGCAAATGAGAATAGATGAGAATGGAGTCATTTGCAGCTGCGTGTTTTATGTGGCTCTCTTGTTCCAACTGTAGGTCTAATGAGATGACACTGTTAAAGTACTCTGCAGTGTAATTTCATTACATCCTGAGCTGTTACACTATAAACACAGTGGAGCTCTCCGTCATTCTTGGAAAAACTCCTAAATTCGTAAAGCCCTTCTTTGCAAATGGTGATGTTGTTTGTTCCCTGGTCCTAATCTTTTTTTTCTTTTTTTTCCTCCTGTGCTCTTTTTCTTTTTTTTTTTTGTTTTGCTTCCATGAATACTGGGTGGTTGTTTTCTGCCACTAGCCTGGTAAATCCTGCTTTTTTTGCCTTTTTTTTTTTTGTTTTGCTTTTAAAAATACTTTTTGCCTTTTAAATCCTGAACAGGCAGCATATGAGGACAGCCTCAAAAATGAATAAGTGTAAATAAACATGAGTGTAAATAAATAGCGAATGCAGTGAAAGAAACAAAGGTCAACACAAGAATAATTTCACAGCTCTTTGTTAATTACAAGACCATTTGTGTGTTACTTAAATAATCATTAATTTCTCATTTACACTTTCCCTACCTTCCTTTTTACCCTGTGGCTATCATTGTCCTTTTTTCACCTCCCCTCAGTGTCTTTCCACATGTTTTTACCCATTGTGTAATACTCATTAGTTGAAATTCAGTGTTTTATAACACATCCTCCGAAGAATTCGTACCTTTCTCCCTCAAATTCTCCGTGCTAAAAGCAGGGGGGGTTCTGTGGGGTTATTATTCCGATTTTTTGTGGTTTTTTTCACCGTGTGTGTGTTTTGTTTCGCTGTTATTTTGCTCTCCTCCTCTCCGAAACGCCGGAATCGCCGCAATCGCAGGAATCGCCGGTGCTTCCAGCCGGGGAGTTCTCGGAGCCATTTGTGCACTTCATCACTCAATGGTGAGCTGGGTTTGCAATCCTGCCATGCCCTGGATGTAAATGATCCGTGCCATTAACTCCGCAGCTCCCCGAGACCTTCTGGCTCTGCCTTTCGCCGAGAACGGCGACTCGGGGGCCTTGGGCAGATGGGGCAGCAAAGCTGAGCAAACTGTTTAAATTATGTAAACGTTATTTACACAAAGGGTCGTAAAAGGACCTGCAAGGGTTGGGGTTTTTGGGGGTTTTTTTGAACCTGTTTTCATCGGCCTCGCCCTGGATGTGGGTGCTGTGTCTCTAAGAATTTATCTGGGGGGGCGTCTCCAAAAGTCACGTGTGTGATACCATTATTTAGAGTTTTTTCAAAACAATTCTTATAAAATTGCCTTGATATTTAGGAAAGCAAGCGGCCTTGATGAATTCATTGGCTTCTCAGTAAGTAATTTTTACTGAGAGTCGTGGTTTAAAACACACCACTGGGTATATTTGCTGTCCTTAAAACTGAAGAGTTCACTGCAAACCTTTTAAATTAAAGGAGAATTGGGGAGAGGAGGAGGTTTGGAATAAAGAATATGGTTCTTGAGTAGAGGATACAAATCTGGAGGGTAAGAGATCCTAAAGCAGCAAAGCAAAGGGGAAAATCTCTTTTGAACTGTCCCACATCCCCCAAAAAACAAAATCATTAAAAAAGGAGAGACATTTAGGCACAGCAGAAGAAATAAGCTTGAATTTTGTAAAAATATGAGCCACCTCAGCGTGAGCTGGGGCTGGGTGGGAGCAGCAATTCAGGGAGGTGTCCTTACCCAGGGCTGTGCCCTCAGCCCCACACAGAGCTGAGCTTTTGGGGTTTTGTGCCCCACGCCAGCAGAAGTGACCCAGTAAAACTGAATTGTGAACAGATCATACAGGAGAAAGTATCTCCGAGGCCTGCCACAGCCTGTAACAAATACAGGCACAAAAAGCAGGCTGATGATCGGTTAATTAAAGTAACTAAATAATTAAAGTTTGTGTAACAGAGGCCTCGGTTTTCAATAGGCTCAGCTTACAGAGACCAAGGGTATTTGGAGGGTTCTGCAGCACAGCCCTGGGTGAGGAGCTCCAGCTTTTATCCTCCCCAAAATATTGATGACAGACTGGTTTCAAACCAGAACGGAGGCAGAGGGAGGGCTAACCTGTGTTAGAATCTCCCCAGATGTCAACCTGCAGCAGAAGTGATGGTGGCTAATAGCCTCGTTCTCCCTGGGGACACAGCTACTTTGGCCTGTCAGATTAGAGCTGCTGCCTCACACAGCTTGTGGGACTTGATTATTTGAGGGCCTTGGAGTTATTTGTAGGGGAAGGTAAATTGTGTCCTTAATATCTCCAATTTACAGCGCGGCTCATTTGGTATTTTATACCCAATGTTGTGTTAGCTCTGCTTTCCAGTGGGGGAATTACTTCTTTAAAAAAAAACCAAATTAAAAAAAAAAAAAAAAAAAAAAAAAAAAAAAAAAAAAAAAAAAAGCAGACGAGGAGCAACTCTATATTATTTAAGCAATCAATTTGGAATAAGCATGAGAGATGTCAAGTGAACAGCACCGCAGAGTTGATGCCAGCTCCTCCATAAAGCCTGGCTGCTTGGCCACCATCCAATTAGTCAGTAGGCAGCTCCTGATGGTCACCTCCGTGCCACGTTATTGTGCTCCCTCATGCAGCTCGGCACAGCCCCCGAGAGCTAATTGCACCTGTTGCATGGAAAACTGGGACTGGTGGGATGAGAAACATGATCTTATAAACAGGTTAATGCTGGGTAATGAACTATCACCCTGCAGGGGGATGGAAATAAATGGGCAAAAATGAAGGTAGGAACCCCAGGGTATTGCGTGCGCTCCCGAAGCTCTTCGGCTTCCGGTGGAGGTGAATTGCCCTCCGGTTTGGAGGATTCTTTGTGGGGAGCTGTGTCAGAATCCCTAGGAAAATGGGGATGGGCTCTGTGTGCCTCCTGAGCTGCCTGGGTTTCAGAGATCTCCGTGTTCACACACTTTTCACGGTCACAAACTGTCCCTACGTCCCATAAGGGAAGACTGTGGGGGGAGGAAATATCCATTCAGATTTTGATCACTGTGCCTCCCATCAGTGCCTGATAAAGTTAAATAATGCACTGAACTTCTTCACTCTGTGATAAAAGAGGTAAAATACAATTCAATATTTAAACGTTTAAAATAAATGTTGTTTTGATGTGAATATTTTGTTTTATGCCACAGCATGAAGAAGCAGCCAAAGGAAAGGCCGGCACCTGAAGATTTAATGGTAAGTGAAACCTCAGTTTGGATTTGTCTGTGAATGATTTTTAGTTGTTTATGTAGAAATGTATCTCTTTTTTTCTGCATTTTTCAGTGTATTTCTCTCTAAGCTCTTTCTGCTTGTGCAGCAATTCCATATTCACACAGGTGGAGTTATGATTCCACTGAAATTGTTGGGTATTTTGCTGTTACCTTCACTTGTGATTTGGGGAGTTAATGCAGAACTTTCACAGCCAGTATTGAGTTTCAATCAAAACCATTTTGATGCTTGATACACATTTTTTTTTCCAGTTTGTATGTCCAGGGATTACAGCTTAATGTAGGTCACTCTCTGTCAGCATTCGCCAGCCTTCACCTTCCCAAATGTGAAGATTGAAAGCAGAGGATGTGGTTAAAGCAGTGTTTTAGTGAAATGCAGGAGCCGCTGTTTCCCCTCACATTGGTGTAAAATCAAAGCAGATTGGCTGCAGAAGAATGGGAGAATATTTGGCCGTGGTGTGTCCATGGAAGGGTTCTCAGGGCTGGAATCTGAGCTCAGAACACAAATGACAATAGTCATTTCTTCAATTATTACCTATTGCTATTCACAGCAATTTATAGAGTCACAACTGACTGTTGTCAAATACTTTTGATTTTTAAACGTTTCCTTACTTTCCTTTAAACTCTGCTTGCTGCAACTGGAAACCATCATCGTTTATTTGCTGTGCATGAAATCCACAGAAATAATTGTAATCTAGGAATAATTGTAATGGATTTTGCCAAGATAAAGACTCTGGTGCATCCTCTCATTTCTCGCTTCCACGCTGGGAGCTGCGAGGAGAATAAACAAGTGCTTCTATTGCAGCAATTCTCTAGTTAAAGGCTAATCTCTGCAGATGCCCGGGGCAGGTAGCTCACCATCCAGACTAGTCTCAGCTGAGATCCTGGTTAGGAAAGTGTTTAAATCTCATTCTGAGGGTATTAACTTCACTAGATCCGCGCTGGAAGTTGGGCACCTGCTTAAATTCCTCACTAAAATGAGGCCCTCCACTTTGGGGTGTCTCACACCAGAGGCTTCCGCTGCCTGATTTTTGTCGTTTTTTTTATTCCCTTTTGATGGCTGGAAAATTCTTGCAGTTAGTCACATCTGAGAAAACTTGGAACAGGTTCTAGAGATGTAGACACATTTACCTTGTGCACTATTCTGCCATGGCTGGATGGCTCGGCTATTAAAACAATGGAATGGGGTTTCATAAAAACCTCGATCTGTTTGTAAATGCACATTTTGGTGATGCAATAGGCCTGCCACTTATAAATAAAACATCTGCAGATCTCACAGCCCCCCAGAAGAGAGTGTGTGTGTGTGTTTGGAAGCAATAACACCACTCCAGGGTGTAGAGCCATAAAAATGAGGCCAAAGGGTGAGTGCCTGCAGTACCAGGGAAGTGCACAGATTTATCTTTACAACTACATGCCCTGGAGGGTGCTAGTCCCCTTTAAAGGAGGTGTTTTGTGAAATTATTTGGAAATTCCAGCGCCTCTGGAAAAAAAAAGAAAAAAAAGCATTCCTACTTTTTAAACAATTTAATGCATTTTTCCCCTCATGCTTCTTTTTGTTCAGTTAGAAATGCACTCGCAACAACAAGTAGTAAAGCAGGAGCTGCTCACCACTCAAACCCTTTATATTTTTGCTCTTTCCCAGTCTTGTCAAGGAGCGTTTTATTTATAAAATTAATATCAATATATACATTAGAATTATGTAAACAGATACGCACAGCAAATCTGTGCCTGCATATGTGTATATAAATTAATATATTTGCATTTTATTTATAAAATTAATATCAATATATACATTACAATTATGTACACAGATATGCACAGCAAATCTGTGCCTGAATCTGTGTATATAAATTAATATAATTGCATTTTATTTATAAAATTAATATCAATATATACATTACAATTATGTACACAGATGCGCACAGCAAATCTGTGCCTGAATATGTGTATATAAATTAATATAATTGCTGGAATACAGGGCCACAAAAAAAGCTCTTAAGTACCCCAGAATCCCAGGATCATTGGGGTTGGAAAAGCCCTCCAGAGCCATCGAGTCCAGACTTTGATCCCCTCCTTGTCACACCCAGAGCAGAGCACTCGGTGCCACATCCAGTCATTCCCTGAACTCAAATATTCTGTGAATTCGAGAATTTCTCCCCACAATATCCTTCTGCTTCCCTGTCATCTGTTCCTGAAATTGCCATGTGATTCTGGTGGCTGTAAAGAGTGCACGGAGTGGTGTAAACAGTGGTGGATATAAGGAATACTCAGAGTGATGCAGAAAACCCTGGATCTTCAAGGTCACCTTATCACCGATTTAAATCAGAGCAGCATTTCACCTTGTTCACTGAATTTGGGGGTTTTTTTATTTAAAAGCACAGTGCCAGCCATGCTGGAAGGTGTCACACACCACCATCCTTTCCTCCAGACAAACCAGAGCATCCATTCCCTCCCCTACAGACCCCACCCGTGCTGGAAGTCACTATTTTGTACCCAATTTAGGGTCATTAAAGACTGAAAGCAAAACGAAGGGAGCAGAACATCGATCTCTTTCTCCTCTCCTGATAATCAGTGAATTGTTAAATGCATTTGAAGAGCTGATTGGCAATACCTGGAGTGCCAGACTGGCACCTCCGCCAGGGCTGCAGCAGGGATGGATTCCCCTTTGTTTTATGAAACCCAAAATGCCCATTTTGTCAGGAAACAGAGCCAAAATGAAATTTGGATGAAATTCCTGTTTAAAGTCAGGCTTTTCATTACCATAGATATCCACGTGCAGGTGAACACCGAATTTCCATCACAGCTGGCGTGGCTCAGGTTCCTGTATTGATTTATTTTATTATTTATTTATTTTATTATTTATTGACTCACTGCCCTTTCTGCCATGTAGCCATCCCCTAAACAAGACATCCCATTGGTTTTTTTGAATATGCATAATCAAATGAACTGACTTGTTCCACAGGAGTGAAATAAGGAATTTCACCAAGTCATGGGGAAATTGTCCATCCAGGGAAAGGAACAACCTTGGAATTTACCAGGGGTCGTTCTAAACTTATTCCAAAATGCTGCTCCTAAGAGAAGGCAGAGACAGGCAGAGAGTCAATTAAATTGAATATATTCCTGTATTATCACAGGGAAGACTGCACAGCATATTCCTCTCTGTCTTTCCCTTTCTACCACTAACATCTCAACAACTCTTCTGTATAAAGACATTTTTTCCCCTTGCACTTGTGTTTTTGGCCAGGAACATGGAGTTTTCTCTGTACAGGGCACATTTCAGAGTTGAGGTGTGGCAGCCCAGGGCAGGTTCAGTCTCCCTGGTGCCCAGGGCAGGAAGGTTCAGTCTCCTGCAGGTGCCCAGGGCAGGTTCAAACCCCTGCAGGTGCCCAGGGAAGGAAGGTTCAGCCTCCCTGGTGCCCAGGGAAGGAAGGTTCAAACCCCTGCAGGTGCCCAGGGAAGGAAGGTTCAGTCTCTCTGGTGCCCAGGGAAGGTTCAAAGCCCTGCTGGTGCCCAGGGAAGGTTTAAACCCCTGCAGGTGCCCAGGGAAGGAAGGTTCAGCCTCTCTGGTGCCCAGGGAAGGTTCAAACCCCTGCAGGTGCCCAGGGAAGGAAGGTTCAGCCTCTCTGGTGCCCAGGGAAGGTTTAAACCCCTGCAGGTGCCCAGGCAAGGAAGGTTCAGTCTCTCTGATGCCCAGGGAAGGTTCAAACCCCTGCAGGTGCCCAGGGAAGGAAGGTTCAGCCTCCCTGGTGCCCAGGAAAGCTCCTCAGGCCGGGCTGGCTGCAGGGCCGTGCCTGGCACTGTATTTACGCTATTCTCCCGAAGCTTTCCATTCTAAGCTCTATTTAATGGAATCTATGCATAGTAAGTAATCAGGTCAGAGAGAAGCAACATCCCCTGTTTGAGATCAATCGCTGGCTAATACTTTATCTAGGCCACTTTATTATCTCATGCTGATTCCATTGCCATTCTCCTCCTCCTTTGTAGCCTGCACTTCAGCTGTGGTAAAAGTACGGCTCGCATACATATTAAAAACATATACCCATTCTATCTGTATGTAAATGTGGGAGACACAGCTGGATATTGCAGGAGTTTGATTTACTAATAGTTATTATCTGTTCTAGCTGTTCGGAGGCAAAGAGAGTTGCAGAAAACAAGCTAGCGCAGAAATTGCCTTTATGATATCACTGCCCTGCTTTGGTAATTGTTTAAAATCTCTTCTTTAGCTGCGAGCTTGGCCTTTTCTTCTGCAGATTGGCCGTGGGTTTTTTGGAATTGTTGGAGTCTCTCGGTGAGGCTTTTTTTTTTTTTTTTTGGTAGTACAGCGTTGAACTCTTCCGTGCCGCATCTGACTATCGAAACGAAAGGCATTTGTGTGAAGAAATTGTGTTTGAAATAGCAAAAGTCAGGAATGGAGCAGTTATTCTGTTCTGCTTTCTGTGGAGGCGTCAGAGCACAGTCTTTAGGATGCTGCTGGAATTCTCAAGGAAGGATTGGTCAGAGGGCCCAGTCACCTCCTGCACTCCATTATTTTGCACAGATCTGATGGTTTTTGTTCAGGTTGTCAGATTTTAAACACATCCAGGAGCTTTTCTCCATTTTAAAATTTCAACTCCTGATGCTTTTTACGTTGGTGTTTGATTAATTTAGAGGGTTGTGTGATAAATTGTACATCACCTGTGTCAAAGCCACTGACTTGCTGGGAAACGTTCTCCTTTGGTATGTTATTTTAATGCCTAATACAGTTTTGAAATTCCCTATTCCTGTACATCCAGCAATCCCAGTCTCCATTCCAGGAATGACTCTAGACCAGGCACCCTGGTTTTATTGCCTATAATGTTTTTTTTTTCCAGATAAATAGTAGTTTGTGTATTTAAATATCTTAAGAAACATGTCAAGACGTTAGAGACTCTCAAAAATGGATCCTGGCTGCCTCTTCACACATCTCCAACAAGCACAGGAAATTAGAAATGTGGAGCTTTCAAGTGGCTGTATTTTAAGCAGCTGTATTTTATGTGGCTTTATTTTGGAGGGTCTGGACAGAGCTAAACATATTTGCAGTTGGTTGTGTTAAACCCCTGGTTTCAGCTCTCAGGAAACACTTTTGTGGTTTAAACAAACAAATGGAGGATCAGCATAATCCTGCCTGGATTTTCATCTAAACCCTCAGAATAAAGCCAATAAAACTCTGCTGCTTAGGTTCGTCAATAAAAGGGCTTTCCCCAGCAGCGTTAGAGCAGTGACATCACTGAGCAGCCGAGGCTGGGCTTGGCCTTTTGGGACAGCCCAGAGGGCTCTGTGTGCTCTGCTTCCAGCAGAGATGGTGTGAAATCAGCTCTGCACATCCATGGTGGCTGGCTGCACCTCTCCAGATGTTTGGGCATCCCTGCTGGATCACAGCAAGCCGAGGATTTTCCCTCTCAGCTCCATTTTTATCCCGAGCTGGTGCAGGATCTCCCATCAGGGCTGGTTTGTCCACATCAAACAGGCTCTGCTCGGAGCTGTGATGGATGGCTTTGTCTGCAGTGCTCAGCCTCTGCTCTGTCACAGTCACTCACTCCATGACAAGGAGGAGCTCTGACAGACTCCAGACCCATGCAGATGTGAAGGAAAAGGCTCCCTCCTGACTTCCCAAGGGAAAAATACAGAGCCAAGGGTTCTAGCTGTTGTAAATATAGAATTGTTCCGGTTGGAAAAGGTTTTTTAACCTTCCAGTTCAACCATGGAATTCGGGTGATAAATAATAAGCTGGATCTTCAATCTCTCAGTTCAGACATTCAGTGGACAAGGAGTTCTGGGTCAGATCCTGGAGGCACTGGAGGCAACACCAAAATTTATGTTGAGAGCTCAGGATGCTCCTGTCACTGTGTGTTCATTGTCTTCCTTGCTCAAGGTAGCTTAAGAGGAAAAAAATTACATTTTTTAGGTGGCAGCATTGCCCGCTGAGCTGGAATTGGGAAAGGTGGGTCAAGGATATTTCCCCCTTAAAAAAAAAAGGGGGAGAAAAAGCCATCTCTGTCCTGGGGGGTATGAGTTGTGCTTGTCACTTGAGAAATCAGCTCTTAAAATGGAGAAATCCTTTGTGTGAGTGCCACCAAACCCAGCAGTGACCCAGAGGAAGGTGGTGCCGAGGTTCAGGGCTGAGCTCTGGGGTTCCAAGCGTCCCCTCCACCCCCAGCCTCCTGTCCCCATGGCCGTGGGCTCACCCCAACCCTGCAGCAGACAGGAACATCTGAGTTCCCTTTTCCAGCATGCCCCAGAGCTGCACAGCACAGCATTCCCAGCGAAATGTGGAAAGGAATAACTCGAGTTGGCTCCAAGAGGTGTTGAAAATCTAAGGAAATTGGACAAAAACAAATTGGCAACAGCTTAGAGGGATACAGTTCATATTTTTGGTTCCTCAAGTCTCCTGGGCTTTGCAGTTTAATTTGAGCAAATGTTTCATTTGGCACTGCTGGTTGTTCAGTAGTTCTCCAGGCACAGGGACAAATATTTACATCTCACTCATTTTGGTAGCAGAATTGCAAATCTTTCAATTACTGGATATTGAGAAGTTGTGCGTTTGCCTTGTTGATGTTTTATGTCAGCTGTCTTCCCTACGTATTTATTTTTTTAAAATTCATAAAAATAAATCTGTTCGCAGTTCCAAAATAAGGCCCATATCTTTAAATCCCAGAATATTGTCCTTTCTACTCATTCCAAATTCATCAAGGAATTTGCTCTGACAGGCAACTGTTGAAATCCATGTACGATTTTTATTTGTATAATGAAATTGGCATTTTAAATGTGTTCAGACGCTCTGCACAGATTAAAAGGGCTGCTGCTCGTGCAGTACCAGCTACTTGTGGGTCTCTAGTCCAATTAGCACCTCAGGACACTCCTGCAGTATTAAATAAGAGTAATAATTGCCTATGAATAAGCGGTGTATAAAGCAGGAGATAGAGATATGGCTTCTTAGTGACCTGTGTGCATTATGCCTCAAATCCCTTAATCAGATTTGTGCCGCTTGATTCTTCCATCCGCAGAAATTCAGCTGGAGGATCAGGGCCTAAAGTAGTAAAAAATCAATTAATACGACTTTCTAATTTGTGCGCTTGACAAAAAAAAAAAAAAAGAAAAAAGAAAAGAAAAAACCACGCATATAAATAGGGGACATTTTTCTCCTGAAGAGGGGCCGTGCTGAAAGATTTTTTAATTGGATTTTCATTGTGATTGACAGCGCTTGATTATGACAGTAACTTTATTTGGCTGGACTGTTAGAGCCCCCTTGTTCAGGGTGGGTTTTTTATTTTTTTTTTTTTTTTTCCTTTTTTTTCCCCCCCATCAAAGGGCTTTTCTCTCCCCGGAATTCCCGTCGGAGCACGGAGCCTGTGAAAGAAAGAGCCTTTTAGCACCTTTGTTGTGCCATCCCCGGTGACACTGGGCCCAGCTGGTGGCGGTGGCAGGACACAAAGAGCTGCATCTCCCCGGTCTCCATCATTCTGAGAGCCCCAGAAACCTGTTGAGGATTAGAAGTAGCTTTAGATGTGAAATGAGTGTTAAGTATTAGTAATCGGGAGATTAGGGCCCCGGGGACAACGGGAGATAAACAACCGCAATTAAGGCAAATCTGCCAGAGTAAACAAAATTGAGCAGAAACAGATGCCCTCGCCATTTTGGGGGATTGATTGGAGGGCACCGAGGAATCGATTTTTGTCTTGTTTACACTTCCAAACCCTGGTGATAAACTGGGAGGCTAAATATTTCATAGCGCCTGATTTTAGTTAATTTTTCTCGGCTCCTCACAGTGACCAGGCCCGGCCTCGCTCAGCCTTCACAGGGAGCAGCTAATTGCCTATGAAGGGCCCCTGTGTTTAAATGGGCTTGACAGGAATTTAAATTTTGTTTCAATCAACCTCTGCGCTCACAGCCTGCTCCAGTTTCTAATTTTTAAATTAAACATGATTTTTTTTTAAAATTTATTTATTTTTTCGTTAAGCCGCGGCCTCCCCTCCGGAGCTGGCTGCTCGTGCACCCGGCCGGGGCAGCGCTGGGAACACACAGCTTTATTCGGGCTGGAACACCAAAACACAGCCCTGGAAAAGTTCATTGTCCCATAAATGTGCATCTGCCCACTCGGATTTGATGGGAGATGTTGGGGGAGACGCTCGAAACAAAAATCGGGGTGGGCATGTGCCTGCTGGGCTGGGGAGAGCTGAGTTCCCCCCAGGGAAAGCCTCCCTGTTGTATTCAAACACAACCCCCAGAGTGGAAATGCTGCTCGTGGCCTCCTCAGTGACCTTGGAAGGAATTTGTATTTTTATTTTTTTTCCCCAAGCCAACCGGTGGTGATGTATTTTGCCTTCTCCGTGTTTTCGGCAGGGCTCTGTGAGTTTATTCCAACATCGTTTCATACCTGAGCTTTCTCTCTGCTCCTCAGCCGAGGGGATTTGGCAGCACGTTCCCCCAGATCATTTAATACTTTATTTAGTCCCTTTACAGAGCCTGGCAAGCGCAGGGATGTTATTTTGCACTCCGTGCAGGCAGCGTGTGGCCGTGGAATGCAGGATGATCGTAGTGGCACTTTTAAAAACAACTTGTTCATTTGCAGAAACTTCATCACAAAAATGCTAACGAAGTACGGGCTGTTTCATTCTCCCTTTTTGCTTCCAGCCACATCATTTTCAGGGTTTTTTTGCTTAATTGTTGTTATTTGTGTGTGTGTGTGTGCGTGTATGCACACAGCATTTTCTTCTCCGAGGTTTGGGTGAAAAACATTTAGGAGATTGTTTCAGTTTACTTCAGCTTAGTAATTTGCTTAGCAATTTTTTTTTCCCCAGTAGAAAAACTTGGGGGAAACAGTAATTTTCTTCACCCTTCTTCCCCAGTCTGGGGGCACACTTAGTCCTCATTTGAAGGCAGTGCTGTAGGGAACATTTAGTCCTCATTTGAAGGAAATACTGTAGGGAACATTTAGTCCTTGTTTGAAGGAAATACTGTGTCAGCTTTCAATTCCTGATGAGCTCCTTTCGGTGCCACCGAGCCCATTCCTGGGCTGGGGCTGGGACTGGTGCAGGTGCAGCTCCGTTGGATCAGAGTGCAGCTCGGGTGTACCTTTCTGCAGGGAATCTCTGCTCTTCCCCAGCCCCACTCCTTCATTCCCATCCCAGCCCGCTCTTGAAGCACAAATTGAGCTGATTTCAAACAAACCCACCCCAGATATGCCTTTCTGCAGGGAATCTCTGCTCTTCCCCAGCCCCACTCCTTCCTTCTCATCCCAGCCAGGTCTTGAAGCTTGAATTGAGCTGATTTCAAACAAACCCACCCCAGATATGCCTTTCTGCTGGGAATCTCTGCTCTTCCCGAGCCCCACTCCTTCATTCCCATCCCAGCCAGCTCTTGAAGCTCGAATTGAGCTGATTTCAAACAAACCCACACCTGATATGCCTTTCTGCAGGGAGTCTCTGCTCTTCTCGAGCCCCAGTCCTTCCTTCTCATCCCAGCCAGGTCTTGAAGCACAAATTGAGCTGATTTCAAACAAACCCACACCAGATATGCCTTTCTGCAGGGAATCTCTGCTCTTCCCAAGCCCCAGTCCTTCCTTCTCATCCCAGCCAGGTCTTGAAGCACAAATTGAGCTGATTTCAAACAAACCCACACCAGATACGCCTTTCTGCAGGGAATCTCTGCTCTTCCCGAGCCCCACTCCTTCATTCCCATCCCAGCCAGCTCTTGAAGCTCGAATTGAGCTGATTTCAAACAAACCCACACCAGATATGCCTTTCTGCAGGGAATCTCTGCTCTTCTCGAGCCCCACTCCTTCCTTCTCATCCCAGCCAGGTCTTGAAGCACAAATTGAGCTGATTTCAAACAAACCCACCCCAGATACGCCTTTCTGCAGGGAATCTCTGCTCTTCTCGAGCCCCACTCCTTCATTCCCATCCCAGCCAGCTCTTGAAGCTCGAATTGAGCTGATTTCAAACAAACCCACACCAGAAGATGTGCCTTTCTGCAGGGAATCTCTGCTCTTCCCGAGCCCCACTCCTTCATTCCCATCCCAGCCAGGTCTTGAAGCTCGAATTGAGCTGATTTCAAACAAACCCACCCCAGATATGCCTTTCTGCTGGGAATCTCTGCTCTTCCCAAGCCCCACTCCTTCATTCCCATCCCAGCCAGCTCTTGAAGCTCGAATTGAGCTGATTTCAAACAAACCCACACCAGATATGCCTTTCTGCAGGGAATCTCTGCTCTTCCCAAGCCCCAGTCCTTCCTTCTCATCCCAGCCAGGTCTTGAAGCACAAATTGAGCTGATTTCAAACAAACCCACACCAGATATGCCTTTCTGCAGGGAATCTCTGCTCTTTCCCAGCCCCACTCCTTCTCATCCCAGCCAGGTCTTGAAGCTCGAATTGAATTGATTTCAAACAAACCCACACCAGAAGATGTGCCCTTCTGCTGGGAATTTCCGCTCTTCCCGAGCCCCACTCCTTCATTCCCATCCCAGCCAGGTCTTGAAGCTCGAATTGAGCTGATTTCAGATGAACCCACACAGAAGATGTGCTCCAGGCACACACCTAATGAGCTCCAGCCCCTGATGGGCACTGGGGCCACAAACCAGAGCAGAGCTGGGCAAAAGTCAAACCTCTTCCCTCCCCGAAATGTTGCACCAACCATTTCACTCGGCAGATCTGCTGCTGTTGTCGACAGCTTGCTAATGTTGACAGACTCCATCAGCCCTGGGCCACTCTCCCCATTCCTCTTCTGCAGCTCTTCTTAACCTCAGCAGCACTTGCAGAAGTAAACTCCAATTACATTTCGGTTGCTTTAGTTTGTTTTAAGAGTCATAACACAAAAAACCGAAATACCTTTGCCGGGAGTTGGCTCGTTTTTAGCCGAGGAATGCCAAGGACAGTTATCGGTTTAACAACAAATATCAAAAGCAGAACTGCTGTGGAAAGAATGATCTGCAGATGGGCAAATAGATTCCTCTGTGCCACGGCCAAAGCCAAAACTCTGCAGTAAATTTAAGACCAGTCTATGCTACAGGAAGGGAACAAACAGCAGAGCAGGAGGAGGAGGTTGAGTTGTGTGAAGTCAGGCCCATGGAGTGGAGCTGCTCTGATTCCCACTGATCTGGCCTGGAAAATTCCCTCCTGACCCTCTGTGTGCTGACGAGCTGCCAGCTTGGGCACATCAGTCAAGTGCACAAGGGCTCTCCGAGGTCTGGTTTGGGGTCAGCAGCTGTCCAAAGCTTGGAAAAATAATACTTTAATCATAACAAAAGGTCTGTATTGCTGTTTAAAAATGGAAATGCAGGTGAGGGGTGTAGACAGCTGCTCTTCAGGTTAAAGCGTTGAGGTTTCAGTTAAGCTGTTCTTCCCTTGGTCCATCCATCAGGCTGGGGATTGTTACTTGAAGAGAAATTCTGTAAGTTGCAGGAGAGTTTTGGTGCCTCAACAAAACCAAACCACCTGAAAATCGCTTGCAATTAACTTTATCATATAAAAAGGAAAAAATGTGTTGGTGAAAGTCAACCTACAGATAGATAAATAACGGGAAAAAAACTGCAGAAAGAATCCTTCTCAAAAAAAAAAAAAAAAAAAAAAGAAGAAGAAATATAACTCCAAGGCTTCACCTCTTGGTTGTGTTATCCATTCATCTTTGTTTTGTATCATCTTTTTGCTGTCTGGTCTATCATCAGAGGGATGGAATCATTAGTGTGCTAATCCAGGTAGCCAGAGTTCTGAGGCTGACCTAGGCTAATCTGCCTTTGCAATCTCAAGAACTATGTTTGACTCCTCTGAAAGTAACCTTAAATTGTAGTCTTGTAAGAATTCCAGAGCTGTATCCTTCACTCCTTCTCCTAATGAGGTTATGACCAAATGCTCATTATAATTGCTTTAGACTCCTTTTAATTTTCAAGCTTATTAATCATAAGAAGAGTTATTTAAAATTGCATAAATTAATCTTAGATTAAAAGCCCATCAAAGCCTCGAAACAATTAAGAATAAGTAGGATTTCCCTGGGGCAGCAAGTTTTATTTTAATAGTGTAGTCAGGTGGATATCAGAACATTGAAGTATGGTAGTGATTAATGTATGCAAAATTTAAATGAGAGTTTTTAAATGGCAAACCTAAATCACATATTGACCTAACTGTAGGCTTTAACTGCATTGTCTGTCATATATTTAAACTGTTTGGTAATCAACATTTTAATTACAGCGTATGTTAGGGAGGCCGCGCAACAAACAAAACTCGCCACGTGCCGACATTCCGCGTGGAGCTGCCGAGCAGGCTCTGCTCTCAGTGAGGAGGGAGCAGGAGCTTCCAGGAGGATGCTGAGACTGATTCTCCAGGTGTTCTTGTTCCCGTGCTGTCTCCACCCAGAAAACACCTCCAGTCTGTGCTGGGAGCGGTCAGGGCTGGGCAGGGCTTGGAGCAGCCTGGGATGGTGGGAGGTTGTTGGGGAAGATGAAATAGGAAAGTCTTATAAATATGATTACCTGGCAAAAGATGCTGAGAATATAGAAACTATAAGAGAGATTGAAATGAAGACAAGCTTTGAGATACCAAACCCCAGTTACTAATTAACAGGAAAACAATGGTATGGCCACTGAAGGTAATCCACTCCTTGATTAGACAATGCTCTCTGCTTACTCCAGGTCCAAGGGTCAGAGCAGACCCTACCAACTCAAGCAGAGAGTACAAAAAGCAGTTTTAAGGGTTTAAAATGTAACATCGTATGGTAATACAAGGATGCTCATAGACTGTATGTAAATGCTATAGAATTTGTATCTTGTCCTAGATCAGTAAGTGAAAATTAGAATATTCAGCACAGAATGTGATTTATTGTATTGTTAGCAGCAACCACGGGACCCTTACACCCTTACCCTTACCCTTACCCTTCTGTATTCTGTATTCCGCTTCCCCGATTCCTGTACCTCTCTCTCTCTCACCTCCCTTACCTGCCTGGGGCTGCGTCTTGCAACTCCTGGCAGGCTCTTACCTCCACGCTTTTTATCACAATAAACCTCATGCTCTACCGACTGAGCCATCCAACAGAGGCCCACGTCAGGAGCCAGATTTCTACAGGAGGTGTCCCTGCCCAGGGTGGGCTCTAAGGTGCCTGCAGCCCAGGCATTCTGTGATGCTGTGGTTCCATGGTTTCAGCCCTGCCGTGGGGCCGTGCTGCAGCCCCAGCTGAGCTCAGGGGATGCTGGAAGCTCTCCCGGCACAGCGGCGCAGTCCTTGCCCTCAATAGTCGCAGTTCTGAGGACAGGAGCTGGAGAGAGAGAACTGGGCCAGGGAACGCTCGCTCCCAGATCAGCACAGCCGTGCAGGTTCCGAGGAGGAGCTGGGGTTTCAGGGTTAAATGATCTGTGTTCTGCCATCCCATCGCTGCAGGTGCCTGTGGAACAGAGCAGGAGGCTGCACTGACCTGCTCAGCTTTGGGGCGTTGGGGACTCTCTCTGCAGACAGCCACGCTGGGCCCCCAGTCCCTGCTGCTCTGAGCACTTCTGGTGCTCACACCTTCCTTGAAAGGGTAGAAAAATCCCAAAATTTGAAAAGGAAAACGAGCTGGAGCAGCTGGATCCCACTTCAATAGTGTCTTGCAGGGTCCTTTGAGCCGTGGGCGCGTTCTGTGTCTCTGTGGATCCACGTGTGTTCAGCCTTGGAAGCGGCGTGGAGCATCCCCTGAGGATGCCCTGCCACCTTCTGTGCCTGTGAATTAGCCATGTTTGGGGAGTCAGCAGTGAGAGTATTGGCCTGAGGATTCCTCGCTGCTATTCCTGGCTGTGGGAGCCGCAGTTGGATACTGTGGATAGCTGGCACAGATAATTAGAACAGCATTTAGTGTGGCTTGTCCTTGGAGGCAGCAGCTCGAGATGGAAAATCCTCCAGCACTGGAGGCAGGGGTGGAGTGCTGAAATCCTAACATGTGCTGGGGTCAGCTCAGGGTGCTTTGAGTTACTCAGCACTTGGAGCTTCCAGGAATCCTGGGAAGCTGGTGCAGCTCCAGAGCTGAGGTCTGTGTTTGTCCTGGCGGAGGTGTGACTTGTCTCCCATTAAACACCAGAATGGGCAAGCATTCCCCCAGGAGTCTGTGCCCTCAGGAATTACCAGAGCTGTAAACAGCACAGACACCTCAGTAGCAGTGGGAGAACCAACTGCGATGTGCTGTTGGACAGCCAAGCTGGAATTTTCTGCAATTGTAGGAATGAGCCAGTCAGGCTTTCCTGATCTCACATTGGAATTGTGGCTTTCCTTTGCACGGAGCCACCTGGAGTGGGGAAGGTGTGGAGCCTCCCACCTGCTCCAGGGGCATCGGGAATTTGGTGGTTTGCTCATGTTTCACATGGAGTTGGTGCTGGCAGGGCTGGAATTCTGCTCAGGGGCTGGGATTCTGTTCAGGCTGGGATTCTGTTCGGGCTGGAATTCTGCTCAGGGGCTGGGATTCTGTTCGGGCTGGAATTCTGCTGAGGGCTAGGATTCTGCTGGGGGGCTGGAATTCTGTTTGGGCTGGAATTCTGCTGAGGAACTGGAATTCTGCTCAGGTGGAATGGGTGCAGAGGCAAACACACCCCAGGTGTCCAGCAGGCCCGTGCAGGGCTGGGGCAGAGGATGCTCTTCCCATTCCCAGCTCCTGCTGCCAGGGAAGCCTCTCGAGTATCAGCAGGAATTAGGGAACAGCAGGGAAGGGGAGCAGGCCTCCAGTTCCCACCTTATCCCTGCCAGGGGCCGTGTTTAGTGCAGGAAAAGCTCAGAGTTGCTCTGTTCGACGCGTGCCCACATCCCCTCCCAAATTGTGTTGTCCTCCTCTCTCTCCCCCTTTGAAAACCACGGTTCGGCAGCGAGCGAGCTCCCCTCAAGCAGCCTGTAGCCAGCAGTGATATTTATTTTCTCTGTTTGTTTTAAGCCTGTGAAGACTGTGCTTTCCTGCACACTGTCCTGATGGAGCCCTGACCAGCGAGCGTGCAATGCCCCCAGCCCTAATGTGCCATTAATGATAGGTTAATGTACAGTATAATGTTTTTTGGACTATGGGTTCATTACACTTCTGAGTGCAAGGTCCTTCTGCAGAGCGCCCAAGGTCCCATTGCATTATATCATGCAATAAAAGTACCCTTTTCATATCACACACTAATAAACTGTATTTGAAATGCTGTCTGAGGGCACTGCCATTGTCTTGATAGGCTGTGGCTGCAACAGTTGGGATCTTTTTATGGAGGTTTTTGTTATGCTGAGTTCAAAATTTTTAGATGAAAGGCATAATTTGTCTGTGCCGCTTGGCAATAAATGGAGCAGAGGCCTTCAGCTGCACGGGCTGGGAGGGTTCCTGTAAAAATCAATGTTAAAAGGGTGGCACCATTGCAACCAGTGTAATGCCCCTCGTTTGCCAACCTTCCTCGCATGAGCAGGAGGAGTTTTCTTGTCATTCTTAATTTGCTGTCAACCTCTCTCTGTCCCAGGGATAAAAACATGAGGAGATGATGTTGTGGGTTGGATCTGGTGCACTCTGGCAGTGTCCCTGGGCACCATTTGGGGTTCAGGCAGCCCAGGTTTGGGGCTGTGGGTGGTGATGTGGTGTCCCAGGGGGAATTCCATCTCCTGGAGCAGAGCTGCACGTGGGCACCTGGAGCTGGAAAAGGGCCCAGGATCTGCAGCCCTGCCCAGGATGCCAGGCAGAGTCTGTGGCAATAAGCTCTGGGGGTGTTATCATCAGAAACAAAGACTTTTTAGGCCAGAGGAGAAGGCCGTGGAAGCAAATTGCTGAATTTTAGGGGTGGGTAAAATTATGGAACTTTTACCCTTGAATAATGGCAATTTAATTGACTGGGCTAAGTGATTGATGGCTGGTGAGCACCGAGTTGGAATGAGCAGGGCTGTGTGTGCAGGGGGGCACTGCCCTTTTAATTTCCTGTCAGATATTTAAATCGCTCCCATCCCCCTGTGCGAGGAGCTCCCCTTGGAAAGAGTTAACCTGTCTGGTGGGACACTGCAACTCGAGCAGTGTACCCTTTATCAAGAGAACCAGATGAGACAAGTTCATTTAAAAAGCCTGGTTTGTCATTGTTTATCTAATTTTCGGGGTTGACACACAAAATTAGGCTGCCTGACACTCACTTGGGGCTGTCCCTGGCCCTGTCCTGCCTGACCTTTCCAACTGCAAGCTCTGTGTGCTCCAGCAGCAGCTCCCACTGCCTGCAGGAATCCCAGTGCCACACCAGTATCAGCCCAGTAAGGAAAACCAGTCTGGTGCTGGATTTTCAACCTGTTTCCTGCTGGCTGTGCTGATTGCCAGGTGTTTTTAAGGCTGAATGTTTAAAAATTGGGAAGGAGGTGGTTATGGCTTTGTTGTGAACGTGTGTAGGAGTCTGAGGAAATATGAAGTCCACAGGGATGGGATCGTGGGTCCCAAAATAAAGCTGTGCATGGCACACCAGGCCGGGGAGGAACTGCTTCCTGCGACAGAAAATGCATTTCCAGCTTCCACACATTCAGCTTTCTCAGGCTTCCCTCGCAGGAAATCCCTGCAGGAATACTGAAGTCCGGCAGGTTGCTGGGTTTGGGTGAGGACAGATTGCTCACGGTGGCAGTCAGGGCTGGGAGCTGTGTTTGTGGCAGGGGCAGCCCCAGGATTTATGGACATCGTCCACACTGTGGGGAATTCTGTGGCTTTCCCTCTGAGAGGACAACTCCCAGCCCCGTCCTGGAGCTGCAGGGGGGCAGCTGTGTTTCTCCTTGAGTGGTCTGGAGTTTTATTTGGGTTTTTCCTTGTTTTTCCAGAGTCCCTTCCGAAGGTGTCTCCCGTTGGAGGCACAGCTTCCTGGGGTGTGCAGGCTCCGATGCCTGGGCAGGGGGAATGTGGCACTAGGGGCTGGATAATGACAAAATGTGCACAGCAGGGATGAGTCTGTGGAGAGGTTTCTAAGACAGGAGAAACAGTTCTTTATTAATGATTAATGGGGTTTTTTTAAATGTTCGTTTACCCAAACACCGTTCAGCTACTGCACAGCCTGGAAAGGCTGTCCTGGAAAGGGTCTGGGTCAAAACACAACGGGAAAATGAGAAAATAATCAGCATTTCCAAGGAGTGCTGGGCCAAGGCCTCCATGAGGAGTCCAGGCTCCCTCGCTGCTCCTCCCAACAGGTCCCATGGATCATGCGGATCCAGGAGGAAATTCCCTGCTTGGAATTGCATGTTCACGGCTGTAGCCACAGGATGCTCTGAGGTGTTTTTCCCAGGAGGGCTGTGTTTCTGCTGGCTAACGCTGCCTGTCCCCTGCAGGGCCACCCCTTCATCGTGCAGTACAACGACGGCAACGCCGAGGTGGTGTCCATGTGGGTGTGCAGGATGCTGGAGGAGCGGCGGTCCCAGGGAGCGCAGTGAGCTCCGGAGCATCCCACCAGCTCTCCTGGAGCAGCTCTGGACTCGCAGTTTATCCACGTCGTATTTTACTCCGAATATTTCCTAGAAGCATCAACAAAATCAGGATATTTGTTGGCTGCTTTTTCCTCACCGCCACATTAAGGAATTTCCTTCCCACGTTTCTTTTGTTGCTGAGCAATTTACAGATTCTCTTCAGTTATACTGTACACAGCCTTAAAGCAAGTATTTTATATCTCTATTTTTGGGTCATGGACTGTCGGATTTCCTGACTCCAGAGTATTTTTTAACTGTTGCTCCTGCACAGGTGACATTCCGAGTGTCCGGAGGATTTCCTGAGGAGCTGATGGCTGTCCCTGAGCGCAGGCAGCCACAAAGTACTGTGTTTAAATGTAACACAAAAGCAAACAGGCAAAAAAAAAGAGAAATATCTGGGCTTGCCCATGCTGTGAGGAGGTGTCAGGTGGGTCAGCATCGCGCCAGGAGGTGACTGGGAGTGCTTCACTCTGCTCCCAGTGCTGGGGATTGGGATTGCTGGGAGAGCCAAACGGGAGACAGCACAAAAATGAGGAGATCCCTAAATCAGAAAGGTTTTGCTGAGATGGAAAAGGTGAGGGGAAAGAGGACAGTGCTCCTCTGGAGCCAGGCTGGGAGAGCTGGGAATGTTCCCCTGGAGAAGGGAAAGCTCCAGGGAGAGCTCAGAGCCTCTGGCAGGGCCTGAAGGGCTCCAGGAGAGCTGCAGAGGGACTGGGGACAAGGGATGGAGTAGGAATGGCTTCCCAGTGCCAGAGGGCAGGGACAGATGGGATCTTGGGAAGGAATTGTTCCCTGGCAGGGTGGGCAGGCCCTGGCACAGGTGCCCAGAAAAGCTGTGGCTGCCCCTGGATCCCTGGCAGTGTCCCAGGCCAGGCTGGACAGTGGGGGGTGTCCCTGCCATGGGTGGGATTTAGGGAACCCTCCTGCCTTCCCCAGCTCCAGCCTGACCCCTGACTGTCATCCCTTGGGGTCACAGCCTGGTGGGTCAGGCACAGGCTCCAGGGCTGCTGCTCCAGGAAAAGGGAATGGCTGCAATGTCCCTGCTCGGTGTTTCTGGCTCCTGCAGCTTCTGGGGAGGTTTCCACAGCACACCGACACAGATTGAGTCTGTCTTTGTGGTAAAATGCTTATTAAAAGGAAAAAAAAAAAAAAATAAAACACAGATGTGAAAGGCAGGTTTGGGATGAGTGAGGTGGGTGGGAGGAGGTTGGGGATTTGTTTGCTTGTCTTTGCATTAGAAATAAACTTTTGCTAAAAAAAAAGACTCAGGTAGTTTATTTTATACCAGCAGCTCAATCCCCCACACACAGACAATTCAGTGAAACATTCCTCCCGAAGCACTGCAAATCCTAAACGTTATTCTGGAAGCAGCCTGGAAAAGACTTCGTTTCCTTCCTTGGAGGGATCGTTTGTCTTCTTTTGAAGTGTAGAGGTTGCAGGCATGAACTTATAGACTAAAGTTTGTCTTAATTGCTCTGATGTCACAACCTCGCTGGCAGATAACAGCGCAATGAATGAGCCAACAGCCCCCGTTCCTTCCTCCAGGTCCTTTCTCCAAAGTGAGACAAATTCCCTCCCTGTGAGCCAAGCACGGCCTCGGCGGCGCTGCCATTTATTTATCCCTAACAGTTTGCCTTCGCTCTCCCCGGATAAAAGGTCTCTCTCGGATTTGGTTTAAAACTCAGCAGACCCAGGGCTTTTCCTCTTGCTTTTCCTGGCAGGGAGGGCGGCAGGGGAGGGCTCACCCTGATCATCCATGGGGGATGCTGGGTGGTGGAAATGGGAAAATCTCCTGGCTGAGGTGCTCACAGAGCTATAATTCACCTGTTGGCTCAGCAGGGAAGTTCGGGGCCTCCATCACCTTTCCCAAATCCTTGGATTCGGTGCAGGAGGGAGGATGAGCAGCCGGGGCTCTGCCCCACTCCCAGCCCCACGTCCGGGGGGATTAGGGCTGGGTGAGAGGGCAGAGGAGGGAGGTTTGGCAATAAGCAGCTCCTCTGGCACTCCCAGAAGGTTGGACCTTCCCAAAGCACCCCTGCTGCTCGGAGCCGGTGTCCGGGGGTGCTGTGTCCCCAGGGAGGTGTGGACCCCAATTCCTGCAGGAACTCAGGGGAGGGCAAGGGGAATGCAGGAAATGGGGCCGGGATTGAGCTCCGCTGGGTGCCCCCACCGACAGCAGCCCAGCCCAGGCTGCTCTCCCTGCCCCACGAACATCCCAATCTGTCTGTGCCCTGTGGGATCCGGCTGAGCCCGGCAGGGGCACCTCAGGGCATTTTTGGGGTCTGGATCGGGAAATTTCTTGGCTGGAAAGGCTGCAGGAAATGCAGCAATATTCCACCCTACAGCCGGATCCTGCTCAGAAGATGGCATCGGGGGTGGAATGAGCACATTAATTCAGCTGGGGATCCTACAGATGCAGTGACCCCCCAATCCCACTCCTCATCCCAGCAGCAGATTTAGGGTGCCCCCAGCAGCCCCACAGCAGTCTCACCTCTCTGTCTCCCTCCTATAACCTCAGTCATGGTGATGCCTATGGAAGTGTGGATGTGGGGACTCGCTGGGAAAAACTGTGTCCCCCCTGTGCCGGAACTCCCAATATTCTCCACATTTCCCTTTCCCTTTGCCAGGCAAAGCTCCTGTGAGAAGAGCTCGTGGAAGTTTTCCTTTAAACTCAGCACGGAATTAGAAAATATTCTGTTTCTGTATCCCGTGGCCAAGTCCATCCCGCTGTCAGCATTCCAAAGGCGAAGTGTCCGTCTCTGTTTTCCCGAGAACAGCCCGAAGAGCTGGAGGGAGGAGGGGCTGGAGGGGTCCTTTACCCGTGCCCGTCCCTCGGCCTAACGCGGCAATGTGATCGTGTTCATAACCGAGCCAGCACCAGAAACAGCTCCCGGGAGCTCCATTTGATCCCTCGGATACCCGAGAGGATGGAACCTGGGAGTGGCGTGTGTGTTTTGCTGCCTCCCGGAGCTGGGTGGCCCTGCAGGGAAAGTTCATCCATGGGAAAGGGAGGGCCCACGGCAGGTGGGGATGCGGGGAGAGTAAAACCTAGGAATTTGGGGCTTTGCTGGGGAAAAAACAAATCCTGCAGGGAGCAAAATGCACTGGCGGAGAGCGAAGGCTCTGGGAGAGCTGGCAGAGAAGCTGCTCTGGTGGCAGAGGGGCTTTGGCTGGGGTGGGCAGGGGCGATGGCAGCGCAGTGGGCACGGCCTGGGCTCGGCCCTGCGCTCCCTGTGCCCAGCGCTGCCCGGCAGGGACAGTCCGGGAGCCGCCGCATCCCCCGGGAGCTGCCCCGGGACCCCCGAGAGCTGCCCCGGGAGCTGCCCCGGGACCCCCGAGAGCTGCCCCGGGAGCTACCCCGGGACCCCCGAGAGCTGCCCCGGGACCTGCCCCGGGACCCCCGGGAGCTGCGGCCTCGGCCGGGGAGGGAGAGGGGCGAGGGCGCAGAGCAGGGGCTGTCCCGAGCCGTGGTTCTGCTCCGGGCAGCTGTCGGTGGCTGCTCCCGGGGCTCTCGGGCACACACACGGAACCCCTCGGCCTCTCCGGGCACTGAACAGGAGCAGCAAATCTCATTCCCAGGCTGCTCCGGCGGCTCCCAGGCTGCTCAGCTGCTCGGACACATCTCCGAGCAGGGCTCTGCCTCTGCTCCCGCTGGGATGTGCCACCAGCAGAGGAAGGGACTCGGAACACCCTCGGAGCCCCGGGACCACCCCTGGAGCCCCGGGAACACCCCTGGAGCCCCGGGACCACCCCTGGAGCCCCGCGAACACCCCTGGAGCCCCGGGAACACCCCTGGAGCCCCGCGAACACCCCTGGAGCCCCGCGAACACCCCTGGAGCCCCGTCCTGGCCCAGCTGTGCGGGCCGGCCCATCAGGGATCAGTCAAACACATCCCAGGTGTCCCCAGCTCCTGCAGAGGATCCAGCTGGGCCCCTCAGCCGCTCCCGAGGGTGCCCCTCTGCAGCCATGGCAGGTATTTAGGGGTGGCTCTGCCCCAGGGGAAGCAGACAGGGCCCAGCCTCAGCCCCAAGTGCTGCAGCTGGTGGGGAGCGATGTCCCTGTGGTGACAGCCAGGCCTGGGGACAGAGAGCTCTCCAGGGCAGAGGGGAGGAGCTGGAGCCCTTGGAACGATGGTGAGATCCTGAGCTAGAACCGCTGTTTTAGGATAACTCCTCTTCAGCATACCCGGGGGCTCACAGGCACCGTGGGGGAGAAATCTGGAGGGATCGGGTCCCCTAAACTTGCTGGCCTCATCCTGCTCCCCCAGCTCACCTGTGAGGCACTGCCAGGCTGCCCAGCCTGGACTGGGAAAACCTAACGGGGAAAAAGAAATTTAAAATCCTCTAACTGTATTATTTGGCCACATCGAATAAGAAAAGGTTGTGCGAGCTGCTCTAGTGGAAGGTGTCCCTGCCCATGGAGGTGGGGTTGGAAGGAGAGGAGCTTTAAGGTCTCTCCTAACTCAAAGCAGCCACAGCGAGTCTGTGATCCCGTGCTTTTCCCGTCGGGAAGCTGCAGCCGGAGCGCTGCGGCGCCGCTGCCGGAGCTGCGCTGACCCGGGGCTGCGTTACCTTCAGGAGAGGGTACGTCCATAAACCACACGTGTGCGCTCAGGACAGGATTTATGGATTGAGCCTTAGCGGCTCCTGGAGCCTGGCCGCCTCCCGGCTCCGCTGCGGCTGCTCCCGGCGCAGGGCCCGCGGGGCAAGTTCAAGGTTTATCGGAGAGCCCGGCAGCGTTTAATGGCAAATGGATGTCTGGGGCTTTTATGGGCACGAGGAGGAAAAGTTCGGCGCAGCCGAGGCTGAGCTGCGGGGCCCACGCGAGGTGAGTGCGGCTCCGTCCCGGAGCGTGCCCGGCTGTCCTCGCAGGGCGCGGGCACAGGGAATTGCTGCCCCGGGCTCGTCCCGCTCCGTCCCCGCGGAGGAGTTCGGTGTAACCTCATCAATAAAGTCGTGGCTATCGATCCCGCACGGCGCGTTCCTCCGCAGCCCCGCGGCCGCTCCGGCGCACGGAAATTGGGGAGATTCGGAGGCGCAGGGACCGTGCGGGAGGGTTGGGGTGGCCTGAAGGGGAGGGGCAGGGGACGAGGTGACAGCAGCTGCGGGGGTTGGACAGCGGGGGACCTGAGGCGCATCCAGGGGTGCCCACGGGGAGAGCCGGGGGGGCACGCTGGGTGCCGTGGGGGGCACGGAGGTGCGGAATGGGGGGAGATGGAAAAGGGGGTGCTCGGTGGGAGAGCCGGGCGCACAGAGGCAGTGTATCGGGGTGGGGGCAGCTGTGCCCAGCCCTGGGAAGGGATGCCGGGGCGCACCGAGAGAAGCCCGCAGGCTCCCCGGGGATGGCGGGGCAGGAGCCTGGAGGGTCCCGGTCCTCGCCCCGCCCCGCGGGGGCTCAGCCGCCGGGTCAGGCGGAGTGTGCCCGGCCTGCAGAGAGCCGCCGCCCGCTCCCTTTGTCAATGTCCAGTAATTAAAATGTCACCGTTTAATTTTCAGGCCTCTCGGAGCAATCTTTTCCTAATAAAGAGTCTAATCGAAACGCTCCTTCCCCCGCCTCGGCGGGAAGGGCCGCGGAAGAGGCTGCGGAGGTGCAGAGCCGCCGCGGATCGATGGAGAGAAGCCCGGATTGATCGGCCTCTAAAATTAAATTTATTGGGGTCATGGTTTTATATGGTGCTGATACAACTGTTAAATGGGGAACATTCATTTCCAATAGGAGGCGTTTATTAAACTTCCACTGAATTAGACCGCCGTGATTTATGTGGCAATCTCGGCTCAGCCCTCCAGGAGCGCGGGGCCTTCCGCGCCCGCCACGCGTGATTATTTATTTATACACCCGTGACACGGCTCCCTAAGTTTTAACCTAAATTATCCACCGGCCTCCTCTGCCAGCGGCACCGGCCCGGGGAGCAGGGAAGGATGGGGGACCCGTCGGGGCGCAGCGCCCTCCGCGCCTGCCGCGGCCCCTCCGCGCCCCCCGGCCCCGGGGGGGTCCCTGGGGGGGTCCCCGGTTTGGGGGGCGGCGGCGCCCGCAAACGTCCCGGCTCTGGCGTGCGGCGATCGTTGAGCGTTAATTAGAAATTCATTACAATTAAAAGCCGCGCGCACACGCCTTAATTACATCTGATTTTTAATTCCGAATCCGTGTTTACACAGTAAGCGAGACGTACCTCCTGATTATCCCCAATACTCTTTATACTGTACTAATTATGTAAATTAAACCTAATTAACTGACAAAAACTGCAGTCAATTCAACTGTTAAAAGATACGGCGGTTGCGATGAGCGGGGTGCCGGTGGGGAGCGCGGCCGGGGCGGCGGGGCCGGGGTCGGGCCCGGGGCCGCTCCCCGCCCCGGGGCTCCGCGCCGCCGTCGGGGCGAGCCGGGGGCCGCCGCCGCCGCTCCGGGCTCGGGCCGAGCTCTGCGGGCAGCGGCACGGCCCGGCCAAGGGCACGGCGGAGGGGATCGGGGCACAGCCGCCTCCTCCCGGAGCCCCCCCTCTCCTCTCCTCCCGCCCCCGCGCCGCGGCACCGCAGGAGCGGCACCGGCGGTACCGGCTCGGTCCGCGCCGCCGCCCGCCGGTGCCTCGCCAGCTCCTCCGCAGCTCTGCGGGTGTCGAACGCCGCGGGATCGCCCGAAACGCGGCGGCGAGCGGGGCAGCGGGGCTCGGCCCGGCGCGGGAGCGTCTCACCGCGCTCCTGCCTCCGTATGGCGGGAGGAGGGGGGGCCGGGGAGGATAAATAATTAAAAGGCGAGGAATAATTACCGGCTCGGGTTGCGATCATTGCGGGCAGGCCGCGCCGCAAGGCCCGGCCGGCAGCACCCGGTCCGCTCCCTCTCGACGGGGCGTCCCGGGGGGAGCGGCGGCCGCTGTCCCGCGTGGGAGCGCGGCCTGAGCTCGGCTCGGCCGCGGAGGAGAAGGGTGGCTCCGCACCTGCGTTTCGCTCCGCGGCGGCTCCGCCGCATCCTCCGGGCGCCGCCGGTGATGGCGGGGAAGGGAAGGCGCGGGGCACACACAAAAGTGATAGCTGGGGGCTATCGGCGCCGTTATTAACTTCTGTTTGATCAGTGTAATTGCGCCGATCGCGGCCGGACGCGATGATTAATTACAGTTTAATTAACGTGGCCGTGACGAGCGCTGCATGCGGGAACCCAACCCGGGCAGGGATGCGGCTAGAGGCCCCCGCCACGCCGGCGGGACCGGCGGACACCGGAGCGCCGGGTCCCCTAAGCCGCCTCGGTGTCGGCCGGTCCTGCCGGTGTGGCGTGAGCCCCCGTGGGGAACGAAAAACCCGAGCTCGGCCCCCTCTGCCCTCATCTCCCGGCGATTTCGTTGCCGCCCGATGTCCCCCCCTCGCCCCCGGTAGCGCTCCCGCACCCGCGCCCCGCACCGGAGCGCGCATCCCGGCTGCGAGAGGGACGCGCGGCAGCAGCGCATCCCCGATTTCGATGGGGTCCCTCCGCCGCTCCCCCCGGGCTCCTCTTTTCGTTACCGCCCGCTCCCCACGCAAACTTTCAACGAGCATCGCTCCCCCCGGGATGCCAGCACCGCGGGAGGTGGGTGCGGGGGGACACGGGGGCGCGGAGCCCCACGCAGGTGCGGCGCGGGGCTGATCCCCGCTCTTACCTCGGGCAGCCCGGGCGGGTCCCCGCTCGGTGGCGGCCCCCCACGCCCTCCCCCCCCCCCCGCTCCCTCCCCGTTCCGCCGTGCCTTAAAGCCGCGCCGTGATTGACTGGAGCGCATCGGTGATTGACGGCGGCGGGGTCCCGGAGGCCGTTAATGTAAATATGCTGGTGCTAAGTGGGTGTGTCTTCCCGTTATTTTAGCTGTCACCGGATCAATGTGCAGCGTCTCCAAGTACGGATCCGGATCCTCCCTCGGTGGCGCGGCTGGTCACTCGCTCTTGTTGCATCTCGCCCGGGCGGACGCGGCGGCGGCGGCGGCGGTGGCGGGGCGGGCGGCGGCCCCGAGGCGTCGGTGAAGGGCGCGCCCGCTGCCCGCCCGCCCCGCGCCCCGGCGCTTCGGCTGCCCCGGGAACGGGCTGGCTGCGGACGGGCCCCCCCGGCCGATGGCGGCCCCGGCCCCGGGCTGCGGCCCCTAGTCCCGAGCAGAGCCTGCACGTCCAGCGGGGCTCCGCGGCGCGGTGAGTGCGGGCGGGCGGCGATGGAGGGGAAGGGGATGGGGATGGGGATGGGGGGGCGGAAAGCGGGGCGCGTTTTCGGGAGTCGCTCCCCGTTATTTTGTGTAATTACCACGGAAGCGGCTTAAGCACCGGGAGCCCTCCCCGCTAAGCCAATTTGCCTGGCTCGCTGCTGCCCTTCTGCTACGTGCGGCGGGTTCTGCCCGCCCCGGCCCCTAATCCGCCCGCGCCTAATCGCCTGCCGGGGACACGACAAAGGGGCTCCGGGCCACCGCGCCCGCCACCCCGCTCCGCCCGCGGCCACCGAGCGCCGAGTTTGGGCCCGCCCGGTCCGGTCCGGCCCGGGGCTCGGGCCCCCGGGACGCGCTGGCCGCATCCTCCGGCGCGTTTCGTTGGAGCCTGCCCGGAGCCCGCCGCAAACCGGCACGGCACGGCCCGGCGAGCCGGCACAAAGGGAAGGGACGCGGCACCTCCCGGGGACTCGGGGACGAAGGAGGCGGAGGTGGTGACCCCCCCACGATGCCCTTGCCCCGGGCTCCCGGGGCCGCTCAGCCGCGGGGCCGCGCCCGGCGGGAGGATACGGCGGCGCTCGGTACCGGCGGCCGCGGGGCGGGGGATGCTCTCCGGCCCCGCCAGACCCCGCCGGTCGGGGAGGGTCCCGCGGCAGCACCCGAGGGGCTCCGGGCCGGGGCCGGTGGCGCCGAGCGAGGAGCGGCCGGGCCGCGCAGCGGGGATCGGCCGGGCCGCAGAGCGGGGCCCCGGGAGCGGCGGGCCGGGAGCGGCGGCGGGGCCCCGGGAGCGCCTCTAACCTGCGCCTTTCCCCGATTTTGTTTTGCAGGGGCGTTTTGGGGGGGAATGGAGGCGATCGCCAGTCAGATGGGAAATGGGAGAGATGCAAGCTCCTCCCCAAATTCAAAGCAAGAGCTGCAGCCGTACCAGGGCTCCAATACCCTCAAGCCCAACCAAGTGGGTGAGACCTCCCTGTACGGCGTGCCCATCGTGTCCCTGGTCATCGACGGGCAGGAGCGGCTGTGCCTGGCGCAAATCTCCAACACGCTGCTCAAGAACTACAGCTACAATGAGATCCACAACCGGCGGGTGGCCCTGGGCATCACCTGCGTGCAGTGCACGCCGGTGCAGCTGGAGATCCTGCGGCGGGCCGGGGCCATGCCCATCTCCTCCCGCCGCTGCGGCATGATCACCAAGAGGGAGGCGGAGCGGCTCTGCAAGTCCTTCCTGGGCGAGCACAAGCCGCCCAAGCTGCCCGAGAACTTCGCCTTCGACGTGGTGCACGAGTGCGCCTGGGGCTCCCGGGGCAGCTTCATCCCGGCCCGCTACAACAGCTCCCGCGCCAAGTGCATCAAGTGCAGCTACTGCAGCATGTACTTCTCCCCCAACAAGTTCATCTTCCACTCCCACCGCACCCCGGACTCCAAGTACACCCAGCCCGACGCCGCCAACTTCAACTCCTGGCGCCGCCACCTCAAGCTCAGCGACAAGACGGCCACGGAGGAGCTGTCGCACGCCTGGGAGGATGTCAAGGCCATGTTCAACGGCGGCACCCGCAAGCGGACCTTCTCCCTGCAAGGGGCGGCCGCCGGCGGGCCCGGGGCCGGCTCCCCCGCCGCCAAGGCCGCCCTGCACCCGCCGCCGCCCGCGGGCCCCGAGCTGGCCCCGGCGCACAAGAGCCTCCGGTGCAGCGGGCAGGAGGCGGCGGGCGAGCGCGGCGCGCTGGGGCTGGCGGCGGCGCACGGCGGGGCCGCGGGCGCGCACGGCGGGGCGGGCGCGGTGCGCAGCTACCCGGTGATCCCGGTGCCCAGCAAGGGCTTCGGGATGCTGCAGAAGCTGCCGCCGCCGCTCTTCCCCCACCCCTACGGCTTCCCCGCCGCCGCGTTCGGACTGTGCCCCAAGAAGCAGGAGGAGGCGCTGGGCGGCGCGGGGGGCGGCGAGGCGGGCAAGGGCGGCGCGCTGCCCCCCGGCATGTTCTGGGGACCCCCGCACCCCCACCCGCACCAGCCGGCCCAGCCGCCCCACCAGCCCGGGGCCGCCAAGGACACCGGCGTGTACCCCTCGTTCCCCGTGTTCTGGCCGGCCGCCGGCAGCCTGCCCGTGCCGCCCTACCCCGCGCAGAGCCCGGCCAAGGCGGCTGCCACCGCCGTGGTGGTGGCGGCGGCCGCGGCGGCGGCGGCGGCGGCGGCCGAGCCGGCGGGGCTGGCGGGGCGGCACGGGGAGCTGGAGGGCTCGGAGCCCTCGGGCAGCGGCCGGAGCAGCGCCACCCCGCAGGAGGGAGCGGGCGCGGAGGGCGAGCGCTGCCCCAGCGCCCTGTCGCGGGCGGCGGGCGAGGAGGAGCGCTCCGGGGACGAGGCGCTGCTCGCCCCGCTGCCGCTGCCCAGGAAGGGCAGCTACCTGTCCGCCTTCCGCCCGGTGGTCAAGGACGCCGAGAGCATCGCCAAGCTCTACGGCACCCGCGAGGCGTTCGGCGGCGCGGGGCCCCGCGGGCCCGGCTACCTCTCGCCGGACTTCCTCAGCGAGGGCAGCTCCAGCTACCGCTCGCTGTCCCCCGGCGGGGACACGGCCGAGGAGCCCGAGGTGGACGTGGAGTCCAACCGCTTCCCGGAGGACGAGGAGGAGGAAGCCGCCGCCGTCCCCGCCGTGGCGCCCGCCGAGGGCCGGGAGCCGCCGCCGCCGCGGCTGCTGGCAGGGCCCGAGGAGCCACCGCCGCCGCCGCCCGCCGGGGCCGACGGGCCCGAGGAGAAGACGGGCGAGGCGGGAGCGCAGGAGGGCGGCCAGGCCCCCGACGGCAGCCCCGAGAGGAGCGGCAGCAGCGGCGCCTACGAGGTGCGGCACGGGCCGGGGGGATCTGCCCCCGGGGGTCCCCGCGGGCCCGGCCCGGGCTCTGACTCGCTCTCTTGTAGGTGTTCGCGCCGGAGAGGGGGGAGCACCTGCAGCCGCTGAAACCCGCAGCGTCCCTGGGAGCCCCGGCCACCTTCCTCTGCACCCCCGAGGCGAAGGGTAACGCGGGCCGGGGCCGGGGCCGGGGCCGGGCGATCGCTGCGCACCGAGGGCGCGGCCCCGGGGGCGGCCCAGCCCCGGGGGGGACCCGAGCGGCCGCTTTCGTTTGGGGGCTGTCGGGAGAAAAGCCGAACAAACGGGTTCCGGGCGGGGGTCGGGGCCGGGGCCCCCCCGGGCCCGGGGATGCCGCCGGGGCCGCGGCGGGTGCGGCGGGGATGGGCCGGCGGGGCCAAGCTCCTGCCCACAAGCTACTTTCCAACAGCAAAGCGATTAGGATGTCCGCTAAGAAGGTTTTAACGAGGGCTTTGTCCGTAATTATGTAATTAAGGATATATCAGGACCATACTTTCATTGCTTATGGTTGAAAATCGGTTTATTAACTTTAAGAGCAAGATAAAGAAGACAATCACTCCGCGGCAGAGGATTTAGAGACCAGAAAATCCTATCAGGACCAAAGGAATGTCTCTCATCCCAGCCCCGTAAATACCGACAGAGGTAAGCACCGCTCCGCGGGCCGTGTGGGGTGCGCCGAGCCCCCCGGCCGGGCTGACGGCGCTCTGCCCCCGGCAGGGGAGGAAGGGCTCGCCATGGATGTCACCGGGACGCAGCTGGTGGAGAAGGACATCGAAAACTTGGCCCGAGGTGAGGCGGGGCCGCGGCCCGGAGCGGGGCGAGGGCTGCGGGGATGGGCGGGGGCGGGGGGCTCGCGGCACCCCCCGGCCTCTCCCCGCGGCTCGAGGTATTTGTGTTTTCTGCAGGAGTGATTAACTCCTGTGATTAATGTAACGTAATGCGATTAGCGCCGCGCTGAGCCGCCTCCAGATGGAAAAGTGCGGGCTCCCCTCAACCCCGCCGTGTATTTTTAAACAGATGAGTTACAAAAACTGGTCCTGGAGCAAATGGAACTGAGGAAAAAGCTGGAGAGGGACTTCCAGAGCCTGAAAGGTAGCGGTGCCCCGTCCCCCGCCCATGCCCCGCCCCGGCCGGGAGCGGCCCCGCTCCGGGGCGCGGTGCTGACCCCTCGCCCCGCAGATAACTTCCAGGACCAGATGAAGCGGGAGCTGGCGTACCGGGAAGAGATGGTGCAGCAGCTGCAGATCGTCCGAGGTACGGCCGAGCCCGTCCGACCATTTAATCTCCTTTTTATTTTCCTTTCTTTCTTTTTTTTCCTTTTAAAATTAAAAAAAAAAAAATTATTTTATTTCTTTCTGCTTTCTTGTTTGGATGGGATTTTTTTCTGTTTGTTTTGTTGGTCTTTTTTTTTTGTTTTGTTTTTGTTTTGTTTGGGTTTTTTCGTTTTGGTTTGGGTTCTGTTTTTTTTTTTTTTTGTTTTATTCTATATCTTTTCTTGCCCTCCAATTCCTCTCGCGATTTCGAGCTGCCCCGCAAGCGGCTGCGAGGCGTCGTTACCCGGCCGAGAACGAACCTTCCCTCTCGCAGCCATTTCCACACGGCCTAAATTAAAAACCGAGCCGTAAATTGCCTTACCTGGGAAGCCTCGCCCGGCTTTACATCCCCCGTTCCCCTCCCGTTTTGCGCCCCCCGCGCTGCCGTGCCCTCGGGCCGGGCGCATCCCCGACGGGGCGGCCGCGGTGGGGTGTCCCCGGTGGGGTCATCCCCGTGGGGTGTCCCCGGTGGGGTCATCCCTGTGGGGTGTCCCCGGTGTGGTCATCCCTGTGGGGTGTCCCCGGTGGGGTCATCCCCGTGGGGTGTCCCCGGTGGGGTCATCCCTGTGGGGTGTCCCCGGTGGGGTCATCCCCGTGGGGTGTCCCCGGTGTGGTCATCCCCGTGGGGTGTCCCCGGTGTGGTCATCCCTGTGGGGTGTCCCCGGTGGGGTCATCCCCGTGGGGTGTCCCCGGTGGGGTCCCCCCGGCGCTCCGTGACGCTCCCCCATCCCAGACACGCTGTGCAACGAGCTGGACCAGGAGAGGAAAGCGCGCTACGCTATCCAGCAGAAGTTGAAAGGTACCGGGGTAGGACCGGGGGGGCACAGCTGTCTGAGGGGGCCCGCACCCCCCGCTCCCCGCCCGGGGGGCTCCGGGGTGACGGCTGGCTCCCTCGCAGAGGCTCACGACGCGCTGCATCACTTCTCCTGCAAAATGCTGACCCCGCGGCACTGCACGGGGAACTGCTCCTTCAAGCCGCCGCTGCTGCCCCAGTGAGCCCCCCCGGCCCCCACCCCCGAAGCCATGCGGGCAGAGCCCACACAAGCCATTTCCACGAGGAGACACCTGTACATAGAGGACTCGGAGCCCGGCTTTCCTCGGACTGGCAATACGGCGGGGGGCGGCCCCGGGCCGGCCGGGGGGAGCCGGGCCCTGCCGGCCCCCCCGCTCCGCCTCCCCTCCCTCCCTGTGTGTCCGCTTCTTCCACCCTCGTCCAGACTGGAAACAAAAGTGGCTATGTGCAATGGATATAAATGTACTGTGATTCTCTTGGTACAGTATTTGTCGGATTTTTATTTATTTATGATGTATATTTATCCTCCCCTCCCGGGCCCCCTCCTTCCCCCCCTCCCTGTAAATTCTGGATGTAACGGCACTTTAACGGGCGGCCCGCGACTCCGGAGGCAGAACACCGCTCGCCCGCTCTGGGGACAGCCCCCTCTGTACGTGATTTTGGTTCTTTAATAAAAACCGACTTTAAGAAGCCGCCTGGTGCGTGGGGCTGGCCCGGGGCTCGGGGTCCCCGGGCGGACAGGCGGCGGGAGGGGCGCGCACGGCCGCCCCGGGTCCCGGTACCGAGCCGGGGGTGCCGCCCGCTCCCCCGCGGGGGTCCCCGTCCGTGCCCCTCCTCCCGCCGCAGCCGGAGCTCATTAGTGCCCATTTATATGCTCGTTTCACACATGAAGGTATTACGTTAATGAGCTCGGAGAGCGGGCGCGGAGGTGCGCGCACCCCGTCAGCCCCAAATCCCCGCGTTCAGCGCAGAATTAACCGCGCACCGCGGCGGGACCGGGGTCGGGAACAGCACCGGGACCGCGGCGGGGTGAGGCTGCACCGGGGCCCGGGGGAGCTCCGGGGGGGGAGAGGGGCCGGGAGCGGCGGGCGGGAGGCACCGAGCACCGTGCGGGACCGGGACAAGGGATGCGGGGACAGGGAGCGTGCCGGGGCCCGGCACCAGGGAGGGCAGAGGGTGGCGGGGGCCATGCCCCGGGGGCTGCGCGCTGCCCACGCCGGCGGGGTCGGTGCGGTGCGAGCGGGCCCGGGAGCTCGGCAGGGCAGCATCCGCCGGTAATTAGCTGCCGGGCTCATTAGGCCGTTCCGCGGCCTGGGCCGCCACCGCGTGGGCTCAGCCGGAGGTGCAGCTCCCGTTCGGCTCCCATTCCCGAGCTCGGGATCAGCCGCGCTGGAGCAGGAGCAGCAGCAGCATCCCCAGCCTTCACCCGAGCCGAGGAAGCCCTTCCCGGCCGGGCCAGGTCCGCGTGGTTGGGTGCGATGAAGGTTAAAAACCTCCGGAGGGGAAGCGCAGCTGAGGTTTTTGGGCTCTCGTTTCTCTGAGTCTCTGGGAAAGTTCTCATGACTTCTTTGCCTCATCCCTGAATTGTCCAAGGCCAGGTTGGATGGGGCTCGGAGCAGATAGAGGAAGGCTCCCTGCCCAATGCAAGGGTGGGCTGAGCTGAGCCTTAGGGTGTCTTCCAAGCCATCCTGGGGTTCTCTCCTTAGGATCCAGACATCCTACACGAGACATCCTGTCCCTGATCCGCGATCCTCAGTGGGAGCAGCAGCGCTAGCAGCATCTCCTGCAGGTGAGGGCAGGGCAAGGATCATCCTGGTGGGACAGGGAGGGGATGTGTAAGCCAGGGCTGAACTGAGGGTCTGCAAGCCGAGGGGCGCTCTCCTGAAGGAATTAAAGAGTTGGGCCTTTTTTGAGTTACTGAGGGGCAGCTGAGCCTCTTTCCTTGCATTTCCCCCTGTGCCTCTCTGGCTGGGTCACTGCTGTCACCTCGCAGAAGTGACACTGGGTGACCCCGCGGAGGAACCGTGGAGGAGCTGGCCTGGGTGTCCCTGCAGCCCCAATTCCACCCAGTCCCTGCCGTGCCCACCTGCCCCAGCAGTGCCTCCCAACACGGGCACAAAAATCAGCCGTGAGGTTGTATTAATATTTTCCCACTACTTAGCGCTCATTAAAATGTACTTTGCAGAATTTAATATGCGACTTGAAATGACACAACGTATTAAGTGCTTAATATACTAGAAATTATGAAACTATTACAGTCTAAGTAATATGAAATAATTAGAGTGAATTAAACTTCACTGGCGGAATGAGGGAAAGGCTTCAAATTTTTTATTCTCTTTTTTTTTTTTTTTTTTCGGGCTCAAAATAGTTGAATGCGGTAATAGCCCCTGAAAATAAACAGCCAGAGTCAGGATTTTTAAATAATTAAAGCAGGAGGAAGCCTGGAGTGCCTGTATCGGAGGCTGTGATGGATCCGGAACTGGGGGAAGCAGAAGGTCTGGCGCTGGAGCTGATGGAGTTGCTCTTTCAGGCCAGTGGCAGAGCAGCTCGGAGCCGCTGAGCAGAGCCGCAGCCTGGCCGGGGCTCGGCCCCATATGCTGCTCCCTCCCGAGCGCCAGGCGCTGTGCTGCGAGCGGCCGCGGTGGCTCTCGGCGACAGAAGGGCTCCTGCTGCCGCACGGCCCGGGCTGGAGGTGCCCTGTGCAGAGCAGCTCCGCCCCAGGGGCTGCACAGACCCCCGGGGAAATCCCAGCGGCGATGTTCTCCCTTTGGGAAGCGCTCCGGGCCGTGGCGGGGCGCTGGGATGGAATTGTGGGGGGATCCCCTGGGGTGGGGGCGGCTTTGGGGCTGGGGATGGCCTCGGGAGGGTCTCCAACAGCAGTGCCAAGTGCCAGGCTCGGGCAGGGGGTGGGAATGGATGGGATCGGGTGGGAATGTGCTGCCATGGCAACACACTGGGCACTGCTGTCCCTGCGTGGAGGACTTTTAGATGGGATCTTGGGAAGGAATTCCTGGCTGGGACGGTGGGGAGGCCCTGGAATGGAATTCCCAGAGGAGCTGTGGCTGCCCCTGGATCCCTGGCAGTGTCCAAGGCCAGGCGGGACAGGGTTTGGAGCAGCCTGGGACAGCGGGAGGTGTCCCTCAGGGCAGGGGTGGCCCTGGATGCTCGCTCAGGTCCTTTCCGCCCCAGTCCCTGATTCGGGAAGGCGCCAGGAGGTGGCGGTGGCAGCGCCGCTCAGCTCAGCGCTCCTCGCTGGAGTTTGGGTTTGAGCTGCGGTTTTGTGCTCCTTCCCTGGAAATGCCCAAAGTGTCCCTGGGGAGCGCGGGGCTGAGCCCAGCCTGGCGCAGGACGTGGCGTTTGTCCTCCCGGGGTCCCTGTCCCTCCTCCAGCCTGTCCCAGGCTCTCGGAACAGCCCTCCATCCTCCCCAGCACGCAGGGCTCCTGCCGGGTCAGTGTCCCTCCATCCGGGGGGCACATCACGACACTATCGATCCCGAGGGACGGCACCGCTCCCCGGGTGCCAGCTGGACTTTGTGTCCCAGACACAGCCCGGCAGCCTGGCCAGTTTTCCTAATTCCCTTAGCCGCTCCCTATCTCACCCCTTTGGCCTCCGGGATCCCACGGCAGCTGTGCAGAGGCCTCGCTGAAGCCAAGGTAAATAATCCCTCGATTTCCCCTTTCATCCCAGAGGCCTCCAGGAACGCTCTGTGCCTGGGGAAGTGGCCCTGGCTGTTCCCAGCCGTTGTCATCTCGGCCCCTTGGGAACGCCTCCCAGCAGGATTTGCTCCATCACCTTCCCAAAGGTCCTGCACCGACTGCTCCAGATCCGCCTCCTGTCCCAGGCCTGAGCTGGGAGCCCCAGTGGCTTTTTCCCAGTGCCAGCATTGCTGTGACCCTTGGGAGATGATCCTGTGGTCCCACAGGGATGCTGGCAGGTTTCCTGGGTGCTGCCCACCACGGAGGTGTTTGTCCAGGGGCTGAGGTGGGTCTGGAGCACTCTGGGCACTCATGTCCCTTCATCCTGAGGAGCCCAGCACTGGGCACTCGTGTCCTGAGGAACCCAGCACTGGGCACTCCTGTCCTGAGGAGCCCAGCACTGGGCACTCGTGTCCCTCTGTCCTGAGGAGCCCAGCACTGGGCACTCCTGTCCCTCTGTCCTGAGGAGCCCAGCACTGGGCACTCCTGTCCCTCTGTCCTGAGGAGCCCAGCACTGGGCACTCCTGTCCCTCTGTCCTGAGGAACCCAGCACTGGGCACTTGTGTCCCTCTGTCCTGAGGAACCCAGCACTGGGCACTCCTGTCCCTGTGTCCTGAGGAACCCAGCACTGGGCACTCGTGTCCCTCTGTCCTGAGGAGCCCAGCACTGGGCACTCGTGTCCCTCTGTCCTGAGGAACCCAGCACTGGGCACTCGTGTCCTGAGGAACCCAGCACCGGTCACCTCTCCAGGCGAGGGCTGAGGGAGGGGCAGGATCTCCTCCCTGCCCCCCTGGCACGGGTGGCAAGTGCTGCAGAGCTGCCACCCCCAAGAAAACCCTTCTGGGAGAGGAGAACCTTCTGGGAATCCTTTGGTGCTGCCCCAGCTTTGGAACTGAGAGCAGCCTGTGGCTGGCAGGGCCATGAGTGTCACCTTCCCCGAGCTCTGCGCTCACGGAGGACCCTGCCAAGTGTAGCACCTTTTAATTTGCCATTTTCCCATGCATTCCTGGATTTATGGCTCCGTTCAGCCAGGACCCGGCGCAGACGGAAAGCTCCTCCAGAGGGTCGCTCCCCGCCACAACCTTTGTGGGCTCCCCGGAGGAAACTGATGTGCTTTTCCCTGGAAGGTCTCCACCTGAGCAGGGGGTTTGTGCTGGATTTTGCAGGAATCTGAGCTTTGGAAGCAGGAGATGTGTCTGTGCGGTGATGATGTCTGAACGCAGGGCTGTTACTCTGCTCTCTGCTTTAAACGCTTCGTTGTTGTCAGGTAGGATGGATTTGGGAACATGCTAATTGTGTAAAAATGAAAGGGAAAGGGGGGAGAAAGGAGAAACTCAGGAGAAAATGGATTTTCAGTGATGCCTGCACCACATTTGGAGCTGGTTACCATCTGGAGCAACTTGTCCAAAGCAAACATTGCCAGCCCGTCCAGCCTTGGCTGCGTAATTGCCATAAACCACTGCAAGGGCATCCAGACTAGCACAGCCCTGGAACTGCTTCTAGGATTAGGTCTTACTCCCTTGAAAAATAAACCTTGGCAAGAGCTGCGTTCTCCCCAATAAAAATTCCGTTTTCACAGCTCTAATCAAGTTTTCCAGAGCCGCGGTCCAAATTAGAAACTGCACACAGAATATCTGACCCAGGAGAACGAGATGGAGCCTTTCATTGAAAGCAGTGCCAGGCTGGAAATTTCCAAAGTTGTGTGTCTCACCTATGGCCAAACCGTGCAGTGTGTCCCAGGAAATCTGCTCCTTGCACAGCAAAGCTCTGTCAGAACCAAGCTCCGGCCTGGCCCTGCTCCCGGGGGATGAGTGTCCTGTGCAGGATCCTTCAGACAGGCTGGGAGAGCTGGGAATGTTCCCCTGGAGAGGAGAACCTTCTAGGGGTATCTGATAGCCCCTGGCAGGGCCTGAAGGGCTCCAGGAGAGCTGGAGAGGGACTGGGGACAAGGCATGGAGGGACAGGACACAGGGAATGGTGTCACCACAGGGACAGATGGGACATCAGGAAGGAATTGTTCCCTGGGAGGGTGGGGATGTCTTCTGCCAAAGAGTGACAAGCCAAACTTCTGAAGGGAACCTGTCACAGAATCACTGAGGATGGAACAGACTCCAACCATCACCATTTTCTGTACCCTCTCCTGGTCTAGAAGGGAACCAAATCCCACGGAAATTCATGAATTCAAGGACCTTGCAGAATAACTGAAGAGTCTGAAATCTCCCGAGAGAAGATTCAGGTGGGATATTGGGAAGGAATCGTTCCTGGAGGATGGGGAGGCCCTGGCACAGGGTGGCTGTCCCAGGATCCCTGGAAGTGTCCAAGGCCGGGTTGGACAGGGCTTGGAGCAACCTGGGACAGTGGAAGGAGGTGGAACAAGATGATCCTTAAGGTCCTTTGCAATCCAAACCATTCCATGATTCCATGAACCTGTCCATCAGTCAATGCCTGTCTGTGAAAGGAGGAAACCACAGCCACACTTCTCTTTGTGTCTGTGCCTGGCTGGGTTGAAAGACGTTCAGAAACAGAAAAACCCTGGGCGAGATCATGGCTGAAACACTCACGTGGGCTCCTAATTGTGGCAACATGTTGGATTCTGGTTATATAACACCTTTTATGAAACTCTTGGCACGAAAACAATGCGTAAAAATAACAGATGTGGCAAATCACAACCACGTTCTGAGATCTTGCTGCAGCTCCGTTTCGTGAAAACAATAGGCTGGCTTTAAATTGGGGATTTTTATTTTTTTCTCTCAAAGAAAATGTCCACGGGCAAAGAAATGGTTGGAAAAACCAGGAAAATGGCTGAAAGTGCAAGTGGGGTTTGGCCTAAAGGAATCTGGAGGTGGCTGGGAGCTGCAGGGTCTGAGATGGGATGGAGGGCTCAGCTCTGGAGTGCTCCTTGTTACCTTCAGTGGGACTTTCCTTCCACAGCAGACAAGGCTGGGGTGTTCCTGAGCTGGATCCCAAGGGAATGACGGTGTGTTCCTGAGTTGGATCCCAATGGAATCATGGTGTGTTCCTAAGATGGATCCCAATGGAATGATGTGTTCCCAAGATGGAACCTAAGGGACTGACGGTGTATTCCTGAGCTGGATCCCAATGGAATGAAGGTGTGTTCCTGAGCTGGATCCAAATGGAATGAAGGTGTGTTCTTGAGCTGGATCCAAATGGAATGATGATATGTTCCCAAGATGGAACCCAAGGGAATGATGGTGTGTTCCTGAGCGGGATCCCAAGGGAATTCTTGAGCTGGATCCCTATGGAATGACGGTGTGTTCCTGAGCTGGATCCCAATGGAACGATGATATGTTCCCAAGATGGAACCCAAGGGAATGACGGTGTGTTCCTGAGCTGGATCCCAACGGAATGATGGTGTTCCAGAGATGGATCCCAAGGGAATGATGGTGTGTTCCTGAGCTAGATCCCAATGGAATGAAGGTGTGTTCTTGAGCTGGATCCAAATGGAATGATGATATGTTCCCAAGATGGAACCCAAGGGAATGATGGTGTGCTCCTGAGTTGGATCCCAATGGAATGAAGGTGTGTTCCTCAACTGGATCCCAATGGAATGATGTGTTCCCAAGATGGAACCTAAGGGAATGACGGTGTGTTCCTGAGCTGGATCCCAATGGAATGAAGATGTGTTCCAGAGATGGATCCCAATGGAATGATAGTGTGTTCCTAAGCTGGATCCCAAGGGAATGACGGTGTGTTCCTAAGCTGGATCCCAAAGGAATTCTTGAGCTGGATCCCTATGGAATGATGGTGATCCAGCCTCCCGATGAGCCATTGTCCCTCCAGGACCACCGCTGTGCAATGTGGCCCTTGGGGACAAGGTTTGTGATGGGGTGGCAGGGCTGGGCTGATGTTGGACTCAATCCTGGAGGGATCTTCCAACCTTAGTGATTCCATGATCACTTCCGCAAATCCTAAAGGCTCGGGATGAAAGGTTTTAATGTGAAATGTAAATGCAGGATGTCAGCAAGGGGATAGCTGAGAGCCTTTCCCCACGGCTGGGGCTCTCCTGGCTGGGCTGGGTCTGTCAGAGGAGGTGCTGGCTGGCAGGAATGTGGCTTTTCCCACGCCTTTGGGATAAGAGACTCCTCGCAGGCCGTGAGGGGAGCGGAATGGACAGGCTGGAATTCCCGGCGGATGGAGAGGAACAGCTCCAATCAGCCACTGCCAATTCCTGCACACAGCATCCTGAGCACCCCAAACCAGGCCCGGGGCTTTAAACCACGAGGCAATGCACAGAATAGCGGGATATTGCTGGGGGTTGGGTGGTTTTTTACTCTAAACCCCACCCTGGCCATCATTTTAGCGCTGATTTTCACTTTAGCACCAGCCCTGGCTCCCACTGGCACAGGGAACATCCCTGGTACGACAGCTCCGTCATAACCCTGCTCCAAGAATGGAATTTGGCCTGCGGTCTGCTCCACTCTGTCCCATTAATCCCGAATTCATTGTCTGAGAGAGCCCAGATGTGAGCGCAGGACCGGCCGCGATTTGGCCAAGAGGTGCCAATTATTTCTTGGTATCATTTTAAAGAATTTGGGTCCCCAGATGGGAGAAAACTGCAGGACGTCTTCCACGGGAAAGGGAAAACCAGCGCTAACAGTCTTTCTTTATTAGCAGAGAAAAGAAAGATATTTTAGCTAAAGGCTTCCAACTTGAAAAAAAAAAATAAAAAGGGAAAATTCAACTGAAAGAGAGAACTTACTGTTTTGAAAGAGTTTGCTGGGTGGAGACATCAAACTGAAAGGATCTTGTGTAATTCTGCTTTTTAGGTCTAATACGAAATTCACCCATTTATTTCTTGGATCTCCCACAGGGAGATTGCTGGGGAATGCTCAGGGAAAAAGCTGATTTTTGGAGTAGCTGGAAGCATGTGGCATCCCCCAGGATCAGCCCCAGACACTTCTGTCTCTAATTTTTGTCCAGACAGCTGATATTTCATAACTCTTCCCACCCTCCAAGCCCTCGGTAAGTGTTAAGTATTTTTTGCATCCAGCAAATGGAACAATAACGGAGGACTTAATTTTCCCATCTGTCAACTCGTCCTGAACAAATTGTACGTCTTTCTCTTCAGAGTGAAATCTCAGCTAAATTAAAAGCTTTAGTGTTCATTTTCATGTAGCAGAGGTTCTGAAGGAAATTCTGTCATCACGTTCCTGCCCGATTCTTTTTCTTTTTTTTTTTTTTTGAACATGTTATGGATCACGGAAGATTTGTTTTTGTAACTCGGGTGGTGGTTCTGGCTTAGGTATCAAACCATAACTCGTGCTGCCCCCGAGGAAAGCACATCAGGTTGAAGGCAGAATTATCATGGAATTCTGGAATGGTTGGGGATGGAGGGACCTTAAACCCATCCAGTGCCACCCCAGCCATGGGCAGGGACACCTTCCCCTGTCCCAGGCTGCTCCAGCCTGGCCTGGGACACCTCCAGGGATCCAGGGGCAGCCACAGCTCCTCTGGGAATTCCATCCCAGTCCTTCCCCACCCCCCCAGGGAAGAATCCCTTCCCAACATCCCACCTGTCCCTGCCCTCTGGCAGTGGGAAACCATTCCCTGTCCCTCCAAGTCCCTCCCCAGCTCCCCTGGAGCCCCTTCAGGCTCTCCCAGGAGCCTGCTTTTCTCCATGCTGAATTTTTGGGGCGCAAACGCTGCGTGTTAAGGACGGCTCGTGATGTTGGCAAGGGAAAACTCCGGGGGAGTTTGGCTTTGGGGACATTTCCGTGTGACGCTGCCAGTGCCACCCTGCCCTGCTGAGACCCTCGGTGTCCCCCAGGCCGGGAGGGCTGCAGCAGGGGTGCCACGAGAGGCGTTTTGGGTGCAGGATCCCCTCCTCTCACCGTTCCATTTCCCTGGGCAGATGTTGTGTGTCCCCCATGCTGTCCCTCCCGCTGTCCCACCCGCCTGGCAGGCCCCGATAAGGGCTCAGGGGAGATAAGGAGAGCTTCCCCTACAGATGGTGGAACTCCTCTTTCCCAACCCCACCAGCTCCGTTAAACGCGCAGGAAAGTGAAACCAGCCATCCCCTCACTCCTAGGCTCTGGGAAAAAATATTTGTCAATGCAGATTTTTGGTGGAAGAAGTGAAATAATAATAATTTAGAAAGTCAGATTCTGGTTGCCCCTTCTCCTCGGCACCCCACCGTGTCTCCCGAGCCACCCCTGAGGTTCTGGGATAGGTTTCCCTCGAGCAAAACGCTGTTGTGTGATGTGGCACAGACACTCCCTGCGAGGGACAGGTAGGAATTTGGCTCCGGAGCTGTTTTCATTGGAAAACAAAAGGGTTTCTGTGACAGTCCGGAACAAGCGCCAGGGCAAGGCTATGAACTCTCCTCAGATCATGGTGACTGCAGGATATTCCTCACAGGGTTCCTCCAAGCCAGAAGTAGCTTTTCTCACCCTTCCCGATTAGGCAGCTTGAGTGCAATGTGGTGGCAAATCCCTCAAAATTGGGAAAACAGTGCAAATTGATACCTTTTCCTCCCTGTCTGGTGGCTTCTCCCTCAGCAATGCATTCCCGGAGTGGCATCCTGGAGTGGATGCAGGGCTCCGGCAGGAATGGTGTGGGATGAATGGTGTGGGTGAATCCCATGGGGTGAATGGTGTGGGGTGAATAGTGTGGGGTGATTCCTGTGGGGTGAATCCCATGGGGTGATTCCTGTGGAGTCATTCCTGTAGGGTTAATCCCATGGGGTGAATCTTGTGGGGTGAATCCCATGGGGTGAATCTTGTGGGGTGAATCCTGTGGGGTGATTCCTATAAGGTCCATTCTGTGGGGTGATTCCTGCGGGGTCAATCCCATGGGGTGAATCCTGCAGGGTTAATTGAGTGGGGTGAATCCTGTTGGATGAATCGTGTGGAGTGATTCCTGTGGGCTGAATGGTGTGGGGTGAATCCTGTGGGGTTAATCCCACGGGGTGAATCCTGTGGGGTGAATCCTGTAGGGTCAATTCTGTGGGGTGAATCCTGCGGGGTGATTCCTGTAGGGTTAATCCCATGGGGTGATTCCTGTAGGGTCAATCCTGTGGGATGACTCCTGTGGGGTGAATCCTGCGGGGTGAATCCCATGGGGTGAATCCCACGGGGTGAATCCTGCAGGGTTAATTGAGTGGGGTGAATCCTGTTGGATGAATTGTGTGGAGTGATTCCCATGGGGTGAATCCTGCGGGGTGAATTGTGTGGGGTGATTCCTGTGGGGTTAATCCCATGGGGTGAATCCTGTGGGGTGAATGGTGTGGGGTGATTGCTGTGGGGTGAATCCTGTGGGGTTAATCCCATGGGGTGAATCCTGTGGGGTGAATGGTGTGGGGTGATTGCTGTGGGGTGAATGGTGTGGGGTGATTCCTGTGGGGTGAATCCTGTGGGGTGATTCCTATAGGGTCCATTCTGTGGGGTGATTCCTGCGGGGTCAATCCCATGGGGTGAATCCTGCAGGGTTAATTGAGTGGGGTGAATCCTGTTGGATGAATTGTGTGGAGTCATTCCCATGGGGTGAATCCTGCGGGGTGAATTGTGTGGGGTGATTCCTGTGGGGTTAATTCCATGGGGTGAATCTTGCGGGGTGAATCGGGTGGGGTGAATCCTGTAAGGTCAATTCTGTGGGGTGAATCCCATGGGACGATTCCTGTGGGACGATTCGTGTGGGGTGAATCCCATGGGGTGAATCACGTGGGGTGAATCCTGTGGGGCCAATTCTGTGGGGTGAATCCCGTGGGGCGATTCCTGTGGGGTGAATGCTGCAGGGTGAATCCCACGGGGTAAATCCTATGGGGTAAATCCCGTGGGATGATTCCCGCTGGGATGCTCTGCTGTCCCAGGGAGCTGCGATTCCTTCCCCACGCCGATGACGAAGCAGGAGGGAAGGCAGAGGTGCTACTGGGCTCAGGTTCTCCGAGCTCCGGTGTCAGGAGCTGGCGATCCCAGCGCCCGTATCCATAGCAGGAGCTCTGGAGCGGATCAGGTTCAAGTATTTCTGCTGGCTCGTGCTGCAGCAGGGATAAATTATGATGTCAAAACAGGGAGATGTTGTCACACAACCATCTCCCCTCGCGGGGTCAAGGTTCTGCTTTATAGCTTGGAAAGCCATTAGTCCATTTGAGAGCATATGGCCAAGAACGGACAAAAAAAGGTCCTGTGTGTTTGGGTCAGAGCTGCAGACAAAAGGCTCTTTGTGCTGAGAGCTGACAATGACAAATAAAGAGGAACCTGTTGATCTAGGAGAGAAATGGAGGATTATGAAAAGATCACATGGTGAGAAAAAGACCTTGGCTGTTTGTCTGGCCGTCAGTCTGGCCTGTCGTTAAAATGCTTTCTGCAGTGTTTGCTCAGAGAAACGCCGGCTCCCGCTCACGTGCTTTTTTCCAGCCTGCAAAATGCTACCTGTGCCTGAATGTGCTGCCCTGGGGAGCCACGGCACAGAGGTGATATGCTCTTACCTGGCTCCTGGCCAGGCGGGAGGCGTCAGGACAGTAATTAATGTTTGCAAACCTCTCTGATCGCAGCCCGAGCGGCAGAAACGCTCAAACCCGGTGTCTGTCCAACCACGGCCATAAATACAGGACACAAAGAAAACCCGGTAACAAAACGCCTATAATTCAACAAAGTTATTGGAAGGAGCCCAAAAGCTATGTCTAATGCTAATAATAAGCATATTTCCCAAAGGTAACATTTGATTTCTCTCCAAAACTAAACATATTTGAAGCTCTGCCTGGACGTCATTGTAGAGTAGATTAAGTGGGGCAGTTTAATGTGTGACTAAGTTTGTAAAGCCTTCAGCCAGCTCTGGAGAAACAGCAACAATCTTGACAAGACTGGGCTGCAAAACCCTTCCCAGATAATGTGGTGTTTTTCACAGCGAGTCTGGAAAAAATAGGGAACGGCTCTGGGCTTGTGGCACGCACGTCTGGCGAGCGCAGAGTCCGGGTCGGTGTGAGGAGAACACGCTGACCAGAAATATTACCGTGGAGCATTGATGGGCTGCCTAGAATGACCTCCAGAGCCTGTGCAGTGCACCATAGATTTTTAAAAAATCTATTCTAGCCCATTATGTGCTGGAACGTGTCCGAGTCCATCAGCGCGGGGAGTGCCAGGGAGTCTGAGGAGATCTATGGAAATGGGAGGAATTTGGAATAAAGCAGGGGCGTGTGTGGGGGGAAACAACAACACAGTGCTCCTGCCCTGGCTTTATTTATCTCTCCAGCTGGAGAGATGGAGCTGGGGAAGGGCAGCGGAGCGCAGGGGGAGAGGTCCCTGGCTGTTCTTTGGGTTTGAAATCGATGCAGATAATGCACTCCCTCGTAATGAAGGGCTCCCTCGTTCGCTGGTTTTCCGTAAATCGCTGGGCCGCTCTTCCCAGGGATAATGGAGAGCTGTGCCCGTGCCAGCAGGAACACACTTCACAATAAACCGAGTGCGCAGCTCCTCGGAGCGGCGCTGGGACAGTTTAGTCTGGGCTGTCCTGAGCTCCATCCACGGAACAGAGCGTTCCTCCTGCCCAGCAGTTCATCCCAAAGACACAACAAAGCCTCCTCCTGCAGAGGGAAATGCCACCCCGGGGGTGTGGAGCCCATCCCTGCAGCTGGCCCAGGAACGGGGTGGCACTCGGTGCCCTGGGCTGGTGACAAGGTGGGGATGCGCACAGCTTGGGCTCCACGGCCTCGGAGGGCATTTCCAGCCCCAGGGATTCTGGAATTCCCACTCCCCAACCTCCCTGGCAGGGCAGAGGCATTTCCAAAGCGCTGCTCTCCCTTCTCCCTTCTCCTCCCTTCTCCCTTCTCCCTTCTCCCTTCTCCCTTCTCCCTTCTCCCTTCTCCCTTCTCATTTCTCCCTTCTCCTTTCTCCCTTCTCATTTCTCCCTTCTCCCTCCTCCCTTCTCATTTCTCCCTTCTCCCTCCTCCCTTCTCCTTTCTCCCTTCTCCTTTCTCCCTTTTCCCTTCTCCCTTCTCATTTCTCCCTCCTCCCTTCTCCCTTCTCCCTTCTCATTTCTCCCTTCTCCCTCCTCCCTCCTCCCTTCTCCATCCTGAGTTGTCACCCCGGCAGTGGGTGAGACATTCCCAGCAACTGCTGGGCTAGGCCTGGGGTCCAATTAGCCTCATTAAAAGTATAAACTAATAATTCCTCCTTCCAAGCTGGTTTGCCATGGACAGCCCCACCAGGGATTTAGTGCTTGATGCTGGAGTTGGGGCTTAGGTTTTCTTTTCATAATATTTTTTAACTGGAGGCAGCTCTATTTATATATGCTTTGGGAGGGTAATTTTATGGGTAAATATAATCTTTATTAATATTTTCTTTGTTAACTCATTGATGTTGGTAAAGAGCTTTGAAGATGAAAGCACTGTATGCAATAAATATTAACGTTATTCCAACTTATTTGAATGTTGCCAGCATTCCAGCTCCGACATCTTTCATCCAAGAATCTCAAAGTGCTTTTCCAAATGTTAATTAATTTCCTCTCAGCAGTCCAGGGAGATACCTATTATTATCAGCATCTTCATTTCGTGGAGGAGTCATTCTGAGTGCATTTTACCCCATAGTTTTGGGCAAAAAATCAGCTGATAGGGCAGGAATTTTTTGGGACTGATCCAAAAATTCCTGCCTCCCATTGTCCCGGCCTTGCTGCCAGGCAGCATTCCCTTCCTGTGACACTCAGGTGCTCCAGGTGCTTTTATTGGTGACTCTGACAAGAAAAAACCAGACAAGGATCACAAGCCCCACCCAGGGCAGGGGAGGAAATGAAACTCTTCCAAATCAGAATGATCACAGTCAGCAATCCATGAACTTTCAGGTTTTTTTGGATGTGCAGGAGTAAATCTTAATGGGATGCTGGTTTAGAGTCCTTTTGTTGAGTCAGGATCCTATAATCCTCATTGAAAAGACCATTAAAATGGGAATATTTTCTCAAACGCAGCACAGGTGAGGAGCTGAGCCGAACAGGTGAAACTTCTCCTGAAATACCCTCCCAATGCCGAGCAGAGTGACTGATGAGACAAAAAGAGGATTTGGAGACAACGTGACTCCAGCAGGCCCTGAGAACAATGAGGAGTTCAAAAATAGCAGTATTGACTGGTGGAAAAACAACATACATATAATTTTCAGGTAATTACTGCAGTATAATTAGCTGGGTTGTTTTCATATGAGCCATCTGAAATGAACTCTGCCTGCTGCCGGAGCTCAGCTTTATTTGCAGCGTTCCCATGACTCAGGGGATGCTGGAGAAAGAGTGATGAGGTAAAAAATGAAGATGTTTTTCATGGCTGAGCCCATCTCGGGGCTGCTGCTGCTTTATCCTCAGCTTCTCCTGCTCTTTAGGCAAAAGAATTGGAAAAGAGGAGCACAATCTAGTCCTGTAGATCCATAGGAATTCCATGTGTGGTCCATAATGGGAATTGTAGGATGGGAAAGAGACTCAAATTGTGACAGGTCTTTTTCTAGATCACTCCATTTGGCTGACGTCCTGTGAAAAATCGTTATAAATTCAGATTATATGAAAATATCAGTGTTTCACATGTACCGTGTGAGTGGAGGGCTGGGGGAATAACATGGAACATCCTAACAAGGACTCGCTCTCCAAATTCTGGAAAATTTAGCACCTTAATTATTTTTATTTATTTATTTATTTTATTGCCGCAGGCTTTGCTTATTAAGAATAATTTAGTATCTGTAGAAACAACTTCTAACTTAAGCAGTGGGACCTTAGAAAAATCACTTTTAATTGGAATAAGAGAGTTTCTCCCAGGGAAACCTGAGTTTGTTGATGCTGGATGTCTGCAGAGTGCAATTAAAAGCCTCCCTCACCTCTGTGATGGTATTTTGGAAATAGATAGAGCTTTCTGTAGTGTTCTCCTCATGTTGGAATAGTTCTTGGCCAGTTTCAAGCTTCTGGAGGATCTGATGCTTTAAGTATTGCCTGGCTTTGCTACAGAATTTCTCAGCTCCCCATGACCTGCTCTGGTTGCTTTTTACTCTTTCTTCTTGTACTGCATCCACAAATTATGAAAATGAGTGTTAATGACAAAAAAAAAAATCCCAATTGTGATTCATGGAAATGGAATTTTGTTGACAAAAAAAAGGGGATTTAACTCGGCCAAAGGAAATGCTTTTACAACTGGAGATGAATATCTCAGGAATGACCATTTCTTCTCGGAGGGAAAATTATTCTAGCTTTAATTAAAGAAAAAAAAAAAGAAAAATAGAAGAATTCAAGTAAAATCCTGGAGAAAAGCAAGCAGATCCGGGGAAAAGTCACAGAAGTTATTTTTAGGTGAGTAGAGTGAAGGTAAAGTGGATGCAAGGGCAGGAAAGTGCTGTTACCTTCCCCAGAACACCTCATTCCGGCCCAAACCCAGTCCCCCGTGAGCTTCCAGAACCCTGGAATGCTTTGGGCTGGAAGGCACCTCAAAGCTCATCTGATTGCCCACGTCAGCTGAGATATTGGGGCGGGAAGGAGAAGCAAATCCTTGGGAAGAATGAGCCGATTGTTGAGCCCACGGCCATTGTCCTGCAGCTGCAGGGCCTTGTGGGGCTGGGGAGGGCAGAGCTCGGAATGTGCCATTCCAGAATGGGAATCCAACCTCAGTCTGCAGGGAATTAAATCTCTAAAGATTTGCAGGAATTGCAGTGGGGAGAGGAGAGGCCATGGCAGGCTGTGAGTGCTCGCTGGTGTAAACCTTACTCTGTGAGTAGAGCCATTCCAGGCTGGGAATCCAACCTCAACTTCAGGGAATTAAATCTCTAAAGATTGCAGGAATTGCACTGAGGAGAGTTTGAGAGGCTGAGGCAGGCTGTGAGTACTTACTGGTGTAAGCCTTACTCTGAGTAGAGCCATTCCAGAATGGGAATCCAACCTCAATCTGCAAGGAATGCACAAAATGAGGGCTGCAATTAAATGTCTAAAGATTTGCAGGAATTGCAGTGAGGAGGGGAGAGTTTGAGAGGCCGTGGCAGACTGTGAGTAAGCCTTACCTTGTGAGTAGAGCCATTCCAGGCTGGGAATTCAACCTCAACTTCAGGGAATGCACAAAATGAGGGCTGCAATTCAATCTTGTAAAGATTTGCAGGAATTGCAGTGAGGAGGGGAGAGTTGGAGAGGCCGTGGCAGACTGTGAGTACTCGCTGGTGTAAGCCTTACTCTGTGAGTAGAGTCATTCCAGGCTGGGAATCCAACCTCGATCTGCAGGGAATTAAATCTTGTAAAGATTTGTGGGAATTGCAGTGACAAGGGGAGAGTTTGCCAGGCTGTGAGTACTCTTACTCTGTGAGTAGAACCATTCCAGGGTGGGAATCCAACCTCAACTGCAGGGAATGCACAAAACCAGGGCTGCAATTAAATCTCTTAAGATTTGTGGGAATTGCAATGAGGAGGGGAGAGCTGGAGAGGCCGTGGCAGGCTGTGAGTACTCGCTGGTGTAAGCCTTACTCTGTGAGTAGAGCCATTCCAGGCTGGGAATCCAACCTCGATCTGCAGGGAATTAAATCTTGTAAAGATTTGTGGGAATTGCAGTGACAAGGGGAGAGTTTGCCAGGCTGTGAGTACTCTTACTCTGTGAGTAGAACCATTCCAGGGTGGGAATCCAGCCTCAACTGCAGGGAATGCACAAAACAAGGACTGCAATTAAATCTCTTAAGATTTGTGGGAATTGCAATGAGGAGGGGAGAGCTGGAGAGGCCGTGGCAGGCTGTGAGTACTCGCTGGTGTAAGCCTTACCCTGTGAGTAGAGCCATTCCAGGCTGGGAATCCAACCTCAATCTGCAGGGAATTAAATCTCTTAAGATTTGTGGGAATTGCAGTGAGGAGGGGAGAGCTGGAGAGGCCGTGGCAGGCTGTGAGTACTCGCTGGTGTAAGCCTTACTCTGTGAGTAGAGGCACGAGGTTGGAGAAGGGAAAAACAGGAAGCAGGGAAATGAGGTGGGATGTGTCACACCGTGACACTGCTGGTGTAATTAAGGATTACACAAACTCATTTGCATGTGCTTTCCATAGCGCAGTGCCATCGCCAGGCCGGAGCTGAGCATGTGAGGGGTGACATTCCCAAAATGGTGTGGTGTCTTTCCCAAATTTCTGGGAATTTTCATGGAAGTCAGATGACTCCAGCATGCCCACGTAGCCCATAATTAGCCCTTCTATTTCAGTGGTCCGAGGCAGCCCAGTGGGGAACCCTCCCTTTGAGATATTAAATATATTTAATAATTGTGATCCAATATGATCAGTGAGTTTTGTGTCTGGTTGAAAGAAAGGCAGCAAAGATGTCAGGAAACTTTCTTTTCTTAGTAGCAGCCCTTGTTTGGGCCCAGTTTGTGAGAGGAGGGTAACATAATATGACATAATTGGAGCTAATATTGCTCTTGGATGTGGATTTTGGGGGAGATGTTTGTGCCAGCCCAGTCCCAGTCCCTCCTCATGAACTCCCTGCACAGCACATCCAGCAATGCCACGTGTCTTGTCATAAAGACAAAAATGGACTTCTTTTATCAGCTATTCCATTCTCTTCTCGTGCAGCCAAATAATTTTCATTAAAATATCCCTCTTTTCGTCCCTCAGAAAAGGGCGCTTCACACCCTATTTCGCATTTTTATGCCTGCAACAAGCTCAGCAATAAGAGGATTTTAATGGCTTGGTTGTGTTTTCTATCAAGAAATAGTAACTGAGAGTCTATCATTAAATCAGGCTCAGAAATGCCCCAGTATCACTTTTAAGCAAAGAGTGAGTTCGGATTATTAGACAAGGAGGGAAAATTCTTGGAGTCTTGGCCTAATGAAAACAACATGTTAGCAGAAAAAATGCATATCTGTTTTTAAAATATTATTGTGTCTGAACATGGTTTGAGCATGTGAGTTATGGGACATGATACATTTTTGGGGAAGTTACAGAAGAGGAAAATAAAAGAAATGGGGGTGGGAGGCAGATTCTCAAATCATTTATTTTACTGTGCTATGGCCAAAAGGGGGAAATGGAACTTCTGAAAACTGGGAATTGAAAATATCGAAATTTCGAATGGTTGAGGGAAATGTTGATCTTTCATTTTCTCTCCCCATAGAGGTTAAAAATCAAAAAATATTGTGGCTTCAGCTCAGAAGAGGACAACTGGAGGAGTGTTTTGGGGGTGTTCTACCCTGCTCCATCCTCTGGAAATGAAGAGAGAATCCTGACAGACGTGAGCATTGCCATCGCTGCCACAGCTGCAGCCACTGAGAGCACCTCTGGAAATTACTGTGTGTTGACAAAGGCTTTTTTTGGCCATAAACCATCATCTGAGTCTCGGGAGTAGAGAGGAACAAAATTTCATTACATGTAAATAATAGTCTAAAAATAGAAGTGCAGATTGTTTTTCTCATTAAGTTCCTTCTCCGTACTCAAGTATATTCTGCATGAAAAAGGGAGTGACTATCAAAAAGCCCAGACTGAAAAATGAGGAGCCTGTGTGAGGTTTGTCTGCAAAAACACTGGCAGAACCATTTTAAACTGAATTTTCTGTAGCCCTGTTTTAGTTCGCTTCCTTATTTTAATGCAGGCGAAGCCATTCTCAGCCTGTTTTATTTAAAGCAAGTTTTGAAAGAGGACACTGTGGTTTATGGCCACGTGTCAAGTTTGATAGTGTTATGCCATGATTTAGCAAAACACTTTAAGCACATGTCCACATCCCACTGAATTTGGTAGGAAGTGAAGAAGCAGAGGAGAAACTGTTTGCTGTGCAGCAGCCTCATTCAGGGGGGAAAAGTAATTGAAATAAAACAAGGATCTTGTCTCCGCAAAATTACAGATCTCTCTTGCCAAATTCTTTCAACCAGACACAAACTCATTGATCATATTGGATCACGATTATTAAATATATTTAGTATTTCAAAGGAAAGGTTCTCCACTGGGCTGCCTCGGACCACTGAAATAGAAGGGCTAATTATGGGCCACGTGGGCGTGCTGGAGTCATCTGACTTTTATTTTTTTTAGCAATCTCGCCGAGCACCCTGCCCCCTCCCCAAACCAGCATTTCAGACTCGGAGATAAGTCTTCATTACACGCAGGATTAAGCCAGAGGAGCGGAGTGTTGCTTATCAGCCTCCTCTAATTGCTGCTCATTTTCTGAGCGCTCCGTTTGATGTGCCGAACGTATTGGGACTCCATGGGAACGAAGGGCATCAATGGGAATGGGATGGAGGCACGGCCTGGAGAAGAAAAAGGGTTGTCAGCCGGGAGCCCCCCAGGTTTTCTGTCAGTCTGGGGAGTATTTCTGGGTGAAACGCTTGGAAATGAAATGTTTGGAAAGAGATATGAGTCGTTTTCTTTGCTCGGAGGATCAGGACTTCGTGTCTGTTCTTACCACAAACAGGATGGCACCAACAAGCTGTTTATTGAACACATGTCATTAATGCATGTTCCTTTTCTAGTTAAAGTGGCCTGTCCACCTTGGTCAAAACCCATAGAATTTTGGAATTTTGGAATCCGTAGAATTCCATTCCAGACTGATGGAATGTGTCACATCCTGACACGATTACATTGTCATCCCTACTTACTGTGAGTTGTTTTCTTTGCTCAGAGCATCAGGACTTCAGATATAGTCTTACCAATAAACAGGACCCTAACAAAAAGCTTCTTAAAGACATTTCACACCTCTCTGCCATTCTTCCCTTAACACAAACCACCTAATTTTAAATCCTGGGTAACCCTTTGAGTCAAATGTTATAAATTTTAATTCTGTAATTACCACTCATGGTTAACTTACCAGGAGTTCCTTATGCAGAGCCAAGCGCACTTGTTTTAATCTGCAGAGCTGAGACATTAAAGCTTTATTTCATCTTTCAGTGACCATCATCCAAGCGTTTTCTGAATGCAGGATGATGGATTTTATGGCAGCTATGGAAAAGTAGGAAATTTGGTCTCCTTTGTCCTGTCCTGTGCATTAAGGTGAAGGCCAAGAGGAGAAAGTGTCATGGCAATCTACACTTATGGAAAAACACACAGGTAGAAAGAATCTGAATCAAGCCAAAGGCACTTAAATAGCATTTAATCTACCCAGCTTCACAACTGATGCTGTCATCTTGCCAGGCAGAATTTTGGTAGATATTTCCCCCTCTGCGCCATCTAGTTTGCTGTTGGAAGACCACAGATTTTACTCAAAATCTACATAAAATGGGCAAGTTTGGATCTCAAAGCTCTGCTCCTCAGCACTCCTAAAAACACCTGTATTGCTGTTCCTTGGTTACCGGAAAACCTGGGCAAGCTCACGATGATTCTCCAAACTTGTCTGCAGTAGCCTAGCGAAATAAAACATCTAATTTCCCGAAATAAAACTCATCATTCCCGGCCTGGTGCAGAGCAGGAGCCGGAGGTTACCCCAGAGCCCGCTGAGGGACCCCAGCCCCGTCCCGTCCCACTCCCAAAGGTCTTAAAACCGCGGATTAAGGAGCAGGAAGCAGGGCAGCAAATTCCAATTTTAATCAAGTTGTTTATTACTGCAGGAACGCGCATCCACCGCTTGCCCGTGGCGATCCGGAGGGTCCCCGCAAGGCTGAGGGGAGCCGGGGCGCGGGTCCCTCCCGGAGCGCGCAGCGGGGACAGCGACACCGCGGGGGCCGCGCCGCGCAGGGCGAACCGAGCCGGCAGGGCGGCGGCCACACGGTGCCCCGGGCGGCTCGGGAGCCCCGCCGAGGGCCCGGGAGGTGCCGCAGCCCCGGGACCGGAGCCGCGGCCGGCGCTGCCCGGCGGGGACCCCCCGCCCGAGGAGGCACAAAATGGCGCCGCGATTCAAACGCTGCGCGCTGCGGGCGGGCGGGGCGGCGGGGGGGGGCGGTGTCCCGGCGGGGTTCACTGCGCCTGCGCGGAGTCGCAAGATGGCGGACAGTGCGGAACTAAAGGTAAAGCGCAGCTCCGGGTCCCCCCGCGGCGCCGCCGGGGCCGCGGCCGAGACCGGCCCGGGGCGAGACGAGCCCCGCCGGGGCGGCCGCGGCGGAGCGCCGCCGGCAGCGGGGGCTGAGGGACGGGGCGGGCGGGGAGCGGGGCGCGGAGCTGCCTCCCCTCGCCGCCCCCCCTCGGCGGCCGCGCTCCGCCGGGCGGCCCCGCCGGCAGCCGGGGCAGCGCGGGCGGCTCCGCTCCGCGCCCGCCGCCTCGGGCCGCGCCGCCGCGGGCCGGGGTTGGCGGCCGGGGGAGCCCCCGCGGGTGGCGGCGGCGGGCGGCGCGACCGCTCCCGGGGCGGGGGACGCTGCCCCGGCGCCCCGCGAAGTTTGCAGGGGAGTCCGGCGGGAGCGACCCCCGGCAGCGGCGGTGCCCGCGGTGACAGCGGGGGGACGGCGCCGGGGAGCCCCGCTCGCCTCCCCCCCCGGTAAATAAAGAACGTCACAAGCAGATGTGGAGGAGTTCCGCGGTGTTGAGCTGGCGGCGGTCCCTGTCATCCTGCGAAACACATGGAAACGGGGCGCTCCGAGCCGCCCCGAGCGCAGCCGGCGCTCCCCGGGCGGGGCGGCGGGCGGGGGGCGCTGGGCTTGGGGGGCTCTGGGTGGCTCTCGGGGGCTCTCGGGGGTTCTTAGGGGTTCTCGGGGGTTCTCGGGGCTCACCCGCGGGGCAGGAGCGCCAGCAGCTCTGCCCAACGCGGAACTTTGGGTTTCCTAACGCGCAAAAGAATCTGCAATTTTGAGGAACGGCAGTGGTAGGGTAGAGGGTGGTGGGGCACTCGCTGTGTACACGCACCGAAATCCAAAGAAAAGGCCCCCCCCGAAAGTTTGCAGGCGCTTTGAGACGGTGTGTGGGTGCAGACTGTGCCCTGCACACCCAGCAGGGTGCTAAAAGTTTCAGAGTTTCCTTGCCGTTGTCACAGGGTCGTTATTCACCAGGAGGGCTTCTGCCTCCTCTTTCAAAGTTAACAGAGTGAGCGACACGAATCAGGTGGATATTGAATGTGTACAGTCACAAGTGCGTTAAATCTGTAACATAAACTGCGGAATATGTCAAGTATGACTAAGGAATTATTTTGTCTTTCCCTAGAGGTTTGGTAGAGCTCAGTTTTCTGTGTATCAAAGGTGTCGTGCACTTTCATTTTCAGATGCTTAAGGAGCTGTCAGCAGGTAAAGAATGATAAAATCTTGAGTGTGTTCTGACTTCTGTGGGTCAGGACCCTTCAGATCCTCCTTCTAATCCTCCTCTGGCCTTCGTTTTTCTGGGTATCTTCAGACCATATTGTGTTGCTTGAGCTGTGTAGTCCTTAAGCCTTTTTTCTTTTCAAACTCTGCTTCCCACATAACGAGATCAAAGGGTTAAGATGTGCTTCCAGTGCTCAACTTTTGTTAATTTTAGCGTGGCAAATGGAATAGTGTGTTTTGGTAACTAACTCGGAGAGTTTCGTGGTGCACAGCAGCCAGCTTGGGTTTATGTGATGCCTTTATTAGCAAGGCTGACTCAAAAGGAGTTAAAAGAAATGGGAGATAGGGAATAAAGTCATTCCAAACCTCTTCATTGATCACTCTTTGAAGTCTCCTTGAGAACCAGTAGGGAGAATTCACGATTTTTTAAATTTATTTTTCCCAAAGTGCCGTTGCTGCCTCAGGGATTGGGAGGGTAAATGTCAAATGGACTGTTTTATTCTCAATTTCAATTTTCTGCTCAGGTTACGGAGTGGTACTTCCAGGCAGGGACTGTAGCATGACACTATGAAAAGTCAGACTTTTTTCTGTAGCTATGGGATCTTGGCGGTTTGCATAAGAAAAAAAATAGTTACTTCATAAATTCACCCTTTGAAGACTGCAGGACATTCTGATTTTTTTTGTCTTTAGGCTGTACAGAATTAAAAAGGTGCGTGGGTGGGTCCTGCTCTGCCAGGAAGGAGAGGGGGCACAAAATGTGCTGCTTGGGCTCGCAGCTGTCACCCTGCAGTTCTCCAGGACAGCGCAGCTTGGTTCTTAGGTACTGCAGGAGGTGAGTGCTCCTCGGAAAATTGTGCCTCATGGAAAGCTCTGACATCCTGGTTGGGGGCACTGGGTATTTTTTAAGCAGGAGTAAATCCCCAGAAACCCTGCTTTTAAGTTCTTTTTTTTTTGGGAGTTGAAAGGTAGCTAAGGGAGGGTTTGTTATTAAGACTCTGCTGTTTGAAGAATGACCAGTGAATTCCTTTAATTATTTTAATTTTCTTAGGTAAAACCTTTTATGGTTCTCCTCCGATTAATTAGCAGGCGGCATTGATTTCAGATTTAGTGACCTTTAAAAACTAAAATCAGCTGTAATCTTGGGCAGGGACTCTTTTGCCTGGCCAAAAAAAGTTTGTCAGAAGAACTTACTCAAGTTTCTAAAACTTTGTTGCCTTCCTGTGTTAAGAGCAGTGGGGTTACGTGTGGGGAGTGTCACATGTGGAAATCAGGGAATGTGATATGATGGGTGCTATTGCCAAAGGAAAATTCAACTTCTTGCTCCCTCCAGAAAAACAGTGGTCAGTCTCACTTGCCACAATTTTTCATGGAGTTTTAATCATGAAATTGCCTTTCCTGTAATGGATTTTCTTACCGCAAGCAAGAGCGTTTCAGTCTTTTTGCCCCATTTGGGATTGTTTGTTCTATTGGAAAAAAAATAATCAGATAAGATCAAACATACTTTGCAGATCCCAGCCTTGTGAGGTTACTGAATTCCTTGGTACTCGGGAAGGTTTGGATAAATTGAAGCAGTATGTTTGCATTTCTGTCGCTGGAATAAGGTAACTGGAAAGTTTGTTCTTCTGCACAGCTCTCCCTCACTCCATAGGCTGAGGCATATGTGAATTTTCCTGATCTTAATTACTATTCCTGTCTAATTGCACACAGACTCTAATTTATCTCAAGGTAAGCTATTTAAAGCTCTTTCTAATTGGAAGGAGTATACTTGAGTGATTAAATCTTTCCTTCAATATTTCTTACATCTCTTTAAATTGGTTATTAGATTGTTGTGATCTTTGCCTTCCACTCCAGCATTTTGGAAATCATTACGCAGTTTGCAATAATCAATTCAATTAAACACGGATCAAAGAATGAAACAGAAAAGCTTATGTTCAAGTATTGTCATTCTTGATACTGTCCTAAGAAGCTGGTTTGGAAAGCACATGCTGGGAGGTTTTCTCCTTTGTTCTCTCTCCTTTTAAGAAAGTGCCTTTGGGGATTGAAGAGATCCCTGGTGTGTTTCTTGTTAGACATAATTTATACTTAAAAAAAAAAAAAAAAAAGTGAGCCAAGAGTTTGAATGAAAATTCATCACAGCATTTCCACACAATGGTGAGGAAAACAAATCACTTAGAAATCCTCAGCTGGGAATACCCCTCCCCGAAATCCAGGGCAGCAGTTTTGGAGGGGGACAGCACTGCTTTCAGGTGGGGGTGAGAACAGTGACAAATGGACCTGTGGAATTGCATCCCCAATTCTAATAAGCATAATCTACCTATTTCAGTGTTCAATTAGAATTTTACACTTCTGCATTACGAGCTATTTTTGCTTAATCCTTTTATAAGTTGCTGTGTTGCTGAGATTAAAGTAAATATAATCTACTTTTCATTGTTATCTGAGTCCGTGGATTACGTTCGTTCGTGCTGTAATTTGGTGGGTGTCAGCAGAATTGTATTTTTCACTGCGTTTGGGTCTGGGTATCTTTTCTTGAGCCTTTGGTCATTGACACTGGGGTTGAGGATATCAGAGGGGTAAAATTGGCAGTTGTGCATCAGCGCCGAACTGGCAAAGCCCCACTCCATAACCCTTTTTTATTGCCAATAAACCCCAGATTGTTGTGTGCACGTAAATACAGTGTCAGTGCACTTGTGGGTGAACCTTCCCCAGCTTGGGGCCATCCCGGGAGGATCTGTGGCTCTGTGCAAGTGAAATTCTTGTGAGAAGGAAGGGAGGAAGGTACCAGCATTTCGTAGAGTTATTTTGAATTGATTTACAGATCTTTTTTCTTTTGGTTATCGAGGTATTTAGAAATTCCACTTAGAAGCAGGTAGAAAATGCTTCTTATTTAGCTTTGTTCCATGAGAAAAGTGTTCCTGCAGGGAGGGGAAGCACTCAGGACTTTGAGAATGTTCCTGGATCAGCCACACGAGACAAAGAGTTAAAACCATCCCGTGGAGCAGGGTGTGGACAGCTCAGATACCTTTGATATTGCAGTTATTTATAGGGATGCAGCCTGTGAGTGTTGTGGTTTATACCCTGCCCTGCATTCAGCAGAGCTCAGGGAAGGGCAGACTCGTCACTGATGTGTTGGGCACGGGGGGATGGAGTTCCTGGAATCCCTTCTCGGAGAAATCAGCGTCTCATCACTTTTCTCTTTAGTGCCATTAGAGTGAAAACCAAAACAGAACTTCAGGCCCTTGAGACTCGAGTGCTCCCTGTGATTATTCTGAGATAACCCCAGCCCTCTCCCATCCTGGTGCCTTTCTCTGGAGCATCTCCTGGAATCCTTGTCTGTCCTAATGTTTGCAGTGAGTTGGGGGCTGACCCTCTGGAGCATCTCCTGGAATCCTTGTCTGTCCTAATGCTTGCATTGAGTTGGGGGCTGACCCTCTGGAGCATCTCCTGGAATCCTTGTCTGTCCTAATGCTTGCAGTGAGTTGGGGGCTGACCCTCTGGAGCATCTCCTGGAATCCTTGTTTGTCCTAATGCTTGCAGTGAGTTGGGGGCTGACCCTCTGGAGCATCTCCTGGAATCCTTGTCTGTCCCAGTGCTTACAGTGAGTTGGGCTGGTGGATTCCATCCCCGTGGCCTTCCCTGGACTCTGCTGAAATGATGGAATTTGAAGTGCTAGTCCCTTGGTTGCTAGCATTTGGAAAGAGTTGTTTTTGGGTCACTCGGTGTCCCAGAGGATTTGTGGCTGGAGAATGGATTGGGATCTCTTGTGGCTTTTCTCCTGTGTGGGGTGTTGGGGTTTGGCTCTTTGGTTCCACGAGGGAAGAATTTTACCTGCAAGGCCTGAAGTTGAGTCAGAAATGTCTGTTTGCTTTTGCTGCTGTGCTTCCAGTGTAGAAACTTCTGCTTTACAGGTGCCCTTCTAATGGAGAACTCGGCTTTATCACTCTCCATAAAAAGTAGTAAAAGCCTTTTGCAAACCCTGGATTTCAGGGGAGAATGCAAACATGGCTTTTATGTGAAAAACTTGTCTGTAAATACATTGTGTGTCTTGTGCAGTTCAGCTGTCCCCCTTCACCTCTGATTAACAGAATTGTGCCTGCAAGAGTCACAGAGAAACGTTTGTCCTGGTCTTGAGGGGGGAGAAAAGGGGAAATGCCCGTTTTGGGTGACTGCTGGATTTTGGAATCCTCGTGGTGAAGCTCAGGTATTGATTGTCTCATTGCTCTGTCATCGGTCCAGCTCTGTGCAGAGCAGTAAATGCTGGGAGCGTTGGTTTGGGCTTTTTAGAGTAGAGATTGGATTTTATGATGCAGAAATGGCACGTAGTACCTTCAATAGCAGTCTGTTCATGGAAACAAATGCCTTTCTTAAAAGTAGAATCTTTTGCTAGGGAGGGGGATGAGGAGGAGAAAGGAGCTTACAAAAGAGTGCTTATTTCTGTAATTTTACTCAACGCTATCAAAGCCATTTCAAATGTAGTCAGTGCCATAAAAATGTGGCTACTTCAAAGTAAATTAAAAGCTTGGGGGCTACAAGACAAACTCAAAAGTATTAAACCTTTGAGGATATACAGAGTTGAGGATGGGGCCAGGAGATGTTGGTTTTATCTGGCCTTGTTCTGATCTTGCATATTTTCAGTGGCAGGCAGAACCACATGAAACCAGGTCCACCGGATATTATTTTTCTCCCTGTGCTGTGGTACAAACCTTTGTGTTGTCTTTTCTTCTCCCTGTTTGGCTGAGGCTCCGGGGGCTGGCAGCTCTATGGATCCAGGAGTTGGTCAGCAATTCGCTTCCTCTCATTCTCCTTCTGGGATCAGGGCTGGCTGGGGATGTCTCTGCTGCTCCGTCAGTCCCTCAGCGAGCAGAGTGCTCTGAAGGTTGTGTTCCAGGGCTGGGGAACAGTGGGAGTTAGCAGAGGGTGGGTGTCATGGGCTTGTCCGGAATATGGGAAACAGAGCAATGACAAGCCAGGGTGCAGTCAGAGCAGGGGTCAGCCCAGGCTTGACCTTCTTGTCTATAGGAGATGATATACAAGAGATTTATAGAGGAAGTGGCATGAGAATTAGTGGAGAAGGAAAAGGAGCCTTTTAAAGCCTTTTCTTGGTGAGAAGGGAGCCCTGGGCTGTGCAGCAGAGCAAGGACTCCGTGGCCGTGTGGAAGTTTATTTAGGGACGGAGATAAGTGCTGGTCACTCGTGGGCAGCGCTGCAGATGGCTCTGCAGTGAACTTCCCGTGTTTGGCTTAGGAAATGGGAATGAGCTCGCTGGACACGTGCAGATAAACATGGGTGAGCTCTGCCTGCTCCCTGGCCTGCCAGGCCTGCTGGGGCTGCAGGAAATGCCCCGGTGGCCATTTCCATCCGGGAGGGACCTCTGACAGTGGGACAGGGAGGAAGGGAGCACTCCGATCTCTGCTCTGCTTCCAGGCTGACCCTCAGCCAGCAGCTCATCCTTAGGAAATGGTGAGGTACTGCTTTATCTCTGCAGATAACTTCATTCCCCATGCCTGATGTGTTTAGGGTGTATTCTAAGTGTTTTTTCCCAGTTTCCAGTTCCGATATAAATTGTCATGCTCAATTCTCCAAGGCAGAGTTCTGCAGGACTCTGCTGTTAGTTTTTCTGGTGTTACTTTCAGTTTCACAGCTGCTTGCTCCCTTGATCTTGACCATAGATCACTTGGTAATTCTGGTTGGGAGGAACCATGAGAAATCTCCGGTCCACAGATCAGCTGTGAGGTCAGAACTGTCACTCAGGACTTGGTCCTGTCCGGTCTGGAAACCTCCAAGGATGGAGATGGCACCACCTCTGTGGGCAGCCTCTTCCTTGGCTGAACCGTTCTCATGGTGAAAACAGACTTAGTTTGGCTCTTCATATCCATCCTGAGCCCGTTCCTTCAGCTGTGCAGTGTTCCATGGGGAAGATCACGGCTGTCCATCCTTGCTGAGCTCCTTGAGTCCTCGGGAGGTTGCAGTGTTCCATTGGGAAGATCATGGTTGTCCATCCTTGGGGACCTCCTTGACTCCTCGGGAGTCTGCCAGGTTGCCGTGTTCCATTGGGAGGATCATGGCTGTCCATGCTTGGTGAGCTCCTTGACTCGTTGGGAGGTTGCAGTGTTCCATTGGGAGGATCACGGCTGTCCATCCTTGCTGAGCTCCTTGACTCGTTGGGAGATTGCAGAGTTCCATTGGGAAGATCATGGCTGTCCATCCTTGCTGAGCTCCCTGACTCCTTGGGAGATTGCAGAGTTCCATTGGAAAGATCACGGCTGTCCATCCTTGCTGAGCTCCCTGACTCTTCGGGAGGCTGCCAGGAGGATGCTCCAAAGCTTTCTCTCCACCCGTGGAATAAGCCCTAGTCCCCAGCCTCTTGCCAGGCCATCCTGCTGGACCTCACATCCTTGGCGATAAGGTGCCAGCAGATTGTTTGGGAATGGGATTTGGACAGGTGATTCCGTGCCATGATGTAGTTCTTGAGGAGTTTTACTCCTGAGGATTTGTTAGTGGAGATGTGTCACAAAATCCTTACCATCCTCAGCGATGAGCAGAAGTAGTTCCTGAGACTGTCCAATGATACCAGTGGAAAAGGTGGAAATTGCTGCAAAAAATGAAATTTCATAAGTAGTGACCCTTCTGAGGGGAGAAGGTGATGCAGGGTGGGTGGGCAGCTCTTCCTCAGCAGGCTCTGCAGGGTTCTTGTCCATTTTGAAATTTGGGATACCGTTCTTTCCCCCCCTTCCCACGAAATACGTGGTTCTAAAGCTGATGGAAACTGAGCTCAATCTCCTCTTTGCTTGGTTGCAACACCTGAAGTTGCATCTTCTGTGGCCACAGCCAGTGGAGTGTGCAAACATGTGATAAATGTTCTCAGAAATTTGTGCTGGGGAGAAGTTAAGCCAAAATCTTCGGGCAGTGCTTAGAGGCCTGTTTTTTCTAAGCTGGGTTTATACAAGATATTCAACTGAAAAATGATTAGAAAATAGAATACAGGATGAAAATAACAGCAAACCAAGTTTTCCTTGGCAGTTTTGCATAGGTACATCTCACTATTCCACAGTTTTTTTTAAAAGCAGAAGCCAAATGCAGTAGGGATAATTTGATTCAGGTAAAATCTGTAATCTGAACTGCAGGAGAGCATTGTAAAAAGTTGTGTGGATGAGAATGTTTTTGATACATTCATTCCTCATACTGTTTCTGGAGACTCCCTTGACAAAATGATCTCACTTTTGTGCAGATGTTGTATCTTGTTTCCCTGGTGCAAAATAAGAGCCTTTGAAGCAGTCCCAAGTATTTGTGTCGATTTTCAGCTTCTTGGAAAAGCTGTTGGAGACAGCTCTGCTCAGGCTACGGATGGAGCTGTGAGTGCACCTAGAAATGCACAGCACCAGGATGAAAAATGTGGGACAGAAACAAAGCTGTTCTTTTTGGTAGGTTCTGTGTTGATTTAACAGCATCTCATCTGTGAATCTGCTGAGGCCACTCCATGGCAGGGCTTCAAATTTTTGTTTCAATCAAGTATCAGAACTGTTGTTGGTTTGAATCACAAGGATTTTAGATAATATTTTTCTAAAGGGTGTCCACCCAGGTCTTCATTCAGTGAATTCCTTCTTTTACCTCTTTGCTGTTGCAATTTGACTCTTTGAGTGCTGCAGTAACATTTTTATTGGAGGCCCTTGACAAAGTTTGGGAGGAAATGACTAAAAATGAATGTGTTACAGACTGATTCTTAGGAATGGAAAAGTGGCTGTGGTGGTTCAGACCAAGGGTCCATCCGGCCCGGTATTGTCTCCTCCAGCTCCCAGAAATGAGTGAGTGGGGAAAAGCAGCAGCAGGGCAAAGGGGGAGAAATATTCCTGCAATATTTCTCCATCTCTAGCCACTTCCAGCTCAGCCCTCTGCATCTGATGGGCTGGATGAGCCATAATAAATCTATTTTGTGCCTGCTCAGGTTTCTCTTGAACCCTTATTACCTGCTTTTGTTCCCAAGATTTTGGGAGGGATTTGTGTGCTGCTCTTTGCTGTGTGAGGGCCCTGCTGGGGTTGTTCTGAGCCTGGTTCCAGCCAGCCTCACCCATGGGTGCTCTGGGATGGAGGACACTGAGCAGCTCATCCCTGGCCCTCTCTGTGTGCTGCTCATGGGTTTCTAGCTTGGATCACAGCTGTCCCCAAGTCCTCTATTTTTAGGTTGAAAACTCTTAGCTTTCATTATTTCTTCATTAGGGAAGTCATGCTGGACTTCTGCCATCCTCCTATGAACGTTTCCACTTCCTATGTGTGTGTGTGTGTGTATATATTATATTTATTTATTTTTTTATGATGAGACCACCAAACCCAGCCACACTTGGAGCGTTGGGTGAAGCAGGGATTTATATAATTTAGAATGATTTCTTCTTTGCTCTCTGCTGCCTTTCCAGTGATTTCTCCCCATGATTTGTGTGCTTGCAGCTGATGTTTCCATCCCTGTGTTTGTCTTGGGTGGCAAAGGTCACCCCAGAGCCCATCCCTGGCTCTGTAAAGCCTGGCCTGGCTGCTCTGCTTCTCCCAAAATCACTTAAATATGGACATTAAACAGTGATGCTTCCCTTGGTCTCCCTCCTCCAGGCCTGCAGCTCCTCGCTTTTCGGGGATGTTCAGGAACAGGTTAAGCCGAGTGTGCCAGTGCAGAGCACGCATGACTTTCCTCTATTGTTTGCTCTTGGAACAGCTCGGCCACGGTGGTAACAGAAGAACTTTGAATAGCAACTGAGGACCTAGGGCCTGGTTTTATTTTTTTAAAGAAGTTATTAATGCTGGAGGAATACTCAGCTTGTGTGTGCAGACTGGATTTTCATGGTTCCCTTTGACCTGTGCTGTTCTGTTGTTTTTAAACACATGGAGGACTCTGAGGTGGTGCCAAGCTGTTTTAAGGGGAAGCAGAGATGTGTTGGAACTTGTTTCCTAAGTTCAGTTCACTAGAAAAGTTTGGTAAAATGTGCCTTTGTTTTGCAGAGAACATTCATATACTTGAGCTAAATAATAATTGATTAACTACATGGATTCCTTCATTCCTTGGGCCCACATGATGATGTCTCGATGCCTTTATTTTTATTTTCCCCTAGTATTCTTATTTTTGCTTTTGACACAGAGGCTGAGCAGTGTTGTGAAGCAATCAGAACATCCTTACCTGGAAGTAGAAGTTGTTGTTATCTCAGGAGTGGGTCAGGAGGCACAAAGGTGAAGACAATTAATACTAAAATTCTAGGCTGAAACCCAGAAAATGCCTTGTTTTGTCACGAGACCCTAAAAAATCCCTCGTGCCCCTGTGCCTGTGGCCTGTGTGTGCAAGAGGGGCAGCAAGGGTATAAATTCATGAACGTGTGAGAGTTATTCAGAGGCCATTAATGAGCTGCAAAAGACTTGTCTGTATGCAAATTCCTCTTCAGGGCGGGATTTGGAGGAGTGTGGTTAATGAGGTGAGGCAGAGGTTTGGGGTTTGGTCAGTCGGGATGAAAAGGAGCGGTGAGTGGAGCGTCCTCCTCCCTGTGCTGGGAATGGGATGGGAGTGGGATGGGAATGGGGATGGGAATGGGAATGGAATGGGAATGGGATGAGGATGGTGAATGGGATGGGAATGGGATGGGAATGGGAACAGGAATGGGATGGGAATGGGAATGGGATGGGATGGGAATGGGATGGGGATGGGAATGGGAATGGGGGGAGAAAGGCTTGGGAAAGGGAGGGAGCGCTTGAATCAGCAGTCAGTGCTGCAGAAAGTTCACCTCTGCTGCTCTCGCTGGGTTGGGGTTTTCACAACTTTGCTCTCAGAGTTCTCTGTGGATCCTGGTTTATTCTCATGGAGGCAGGGTTGTGCTTGGAGTTTACTTGCGATGGTTTTCATGTATTCTAAATCATAGGTGTGGCTGAAACTTGGCTTGTAAAATCCCTCATTCCAGCAAGTGGTTTGTTTCCATGCAGGGCAGGCGTTGTTGTGGGAAGAAATTAATTGAACTCAGTCTGATTGTAAGAAAAAGTGTCTGGAGGATGAGGTGGTGGGGAGGGGCACAGGGGTCGGGTTGATGGCACTGGGAAATGAAATCCTCTCCCCACCAAGCAAGTGTCCTTAGCCTGTGCCAGGGACTGGGAAAAGGGAAAATGTTTCTATAGGCCCTGCTGTGCTCCGTGTGGGCCAGGAAAATATTGCATACAGAGTATATATAATTTTCTAACTCACTGCATGCTTGAGCCTATAGGTAACACACTGTAATACATATAAAAATGCAGTTTTTTGGCATGGAAAGCTCTGGAATCTGAAAGGACAGAGTATCCAGGATTCTGAGGGTTGAAATAGGATTGTGGGGTTGGGCTCAGCTTTGCCAGGAGTTTAGGCCTTGCTTAAGATGCGTCCTCTCAGTCTCTCTGTTCATTCAAAACCGTTTTCTTTCTCCTCATTGAGCACTGAAGAAAAGCAGGAAGATCTGCTTCCTCTCCCATGATTCTGTCATCTTTCTGCATTTTACCACAGTGGGAAGAACCGAACTTCCTGCCTTGCCTTTCTTTGTGCCCGGCCCCGCGCTCGGCCCTTGGCACGGCCGCCCCGAGCTCCTCCGAGCTCTGCTGCTCCTTGCCACGGAATATGGAATCCCTGCGATTCCTCACAGCCTCCCTGGTTCTCTGGTCACGCCAGAGAAATCATCCGTGTCCCATTCAGTGACCGGGATCGCGGATCCGCCTCGCTGCCAGCTGGGCTGGGCTTCTCCGCGGGAGCCGAGCTTCTCCCTGCCGCCATTTCCACCTGCGCTTGGGTTCACATCCGAATTCAAATTTCAGAAAGTTTGTTTCTGATTAATCAACAAATGTGTTTTAGCACTTTAATCTGTGTCAATATGTGATATCATATTGGATTCACATCTGAATTCAAATTTCAAAAAGCTTTTTTCTGATTAATCATCAAATGTATTTTAGCACTTTAATCTGTGTCAATATGTGATATCATATTGGGTTCACATCCAAATTCAAATTTCAGAAAGTTTGTTTCTGATTAATCAACAAATGTGTTTTAGCACTTTAATCTGTGTCAATATGTGATATCATATTGGATTCATATCCGAATTCACATCCGAAAAAATTTCAGAAAGTTTGTTTCTGATTATTTGTAAAATATATTTTTGATTAATCAGGAAAATTTTGATTAATTGAATTAGTATTTACATCACATATTGACACTTTAATCTGTGTCTATATGTGATACAATATTGGATTCACATCCGAATTCAAATTTCAAAAAGCTTTTTTCTGATTAATCATCAAATGTATTTTAGCACTTTAATCTGTGTCAATATGTGGTACAATACTGGATTCACATCCGAATTCAAATCTCAGAAAGTTTTTTCTGATTAATCATAAAATATATTTTTGATTAATCAGGAAAAGTTTGATTAGTTAAATTAATATTTATATCACATATTGACACTTTAATCTGTGTCAATATGTGATATAATATTGGATTCACATCCGAATTCACATCCAAAAAAATTTCAGAAAGTTTTTTTCTGATTATTTGTAAAATATATTTTTGATTAATCAGGAAAATTTTGATTAATTAAATTAGTATTTATATCACATATTGACGCTTTAATCTGTGTCAATATGTGTTATCATATTGGATTCACATCCGAATTCAAATTTCAGAAAGTTTGTTTCTGATTAATCATCCAATGTATTTTAGCACTTTAATCTGTGTCAATATGTGATATCATATTGGATTCACATCCGAATTCACATCCGAAAAAATTTCAGAAAGTTTGTTTCTGATTATTTGTAAAATATATTTTTGATTAATCAGGAAAATTTTGATTAATTGAATTAGTATTTACATCACATATTGACACTTTAATCTGTGTCAATATATGATATAATATTGGATTCACATCCAGATTCAAATTTCAGAAAGTTTGTTTCTGATTAATCATCACATATATTTTAGCACTTTAATCTGTGTCAATATGTGATATCATATTGGATTCACATCCGAATTCAAATTTCAGAAAGTTTGTTTCTGATTAATCATCCAATGTATTTTAGCACTTTAATCTGTGTCAATATGTGATATCATATTGGATTCACATCTGAATTCACATCCGAAAAAATTTCAGAAAGTTTGTTTCTGATTATTTGTAAAATATATTTTTGATTAATCAGGAAAATTTTGATTAATTGAATTAGTATTTACATCACATATTGACACTTTAGTCTGTGTCAGTATATGATATAATATTGGATTCACATCTGAATTCAAATTTCAGAAAGTTTGTTTCTGATTAATCATCAAATGTATTTTAGCACTTTAATCTGTGTCAATATGTGATATAATATTGGATTCACGTCCAAATTCAAATTTCAGAAAGTTTTTTTCTGATTAATCGTCAAATATATTTTAGCACTTTAATCTATGTCAATATATGATACAATATTGGATTCACATCCGAATTCAAATTTCAGAAAGTTTTTCCTGATTAATCATAAAATATATTTTTGATTAATCAGGAAAAGTTTGATTAGTTAAATTAGTATTTATATCACATATTGACACTTTAATCTGTGTCAATATGTGATATCATATTGGATTCACATCCGAAAAAAGTTCAGAAAGTTTTTTTCTGATTATTAGTAAATTATATTTTTGATTAATCAGGAAAATTTTTATTAATTAATATTTATATCACATATAGACACTTTAATCTGTGTCAATATGTGATATAAATACTAATTTTATATCCTGTTGTTGCTTGCTGTAAATAATTCCAGCCTTGTGGTTTCTTGGTGCTGCTACCTAAAAACCTGAACCTGTGTGTTCACAGGTAGATGCTTCTATAAATTAGAAAGGGGCAGTAATCCTTCTAATATAACAATATAATTCTTAACTAATACAGTGGAAAAACATTTCAGAGGTGCAAATCCTTTATTTCAATATAATAAAAACGGAATGGAAGAAGAAAATTTCTCAGGATTCATCAAGCTTCTAATTAATCTTGATGATTTATTGCCATATGACTGCTCCAAAAAAAAAAAAAAAAAAAAAAAAAAAAGCTGTGTACTTTGGCTGCCTGACGTAATTGCTGTGCATGGGTTTGAAGACCTTAGGAAGTAAAGAAATGTGGAATAGAAGCTCTTTCTTTGAAACTTGGCTTTTTCTGTGCAGACGCCAGTGGGGTTGCTTGATGGAATCCTCGTTCTCAGCTCATGGACACGGTGGGAACTTGTGGTTCCGTGGCTCATTTCTGTGGTGACAATTCTGACTAATTGTTGGCAGTAATGAACTGTTATTTGGGAATAGGGTATTTAACCAGGGTGTTTCAGAGGGATTTGTTGTCAGCAGATCTATTTCCTTTGAAAACGATAATCTTTCAGTGATAAATGATCATTTCCCATACCTGTTGTTTTATCTTGTAGTTTTCCTGTTCTCCCTTCCTTCTGCCTTTCCTTCCTCCCCCATTTTGAGATTTTTTTAAAAATGCAATCTGAGGCTTATCTGTACTCCTGTGGTCCCAGATAAAATCCCAGCCAAGCATCCTGGTGCATCCCGTGGGATGGCTGTGCCCAAGGTGATTTTGGTCCCTGGTACCCCTGCCAAGGCCTGAGCTCCCACCACTTCACAAACCTTGGGAATTCATTCCTCAGAAGGGCATTTTTCCTCAAATTCTAAAACAAAACAATTCTGTCATGTTCCATTTGGGCTTTAATTTTTTTTTTTTTTTTTTTTCTTTTTCAAGTGTGACTTGTGAGCTGATCACTCCAGTTTTCCAGTTTTCCCTCTCTTGGGGCATTAACAGAGCCATTGGTTACTTTTCAGGGAAATGAGATTCAATTATGCACTGCCTTCACCCTGCTGTTCAGTACGTTGCAAATCAGTATCCAAATTTAATATGATTCTTAATTAAACCTTCTTGAGATACCAGAATAATAGTCAGGGATGATGTAGTCTGTCTCCTGTGCTGCATCCTAGAAAATAGGACAAATGAGGGAAAAAAAGTGGATAGTTTGGATATATTTGAGTGCATTATCTCATATCGTGAAGTGTTATCTCATTTGCAGCTAATTAATAGCAAAGTTTTAGCGGATAACTAATTTTTCAGCACTGAGTGATAACTTCTGGCTCACGGGGAATAAATCCCTTTTCAAGGTACAGAAATAAAAAGATTTTTTTAATGTTGGAGGAAAACCTGCATCTCTTACGGCAATAATTTGTTTTAATCAAGTGATGCTTAAGTTGCCAAACACATGCCAAGGAATCCAAAGGCATCTCTTTGCTGCAGCAGAGGTTGACAAAGCTGAGCAAGCAAACACCAAGGCCTGGATGCAGGAATGTTGGTCTTGGTGTGTGTCCTGCTGCTGAGAGAGAGCCTCTGCAAGCTGCTCCTGGGAGCTGCCTCTTTCTTTATCCATGTGAGTGCATTCGTTGAATTCCAGGTGCATTCTTCTCCAGCTTTCCCTCAAAATTGACTCACAAAAGCTCCGTGTGCTTCATGCAGGTATTTGAGATATTTAGAAAGTAACCAGAGGTTTTTTTTTTCTGGTGTTCTGTTGGGAAAGGATGGCTGGGAGGGAGTCTGACAGGAGAATCCTGTCCGTAAACCCCAAATCACTCCAAGAGTTTGTGTGACCATTTATTTTGTTCTAATTGTAGATTCTAAAAGGGATGTTTCATTTTTTTAAATCACTGAGAGAGGAGAAATTATTGTGTATTTGTGACCTCCCGCGTGGCTTCTTGGTCCTGTCTTTTTTTCTACAAAGAGACATTTCAGACCATTCTTGAGTGCTCTGGCAGTTTTTATATTTTGATCAGAACGCTGTGGAGCTTTGTCAGAGTGATTCTGAGAGCACTCAGTGTGTTTAGGAAGCTCTTTGCACATCTGTCTGCATCTGGCTGGGCCTCCACTGCCCCTTATTCCATGGGAGTTGTGCCAGCCTGGAAGGCTTAGTGAAGAACTTTCAGTGAAAATTAAATTCGTGTGGCAGTGACCCTCTCCCAAGGAATTGTGTTCACTCCTGGCCTCAGGTGGGAGTTCTTTGCCTGCAGAGAGGAGCCAGGATTTCCTGAACTGGTATTTCTGCCATGACTTGTCATGGAAATCAGGAGCTCGGGAAGAGGAATTCCCAGCTGCAAAGAGAAGGACACCGGGGAGATGGCTGAAAAAACCCGGAGTCTCCAAGAAAATGGAGATTACCACTGTGTCAGCAACCTTATTTAATGCCTGAAGTAATAATACAGTTCACCTAGTGGGGAGAGTCTCCTGGGCCCGGTAAAACTTTCATTACGGATTAAGATAAAATGGGACTTGCTTTAAATCAAACCCGTTTTAGACATGCCTTAAGTCTTGGCAGACTTTTCCCAACAAATCTCTCTCACAGCTGGAGCGAGTCCCTGCCCCAGCATCTCTGCCCAGCGTGATTGGGGTGTCCTCATTGTCACCAGACAGAAAAAAACCCCAGGTTCAAACTCTCGAAATTTGGGCTCTGTGGTCACCCAGTTCGGCTGGATCTCCCTCCCAGAGGAAATAACCTCTGGAAAAAAGCTGGAATGGAGGTCTAGAAGGGCAATTGCCCGCGCTAATGTGCCAGGTTTTATGTGTCAACGCTTTTAGAAGGTATTTCCCATCTCCCAGAGCGCAGCAAAATACCACAGGCATCTGCCAAAAGCACAAGACAACCTTTAAGGCACGGGGATTATGTTAAAAATTCCAAACTCTGCCTGTTAGCAGCAGCAGTTCGTGGGGCTGGAGCTGCCTGTGTTTGCTTTTCCAATATCCTGTCACTCATCGCTGAATTTTGGTACTTTTATCACTGTGGGTTTTTTGAATCCAGTCAGTGACAGACATCTCAAAGAGCTCAGTGGCATCCCTGCCGTGGGATCGGATGGAGGGCTCTGGCTGGAATTTAGAGCTTCAGTTTATTGGTGTTTCGGTATGGAACAGCATCGCTGACCTTCCTAAACCTTACTGAATTTGGGGACAGTCAGGTTTTACCAACAGAATAGATAGAACAAGCAGTGTTTGCCAGGAGCAGGGGAGGAGGATGTTCCTTGGATTAATTATCTGTAGAATTCCACCTTCAGTGGTTAGGTGATTCCATGGGCTGATACAGAAGGATTTTGGTGGGAGATCCTGTCCAGAAGCTTCCACCCAAACTGCTGCAGTTCTGATGATCTCCTCCCTGACAGATCCTTAAAGCTGAACAATTTGATCTTAAAACTGCACAATCACAGAATCATTAAGGCTGGAGAAGCTTCATCATTCAGGCAGGTTGGTTCAAGGGTCATGGTGTTTCTATTAATAGCTGTGCAGCCATATAATTCCCAAGGAAATGTGGTGTTTGTGAGCCTGCAAAGGTAAATAACACCTGATGACTTCAGCTTTATGGTTGCTCTCTCAGCTGCCATGGCAGGGAATACATTACTTGGGGAAAATCATGGATGCAGTTGGAGCTTAAGGAAGCCCAGAGCTCTGGAGGTGCCAGCAGCTCTGCCCAGGCTGTTTTGGCATTTCCAGCATCATTTCGTTGACTGATTTTTCCTGGTTTCAAGTCTGTGTTTCTTGCCAGCACTTCAAAGAGTAGATTTGCTCCTACAATTACCACATGTCCTTTATGAGCGCTGATACACTGTGTAAATACAGCATTTCTTTGATTAAGAAATACTCAATCCTCTTGCGTGTGCAACAAAAAAGCAAATAATATTTGTACCTGCTGCTGCCTTGTACCTGTTCCTTCATTCCCAAAGCCTTTAGGTGCCACTGCAGCAAAGAGAGGAATTTTCCTGGTGAAACCTGGATGAATTTTCCCAACGAAGCCTCCTTAAAGCTCGGAGGATGTTGCATATTTATGACTGTTCTCCTTTGCTTTTGCCTCCCCTCTGGTTTGAATTACAGGGACTTCAACCTGGGGCTGTTTGGGTTGCCTGAGACAAATGCAGGAAGTTAGAGCCTGTCATCGAGGCACTCGAGCTTCCCGGGGTTTGTTGCACTCCCTCTCGCAGATTTTCGGGAGGCTGAGGTCGATTTTTATAGTTCAGCCTTGGGAGCTTCCTTGGCTGAGCCTTGCAGGTGGAATTTAGGGCTAGGGAACGGGGCTTCATAAAAGGTGGGGATTTTTTACCTTCACAATTGCCCATTTTCACAAATTTTCAATGGCCAAGAAGCCAAGAGTTGAGTCTGAGTGGAGGGAGCTCCCTTCTGCAGAAAATTGCTCTCAGGGGTTAAAGAGGCTGCTCAGAGCATGCAGGAGCTGTATTTTTACAGCTGGGCCTTGGAGGTTTACTGAGATTAATGCAGAACCGTTTCCATACTCATCTAATGCTTCCTTGTTGCTTTTATTAGAGGAAAAAAAAGATCTGTTTTAATTTTTTTACCTGCCTTTTGGAAGTGTGTTGTGGAATTCCTTGTGCTTTTTTTCAGAAGGGGGAAATTTCCATTGGTGTTGTCCTTCACCTCTGAAGGAATTTGCTGCAGAGCTTGCTCTCTTCTGTCATAATGACTCTTAATTACTAAAAGATCACTAAAGCTAATCACTGTGTTTTTAATAACAAGAAATTTACTGTCACTGCCTGAAATTGCTGTTTATAAATAGCTGATCTCCCATTTCTCTTTTTTCTCCTTTTACTTACTTTCTTCCTCCATCTTTTAACTGGGGTTTGAGGTGATTTTTTTTTCCACTCCTATTTTTTTCCCCTTTACCTTTCATGTCAATGCTTGGAGGATTGTGGAGGACCTGCTGGATTGCTTTAGGCACAGAATGTGGTGTGGTACAAAGCCAAACGCTTCTTGTTGTGCTGGCAGATCATTTGAATGTGTTTTGGAGCTTATTCCCAACTTCTAGTTATCATAAACATCCAGGAATAACTTGCTGGGTTCTCCAGAGAGATCCTGGAGCTGATAGCTGGGGAGGGAGAAATAGATTTTCCAGAAAACGTGGATCAAACTGTTGGATTTGAGTGTTTTGAAGACAGTCCTTGTGCTGCTGGAATGGGTGAAAAAGGGTCAGTCTTGTCCATCACACTGTGGACACCGTTCAGTTTATTAAAAATACAAACAAATCCTGGCTGCTGCCTGGTTTTCACCTCTCCAACAAGTCTCTGCCTTCTAAAAATGGGGGGAAAATACAGGAAAAGATGCAGGAGAAAATGCAGGAAAAGGTGCAGGAGAAAATGCAGGAAAAGTTGCAGGAGAAAATGCAGGAAAAGTTGCAGGAGAAAATGCAGGAAAAGTTGCAGGAGAAAATGCAGGAAAAGATGCAGGAGAAAATGCAGGAAAAGATGCAGGAGAGAATGCAGGAAAAGATGCAGGGAAAATACAGGAAAAGATGCAGGAGAAAATGCAGGAAAAGATGCAGGAGAAAATGCAGGAAAAGATGCAGGGAAAATGCAGGAAAAGATGCAGGAGAAAATGCAGGAAAAGATGCAGGGAAAATACAGGAAAAGATGCAGGAGAAAATGCAGGAAAAGATGCAGGAAAAGATGCAGGAGAAAATGCAGGAAAAGATGCAGGAGAAAATGCAGGAAAAGATGCAGGGAAAATGCAGGAAAAGATGCAGGGAAAATACAGGGTCTGTGTGTGTGGCGTTGGCTCTCAGCAGATAACCTGGCTCTGTCCCTTCCTCCAGCAGCAGCACTTGCAGCTCATCCTCCTGCATTCCCAAGCAGAGTTTCAACCTCCCTGAGCTTTCCAGGCCAGAAATGGTGTTCCCTGCCTGAATCCACTCGTGTCCCTGGAGAATCAGTGATACCAGCCGCAGGTTTCCAGGGAATTTCTTATGCAGAGGCACTAACACTCAGATTTTATTTATTGCTGAGTTTAATTCCTAACTTTGATAGGTCATCGAGACAAGATGCAGCTCCTGAAAACAATTTTCCTTGCTCTGAGCTGTGAACCTGTGCTAAGCTTTGGACTCCTGGAGCCAGGAATTTGCCTGGATTGGGAATCTTTCCTTGGGTGGAACAGCTGGGCTTGTGTGGAAAACCAAGATTTCATCTCTGCTGTTGCCCTTGCAGAGAAAATCAAAGTAAATGATTCTTACCTTAAACGATTTTCATCTCTGTCAGCTTTTTAAAAAGTGTAGTGATTATTTTGGAAAAGAGCTGTAGGTAGAGCATCCCTTTCCTGTGGATAATCACCGGAGAGCAGTGGGGGAGTGACATTGGTGCAATCCATGGGTTACTCTCATGCACCTGAACTATTTTTTTCCCAACTGTATTGGTTATCTGAGGTAGGTGTGGAGCAGGGAGCACTCCCTGTTTCCACGTGGGCTGTCTCAGGATGTTTCCTCAACACACAGAAATTAGGGATGCTCCTGGGCACCAGGAATGGCATCAAACGTTTGGGATGGCACAGACTGAAAAATGGCTCAGGTTGGGAACAGGCAGCTGGGGGTGGAGAATAACCTGTCCTCTTTCCCACCCTTACAGACAGTTTTGGGACTTGCTGGATGGCCCTGAAATCCCCCGAGGGCTGTGCTGGGGGAGTGGGGGCGAGGGAATTCCTGATCAGGGATCCATAGCAGTGCAGTTCTGGTGGAGGAACACGTGTCTGTGTTGTGTTGTGGAGCAGGAAATGTCAGATGAGTGTTTGTGGATCACAGTTCCTTCTTCACTCCAGGAAGGTCCTTCAGGGAGTCAGAACAGAAATGTGCCACAGCCTGAGCTAGGTCAGGTTTCTGGGGAGCTGCTTCCCACTCCTGGACTCCCTGAACAGTGTTTCCCACTGCCCTCGCCCTCTCCTTGCATTTTGGGTGTTCCCTGGCTATGACAGGTACCAAATGCACAGTACCAGTTTGTGTTTGATGCTGGGATTTGTTGGAAACCAGTTTGGAACTGAGCGGCAAAGAGCTCAACCTTTTTGGAGCTGAACAACATCAATTTCTTGTGCACTGCTGCGATGTTTGTAGGAATGGTTATTTCCATAACCAAACACCTGGAATTGCAGCGTGCAGGATTATCCTGCAGCCAGTCCTTGGGAGCTATGGGAACATATCCTTTTATTCCTCTGCAGTTCAACTTTTTGTTGTTGTTTTGTTCCTTTATTTCCTGTTAGGAAAGAGAAGTCCAAACGTTTCGGCGATGCTGATAAGCAGCCAGAGGTGGGGGCAGCTATTTGCTCTGGGTGTTTGCTGTTGTTGGGTTTTGTACCTGGCAGGTGCCAGTGATCTTTTTGCTAAAGTGCTGCAGGCAACAGGAAAGAAAAGCAAGATTTCCTGAAGCAAAACTCTTTGTGTCTTTGCCCTTCGGCTTTGCTGCTGCCACTGAGCCAGCGAGGGGTTGGAATTGTGATGAGGTGAGATGTGGCAGAGAGAATGTGATAAATTGCAGCTTTTTCTTGTATTTACTTGGTGTGTTGGGCAGCACTTGGCTTGTTTCAGTGCGGTGTTATCCTGCCTGTTTCAGGGTCAGGATACCTTGGACCGAGGAATCAGAGCCTGGAGAGTGTTTGGATTTCTGCTGGTGGAGCTGGGCTGTGTCCTTGAATAAAACACAACTGGCCTGGAGGAGGGGACAGGAATTTCCATGTTCATGTTGGGGGAGACTTTTCCCAGCTCAGCTTCCCGGGGCCCCGAGGGACACAATCCCCTGGCAAAGCCCAGGCAGGTGTGGGCATCGTTTAAGGCATTGCCTCTCTGTTTGTGGAAGAAAGGTTTATCTGTAAAGTAAGAAGCTGTAATAAACCCCAAGGCTTTATTGCTGTTTTTAAGGATGGATCTGCTGGTGCCCTGAACACTGCAAACAACATTGTTCTTGTCCTCCTGCGCGAGGAATGCGCCAGGGTGGGGAAGATGTGGGAATTTTGTTTGTTTTGGTCTCTGGACCCTGCTTTCTGTGGGCTCATTCCCAGCTCGCCTTTACCTTAGAAATGGAAAGCATCCAACACGGAGCGGGAGCTTCTCTCTTCCCTCAATTATTTCTTAATCCTCTCGTGCTCTTTGCAAGCTGGGCCTGGGAGTTTATGACAAAACAAGAACAGAGTGAAGCTCTGAGAGGTTCTGCCTGTTCAGGAAGTGACTTTTAGTGGTGATGGCATTAAACCCTTCAGCTGTAACTACTCATTCTGTTGAAGAAGTGTTTGGAAAGCATTATAAATAGTGTTTTTCCATGTTTCAAATCTATTTGTTTCACTTTCCTTTCAGCTGTCAACACTTCAGATTGGAACTGAAATGCCTTATTCTTTTAAGACATCTTCATTTCTTACCAAGTACCTCGTCTGTTCTCATTAGTAGCTCTTTGACAGTCCCACAGTTAAGTGTGAAGAAGGTTCTTGGGGTATTCGGGGGAGAAAAAAGAAGCCAGCAAACTCCTGTTCCATCCAAAGGGTTTGTGGAAGTCTGCAGCAAGGCTTATCTAGGATTTGCAGCGAGGTTCCTGAGCTCTGGTGCTGTGGTTCAGCAGAGCAGAAATCTTGTGGCAAATTTGAGCTTGGTGTGGCTGCTGCAGACCTCATTAAAGACGTGAATCATCTCATTTAGGGTTTTAGATGCTATGAGCAGTTTCAGGGTAGGGAAGAAGCTCCCGTGGGCACCTGGGCAGTGCAGATCTCGTGCTCTGAGGGAGCGATGGGGTTTTGGGCTGGTCTGGCTAAAGCCTGGGGTGGGTAGCAGCTTTCTAATCATGGCACTTCAAGTTTAAGAATTAATGTGGAAAAAATCAGAACGATGTCTGAGACAATACTCTGCACAGTGTGAAGGACTAAAGAGGATGGGAGCATTGGGACTTGATTTCTGAGATTCCAAATGCAAATTCCGCTTTGGGTCTTCATCCTTCCGTGGCTGAGAAATTGCAGAACCCTCGCGTGCTGAATGAGCTGCTTTGGTCCCAAATATATGCATTGAGCGTTGTTTGGAATTTGATCTTTTGGGATTGACTACAAAATATTCAGGGTATTTCATGCTTCGTGCAGGAGATCCATGTAATCAGTCATGTCAGTGGGTTTGAGGCATTTAATTTCCTAGCGATTCCTTGGGAATCCAAAATTCTGCAGGAATATCATCATCCCAGCTGATATCTCTGGCCTTCTGATGATGACAAGCCCCTGTCAAGCACAGAAATACATTTTTCAATAAAAACCACGCTCAAAAGTTGATTTTCTGCCTCCTACCTGCGCAGTTGATGCGCACTGGTGGTTACTGGTTTCACTGGTTTGGGAAGTGTTTTTCTCACTTCCTGGGGAAGTGAAACAGGTGACAAGTTGTACCAGTTTGATTCATTAGATTGTATTGGGAGACACTAAATGGCTGTGTTAATGAAGATGCTAATTACTAGAAGGCAAAGCCCAGCTCCCCCATCCGAAACAGGACAGGCGGCTCCGATGGGAGAAGTGCGGAAATGGAATGGGAAGAAATTTCCTTTAGCCCAGGAATGATGGCACGGGGTTGCACACAAATGGGATTGTATTCACTCTCTTGTTAATGTCATTTATCTCCTTTCTCTGCACCTGTGTGGATTAGTTGTGCTGCATGGCAGAAAGCGAGGGAGGCACTTGGAAGTGGTGTTCGGAGTTGGGAACTGGCACAGCTTGGAAATTGTCAATGTAGAACTTCTTTTGCATCTAAAAAATTGGTAGCATCCTTGATTCTAGCAGGACGATGATTAAAAAATAATCAGAGTTACAACCTTTATTTTGCACGGGCAACTTGTCCTTTTCTCCAGAAGTGGAATGTGAATTTCCATTCCACAGAATGGAAATGTGTTTAAATGCAGACTTCAGAATAAAAAGCTGTGGCCACTGTAAAAGGGGGCAGAGCGGTGGCACCGTGCCTTTAAAATCTTGGTGTTGAACGGGCTTTGAGCACTTTCTAATGTCGGTGAGGCGCTGGAAGCTGACTGAATTCTCTGTTCTGTTTCTTTGAAGCAAATGGTGATGAGCCTTCGAGTTTCGGAACTGCAGGTGCTGCTGGGCTACGCGGGCAGGAACAAGCACGGCCGCAAACACGAACTGCTGACGAAAGCCCTGCACTTGCTCAAGGCTGGCTGCAGCCCCGCCGTCCAGATGAAAATCAAAGAACTCTATAGGAGAAGGTTCCCCCAGAAAATCATGACCCCGGCAGACCTGTCCATCCCCAGCGTGCACTCGAGCTCCATGCCCGCCACGCTGTCGCCATCCACCATTCCACAGCTGGCCTACGACGGCCACCCCGCCTCGTCCCCCTTGCTCCCCGTGTCGCTCCTGGGACCCAAACACGAACTGGAACTGCCCCACCTCACCTCGGCCCTGCACCCCGTGCACCCCGACATCAAACTGCAGAAACTCCCTTTTTATGACTTGTTGGATGAGCTGATCAAACCCACCAGCCTAGGTAAGAAAAACCTGTCCCCGCTCTGGGTTGTAATGATGGGGAATAATGGGCAGATCCAGCTGCCGGTGCAGCAACTGGTTAAATATTGCATCACAGCAGTGTTTAGAGAATTGCTATTTTTGGTCACTTTTGGAACAGATTGTTCTACATGGAGAGACATCTTACGTAACACTCATTAGTTGCTTTAGCTGAGCCTCTAAATATGGTTTAAACATCCGTTATTTTTAAGGGGGGGTCTCAGACAAGAAACAAACTAAATCTTAGAAAAAAAAAGAAAAAAAAAGTCTGCTTTCACTAGCTCTTATAAACCATAGAGTTTCATTATTACAACAAAACCCCAAACTAAACAAAGCTACCCCCAAATCCATCAAGCTTCTAAAATCTTCTCATCTGTGCTGGGAAAGAATGCCAGGCTAGAAATTTGCTGGATCCATTACATCCTGAACATCTGAATTTAGGGAGATTTGTGGTTCCTTTGCAGTTGTGGCTACTTTCCTTGCGACTGATTTTTGTATGAAGGTATAAAATCTCTGGTGGAGCTGCTGAGAAGAATCTGCTGCTTCCAGAGCATTATATAATGTGTGATTTTTCTGGCTCCACGTAGCCCTTCGCAGCTTGGTTAACGTTCAATACTCCTGAATATTGCCTGAATGCAGCAGTGCTTGTGTTTTCGGAGGGGCTGCTCGTGTGTTGGAACCTTCTGCTGGCTTGAAAGCCCAGGGAAGATTCACTGCTGGTGGGAGGAGGAGATTTGTGAGAGGAGATCCGGGGAGAGAGGGTGGGTGAGTGAGAAAACAAGTCCTCTGCAGCAGAACTCCCTTGTAAACAAAGCTGAGCAGGTACTTTCCAGTGACAGTCTGGAGGGCTTGGGGGTGTGGGAGGCCTGGTGGGGAGTGCTGAGGGTTGGCTGTGCATTTCTGAAGGATCTGGCACAGTTGTTTGCTTTTTTTTTTTTTGGTTTAGCTGCTGTAATTGAGGGAAAAGCACAGAGTTTTTGGTCATTTGATCCTCTGATTCAGGTATTCTTTCCAGAGGTGCACTGTATCTATTGAGCTTTAATCTAAACCCTAATTGATTAATAACCATTCCAGGCAATGCTGAGGGTTGGCTGTGCCTTTCTGAAGGATCTGGCACAGTTGTTTGCATTTTTTTTTTTTTTTTGGTTTAGCTGCTGTAATTGAGGGAAAAGCACAGAGTTTTTGGTCATTTGATCCTCTGATTCAGGTATTCTTTCCAGAGGTGCACTGTATCTATTGAGCTTTAATCTAAACCCTAATTGATTAATAACCATTCCAGGCAATGCTGAGGGTTGGCTGTGCCTTTCTGAAGGATCTGGCACAGTTGTTTGCATTTTTTTTTTTTTTTTGGTTTAGCTGCTGTAATTGAGGGAAAAGCACAGAGTTTTTGGTCATTTGATCCTCTGATTCAGGTATTCTTTCCAGAGGTGCACTGTATCTATTGAGCTTTAATCTAAACCCTAATTGATTAATAACCATTCCAGGCAATGCTGAGGGTTGGCTGTGCCTTTCTGAAGGATCTGGCACAGTTGTTTGCATTTTTTTTTTTTTTTTGGTTTAGCTGCTGTAATTGAGGGAAAAGCACAGAGTTTTTGGTCATTTGATCCTCTGATTCAGGTATTCTTTCCAGAGGTGCACTGTATCTATTGAGCTTTAATCTAAACCCTAATTGATTAATAACCATTCCAGGCAATGCTGAGGGTTGGCTGTGCCTTTCTGAAGGATCTGGCACAGTTGTTTGCATTTTTTTTTTTTTGGTTTAGCTGCTGTAATTGAGGGAAAAACACCGAGTTTTTGGTCATTTGATCCTTGGGTTCAGGTATTCTTTCCAGAGGTGCACTGTATCTATTGAGCTTTAATCTAAACCCTAATTGATTAATAACCATTCCAGGCAATGCTGGTGCTATGAGCTAATTAGGTGCTCAGTATGTGTCTCATCACTTTTACATGATAAATACTTCAAAATAAGGCTGTAATTTCCACGAGGCATGGCAGTGCAGGAATGATGGTGTGCATTCGTTCCTGGGTGTGGGAAGAGCTCTCTGCTGTCAGCTCTGTGTCTGACAGACCGTAATTCACTCCCTGCCAGGTCTCAGTGCCTCAGGAGCCGTTGGACAATGGGATATTCTTCCCCCTTTGTGGAGTGTCAGGCTAAGAAAATGAAAGTGAAATTCCAAGCAGATGCCTTCAGAAGCAATCCCTGTCCTTCAGGATATGTTTGGGGCTTTTGTTTTGTTTGGGAACTCCGTTTGTCTGAAGCAATCCTATTAAAAAGCCTTTTTTACTTGAGCATTTGAGGGAAGAGGGAGCTTCAGGGTCTGTGCATATCCCAGAATTGAGGGGGAAGGGACCTTAAGGCCCATCCAGTCCCATCCCCACACCTTCCACTGTCCCACGGTGCCCTGAGCCCCAATGTCCATCCTGGCCTGGGACATTCCAGGGGTCCAGGGACAGCCACAGCTCCTCTGGGCACCTGTGCCAGGGCCTGCCCACCCTGTTCAGACCTGGGTGATGCAGTTACTGATACTTCAGCTACAAAGTCTGAAAGGATTTGTAGGATATTTGCCCCAGATGGTCCGGGCACCCTTCTCTCTGCTGCCAGCAGTGTGGGTTTCCTCAGAGTCCAATGTGTAGGTTCCCTGGTTTGTTTTGCACTGGCAGATCTTGCTGCAGACACTCAGAACTTGGAATTCAGCCAGCGTTACAGCATCTCCTGCTTGCTTTTTCCCATCAGATTACTCATGGGATAGGGAGAAAGAACTTTTGAATTTACTCTGTTTCCCTCCCCCACAAGGATGAACTGATGACCTGATGTGGGGTTTGGAATAATTCTCTGCCTGCTTGGAATGGAACCTTCTGGAAGAGAAACAAATTCCCTCTCACACACATTTTCTATGATTCAAATTTCAGATCCTTCTGAAATTACAGTCATTACCTACAGCTGGGCAAAGCACATCCTTGGGTGGGATTGTCCCTGGTTGTCCCCAAGGCCAGGTGGAACAGCTGGGAGGGCTCGCTCAGGTTCTCTGTCCCTCTGAGAAGTGCTGGTTGAGTGGAGAAGCAGTGATTTGAGGAAGCCTCAGGGCAGGGAGTTGCACAGCAGGGCACTGGAACGGGTATTCTGTACCCAAATATTTTGTGTGGGTGGGTAGTGCACAGCTAAGAGATAAGGAACTGAAATCTGCTCGCTCTGTTTGTAACTCAGGAGGACAGAGATGTTACCTTCTCACGACTGAGTGCAGCTCTGGCCTGCGGTTCAGATGGGTTGTGCTGGGCTGGATTTGTGGAATACAGCTCGGATTTCTCCCTTCTCCAGGAGGGAGAAATCCCTTCCCTCCCTTCTCCCATCTCCCAGCACCTGCCATGGCTGGCTGAACCCCAGAATCACTGAGGGTGGAAAGCCCTCCAAGGTGGTGGAGTCCACCCTTTGATCCCCACCTTGTCACCAGCCCAGAGCTCTGAGTCCTTGCTCGGACGTGGCTGATCTGAGACAAAGAGCCGTTTGTTCCTTTGCAGTGGAGCTCTTGAATTGGATCCACATTTTATTTATTCCCCATCCTCATTGCCGAGTGGGGAAAGCATCTCGAGGGGATGGATGGCTTTGTGTCCAAGGCAGCCAGGAGAGCTCCTTATTCTGGAAATGTGTGGTGGTGGGTGAGTGTGCACTGAGCTCTGTGCCCGTGCTTAACCGTGATTTAAATGATTTTGTGGCTTTTTGATTTTTGGAGCAAAAGCTGTCCTCTCTGGCCTGGATGGAATGTCTGAAAGTTGCCTTATTATTGTGCTCCTCTGTTGTTTTTCGAATAGGATCTCTTCAAGAGGAGGATTTGGGTTGTTAGTTTGTCAAGTGAAGCTGCAGCTCTCACTTAATTCTCCTATTTCCAGCCCCCAATGCACAGACTTTGCTAATTGGTTGTTTTTTAAGCACATTTTCTAAAAGTAACTCCTAGCACACAGATAAGATCTCTTTTGTGTGGTGAAATGTGTTTACTATGAGGAACAAGGCCCAGAATTTGCCAGATTGTTATGGAAGGGACATGAGATGGTTAAGCAACATCTTCAGAACGCCTCTTGTTACAGCAAATGTCATTCCTAATTGCTTTAGCTGTGTAGTTGTTCCAAAAAACATTTTAACTGGCTTAGGGGTCTTTACTTACCTGTAAGGGAAATGAAGCTTTTTTTTTTTCCAATTGAAAGGATTAAAGAGGCTGTGAGCTCTACTCCTCTTTAAAATCAGTCCAAATGGCATAAGGATCATCATCCTGCAGTTTATTTGCTGTGCTTCAGCTCTCAGCGATACGAACACAGCACTGAAAGTTGGATGTGAGCCATGGAAATGAGGATTTTTACCTGCAGCCTCCTGGAAGGAAGAGGCACAGATCAGTCATTATCCCTCGGAGCCAGCACAATTCCAGACTCCAGGTAGCAGCTCCGGCAGAGCTCCTGGTGCCTCTGCTGAGGCTCCTCTGCATTGAGATCTCAGTTTAATTTCTTAATCTAGCCAGGATTTCTCCAGGCAGCAGAATTTCCCCCTCAGGGATCGAGTCCATGCTCCCTTTGTGCTTCTGCCTTGCAGTTACCGTGAATTTCCCTTTGGCTCTGAGCGATCCTGGTGTCTTGGACACAGACCCAGGCCTTGCAACTGAGCTGCCTAAAATCTTTAGGGTGCCTGCAGTTCAAGGTACAGCCATTAAACAATTAAACAATTCAGTGCACGAGAAATCTGGGCTGGAAACCGTGCAAGTTTTGTTTGGCAAGTATTTCTCCTTTTTCTCTATCAGTGAGCTGATCTCTTGCTCCGTGCAATTGCTGTTATGGTTTATATGAAAGTCACGCTTTTACTGTCTTCTGTGTTTATTATTTTTTGAAATGTACTTTGTGGGAGGAAGTTCAACAAAACACTATATTCTCAACTCAGCTTTGAGCTCTCTGACTTCCGGCCCTGCAGCTTTTAATTGTGCAAGGATGGGGTGAAATATTAGCCCTGTGCTGGGGCAGAACCAGAATTACACTGCACTCGGGGTTCTTTTTTTTGGATTTGCATGTGCAGTGCCTCAAGTTCAGCTTTCCATAGGCAAGAGGGTTTCTTTTAAGTCTGAGAGGGCTTTAACCAACTGGGTAAATCCTGTGCTGAAAAAAAAGGAGTGGAGTTTATTGAGGCTCTCTTGAGCTGATTGCTCAATCTCCTCCTGTGGAGCTGAGATCACTGAGATTCCAGGCCCGGACAGGATGTGGATGTTGAATGAGGCTGGGAAGCCTCTTGGCTTCCATGGAATCACAGGGAATCAGGAAATATCCTGAGTTAGGAGAAACGAGGAACAAAATCCAGCCCCTTACCCTGCACAGGACACCCCGACAATCCCACGTTGAAAAAAACAGGAAAAAAACCTTCCCGTTGAGAGGAGAATTTCTCCAGAACCAGGATCCTTGCGGGGATGTGGCCGTGCTGACTTGGTGCTGCTCCTTGGAAGTGTCTAAGGTGGTGCTTTTAGGAGGAAAAGCTGAAATATCGAAGCCTGAATGGCAGCATTTGAGTTGTGGGACACAATTCAGGTGTCTGAAGGAATCAAGGCACTGAAGGAGGGTCCTGTGATGGTCCTTCCCTTGAGAAAATAAATGATGGATCAGATGTGCAGTGAGGTCCATGGGCACAGAGAGGAGAGATGGCATCCGTGGGTGTTGATCCCACGGATTGGGTTGGGAGAGAGGAGAGTTTGGGCACAGAATGTTGGTGTGAGGGTGTCCCCAAATCTTCCTGCAGCTCTTCAGGAGCGCTCGAACATGTGACTGATTTAAGGAATCATCAGACATAAGTGTCTGTCCAATTGCACATAATTTCCAGCTGATCTATTCTGTATTCTGTTTATACAACATATCAGAAAGAGTTATAAAATACATAATATTTATGGGTTAATTGTAGCCCTTGGAGTATTTCCAGGCTATTTTCATATATATATTTAGGCACAATTTCAAATAAGCTCCTTCACATCTCTTTACTCCCTTCCTTTCCCACCCCCAGGGTGGCTCTGCCTGTTCCTCCTGAGGATTAACTGTGAGTTGAACAGAATCTAAAAATGATTTGAAGGGATAAATGCAGCAGCTGACCAGAACCAGGGTTCAGTTTTTTGTCTGTTCTGAGGTGCAGAACGTGGCACTGTCCCTTTCCTCAGGGTGTTTGGGGGCACAGCTGTCACCTGCGGTGGTGGGAGAGGAGCTCATCGCTGTGCCAAGGAAAGGAGGATTTGGCTGTTTACTAAAATGCTTCCCCTCAAGTAGTTGTGAAGTGTTTTGAAAGGTTAAGGACGCAGCATCCATTGTGATGAGTGATTGAGATGAAGCGGAATGGCCAAGGGGTGACAAAAAGCAGTGGGAATTTGCGATTTCTCTTGGATGTGAGCCTGGAGCATCCCTCAGCCATGCCCTTGGGTGTTGGGATGCAGAGCTGTGCTGTGGCATGGGCTGGCCTGGCTTTGGTGCTTCCTGAGAGGCTTTTCCAGGGAGAGGGATCAGCCCAGCCCTGCTCACTGGGTGCTGCAGGAGTTGCTGGGAATGGTGGGCGATGGTCTGAAGGTGCTGCTGGCTCTGGAAGGCACCAGAGCTTGGGCTGAGAGGTTGTGGCTGTGAGGCAGGAGGTGTTTTGGGTAAATAAACCCACGCTTCTCCAGGAACTGCAGTCTGGGGTGGCTCTGAGGGCCGCGTGGGCATCCTGAGATGAGATCCCCATGGAGGTGAGTCCTCTCGGCGTTCCTCCCGCACACCTGCTGGGATTATCATGCTTTGTGCAGCCCTGGAGCTCCATCCCAGCCTGGGATTGTTGTGCTTTGTGCAGCCCCTGCAGCTTCATCCCAGTCTGGGATTATCATGCTTTGTGCAGCCCCTGGAGCTCCATGCCATTTTGGGATTGTCATGCTTTGTGCAGCCACAGGAGCTTCATCCCAGTCTGGAATTATGGTGCTTTGTGCAGCTCATGGAGCTCCATCCCATTTTGGGATTATTGTGTTTAGCTCAGCCCCTGGAGCTCCATCCCATTTTGGGATTATCGTGTTTCTGTGCAGCTCCTGTAGCTCCATCCCAGCCTGGGATTATCATGTTTAGTTCAGCCCCTGAAGCTCCATCCCAGCCCGGGATTGTCGTGTTTAGTTCAGCCCCTGGAGCTCCATGCCATTTTGGGATTATCGTGTTTAGTTCAGCCCTTGGAGCTCCATCCCAGCCTGGGATTATCGTGCTTTGTGCAGCCCCTGGAGCTCCATGCCATTTTGGGATTATCGTGTTTCTGTGCAGCCTCTGGAGCACCATCCCAGGCTGGGATCTGCTCCCAAACCCTGCCCAGGTGATCCCAGAGGCCAGTGGAGCCACGAGGAGCTGTGCCCACCCATGGTGTTGTGTTCTGGATTTCCAGGGCTCAGAGCCTCTCTGCATTTCAGCATTTGCAAAGCTCAGTGTTTTCTGTGCCTTCACTCATCCTGCTCGGGTTGGGAGGTGCGGATTCCATTTCCAGCAGTGATATTTGATAGGGGATTGAACAGAAATCGATACTATACCTTCTGCTGGTTAAAGGAAAAGCAGAATGAGCCTTCTTACCTGTCTGGGGAGAAAAAGCAAGAATTGGGGAATGTCCTGAGCTGGGAAGGATCCATCAGGATTATCGAGTCCCAACCCCTGCCCAGACACCCCAAAATCCCACCCTGGGCATCCCTGGGAGGTGTCCAAATATTCCTGGAGCTGTGGCAGCCTCGGGGCCGTGCCCATTCCCTGGGAGCCTGGGCAGTGCCCAGCACCCTCTGGGGGAGAACTTTTCCCTGATCTCCATCCCAAACCCAGCTCAGCTTCCCTCGTGTCCTGTCCCTGGGCACAGACAGCTATTCCATATTTCTGGTTAATATTTTAGCAAACTGAGCCAATCCAAACTGTTAGGTTAGTGAAGAACCAATTAGGCATCTCTTGTTTTTCTTACAGCATGCAGCAAAAATTTCCTCTACTCTCCATACTCTTCCTTAACACAACGATTTCTGCCTTTGGAAATAAACACAGGATTATTGGAAATCATTGGGAATGGGCCCATTCAGTGATATCGGAGGTGATTCCTGGGGTGTAAAGTGCAAGTTGAATTTTAGTCGAGGCCTCTCTCTGATAAATTCCCTTCAGTGTTTCAAAGCTGCGCTGGGTGATGATGATGATGATGATGATGGGAAGATGAACCTCAGTTGATTGGGCAGCTGCATTTCCCCGGGGAAGCATCACCACCTCAGCTCTGTGATACCTGAAAGAAAATTCATGAAAGATCTGAAGGTGTCTGTGCCTGAATGGAAATTCAGAGAGTGGCTTTTTCTCAAGACAGCGAGAGGTATTTTGCTGCAGAAAGATTGTGTGGCTATTTTTAGCCCTGGGTACTGGTGAGGTGGAACAGAATATTTTTAGAGCTGCAGAAAATGCAGCCACTCGAGCTGGGTTCTTTTTTTTTCACTCTGCTGCTAGAGGGGTTTTCCAAAATAAAGAGCAGAATTGGTAGAAAATATATTTTCTGTATAATTTTTATTTATTGAATAGGTGATATATTGATTGTGTGCAGATACATATATTTATATATATACACACATATTATATATACACTGTGTGTGTATATATATTCCTAGGGGATTTTAAGTGTTTTGGCCCTGTGAATGCCATGTATTAAATTAGTTTTCCCTCCAATTTGGAAAACTTTGTACCTCAGTGAAATGTTTTAAGAAAATCCACAGCCAGCAAGGCCTAATTGTGTCCCTCAGTTAATCTGTACCAATCCCTGGAGCTGTTGGGTTCGTTCCTGGAGTGAGGTAAGCCTGGAATAATTCAGGAAATAGTGGCGAGAGTGAATGAGTAAAAGAAGAGTGTGGGAGGAGAAACTGTAACTTTTTAGGCATTTTGGGGTGTGCTGGGCACCCGCAGAGCTGGAGAACACTCTTGACTCTTCCAAGCTTCGGAGAGTGCTGAAGAAAATGTTATAATATTTAATAAATCATAGTTATGGGGAAAAAAAAATCAACAAACCCAACCCCCCAAAACATTCCTGGCATCTTTCTGAAGAATGTCCATATTAACTGTGTTGTCCTGGCTTGATTCCAGCTTTATTGGATTATAAATTCTATTTTCATCCACTTGGTTTTCAATTGCAGATCTATTTTTACCTTTCTTTTGTTAAATAATAATGGTTGTTTGCAGGGCATGGCTGTGTTTGTAGCCATCAGAATGATTTTATTGTCTAAAACTATATATTTGCATGTTTCTGGTTTTAATCATCCTCCGAACTTTAAAAGTAAATTATGTGCTTGACTTGCCAGGATCTGTTTGGTGTTTTACACACAGCAGATACACCAGATGAATTAATAGAAATCTGTCAGCTTTTCTGCACTCTTAAACTCCAAATTTCCAGCGTCTCTGCCTTGGAAAATCTCAAGTGTTTGGGAGTAGAGGAGCCGGAGTCAGAGATGAGCATGGGAGCTCAGCATTTGATGGAAAGCTGCGAAATGAGCTCTGCTTGATGTGGTTTGGTGGCATTTTCATGCCTCATTTGTAGGGTAAGCAGATCTAGAAGGACTAGATATGGGCATCAAAAGATGATAAGGGAGAAGATTAGGGAAAGCCACAAAGAAAACTCAGATTTCATCTCCCTTTCCAGTCCAGCTGACATGTAAGGGGCAGAGTTGGATCCTCGTAGTGCTGCAGAGCCTGGCCCTAGCTCAGTTGTGGTTAAATGTGGCTCCTTGTCTGTTCTGCTCTGTTCTGCTCTGCTCTGCTCAGTCTGTCAGGAGTTTTGAAATATTTTGATTGGCTTTTGGAGCATCTTTGCCTAATGAACAGGTTTTCCCTTCCCTCCCTCTCGGCGGTTTGGCAGCGCTCCCGGCGAGGATGGGATGGGAGCTCGGGGCGGCAGGGCTGCTCTGCAGGGAGGGATGGTGGAGCTCTGGGGTCAGGATCCGCCAGCTCTGGGACTGAGCTCACGGTTAGCGAGGCACGGGCACGGCACGGAGTTCCAGGAGGGCTAAATCCCATCCCATCCCCATCCCCATTCCATGGATCCCATCCCCATTCCATGGATCCCATTCCATGGATCCCATCCCATGGATCCCATCCCATGGATCCCATCCCATCCCATCCCATCCCATCCCATCCCATGGATCCCATTCCATCCCATCCCATCCCATGGATCCCATCCCATGGATCCCATCCCATCCCATCCTATCCCATGGATCCCATCCCATGGATCCCATCCCATGGATCCCATCCCCATCCCATCCCATCCCATCCCATGGATCCCATCCCATCCCATCCCATGGATCCCATCCTATCCCATCCCATCCCATGGATCCTGTCCCATCCCCATCCCATCCCATCCCATCCCATCCCATCCCATCCCATCCCATCCCATCCCATCCCATCCCCATCCCCATCCCATCCCATGGCAGGGACACCTCCCACTGTCCCAGGCTGCTCCAGCCTGGCCTTGGACACTTCCAGGGATCCAGGGGCAGCCACAGCTCCTCTGGGAATTCCATCCCAACCCCTCCCCACCCTCTCAGGGAAGGATTCGTTCCCAATATCCCGTCTGACCCTACTCCCTGTCGGTTTGAACCCATTGCCCCTTGTCCTGCTGCTCCTTGCTCTTTGGGGATGCAGCATTAACTGCACAAAAGACACTGAAAAGAGGAAAAAAGCCCCAGATCTCAAGAAGGAATGCCAGAGGCCTCTTCTGATTTAGTTTCTGATTGGAGCAGAGGCTGTTTCTGTCTCAGCTGGCATTGGGAAAGTTCCCATGGCAGCACCCGAGGATGTACTCTGCATTTTCTCCCGATGAAATGTAGAAATGCTTTCATTTGACAAATTCAACAGTTGGATATTAGGAGGAATTTCTTCCCTGGGAGAGTGGTTCAATACTGAAACAGCTTCTCCAGGGAAGTGTGGAATCACCACCCCTGGAAGGGTTCAGAAGTTAGGATTTGGTGGACAAGGTGGAGTTCAGTCAAAACTTGGACCTGGTGATCCTCAAGGTATTTTCTAACCTTAATAATTCTGTGATTCCACAAATATGGAAATTCAAGCCCCACTTTTCATATCACTGCTGAGTAAAAACAAGTCTTACATTTACACGAGCAGAGGGAAAAAGGATTGAATTTGAACCTTTGGTCCAAACTGGGTCACAGTTTTCCTGCTGCACCCACTCCCAGTTCCTCCAGTTTGCCCATTCCCTGCTGGATTCCCTAAACTGGAGCTGCTGCAAACCCTGCACAAAGAAGGGCAGGGGAAAGGGAAAAGCCTGGGAAATGTGGGGTTAGAATTTGGGTAGCTGCTGGTTGACTTCTCTGCATAATTAAGCTTTAAATGAAGGTGGCATTAGTTAAATGTTCAGCAGTTTTTAATTAAAGGTGCTGAAGTTCATAAAAACCTTCCAGAACTTTTCTAATAAAACCAAAGTTGACAATTTCCAGGCTAAAGCAAATATTACCTGGGAGAAAAATCAACCCAGCAGATCAGGCCACGGAAAACTAGGAAGTAATATCTGGAATTCCCTCATTGCTCTGGAGTGCATTAGCTTTGCTAATTCAGCTTTTGTTAATTCGAGTTTGTAATTGTGATCTTTCCATTTGTAGCTCAAAATAGGTGTCAGATTCTCTCAAAGAGCAAATGTGAGAGCAGATTTTCATTGTTAATTGTATACATTGTGTTTGTGTTTCCTGCAGACGTTGTGCTGGCAGGGCTGGCTGAGAGGAAATATATGCATTTAAAAATCGAACAAGTTTTATAAATAACTTAATGCTTTTTCAAAGATTCCCTGTGTCGCTACAAACAGCCACTTTATATTCCTTTTCCCTGCTCATCCAGCTCGGGAGCAACTGCAAATAATGGAATAAATGGAAGGATTTTGGAGCACTGTCATGCGGGAAAGATAGAAATGTAATTTTGGTAATATTTGTACTCAGTCAGTGCCTTTGCTATTGTTGGTTCCAACCTACCACACGCTGTTTTCAACAAAATAGCTGAAGTCTCACCCTGAAATATTCACTCAGCTGTCACTCAGGGATGAGTCAAGATGTGCATTGTAGTAAACCAAAAAATGGTAAATTGATTGAGTGTTCAGTGCACAAGATGTTTGTTCAGAGCCTTATAAATTTATTAAGAATAACAAATTATAAATATATTATTAATGAATAATAATAATTAAGATAATAATAAATTATTCAATATAAAGATAAAATTATTAAGAATAATAATGGTTTGATTGAATGAAAACCTGCTTGTAGCTTGCATTTCAGTGTGTGTTGGTGAATGTTTGGAACAGCTCTCCGGGGAGATGCTGCTTTCTTCACATTTATTATTTTAAAAAACCATTTTCGTGGCTGCAGCGGCCCTGGGAAGGGCTGTGTTTGAGCCGAAAGCACTATTTTAGAGATATTTAACACTGATTTCCAGCAGGAGCGTTTACTCTTGAGCCGTGTTCGGTTGGTTCTGGAGCACTGCAGAACGGAGTGGAAGGGCTTTAAAATCAGATTTTATAGTTGCAGATCTCACGAGTTCTTGGCTTATTACAGATATATTGGGTGGATTTAAGTCCATAAAATATCCAGTGAAATGTGAGATGTTCCATGTGCTGTGCTCAGCCCCTCTGTGAACTTTCACAGGCCAAGCCACAATCTGGTGCATCAAGGGAAATAAAAATCTGATTGATGAGAAGTCCTAAGGATTCCCTTTTATTTGATATCAGAGCACAATTCACATTAAATTACAGTGATAAAAAGCCTTGATTTGCCTCAGCTTTGCTGTTATCTGCATCCCTATTTTAATGTACACTTTATAGGCACATAAAGTTTGTTCATTGTATTTTTATTTACAGGAGGGTTTCAATGGCAACTTTCTCATTGGCTCTAAAGCTGTTCAGAGAAACAGATGTGTCTCCCAGTGCCATAAAAACGTGTGTTATAGATGCAGCCCTTGATTGAATTATTTCCTGGTTGTAACGCTCTTGTGTTCCTTGCAGCCTCAGATAACAGTCAGAGATTTCGAGAGACCTGCTTTGCCTTCGCGCTGACGCCGCAGCAAGTGCAGCAGATCAGCAGTTCCATGTGAGTGAGGAGCCCTGAAATCCAAACAGGTCCCCCAAAGGAGCTGGGGGATTCCTTCCCTCTCCCTGGGGAGTGGGAGGGTGAGGAGGAGAGAATTCAGCCCCAGTTCTGGGGGGGTTTCCCTGGGGGTAATGCTCTCCAAATCCACGCTCTGCTTCCTGCAGCCCTTCCTCGCCTCCAATTTCTGTGTTCATTCACCACCCTGAAATCCAAACAAATGACCCCAAGGAGCCAGGGGATTCCTTCCCTCTCCCTGGGGAGTGGGAGGGTGAGGAGGAGAGAATACAGCCCCAGTTCTGGGGGAGTAGAGGTAATGCTCTCTCCAAATCCATGGCTCTGCTTCCTGCAGCCCTCCCTCGCCTCCAATTTCTGTGTTCATTCACCACCCTGAAATCCAAACAGATCCCCCCAAGGAGCCAGGGGATTCCTTCCCTCTCCCTGAGGAGCAGGAGGGTGAGGAGGAGAGAATCCAGCCCCACTTCTGGGGGGGTTTCCCTGGGGGTAATGTTCTCCAAATCCATGGCTCTGCTTCCTGCAGCCCTTCCTCGCCACCAATTTCTGTGTTCATTCACCATTCTGTGTTCATTCACCGCCCTGAAATCCAAACAGATCACCCCAAGGAGCCAGGGGATTCCTTCCCTCTCCCTGGGGAGTGGGAGGGTGAGGAGGAGAGAATTCAGCCCCACTTCTGGGGGGGTTTCCTTGGCTCTGCTTCCTGCAGCCCTTCCTCACCACCAATTTCTGTGTTCATTCACCGCCCTGAAATCCAAACAAATCACCCCAAGGAGCTGGGGGATTCCTTCCCTCTCCCTGGGGAGTGGGAGGGTGAGGAGGAGAGAATTCAGCCCCAGTTCTGGGAGGGTTTCCCTGGGGGTAATGCTCTCTCCAAACCCACAGCTCTGCTTCCTGCAGCCCTTCCTCACCTCCAGTCTCTGTGTTCATTCACCGTTCTGTGTTCATTCACCACCCTGAAATCCAAACAAATCACCCCAAGGAGCCAGGGGATTCCTTCCCTCTCCCTGGGGAGCAGGAGGGTGAGGAGGAGAGAATTCAGCCCCAGTTTTGGGGGGGTTTCCTTGGCTCTGCTTCCTGCAGCCCTTCCTCACCACCAATTTCTGTGTTCATTCACCATAAGGGTGGGACTTTGTAGTGACCACTCAGAACTTCCTGTATATTCCTCAAAAAAATGGGAAACTATACAGGTCAGATGAGAATTTATCTCTTTATTGCAAAGTAAAAGCTCTTTTTTCATCACTTTTAATACGTCTTGAGAGTGGTGGTTTGAGCAGGAGCAGCAAAGTGTGGTGCTTTATTTATATATATATATTTAAAAAGAATATTTTAATATATATATATTTATATGTGTATTTATATTTCTATATATACATTATATATTTATATTAATATATATACATTATATATACCAGACAGTGTGCATTTTACTTCTTCTTTGTGTAAAAAAAAAAGTGTTTTCCATAAATTGAACTTCCAGCAAACTCCCGAGGAATCTATATTGCAATATTGAGGACTCTCTTGTGAAAAGCAGTGTGTTTTAACCCCTCTTCTGTTGTTTCCAGGGATATTTCTGGGACCAAATGTGACTTCACAGTACAGGTCCAGCTAAGGTAGGTATTTTATTGCCTGGAGTGCTGTTGGTTTTTAGGATTTATCAGCCTTATCCTACCCACCAGAGTGGGAATTCCTGCATGGAAAAGAGCCTCATCCTGGTTGGTTTTCTTGTCAGTGAATCCTCCTTCCCCTAACTCCTGTCTGTCATTCCATGGGGGTCTGACCTTCAGAATCTCCAAGCAGGAAGGGTTTTTTCCTAGCAGGGATGCCAAGCACAGCATTCCATGGGCATTCCAAAATCTGCTTCTTGGGCACTGCGGGGCACCACTTTGGCAATCTCCAGCCTGGTTAGTTTGGAGCTTTTGGCAGGTGTATGATAAATTGATTAAATCCTCTGTGTCAGGCAGGTGAGGTGGGATGGAGCAGGGGAATCTCCAGCCTGGTTAATTCAGAGGTTTTGGCAGGTGTATCACAAATTGATTAAATCCTCTGTGTCAGGCTGGTGAGGTGGGATGGAGGAGGGGAATCTCCTGGTTAGTTTGGAGCTTTTGGCAGGTGTATCACAAATTGATTAAATCCTCTGTGTCAGGCAGGTGGGGTGGGATGGGATGGAGCAGGGGAATCTCCAGCCTGGTTAGTTTGGAGCTTTTGGCAGGTGTATCACAAATAGATTAAATCCTCTATATCAGCAGGTGGGGTGGGATGGAGCAGGGGAATCTCCTGGTTAGTTTGGAGGTTTTGGCAGGTGTATCACAAATGGATTAAATCCTCTATATCAGCAGGTGGGGTGGGATGGAGCAGGGGAATCTCCTGGTTAGTTTGGAGCTTTTGGCAGGTGTATCACAAATTGATTAAATTCTCTATATCAGCAGGTAGGGTGGGATGGAGCAGGGGAATCTCCTGGTTAGTTTGGAGGTTTTGGCAGGTGTATCACAAATGGATTAAATCCTCTGTATCGGGCAGATGGGTTGGGATGGAGCAGGGGAATCTCCTGGTTAGTTTGGAGGTTTTGGCAGGTGTATCACAAATTGATTAAATCCTCTATATCAGCAGGTGAGGTGGGATGGAGCAGGGGAATCTCCAGCCTGGTTAATTCAGAGGTTTTGGTAGGTGTATCACAGATGGATTAAATCCTCTATATCAGGCAGGTGGAGTGGGATTGGAGCAGGGGATGAGGAGGGAATGAGGTAAAAAGGGACAGGAGGCAGCTCCCCCTCTGGGTTGGTTATCCAGGTGGATTATCTGATTCTCCAGACCCTGGTGGGACGTGGCTGTGGGTGGGGTCCAGGGGAGCTGAGGGGCTCCTGCTGCTCCTGGAAATGGCCAAAGGGGAGCTGAGGAGCTCCTGCTGCTCCTGGAAATGGCCAAAAGGGAGCTGAGGGGCTCCTGCTGCTCCTGGAAATGGCCAAAGGGGAGCTGAGGGGCTCCTGCTGCTCCTGGAAATGGCCAAAGGGGAGCTGAGGAGCTCCTGCTGCTCCTGGAAATGGCCAAAGGGGAGCTGAGGGGCTCCTGCTGCTCCTGGAAATGGCCAAAGGGGAGCTGAGGAGCTCCTGCTGCTCCTGGAAATGGCCAAAGGGGAGCTGAGGGGCTCCTGCTGCTCCTGGAAATGGCCAAAGGGGAGCTGAGGGGCTCCTGCTGCTCCTGGAAATGGCCAAAGGGGAGCTGAGGAGCTCCTGCTGCTCCTGGAAATGGCCAAAGGGGAGCTGAGGGGCTCCTGCTGCTCCTGGAAATGGCCAAAGGGGAGCTGAGGGGCTCCTGCTGCTCCTGGAAATGGCCAAAGGGGAGCTGAGGGGCTCCTGCTGCTCCTGGAAATGGCCAAAGGGGAGCTGAGGGGCTCCTGCTGCTCCTGGAAATGGCCAGAGGGGAGCTGAGGGGCTCCTGCTGCTCCTGGAAGGCTCCAGGGGAGCTGAGGGGCTCCTGCTGCTCCTGGAAATGGCCAGAGGGGAGCTGAGGGGCTCCTGCTGCTCCTGGAAGGCTCATGGGGAGCTGAGGGGCTCCTGCTGCTCCTGGAAATGGCCAAAGGGGAGCTGAGGGGCTCCTGCTGCTCCTGGAAATGGCCAGAGGGGAGCTGAGGGGCTCCTGCTGCTCCTGGAAATGGCCAGAGGGGAGCTGAGGGGCTCCTGCTGCTCCTGGAAGGCTCCAGGGGAGCTGAGGGGCTCCTGCTGCTCCTGGGTGGGCTCCAGGGGAGCTGAGGGGCTCCTGCTGCTCCTGGAAATGGCCAAAAGGGAGCTGAGGGGCTCCTGCTGCTCCTGGAAATGGCCAGAGGGGAGCTGAGGGGCTCCTGCTGCTCCTGGAAATGGCCAAAGGGGAGCTGAGGGGCTCCTGCTGCTCCTGGAAATGGCCAAAGGGGAGCTGAGGGGCTCCTGCTGCTCCTGGAAATGGCCAAAGGGGAGCTGAGGGGCTCCTGCTGCTCCTGGAAATGGCCAAAGGGGAGCTGAGGGGCTCCTGCTGCTCCTGGAAATGGCCAAAGGGGAGCTGAGGGGCTCCTGCTGCTCCTGGGGATGGCCAGAGGGGAGCTGAGGGGCTCCTGCTGCTCCTGGAAATGGCCAAAGGGGAGCTGAGGGGCTCCTGCTGCTCCTGGAAGGCTCCAGGGGAGCTGAGGGGCTCCTGCTGCTCCTGGGGACACCATTGTCCCTGAGCTGGGCCCGGAGCAGGAAGGGTGTGTCCTGCTGGGGTCCAGCAGCAGGAACGAACTCCTCTGGGAACTGAAATAAATAAATCCAACTTCAGAGGGCTGAGGATCCTGTGACTGTGCTCAGCAGCTGCCTGGGCTGCAGCTGGGACAGTGCAGAATGCCATTTGGGACACCTTGGAGAGGTCAGGCTGGAGGAAAGGCAGGGATGAAATTGGGATTGGCTGCTGTAACAGGAACCTGCCTGAGGGAATGGGTCAGGCTGAGGAATTCCAGGAACCTGAGGAGGAACCCACAGCCTGCTGGAACCACTGTCATTTTGGGGGGCTTTGAATGACATTTGGGGACTGCGTTTAGCAGGATTTGTCATGATTTCACAGCTCAGTGGAATAACAATTCCTTCTAGGAAGAGATGGTCTCGGAATCACTTTAACAGTGAAAGATGATGGCATCCCAAATACAGGATACATCCCAAATAAAGGATGGGAGATGTCACAATTACATGGATTTTTTTAAAGTGGAAACGTGGGGCAGTTGCTGGGGGAAGCCTTTCATTTTTCAATTTAAATTGCATGAATGCAGCTACAGGTTTAGCCAATGTTGAAATCAAAAAACCCTCTTTGCTTTCAGGTTTTGTTTGTCAGAAACCAGTTGTCCACAAGAAGATCACTTCCCACCCAATCTGTGTGTAAAAGTCAATGGGAAACCATGCAGCCTTCCAGTAAGTAAGATGTTCACATTTTGGGATGGTGTTAATCAGGAATTACCTGCCAGAAATCAGCCTGAAAACTTATCCCTGCCTCTGTTTTCATATTGTGGAGCATTTGAATGAATGAAAAGTTCAAGTCAGTTGTTTCAGGCAGTAGATCCAGAAGTTAGATGGAGTTAGAAACTCCCTTCTCAAGATCCCATATTTAGTAATGTGATACTAACATGGGCAGAGGAAAAAGGATTGAATTTTGGGACCTCCAGTCCAAAGTTTTGTTCTTTTGTTTAGTTTTGCTGAGACAGGAGAGGTGGCAAAGTTCCTTTTAGTATTCCATGGGCAGGGTTAGGATTTTGGGTTCCTGTAGGGAGAAGGAGTTTGTGAAATGCTCTGCATTTGATTGATCCTTTCCTCTTTGAATTCAGCACGGAGGCTGCTCAGGGTGTATGTGTTGTGGTGGGAGGGTCAGAAGGCAAAAGCACCGTGGAATTCTTGTTCCTGAGAGATGAAATCCTTTGATTTCCAGGGCTACCTGCCACCAACCAAAAACGGTGTGGAACCAAAGCGCCCCAGCCGACCAATCAACATTACCTCACTCGTGCGCCTGTCCACCACGGTCCCCAACACCATCGTCGTGTCCTGGACGGCAGAGATCGGCAGAGTGAGTGCCTTGGGCATCCCTTCATTCTCCTGTACCTCTGAGGGACAAGCAGGGGGCAGAAAATCCTTGTAGCTGCAGTTTAACTGGAGTATTTCATACCCCTGTTCAGCTGGAATATTTCACATCCCTGTTCAGCTGGAATATTTCACATCCCTGTTCAGATGGAATATTTCATATCCCTGTTCAGATGGAATATTTCATATCCCTGGAATATTTCATATCCCTGTTCAGCTGGAATATTTCATACCCCTGGAATATTTCGTATCCCTGTTCAGCTGGAATATTTCATACCCCTGGAATATTTCATACCCCTGTTCACCTGGAATATTTCATACCCCTGGAATATTTCATATCCCTGTTCAGCTGGAATATTTCCCATCCCTGCTCAGCTGGAATTCCGCAGTGCCGGGCAGACGGGATGTGCTCCCCCAGGTTTGGGGTGGGATCTCCCCCTCCTCACCCCCCACCCATCTTCGTGACTCAGGGAGGGCCCAGATTAAGAGATCAAGGCATCCTCGAAGCCTTTTGTTTGTTGATTTGGCCAAACTTCAGGCTTTGAAGCTCTTCTGACTTCCGGGACGTGACAGAGCTTGGCTGGGTCTGTAAGGGGTGGGTGACACTCGGCACAGAGCGCCCTTTGGAGCTGGGAGTGTGAACAGAAAACAGCAAAACCCCACTGATCTCAGGGCCTTTTTCACATTTCTCTTCTCCCCACTGCTCTCCTCATCCTTCAGATTGAAAACCTCGTGGTTTTATCCCTTTTTTGTGTCTGTGGGGAGAACGTTACGACCGGCGTTAGAAAATTGCTGATGTTCCGCTGGACTAATTAAATCTGGAACATGCTGCAAAAAGTGACTCCAATAAATCAGCCCATGAATTACCGAGCTGCTCTCAGAGCTGGCAGCAAAGCTGCTGGGTGGGCATTCCAGAGGCACCGTGTGCTGGTGCCACTGCCCCCATCCTGTTTTCAGAAGTGCCCAGAATTGTCCTGAGGTGAAACCTTGGCCAAGAATTTGTCAGTGTGCAAAGGCTGGGATTCCTGAACCGGCGTGGAAAAATGCTTACGCTCCAGTCGGGCACAATAGGCAGTTATAAAACATCAGGATGGTGTTTCACGATGGATTTCTTGTGGAGCGGAAAACAATCTCCATTCAGATGATGGGATAAAGGATGGCTGAGTGATTTTTGTAAAAAATCCTCTTTTGTCTAATGAGAACTGCAGGTAGCAGAAATGAGCAGTTAAAGCTCAGCCTGCTTTGGTTTGAAGTGCCTCCGTGCAGGTGTGTGGATCTTGGATATTGCTCTGAGGGATTCAGAGCTGGGATTTAGGGGCAAGAAGTGCCCCAAGATGGAGTTAATCTCCTGTGTGCTGGCTGGTTCTCAGCCTGGACAGTATTTCATTTATAAAGAGCATTTTGGGTAAATTCTGGCTTAGATCAGCATTAGATCCCAGAAGTGTCCAGGGCTGGAGCAGCCTGGTCCGTGGAGGTGTCCTGTCCATAGCAGAGTGCAGTGGGAAATCCTTTCAGATCCCTTCCCAAGCCATCCTGGGACCCTGCAAGACACAATCCCTCCTAAAGTAACCCTTTGAGACTTTCACAGAGAAATGGGAGAAATAATATTTCACAGAGAAACATTTGCTGTTGGCAGTGCCTTATAGCCCAAAATCCGAGTTTCCCTCTCCCCCTTGCCGTCAGGATCAGTCGCAGGTCCCAACTGGTGCTCCCTACCTTTGCTGGAGCCCTCGTTGTCATTTCTCCACAATCTGTTTCAAGAGCCTTCTGTACAAGATGCCTTGGGCAAGTTCCTGCCTTTGTAGATTCAAGCTGTCGGTAAATAATTTCACAACGTTAATTAGCATTTTTCTAACTTCTCTCCTAATTGAGGCATTAAACAAACAAGTTAAGGCAGTAGTGGTTTTTAACGATGTGAGGAGCATTCATTGTGAGAATGAAATATTTAAACTGTGGTGTTTCTGATGCTATTTCAATTTGTGTGATTTTGTGGTGAGATATATCACTGAAATCCTGCCGTCAGATGGTGGTGGCATCCCAAATAAAGGATGGGAGATGTCACAATTACATGGATTTTTTTTTAAGTGGAAACGTGGGGCAGTTGCTGGGGGAAGCCTTCCATTTTTCAATTTAAATTGCATGAATGCAGCTACAGGTTTAGCCAGTGTTTAAATCAAAAAATAATTGATGTACCCTAATGAGAGAACGTAAATACAGTCCTTTCCATTCTGGGACTTGAGAGGTGCTGCTGCCAAATCACATTTTTAGGAAGACATTTATAACCTAATTTTTTTGAGATTATAAGCAAAAGGAGAGCTTCAGAAATTTCAGAGACAATTCAGTGCAGGAAGAGAAGATAAAGATGACCAGTGCTTCCAGACCGAGGAACAAATAGTGCAGACGGTGCATCTTTTGAAGAAGCATTGCTTTTTGTTCTCCTATTTCAAAACCAAAACAAGGGTTTTTCTAGGGGGAAAGAAAAAAAAAGAAAAAAGTTCTGATCATATTAGACCTGACAGCTTTCCTTAAATGATTGACACGAGTGCAGTGCTGAACATTATCCATAGAAAATTAAACTCAGTGACAAGTGCAGTGCTGAACATTATCCATGGAAAATTCAATGCACTGAATTTTACAGCTATCCATGTAAAACTGCTCTGCTGGGAGGGGTGGGCTGCATGTTGTGAAATAGATGCAGAACTTCCAGAAGTGCCCTAAATGCTGTTTCAGAGGCTCGGTTTGCAGCTCGGTCTCAGTGAAGCTTTTGTTGTCTGAAGCTCTGGCCCTGTGAACTTCCTGAAGGGTTTCTCTGAGAGCTCTGCCCCGTTAGAAACCCTTCAATCCCATAACAAACTGCACCCAGCGCAGCTGCCTGTGTCTCTCTGACGGTGTTTCTGGGGTGTTTTGCAGAACTATTCCATGGCAGTGTACCTGGTGAAGCAGCTCTCCTCCACGGTGCTCCTGCAGCGGTTGCGGGCCAAGGGAATCCGGAACCCAGACCACTCCAGAGCGCTGAGTACGTGTGCAGAAAGGGAAAAAAAACCTCTGCTGGAGAGGCACATTTGGAATTGGGACTGCGCTAAGTGAGCTCTGGACTTCCTACAGTCCTCTGGGGTTTGGGAATGTGATAGTGGTGTTCTTTGTATTCAGTTCCAATTCAAAGACTCGGAGCCTTTGTTTGCACTAGGAGCCAGTCCAGGAACCCTGTTGACACTGTCAGGGGAAAAATGCAAGAGAATCTCTTTCAGCTCAGCCATCCTGGCTTTGTTTCTGCAGAATGGCACAACTGTATTTGCACAGAGAAGTGGCCATTCAGGCCTCTCCTGGACCTGGCTGCTGGGCAGGAACAGCTCCATGGACACAGCCTGGGCTCCCTTGGCACGGCTGGGGGAGCCTCAGGGAGAGGCCAGAGCCCTCCCAGCCCCCTCCTCACTCCAGGGGGAGGTTTGCTGCCTCTCTGTTTTCTCTGACAACAGCTTGGGGGAAGTTGGTGGTGTAAAAACGCCAGCAAAAGCTGCTGCGTGCTTGGTGTTCGGGGAGGGGGAAATGGCAGCACCTGATCGCTGATTTTAATGCTCAGATAAGGGCTCTGCCTTCTCCAGAAGGGGAGAAATGAGGCCAGCAGGAAATAACAGTGCTGGGCATTAAGTTGTGCTGGTGCAGTTTGGTTTAAATGCATAGAAATTCGAGTTTCAGGTGATCCTCTCAAGGTGAGAGTGAAGGTGTAGGTCCCGTTCTTAGAGCAGGAATAAAATGGGACTGACTTATTCATTTTGCCAATGACTGCCTTTAAAACAGGCCTTGTCAACAGAAACAGAGGATGAAAGGCTCTAAAGTGAAAGACTTTGGTTTCTCACTGCAGTTATTTAATACTCAGATTTTTCTCAGGGTACTTCTGACTTCCTCCTGCTCAATTGGCTTTTCAATTTTGAGTCACAGATTGCTCACTGAGGACTGGAGGGTTTGTAGTGGTGCTTGTCCATGTGAGAGCTGTGAACGAGTTTAACAATTTGAGGAGTGAAATTAATGTGGCTCATCTGTCGGTAGATAATAAATAATGGCCAAATTCAAAGCTGCCTGTAAGGGAGTTGAGCCATCTCTGGATAAATCCATTTTCTAGGGGTCTTGAATTCAGAGTTCACCACACCATTTCAGACTTTGTTTGATTCCTTTATCACCCAATTCATGTCTGCAATGAACCTAAAAAAAACCTTTTCTTCTTTCAACCACCAGTTAAAGAGAAGCTAACTGCTGATCCAGACAGCGAAATAGCAACAACCAGCCTACGAGTGTCTCTGCTTTGTCCAGTAAGTTGATTTTTATCCTGATGGAAACGTTGTGGGCTGTGTGGGAGAGGTTACCTCGTGTTCACCTGGTTTAACTCGGTGGGGATCGAGAGCAGCTGCAATTCTCTGTCGCTGTGCTCAAGCTGTGCTAACCCCCTGGGAAAAGGAGTATTCCATTAGCTTGGAAATGGTACTCAAAATATATGTAAGCATACATTTCAATCTGTCACTGGCTCGTCTGAGTGTGGGGCTGGGCTGGGGCTGATGAAACCTCCCCTGGGGGAAAAGGGAGAGGCTGATTGTTCAGAGCAGCCCAAGGGTTGCTGAGCACCTTGCATCTGAAATTTGGGGTGTGCAAATGGGTATTTAATAATCCGAATTTAAAAACAAAACGGTGTCCTGGAGGTTGTCCAAACAAAATGTTTTGATCCAATCTGAAGGGAGAGAGAATAATTCCAATGAGCATGGAAATGGCAGGGATGTACCTTGACCTAATAATTGGTTTTTAGCCAAATTGATACCTGTGTTTTCAGCAGTAAATGCTCAATGTTAACGTGATGTGCACTTCTTTTGATCTTTGGGACTCATTTCAGGCTCAGGGCACCTTCAGAATCCTTGGGTTTCTGTATTGATTGACAGAGTCCCTTTATTGCAGCGCAGCTATTGAAATTCTTGTCAAGATTAAGGATACATCTGTTTCCTGCTTTGCCTCAATCTGCTCAAGCTTTGACACGAAATTCTCAGTTTTAAAACCTAAACAAGAAAACTTGACTTTATTCCTGCAAAACTGAAGCTTATTTTTCAAGTTACTTGATATATTCTTAAAAAAGGTGAACTTCTAGAGGTGTGAGCTTTGCTTCACAAAAAGCACAAATAATAACATTGTGGTTCCTTTTTATGTATATTTGTGTTCTTGCAGATCTTTAAATGCAATATTGCCACGATCTTCAGTTTTATTCCTTTCTCCATATCAACATTGATTCTAGCTAAGGAAGATAAGGAATGCATAAGGAAAATTAATCTGTAGGAGAGATCCAAGGATTGCATTTACCCAATAAAATCCTGACCTGTAGAGTTAAAACCTCATAATTGATAACCTCAAAAACCTGTCACTTCCATGTCACATTTGCCATGTCACTGAAGTATTAATTAATTCTTTTAAATTAATCTTCGTGCACCTGCTGGAATTACAGATTTTTGCTTTGGTTTATTTGCTTTGTCAAAGTGTTGTTTCATAGACCATTCCATGGGAATTTTCTGTTTGTCCTGATTGCCTCCATCACTGATAAAATTCTTCTGCAGTGCTTTTAGGTTCCCTTTTTTCCCACTTTTTCCTCCTTCAGAATGGAAAAATTAAAGAACTTTGCACCAGTCTGGCCATGGGACGGTGCTGCTCTCCCCTCTCCTGGCTGTGAATATCCAGGAAAATCAACAAGGGTGGTGGGTTTAGTCTTTATAATCTTAATTTTGCCCTCAAAGCTGCTCAGATCTTCCTTGGAGTTTGTTTTGGATTATTTCTGGGCTTTTTTTAGCCTCTGAGACCATGGAGAGAAAATTCCCCTTAGCCACTGCCTGAATCCATCCGGGATCCTGCAGGCACAGGAGGACACTCCAATTCGTGTTCCTTTTCCCCCTGGAAGTACAAATAAATAAATCCCCAGGCCCTGCAGCCGGACCAAATATTTAACTGCAGAAAAATTCCGAATCCAGGGCTTTACTGCAGGTTTTTGCAGCTTTGTTTACAAATCCCGAACTGCTGGTTTTTAGCAGGAAAAGACAGAAATGTTTTGTGTGGTTGTAAAAGAAATTAATGCCGTGGTTTTTTGTCTGCCAGCAGGCAGGAATCAAACTTCCCAGCGCTGGGAAATGCAGCTTTTCCAAAGTTGGGATTCATCCCTGCTTTTTTTGTCACTTCTGACATTGTGGCAGAGCTGCTTCAGGAGGTTCAGTGCCAAAAACAGGAAAAGAGCATCAACTTGTTAGCACTGAGGGTGGTTAAATCCCATCTCAGGCAAGCCACGGGCACAGGTTTGGTTCCAAAACCTTGGGAAAACCTTCCTGGTTTTTCAATCTGCTTTTCCCCCTCGGGAGATGGCTTTTCGTGTCCTTGCTGCAGCACCTGTCCTCCACCTTCCTTCTTTCTCTCCTGAAGCATCCAGGTTCTCCCTCTGCCGCTCCCTGAGCCAGGGACTGTGCCCAAATCACAAATGAGCCATCGCCTCTCCATCTGGGAGCTGAGAATTCCTGACAGACAGCGATGGGGGCGGCAGCTGAACTGGGATGGGAGCCGCGGATTTGGGGTGGGGGTGCCAAGCACAGGGAGCACCTCCTGCCCGGGCTGGGGCTGTGCCACCAACCTGAGCTCCCCGGGGACTTCTGTGCCCCTCCATCTGCTGGGAGCTGCTGGGGACTGGGGACAGCCACCCGGAGCCAGGGGAAGGGACAGCAGCGACACCGTGCCGGATTTGCCGGGAACGGGGCGGAGGGATTTCTGCTCCCAGGGAATAAATAAAAATAAATAAATAAAAACCATCATCGCGACGGAGGAAGCGGTGCCTGTGAGAGGAGCCTTTGTTCTGCTGCTGTTTTGGGTTCGGGGATATCGTGGTGCCATCCTGTGGCATCGCTCCTGTACTGCTTGGGATCAGCTCCGTGGCTTTTTCAGTCCCACAGGCGCACAGCTCCGACCGCTCAGCCTCAGCAGCTCTCCAGGAATGATTGTTTTGATGTTTTTTTCATGTGAAAATCTTGTTTGGGTGTTGCTGCTTCTCACCTTTGGTGTGGTCGGTCCGAGCCCCTCCTGAAGTGCAGCGTCAGCGTTTGGCCACGAATCAACTGTGGGGTTTTTGTGAGATTTTTATTTCAGGTTGAGATGAAATTCCTTTCGCTGTCTGCTTTCCATCCAGTGCAATGATACTTTCATGGTAGTGAACCATAATTCTGTTTTTGGTCCATCCAGGACAGTGGTATTTACAGGTGCTCAGTGGGCTCTGCCTTTTGTTACAGGAACATGGCAGGACTCAGTTCCCTCGATCAAATATACTTCAAAATGTGATTTTTATTTACTTTTATGCCACTTCAAACATGCATAATTCTGGTTTTGGTCCATCCAGGACAGTGGTATTTACAGGTGCTCAGTGGGCTCTGCATTTTGTTACAGGAATAGGGCAGGATTCAGTTCCCTCGATCAAATATACTTCAGAATTTGATTTTTATTTACTTTTATGCCATTTCAAACATGCAGAAAGGAGACAAGCGTGAATGTGACACGGTTTCATCACGACTCAGATTTCTGAGTGTTCTTTCTGGATCAAACTCAACCTGACTCTGTTTCAAAAGTCTTGTTGCTCAGTTTAATACCAAGGCAATAAAATCCTGATTTTTTTTTCTCTTCCAGCTCGGCAAGATGCGCCTGACCATCCCCTGCAGGGCCCTGACCTGCTCCCACCTGCAGTGCTTCGATGCCACTCTCTACATCCAGATGAACGAGAAGAAGCCCACCTGGGTGTGCCCCGTGTGTGACAAGAAGGCTCCCTACGAGCACCTCATCATCGATGGGTGAGCAAAGCCTGAATCAGAGCCAGGGCTTTCCTCCTGCCCAGAATTGGGGTGATTCCCCTGCTTTTTTGATCTCCCTGCTGCTGCAGAGCTTAAATCAGAGTCAGGGCTGCTCCTCCTGCCTGGAATTGGGGTGATTCCCCTGCTTTTTTGATCTCCCTGCTGCTGCAGAGCTTAAATCAGAGTCAGGGCTGCTCCTCCTGCCTGCAATTGGGGTGATTCCCCTACTTTTTCATCTCCCTGCTGCTGCAAAGCTAAAATCAGAGCCAGGGCTGTTCCTCCTGCCCAGAATTGGGGTGATTCCCCTGCTTTTTGCATTTCCCTGCTGTTGCAAAGCTAAAATCAGAGCCAGGGCTTTCCTCCCACCCAGAATTGGGGTGATTCCCCTCCTTTTATCATTTCCCTGCTGCAGCAAAGCCTGAATCAGAACCAGGGCTGTTCCTCCTGCCCAGAATTGGGGTGATTCCCCTGCTTTTTGCATTTCACTCCTGCAGCAAAGCCTGAATCAGAACCAGGGTGTTCCTCCTGCCCAGAATTGGGGTGATTCTCTTCCTTTTTTCATTTCTCTGCTGCTGCAAAGCTAAAATCAGAGCCAGGGCTGTTCCTCCTGCCCAGAATTGGGGTGATTCCCCTGCTTTTTGCATTTCCCTGCTGTTGCAAAGCTAAAATCAGAGCCAGGGCTTTCCTCCCACCCAGAATTGGGGTGATTCCCCTCCTTTTATCATTTCCCTGCTGCAGCAAAGCCTGAATCAGAACCAGGGCTGTTCCTCCTGCCCAGAATTGGGGTGATTCCCCTGCTTTTTGCATTTCACTCCTGCAGCAAAGCCTGAATCAGAACCAGGGTGTTCCTCCTGCCCAGAATTGGGGTGATTCTCTTCCTTTTTTCATTTCTCTGCTGCTGCAAAGCTAAAATCAGAGCCAGGGCTGTTCCTCCTGCCTGGAATTGGGGTGATTCCCTTCCTTTTTTATTTTCCCTGCTGCTGCAAAGCTTAAATCAGAGCCAGGGCTGGTCCTCCTGCCCAGAATTGGGGTGATTCCCTTCCTTTTTTCATCTCCCTGCTGCTGGTGAAGAATTCCTGACCAGCTCCCTCTCGCCCATCCTCCTGTGCTCCTCCAACTATTCAAATCGATAACAAAGAGAGCAATTCCTTCTAATCCTCAGCAAATTCCTGAGCTGTCCTGCTGCAAACGCTCCTTTCCCCATTCCGTGTTCCATTCAGTGCTGAATTCCGAGGTGCAAACATTTTCTTTTAATGGAGCAGCTGCAGGAAGGTGGCAGAGCTGATATCAGACAGAGCAAATAAATCCTGCCGCCCCTCCGAGTGCTGTACAATTCCGTGTACAATTTCACACTCGGGGAGTTGCTATCTATAGAAGGTGACACAGAGATTGATTCCCTGCGACTGCCTACTTGCAAAACGGGGGGAAAAAAAATAAATAAATCTCTCACTGGGCTCTGCCAAGTGGGTATTTCTGGGTTTGCATTTGAATTTCTTAAGAGAGGATTTTTTTTTAAGGGTGATAAAGGAAAGAGAGCAAGTAGAGGTTTCTGAGGATACTCTCAGAATATTAAAAAAACCCCAAAATTAATGAAACAAACAAAAAGAAATCCCAAAAGCAAAGCTAAAAACACTGGGAAGAAAACCCCAAGTGGGTATTTCTTGGTTTGCATTTCAATTTCTTAAGAGGGGATTGATTTTGGTTTTTTTAAGGGATGATAAAGGAAGAGAACCAAGTAGAGGTTTCTGAGGATACTCTCAGAATATTAAAAAAAAATCCCAAACAAATAAAAACCCCAAAAACAAAACTAAAAACCCTGGGAAAAAAAACTCCAAGTGGGTATTTCTGGGTTTGCATTTGAATTTAAGAGGGGATTTTTTATTTTTTTTTTTAAAGGGTGATAAAGGAAGAGAACCAAGTAGAGGTTTCTGAGGATACTCTCAGAATATAAAAAACCCCCAAAATTAATGAAACAAACAAAAACCCCAAATCAAAGCCGAAAACCCTGGGAAAAAACCCCCAAGTGGGTATTTCTGGGTTTGCACTTGAATTTCTTAAGAGAGGATTTTTTTTTTGAGGGTGATAAAGGAAGAGAACAAGTAGAGGTTTCTGAGGATACTCTCAGAATATTAAAAAAACCCCAAAATTAATTGGAACAAACAAAAACCCCAAAAGCAAAGCTAAAAACGCTGGGAAAAAAACCCCGAGTGGGTATTTCTGGGTTTGCATTTGAATTTCTTAAGAGGGGATTGATTTTGTTTTTTTTAAAGGGTGATAAAGGAAGAGAGCAAGTAGAGGTTTCTGAGGATACTCTCAGAGTATTAAAAAACCCCAAAATTAATGAAACAAACAAACAAAAATCCCAAAAGCAAAGCTAAAAACCCTGGAAAAATAACCCCAACTGGGTATTTCTGGGTTTGCACTTGAATTTCTTAAGAGAGGATTTTTTTTTTAAGGGTGATAAAGGAAGAGAACAAGTAGAGGTTTCTGAGGATGCTCTCAGAATATAAAAAAAACCCAAAATTAATGAAACAAACAAAAATCCCAAAAGCAAAGCTAAAAACCCTGGAAAAAAACCTCCAAGTGGGTATTTCTGGGTTTGCATTTGAATTTAAGGGTGGATTTTTTATTTTTTTTAAAGGGTGACAAAGGAAGAGAACCAAGTAGAGGTTTCTGAGGATACTCTCAGAATATTAAAAAAAAATCCCAAAATTAATGAAACAAACAAAAACCCCAAATCAAAGCTAAAAACGCTGGGAAAAAACCCCCAAGTGGGTATTTCTGGGTTTGCATTTGAATTTCTTAAGAGGGGATTGATTTTTTTTTTAAGCGTGATAAAGGAAGAGAACAAGTAGAGGTTTCTGAGGATACTCTCAGAGTATTAAAAAACCCCAAAATTAATGAAACAAACAAACAAAAATCCCAAAAGCAAAGCTAAAAACCCTGGAAAAATAACCCCAACTGGGTATTTCTGGGTTTGCACTTGAATTTCTTAAGAGAGGATTTTTTTTTTAAGGGTGATAAAGGAAGAGAACAAGTAGAGGTTTCTGAGGATGCTCTCAGAATATAAAAAAACCCCAAAATTAATGAAACAAACAAAAATCCCAAAAGCAAAGCTAAAAACCCTGGAAAAAAACCTCCAAGTGGGTATTTCTGGGTTTGCATTTGAATTTAAGAGGGGATTTTTTTTTATTTTAAAGAGTGATAAAGGAAGAGAACAAGTAGAGGTTTCTGAGGATGCTCTCAGAATATTAAAAAACCCCAAACTTAATGAAACAAACAAACAAAATCCCCAAAAGCATGAATGGCCCTGGTCAGGAGCTGGAATTCCGCTGAGGCTGAGGTGGTGCCAGGATCCCAAAGTTTGGGGAGGTGCCTGTGGGAGAAGAGGATGCAAATCGAGATTCCCGTGCTCAGCATTTGTAGGAAGTTTCAGGAAATCCAAGTTCTCAAAGCCTCATCTCTAGGGACCCCTTTAAGAGAGGATTCTTCGGTTAAGTTTTGTCAGAGGGGATAAGGAGGAGAATTTTTTTTTAAACTCTAATTCACATAATTGTTTTGGGAAATGGAGAGTTCTGTGTCTCGAGCTCTGCAGGATTCCACTCTCAGTGCTTTCAAACAAGTGTGCAGATTTTTATTTCAGGTAATACTTTGGTTTGTCCAATGATTCCTTTTTATCGAGGAATAGCTGAGAGAAGGGCACAACAATGAAAGCTTTTGTTTTTTACCCAAATTCGGACTAATAAAGAAAAAAGGAGTTAAGCTCTTGTTCAGGACTGATCCTGGGTATTCCTGACAGGTTGTTCATGGAAATCCTGAAGTTCTGTACAGATTGTGACGAGATCCAGTTCAAGGAGGATGGATCCTGGGCTCCCATGAGGTCCAAGAAGGAAGTGCAGGAAGTGACTGCGTCTTACAACGGCGTCGATGGTGAGTCCTGGGCTGTGGGAAGGACAGAAGGGCTGAGCCCTAGGTCCTGATGATGCCTGAAAGAGAAGCCAAAGCAAATTAGGAGTTTAAATGCAGACAAATTTATTCGAGGCCTTCAAGGTACATTTGGGCAAACGAACGTCCCCCTCAGGGACTACACCCAAAATGGACTCTGGGTCCCGAGCCCTTCACCTTTTGCAAGTTCTGTCCCATTATTGGCTCTTAATTCTCCAATCCACCCTCAGGTGATGATGTTCACCACCCCAGGCCTGCTCCCCTCATCTCACAATTGTTTCCATATTTTCAGGCCCCAAGGCAATGAATCTGTCCTTGGATCTGTGTTCAGAGAGCCTTGTTTGGCCAAAGGTGCTGGAACAGAGGATTTTAGCACCTAGTAAGAAGCACTAAACTGCAGCAAGTTACAGGTGCATTAAGAGGAAAAAAAACCTAGAAATATTCAAAGGCATCACTGATGTTCCTTTAACCTCTCCAAATGCTCATTTCTAAATGTGTATTTACAGATTTAATAATTTATGAGATCAGTTCATTGAGCAACACCTCTTTGGGGCTGACGGTACTCGAAAGTTACCGACACCGTGTAATTTTTTTTTTGTCTTTAAATGGAGTTAGAGGTTTTTAATGATCTGATTGTGGTTTCTGATGTTTCCTCTGTGCAGGATGCATCAGCTCTTCCGTGGAGCACCAGGTGTCCTCCCACCAGCAGTCCAACAAGAACAAGAAGGTGGAGGTGATCGACCTGACCATTGACAGCTCTTCGGACGAGGAGGAGGAGGAGCCCTCTGCCAAGAGGAGCTGTCCTTCCATATCCCCAGCGTCTCCAATCAACAACAAGGGGTGAGAAACGCACACTGTGCACGTGGAGAGAAGGAATAAATCCCAGAATGAATTGTCTCCACCAAGTTCTGTGTCTGGGTTATGGCCTCGTTTAGCCTCATGGATTTGCTCTCAGGTCACGAGGCCTTGGGTTGGAGTCACGGCTTTAAGTGGATCACACAGCCAAATATTTTTGTTGTGTTTTTTTAAACGAGTGTAAAATGATGCAAAAACGGCTTAGGAGTGTGGTTTTCGCCAATCTGGGAATGTTTTTCTTGCACAGAGAAATGTAAAAGCAGCACGCGGGGCAGAGCAGGGAGGCCATGGTGTGGTTTGGGGGATTTGGGGTTTGGGATTCACCAGCAGCACGCAGGCAGTGGGGCTGGGAATAGCTCCTGTTTGCACAAATAGCCAGGGGTGACCCCAGGGGTCCTGCTCCATCGTGGAATGGCTCAGGGGTCTCTGGAAACCCCTCTGGGGCTGTGCTGCTGCCTGCAGCTGGCATTGCCTTGTGGGGTGTCCGTGCTGTGGGGTACACAGATCCCTGTGGGCTCTGGGGCTCAGCATTCCTTCAGCACTGCCGTGTCCTCCTCGGGAATATCTGTGAGAGATTTACAGAGATCCCTGCACCATTTCCAGCCAGAGCCATCCGTTTGTGCTCTTTGAGACTGAACTTCACTCTTAGTCTTGCCAACTTCTACCTGCCTTGGACTGAATGAACTTTCCTGACGAAATCCTGGGAGCAGAAAGCTCAGGAACAGAAATCTCGGGCAGTGTGTGATGCTCACGGGAAGCTCTGAAATGGCTGCACACCTCTCAAGGAGCTCAGAATGCATTTCAAACTTGACCCAGATGTGCAAACAGGCACCCCCTGATGGCACAGCAATCAGCAGGGGTGTGGTTCGTGCTCGTGACGAATCTCTTTTTCCTTGCAGCATTTTGAATTTACCCCACCAAGCTTCTCCTGTGTCCAGAACCCCGAGCCTCCCTGCGGTGGAGTCCAGCTACATCAACACCTCCCTCATCCAGGACTACAGGCATCCATTCCACATGACACCCATGCCTTACGACTTGCAAGGTGAGCTCCTGCCTGGACCTGTGCAGCTCTCCAAGCACCGATATTTATTATAAAATGTTAAAAAATAGTGAATATCTCTGGTAGCGAACAGAATTTGAAGTGTCATCAGCATTGTGCTGGTTTTATTCCAAAATAAATGGTGAAAAAATGGACAGGTGCTTTTTTTTTGTTGCTTGAGAAGCTTAATTTTGTTTTTTGTCTCTTCACAGGTTTAGATTTCTTCCCTTTCCTGTCAGGAGACAATCAGGTAAGTCAGGGAGGATGAAGTTCTTTTTCCAGGCGGGATTTGCTGTGGGAGCAGGGAGGCTGCAGCTTTGTTTTACACACAGGAGCATTGTCTGAGAGCATAGGTGTGGTGTGAGGGCAGGAAAATAAACATTTTGGGAGCCAGGGGTTAATCCCACTTTATTCTGGAATGACCCTCAGCCGTGGCTGGAGGTCCAGCTCCATCACTTCTCCTCCAAAAAAAGGGAGCTGGGATGTCTTTCCTGCCCTTTCCGCCCTCCTGAGTTGGAAAATTGCACTAAATGTGGAAAGAAACTTTTGTATCTTAATGAAGAGCAGAGCCTGCACTGTAGAATTTGGCTTCAGGAAATCTGGCTTGATCCTCAGGAATTACTGACAATTATTCTGAGCCAGGGAGTGCTGCCCTGGTGATGCCATGGAGAAATTTTAGGGAGCGAGGCTGGATGGGCAGCCTGGGTGTTCATCCCAGTGGGACAGGACACGGAGAGCAAAGCTCCCCTCGGGGAATTTGGAATGGGATTTTTGGTGGCTCCAGCTGTGCCTTTGGGGAGCAGCAGGGAGGATAGGGACAGCCCTAGCTCCATCCCAAGTGCATTTCCCAGGATTGTGCCCTGCTCCAGCAGGGATCAGCGCGGTGTCACCGCTGTGCCTCACTGCCTGCTGAGGGCTGACAGAACCTTCCCTGAATTTGGGCCATTTCACCACCAAGGAATTTTTCCACGAGATAACCAAAAACCCAAAAGTGCTGCTGCTTGCCCTTTTTAGTGCCTTGGGTGCCCTGATCCCATTCCCTGCCGTTTGCTCTCACTCAACCCCAACATTCCCAACTTTTTTCGGCCGCGGAGCTAAAAATTCCCTTCACCCTTCTGCCGGCTGAGCCGCCGTGAAAACCACAATCCCCAAAGCTTTAACGTGACAAAATCAACAAAAACTCTTCTTTTCCCCCTGCCCCGACCCCAATCCAAACCCAAACTAACTCCTCCTTCCTCCCGCAGCATTACAACACCTCCCTCCTCGCCGCCGCCGCCGCCGCCGTCTCGGCCTCGGACGATCAAGAACTTTTGCACTCGCGTTTTTTCCCCTACACGTCGTCGCAGATGTTCCTGGATCAGCTGAACGCGGGCGGCAGCAGCTCCCTGCCCGCCACCAACGGCAGCAGCAGCGGCAGCAACAGCAGCCTGGTCTCCTCCAACAGCCTGCGCGAGAACCACGGGCACCCCGTGGCCAGCAGGAGCAGCACGGACACGGCCTCAATCTTTGGTATCATACCAGATATTATCTCCTTGGACTGAGCTTTTTTTTCTTTTTTTTTTTTTTTTTGTTTTTTTTCTTTTTTTTTTTTTTGTTTTTTTTTTGTGGGGGGGTGGGACGGAGGAAATCTTTGTGCTTGGTTTTCCTTTCTGTTTAGAAAAACGTTAAGACAAGGTGGTTTTTTTTTTCCTTTTTTAAAAGGGGGAAAAAAAAAAATTTACGTGTACAGAGAACAAAAAAAAAAAAAAGTCTATTTTCAGTTTTACTTTTGTATATAAACCTAAGATGGCCTCGCTGGTAAAAATAAGAAAAAAAAAACACAAAAGAGAAAAAAAAATGTAACAAAAACGAGGAGCTTCAGTTCATTTTTAAGGATGCTGAAGATTTTACACCTGTGCATTTGTCATGTGACTTTCTTTTCTTTTTTTTTCTTTTTTTGTTTTCTTTTTTTTTTTTTCCCCTATGGTTTGGACACAAATGGCATTATTTTCTTCACAGTTCCATAAACAGGAAAAGAGCTGAACTTCTGAAGTTCAGGCTTTTGGGGGAGAGGATTTTTCCCCTCCCGAGGTGGTGGAATCTGATTCCCCCATCCCATCTTAATGCAGATTTTACTCTGCTGAAAGCAGAGCAGGCCCTGCTCTGTTTGCAGTCAGAGCCTTTCGGGAGTGGGTTTGGTTTTTTTGGGATTTTTTGTCATTTCTGGTTCCGTGTGCCCCTCCACGCAGACAATTCTTTGGAATTCCATGCTGAGGTCATGTTCCAGACTCACCCGTGGCAGGACTCGGGGAATGCCGCGGAGCCGAGGGGAGGTTCAGGTTGGAAATCAGGAAAAGCTCTTCCCCAGCAGGGCTGGGCTCTGCCCGAGCTCCCCGGGGATGGGAACATTCCCAGAGCTCCAGGAGCCTTTGGACAGCGCTCCAGGGGTGCCCAGGGTGAGGTTTTGAGGTGAGCTCTGGTCCCTGCGGGTCCCTCCCTACTCAGAATATCCCACAGTTCCTCCATTCGGTTATTCCCGAGGGCTGGGCTCCATCTAGCCCCGATTTAGGAATGGCTGTGGGGCGAGCCGGGGCCTTTGTGAGGCACACAGCCCCAAAGCCAAGCCCTGCTCACACAGCCCCAAAGCCAAGCACCGCTCACACAGCCCCAAACCCAAGCACTGCTCACACAGCCCCAAACCCAAGCCCTGCTCACACAGCCCCAAAGCCAAGCACCGCTGGGGCTGCAGGCTTTGTTCCCAAGAGCTGTGAAATGTGCTCAGATAACCACAGATCCCAACCTGAGCATGTGCCACTTCAGCCCCGCCGAGCTGCGTGTGCTGCGCCCAGCCCTGCCCGGGGGCAGCCCTGGCACTGCCCTGGCACAGCCCTGCCTGGCACAACCCTGGGACAGCCCTGGCATGGCCCTGGCTCAGCCCTGCCCTGGCACAGCCCTGGCTCAGCCCTGGCTCAGCCCTGCCCTGGCACAGCCCTGGCTCAGCCCTGGCTCAGTCCTGCCCTGGCTCAGCCCTGGCTCAGTCCTGCCTGGCTCAGCCCTGGCTCAGTCCTGCCTGGCTCAGCCCTGGCATGGCCCTGGCTCAGCCCTGCCCTGGCACAGCCCTGCCTGGCTCAGCCCTGGCTCAGCCCTGCCTGGCACAGCCCTGGCACAGCCCTGGCTCAGCCCTGCCCTGGCTCAGTCCTAGCCCTGCCCTGGCACAGCCCTGGCACAACCCTGGCACAGTCCTGGCTCAGCCCTGGCTCAGCCCTGCCTGGCACGGCCCTGGCACAGCCCTGGCACAGCCCTGGCACAGCCCTGGCTCAGCCCTGCCCTGGCTCAGTCCTAGCCCTGCCCTGGCACAGCCCTGGCACAACCCTGGCACAGTCCTGGCTCAGCCCTGGCTCAGCCCTGCCTGGCACAGCCCTGGCACAGCCCTGGCTCAGTCCTAGCCCTGCCCTGGCTCAGCCCTGCCCTGGCACAGCCCTGGCTCAGCCCTCCCGAGCTGCCCTCCACCGCCGCTGCTCCCCAGGGAGCCCCTGCCCCTCCTGCAGGTTTGTGTTGCTCCAGCTCGGCCACCGCCGTGGATATTCACATCTGTGTTCAGATACTCAGATATTCCAAACCTGCCCAGGAGAACCCCACACGTGCAGAGCCTTGCTCCCTATCCAGGGCTCGTAGGGCAGTGGCTTTCAAAATTCAAAATTCACTTTTCTCTCTTTGGCCTTGGAATTCTTTGGATTTCCCAGATTTTTTTTTTTTTTTTTTTTTTTGGAGCCATATTTACTTCCTGATTTCTTTTTTTTTTTCCCTTAGGTTGTGCATGACATAGGAAATTTTTTTTTTTTTTTTTTTTTTTTTTAATTTTTTTTGAACTGCCGGGTCATTTGGGCTGATCCGTTCTCCTTAAGGAGTGGAATGTGTAAATAGCTGGAATGCAGTTTTTTTTCAGGAGATTCTTTAAAGTCAGAGAAAAAGGGGGAGGGAAGGAAGTGATTCTCTTGTGTCCCAAAGTCCATGTCAGAGAGAGTAAATATTTCCTCTGGTGTGAAAAATATTTTTATAACTGGTTGAAAGTGCAGGTTACAAGTTTATCAGGAAAGAGAGTTAAGGAATACTAAAATGAGCAGATTCTTGCCTGAATTTATCATGTCCAAAAAAAACTGTTGATTGCAAATAGTCGCTTCAAGCATTGACAAGGGCCACCTTTTGCCTATGAAGTCGTCTCAAAATAAAAAAAAAAGAAATAAATCTTGCATTGATTAAAAAAAAAAAAGAAAAAAAAAAGGAAAAAATTTTAAAAAAAACAGCAAAAAAAAGCAAAAAAAAAATCTTTAATCCAAGTAGCATTAGGTATTGCTGTATGATCAGTCGTATGGTTCTTTGAAAGGTTCACATGATGTGGCATCAAAATCGTTTTTAGTGTTTTTACAGCATCCCTCTGCCACTGAATAGTTGACTTGAATTTTGGAAAACGAACTGTTTGTGTTTATATGTATATGTGTGTGTATATATGTATTTATAGATCCGTGTGTGTGAGTTCCAGGTGAGTTCAATAGTTTTTCCCATGCATGTGTATTTCATACATATCTGGCTGATATATATATATATTTCACCATACACCGATTTTATAATTTATTAAATGTCAGTTACAAAGGAAATAAAAGGATAGAAAATGGGAAAGACTTATTTTGGAAAAGGTCTGATTTTGGAATGATTCAGCCTCCAGCAGGAATAGCTCTCGTTGTGGAGAACTTGGGGGTGGGAGAGCCCCGGATTCCCCGGGAGCGGGGAGTGCCCGGCAGGAGTTTGGGATTGCAGGGATTTGGGATTGCAGGAATTTGGGATTGCTCACGAATTTGGGACTGCAGGAGTTTGGGATTGCTCACGAATTTGGGACTGCAGGAATTTGGGATTGCTCACGAATTTGGGATTGCAGGAGTTTGGGATTGCTCACGAATTTGGGATTGCAGGAGTTTGGGATTGCTCACGAATTTGGGATTGCAGGAGTTTGGGATTGCTCACGAATTTGGGATTGCAGGAGTTTGGGATTGCTCACGAATTTGGGATTGCTCACGGTGGATGGAATTTGGGATCACAGGAATTTGGGATTGCAGGAGTTTGGGATTGCTCACAAATTTGGGATTGCTCACAAATTTGGGACTGCAGGAGTTTGGGATTGCTCACGAATTTGGGATTGCTCATGGCAGATGGGATTTGGGATTGCTCGTGGTGGATGGAATTTGGGATCACAGGAATTTGGGATTGCAGGAGTTTGGGATTGCTCACGAAATTGGGATTGCAGGAGTTTGGGATTGCTCAAGGTGCATGGGATTTGGGATTGCAGGAATTTGGGATTGCTCATGGCGGATGGAATTTGGGACTGCAGGAATTTGGGATTGCTCAAGGTGCATGGGATTTGGGATTGCTCACGAATTTGGGATTGCTCACGGTGGATGGAATTTGGGATCACAGGAATTTGGGATTGCAGGAGTTTGGGATTGCTCACAAATTTGGGATTGCTCACAAATTTGGGATTGCAGGAATTTGGGATTGCCCACGAATTTGGGATTGCTCATGGCAGATGGGATTTGGGATTGCTCGTGGTGGATGGAATTTGGGATTGCGCACGAATTTGGGATTGCAGGAATTTTGGATTGCTCACAGCGGATGGGATTTGGGATTGCTCACGGCTGATGGGATTTGGGATTGCTCACGAATTTGGGATTGCTCACAGTGGATGGAATTTGGGACTGCAGGAATTTGGGATTGCTGACAAATTTGGGATTGCTCAAGGTGCACGGGATTTGGGATTGCTTACGGCGGATGGGATTTGGGATTGAAGGAATTTGGGATTGCAGGAGTTTGGGATTGCTGACAAATTTGGGATTGCTCATGGTGGATGGGATTTGGGAATGCTCACAGCGGGTGGGATTTGGGATTGCAGGAATTTGTGATTGCTCACAGAGGATAGGATTTGGGATTGCGCACAGCGGATGGGATTAGGGGTTGCTCACAGCGGGTAGGATTTGGGATTGCTCACAGCGGATGGGATTAGGGGTTGCTCACAGCGGGTGGGGTTTGGGATTGCTCACGGTGGATGGGATTTGGGATTGCAGGAATTTGGGATTGCTCACGACTGCTTTTCCCGCCTTCCCATGGACTCTGGTAAGGATTCCCAAATCCCAAACAGCTCTGGCTCTTTGGGGCACTGTTGGGCAGCCTGGGCTGTGATCCCTGTCTGGAATTGTGGGGTCTGGGCCCTGGGGTGTGCTGGGGGAGGAGCGGGGCGGGCACACGTGTGTGGGGTGTGCACACATGTGTGGGGTGTGCACATGTGTGTGTGGGGTGTGCACATGTGTGTGTGGGGTGTGCACATGTGTGTGTGGGGTGTGTACATGTCTGTGGGGTGTGCACAGGTGTCTGTGGGGTGTGCACATGTGTGTGTGGGGTGTGCACAGGTGTCTGTGGGGTGTGCACATGTGTGTGGGGTGTGCACACGTGTCTGTGGGTTGTGCACATGTGTGTGTGGGGTGTGTACATGTGTATGGGGTGTGCACACATGTCTGTGGGGTGTGCACATGTGTGTGTGGGGTGTGCACATGTGTGTGTGGGGTGTGTACATGTGTATGGGGTGTGCACACATGTCTGTGGGGTGTGCACAGGTGTCTGTGGGGTGTGCACGTGTGTGGGGGGGTGTGCACACGTGTGTGGGGTGTGTACATGTGTTTGGGGTGTGCACATGTGTGTGTGGGGTGTGCACATGTGTCTGTGGGGTGTGCACATGTGTCTGTGGGGTGTGCACACGTCTGTGGGGTGTGCACATGTGTGTGGGGTGTGCACAGGTGTGTGTGGGGTGTGCACAGATGTGTGTGGGGTGTGCACATGTGTCTGTGGGGTGTGCACATGTCTGTGGGGTGTGCAGACATGTGTGGGGTGTGTACACGTGTCTGTGGGGTGTGCACAGATGTGTGTGGGGTGTGTACATGTGTGTGGGGTGTGCACACGTGTGGGGTGTGCACATGTGTGTGTGGGGTGTGTACACGTGTCTGTGGGGTGTGCACAGATGTGTGTGGGGTGTGCACAGATGTGTTTGGGGTGTGCACACGTGTGTGGGACATGCACACATGTTTGGGTTGTGTACAGACATGTCTGTGCACATCTGTCCATGGGATGTGCACACGTGTGTCTGGGATGCTCACAGGCACGTGGGGCGTGTCCAGAGGCGTCTGTGGAACGTTCCCACATGTCTAGGACACACACACACGTGTTTGCCGTGTACACACATGTGTCTGGGATGTGCAGAGACCTTGGGGACATGCACATGGGTGTGGGGACACGCACATGGGAGGCTGTGGGGCATTCACATGTCTGGGATGTGCACACTCATGTCAGACACACGTTTGGGATGTGCACACACGTGTCAGACACATGTTTGGGGTGTGCACACGTGTCAGACACACACACGTTTGGGATGTGCACACATCAGACACACACACATTTGGGATGTGCACACATCAGACACACACACGTTTGGGATGTGCACACATCAGACACACACACATTTGGGGTGTGCACACATCAGACACACACACATTTGGGGTGTGCACACATCAGACACACACACGTTTGGGATGTGCACACATCAGACACACACACATTTGGGGTGTGCACACATCAGACACACACACGTTTGGGATGTGCACACACGTGTCAGACACACACACATTTGGGGTGTGCACACATCAGACACACACACGTTTGGGATGTGCACACATCAGACACACACACATTTGGGGTGTGCACACACGTGTCAGACACACACACATTTGGGGTGTGCACACATCAGACACACACACGTTTGGGATGTGCACACATCAGACACACACACGTTTGGGATGTGCACACACGTGTCAGACACACACGTTTGGGATGTGCACACGTGTCAGACACACACACGTGTCAGACACACGTTTGGGGTGTGCACACGTGTCAGACACACACACGTTTGGGGTATGCACACATCAGACACACACATGTTTGGGATGTGCACGTGTCAGACACACACACACGTGTCAGACATGCACACACCCAGATCAGACACACACGCATCACACACACACACACATCAGACATGAACACATACACGTTTGGGATGTGCACACACACGTGTCAGACACACACACGTCTGGGATGTGCACACATGTGTCAGACACACACGTGTCAGACATGCACGCACCCAGATCAGACACACACACGTCACACACACACACACATCAGACATGAACACACACACGTGTCAGACATGAACACACACACGTGTCAGACATGAACACACACACGTGTCAGACATGAACACACACGTGTCAGACATGCACACACATGTGTCAGACATGTACAGACACATCACACACACATCAGACATGAACACACACACGTCAGACGTGCACACACACGTGTCAGACACGTGAAATCCATTCTTTGTTCAGCTGAGCATTTCAGGGTTTGAAGCACATTTTTAACAGAAAAGATTCTGCTTTTTCAGTGTAATTTTACCTTTTTTAAACAGAACTCACATTTCTAACAAGGGGAGATTGCTGGTGGTCCCCGAAAGTGCTGCTGTTAATGAATTAACGAAAGGAAAAAACTGTAAATAAGCAGAATTGTAAAATGACCGTGAATGGTGGGATAAGGATCAGGATCAGAGGGGTTTTGATCAGGCTGGGGTCAGCTTTTCCTGGAGTGGAGAAGGTGAATTTAATTTTCCTGGGCTCTGTTTTTCCTGGTGTGGAGAAGGGGAATTTCCCTGGGGATGCTTTTCCTGGTGCGGAAAAGGTGAATTTTCCTGGGCCCTGTTTTTCCTGGTGTGGAAAGGATGAATTTTCCTGGGAATGTTTTTCGTGGTATGGAGAAGGTGAATTTTCCTGGGCCCTTTTTTTCCTGGTGCAGAAAAGGTGAACTTTCCTGGGCCCTTTTTTTCCTGGTGTGGAAAATGTGAATTTTCCCAGCCCTGTTTTTCCTGGTTTGGAAAATGTGAATTTTCCTGGCCCTTTTTTTCCTGGGGCAGAAAAGGTGAACTTTCCTGGGCCCTTTTTTTCCTGGTGCAGAAAAGGTGAACTTTCCTGAGCCCTGTTTTTCCTGGTGTGGAAAATGTGAATTTTCCTGGCCCTGTTTTTCCTGGTGTAGAAAATGTGAATTTTCCTGGGCCCTTTTTTTCCTGGGGCAGAAAAGGTGAACTTTCCTGGGCCCTTTTTTTCCTGGTGTGGAAAATGTGAATTTTCCTGGCCCTGTTTTTCCTGGTGTGGAAAATGTGAATTTTCCTGGCCCTGTTTTTCCTTGGCAGGAGCCCTGAACGTGGTGCCACCAAACCCCTGATGGGTCACGGTGACTTCTCGGAGAACCACGAGCCCTTGACCACGAGTTCCTCCTGCCGCAAACCCAGGGTTTAAACGCTTTTTAAAAATAATTTTCTTAAACCCGACACACGTTATTCCACTCAGTTTATTGAAATAACAGCTCACCTTTTGTTTCTTGGGGGCAGCCTGAGGAAGTGTCAGCGCTAAATGAAGGCAAAAAAAGCAGTTTTGGAAGGCAAACAATGGTTCCTGAGTCCAGCTAAAAACCAGAAAAACAGAAGGAAAACCCTTCCAGGTGCTGCTCTTAGCAAACCTCACTCGGAGCTTCAGTAGTCGACCGTGGGGAGGCAAATGCGACGCACGAATTCTTCGTATTTGATGGTTCCGTTTGGGCCAACTTTGGCTTCCTTCAGCAGGTCATCGACTGGAGAAAGGAAAATATCGTCAGGATGGGATATATTGGAATGTATTTTGTGATGGTCAGAGGAAAAGCAGCGCTGCAGGATTTTTTCTGGAATTTTGGGGTATTTTTGTTAGAAATCATCTCCGGGCTCAGGTGGAGGTGGCAGCCAGGTGAGTTTCCAGCTGGCATCAGTTTTGGGTTTCAATTCCATGTGGAGCAGAATATCCATCCTTCGGAGCTCCACGGGGAAAAGATCCACGATTTCAGTCCAAATGGGATTTTGGGTTTATTGCGCCCCTCGGAGCCAAAATCTCTGACGTCCTGGATGGGTTTGGGGTTTTTTTTCCTGTTTTCACTTCGCTGTCTCCTGCTGGCACAGGCCCTCCCTTTGACCGCGGGGGAAATCGGGAAGGAAGGAAGGAAGGAAGGAAGGAATTTAGGAAGGAAGGAAGGAATTTAGGAAGGAATTTAGGAATTTAGGAAGGAAGGAATTTAGGAAGGAAGGAAGGAAGGAATTTAGGGAGGGAGGGAGGAATTTAGGAAGGAATTCAGGAAGGAAGGAAGGAATTTAGGAAGGAATTTAGGAAGAAAGGAAAAAATTTAGGAATTTAGGAAGGAAGAAATTTACGAATTTAGGAATTTAGGAAGGAATTTAGGAAGGAAGAAATTTAGGAATTTAGGAAGGAATTTAGGAATTTAGGAAGGAAGGAATTTAGGAAGGAATGAATGAATGAAAGAAGGAAGGAAGGGTGGGTTTTCCCTGTGGGAATTTTGGGGTACCTTCCTCCTCGGAGAGCTTCTCGCCCAGCCGGGTGAGCTTGGCCCGGAGCTCGGGCACGGCCACGGTGCCTCTCTTGTGGCGGTCGATCATGGCCAGGGCGCGCAGGATCTCCTGCTCGGGCTCCTCCTGCTTCATCTGCCGGTACATGATGTTCAGGAAGGTGGAGAAGTCCAGCTCTGCGTTCCTGTCTGCGAAACGAGGGGCAGATCCCCTGGGAACAGCTCATCGGGGCTGGACCCAGGATTAGACATTGCCCTCCTCCCCAGTTCCCTGTTCCTTGGGTTTCTTTTCCCTTTCCTGGGGTTCTTTTTCCCTTTCCTGGGGTTCCTTTTCCCTTTCCTGAGGTTCCTTTTCCCTTTCCTGAGGTTCCTTTTCCCTTCCTGGGCTTTCTTTTCCCTTCCCTGAGGCTCCTTTTCCCTTCCCTGAGGTTCCTTTTCCCTTTCCTGAGGTTCCTTTTCCCTTCCCTGAGGTTTCTTTTCCCTTTCCTGAGTTTTTTTTTCCCTTCCCTAGGGTTCCTTTTCCCTTTCCTGAGGTTTCTTTTCCCTTTCCTGGGCTTTCTTTTCCCTTTCCTTGGGTTTGTTTTCCCTTTCCTGAGGTTTGTTTTCCCTTTCTTGGGCTTTCTTTTCCTGATGTTTCCTTTCCCCTTCCTGAGGTTCCTTTTCCCTTTCCTGAGCTTTCTTTTCCCTTCCCTGACGTGCCTTTTCCCTTTCCTGAGGTTTCTTTTCCCTTTCCTGAGGTTCCTTTTCCCTTTCCTGGGGTTTCTTTTCACTTTCCTGGGGTTTCTTTTCCCTGCCCCTGACCTGGATCAGGGCACACCACAACCGGGGGCTTTTCTCCATCTTTTAAATGGATTTTTATATCCCCTAAAATGGCTTTTTATATCCCATTTTATATCCCCTAAAACGGAGTTTTATATCCCATTTCTAACTTTGTTAAATTCGTCCTCTGAACTTGGATCCTGAATTTTCAATCACCCCCCACTTGATCTCAGGATCCTTCGGTATTTTTGCTTTGAGTTTTTCCTCCAGATCTGCAGCTGAACCTCTTGCTGTGCTCTCGTGCCTCTCCTGGCTGGCCTGGACACTTTCCCACCCTCCAAATCCACATTAATATGTTTGTCTCCCCCTTTTCTGGAAGCTTTTGGGATTTTAACAGCACTAATTTAATCCCCAGGCTGCATTTAGCACATCCCAATGGCTTTCGGTGACAGCTCTGAGTCGCTGCTCCCTGCAGGCTGTGCCTGGAGCATCCCGACTGCAGAAAAACGGGATTTTTCCCTCTTTAATCCGTGTTTTTGTGGCTCACCGATCCTGTGCAGGTGCAGGTGTCTCTGCACCTCTCCGGGCGTGGGGCTGGCCCCGAGGCAGCGCATCACCGCCAGCAGGTCTGCGGCTCTGATCTTCCCCTTCTGCTTCTTGTCGTACAGCGAGAAGCATTCCTTGAACTCTAATTAAAAACCAAAACTCGGCTATGCCGCGGCGCTCCCATTGAGCTGCGCTGGCAGAATTCCAGCCGGGATCGGGTGTCGCCTCGGGGGTGTCGCCTCGGGGGTGTCGCCTTTCCAGGGGCGCTGGGCAGGGGGGGAGGAGCGCCGGGGGCAATTAAAACCCAGCCCGGGAGGAGCTGAGTTAATTGGGGCACTCAGCCTAATGAGGCTGGGGTGGGAGCAGGGCTGGGGAACTGAGGGAGATTGTTCCGAAAGTGCTTTTTGTTCCCGAAGTGCTTTTTGTTCCCGAAGTGCTGTTTGTCCCCCAAAGTGCTTTTCCCTGCCTTCGGGGGGTGGAGAGGGCGCTGAGGGGAAGGGGATGCCGGAGCTGGGGGATGCCGGAGTTTGGAGATGCTGAGGGGAAGGGAATAGCGGAGCTGGGGATGGATTTTGGGGCTGTTTTGTAGAGAATTGGCTCTTCTGAGCGAGAGCTGAAGGTACGGGGGCAGAGACCCCTGGAGCTCAGCCCCTGCCTGATGGATTTTGGGGCTGTTTGCGGGGAATTTTTTGGGGCTGTTTGTGGGGAATTTTTTGAGGCTGTTTGTGGAGCTGGGGATGCTGAGGGGAAGGGAATTCCGGAGCTGGGGAATGCCGGATTTGGGGGATGCTGAGGGGAAGGGGATGCCGGAACTGAGGAATGCTGTATTTGGGGGATGCTGTGGGGAAGGGGGTTCCGGAGCTGGGGAGTGCTGGATTTGGGGGATGCTGAGGGGAAGGGGATGCTGGAACTGAGGAATGCTGGATTTGGGGGATGCTGAGGGGAAGGGGGTTCCGGAGCTGGGGATGCTGAGGGGAAGGGGGTGCTGGATCTGGGGATGCTGAGGGGAAGGGGTTCCGGAGCTGGGGAGTGCTGGATTTGGGGGATGCTGAGGGGAAGGGGGTGCTGGATTTGGGGGTGCTGAGGGGAAGGGGGTGCTGGATCTGGGGGTGCTGAGGGGAAGGGGTTCCGGAGCTGGGGATGCTGAGGGGAAGGGGGTGCTGGATCTGGGGATGCTGAGGGGAAGGGGTTCCGGAGCTGGGGATGCTGAGGGGAAGGGGTTCCGGAGCTGGGGATGCTGAGGGGAAGGGGGTGCTGGATCTGGGGATGCTGAGGGGAAGGGGTTCCGGAGCTGGGGATGCTGAGGGGAAGGGGTTCCGGAGCTGGGGATGCTGAGGGGAAGGGGGTGCTGGATCTGGGGATGCTGAGGGGAAGGGGTTCCGGAGCTGGGGATGCTGAGGGGAAGGGGTTCCGGAGCTGGGGGTGCCGAGCTCTGCCGCATCTCCCCCTCCCCATCCCGCTCGCATTTCCCACTCTTCCCGCGGCCGGGCCCGGCTCGAGCTGACCCAGATAAGGCAGGGAGCTCTGCTCGCCCCTCCCGCCCCGCTCCGGGCTCGGCAAACCCGCCCGGCCCGGTGCCCCCCCCGGTCCCTGTCCCCTCCGTCCCCTCCGTCCCCAGCCCTGCCGGGGCTGCCCGGGGCTGTCCGGGGGTGTCCGGGGGTGCCTCCCCCGGCCCGGCCGCCCCCTCCCTCCTCCCCGGGCCAATCCCGCGGAGCTGCTGAGCCCCGGGCGCTGCAGATTATCAGATTTGCAATAATACTCTTATTTCAGCTTTCTTGGGCCGTTCCCGGAGCAATGCCAGCCCCAGGCACGGCTCCCCTGCTCCAGAACGGCAATTCGGAGCCCCTGCGCCGCCTCCTTCCTCCTCCTCCTCCTCCTCCTCCGCTCCCACGGCACCGAAACCCCCCAGGAATGGGATCGGCACCGAATATCTCCGGTCCCGGTGGGATTGGGGCGCTGCTCACGCTCTGCTCCCCCCGGTGCGAGCGGGAGCTTTTGGGTGCAAAATGTCAATGGGACTGGGGAGATTTCTCATTTCTTGTTTCCCATTTCTTGTTGTTTCCCATTCCTTGTTTCCCATTTCTTGTTTCCCATTCCTTGTTTCCCATTCCTTGTTTCCCATTCCTTGTTTCCCATTTCTTGTTTCCCATTTCTTGTTTTCCCAGCGAGCAGATCCCGGGAGAGCCGAGGGCAGAGGGACTGAGGGAGAACGAGCCCAGACTGAGCCACTTTGGGGGAAAAACGCTGTTTTCCCATAAATTCCACCCCGCTAATTAAACCCCGAACCAGAACCAGCTCGTACCTACCATTAATTTGATCCTGGGACAGAAACTTCGCCTGGAGCAGGAAGAAAATGAGAGAGAAAAAGCGAACAGCTTTAAAATCAGGGCAGGGGCGCAGGGGGAGGGTGGGAGCGGCCCGCAGCCGTCACTCACCATGGCTTTGGGGACAATCCGCGGGTTTGGGGCTCCCGGCAGGATGGCAGCGCTGCCGTCCCTTCCAGGCTGATTAAAGGCTAAAGTCCGCGGCCCCGGGCGGAGGCGGCCCGGCGGTAATAAATACAGCGCTGCCATGGAGACCTGAGCGCGGCCAGCGCCGCACGGCCCCGCGGGGACAGGGACAGGGACCGGGAATGGGAATGGGAAACGGGAATGGGAAACGGGAAAGGGAAACGGGAATGGGAAACGGGAATGGGAAACGGGAAAGGGAAAAACAGGGAACAGGGAAAAGGGACAAGGGAAAAGGGAAAAGAAAAGCGAAATGGGAAAAGGGAAAAGGGAAAAGAAAAAGGATAAGGGAAAAGAAAAGCGAAATGGGAAAAGGGAAAAGGGAAATGGGAAAAGGGAAAAGAAAAGCGAAATGGGAAAAGGGACGAGGGAAAAGGGAAAAGAAAAAGGATAAGGGAAAAGAAAAGCGAAATGGGAAAAGGGAAAAGGGAAATGGGAAAAGGGAAAAGAAAAGCGAAATGGGAAAAGGGACGAGGGAAAAGGGAAAAGAAAAAGGATAAGGGAAAAGAAAAGCGAAATGGGAAAAGGGAAAAGGGAAATGGGAAAAGGGAAAAGAAAAGCGAAATGGGAAAAGGGACGAGGGAAAAGGGAAAAGAAAAAGGATAAGGGAAAAGAAAAGCGAAATGGGAAAAGGGAAAAGGGAAATGGGAAAAGGGAAAAGAAAAGCGAAATGGGAAAAGGGACGAGGGAAAAGGGAAAAGAAAAAGGATAAGGGAAAAGAAAAGCGAAATGGGAAAAGGGAAAAGGGAAATGGGAAAAGGGAAAAGAAAAGCGAAATGGGAAAAGGGACGAGGGAAAAGGGAAAAGAAAAAGGATAAGGGAAAAGAAAAGCGAAATGGGAAAAGGGAAAAGGGAAATGGGAAAAGGGAAAAGAAAAGCGAAATGGGAAAAGGGACAAGGGAAAAGGGAAAAGAAAAAGGATAAGGGAAAAGAAAAGCGAAATGGGAAAAGGGAAAAGGGAAATGGGAAAAGGGAAAAGAAAAGCGAAATGGGAAAAGGGACAAGGGAAAAGGGAAAAAGGAAAAGAGATCTTCCCAGCCTGCCCCGGAGCAGCGCTGGCTCCGCCGCCACAGGGAAAGGGAAAAGGGGAAAGAAAAGGGATAAAGGAAAAGAAAAGGGAAAAGGGATAAAGGGGAAAGGGAAAAGGGAAAAGGGATCTTCCCAGCCTGGCCCGGTGCAGCGCCGGCACCACCGCCACAGGGAAAGGGAAAAGGGATAAGGAAAGGGAAAAGGGATAAAGGGGAAAGGGAAAAGGGAAAAGAAAAGGGAAAAGGGATCTTCCCAGCCTGCCCCGGCGCAGCGCTGGCCCCGCCGCCACAGGGAAAAGGAAAAGGGAAAAGAAAAGGGATAAAGGAAAAGAAAAGGGAAAAGGGATAAAGGGAAAAGGGAAAAGGGATCTTCCCAGCCTGGCCCGGTGCAGCACCGGCACCACCGCCACAGGGAAAGGGAAAAGGGATAAGGAAAGGGAAAAGGGATAAAGGGGAAAGGGAAAAGGGAAAAGAAAAGGGAAAAAAAGGGAAAAGGGACCTTTCCAGCCTGCCCCGGCGCAGCGCTGGCCCTCCCACCACAGGGAAAGGGAAAAGGGAAAAGAAAAGGGATAAGGGAAAAGAAAAGGGAAAAGGGATAAAGGGGAAAGGGAAAAGAAAAGGGAAAAGGGAAAAAAAGGGAAAAGGGATCTTCCCAGCCTGGCCCGGTGTAGCACCAGCACCGCCGCCACAGGGAAAGGGAAAAGGGATAAAGGGAAACAGGAAAAGGGAAAAGGGAAAAAAAGGGAAAAGGGAAAAGGGATCTTCCCAGCCTGGCCTGGTGCAGTGCCGACCCCACTGCCATGGGGAAATGGGAAAAGGGAAAAGGGGAAAGGGAAAAGAAAAGGGAAAAGGGACAAGGGAAAAGGGATAAGGGATCTTCCCAGCCTGGCCCAGCTCGGGATGGGCTTTGGGGCTGTTTGGGGCCGCGCTGGTTTGGTAATCCCAGAGAGCTGAGCTTTGCTGCTGGGAGAGGAGGGAAATCCAGCCCTGCGAGAATTGTCTCTGGGGAAAGGTGAGGGGGATTTGGGGCTCTGCAGGGAACGGGGTCTGGATGTGCCCCTGGGAGCACGGCAGAGCTCAGAAGGGCTTTTTGAGGCAGGTTAAAGCTCTCTGCTGTCTGAGGTTTCGTTTATTAGGATTTAATATCCCGAGGGGTTGAAGAACCCTCGAGGTGCGAGGCCTGGTGAGCATCCCACCCCAAGGACAGAATATTGACACAGCCTGGACCCTTCCCGGTGCCACATCGCAGCTCCCCGACCCTGATGCAGGAACCCCGTGAGTCGCTGGGCTGCTCCCGAGTGGTTTGATTCTGTGTTTCCCTGCGAGTTTTTCCCTTCTGCCGTCGGGGCCGCGGCTCTCGGGGCTCTGGCACACACTGCGTGCGCCTGAGGATCCCAGGGGTGCACCCAGGGGTGAGCACCATCCCCTCCCTGGTGCTCCTCTGGGGCTGCTGTGGGGAATTCGGAGCAATTCGCACTCCTCAGTGAGAGCTGGAGGTGTTGGTGCACAGACCCCTGGAGTTCAGCCCCCACCTGATGGATTTTGGGTTGTTTTATGGGGAATTTGCCCTTTTGTGAGAGCAGGAGGTGTTGATGCACAGACCCCTGGAGCTCACCCCCTGCCTGATGGATTTTGGGTTGTTTTATGGGGAATTGGCTCTTCTGAACGAGAGCTGAAGGTGCTGGGGCAGAGATCCCCGGAGCTCAGCCCCTGCCTGATGGATTTTGGGGATGTTTCATGGGGAATTGGCTCTTCTGAGTGAGAACTGAAGGTGTTGGTGCACGGATCCCTGGAGCTCACTCCCTGCCTGATGGACTTTGGGGATGTTTGTGGGGAATTGGCCCTTTTGTGAGAGCAGGAGGTGTTGGTGCACAGACCCCTGGAGTTCACACCCCACCTGATGGATTTTGGGGCTGTTTGTGGGGAATTTGCCCTTTTGTAACAGCTGAAGGCGCTGGGGCAGAGATCCCTGGAGCTCACCCCCTGCCTGATGGATTTTGGGTTGTTTTATGGGGAATTTGCCCTTTTGTGAGAGCAGGAGGTGTTGGTGCACAGACCCCTGGAGTTCATCCCCTGTCTGATGGATTTTGGGGATGTTTTATGGGGAATTGGCCTCTCCTGCCCCATTCCTGCCCTCAGCAGAGAGGGCTGAGTGCCGGGAGCAGATCCAAGAGCAGATCCAAGGCAGGGAGCAGATCCAATCGTGGATCCAAGAGCAGATCCAATCGTGGATCCAAGAGCAGATCCAATCGTGGATCCAAGTGTGGATCCAAGTGCGGATCCGAGGCTGGGAACAGATCCAAGCGTGGATCCAGGGCAGGGTAGCTGAGCCCCTCCCGTGTTTTCTCCTCGTGGGAGGAGCAGCCCCAGCTCGGTGCCAGGCAAGGAGGGGCGGAAGATTCCCGGGAAACCCTCCCCATTCCCAGCCGGGATGCTGATGGAACGTGGGGTCTCACATTCCAGGCGCTGGCAGGGATTCGGTGCTGCCCAAAGCAGCTGAGGAAGCTCAGCACGGAGCTGGGCTGTGGAATTGTGAGGGCAAATCCAGAGAAGCCACCCCCACCCCAATCCTGGCCGTGAGGTGTCAAACTGAACCCCTTTTTTTTGGGATTTGGTTTTTGGGACCCCCCCTCCCTGCCCGGGTGTAGCCATCACACAGCACCTCCTGCAGCCACTGTCGGTCAGGAATTTATTTGAAATACATTAATCTACATTACAAAAACTAGATTTTTTTTTTTTTTTTGGTCCCCCCCTCCCCCTTCCAAACCCCTCTGAAGTATCAAAACTTAGAAACTTTCCTTTGCAGCGTGGAGGTTGTTCAAGTGCAGGGTGTAAAAGGCCCAGGGCTCGGGGATGTAGATCACTCCGGGGTATTTCTTCCTGAGGATTTTGTCGTTCCACAGCCAGGCCACCCAGGCTGCGATGAGGAGCAGGGCGATGATGAAGGAGTAGAAGAGGAAGAGGCCATTGCTGTCCAGCACCAGCCCCTTGCGCTTCTGGTGCATCACCAGAGCCATCATGGCGAAGAAGGTGAAGATGTACAGGATGAAGATCTGGCCCTCGGTCACCAGGTACCTGTGGAGAGAAACGCCTGCTGGAGATCCTGGGAGCAGCAGCATTTCTGGGATCAGCAGCATTCCCAGGATCAGTAGCATTCCCAGCTTTCCCAGGATCAGCAGCATTCCCAGCTTTCCCAGGATCAGCAGCATGCCCGGGAGCAGCAGCATTCCCAGGATGAGCAGCATTCCCTGGGAGCAGCAGCATTCCCTGGGAGCAGCAGCATTCCCAGGATCAGCAGCATTCCCAGGATCAGCAGCATTCCCAGGATCAGCAGCATTCCCAGCTTTCCCAGGATCAGCAGCATGCCTGGGAGCAGCAGCATTCCCAGGATGAGCAGCATTTCCAGGGAGCAGCAGCATTCCCGGGATCAGCAGCATTTCCAGCTTCCCAGGGATCAGCAGCATTCCCAGGGATCAGCAGCATTCCCAGGATCAGCAGCATTCCCAGGATGAGCAGCATTTCCAGGGAGCAGCAGCATTCCCGGGATCAGCAGCATTTCCAGCTTCCCAGGGATCAGCAGCATTCCCAGGGATCAGCAGCATTCCCAGGATCAGCAGCATTCCCAGGATCAGCAGCATTCCCAGCTTTCCCAGGATCCTGACAACGCTGTTCTGCTTCCTGCTGCTGATTTGTTTTCAGATCAGCATTTGAACACCTGAGCCTTGGGAAGGGAATGGATCCAGGGAGGCGTTCCCGGGATGGCAGAGGCTGCTGGGCTCCGTTTGGGACTGGGATGCTCCGGGGCAGAGCCAAGGCAGGATTCTGCTCCAATCTGGGGATGCTGTGCTCGTGGAGCCCCAAAATTCCCTGCTGGGGATGGTCCTGTCTGGAGGGCAGCAGGAAAAGGGAACTACAGCCCTGGATCCTCAATCCGCAGGAACCACCGGGATCCACCATGATCCATCCCAGGGAAGTGCAGTGGGAACTGGGAGCTGCCCAAACCATCGGGGTGAGCCTGACTATCCCAAATTCATTCCCTGTGCAAAAGCAGGGCTGTCCCGGGTGACCCTGGGGCTGTCTGGGGTGACCCTGGGGCTGTCTGGGGTGACCCTGGGGCTGTCCCGGGTGACACTGGGGCTGTCTGGGGTGACCCTGGGGTGGTCTGGGGTGACCCGGGGCTGTCCCAGATGACCCTGGGGTGGTCTGGGGTGACCCTGGGGCTGTCCTAGATGACCCTGGGGTGGTCTGGGGTGACCCTGGGGCTGTCCTAGATGACCCTGGGGTGGTCTGGGGTGACCCTGGGGCTGTCTGGGGTGACCTGGGGCTGTCCCAGGTGACCCGGGGCTGTCCTGGGCGGCCCTAGGGTTGTCCCAGGTGACCCCAGACCTGTCCTGGGTGGCCCTGGAGTTGTCCCAGGTGACCCTGGGGCTGTCCCAGGTGACCTGGGGCTGTCCCACCTTCCAGAGATCAAAATGGCTACAAATTTCCATGAGGTTTAATTTGGTTTTCCAGCCCTGCAGAGCAAAAGCTGCAGCCCGTGCTGCCCTGGGGAACTCTGGGAAATGGAGCAGCTCCTCCTGGGGCATTCCTGGGGTGTTCCTGGGACATTCCCAGGCCATTCCCTCCCCGTGCAGAGGGCCAGAAGGCACTCACCAGTAGTAGAGGCTGCTGGGCCCCATCAGCAGCAGGGCAGCCACAGGCATCCTGCTCTGCTCGGCCACGGGCGTGAAGCAGCCGGTGAAATAGATGAAGAGGATCAGGAAAAACGGGATGTACCTGCAAGGAGCAGCAATTCCCAGCGCTGGGGTGAGCCTGGCAGGGCTCTAACCCCCCCAAATCCGACCCACCCCCCACAGGAGCTGCTGCTGCGGAATCTCCTGCTCCGGGAACAAAGGTGAGGGGCTGGCTTTGTCCAGGGGCTGGCTGATTCTGTGGATCAGAATTCCCAATCCCGGCAGGAAAAGCCTGAATTTTCTGAGTGGGGCAAACGCTGGGCTCCAAACAATTCCAGCTGTTCCATTCATTGCCGGGAGCTGTGTCCCAGCCGAGCTGCAGGAGCGCAGGATGTGGGGTGGGATTCCCATAACCCCACAGAGCCTTTTTGGGGTTTAAAGATGGGGTTTGCTCGCTCCCCAGCACTCCAGGAACAGCAAACCAGCCAGGAAAGCCTGAGGGGAGAGATTCCCCTGTGCCCTGAGCAGGCTCGGGATTGTCCGGCGGTGGATCAAGACACTCTCAGGGGTTTTGGGGTGTTTGTTTGGGGTGTTTGGGGCACAGCTGGAGGAACCTTCTCCTCGCCCGGACATTCCCCGCGAGGCTGAGCTGTCCCTCTGACCCTACAGCTCCCGACACCTGCCCCATCCCAGACACATCCCCGAGCCAGATGGGATTTTCCAAGGGCTGGATCCACTCTAATCCCCCTGGCCAGGAGAACATCATCCCCAGCCAGCTCAGGCTCAGGTTTTTCCCCATTAAGCTCTGCCCTGGACCCTCCCGGGGATCACTCACCACATGGAGTGACCCAAATATTCGTCGTAGTAGTAGAGCAGCTCGAAGGAATCAATCTGCAACGACACGGGGATTAAACCGCGGGGATTAAACCAACAAGAATTGATCCATTCCAGAAATAATTCCTCCTCCTCCTCCTCTCACCAGGGTCTCGGGCTTGAGGTTCCTGATGATGGGGTTCTCCCGCACGGACAGGTGGTGCTGGTAGCCGCTGAAGATCAGGCGGTGGTTGACCGAGTCTCCCACCAGGTGGATGCTGGCGCCCATGACGAAGGTGATGATGCTGACGTAGACCATGGACCTGGGCAGGGTCTTGGGGGACCTCTCGATGAGCTGGGGGCACAGGGAGGGGTGAGGAGGGGCAGCGGGGGCACGGCAGCTCCTGCCCTCGCTGGGGTTGGGGCTCTCCCACAGGAATCCTTCCCCAGAACGAGCAGAGCCCACGGATGAGGGAGGGAGGCCGTGGTTTTCCCGGCTCTGGGGAGGATGGAAAGCTGGATGTGCCCTCCAGTGGTGGGAGAGCCTCCAGTGCGCTCACAGCTTCCCTTTCCCTCCCCTTCTGACACCCCGGAATTCTCCACGGGAGCATTTCCCAGAACGGTTTGGGGTTCTTTGACTTCCTGGCCCATGAATGGGGCTCAGCTCCGTGTGTCTGCTCCCGAGGGGTGAGCTGTGTGTGACCCACAGCCTGGAGGAGCCAGCTGGAGCAACTCTGAGGGCACTGCTGCCATCGCTGGGCGCTCCCTGTCCCGCCCGGAGCACGTGAGGCTGACTCAGGGCTGGGCCGAGCCTGGGAACGGAGCAGGAATTTGGGAAGGAGCTCCACATTCAGCCTTGGAACAGGAATTTGGGAAGGAGCTCCACAGGAACAGGAGCAGGAATTTGGGAAGGAGCTCCACATTCAGTTTTGGAATGGGAGCAGGGATTTGGGAAGGAGCTCCACACTCAGCCTTGCAATGGGAGTAGGAATTTGGGAAGGAGTTCCACACTCAGCCTTGGAACAGGAGCAGGAATTTGGGAAGGAGTTCCACACTCAGCCTTGGAACAGGAGCAGGAATTTGGGAAGGAGCTCCACACTCAGCCTTGGAACAGGAATTTGGGAAGGAGCTCCACAGGAGCAGGAACAGGAATTTGGGAAGGAGCTGAACAGGAACAGGAATTTGGGAAGGAGCACCACACTCAGCCTTGCAATAGGAGCAGGAATTTGGGAAGGAGCTCCACACTCAGCCTTGCAATAGGAGCAGGAATTTGGGAAGGAGCTCCACACTCAGCCTTGGAATGGGAGTAGGAATTTGGGAAGGAGCTCCACAGGAACAGGAGCAGGAATTTGGGAAGGAGCTCCACACTCTGCCTTGCAATGGGAGTAGGAATTTGGGAAGGAGCTCCACACTCAGCCTTGGAACAGGAGCAGGAATTTGGGAAGGAGCTCCATACTCAGCCTTGCAATGGGAGTAGGAATTTGGGAAGGAGCTCCACAGCAACAGGAATTTGGGAAGGAGCTCCACAGCAACAGGAACAGGAATTTGGGAAGGAGCACCACACTCAACCTTAGAACACAAGCAGGAATTTGGGAAGGAGCACCACACTTAGCTTTGCAATCGGAGCAGGAATTTGGGAAGGAGCTCCACACTCAGCTCACAAAGCAGGGCAGAGCCCCAAAGCCCAATCCTGGCCCCAGGGGTTCCAGCTCTGCAGGACACCCCAAGGCTGAGTTGGGATTGTCCCAGCCCCGGGATCAGCCAGGCCCCCCCGTCCCTAAATCAGCTTTGCCCTCCCCAACCAGGCCAAAGCTCCTTATTTGTATTTAATTTTGAGGCTTAACTTTCCCTTTCCCGGGAACCGCGGCACGAACGGCGCCGGAGTCACGGAGGACAAGGAGAGCACAAGGTCCTGGGTGGCTCTGATGAGAAAGGAGGGTGGGACACGTCCTTGGAGGGGACGCTGGGCCAGGGAAACGCTCCCTGAATAACAATTGGGATTTTTCCGTGGTTTGCCCTTGGTGCAAGCTGAGCCCCCAGGCTGCAGGAATCACCTGGCAAGGGGCAGCTTCCCAAAGCACCACAGATATTCCCTTTTTCCCCACCAGCCTTTCAAATCTCCCGGAATTTAAAGAATTTAATCATTTCCATAATTCAGTTCCTAGCTAATGAAGGTTAAAATGTATTTGTAATTGCTTTCTCCTAAGTATTTAATAGGAAAAGATTCCTAATGCTCTGACAGGCTTTAACCTCATAAACTGTTTATGGGATCCAGAGGTTGGCAGCTGGAGCTGGATCAATTCCAGCTCCAGACACAATTCCAATGTCAAAGACCAAGTGCAATTAAGCTCTGAACAATTTAGAAAATCCACCCTACTTCCAGCTGTCGTTTAAGGTAAGGATGGATGTTGCCCCAAAAATATCATTTGGGAGGAGGGCTCTGACTGCTCCTGCAGCCAGAATTCCAAGGGGAAGGGATTTGCTTTGGATATGCAGGAAATTGAGGGGTTTTAGGGTGCTCCTTAAAGGGTGCAATCTCAAATCCTTCCTGGAGTGGGGAACTCTTCCTCACTGGCAGGAGTTTGGGAATAACCAACATCCCCAAAACCTCGGAACCTGTACAAAACTGCGTTTTGCAGCCGGGAACGTTAAAAAAAAAAACCAGGAGCATTTCCAGGTTTACCTTCAGCAGGAGAAAGGGTGTGATAACGTTGTAGGCCATGTGGAAATAATCCCCAGCGCTGGGCTTGTTCAGAGGAAACCATTCCAGAGGGAGGATTATCTGCGGAGAGAGGGAAGAGCAGCACATCAGGACAGCAGGGATTATGGCCCCGGCACTGGGGGAGACACAGCGAGAGGGAAAACGTTTGGATTGCTTGGGAATGAGCAGCTGGGCCTCAGGGGCTGCTAGGGATGGAGCTGGGCAGCTCCCCTGGGAGCAAAGTTCCCAAAAATCACCCTCGGGAAGCGCTGCTAATGCGCAGTGTCCTTCCAGCCCAGCGCACTCTGCTGCTGTGAGGCTGTGGGGCCAAGGGAGGCATTTGGGATCCTGCAGCGCCGGATCTTCCCAAACCTTCTGCCCACAGGCTCCGGCCATAAAGATTCCATGGCAGGGAAAAGCTCCTGCCCTGCTCCACGCTCTGGAGATCCAGGGAAGGAATGGGGAAGGGCAGGAGGAGCCTCCCACATCCCTTCTGGTGTGAAAACAAAGGCGTGCGGGAGATCACAGGGAACAGGTTTCCCAGGAGCTTGGCCCCAGTGCCACCAGAACATGGCAGCGATCCCAGCCCCTCGGGGACCGCAGGGGACAGCCCTGGGGACCCTGTCCCTGTCCCCTCACTCACCATGGCGATGGGGCGCCCGAAATCCAGCACCCAGTTCTGCAGGGTGAAGTAGAACCAGAGGTCCAGGTGGAACGGGGACATCTTGGAGGTGTCCTCGGCCTTCCCCGCCCCGTGCCTGAGGGGACAGAGGGACAGCGTCAGCCCCGAGGCGCGGAGCAGCTCTGGGGGGAGGCAGCTCCGTTATCCCGACACCAAACCCGCGATTCCCGGCTCCGGGACCCGCGGGATAACGGAGCTGAGGAGCAGGTGGGACGCAGGAACACGAAGCTGTTGCCATCCCTGACCCGTCCCTGTGGGAAGGCCCTTCCAGGCGGAGGAGCAGCACAAAAGCAAGGTGAAAAGTGCTGAATTAGGTGCAACTATTTTTAACTTTTGCATGATGAAGCAAAATCCCAGCTCCCAGGAGTTTGGCTGAGTGCTAAAAATGCAGCGATGCCCGGTGGAATTCCAGCACCGGGATGCTCTGGAGGCACCATCACCTTCAGCTCCTGCTCCGAAGATCCTCTGCCTTTGCAGAGGCCGGACCCAAATGGAATTTTTCCATCCTATACCCCTCCAGCCTCTCGGGACCTTCACCTCCCTCTGGGAAAAGCCGATCGATCACTCTCCTGCTGCCGAGACCAGAACGGGATCCGCTGGATCAGCCTCGGGCTTGGGCTGCCTGAGCCCACGGTCCAAAGTCCATGGAAGGTGTCCCTGCCCATGGCAGCGGCTCGGAACGAGAGGATCTTTCAGGTCCCTTCATCCCAAACCATTCCGGGACGGTTCAGTGGTGGAGGATGAGGATGGGGCACGCGGGATGAGCCGGGAATGCTGCGGCTCCGGGAAGAGGCTGCCGAACCCCGGATCGGCTGGGACAACCCAGGTGAGCCGGGATGCCCTGGGCAAAGCCGAGCGGGGGACCCTGGGGGATGCCCTGGATCCCGCAGCGCCCGGCCGGGCTGGTACCCGGTACCGGGGCCGGGATGTCCCGGGGGCGCGGGGCGGGGAGCCGGGGGATTGCATGGGGTGAGGGTCCCCCGGCAGTGCAGGGTGGATTCTCCCGTCCGCAGCCCCCCAGCCCCGGCCCCGCTCACCTGCCCGGGTAGAGCGGCCCGGCGGGCGGGGGGCAGCCCGGGGCCGCCGGCGGGAACGGCCGGCGCCGCGCCGAGCCCTGCATGAGCCCGGCCGGGGCTCCGGCCCCGCTGCCGGTGCCGCTGCCGGTGCCGCTGCCTGTCCGGTGCCGCTGCCGGCTCGGATCCCGCCGCCCGTCCCGGCAGCGATCCCGGCGCCGCTCCCGGCTCCGCTCCCGGCTCCGCCCGGCCCGGCCCGCGGAGCAGCGGCGGCTGCGCGGGGGCGGCCCCGGGCCCGCCCCGCCGGGGCGGGGGCAGCGCGGCTCCGCTCCTCCGCCGCTCCGCGCTCGGCGCCGCTGCTCGTCCGTGCCGCCCCCGAGCGCCGGGACACGGCGGCAGCGCCCTTAACCCCTGCCGGGCCTGCCGGGCTCCCGTGGGCTCGCTGTGCCCGGCGGGGTCACACCGGGACGGGCGGCCGGGAACACGCGGGGCATGCCCGCGACCAGCGCTCCGAGCCCCGGGTCAGCGGCAATCGGGAGCTGCAGCTCCCGGTGCCTGCGAGCGAGCGCTGATTGTCCCGAGGTTCCATTTTTGTCCCCGGTTTCCATCTCCCCGATGGCGGCACGGAGCGCAGGGACAGTGTGACCCCGCTGAGCCCTGAGGTGCCTCCTGCCCTGCTCTGCTCCCTGTCCTCGGTTCGGCTGCAGAAATCAATCAGGCAGGAGAGGGATTGGCACCCTCGGGACTCAGTTTGCACTCCCTGGCTCTGGAGTTTTGGGTTTAAATCGGGGCAGGGACACTTTCCGCTATCCCAGGCTGCTCCGAGCCCCATCCAGCCTGGCCTTGGGCACTGCCAGGGATCCAGGGGCAGCCACAGCCAGGGCCTCACCAGCCTCAGGTAACGAAGGTTTGAGGCAGCAGAACCCTTCGGCTCCGGGGCAAATCGAGGAGTCAGGCTGGGCACGGAGCATCCCCGGGATGGGAGCTCTGTGTGCCCACCCCCTGTCCCTGTTCCCCTGGATGTGCACGGTGTGAGGTGGGACGGGAGGGGACAATCGCTGGGAGCTGTGCCACAGCCTTCCTCTGAGGAATTGTGGGCTGCAGTTCTGGGAGATGGTCCCACCGAATCCGAGGGGAATCCCAGAAGCTGCAGAGCTGAGATTTTGGTCCCTCACAAGGAGCGGGAGAAGCATTGCCACTTCCTCAAGGGACTCTCTCCGTGCCATTCCTGCCCCCCCAGCAGGAACACGGGTGGCACCTGGAAAAAAAAATCCCTGAAAAGTGGAGGAGATCATTGAGATAACAGAGCCAAGTTCCACTTAATCTTACCAGGACCTTGCTTGTCACACTGTGCCTGACACGGCTACATGGCCCTTAACAGCTGATCCTGCCCAGCCTCATGTCCCTCCTGTCCCCTGCTGTCCCCTGGGCTCTCCGGGCCCCGGCTGCTGCTCCATGAATAATGCACAGCGCACCGAGAGCCGCGGCTCCGGTTGCAGGAGTCCAAATGAACAATTCATGGGGCTGAGAGCGGATCCCCCGCAGGACAATGGTGCGGCAGACGGGGCCCAGGGCGGTGTCCCCTTACTGCCGGCGGCTCGTGTGGCTGTCCCGGTGTGGGGCACCTCCGGAGGGGCTGCCAGAGGCCAGGGGAGGCGGCCCAGCAGGGGGTTGAGGTGACAGGTGTGCGACAAGGCTGGTGATGGTGTCCCCAAAAGCAGGGGTGAAGGTCCTGTGTGTGCTGGGGATGGGCACTGTGGGCTGGCTGGGGTGGGGCCATGGAGGCTGCTGGTTCTAGCTTAAAAAACCCAAATGGAACCAAACCCAGCTCAACCCAGCCCCCTGAACCCTACTGAGGTCAGTCCAGTCTAATCTAACCCAAACCAACCAATCCAGCTGAACCCAGCCCAGCCCAATCCAACCAAACAAATTTTAGCCCAACCTGGCCTGGCTGAGCCCAACCCACCCCAGTCCAACCAACCCAACCCAACCCAGTCCAACCAACCCAACCCAGTCCAACCAACCCAACCCAGCCCAACACAACCCACCCCAGTCCAACCAACCCAACCCAGCCCAACCCAACCCAACCCAGTCCAACCTAACCCAACCCAACCCAGTCCAACCAACCCAACCCAGCCCAACACAACCCACCCCAGTCCAACCAACCCAACCCAGCCCAACCCAACCCAACCCAACCCAACCCAACCCAACCCAACCCAACCCAACCCAACCCAGTCCAATCAACACCAACCCAACCCAACCAACCCAGTCCAACCCAGCCCAGCCCAGTCCAACCAACCCAACCCAACCCAACCCAACCCAACCCAACCCTGCTCTCCACAGCTCCCTGACAGGAGGGAGCAGCCAGAGGGGTCAGGCTCTGCTCCCAGGGAATGAGGAACAGGATGAGAACACATTTGCTTAAGCTGCACCAGTTGAGGTTTAGGTTGGACACCAGGAGGAATTTCTCCATGGAGGATGGTCAGGCCTTGGTAGGAACTGCCTAGGGAGCTTTGGAGTGCCATCCCTGGAGGTGTCCAAGGAATTCCTGGATGTGGCACTCACTGCTCTGGGCTGGTGACAAGGTGGGGATCGGGCACAACTTGGACTCCATGATTCTGGAGGTCTTTTCCAACCTCAATAACTGTGCAGTGGAAATGCAGATTAAAGGCTGAGGTGGTAAACGAGCGGCCTAGCAGTCGTCTGTGTGCAGTGGGATTTATTGCTGGCTGTGGCGCCTGGGGACAGGCTCGGTCGTGTCCCGGTGGTGCCGGGCTGGCCTCGGCAGTGTCCCGGCGGTGCCGGGGTGGCCTCGGCAGTGTCCCGGCGGTGCCGGGCTGGCCTCGGCAGTGTCCCGGCGGTGCCGGGGTGGCCTCGGCAGTGTCCCGGCGGTGCCGGGCTGGCCTCGGCAGTGTCCCGGCGGTGCCGGGCTGGCCTCGCTGCTCTCGGGGCGCGTTTCCAGCTGCGCTGCTCGGGCCCCGGAACGGCGGCGCCCCGGAACGGCCGCGCTCGGCCGCGGTTGCCGGGCGGTCCCGGCGGGGCGGCGCCGCCGGAGCGGTTCCGGGTGGCGCGGGGCGGAGCGCGGCGGTGCCGGCCGGGCCCGGCGCTCCGGGCGGGGGGGCCGCGCCTTCGCGTCCCGGGCCGCGGCTGCGCGTCCCGCCGGGGCCGGGGCCTGGGCCTGGGCCGGGGCCGGGGCCGGGGCCGGGGCGGGGGGCGGCTGGCCCCGGGGCGGCCGCATGTGCGCCCCGCGGGGCGCCGCGCCAGGACGGAGCGGGCCGGGGCAGAGCCGGGCCGGCCCGAGCGGGGCCGTTGCGGGCGGCGGGGCCGCGCGGAGGCGGAGGCGGCCATGGAGGGGCTGGCGGGCTACGTGTACAAGGCGGCGAGCGAGGGCCGCGTGCTCACCTTGGCCGCGCTGCTGCTGAACCGCTCCGAGAGCGACATCAAGTACCTGCTGGGCTACGTGAGCCAGCACGGCGGGCAGCGCTCCACGCCGCTCATCATCGCCGCCCGCAACGGGCACGCCAAGGTGGTGCGGCTGCTGCTCGAGCACTACCGCGTCCACACGCAGCAGACCGGCACCGTCCGCTTCGACGGGTACGTACGGGCCGGGCACGGCCCCGGGGACAGCGCCGGGCACGGCCCCGGGCACGGCCTGGGCGCGGGAGCTCGCTCCGGGAGAGCGGCGCTGCGAGCGCCTGTGCGCCACTTCCACCTCCGGCTGTTCCGCAGCTCGGTGGGGATTGCGAGTCCTCTCCCACCCAGAGTATTCTGTGCCCTGGTGGTTCTTGTGGGTCCCTTCCTGCTCAGTATTTTGTGACCTGGTGGCCCTTGTGGGTTCTTTTCAACTCAGTCTATTTTGTGACCTGGTGGCCCTTGTGGGTTCTTTTCAACTCAGTCTGTTTTGTGGCTTGATGGTCCTTGTGGGCTCTTCTAGCTCAGTGTTTTGTGACTTTGTGGTCTTTGGGAGTCCTTTCCTACCCAGAGTATTCCGTGACCTGTTGGCCCTTGGGACTCTTTTCCAGCCCAGAGTATTCTGTGACCTAGTGGTCCTTGTGGATTCTTTCCAGCTCAGTATTCCGTGACCTGGTGGCCCTTGGGACTCTTTTCCAACCCAGATTATTCTGTGGCTTGGTGGTGCTTGTGGGTCCCTTCCAGCCTGGGATATTCGGTGACCCGCTGGCCCCTGTAGGCCCTTTCCAGCTCTGTGTCAGTGATTTGATGGCCCTCGTGGGTCCCTTCCAGCCCGGGCTGTTCCGTGTTCTGGGATCCCTTCCCTGCCCTCCTCAGCAGAGCTTCCAGGGGGATCTGTTCCCTGATCCTCCCAGGCACAGGGGTGAGGCCGGCAGTGCCCAGGGCCCTCCTTTCTGCTGTTTTTAGGAGTGAATTCGTGACATTCACACCCAACATCACGTGAGTGTTGAAGACCTCAATGAGGTCACAATTCAATGATTTTGTGATAAAAATGCCCGTGTGGTTGGAGATCCCACCTGATGCTTTCTGAGCCATAAATGCCTTTCCCTTTGGAATTCCCCAGGTGAAGCTGTGGACAGGATAATATTCACCACAACCCAGAGAGTTTCTGCTGGGCCAGACTGGCCTTTCTGTGACAGTTTTGCTGCTGCAGGTGACAGTGGCATTGGGATGGGGCGGGGTTCTTACTCACTCCAGTTTTTACATACAGAACCACTTCCCTGAGTGGTTTCATTTTTATTCCTTCCTTTTTGAGTTGTTTTTGGTTTTGGTTTTTTGTTTTTTTTTTTTCCAAGCAGAAACGTGTTGAGAATTCCTGGGGTGAGCTTTGTCCCGAATGCAGCTGAGGGAAGGGGCTCCTGACAGGCAGCACATGCTCTGCCGCTGGATTTTTGCCTCGCCGGGGTGGGGATGTGTTTTCCAGAGGCTGTGCCTGGCACAGATTAAAGGAGGTGTTGTGTGAGGCACAATGGACGCAGTGGAGAGGAGGAGAGGCCATGTGATCCCCAGGGATTGTTGTGCCTCAGATAAGGGGGCACAGCGGCTCCCCTTGTTTGGGCTTTTCGCTCGGAACCGCAGCGCGCCACGCCACAAATGGCCTCGTGTTCACTGACGAATCCTGGCTCTCCTCCTGCTTCAATATGGGAATGTTTTAATGGGATTATTTACAAAATCAGGAACTTCTCACTGGGAATTCTCTCCGAGGTCTTAAATAGCCTCTGGAGGTGTTGGGTTTACAGACAGTCGCTGTTGAGATACAGGAGCTTCACCAAATCATAAAAATCACTGAAAGTGAAATTTAAGCTGATCTAATGGTATTTTAGCTTTGGGGAACGTGGATCTTTGGGCATGAGGAAATATTTGTCCCTCCTCTGATTTGGGATATGCTTTGAGGGTGTATGAGCACTGCCTGTTTCTTCATTTGAATCCTGCAAAAACCAGGGCATGGGCAGGACAAATCCTTGATTTTGTGTGCTGGGTTGGGGAATGAAAACAGCTTAGAAAGAGGGATCTGTCCCTTCATTTCCCCGTTGTCGGCAAGGCCACCTTGTGACACAGACCCATGGAACAGCCCAGCTCAGAACTTATGCTTTTTTAGGTTTTATTTTCTTGCTGGGGTTCTGTTTGTGTCCCCAGGATGCTGGGCTGGTTTGGGGCGCAGGATCTCGAATAGGAAAGCGCTGGTGGATCTGCAGCTCAGGGAGAGGAAACACGGGAAGGGATAAGAAATTTTGAAGTCGGTTTTGCTGCCAGGGCTGGTGCTTTGTGTGTCTGGGCTGTTCCTCATGTCTAAATCAGTTTTTTGTGTCAAAATATCCATTTTAAGGTTTTTCTTGCTCTTTAACACATCACTTTGTGGCACCGAAGTGATAATTTTGGAACTTTTCTTCCCAGACCTCCCTAAGCCGAGGCTGGAGCTTGTGGGTGGGATCTTCGAGGCGGCCAAAGCCCTCGGCTGCTTTGAAGCTCCAACTCCCAACGCTCCTTCCTTCCTTCGGGAGCTCCGTGTGCTCCATCAGCCTCGTTCCGTGGGGATCCGGGTGCGTTCCCTGACATCGGGACGGGGCTGGCTCTAAAGTACCTATGGATGGCTGGGTGTGGGACGCTTTTGGAAGAACATCAACCTAACCCGCTGTCCCTGTCCTCCGCAGCTTCGTCATCGACGGCGCCACGGCGCTGTGGTGCGCGGCCGGCGCCGGCCACTTCGAGGTGGTCAAGCTGCTGGTGAGCCACGGCGCCAACGTCAACCACACCACGGTGACCAACTCGACGCCGCTGCGGGCGGCCTGCTTCGACGGGCGCCTGGACATCGTCAAGTACCTGGTGGAGAACAACGCCAACATCAGCATCGCCAACAAGTACGACAACACCTGCCTGATGATCGCGGCCTACAAGGGCCACACGGACGTGGTGCGCTACCTGCTGGAGCAGCACGCCGACCCCAACGCCAAGGCCCACTGCGGGGCCACCGCCCTGCACTTCGCCGCCGAGGCCGGCCACCTGGAGATCGTCAGGGAGCTGGTCAAGTGGAAGGCGGCCATGATGGTCAACGGCCACGGCATGACGCCGCTCAAAGTGGCCGCCGAGAGCTGCAAGGCCGACGTGGTGGAGCTGCTGCTGGCTCATGCCGACTGCGACCGGAGGAGCAGGATCGAGGCGCTGGAGCTGCTGGGGGCCTCGTTTGCCAACGACAGGGAGAACTACGACATCTTGAAGACTTACCACTATTTATATTTAGCCATGCTGGAGCGGTACCGCGACAGCGAGAACATCATCGAGAAGGAGGTGCTCCCCCAAATCGAGGCCTACGGAAACAGGTCGGAATGCAGGACCCCTCAGGAATTAGAGTCCATTAGGCAGGACAGGGATGCCCTTCACATGGAAGGGCTCATCGTGCGGGAGAGAATCCTGGGCTCGGACAATATCGACGTCTCGCACCCCATCATTTACCGGGGCGCGGTCTACGCGGACAACATGGAGTTCGAGCAGTGCATCAAGCTCTGGCTGCACGCCCTGCACCTGCGGCAGAAGGGCAACAGGAACACCCACAAGGACCTGCTGAGGTTCGCCCAGGTCTTCTCGCAGATGATCCACCTGAACGAGCCCGTGAAGGCCAAGGACATCGAGAGCGTCCTGCGCTGCAGCGTCCTGGAGATCGAGCAGGGCATGGCGCGCATCAAAACCACCGCGGACGCCGACATCCACACGGCCATGGACAACTACGAGTGCAACATCTTCACCTTCCTCTACCTGGTGTGCATCTCCACCAAGACGCAGTGCAGCGAGGAGGAGCAGGCCCGCATCAACAAGCAGATCTACAACCTGATCCAGCTGGACCCGCGCACGCGCGACGGCTCCGGCCTGCTGCACCACGCCGTCAACTCGGGCACGCCCGTGGACGACTTCCACACCAACGACGTGTGCAGCTTCCCCAACGCCCTGGTCACCAAGCTGCTGCTGGACTGCGGCGCCGACGTCAACGCCGTGGACAACGAGGGCAACAGCCCCCTGCACATCATCGTGCAGTACCACCGGCCCATCAGCGACTTCCTCACCCTGCACTCCATCATCATCAGCCTGGTGGAGGCCGGCGCCCACACGGACATGACCAACAAGCAGAAGAAAACCCCCCTGGATAAAAGCACCACCGGGGTGTCCGAAATCCTCCTTAAAACTCAAATGAAGCTGAGTCTCAAGTGCCTGGCTGCCCGCGCCGTGCGGATCTACAACATCAGCTACCAAAACCAGATCCCCAGGACTCTGGAAGAGTTTGTCCAGTTCCACTAGGCCGTGTCCAACCTTCCGTGGTGGTGCTATCCCGGGACGACAGCAGACAGCAGAACACACCTGTGTCCATGACGTTGTTTTCCTCCATTCCTTTGGTTTTGGGTTCCTCTGGATTCCGTCTGCAGCCTCGGTTCTCCGGTGGAGATCGCGGAGGGCGGCGGCAGGAAAAGCCGCGTCGTTGTCCTGTAGTTGAATCTGATGTTTTGAGATTTTGGTCATTTCTTTTTTGATTAAAAGAATCGCTTCGTTAGCTCTCGGTTTTCTAAATGACACGAAAAGAATCCCCCAGGTAACTCCTGCCGAATGTTTTGTGTCCGATACTCACGATTTGCAAATCGGGTTTCAAACTCCTCACAGCGAGGCGGGCAAAGAAAAATCGGGAATTTTGTGGGAGTTGGTTCAGAGTGGAGTGTCCGCACCCGGAGCAGTGCGTTGCTCTCGTACCTCACCGTGCTTTCATGCCTTTCAGTCCGTGCTGAAGATGTTGGTAACGTTTCCCGAGTTGTGTTTTGATGGGAATTCCGTTTGGTGCAGCCGTTATCAACAGCTACAGACGGGAGGGACGCTCCGTTAGGAAATGCAGGTCAGAATTCAGCTCTGCTGCGCTGAATTCAATCATCGAGCTCTTCACCGGCACCGCTCCAGTAAGTATTGATTCACCTCTGGATGAAGAACTTCCACGCCGACCGAAAATAACCAGAATCATCGTTTCTTTTTCCGTAGCTCCTATCCAAACATCATGCATGGATCCCTAGAAACTGGGTAGGGTGTTTGTGTTTGTGTGTGTCCCAACATTTCAAACTGCTTTTAACTTGGGTTTTTTCTGTCGTTCCGATGCTCAACACGCACCTTTTCTGACTCGAAGTCTGTCCAGCTGTGCTCTTGGATTCCAGATGCTGTATCTTCCTAACGGAGCAGTCTGTCGCCAAAGAGAGTCTTCCTTGAACCCGGCTTTTCCAAGAAGCGTTGGAGTCTGTGCCTGCCTGAATCGGACTCGAGGATTTTTCATGGTTTTTACTCCTTTCAGTAGGGAAATCTCTGTTCTTAAAACTGATTTTTACAAAATTGTCCTCTCATCAACCTCTTTGCTGATGAGCAGCTGATTGTAGGAGGACGTTGTGGCTTGAGAACTTTGGGAGAAGTGGCGGATGCTCCGACAGGAAAATGTCACTTGTTGGGACAGGCTCCTGAACCCTCTGTTCCTTTTCCACGCAGCTTTTTAACCGTCAGGATGAACGAATGTTCCGTAGGGGTTTTTTAAAAACAATCCGGGTAGAACTTTCAGGCGAGATTGGGGCACACGTTTCTTATTTGTATGACAAAGAAATAAACATTGAATGTGGAATTACCTCAGAATTCCTGATTTTTGTCCGGGGCTGAGAACTGGGTGTGGTGTCCTTTGAGGGAAGAGCTTTAGGATGAGGTTTAGGAACAGAGAAGCTGTGGCTGTCTCATCCCTGGAATTGTCCAAGGCCACGTGGGACTGGGGAAGGTGTCATTTTCTTGGGATGATGGAGACCTGAGGGGAGGAGCTTTGGAATCCTGGGACCTTCTCTCTCCGTGATCTGGAATTTTCTTTCCAAGCATTAAAAGCTGCGGGGCTGCCCTGGCTCTGATGAAAATTCCTTGGAGGCTCCAGGTGCTCCTTTCCCTCACGGAATGAGGTGCCCTGTGCCGGGAGGAGCAGGGCGGTGCCGGGGCGGGTGGGATGTTATTTATGGGATCAGTGGGATCAGCGTGGGATGTTATTTATGGGATCAGTGGGATCAGTGTGGGATGTTATTTATGGGATCAGTGGGATCAGTGCCGGGGGGCTCAGGGAGAGCGGAAAATCAACCTGGAGCTGGGCCAAGCCTTGGAATCCTGATCCCGCTGTGCCGAGGGGTCCGGAGGGACAGAGCCACCCAGGGATGGGGACAGCTGTGCTCAAACCCCGGCCTCGCTGCTGCCGGGGGTCCCGGGGGTCCTGGAATTGCTGGGAATGTGGAATTCCCATTTATTCCTTGGGAGTAGCCGAGGAGGCAAATGCTGCCTTGGCTCCAGGGGCATCCCGAAATGGGAATTGTGTCCTGGAGAGATCCCAGGAAATGGGAATTGTGTCCTGGAGAGTTCCCAGGGAAAAGGGAAAATGGGAATTGTGTCCTGGAGAGATCCCAGGAAATGGGAATTGTGTCCTGGAGAGATCCCAGGGAAAAGGGAAAATGGGAATTGTGTCCTGGAGAGATCCCAGGAAATGGGAATTGTGTCCTGGAGAGATCCCAGGGAAAAGGGAAAATGGGAATTGTGTCCTGGAGAGATCCCAGGAAATGGGAATTGTGTCCTGGAGAGATCCCAGGGAAAAGGGAAAATGGGAATTGTGTCCTGGAGAGATCCCAGGAAATGGGAATTGTGTCCTGGAGAGATCCCAGGGAAAAGGGAAAATGGGAATTGTGGCCTGGAGAGATCCCATCGATCCCAGAGGTGGACAAGGAGGGGAGAAATATATATATATATTAAAAAAAAAAAAAAAAAAATTAAAAAAATTACTTGTATTTCTATATACAATATATAAATGTATATATAATTTCTACATATATTTTACATATTATATAACATATAAAAATTATATCATATATATAAAGCTACATATATATTTTTATATATTTGTAATATATATAAATATCTACCTATTATTTATACATATAAATGCATATATATAGAAAAAATATATCAAATAGATAAATACATATAAAATATATGTATTTATATATACAAACCCATGTGTATTTATAAATATAAATATTTAAACTCGTATGTATTTCCATATAAAAAACTATTAAAAATGCATAAAATATATACATATCTCTATATGTATACACATGTGTATGTATATATAGTAAAAATATAAAGTTATATCTAACAGATGCATATAATAATAAAAACACATGTAAATCTCTCCGCACGCTCACATATACATGCACACAAGGATTTATATATCTAAACAGATATATAAATAAAGATATATAAATATTTATAAATATAAATGTAAATATATATGTAAATATACATAAAAATATATAAATCTATATGTATATACAAATAAGTTTTTTATATGCTCATATACATGAGGACACACAATAAATATTTATTTTATACTAATTTATTATATAAATACATGAATAAATTAAAATATATAAATATACAAAAATACACATTATGTATAATATTTAAATCTGCGTACATTAATTAAGAAATAATAAATAAAAATAATAATTATAATTATAAATATGTATTTTATATATCATATATATAAATTTATGTATTCAAAATATATAAAATTCGATATTTATATATACATTTACATAAAAAAATTTGTTTATAAAATAAATGAAATTTATAAAATGTAATTTATAAAATAAATAAAATGCATTCTTATTTATTAAAAATAATAATAATAATTATTCACTAATTAAGATAATAAATAAAAATAATTATCAATTAATTATAATTAATTATAAATATGGATTTTATATGTAATATATTTAAGTTTTAATATTATTTTTATATAAAATTATATATTCTAAATTTATAAAATTTTATATTTATGTATAAATTTGCATACAAAAATTTATGGTTATAAAATAAATAAATAATTTTTAAAATTAATAAAATAAATAAAATGAATAATTAGTTATTAATTAACAACTAATAAAAAATTTTTATTATTTATTAGTTATTATTTATTAATGAAATAATATATAAAAATAATTATTAATTAATTATAATTAATTATAAATGCATATTTTATATGTACTATATATTAATATATTAATTTCATATAAATTTATATATTCGAAATAGATAAAATTTTATATTTATATATAAATTTGCATACAGAAATGGTTATAAAATAAAAAATAATTTTAAAAATTTATAAAATAAATAAAATTAATAATTAGTTATTAATTAACAACTAATAAAAAATTTTATTATTTATTAATTATTATTTATTAATGAAATAATAAACAAAAATAATTATTAATTAATTATAATTAATTATAAATGCATATTTTATATGTACTATATATTAATATATTAATTTCATATAAATTTATATATTCGAAATAGATAAAATTTTATATTTATATATAAATTTGCATACAAAAATGGTTATAAAATAAAAAATAATTTTAAAAATTTATAAAATAAATAAAATTAATAATTAGTTATTAGTTAACAAATAATAAATAATTATTTATTATTTATTAGTTATTATTTATTAATTAAATAATAAATGAAAATAATTAATTATAATTAATGATAAAATGTATATTTTATATATTATAAATATAATATATATTTTTATATTAATTTCATATAAATTTATATATTCGAAATATATAAAATTTTATATATGAATTTGCATACAAAAATGTATGTTTATAAAATAAAAAAATTAAATTTATAAAATATAATTTATAAAATAAATAAATAAAATAAATAATTATTTATTAATTATACAAATAATTAATAAATAATTATTATTTATTATTTAATTATTAATTATTATTTATTCATTAAGAAAAATAAATAAATAAAATATTAATTAGTTAAAATTATAAAAATGTATTTCATACAAAATATCTTTAAATTTATATATTTTTTTTTAATACATTTATATATTCTAAGCATAATTTTCTTTATATATAAATTTACATACAAAAATTTATGCTTATAAAATAAAAAATAAATAAAATTTTAAAAATGTAATTTATAAAATAAATAAAAAGAATAATTATTTCTTAACAAATAATAAAAATTATTCATTATTTATCATTTATTAATTAAGAAATAATAAATAAATCAATAAAATTATAACTTATAATTAACCATGATTAATTATTAATTAATTAATCAATTATTAATAAGCATGAATTTATTAATTATTTTATTAATATTATTAATTTAAAATACATATTTTATACATAATATATAAAAATTCATAAATTATTTTTATATCAATTTATATATTCTAAATATATAAAATTTTAAATTTTTATTTAAAATAAATTTTTTTTTAAAAAAGTATAAAAATTTATCAAAATTTTATTTAAAAGTATAATAAAATTTATAAAACATTATTTATAAAATAAATAAAAGGAATAATAATTTATTAATTAAAAAATAATTAATAAATAATTATTTATTTTTAATTATTTATTAAGAAAGAATAAATTAAAAATTATAATTAATTATATATATGTATTTAATTTATAATATATATAATTTTATATATTATTTTTATATCAATTTATATATTTGAAAAATATAAAATTTTATATTTATATGCAAAATCAAATTTATAAAAAGAATAAAATTTTAGAAAATTTATAATAAAATTTAAAAGCATAATTTAAAAATAAATAAATAAAAGACTGATTATTTATTAATTAACAACTAATTAATAAATAATTATTTCTTATTTATTATTTAAATAATTTATTAATTAAATAATTAATTATTAATGACGTATAATTAATAATACGTATTCAATATATTATATAAACTTATGTTATTTTTATATCAATTTATATATTCCAAATATATAAAATTTTATATTTATATGCAAAATCAAATTTATAAAAAAAAAAAAATTTAGAAAATTTATAATAAAATTTAAAAGCATAATTTAAAAATAAATAAAAGACTGATTATTTATTAATTAACAACTAATTAATAAATAATTATTTCTCATTCATCATTTAAATAATTTATTAATTAAATAATTTATTATTAATGACGTATAATTAATAATACGTATTCAATATATTATATAAACTTATGTTATTTTTATATCAATTTATATATTCCAAATATATAAAATTTTATATTTATATGCAAAATCAAATTTATAAAAAAAAAAAATTTTAGAAAATTTATAATAAAATTTAAAAGCATAATTTAAAAATAAATAAAAGACTGATTATTTATTAATTAACAACTAATTAATAAATAATTATTTCTCATTCATCATTTAAATAATTTATTAATTAAATAATTATTAATGACGTATAATTAATAATAAGTATTCAATATATTATATAAACTTATGTTATTTTTATATCAATTTATATTTTCCAAATATATAAAATTTAATATTTATATGCAAAATCAAATTTATAAAAAAAATAAAGTTTTAGAAAATTTATAATAAAATTTAAAAGCATAATTTAAAAATAAATAAATAAAAGACTGATTATTTATTAACAACTAATTAATAAATAATTATTTCTCATTTATTATTTAAATAATTTATTAATTAAATAATTAATTATTAATGAAGTATAATTAATAATAAGTATTTAATATATTATATAAACTTATGTTATTTTTATATCAATTTATATATTCCAAATATATAAAATTTAATATTTGTATATAAAATAAAGTTTCTTTTAAAATTTATAAAAAATTTTTTTAAAAAATTATAAAAAAATTTTTAAAAAGTTTTATAAACAATTTATAAAAAATTTTATAAAAAGTTTTATAAAAAATTTTATAAAAAGTTTTATAAAAAATTAAAAAAAAATTTTATTGAAAATTTATAAAAATTTTTTTATAAAACATAATTTATAAAATAAATAAATAAGATGCAAAATTATTTATTAATTAACAAATAATTAACAAATAATTATTTACTTTTTTATTTTTCATTAAGAATAAATAAAGATAATTATTAATTAATTTTAATTAATTATAAATATGTATTATACATAATATATATAATTTTGTGTCTTATTTTTACCAAAATTTATATATTTTAAATATATAAAATATTATATTTATATATAAAATAAAATCTATTAAAAATTTGTTTAAAAATTTTATAAAATATTTATAATAAAATTTATAAAACATAATTTATAAAATAAATAAAACTAATAATGATTAATTAATTTACAAATAATTAATAGATAATTATATATTATTTATTAAAATCATTAATAAATAAAATAATTATTAATTAATTATAATCAATTTTAAATATATATTTTTATATATAACATATAAAAATTTATATTATTTTGATAGAAATTTATATTATCTAAATATATAAAAATTTATATTTATATATGTATATATTCATAGATAATAGATTTAATTTTTATTAATTTAAAAATTTACATACATATGCATGTATATAATACATATTTTAATCTATTTTGAGCTATAGAAATTTATATTTAAAGGTATAAATATATAAAATATATAAATACAAATAAATTCATATATATAAATATTTGAACCCATATATATTTCTATACGAAAATATAAAAAAACTAAAATATGTCCGCATTTATATGTGTATGTGTATTAAAAATGTGGAATTTTATTTGATATTTTATTGGTGTATATAATAACAATAATACACGTGTAAACCTGTTTTTATATATGAAAAGATATATTAAAATTTACATTTCTATATATATTAATATGTTTATTTGTATATATTAATATATATATTAATATATACTATATATATACAATAATATTAAATATATAAAATATATAAATCTAGATGTATATACTGATCGGTTTTTTCCATGCTCATATACATAAGGACACAAAAATGCTAAAATCTATTTGGACACAGCATAAATATTTATTTTATATTTATTTCATTTATCGAAATTTATGTGTTTAAATTTAGCTATTTATAGATTATATATTTCACAATTTATATTGCTTATAAAAAATTTACATTTATATTTATATATATAATATATAAAAATTATATATATCTATTTATATATAAATATATATATGTCTATATATCCATCTGTATCTCTAGATGTATTTTTATATATATGAATATATATAAAAATATAAAAAATAGAAATATCTACATATCTATATATCTATATATCTATTTTCATATATATAAGTATGTATATATTAATATATATAAAATATATAAATCTATATGCAGATACAGATAGGTTTTTTATATGCTCATATAGATAAGGACACAATGCTAAAATCCAAGTGGACACAGCATAAATATTTATTTAATATTTATTTCATTTATCGAAATTTATGTATTTAAATTTTTTTATTTATAGATTATATATTTTAAAATTTATATTACTACTAAAAAATTTACATTTATATTTATATATATATATTAAAAATTATATATATCTGTTTATATATAATATATATATATCTAGATATCCATCTGTATCTCTATATGTATTTTTATATATATGAATATATATAAAAATATAAAAAATAGAAATATCTATATATCTATATATCTATAGATCTATTTCCATATATATAAGTATGTATATATTAATATATATAAAATATATACATCTAGATGCAGATACAGATAGGTTTTTTATATGCTCATATAGATAAGGACACAATGCTAAAATCCAAGTGGACACAGCATAAATATTTATTTAATATTTATTTCATTTATCGAAATTTATGTATTTAAATTTTTTTATTTATAGATTATATATTTTAAAATTTATATTACTACTAAAAAATTTACATTTATATTTATATATATATATTAAAAATTATATATATCTGTTTATATATAAATATATATATCTAGATATCCATCTGTATCTCTATATGTATTTTCATATATATAAATATATATATATATAAAAAATAGAAATATCTATATATCTATATATCTATATATCTATATATCTATATATCTATTTTCATATATATAAGTATGTATATATAATTATTTCTGTTATTTATATGTAATAATTTATATATAGATAAATGAATATATTAAACATACAAATACGTATAAAACATATGTAGTTATACATAAATCTATAAACCCATACGTATTTCTAGATATAAAAATACTAAAAATACATAAAATATATACGTATTTATATATGCATACACATATATGTGTGAATATATATATAAAAATAAAATTAAATGTACCATCTATTATAGATACATATAATAGCGATATATGTGTAAACTTGTTTACACACACGTGTGTGTGTATATTTATATGTGTGTGTATATATTTAGATATAATTTTATATTTCTAAAATGATATATAAATATATATATAAATATTTAGATATATATATTAAAAAGATATAAAAATGTAAGTATATATAAATATAAATATAGATATAATAAATAAATATATATAAATACTTTTTATATAAATACTTTTTAAAATATACATAAGTAAGTAGATCTAAAAAGAGATATATAAATAATAAATAAATAAATAAAAATAGAAATATATTATATATTTTTATATGGAAAAATATAGAAAAATAATAAATAAATCAATATAAATATTTATTTTTATATAGATTTTTTAAAAATATATAGGTATATATATAAAAAGATATAGATATGTATATTCAGATTGTTTTTTTAATGTTTATATACATCAGGGCACGCAATAAATATTTATTTTTATTTCTTTTATAAATATATGAAGAGATATAAATCTCTAAATACACGAAGTCGATCGAGCAGATCTTTCTGGATCTGCTGCCCGTTCCCGGCTGCTCTCCGGCTGTCCCTCCTGTCCCGGATCCGCAGCAGGGAAGCTGTGGGATCCCTGCGGTGGGAATGGGATGGGATCCTGGGATCTGGGGCTCTCGGGGTGTCCCTGCGCCTGTCCCCAGCAGCTCGGGCACGGAGAATTCCTGCTCCCGCTCCCGCTCCCGCTCCCGCTGCCGCCGAGGATGGAAAAGCTGATTGATGGGGGAGGTTTCCCCACATTTTGTACCGAGTTTGGGCTCCCGAAGGCTTCATCCCACCCGAGACATTCCTTTAGAACAGGCCGGAAAACCCTCGCGTCCCACAAATAAATGATGAAAAAATTCCGGGATCTGTTTCCCTCCCCAGATCCCAGAGGGATGGGAGCAGCCACACTCACATCCCACAGAAATAAAGGATGGAAAAAATTCTGGGATCCATTTCCCTCCCCAAATCCTAGAGGGATGGGAGCAGCCCCTCTCACATCCCACAGAAATAAAGGATGGGAAAATTCTGGGATCCATTTCCCTCCCCAAATCCTAGAGGGATGGGAGCAGCCACACTCACATCCCACAGAAATAAAGGATGGAAAAATTCTGGGATCCATTTCTCTCCCCCGAATCCCAGAGCAATGGGAGCAGCCACACTCACATCCCACAGAAATAAATTATTTTTTAAATTCTGGGATCTGTTTCCCTCCCAAAATCCCAGAGGGATGGGAGCAGCCTCCCTCCCATCCCACAGAAATAAATTATTTTTTAAATTCTGGGATCCCTTTCCCTCCCCAAATCCCAGAGCAATGGGAGCAGCCCCTCTCACATCCCACAGAAATAAAGGATGGAAAAATTCTGGGATCCCTTTCCCTCCCCAAATCCCAGAGCGATGGGAGCAGCCACACTCACATCCCACAGAAATAAATTATTTTTAAAATTCTGGGATCCCTTTCTCTCCCCCGAATCCCAGAGGGATGGGAGCAGCCACATTCACATCCCACAGAAATAAATTATTTTTTAAATTCTGGGATCTGTTTCCCTCCCAAAATCCCAGAGGGATGGGAGCAGCCTCCCTCCCATCCCACAGAAATAAATTATTTTTTAAATTCTGGGATCCCTTTCCCTCCCCAAATCCCAGAGCAATGGGAGCAGCCACACTCACATCCCACAGAAATAAATTATTTTTTAAATTCTGGGATCTATTTCCCTCCCCAAATCCCAGAGCAATGGGAGCAGCCCCTCTCACATCCCACAGAAATAAAGGATGGAAAAATTCTGGGATCCCTTTCCCTCCCCAAATCCCAGAGCGATGGGAGCAGCCACACTCACATCCCACAGAAATAAATTATTTTTAAAATTCTGGGATCCCTTTCTCTCCCCAAATCCCAGAGCGATGGGAGCAGCCTCCCTCACCCCCATGGAAGAATGGAACGGACACCATGAATTTTTAAAATACCGTATTTTTAATCCTTAAAAAATACCAGGACAGTATTTCCCAAACCTCATCCCGCATCCAGAAACATCCTCTTCCCTCTTCTCCATAAAATTAATATTAGCATAAATAATTCTGCTATGCAGGGGACACATTCCCGCCCCTAAAATTCCATGATTTCCATGGCACCAGGTATGTACAGGTATGATACAGGTGGGGCCACGAGCTCCCCAAACTGCTCTGCTGGGAGAAAACTCATCAAGCTGCTTTTAATTAATTCTTTTTTAACCGTTTTTAATTTTTTTTTTTTTTTTTCCCCAGGATTTAAATTCCTTTTCTCCTTCCCTTCCTGTTTTTAGAAGAATTATGTACAGCTGGACACTGGAGATTGGCGTTAAGGTGCTTGAAATCACGATCGTTTCGTTCAGTGCATTCAGACTAATTAAAGCCTCCACTTAATTACTCCTCTCACCGAAGGCAGTTTGAGAGCCGTGGCCAACAGAGCCTGGGATCGACTCCAGCTCCGCCACGGGAAGGAGCAATCCGTGGGATTTTTGGGGATATTTTTAGGATTATTTTCAGGATTTTTGCAGCCCCACACCGATGGGCCCTCGGCCGCGCTGCTGCCACCTTGGGAATCCCAGTCGGAAGCTCCTCCCGGGAGATTTCGGGGAATTTTTGGTTGGTTTGAGGGGTTTGTATGGCTTTTGGCTCTCATCCCGCTGCAAAGCCAAGCTCAGCCCGCAGATCCCTGGGGATCCCGGGAATCCTGGGCTGGGAGGGAGCGCGGCAGGGTCACTCCATCCCGTGGGAATTCTGCTCCTGCTCCGCCTCGCGCCGGCGCCTCCCGCTCTTGAAAAACCCGAGCTGTGGGGAGGGAAGAGAAACAAAATCCTGCTGTTCCTCCAGGATCTGCCCTTTCATGGGAACTGCAGACCCTGGGTGGAATTCCTACAGAAGAGGAGATTTTGGAGGAGCTTTTGGTGACTCCCGATGGTGTTGAGGGCCCCGTGGGGCTCCGGACACTCCGGAATCCCCAAGGATCCCCCAAAACGCGCGACCCGATGTGGATGCACTATTCTAAAAGTTTTTCTCTTCTTTCTCATGGGGAATAGAGATAAGCTGAATTCTCGTGCTTTCCTAATCTTTTGTTTGGGTAGTGGATGCTGTAAGACTCCAGCTAATCCTTTTGCGGGGTGGAAAACTGTCGACCAATAATTGTTAGACTATTAATGCCTATCTAAAGAAAGAATTGCAAATAAATCTCTCGCTCTTTGGCCATCTCGCGTGTGCTGAGTGCCTGATCAGCTACGAGCTTCCGCGACAGCCCGAGCGCTCCTCACCTTCCAGAGCGCCAGGACGAGCAGGGCCAGCAGCAGGAGCCCCCCGAAAGTGCTCCCCAGGATGATCCAGATGGGAATGTGCGACTCCTCGGGCTTGGAGATCTCGAACGTGATCTGGAGGGGAGAACGAAACCCTGCGATTCCAGGTGGACAGCGGGAATGCTGAGCCCCCCGAACTTTGGGAATGCAGGACCCACGGTTTGGCTCTGCTTTCCCTGTGGAATCCGGCGGTTCCGGGATCAGAGCTCGGCCCCGGCTGCACTGAATTTCTCCAGACCTGGTTCATTCCAGCCCTTCTGCCATCCCCAGGGCTGTTCCCACAGGGATCAGAGCTGCGGTTCTCCGGGCACGAGGCAGGAGTGAGCACAGGGGCGATCCCGAGGGACGGAGGGACACGCCAGGGAATTCCTCCCTCCCCATGCCTGTGCAGAAGGGACCTATCCATCCTAAACTGGGCGGGAATCCCATCCTAAATTGGGTGGGAATCCCATATTAAAATGAGCTGGAATCCAATCTTAAACTGGGCTGGAATCCCATCCTAAACTGATCTAGAATAGAATCCTAAACTGGGCTGGAATCCCATATTAAAATGAGCTGGAATCCCATCCTAAACTGGGCTGGAATCCCGTCCTAAACTGGGCTGGAATCCTATCCTAAACTGATCTAGAATAGAATCCTAAACTGGGCTGGAATCCCCTCCTAAATTGAGCAAGAATCCCATCCTGAACTGAGCTAGAATCCAATCCTAAACTGAGCTAGAATACAATCCTATATTGGTCTGGAATCCCATCCTAAATTGGGCTGGAGTCCCATCCTAAATTGAGCTAGAATCCAATCCTAAACTGGGCTGGAATCCCATCCTAAACCGGGCTGGAATCCCATCCTAAACCGGGCTGGAATCCCATCCTAAACCGGGCTGGAATCCCATCCTAAACTGAGCTAGAATTCCATCCTGAACTGAGCTGGAATCCAATCCTAAACCGGGCTGGAATCCCATCCTAAAGCGGGCTGGAATCCCATCCTAAACGGGGCTGGAATCCCATCCTGAACCGGGCTGGAATCCCATCCTAAACGGGGCTGGAATCCCATCCTGAACCGGGCTGGAGTCGCAGCGCTGGGCTCCCCGCCCCGGCTCACCTGGCGGCTCGGATCCTCCTCCCGGAACACGAAGGGGCTCCGGAAGCGCCGCTGCAGCACCGCGTTCGTGGTGAGCTTCAGTGCCTTGAACTTCAGCTGCCGAGAGGGGCTGGGGTCAGCACACCGCCGGGAAAAGGAGCCGCCCTTCCCAGCGGGATCCGTTCCCAGCGGGATCCTTTCCCAGCGGGATCCTTTCCCAGTGGGATCCGTTCCCAGCAGGATCCTTTCCCAGCGGGATCCATTCCCAGCGGGATCCATTCCCAGCGGGATCCATTCCCAGTGGGATCCGTTCCCAGCGGGATCTGTTCCCAGCGGGATCTGTTCCCAGCGGGATTCTTTCCCAGCATGATCCATTCCCAGCAGGATCCGTTCCCACTGGAATCTGTTCCCGGCGGGATCCATTCCCAGCAGGATCCATAGCAGGATCCATTCCCAACGGGATCCATTCCCACTGGGATCCATTCCCACTTTGATCCATTCCCAGCAGGATGCATTCCCAGCGGGATCCATTCCCAGCAGGATCCGTTGCCAGCGGGATCAGTTCCCAACAGGATCTGTTCCCAGCGGGATCCTTTCCCAGTGGGATCCTTTCCCGGTGGGATCCATTCCCCATCCCCTGGATCTGTCCCCCCCGCCGTGGATTGGCAGCCGTAGGGACGCTGGGCACACATCCGTGGGAGAGGAGGATGCAGGGGCTGAATGACAGCGGAAAGGACTCATGAAATTAATTCGATTCGCATGAATTAATTAGTTAAATCATCCGCGGTGAGGTGCGGTGGGTGCCGGACGCACAATCCAATGGGTCGAGTGGCTTTGGGGACAAAAATCACCCCACGCGCGCCTGGGCTTCCCGGGGAAGGGAAAACCCCACATTTCTGGGGCGCAAGGGTCCCTCTGGGGGCTGTCCCCTCCCAGTCCCGGATTTCCGCGGGAGCACTCACTGCTTTCAGAGACTTCATCCACAGGTGTCCCCGCAGGTGCAGCTCCAGCTCCTCGTTGGGGGCCAGCCTCACCTCGCAGTCGATGGAAACCACGTCCGAGTTGCTGTGGTTCTGCAGAGGGAAACGTGGGATCGCCGCTGGAAAAGGAGGGAAAATCCCCCCGGGATTCATCCCTGGAGAATCCCCCGCTGGAGAATCCCCCCCACCCTCCCGTGTGCCCAAATCCCCACGCTCTTTAAAATATCTCCCCATTTTCACCCCAGGCTTCCCAAATCTGATTTTTTTTTTTGTGCTGTTCTTTCTCTCCAAGTTTCCCCTTGGAAAAGAAGGATCTTTGTGAAATGGAGAATCCCCTCACTCCCCATAAACCCCGAGCATCAAAGGGATTTGATTTGCAGTGCCTGAGAGGAAAAATAAAAACAAAACCGCTGAAGGACTTAAAAATCCCCTAAAAATTCCATCATCCGTGGCCCATCCCCTCCCTGGGCCATCCCTGCTCCAGGTTTTCCCTGTTTGGGGTGTCCTGGGGCTGGGATCAGGACACCAGGTGCAGTACCAGGTGTGGGGTGCGGGACAGGTCCTCCTCCGCGGGGCTCCTGCGGTAGTCGGTGCTGTTCCCCCAGACGGTGCAGGTCGTGTTTTCCTGCGGGAGAAGCCGAGGGAATTCCAGCAGGGACACAGGGATGGTGGCGGTCACCCCCCTGCGCTCCCGTCCCCACGGAACTGAGGGTCCCCAGAGCCCCCCGGGGTCTGCCGGGGCTGGAGGGAGCCTGGGCATCCTGCTGGAATTAATTCCCACGTTTTGTGCCTCTTCCCAGCAAACCGAGCCTGTCCTGGATTCGAGCCGGGTGTGCCAGGGTGACACCGGTGACAACGGTGACACCGAGACTCTGCCAGAGCTGCAGCACAAAGCATTCCCAACGGAGGCCAAATCCGGCCAGAAAAACGCTATCCATAAAAATCCTAAATTGGGCTGGGATCCCATCCTAAACTGAGCTAGAATCCCATCCTAAATTGAGCTAGAATTCTGTGCTAAATTGGGATAGAATCCCACCCTAAATTGGGATAGAATCCCATCCTAAATTGGGATAGAATCCCATCCTAAATTGGGCTAGGATCCCACCCTAAATTGGGCTAGGATCCCATCCTAAATTTGGCTAGGATCCCATCCTAAATTGGGGTAGAATGCTATCCTAAACTGAGCTGGAATCCCATCCTAAATGGGACTAGAATCCAATCTCAAATTGGGCAGGAATCCCACCCTAACCTGGGCTCCAATCCCACCCCAAACGGAGCTGGGATCCCATCCCAAATTAGGCTGGAATCCCATCCTAAACTGAGCTAGGATCCCATCCTAAATGGGACTAGAATCCCATCCCAAATTGGGCTAGAAGCCCACCCTAACCTGGCTGGAATCCCATCCCAAACGGAGCTAAGATTCCATCCTAACCGGGGCTGGAATCCCATCCCAAACGGAGCTAGAATCCCATCCCAAACTGGTCTGGAATCCCATCCCAAATGAAGCCGGGATCCCATCCCAATGGAGCCGGGCTCCCGCCGTACCTGGGCTGGAATCCCACCGTAACCTGGCTGGAATCCCACCCCAAACGGAGCTAGAATCTCATTCCAAATTGGGCTGGAATCCCATCCCAAATTGGGCTCGAATCCCATCCCAAACGGAGCTAGAATCCCATCCCACACGGGGCTGGAATCCCATCCCAACCGGAGCTAGAATCCCATCCCAACCGGAGCTAGAATCCCATCCCAAACGGAGCTGGAATCCCATCCCACACGGGGCTGGAATCCCATCCCAAACGGGGCTAGAATCCCATCCCAAACGGAGCTGGAATCCCATCCCAAACGGAGCTGGAATCCCATCCCAAACGGAGCCGGGATCCCACCACACGGCAGCCGGGATCCCACCCCAAGGGAGCCGGGATTCCACCCCAAACAGAGCCGGGATCCCAGCTCAAGGGAGCCGGGATCCCATCCCAAACGGAGCCGGGATCCCACCCCACGGGAGCCGGGATCCCACCCCACGGGAGCCGGGATCCCACCCCACGGGAGCCGGGATCCCACCCCACGGGAGCCGGGATCCCATCCCAAACGGAGCCGGGATCCCACCCCAAAGGAGCCGGGATCCCACCCCAAGGGAGCCGGGATCCCATCCCAAACGGAGCCGGGATCCCACCCCACGGGAGCCGGGATCCCACCCCACGGGAGCCGGGATCCCATCCCAAACGGAGCCGGGATCCCACCCCACGGGAGCCGGGATCCCACCCCACGGGAGCCGGGATCCCATCCCAAACGGAGCCGGGATCCCACCCCAAAGGAGCCGGGATCCCACCCCAAGGGAGCCGGGATCCCATCCCAAACGGAGCCGGGATCCCACCCCACGGGAGCCGGGATCCCACCCCACGGGAGCCGGGATCCCGCCGTACCTGCAGGGCGCGGAGCTCGGCCAGCAGCAGCACTCGGTTTCCTGCCCGCGTGGCCACGGGCACGGTGATCTTGAGGGTCACGCCTTGCACCGGGAACAGCCCCAGGTTCTGCAGCTGCCGAGCGGGACAGGGACAGGCCGGGAATGGGGATGGGGATCCCAAAAGGGACAGGGATATGCCGCGAATGGGGATGGGGATCCCAAATGGGACAGGGACGTGCGGGATTGTGGATGAGGATCCCAAATCTGGGACAGGGACAGGCCGGGAATGGGGATGGGGATCCCAAATGGGACAGGGATTGTGGATGGGGATCCCAAAAGGGACAGGGATGTGCTGGGATAGTGGATGGGGATCCCGAACGGGACAGGGATTGCGGGATGGGGATCCCAAACCCGGGACAGGGATGTGCTGGGATTGTGGATGGGGATCCCAAACCCGGGACAGGGATGTGCTGGGATTGTGGATGGGGATCCCAAACCCGGGACAGGGATGTGCTGGGATTGTGGATGGGGATCCCAAATGGGGCCGGGATTGTGGATGGGAATCCCAAACCCGGGACAGGGATGTGCTGGGATTGCGATCCCAAACGGGACAGGGATGTGCGGGATTGTGGGATGGGGATCCCAAACCTGGGACAGGGATTATGGGATGGGGATCCCAAACCCGGGACAGCGCCGGGGGTCCCTGCGGGGTCAGACCCCTCCTCACCTTGAAGGTGCAGTGGAAGGGGGGCCCGATGCCGTTGGATCTCTCCAGGGAATTGTTGGAGCGGATCTCGTAATAGTCCAGGCTGGATGTCCTGGGGGCACACAGGGTGACAAAAAAACCCGGGGATTTTCAAGCTTCCCAGGATTTCCCCCTTTCTCTGCAGGATTTCCCCCTTTCCCTGCAGGATTTCCCCCATTCTCTGCAGGATTTTCCTCTTTCTCTGCAGGATTTTCCCCATTCTTTGCAGGATTTTCCCCTTTCTCTGCAGGATTTCCCCCTTTCCCTGCAGGATTTTCCCCTTTCTCTGCAGGATTTTCCCCTTTCTCTGCAGGATTTTCCCCTTTCTCTGCAGGATTCTCCCCATTCTTTGCAGGATTTTCTCGCCCTGTTAATAAAGCAGAGCCATCCAAGGCCCTGGCTGGAGGTTTGGGTGTCACAGGAGGGAAATCAATCCCTGCTTTGCAGCTGGAGAGGAGGGAAAGGAGCCAGGAATATCCTGTGGGGGGAGCCCGGCCAGGAGCACCTGCGGTAGCACAGGGGACACACGGCCCCAAATCCCCACATTCCTTAAAATTATCTCCCTCCTTTTCCCCCCCCCCGAAGTTCCCAAATTTGAGATTTTCTGCGCTGTTCTTTCCCTCCAATTTTTCCCTTCGTTCTGAACCGGAGAATCCCCTTGCTCCCCATAAATCCCGAGGATTAAAGGGATTTTATTTGCAGCGTCTGAGAGGGAAAAAAATATAAAATGACCGAAGGTCTGAAAAATCTCCCCAGAATTCCAGTGAGCAGTGCCAGGGAATGTGCTTTGGGGTCCCTGCTTTTGCTATCAGCAGCTCCATAAATTCTCTGCGCCTCCATCCCTGGCTCTCCCGGACTTTAATTCCCAGTGATTCCACGCTCACCCCACAGCTGAGCTTCCCTCCGATGGTTTTGTGGGATGGCCGCCGGCCCAGACACTGGGAGCACCTGTTATGGCCATTATTGCCTCCAAGAAATCCCTTTTTTTCCCATAAAAACTCACCCTCGCACCTCTTCAATCACATTTGTGCCTTCAGACGTTGGGAGAGTCCAGCTCCTCACGGCTGGGGAATTTTATAAAAAGCTCTCCCTGATTTTATGGTTCCTCCAGCTCCCGGTTTTTAAATAAATCCCCAAATCAAAGCTCGGTTTGAAGGTTCCTTTTCCCGAGGGACATTCCCCGATCCGTGACCTCCCAGGAGCTGCACCCCATTCCGGACCCTCACCTGGTGAAGAGCAGGTCAGCCTCGTACTTCAGCTGGAAGTTGAGGTGGGCGACGTTGTCCTCCTTGGTGCTCTCCTTCTCCTCGCTGTCACTGCAAGGACAGCAGGGTTTTTTAGTTTGTTTTTTGGGTTTTTTTGGTGGGTTTTTTTTTTTTTTTTGTTTGTTTGTTTGTTTTGGTTTTTGGGAAGGCTGAACTTCTCCTTTTCGGCAGCAGTTTTATTCCGCGATTTTAATTCGTCTCCATAAAAATGATTTGGAGGGAGGCGTCACCCCCGGCAGCCGAGAGGGGAATCCTCCCCTGCTCTGATACTTGGTGAAAATTAAAAAAAAAAATTCAAAGAAATTAATGGAATTTCAGTATCCCGTGGGAAGTCTTTATCTGTGCGGGAAGGGGGAGTAAGGAGAATTTAGCAAAGTTATTAGGAGATATTTTCCCCGGGAAATATTTGCACTGGGAGCATGGATGAGACCCAGCAGAGCCCGGCAGCTCCCGCAGGCATGGAAAAATCACGGATGTAAATCTGCAGATAAATAAAAATAGCCTGTCCGGGAGCACGGGACTGGGATAACCCACGGGAGCCGCATCTCCACGGGGTTATTCCATGGAAAAGCCTGGCTGGGGAAGGAGGAATCCCGAGGGAATTTGGCAGCACCCCGGGGCACCCAGGGCAGCTGCGGCTGCCTCATCCCTGGCAGTGCCCGGGGCTGGGTGGGGCTGGGAGCAGCCTGGGGTGGGGAAGGGTGGGAAAGGGGCGGCGCTGGATGGGCCCCTCCATCCCAAACCATTCCAGAGGGAGAGAGCGTCCCCAGACCTGCTGGCCACCATGTAGATCTCCATGCTCTGCAGGAAAACGGACTTGTTGAACTCGAAATCCAGGCGGAAAGCTACCTGCGGGGAAGGGAACACGTCGGGAAAAACATCCTGGGGAAAAAATCCCAAACTCCGGCCGGGAGCCGTGCGGGACCCTGCGGGTGGCAGCATTCCCGGTCCCACCGGGATCGAGAGGAGGATTTGCGGGAATTGTTTTTCCCCGAGACGGGAGCAGCTCCTCGGGAAGCAGATCCCTGCAGGGGCCGCTCCGCTCATCCCATCCGCGGGAGCGGCGGGAGGGAGCCAGCAGCAATAAAATGGGATAAATGTCCCATCTGCGGTGACCTCGGACCGTCTGGGCCGGCACAGCTGACGGGGATATTAAAGCTCCCGCTGCTCCCCGGCCAAAATTCCATCTGCAGGCTGTCTTTGTTTTGGCAGGAGCGGCGCTACCTGCCGGCCCGGAGCGCATTCCCGGCCCCCGTAGGTCATGGGGAGCGCTCCTCGTGCGGCCGCAGGCATCCCGCCGGGAATTCTCGGGAGTTTTTAAACCCAGCCTGGTGCCTGCGGCTCATCCGTCACTGTCAAGGAAAGGTTCCAGACAGATTCGGGAGCTGGGGAGGTTTTTATCTCTGGATCCTGTGTGGGTCGGGCCCTTTTCCCACGGGCGGCAGGTGGGGTTCTGTGTGGATCCTCAGGGGATCTCCCTGCTTTTCCTTCCCTCATGGATCCCTGAATTTGGTGTTCCCCAAAGGTTATAAAAATGGTTCTCGCTGGGTCTGGGCTCATTCCAAGAGCTGGGGAGGTTTTATCTCCAGATCCTGCTTGGGTCGGGCCCTTTTCCCACGGGCGGCAGGTGGGATTCTGTGTGAATCCTCAGGGGATCTCCCTGCTTTTCCTTCCCCAGCCGATCCTGGAATTTGGTGATTCCCAGGGATTTTAAAAATGGTGGATCTGGGCTCATTCCAAGAGCTGGGGAGGTTTTTATCTCCAGATCCTGCGTGTGTTGGGTCGGGCCCTTTTCCCATGGGCGGCAGGTGGGATTCTGTGTGGAATCTCAGGGGATCTCCCCACTTTTCCTTCCCCAGCCGATCCTGGAATTTGGTGATTCCCAAGGGTTTTAAAAATGGTGGATCTGGGCTCATTCTGAGAGCTGGGGAGGTTTTATCTCCAGATCCTGCGTGTGTCGGGTCCTTTTCCCACGGGCGGCAGGTGGGGTTCCCTGTGGATCCCCAGGGGATCTCCCCGCTTTTCCTTCCTTGGCTGATCCCTGAATTTGGTGTTTCCCAAGGGTTTTAAAAATGGTTCTCGCTGGGTCTGGGCTCATTCCAAGAGCTGGGAACACCAATTTGGAGGATGCCACCGCCCAGGGGGCTTGGACAGGCCCCGAGCAGGATCCAGAGGCTCCTCAGAGCAAGGAAAGCCTCTCAGGCAGGGAAAATGCCTCACCCTGCAAGGAAGGAGCTCGGGGAAATTCCCATCAGTGGTTCGAAGCCAGCATTAGATTTTTCCAAAGGATTAGGCTCAAATTCTATCACCTGGAGGAGCTGGGTTGGATTTTGGGGCTCTCCTGAGCACCATGCCAACCATCCCAGCTTCCCTAACGTGCCTTTCAATCCCCAGAAGGGAAGAAACCAGAAATTTATCTTTAAAATCCTGTTAGGAGTGGCCCAGATGTGACAGATGTGACTACGTGGCCGTGCCGGGGCAGAGGATCCGTGTGGCGCGGGCGGAGGAGCAGTCGGAATTTGGGAATGTCCTACCTTGGCCTTGGCTCGGAAGAAGGGGTAGCTGACGTTGCAGACCCTCCTGGAGGGGTGTCGGTCATCGCTGGCGCAGTCGATGTTGATGTCCGTGTCATCCTGAAAAGGGACACGGAGCGTTGGGGACCCCGGGAATGAGCCCCGGAGCTTCCCAGAGCTTCGGGAAACGGGAGACACCCGAGGGGCTCACAATGGGCCTCGGCTTTGGGGAAACAACTGACCGATGACTGACCATCCAATGACTGACCAAAGACTGACCAATGACTGACCATCCAATGACTGACCATCCAATGACTGACCATCCAATGACTGACCAATGACTGACCAATGACTGACCATCCAATGACTGACCATCCAATGACTGACCATCCAATGACTGACCAATGACTGACCATCCAATGACTGACCAAAGACTGACCAATGACTGACCATCCAATGACTGACCAATGACTGACCATCCAATGACTGACCAAAGACTGACCATCCAATGACTGACCAATGACTGACCAATGACTGACCAATGACTGACCATCCAATGACTGACCAAAGACTGACCAATGACTGACCATCCAATGACTGACCATCCAATGACTGACCAATGACTGACCAATGACTGACCATCCAATGACTGACCAATGACTGACCATCCAATGACTGACCATCCAATGACTGACCAATGACTGACCATCCAATGACTGACTGATGACTGACCAATGACTGACCAATGACTGACCATCCAATGACTGACTGATGACTGACCAATGACTGACCAATGACTGATCGATGACTGACCATCCAATGACTGACCAATAACTGACCATCCAATAACTGACCAATGACTGACCGATGACTGACCAAAGACTGACCAAAGACTGACCAAAGACTGACCAATGACTGACCATCCAATGACTGACCAAAGACTGACCAAAGACTGACCAATGACTGACCAATGACTGACCAAAGACTGACCAAAGACTGACCAATGACTGACCAAAGACTGACCAAAGACTGACCATCCAATGACTGACCAATGACTGACCATCCAATGACTGACCATCCAATGACTGACCGATGACTGACCAAAGACTGACCAAAGACTGACCAAAGACTGACCAATGACTGACCATCCAATGACTGACCAAAGACTGACCAAAGACTGACCAATGATTGACCAATGACCGACCAATGACTGACCAGTGACTGACCAATGACTGACCAAAGACTGACCATCCAATGACTGACGGATGACCGACCAGACTGACCAAAGACTGACCAAAGACTGACCAGTGGCCAACCAAACAATGACCAACCAAAATCAATACCATCTATTTTTTCTATGTAAACCAAGAGAAAAAATATTAAGAAAAATAATAATAAAAAAAAAAAAATTAAAACCCCTCAAATTCTACATAAAGTACGTTGCAGAAATTACACCTTGAAATTCAGGGTGGGATGGGATGGGGATGGGGATGGGGATGGGGATGGGGATGGGGATGGGGATGGGGATGGGGATGGGGATGGGATAGCAGCCCTGCTCTGTCTCCTCCACAGCCCTACCAGAAGCTGTAGCCTGGTGGTCAGCAGGTGTCCACCCTCTCCACGAGCGGATGAGCTATTGCAGCTTTTATCCCACACAAGGGGTCAGCTGCCATCGGAAAAGTCCTACCCAGGAGCTGGAATATCCCAGAACCAGTCCAGAGCTTCCCCACTCATCTGCTGAAATTACGAACTTTTTGGGGCCACAGCCACTTTTTCTTTCTGTGACACAGACATCGATCCCCTCTGGATGTTCCTCTGTAAGACAGGACCGCGGGTTAGCAGGAACGCTTCCATGGCCAGCTGCAAATATTCCCCACAGTTGCTGCTGCCCTGCAAATATTCCCCACACTCACTGCTGCCCTGCAAATATTCCCCACAATCGCTGCTGCCCTGCAAATATTCCCCACAGTTGCTGCTGCCCTGCAAATATTCCCCACACTCACTGCTGCCCTGCAAATATTCCCCACACTCACTGCTGCCCTGCAAATATTCCCCACAGTTGCTGCTGCCCTGCAAATATTCCCCATACTCACTGCTGCCCGGTGCTTTTTGTTCCCCACCAGCCCGGGGATTTTCCCTGCTCCCCACACTCCGTTTGGAATAATCTCCAAAAAACGCATTTCTCTTACTTTGTGGGCAGCGAGCCCCACAATTTTCCCTTGGCACGGCTCGGAGAAAAACAAAGGAGAAGGGATCTGCGGGCGAGGATGAAGTCATGGGGGGGTGAGGGACAGCTCAGCAGCGTCAGCACATTCCCAAACCTCGCTGGGAGCAGGGAGGAGTCGCACCAAGATCGGCTGAGCGGTGCGGGTGACGTTTTTGGGAGCAGATGGGGCACCCTGGGATCACCCAGGGAAAGCCATGGAGAGGTGGCATGGCCCGGCTCGGCCACGTTCCCGTGATCAGCCCCTACTTCCAGGAGTTATTTCTCAGCGGCAAAAACTCATTCCTGACAGGAACTTGGCCGAGTGCAGGGAGTATTTTTAAACGACTGGAGGAGAAAAATAGAGGGGAATAATTTCCTCTGTGTTTGACCTTCGCTCAGGCTCTTAAAACTCAAAGGTTTTTGTATTTCCAAAATAAAGAGCTGGGAGCGCTTAGAAACTGAGCCCATAAACAGCTCTGATTTATGAGGGATGGAGACGGATTTGGGCTGCAGCTTTCTCATCCGGCTGGGATTAGCAGCGCCTCTGGAAAGGCTGGGAGCTCCCGCGGGAGCCTCACCTTGGGGATCAAGCTGGCGAGCTGGAGGTTCCTGGAGAAGGAGATGTTGAGGACGGTGCTGTAGGCGTTCTCCCCGCGGTTCTCCAGCGTCGCCTCCACGGCCACCCTCCTCCTGCTGCTCTCGATGATGAAGACCGAGGCGTCGAAGGAGAGGCTGAAGGCCGAGCAGTCCCTGCTCCGCAGTGCCCTCCGGCAGAATTCCCTGCGAGGGGAGGCATTCCCGGGATTTTATGTCCACGGGGCGGTGGCGCAGAAATCCCTGGTGTGCAGAAATCCCTGGTGTGTGGAAATCCCTGCTCTCCCCGTCCTGCTATGGAATTAGGAATTACGAATTCCTCCCATAAGTTTGGGGTTTTTTGGTTAACGGCGGGAAGCTTTCTCAAATGTCGTTGGGAGGGCTTGGGACAGCTGGGGTAGAAGGAGAAAAGAGATCCTGTGCCATGAGCAAAGGTTGCTCCAAATGCATCCAGCCTGGCCTTGGACACTGCCAGGGGTCCAGGGGCAGCCACAGCTCCTCTGGGAATTCCATTCCAGCCCCCCCTCGCCCTCCCAGGGAACAATTCATTCCCAATATCCCAAAATTCCCTGTGTCCTGTCCCTCCATGCCTTGTCCCCAGTCCCTCTGCAGCTCTCCTGGAGCCCTTCAGGCCCTGCCAGGGGCTCGGAGCTCTCCCTGTGTCCTTCCCTTCTCCAGGTGAGCACCCCCAGCTCTCCCAGCCTGGCTCCAGAGCTGCTCCACGGCCTCCTCTGGATTCAGGGATAACCTTTAATAGCTCTTTAACCACGGAGCTGAGTGTGGAATTATTTCCATGAGTCAAGCCCCTAATTGCCAGGTGGGTAATGCCAGCCGTGCAGTCATTCCCTGTCATTTCCTGATTCGTGTCCCTGGAACTCATCACCATGGCACCAAGCATTAGCCGATTTGTGGATTCCCCGAAAAACCGCGGCTCCGTTCCAGGCAGGGAGAGGCTCGGAATGCCGAGGAGCTCCTCACGCAGGGCTCGGATGGAGCAGAACTGACGGAGCACGGATTGGGGCAGGATGGCAGAGCCTCCCCCAGCCAGGGACACCCCTGGGGGACACCCGAGTCCCCTACTCACATGGCACTGGGAATGTCACTCCTGGCATCCAGCACCAGATCGGGGACGCAGTGCTCGTCCTCATTGCAGCCATTCCAGAACGGGACCTGAGGGGACAGCAGGAGCGGCTCGGGGACGATGGCCCCAGAGAGAAACCTGCCCGGGTGCCCTGGGAGGTGGCACTGGGAGGTGGCACCTGGGAGGTGGAGTCTGAGGAGGTGGCACCTGGGGAGGTGGCACCTGGGAGGTGGCACAGGGGAGGTGGCACCGGGGGAGGTGGCACCTGGGGAGGTGGGAGTTGGGGAGGTGGCACAGGGGAGGTGGCACCTGGGGAGGTGGGAGGTGGCACCGGGGGAGGTGGCACTGGGGAGGTGGCAGCTGCTACCTACAGAGACCCTGAGCGAGGTGGGCCATCCGTCCTCCAGCATGGGGCCGTGCTCGGGCTGCTCCAGCTCGTAGTCGATGGAGAACGTCACTGGCTTCACGTAATCGGCCGTGTCCTGTGGCACACAGAAAACGCCAGAGAGGACTTTAAATGCCATCCAGTGCCACCCCTGTCAGGGCAGGGACACCTCCCACCGTCCCAGGGTGCTCTGAGCCCTGTCCAGCCTGGCCTTGGACACTGCCAGGGATCCAGGGACAGCCACAGCTTCTCTGGGAATTCCATCCCAGCCCCTCCCAGCCATCCCAGTATCCCATCCATCCCTGCCCTCCAGCAGCCCCTAGGAGCTCGTCCCGTGCCTTGCCCCGGCGTGCAGAGGGATGCTCTGGAGGGAGATGCTTTTTGGGCTAAATCACGAGCTCCAGCTCCAGCTCCAGCCTCAAACTTCCCAAAAGTTCACGGCAGTTCAGGCCGGGGCTTGGGGCCGGGCCAGTCTGGCAGCTCGGGCCCGCCTGGCCTCCGCACGATCCTCCTCATTCCCTGGGAATGTTTGGTTTTGGCCAGGGCTGCTCATCAGCTGTTCCCTGCAGCGAGGGCTCCACCAGCTCCGCACCAGGGCTGGGACCCTGCTGGGGCAGAGGGGACACCGCCGAGGGGACACCGCCTGGCCTGGACACGCGATTCCCGACAGGAACAACGGACACCCCCTGCTTTTGGGGCAGGAAAAGCACCTGACCCCCGGACTGGAGCGCATTCCCTCCCCGAGGACACGGACCATGGAACGGAGCACGTGGGAGCCGCGGCTGCGATGAAGTCACCGCCTGGGGACCCGGCAGCTGCCACGTGCTGGCGGCCGCGTCCCCACCACATCAAACCGGCGGGAAGGAGTCCAGCGGGATGAGGCTCGTTCCCGCCCCGGGGATGATCTCGGCGCTGCTGAGGAGCACATCCCAGCCCTGTCCTGCCCCACACTCACCAGGACGTGGAAGGGGAGGGTGTGGCACATCTCCTGTCCTGCCGGCAGCGCCAGTGCCCTCTGCGCCGTCCTGTCCCCGCTGGCGTCCAGCTGCGCCCGCGGCGAGTAGCGGCGCTCGTCGATGGTCATGTTGTACCTGAGCCCTGCAAGGACATGCTGCCTCAGGCCTCGGGCCACTCACGCCAGCTCCAGAGTGGCCACAGCGCCCGCTCCCTGCTGGGGGAAATCCAGGGAAATCAGGTGAGAGCCTCCTGCTGCTGCTGGACAAGTCTGGGAAACGCTCTCCCTCTCAGGAATGAATTATTGCGAGACTCAGTGTAAAATCCATGTGGGAATTGTTTCCCTCTCATATATTCCCCTGCTGGTCCGGAGGTATCGGAGCGCACTCCTCACCTGATTTATGGGTGATTTCTGGAGATTGTGTCCTTCCTGCGCTGCTCTTGGAAAGGAACTGGAGATTCCCGGCCCAGAGCCAAGCAGGGATTTCAGGGAACCACAGAACCCCAGAACAGTTTGGGTCAGAAGTGACCCTAAAGCTCATCCCATTCCACCCCTGCCATGGGCAGGGACACCTCCCACTGTCCCAGGCTGCTCCAAGCCCTGTCCAGCCTGGCCTTGGACACTGCCAGGGATCCAGGGGCAGCTGCAGCTCCTCTGGGCACCTCTGCCAGGGCCTCACCCCTTTCCAGCCAGGAATTCCTTCCCCATATCCCATCCATCCCTGCCCTCTGGCACTGGGAACCATTCCCGGTGTCCTGTCCCTTCAGGCCCTGCCAGGGGCTCTGAGCTCTCCCCGGAGCCTTCTCTTTTCCTGGCTGGACACGCTCAGCTCTCCCAGCCTGGCTCCAGAGCAGAGGGGCTCATCCAGGGGTGGCTCTTCCATGGGGAAATAAATGTAAAATCCAATCAATAAGGAAACCCCACTCAGATATTCTCCCACAGGGACAGCAGCAGGGAGGAAATCTCCGAATCTGACAGCACAAAACAAAACTCTCGCCCTGGGGGACAGGAGATTTTCCTTTGGCTTTGGATCCCAATTTTCTTGTGCCAGCGTTTGCTGCCAGGGCTGAGCTGCCACCGCTTCCCTGCTCCGCTGACTCCCGGGAATCCGCCGGGAGACTCGGGGTCACGGCACCATCCGAGGGTTTAATCGGACAGCTGGCCAGCTCCACAGATTCCCTGGATATGAGGGAAACATCTGGCCGGCAGATGTGGCAGGGATGGACGAGCCCCGCGGAACGTGGGCCGGGCACGTCCTCTGCTGTGTGTGACATTCCCGTCACACGGAGCGCGGGAAGGCAAACGGGTGAGGGATGAGCGGGGATCGATCCCGGGGTGTTTCCTTGGCACTGCTCCATGGCAGAGCCACCAGCAGCAGCTCCTGGGGACCTCAGCTGGGACAGGGACCAACGTGGGGGAGGAGATGGACACGGGAGCTCCTCCGAGCTCCTGGGTGGTTTCCATCCAAATTTGGGTGTTTCCATGGGGCTGGAGACTGCACCAAGACAGGAATTGGGGTTTTGTCCTCACCCACGCTGGCAGTCTGGAAGTGAGCGGAGAGGAAGAGGGCGGTGAAGCAGACGAAGGCCCTCAGGCAGGTGGCCTCCTTGCCGTGGCGCTTGCAGTCCTTGGTGAAGATGTTGATCTGGAGGGCTCGAAGCGGAGGCTGGCGTTGATCCGGACCACGCTGCGGGACCTGCAGGGCGGGGAGAGCTCACGGGATGGGCTCCGGCTCGGGATGGGACATCCTGGAGACTCCCACACCTCCAGGTTTGCCCTTTTCCCTCCTTTTACCTCTCTTTCCCTCCCTTTCCCTTCTTTTCCCTCTCTTTCTCTCGTTTTCCCTCCTTTTCCCCCCTTTTCCCTCCCTTTCCCTCTCTTTCCCTCCTTTTCCCTCCTTTCCTCGGAGGGTTGAGGAAGACCAAGGCCCCTCTCTGAGCCGAGCCCAGGGTGACCCATCCCACCCTTCATCCCAACAGCTCTGAGGGGCTCTCCAAACGTTAATTAATATTTGAAAATATTCTTCTAATTAAATCAGACCGGAGGGATTCCGGGCAAATCACCACAAATGGATTTGGGACTTCTGGAGAGCTACGGATGGAACTCAATGGAAAACCAAATCTGGCGCTGCTCTGGGGCCCAACAGCGCCGAGATCCCACACGGGGCTGTTTTTGGGGAAAGATGGCTCGGATTCCTGGGAAATCGGCTTTCCCTGGAAAAACGTGGGCATGATTCGGGCAGAGATGAGGAGAGAGCCCAGAGGAGCCCCGGCTCACCAGAGCAGCACGGCGTTGCCCAGCGAGCCCACGGCCAGGTCCACGAGCCCGTCCTCGTTCAGGTCCAGCTGCCCGTGGATGCTGCAGCCGAAGTACATCAGGCCCGGAGCGAGGTCGGCGGCGGCGATCCGCTGGAAGGGAATGGGAACAGTCCGGGCTGGATTCCAGCAGGAATTCCAGCAGGAAACCAAGGGCTGCCCACGCCTGGCTGCTGGAGGTGCCCATTCCACGCGATTTTCCAGGGAATGAGAGCAGCTCCTCCTCGGGGACACCATCCAAGATTTCCACTGGGTTTACTCTGCGTGTTCAACATTTATCAGAAGTGTAATAAATAAATAAATAAATAATTAAATAAATAAATATCAGTAATTCATTTATAATGAATAAATAAATCGATAGCAATCCCTTGAATGAAGGCTGAACATTGGCTGTAATTCCAAACCTTTTTCCTGCTGTTCCATGGAATAATTTAGGATGGAAAAGCCATCCAAGATCATTGAATCTGAGCACTCCCCCTGCACTGCCAAGGCCACCACTGACCATGTCCCCAAGTGCCACATCCACACATCTTAAATCCCATCAGGGATGAGGACTCCACCATGCCTGAATTCCAATGTTTTGCCTTGGATTTCTCAAAAGAGGGAATACCTGGACGTGATAATTAACAATTAAATCCTGCCTGTGAGTTTGTCACGCTCCGTCAGTCCTCAAAACAGGGACAAATTCTATTTATTCCGATGAAGGAAGAGGAACACCGAACACAGGGAAGCTTCACCTGCTTGTACTTCTTCAGGATGGTCTCCTGGAATCCCAGGAAAACGTAAATGGCTCCCTGGTGCTCGTCCTCCAGAGGGGCCCCGACCACCAGGTCATTGTAGGAGTCCTGGTTGAGGTCGGGAACGGCGGCGATGCAGGAGCCGAATCGGGAATTCTGGTAACTCGGGGGGTCCATGAGTGCCCCGCTGGGAACGAAGAGGTTCTGCCGGGGGAAAGGGAAAAGGAAGGAAAACAATTCCCAAACTGTCGGCAGCAAGGCTGGAAAGAGGAGAAACTCTTGTTTCATTCCACGGGGGAAAGCTGGGATGGGGAAGGGACAGGGGTGACACAAGTCCCATTCCATGGGGGAAAGCTGGGACAGGGGGTGACACATGTCCCATTCCATGGGGGAAAGCTGGGATGGGGAAGGGACAGGGGTGACACAAGTCCCATTCCATGGGGGAAAGCTGGGACAGGGGTGACACAAGTCCCATTCCATGGGGGAAAGCTGGGATGGGGAAGGGACAGGGGTGACACATGTCCCATTCCATGGGGGAAAGCTGGGACAGGGAAGGGGACAGGGGGTGACACATGTCCCATTCCCCATGGGGGAAAGCTGGGACAGGGACAGGGGTGACACATGTCCCATTCCATGCTGGAGGGACTGGCCTGCTGTCCCCAGAGCCCCTTGCGTGGCCCAGGCTCTGGATGCCCTCGGAGGGAACGAGTCTGGAGGAGGCCAAGTGGCTGGAGATGGTTTCTCCAGGGGGACGTCCACATTCCCATGTGGCAAAATTCCCATTTCACACCTCCCCAGGAGCTGGGAGCTCCAGACCTTGCGTCACCACCAGCGAGGCTGTGAGGGGAGGTGACCCAGGGGACACAGCTGCCGTCACATTCCCAAATTCCGGCCCTGGGATGTCCCCAGGTGTCACTCACCCCCCGCAGGCTGTACACGTAGACCCTGCCGCGCTCCCTGCCCTCGCTGAAGAACATGGGCGCTCCCACCAGCAGGACATCGCTGACGCCGTCGCCGTTCACGTCCAGGGAGTTGATCTCACTGCCAAAGTAGGAGCCGATCTGGGGAGACAGGATGGGATAGGATCGGTGCCATCACCCCCCGGGATCCATAGGGACATTCCAAATCCTCTCCCCGGATTTCCTCCTCTCCCCAGCCACGCTGTGGATGCAGGGACAACCAGGACGTCCACGGCCGCGCGACGCTGTCCCAGCTTTGGGAAATCAAGGGAGAGAGTTGATTTGTCCGTGGGGAAAGATCAGCACAGCGTTCCCGGCCGGAATTACCTGCTCTCCCTTGAGGGCCTGGTGGATGGTGAGGTTCCTGTTGCTGTGCATGCTGAACAGGATGACCTTGCCGGTGTGGTTGAACCGCGGCGCTCCCGCCACGTAAATCCGCTCGTGCTTGGTGGAGACCACGGAGGAGACGGTGTAGCCTGGAACGGGGGTGGGCATGGAGTGGGAATTCCCTGCCTGCTCCCAGGATCTGCTGTCCGTTAGCCCCCGGCTCGGGAAGGTGAAAAACCCAGATTTTCCCAAGGATAAAATCACCCAGACCGACCCAGCAGCTCTGAGCCGCCTGTGCCAGCACTGCCAACAGCCAGGGCTGTGCCGGGAGTGTCGGCACCGCCGGATTTGCAATTCCCACACAAATCCTTCTTTCCTCAAAGGTGAGTCCCATTCCTGCAATTCCCGGACTCTGAGTGTTTTATTTCACAGCTCGCATTGAGTTGGACAAACACTCGTGAGGTGTTCTGCTCCTCAGGGAGCACCAGGCAGGAAAAGCTCTGCCAGTGCTCGGTGTCAACATTCCCAGCCTGGGAAAAGCCAGGAATCCATCAAAACCATTCCCGACAAGTCCTCATGGAAATAACTCCGTGCAAGCCAAGGGCCCTGAGCAATCCCTCTTTCCTTCTGCTCTGGGATCGCCGGCACTTCCCTGGCTGCGGACAGGGTTTTGTAGGAATATCAAGCTGGGGCTGCCGAATCCCGGTTTTCAAACCTAGGTCCAGGATCCTGAACCTTCACGCTCGGGTTTAAATGCCACTTAAATTCTTGGAAGTGGAACAGGGTGCCCAGAGAAGCTGTGGCTGCCCCTGGATCGCTGGAATGTTCCAGGCCAGGCTGGACAGGGCTTGGAGAAACCTGGGATAGCGGGAGCTGTGCCTGCCCACGGCAGGGGTGGAACGGGGTGGGTTTAAAGGTCCCTTCCCATCCAAACCATTCCAGGATTTTGTGATTCCATGGAACTCAAAGTCTGGCCAACCATGAAACCAAATCCCATTCCCTGGAATCACATCCAGTTGAATTTTGAGTATCCCTAGGTATTTCCAGACCCCTTTCCCTGCTCACCGGCCTTACCTGGGGTCCCTCTTTCCCTAAAAGCGCCTCTCCTGGAGAGATAATCCTAAACCAAGGCTCACCCCTGAGCCCCCAAGCTCTGGGGGAAGAGCCCGGAGGTGCCGACCCCACCGAACCCCACACCTCTGTCCCTGCCGTGGCACAGCCACATCTCCGAGGAGAGCCTTCATTCCGCGATCCAGGCCGATATTTTTATTCCAGAGCTTCAGCAGCCGCACATGGGATGGATTAACCCAGCAGGTATTTCCTGCCGAGGCATGAAATTCCATCCGCGCTTTGAAACCGTTCCAAGGAAAGCTGCGGATGACCCTCGGGCTCAGCCGCTCCTGAATTCAAATCCCGTTTGTGCTGTGCTCCGTGGCCGGAGCTGGGCCCTTCCCAGGTGAGGATGCACCTGTGCTGCATCCCATAGGTCTCCCACCATCCCACCTGCGCTTCCCATTGTTAAGGATAAAATCCCAAATTTCCCCCCCCCGTTCAGCTTTCCTACCTAAATACGCTCCGTGATTCTTCAGCTCCTCCGGGAATTCCTGCAGGTAAGATTCCCGCAGAGGAATGACCTTCCCGCTGCTGGTTTCCTTCAGGACGGCTCCGTTCCAGTCGTAGGCTCCCACCGCTCCCAGCAGGATCCCGTCCTGGGGGAAAACACGAGCGGCTCGAGGGCATTTCTTCCCCAGCGGAGGCAATTCCATCGCCCGATCCCATACAGACAAGGCGGCCGTTCTTCCGAGCACACCCAGAATGCTGGAGGGTTCTAAAAATGCTGGAATGACTCTTCTGCCCTATTCCTGCTTTTCCAGAGGGCTTTTCCTCCCCAGGAAATTCCCAGGCACTTTTTCCATGGATATCCCAGCACATCCTTCCCAGGATCAGGAGGAGCTGCCGCAGATCCTAAGGAACGCTCGGCTCTCCCAACACCTTTCCCATGGGATCATCCACCAGCATTTCCTTATCCTCCTGTTAATGATTTATCTCCTTAATTAATAATTTGTCCCAAATCCCAATCTCCCACCTGGAGCAGGGGGTGACAAACAGCACAAAGCAGGAGCAAAAAAAAAAAAAAAAAAATGCCACATGTCCTCTCTTACTTCCACAACGTGGGACGAAAATCCCGTCTGGGACATTTCCAGTCCGAAGGAGATCTCATTCTTGTTGGTTCCTTGAAAAAAAAAAAAAAGAAAAAAAGAGGGAATTTGTGTTGAAGGGAGAGTTTCGCTATCCTGGAGGGGCTGAGGGGTGCCTTGGGGGGTCCCATCCCATTCCAGCCCTTCCTGTCCCTCTGTCCCTTGTCCCCAGTCCCCCCCAGCTCTCCTGGAGCCCTTCAGACGAAGATTCCCGGGATCCTTCTCTCCAGGTGGACATTCCCAGCTCTCCCAGCCTGGCTCCAGCCCTCCTCCAGGAGCAGCTCCAGGACTCCTCCGGAATTGCTCCCGGAACTCTGTGTCCCTCTGATGATCCCTTTTTTCCCTAAATCCCCCCAATTCCACAGCCTCATGCTGATAACAGCTCTGGGGTGCAGCTTCTCCCCTCTCAGAGCCACAGGATCATCTGAAAATGAGGATTTGGAGGTTTTTGCTTTGAAATTCCAACTGGGGGAAGCTCCTCATCCAGGGCAACTTCCACAGGGAAGTGCCAGGCTGGCTGGACCAAGAAAACTGAGAAAATCATGGGGAGTTTGTGAGCTGGTCTGAGCAAAAATCCCCCAAATATTGAATTTCCGACTGTTCATTCCAGGCTGCATTTTTCCTCTGAAATCCGGATAAATTTAGTCTGGGAGACCGACGAAGTTGTCACAAGAGCTGACATTTAGAACAGAAATATTTCCTGATATTTCGTTTCAGCCACTAAACCCGAAATCCCAGCGTTATTCCCATAATCTCCTGATGTCTGGCTCCCCAGGAAGGCCCTGTTTATAACCTTGGAATCTGATGGGTGAGGAAGACACCGACGCCCAGATTCCCCCCATACCGACTTTCCAAGGTTTTCTATAAAAAGGAAAATCAGCCACCGGAATTCCAGTAGCCGGAACGAGGTGTGTCCTTTGGAAAAGGGATCTCTGCTCCCGATAGCGGAGGGATGCAAACCACTCCAAATAAAGACATTTCCTTAAACCTGAAGATATTCCAGGTGGGATTTTAGTCTCTGTATCCAGTGGATATTGTGGATATAGATATCCACGTCCAGATCCGGCAAACAAAGGATCGGAGGCACATTTCCAGCCTGGAATGTGCCAGGGAGGAGCATCTCTCACCTTCCAGGCTGAAGATCCTTTCTCCCAGAGCGTCCACGATGTCCTTGAGCGCGGCCTCGTCGGTGACGTTGAAGAAGTGTTTGTCGTCGGGGTCGCTGGCGATGAACTTGATCTCGTTCAGGAAGGCCTCGGGGTTGATCCCTCGCCGGTTGTAATAGCCCAGCACCTGGTGGGAAAGACAACGCAGGACTCGGGGGTTTTCATGGAATTATCATTCCCGGATGGTTTGGATTGGAAGGGATCTTCAAGCTCGTCCCGTTCCACGGGCAGGGACACCTTCCATCATCCCAGGATGCTCCAAGCCCTGTCCAGCCTGGCCCTGGACACTGCCAGGGGTGAGGGGTCAGCAATTTCTCCAGGCCATTTTCCCACCATGGACAGAACCATCCCAGAGCCCTTCGGGGTGTCCATCTGGGAGAAGCTCCACCCTTGGACCTGACCCCACTTTGTGGGGACAAGCGGAGGAGCTGCTGCAGCTCCCCCAGGCTGGACCCCCCTCGTGGAATTTGGGGTCCTGCCTGTCACTGTTCCCACAGCCAAATCCCGAGCCGAGCATCCCAAAAGCAGGACCAGCCACGAAAACCTCCTGGAATGCTCCCGGAGCAGCGGGAACGGGCTGTGCTGGTGTTTTGGGATTCCCGGAGCTCCTCAAGGCTTCCCCAGCCCAAACCGCCCCCCTCGCTCACCGCCACGGCGTATCGGGTGACGTTGTCCCTCTCGCTGTCCTCGATCACCTTCTCCAGGTCGGGGCTGTCGTGGGATTCTCCGTCGGTGATGACAATCATGACCCTCTTGGCTCCTTTCCGGCCGCCCTTCCGGAACGCTTCCGAGCTGAAAGGGAACGGACACCCCGGGCTCTCATTCCCGCCGGATCCGCGGGGCTCCGCCGCCCCACCGAGCCCACCCCGGGGTCTTTAGGAACCCTCGGGAAACGCTCAAGGACATGGATTTCCCACCTCTTGCAGGAAAGATGCCTTAATCCATCAAAATTGGATAAGGGAAATGATCTGGATTGGCCAGCGGAGTTTTGGCCGTGGCCCATGAGGCCTTTCCGCAGGAGGGAAGTCTTTTCCCCCAGTTTTCCGGCCCTATCAAAATCCTACTATTTTGACAAAGCACGGCGACAAATTCCAGCGTGTTTATGGAAAAGGGACACTGAGCAGGGCCGAGGGACTCTGTGTGACACAAATCATTCAGGACCTTGTTTGGATCCAGCCAGGACCGACGGAAAACTGTTCCAATGCTGGAATCTCCACCCCCGCGGGGATTTAAAAACTGTGGGGAGGTGACACTTGGGACATGGTCAGTGGTGGCCTAGGATCCTGGAACTCTTTTCCAACCTAAATGATTCCGTGACTCTGCAGCAGGGATAACAGTTGGGATGTGGCAAAAATGCAGGGATTTGTCCCCGGAAAGCCAAGGACATCGGAAAAAGGATGGAGCTGTCCTGAGCTCCTGGGGACCCTCCAGGGATTTCCAGGACAGCTCCAGTGCTTGGGGCTGAATTTGGAGGCTGGGAGCTCATCCCGGGAAGAGGACACCATTCCAGAGTCCGCTCCAGCTGCAAACAAAGATGGAGCAGTTTTGGGAAGCACCAGCTGGAAAGCACGAATTGAGGATTTTTTACAAAACCCCCGTGGTTCCGCCATTTTTAAGTGGCAAGAAAGCAAAGGGAGAGGGAGAGAGGGGAAAAACTGGGATCTGAGAGTTTTCCTGGGAATGCGAGGGATTTTACCGAGCGAACTCGATGCCGTAGGCGGTCCTGGTCTCGGTGCCCCCGCGCTGCTCGATGTGGCTGGCGGCTGCCACCACGTCCTGGACCGACCTGTAGTCATTCAAATGGAACTCATGGACCACGTCCTCTCCGTACTGGACAACTCCCACCTGGGAATGACGGGAATGTCACTAGAAATGCCAACGACACAGGGTCCTGTCCACGGTGAGCTTTGTCAGCCACGGGAAACACCACCCACCGTTAGAATTCCATCCCTCATTGCCATCTCATCCAGTTTTCCCTCTGTGGGAACATTAATAATTCCCGATTTTATGGCTCTCCCCCCTGCTCTGCTCCCAAGTTTTGGGGTGATCCGGATGGGCTGTGCCCTCGGTTTGGACCTGCGGCATCTCCGGGTGGGACCAAACAGGGTTATCTGAGCAAATTTGGGATATTCCAGCCCAAATCCCTGCCCAAATTCTGACCTAAATCATCCCACGATTTCTGGGAGCAAAAGGATGGAGATCTCCTCACTGCCTCTATTTTCATAGAGTTTCATCCTCCCTGTTCCCACTGGGATGTGGGATATGGAATACGGGATATGGGATATGGGATATGGGATGCGCTCCCTCCAGAGCTCACTTAGGGACATTAATGGGACCATTTTCCCCATGGAATGAGTTAAAAATCCCAATGTTTGGACAAATTCCAGGGGACATGGAGAAGGGCTCCTGGGGGACACTAAAGGTTCAGGGCCTTACCTGGATCTGTCCGGGACCAATGTAAAACTTTTTCAGGATATTTATCAGGAAGTGCTGGACTTCGACCCACGGATAAATGCTGTTGGATCCATCCAGGACGATGATGATGTCCATGTAGGTCTGGCATCCTGCGAAAAGTCCAGGGATTTGTTAAAAATCCTCCTGCTGAGGGGGAGATTTAAGGCTTTGCTTCCAGCTGGGTGCTTCCTCTTAGGATTTATTGGGGAAAAAAAAAAAAAAATCGGATTTCAATCATTTGGGAAAGAACTCGGGGCTCCAGCAAGGTGGGGAGAAGCCACAGGAAAAGATGGGATCCCTTCCTAAGAACAGCACTCCGTGGCATCATTTGGGATTCAGCCCTGGAATTTGATCCCGTCTAATATCATTCCCCACTTCAAAGCGGAGCAGGATCCGGGCCCCGCTCCTCCCGCGGAGCCGTTCCTGATCCCTGAGTCATTCCGGCCCTGCTGGACCTGCCATGGAACACAAGGCGGGCATTTCCTCCCTCGCCGTGAAACCCTCGGCTCCGAGGCAGCCAAAAACCCCCGAGGGGACCCCAGGGCTCGGCTCAGCAGCCGGAGACGGAAGGATTTAAGGAGCTGCCTTTTTCCAGTGGGGAAAGTTGCTCAGGGTCGCCTCAGCCTTGCTGCTATTTTATAACATTCCTTGGAAAAGTCAGGGATTATCCCGAATTTCAGAGGTTTATCAGCTGCTCTTTCCACCTACTGTGGGTTTTATGGGCTAAAGGATCCAAGGAATGGGGTCACTCGTGGATCACTGGGATTCTCTGTGTGCCTCTCCATCCCATCCTGGGAATCAGGGCGAGGAGCCCACCCTGCATCCTACCAAATAAACACTTCCTAAAACTCCTTAAAATCCAAATTATCCTGTGCAGCGAGGGCTGGGACATAAAGGGGGAAGTGACACTGGGAATTTGGTGATGCTCTTCCCGCCTTGATCCCCAAAATCCCATTTTCCCAAGCCCTTCCCTATGGCCCTGGGAATTAACCAACACCAAAGGGGTGATGGAGCTGAGGAATCACATCCCATGGGATGAGGAACTTCCAGGAGCAGGACAGGCTTCTGCAATCCTTCCCAGCTCCAGGAAAGCCAGGAAACTCCATTTAAACCCTCCAAAACAAAATCCCAGAGCCAAATTCCCAAATTCCAACACATTTAACTCCCACTCAGTGAAGGCTTTGTTTTGTGCCAAGATCTGAATTCTTCCCCTATTTTCCCTTCTCAGGGAGATTTTAGCTGTGCTGATAAAATATTCTGGATGCTCGGATTCCTGGCTTGGGAAGAAGAAGGTGTTTTTGTCTTCCCGAGGTGTCAATCCCAAGGAAAATGATTCCCAGATGTGTGCAGAACCCCTTGGAATCGCTCCCCTGCCACCTTCCCTCTTCCCCTGAGCACTGACAGCGCTTTGTGTTCTCCTGGGGCTGGGGAACAGAGATTCCCTCCGGCTCCGGAGCTGGAATCGGGGCCGGGATTGCAGCTGGGATTGGGATTGGGGCCGGGATTGGAGCTGCGATTGGGATTGGAGCCAGGATTGGGATTGGAGTCAGGATTGGAGCTGGGATTGGAGCTGTGATTGGGATTGGAGCCAGGATTGGGATTGGAGCCAGGATTGGAGCTGGGATTGGGATTGAGGCCAGGATTGCAGCCAGGATTGGGATTGGAGCCGGGATTGGGATTGGAGCTGGGATTACAGCCGGGATTGGAGCTGGGATGGGGGCTGGGATTACAGCCAGGATTTGAGCCAGGATTGGAGCTGGGATTGCAGCTGGGACTGGGATTGGAGCCAGGATTAGAGCCAGGATTGGGATTGGAGCCAGGATTGGAGCCAGGATTAGAGCCGGGATTGGGATTGGAGCCGGGATTGGAGCCAGGATTAGAGTCGGGATTGGGATTAGGGCCGGGGTTGGGGCCGTGGGGATCACGGTTCTCACGCTGCAGAGCTGGAGCCACGGTCCTGGAGAAGCGGAAATTGGAGTTGACGCGGGAGCACATTCCCGTGGTGTAGTAGGAGCTGCCGCACTCGTGGGACCACAGCGGGCTGCAGGCCTGGCGGGAGGGAAGAGCGGAACGGCCTCGAGCCATCGCTGCGCCGTGGGTGCGGCGGCAGCTTTTCCCCACGGAACGGGAGCGCTCTGAGGCCCGTGGGGCGGGAAACGGGGAATCGTGGAATTATGGGATGGGATGGGATGGGATGGGATGGGATGGGATGGGATGGGATGGGATGGGATGGGATGGGATGGGATGGAGATGGGATGGGATGGGATGGGATGGGATGGGATGGGATGGGATGGGATGGGATGGGATGGAGATGGGATGGGATCCATGGGATGGGATGGGATGGGATGGGATGGAGATGGGATGGAGATGGGATGGGATGGGATGGAGATGGGATGGAGATGGGATGGGATGGGATGGAGATGGGATGGAGATGGGATGGGATGGGATGGGATCCATGGGATGGGATGGGATGGGATGGGATGGGATGGGATGGGATGGAGATGGGATGGAGATGGGATGGGATGGGATGGGATGGGATGGGATCCATGGGATGGGATGGGATGGGATGGGATGGAGATGGAAGATCCCATTCCAGGGAAACATCCCCGTGGAGCAGAGTGCTCCAGGATTTGTCCACCTGTGTGTAGGACACTGCCAGGGGTGGAGTTTCCACAATAAATGAGTGAATAAATGGATAAACAAATAAATAAATAAATGAAAATTATATAGGATCTATAGGATCCTATGTAGGATCCTATATAGAATCGATATCTAAAATATATCATAGTTACATTAAGTATAATATACTCACAATACAAAAATATTTACAACAGGTAAAAGAAATTTGTAAATTTATATAAAATAAAAAATTATAAATTTGTATAAGATAAATCTATAATTTTATAAAACATTTATATATAATATATAAAAATATATGTTTTGTAGATACTGATCATGTCTATATTGTAGTACATATTTTATAATATATGTATAAAATATATAAATATATTAAATGATAAATACCTATATTTATCTAAGTGATAAATATATGTGATAAATATTATATGATAAATATCTATATTAAAATATTTATATATATTATATATACTTCTATATATATTTATATACATAAAGAAATAAATATCACAGAATCATTAAATAACCTCAGTTGGAAGGGACCTACCAGGATCACCAAAGTCCAATTTTTATTTTATTTTATTTTATTTTATTTTATTTTATTTTATTTTATTTTATTTTATTTTATTCTGATCTATTCTATTCTATTCTGATCTATTCTATTCTGTTCTATTCTGATCTATTCTATTCTATTCTGATCCATTCTATTCTATTCTATGTTATTTACTTCATTATATTATGTTATATTTGTTATTTTAATTTTATTTCATTCTATATTATTAAATTTTATTTTATTGTATTTTATTGTATTATTCTACTGCATTTTATTATTCTATTGCATTTTATTCTATTTTATTATAATCTATTGTATTTTATCCCCAAATCCGCAGAAACCTCCCTATATTTCATGGCCAAAACCAGGCGGAGAGGAGCCTCTCCACGCCTTCACGCTCCGCTGTGCATTCCCGCGGCAGATTCCCAGATTCCCGCCCCATTCCCCTGCTCACCAGGAAGCTGCTGTCCCTGGGGTTGGTGGCCAGGCTCAGGCCCAGGCGCATGTTGTCCTTGCGCTCCGACACGTTGGACAGCGTCACGCGCCCTGCGAGAGAGGCTGGCGTCAGGGACAGCTCGGGATCGTGCCCCGGAATCTCCGCAGCAGCCGGAATTGTGTGCCAGGAGGCTCTGCCCGCTTAACTCCAGGCTTTTTGGGGATTTTTGGAAGTGATGCGGAGGGAAGAATTGGGTTTTTTCCCAGGAGGGAAAATCTTTTTGGGAACGGGGCTGGGAGCTGGAGAGGAAGGAATCCCTGAGCACTTCATCCTTCATTCCCAGGCCAATCTATCCCCGTCCATCCCTGTTTTTTCCATGGCACAGCCCAGAAACTGGGAACAGCCCCTGGGGCAGCCCTGTCAATCAATCCTAAATGTCCCGGAGCTGTGTCCCAAATCCTGCCTGACCCAACCGTTCCTCTGGGAAATGCAGCTCCCCGTGATTCCGCTGTGCTGCTTGCCTGGGAATCAATCTGGGAATTATGGAACGATTTGGGTTGGGAGGGATTTGAAGCCCATCCCACCCCACCTCCCACCATCCCAGGCTGCTCCAGCTTGGCCTCAGACCCTTCCAGGGCTCCAGGGGCAGCCACAGCTTCTCTGGGAATTCCATCCCAGCCAGGAATCCCTCCCCGAGATCCCACCCAGCGTTTTTAGGGATAATCTGGGCCCGGAACGCCGCCGTACCCAGGTTGAGCTTGGTGCAGTTGCCGTGGCCGTCACTCAGCACTGGACACTTGTAGACGTCGCCTGTCTTCTGCTGCCCGTTGGATTCGTACGGAGCTCCCACCACCAGCCTGCGGGAAACAGGGATCCGTCAGTGCCCCGAGAACGGGAATCCCCCTGGGAAAAAGGATTCCTCAGCCCCAATTCCCGGTTATCCATGCCCATTTGGTCATGGGAAGAGGGAGAAGGTGGAATAGGGGGAAGGGGGATGGGAAAAGACCTTGAGGATGAGGAGGAATAAAGGCTGGGGCTCCTCAGAAATTAAGGATCTCATGGTGGAATTCCTAATTCCTGAAGAATTTAAGATAAATGGTGGTTGGGAGTGGCAGGAGAGGTTCCCCATCGCTGTCCCAAGGTCTGCTTCTCCTCCCGCTTCCCGTGGGAGCAGGAGGAAGCTGGGGAGATGGCTCACTGCCTCCGGGAATTCCGAAATTCCTGCCCGTCAGCCGCAGGGAATGCATTCCTGGCGGGAAGAGAGGGCTCCAGGCCATCGGGAAGCAGCTCCGGGATGGCACCAAACCCCTCAGAGTCACACCCTGAGGTGGCCGTGGTGGATTGTCCCTCCTTCCCACCGCCTGTGGAGGAGCCTTTCCGTAGGATCATGGAATGGTTTGGGTTGGAAGGGACCTTAGGGATCGTCTCGTCCCACCCCTGCCGTGGGCACCTCCCACGTCATTCCAGGAGTGTCCGCAGGGCATGGATGTGGCTGCAGGAATTCAGCAGAGCCAGGGGGAAAAACAAGGAGCTGGTGGAGCACTCACAGCAAACCCCGCCGGGATCCGCAAGGAATTTTCCCCAGGAAAACACTGGAAAAGGGAATTTGCTCCAATCTGGAGTCATTAGGAACAGCCCTGAGCCAAACATTGGGATCTCCAGTGGTGGGTGAGGATGTTGGGAAGGAATTTTCCCCAGGAAAACACTGGAAAAGGGAATTCCCTCCAACCTGGAGTCGTTGGGAACAGCCCTGAGCCAAACGTTGGGATCTCCAGTGGACATTGGGAATCTCCATGCTCTTCAGAATACGGGAGCTGCTCAATCCCATCGCCCCAACAAGGATCCCATCTTCCAGTCGGGATATTCCTGGGACACCCGAACATTTTTCCCACTTTTTCACAACCACAACATTCAACCCAGCGAACCAAAGGAGGAAGAGCGCAGGCCCCGAGGAATTCAGCCCTTCCTTCCAGGCGATCCCAAAAATACTCGGCACCACGAGCTGTCGGCAACTCCCGCTCCCAATGTGTGAGCCCAAAATAAATGGGATTTTTTTTTTTTTTTTTTAGCTTCCCAAAAATCCTATGGATGCAACCGTCCGAGTCTGGATCTCCGGATAAACAGGAGCTCTTTTGTTCCCCGCGGCCCTTCCCAGCAGCTGGAAAAGCCACCGGCACAGATGTTCCCTGTTAGACCAGGAATGGTCATCCCAAAAAAATGTTGCTCCTCTAAAGACAAACATCCCATTCTTTCATCCCATCGCTCCAAGCCGGAATTGCTCACCCAAGGAAAAGCTCCCGAATCCAAGGATTCTCATGGAAACACTTCCTGTCTTACGGCTTTAGTGTTAATGTGGGAATTCGTGACGGGAAAATTATCTCCAGCTGGAGTTGTCCTCGGCATCGTTCAGGAGCTCAGGGAAATCTGGGATCTTCTGGGAATTTGCTCGTTTTCCACACTGTCCGTGCCCATTTGGTCATGGGGAAGAGGGAGAAGGTGGAATAGAGGGAAGGGGACGGGAAAAGACCTCGAGGATGGGAAGGAATAAAGGTTGGGGCTCCTCAGAAAATAAAGATCTCATGGTGGAATTCCTAATTCCCACAGAAATTACGATAGATGGAATGCAATGAACTCCTCGGAGCAGCTCCACCTTGATGTGGGAGGATTCCTGCAGGAATCCCCTTGGAGAATTTTCCATGAATTAATATTCCCATATGATCACGGCACCCGCTAATAAATATCCCCAAAAACCACTGGATTTGGGGTCGGATCATCCCTTTGGGATGACGAGGCAAACCCGAACCCATTCCCCAATTCCAGGAGCTCAAAGGAAACCCAAATATTCCCAGCCTCTGCCGCGAATGCAAAGGCTGGGACAGAATTCTTGTCTCCCAAAAACAATGGAATTGTTTTCCCTTTTCGGTTAAATGGGAATGATTCATGAGCTGGAGCTGTCAGATCCTCATGGAAACTTGGCAGCTCCGGGAAAGGCTTTTCCAGCTGTTTGGAAGGTGTTTGTGGGGATGCTGCTCCACTCCCCAGCTCCCAAACTTTTCCTTTTCTTGCCTTTAAATTCTGGGTTTTTCCCTTAAAAGAAATAAAGGAGGGATTTGGGATGGGTTATCCCAAATCATCCAAAATATCCAAATAATCCAGATCATCTGGAGCATCCTGCCACAGAAGGCAGACATTCCTTGCTTTTTCCACGGTTTTCCCCTCCAAGCACCCTCGGATCATCCCAAATCTCCCTCTTTTCCCCTGGATTCCCTGGGAACAACTTGGCCAAAAAACGAGGCTTTAAAGGAAAATGGGAACCAAACAATTCCTCCTTCTGCTCCCTCTCCGTGCCCTGCTCCTGGGGAAAACAGGGGAAAAAAACAGGGATTAAGTGAGAAAAGCTCAGACTGCTCCGAGCAGGCTGGGGATGTATTTTTAACTTTCATCCCAAAAAAAAAAAAAAAAAAAAAAAAAGAGGAAAGGAAAACCAGGAATATCCGAGGATCTCGAGCTGTGCTCTGCAAGCAAAGCCCAGTGCCAGGTCCTGATTCCCAATGTCCTGTCCGGGCTGGGAACTGGGAATGGGGGGCTGTGTCCATGTCTGCGGGCTGGGAAAGGCTCCCGAAGGGCAAAATCAGGGAATCATGGAATGGTTGGGGTGGGAGCCACCTGAAAGTTCATCCCATTCCACCCCTGCGCTCCAGGACCAGATCCGGGACATGAGCCTGTCCTGATCCCCGTCCCGATCCCTGTCCCGACCCCCGTCCCGATCCCTGCCCCGATCCCTGTCCCGATCCCCGTCCCGATCCCAGCCCCGATCCCCATCCTGATCCCCGTCCCGATCCCTGTCCTGATCCCTGTCCCGATCCCGGCCCCGATCCCTGTCCCGATCCCTGTCCCACCAACCCCCCGGAGCAGTCCTGGCTGTTGTTTTTCCAAAACTTCCCAGTGTTTTCCCCACTTTCCTTGAAAAATGAAGCCTAAACATTCCCAGCCCTCTCCAGCTGCTCCGTATCCAGCCGGGAATGGTTATTCCCAATTTCCCCCACGGGGATCCAGGACAGGATTGGGACAGACAGGGTCAGAGCAGCTCCAGCGGTGACAAATCCATGCCCGGACACCAAATCCCAAAACCAGCGGATGACGGGAGCGAACCCAGCCTGAGGAACTCTGGAATACCGTGGGCAGCGGGAATGACACATTCCCGTTTTTCCCGGTGTCATTTTTCCCGTTTTTCGGGATGCTAAGGAGGAGTTTCCAGGCGAGCCCTGTCCGAGTTTCTCGGATCCGCCGGGATTTTCCATGGAGCCGTTCGGAGCTGCTCTCTGGGATCTGTGCATTTCCAGAAGGTCCTTCGGGATCTCCAGCTTCCCTCTGGACATTCCCAAGGCAAACTGGGACTCCCATTTTCCCCGGGAGACTCTTCCCAGTCTCCCATTCCACCCCAAACGAACCCTTCTCCCTCGGAAGCACCGCCGGATCCCAGATCTGTTGCCACCCCATCCCTGGAATGCTCAAATCCACCTCTGGAATTGTCCCCTCCAGCAGAGGGGCTGGAATCACCCAAACCATTCCATAATTTTCTCAAAAACGCGGCCAAAACAAGGGAAAAATCCCCAAAAAATCCAGGGACAGGGTGGGCTGCTCCGGATCCTGCATCCAGCCTGGGAGGGAGGGAGAGCCGGGAGCAGACATTATGGAATTCTCCGCACTTCCTACCCTTCCACCAAAATATTCCGAGCGCTCGGGCGGCGGCCAAGCCACAGGAGAATTCCAGCCAAGAAAACCTCTGGCAGGAGCAGGGAAGCTGCAAACCCTGGAAGTGTTTTTCCAGATCAGCACAATTCTGGCTTTCAATCCGCCCGGACGATTTTTTCCCTCTTTTTTTCCCCCTCCTCCTTTTCCCTCCGGCCGGGCTCGGACCGGGAATGTCTGATCTGTGCCCGGAGGAGCTGCGGGAATGGGGCTCGGGGTGTCCCTCTCCAGAATTCCTTGGAAAAGGAGTTCCCAGGGAGGGGTTCTGGGGTCGGAACATCTTTGGACACATGGGATCCGAGCTCGGGATAGGGAGAGCAGCATCCAGCATCCCAAAAAGTCGACCCGCAGGTGATTCCAGAGGGGATCTGCTCCCAGTCCGGCGGATCCCGGTCTCGGCTGGCTCGGGAATTCTCTGTTTGTTGTTTTTACGGCTTCACGGTGCCAATGGATGTTTATTCCCAAGGCTTTCCTTCCACAGCCACTTCTCCTCCAGCTTCTTTTTTGGCAGAGCTGGGAATTTTCGCTCCAGGCACTCATTCCATGGAGAATCCCGGATCCGGCTGTCCCAGGGAGGCACAGCATTCCCTCCGGACCCTTTTCCCTCTCCTCCTGTCCCTGGACCATGGAAATCCTGGAGGAGGAGGGAGCAGGTCCTTCCTCAGGGAATGCCACAGCTCCTGGAATGATGGGAAGCAACCCAAGGCAAAAAACGGGAAGGGGGAGATGAAAGATTAAGGGAATTTTTTCCCTTTTTTCCCCTGCTCTTCGACCTCCAGGAACATTTTTCCCCAAATTCCCTGCGATTCCAGGGAAGAGCTCCCATTCCCATGGAAGCTCTCAGGTTTTAAGGGACACACATCCCACACTTGTGGGAGCTCTTGGCTCATTTTTTCCCAAAGAAATCCCAAAACCTGCTGGGATTTGGGATTCACCCCTAAATCCCCCGAACGATCCCCTCCAGACTTCCAGGAATTCCCTCTCCTTATCCCAAAACTCCTTCCAGCTCACTTTGTCCCAAACACACCGCAGTGCAGGGAGCTCTCGTTTTTCCCACTTTTCCCAAAAATTCCTAGCCCAGACACTGGGAAAGCTCAGATCCCATAATCCCAGGTACCCCTGCTCCAGCCGCGGGGAGCTGCCATTCCACAGAGCTCTGGTGTTTTTTGGGATGAATTCCAGAAACCTGCCATCATCTTTTCCATCCCCACTCAGAGCTCCATGGAAAAGAGGGAAAAAGTGTGGAGAGGGAGGTCTGGAAAGCTCTCGCCGCTCTGGAAACGAAGTCAAATCCCAAATGGATGAGCTTTTCCAGAGTTAAACATCCGAGTGGAATTTTCAAAACCCAAATGGATGAGCTTTTCCAGAGTTAAACATCCGAGTGGAATTTTCAAATCCCAAATGGATGAGCTTTTCCAGAGTTAAATATCCGAGTGGAATTTTCTTCCCCCCGGAGCTTAATAACCTGAATTCTTTCCTCACGGATTTTCCTCATGGATTTTCCACTCTCTGGGATGCGCTTCCAGCCCCCACGTGCGAGTCTGGGTGGCTCTTCAAAAGCTTTGGAAAAAGGGGGGAAAAAAATCCCCAACTTTAAAAAATACCTGGAAAATCAAATCTGTTTGGATCCGCTCAGCTATTCCTTTGTAAATATCGATAAAAATAGATAAATACAAAATTCTTGGAAACCATTCCCAAACAATTCCCGGCAGCCAAAAGCAGCATTAAAAGGCTCAGACTGAAGGGGAGGTGCCAAAATCCTCGGATTCCGCACTCGGAATGTGGCAGCTGGATCCCGGCGCGGCCACTGCTGGGATTCTGGGAGAACCGCGGAGCCTCTGCTGTATTCCAGTGGAATTCTGTGGAATTCTCTGGGGTGGGATGGGATTGGAAGACACTCACTGGGAATTGGGGTCTCAGAACCTCCCCCATTCCTTCTGTGGGAATAATTCCTTTGGCTCCTGGAATGATTATCCAGCTTCTGGAATGATTATCCCGCTCCTGGAATTCTTATCCCGCTCCTGGAATTCTTTTCCCGCTCCTGGAATTCTTTTCCCGCTCCTGGAATTCTTATCCCGCTCCTGGAATTCTTATCCGGCTCCCTCTGCACATCTTTGGTTTTTATTCCAGAGGTTTCCTTCGCTCCCACATTTCTCCTTTAACCGGAGCGAGCCGCTGGCTCCGTTTTTTAGCTGCATCCATGTATTTTACGGGAATTCTGTCCTGCTAAATTGCGGATTCCAACAGCGCTGTCCTGAGCTTTTATCCGCAACCATCCATAGGATTCTGCTGGGAAAATCCCGTTTTTTCCACGCAGAGGAACCAACAGAAGGAAAAACTAAAGATCCTGCGGATGTCGGCAGGAAAAGTTGGGAAAAGTTGATGAGAAAAGTTGGGAAAAGCTGGTGGGAAAATTGGGAAAAGAAGCCAGAGCTGCTCTTTGCTCCAGTGTCCTGCTTGGGAAAGCAGGAAAAAATTCCCCATCTCCAGGGAATTCAGCCCCTGGCATGGAAGAAAGGGATAAGAGACCCCCAAATATCCCAGGAAGCGCAGCCCCTCAGCTGGGATGGAGCCTGAAACAGCTCCTCCGGATAAAACCGGGATGAGAATATTCCCAAAATTGGGGTTTTCCGGCAATTCCCTCTGAGAGATTGGAAATTCCTGCAGACACTGAATTCCAAAATTTTCCTTTATCCACTGGTGTGGTTCTCAGGAAAAGCAGACCCTGAGCAGAGGGAGGGAATGGCACAAAAATCCCGGAAAAAATCCTGGCAGCTCTGAGCACTTCCCCAGAGCACGGCTCCTCCATGGAAAACAGAAAAACCAGGATGGCCTGGACCCGAATTCCAGTGGGATCCCAGATTTCCTGAGTCTGAGGAATCGGGATCCAGCCCGGAGCACCCACCAGGACACAGCTCCTCCATCCCCACCCCTCCCGAATTCCCAAGATTCCCTAATCCCACCCAAAATCCCTCTTTTTTTAAGGAAAAGCTTTCCAGGCTCTAATTTGTGCAGCACCTCCAGGAGCAATCCCAGCCTGGAATTCCCACCCCAGAATGGGAATGCTGGGGGAGATTATCAGGTTTGGCTGGATCGCTGTGGATTCCCGCAGAAATTCCCGGTGAAATTCCCACGGAAATTCCCACGGAAATTCCCGGTGAAATTACCACGGAAATTCCCGGTGAAATTCCCGGTTTTCCGGCGTGCGCTCACCATTTCTTCCCGCCGATGTCGTGCTGCTGCACGGTGTATCCGAAGAAAGCTTCCCGGGATCCCGCGATGATCCGCGGCCTGGCGGTGTCGATGTTGAAGGAGTCGCCGGATCCTGGGGAGAAAGGGAAGGATCTGTCAGACAAAAGGCAGGAAAACGCAAATTCCACATGAATTTTCTCCCTGTTTTCCCAGAGATTTCCCGTTTCGAGGAATATTTCTATTTCTTGGAGGGTTTCTGTTTCTTTTTCCCGGGAAAACCTGGGTGGGCTCCAGCCGTGGAATTATTCCAATCCCAAGCGGAATAATTGGGACTCGCTCCAGGTGCTCCAGCTTGGGGTTGGATTTGATAATTCCAGAGGCGCTTCCGACCTCGCCCATCCCAGGAAAACTGCTCCCGAAATGGTTTAGGGAGTCCCAGGAGGATCCCTCACGGAGCGGGGAAGGTTTGATCCCATTCCCACCCCAGCCGGGAGGGAAATTCCAAAGCATCCCAGCCCCACCTCACCTGCAGCTTCCCAAAATTCCTCTCTCCATCGCCGAGTTCCCAAGGAATATCCAGCTCCTGGGATGGAGCTTGGAGCTCCTTTAGGATATAGAGGCCCCTGAATCCCTGGAATTCCAGGGAAATCCCATTCCCAGCCCACCCCGACAGCTCATCCTGGGAATCCCCTGGAGCCGGGGTGGGAATGGGAAGGGAAAGGAGCTCATCCCAGTCCCCTTGGAATCTCCGCCAGCCGTGGACGAGCCGGGATGGATTTGGCCACTTCCGTGTGCCCACAGGGATCACGGGATGGGATCCATGGAATCCCGGCTGTTCCTGAGGGTTTTCCCAAGGATCCAAACCTGGATTCCCTTTTCCTCTCAGAGCAGGAGCTGGTGCTGCCGAGGAGAGGCCACTCCAGAGGGGGATATCCCTAAGGATGGAATTCCAGCCGGGATTGATTTTGGGGCTCGCTGCTCTCCCCAAGGATCCTCGGGAAAACGCCCCTTCCCACAGAACAGCAGCAGCAGAATTCCCAGTCCTGGGATCCTGGTGCTCGCAGCCCCCACGGGACAAATTCCATGGAAGTTTCCTGTCCCGGGAGTAAATTTTGGGGAATTTTCTGGCAGCTCCTCCCCTCTCCAGGAGCCAGATCCAGGTGGGAAGCCAGAACATCAGGAATCCCCCCAGGACCGGGATGTTTCAGGAATTCTGGAGATGCCCCTTTGCTATCCGTGGGAAGCACAGAGGGACACAGCCCAAATCCCCGGAGAGACGGACACGGATAACCGGGAAATCCTGGATTTGGTTCCCTTCCAGGCAGAGAGGAGCTGCCGGGAGCTTCATTCCAAGAAAAACCTCGGCATCCTCTGCCAGGACAGCGACAGGAGGCTCACGTTTGGAATTGCTAGGGATGCAAAGGAAAAGTTGGCACTGCCGCTGCCCAGGTGGGAAAATCCAGGCTGGGAATATTTGGAGAGATAGGAATGTTCGAGATAAAGGGAATATTTGCCATCCTGGGAACAAATCCGCTCCTGGAGCAGGGAATGGCGGAACCCGGCCAAGGATCCCGAGGTGCAGGAGCTTCCAAATCCTACAGGAAGAAATTCTAGAAAGCAGGGATAAAAAAAAAAAAAACCGGGAGACAGGGATGGGAGCCAAGATATTTTGTGGAGCGTTGACCTCGTCTGACATCCCAAAGAAATGGGAACCTTTTCCCAGTTCCCTACTGGAGAAAGGGAAGCTGGGATTGGGCATGGAATGATGGGAAAGGGAAAGGGGGAAGGCCATGGAGAGCACCCTGGAATTGGGGGGAATTCCGGGAAAGGGATTTTGTATTTCCAGCAATAAATTCCAAGATCCGGAAGCATCTTGGGTAGGGAGGAAGCATCGGAGAGGGCGGGATGGGTTTTCCTTCTGATTTTCCTGGATTTTGCACTGCAGACCCCTGAGCAGGGGAGAATTTTTGGGAATGGGAGCACTGGGATAAATTGGGGAATCCCATTCCATGGCCCCTCGGTTTAGGAGCTCACAGTGCGGCTGCAGCTCCTGGAAAAAACTTGGAAGAGGAACAGAAACCCTCCAAGAAACAGAAATATTCCATGAAATGGGAAATCTCTGGGAAAATCTGAGAAAAATCTGGGAAAATCTGAGAAAAGCTCCTGCTGGAGCATCCCAAACCCAGGAAACAGGGAAGGCCGTGGGGATGGAAAAGCAAAAAACCCGGAAGAGAAGATTCCAAGCAACGGATGGAACCTCAGAATTCCAAAGGAAAGAAAGGAATGAAAGAAATATCGGGAATATTCTGGCTCCGGCTTAAATGAGAAGTTTAGGAGAGCTTATCCAGGAGATTTAGGACCCAGAGGGATTTTCCTGCCAGGAATGGTGTCACTGTCCCCAAGAAGTGACCAAAAGCCCCAGGTTTTCCCTGGAATTCCAAGGGGAGGAAGCCTCACATTCCCCCTTTCCTTCCTTTGGAGCTCCCGGAGCATCCGAACTTTCGATTCTTGTCAGGACAAAGATTGGAAAAGCGGAAAAAGGAAACATTTGGGAAAGGAGAATGGGAACAAAATCCACCTCTCCTGCCAGGATAAAAGTAAGGATAAAAAGAACTCCTCCCTGGATGGGAAATCTCCGGGATGGGGATGATTCCAAAGAATGCAAATCCTTTGGGATTCCCAGCTGGAAAAGGGATTCTGGGAAGGGCCCTGCAGCATTCCCGTGATGCCCCAAGCCTGGCTCTGCTTCCATGAGAATTCAGGGCTGGATTTTGCTGCCTTTGCTCCAAAACTTTCTGATTCCGGCAGCTCCCGGAAGAATATTCCGGATTTTGTTTCGCTGTCGGGAAAATCCAGGCTTTTCCCTGCCCTCCGGCACCGCCACGGCTCCGGATGGAGCTCCTGGAGAGGGAATATTTAGCTGAGTGAGGAAAACTCCATAAAAAATAAAGGATATTTGGGAAAAAAATCGGGGATTTTTTTCCTCCGGGAAGCAGGGTGGGCCACGTGCGTCCCTGCAGCTTGAATTCCCGGGAATCCCTCTTTGCCAAGGAAACGCTGACGGCTCCCAATTCCCCTCCCATCTCCAAGCCGGAGTTTGTCAGCAGCTCCTGGGGAAAATCCCGGGATTTGGGATTCGGTGGCTGCTGGATGGGGAGCCAGGGAATGCTGGGGAAGAACAGAGGCTCAGTCATGCCGGAACATTCCCAGTTCCCCACAAAATCCGTGAAAATTTCCCACAAAATCCCTGGCAAACAGCTCCGGGGCTTTGCCGCACCAGCACCTTGTGCTTCCAGAATTCCGGCTTTTTGGGGCCCCCCAAAACTCGGGAATGCGGCGATCATCCATTAGTGACAGCGCCAATCGAGAATTAATTACGGCAGCGCTTCCCAGGAAAATTCCAGGAAATCCATAGGCCGTGGGGGGGGAAGGCTTCTCAGAATTCCAAGAACCTCGGGAGGTTTTTATTGGATCTTTCCTGGCTAAATCCTGGATGGACAACTCAGCCCCGCCCACTGTGCCGCCACCCAAAATGAGGTCCCCACCATTCCGAAGGATTCCCAAGGATCCTTGGGAATTCCCAATCGGAATGTGCCCCATGGAGCCAACGCAAGGATTTCACCCTTCGGAGAGGGAAGGAGCCAATTCCTTCCCTGGAAAACCAAACTGGCGACGGAAAACTGAAGTTTTGGAATCTCAGCGCATCCTCCTGGAATTCCCACCTTCCCTGGGAAGTGTCCGCGATCCTGTTCCCACGGGAAGTGTTTATGGACAAGAGCGGCTCAGAATTCCCTGGCCGGGCTCTCCCTGTTGGATCCTGCTGGCTCCGGAGCCTCGGAGCTGCTCCGAAGTTTGGGGACACCTCGGAGTGTCCTGGGATGGAGTTTGGGCAGGGAATGTCACCGGGAGGGGACAATCGCCAGGGAATTCTGGGGCGATGGAAAAGCAGGGACAGAGCTCATGGCCAGGATTCTCTCAGGGCTATGGAGAGAGCCAGGAGAGGAATTTCCTTGGGAAAAGCACCCGGGGCAGGGAGCAGAGGGAGCATTCCCAGGGATGCACAACCCATCCCATCCCATCCCATCCCATCCCATCCCATCCCATCCCATCCCATCCCATCCCATCCCATCCCATCCCTGAGCTCAGGGAGATCGCACACTTCCACAAATTCCTTTGGATCCAGGTGTGGAAACAGCAGCTTTATCCCTGGGAAAATAAATCCACCGGGAGCAAACACATCCTGGTCTGGAGACACCACGGAATGCTGGGATCAGGAATCCTTCCCACCCCGGGCAGGAACATCCAGGGGGGGAAACACTCAGGGATGGAAATGGGAATTCCCACGGGGAGAAAGATCCCAGGGCAGAAACTCCCGAGGATGGGAAACACTGCGGGGACTCCTGAGGGCAGAAATCCACGGATACAGAAACATCCAGGGGCGGAAACATCCATGGAGAGAAACACTCCAGGATGGGAATGGAAATCCCTGGATACAGAAATCTCTGGATGCAGAAACATCCATGGAGAAAAACACTCCAGGATGGGAATAGGAAATCCCTGGATACAGAAACCTCTGGATACAGAAACATCCATGGCAGAACCACCCGAGGATGGAAATCCCTGTGGACACAAATCCCTGGATACCGAAACATCCATGGCAGAACCACCCAAGGACGGAAAGGGAAATCCTTGTGGACAAAAACATCCATGGAATGAACACCTGGATCCAGAAACATCCATGGAATAAACACCTGGATCCAGAAACATCCATGGAATAAACGCCTGGATCCAAAAACATCCATGGAATAAACACCTGGAACCAGAAACATCCATGGAATAAACACCTGGAACCAGAAACATCCATGGAATAAACACCTGGATCCAGAACTCACCCCGGGCAGAAACCTCCATTCCATGGGCAGAGCCCCCGGCAGGGATCATTCCCATCCATCCCGAGGCGGAATTCCCGAGGTGCCACATTCCCAAATTCTCCCCGCCGTCTCCCCGCCCCACACACACTTTATGGACCAGCGGTGTGTCCGTGGGGGAATTCTCCCCTCGGACTCTGTCAGCTCCCAGGATTTTTCCAGGATCCCATTCCAGCGCCGCGGCCACGCCGGCAGCCGCACATCCCTGCACACATGGTCCCAATTATTCCAGGAAAAGCAGCCCCGCCGCGGCTCCCTTGAAAGGATCCCCCGGCAGAAAGGGAAAAAATCCCTAAAAGCGGCCATAAAAACCCCAAGCAGCCTGGCGCGTTTTCCAGCAGGAAGTTTGGGAATGTTTGCAGCTGGAGGAGGCGCGAGCCGCCGGCCGCGCTCCCGGGAGTGGGGAAAAACTCTTTTTTCCCTGTTTTTTTCTCCGCCTTTGGCGGCTCCGAGCGCGGGCTGCGGGCGGGAGGATTCCAGATGGGATTGCAGCGGGAATGACCGCGGCTCGGGAGTCTGTTTTTCCAAGGAAAACCCGAGCGGGCCGGGAAAAAAACCCTAAAAATCCATGGCACTCCATCCCAGCCCCCGGAGCAGAACCGGAGAAGCCGCAGGCTCAGCTCCTGGAATTAAACTGGAATTAAACTCCGCCTAAAGCCGCTCCTAACTGATTTAACCCCGAGCATTCCCGTTTTTCCAGCGGGACAAACCAAAGCTGGATTCAGGGAAAAGGGGTTTTAGTTGGGGGAGGGGGGTCTTTCCCTTTTCCATGGGGAAAATCCCAATTTATCCCTCTCCAAGCCGAGGAGGGGATCGGGTGCTGCCTGCTGATTCCCGGGAATCCCATCCAGGATCTCCATCCCTTTCCCGCTCCGGGCAGAACTTTCCCAGGAGCCGCAGGAACCTTTTTCCAGCGGCTTTTCCAAGCGCTCCCGAGCCATTCCCGGTTTTTGGGGCTGGGGACGGGCGCAGGGCACTCACCGGGCAGGAGGCAGAGCGAGCAGGCCAGGAGAATCCCGCTGGGAAAAGCCATGGAATCGCCGGCGGCCCCAGCGCCCGGCCCCGAGCATCGGCGGGAGGCAGCCAGCGGCACTGGGAGCTCCTGTCCCGGATCCCGGCCCTTATCCCAAACTTTTCCCGGCTCCCTGACAGCGGGCGAGCGCGGCGAGGCAGTGGGAGGGACGAGGGGAACTTGGAGGAGGGACAGAGGGAAAGGACGGGGATGGGGACAGCCCTCTCCAGCCGCGGCACCCTTTAGGGAGCGGCTTCCAGCCGGGAATTCCAGCCGGGAATTCCAGCCGGGAATCTGAGCTGGGAAAGCCCGGAATTCCAGCCGGGAATCCTGAGCCATTCCCGGTGGGATCACACCTTGGGATCACACCTTAGGGGCCTTGGCAAGGGAAGGGATCCACTGAGGGCTGGGGGTGGCACTTCCACTGGGAAAAGAGAGGGAAAAGTGGGATTGAGGAGGGGGGAAAAAATGGGAGAGGAGAGGGGAAAAATGGGAGAGAGGACAGGGAAAAATGGGAGAGAGGAGAGGGAAAAGTGGGAGAGAGGAGAGGGAAAAGTGGGAGAGAGGAGAGGGAAAAGTGGGAGAGAGGAGAGGGAAAAGTGGGAGAGAGGAGAGGGAAAAGTGGGAGAGAGGAGAGGGAAAAGTGGGAGAGAGGAGAGGGAAAAGTGGGAGAGAGGAGAGGGAAAAGTGGGAGAGAGGAGAGGGAAAAGTGGGAGAGAGGAGAGGGAAAAGTGGGAGAGAGGAGAGGGAAAAGTGGGAGAGAGGAGAGGGGAAAAATTAGGAGAGGAGAGGGGAAAAATGGGAGAGAGGAGAGGGGAAAACAATGGGAGAGAGGAGAGGGAAAAACAGGAATTGTTTCATCTCAGGCAGCGAGTTCAGTTGGATGCAGATCTGGGAATTACATAAACCGTTCCCAAAGGGAAGATCCCGTGTTTTCCCCAAATTAAAATCCTTGGATGACTCCTGACAAACCCTGGATCAGGAGAGGGCTGCTCCAGCCGTGTCCTCCCAGCTGGAGCGTGGCTGACCCCTGGATCAGGGAAAAGCCTTTGTTTGCCTGGAAAAACCTACGGATAGCGTGAATCATGGAATCATGGAATGCTTTGGGCCGGGAGCTCATCCCCTTCCAATTCCACGGGCAGGAATGCCACCCCTTGGAACACCCTGGATCCAAATCCCGGCTCATCCCGATCCTCCAGATCCCACGGGATCTCCTCTGCCGCCTCCCTGCCTTCCCGACCTCCCTTCCCGATTTTCTGGCATCATCCCGGGAGGTTTTCCCACGCCCAGGCTCAGTTTTTCCAAGCTCCAGCTGTTCCTGCGGCAGCTCCTTGATCCTGACCTTTGGGCCTCGGCAGCTCGGGAAGAGCGAGGCTGGAAACGAGGAATGTAAACAGAGGCCAGGAATGACAACAAATTCCCAAATTCCCTGGTTTCAGTGGAGGGGGAGCGTGCAGGGATTTCATCCCGCTCCGGATGATGCTCCCGGGGGGCTTTTCCCACTTTCCAGGGAGGGATGGATGCTCGGGAGCACCGCAAATCGCTCCAGAGCTGGATTTGGGATCGGGATTTCTGCCTCGGGATCGCGGGGAGCCGCTCCAAGCTGGAGCACGTGGCGATCTCATTCCCGATCCAGCGGCTCCGCTGAGCTCAGAGCTCCCGAGAATCGCTCCAAAACAAAACACTTGGAAGCAGAATTCCAGCCTCTCCCACAGTGTCAGCGCTTCCCGGAGCCAGGAAAGCAGGAAAACAGCATTCCAGCGTCTCCTGGAGCCGGGAAAACAGGGATTCGGCATTCCAGCCTCTCCCGGAGCCGGGAAAACAGGGATTCGGCATTCCAGCGTCTCTCGGAGCCGGGAAAACAGGAATTCGGCATTCCAGCCTCTCCCGGAGCCGGGAAAACAGGGATTCGGCATTCCAGCCTCTCCCGGAGCCGGGAAAACAGGGATTCGGCATTCCAGCGTCTCCTGGAGCCGGGAGAACAGGGATTCGGCATTCCAGCCTCTCCCGGAGCCGGGAAAACAGGGATTCGGCATTCCAGCCTCTCCCGGAGCCGGGAAAACAGGGATTCGGCATTCCAGCCTCTCCCGGAGCCAGGAAAACAGGGATTCGGCATTCCAGCCTCTCCCGGAGCCGGGAAAACAGGGATTCGGCATTCCAGCCTCTCCCGGAGCCGGGAAAACGGGGATTCGGCATTCCAGCCTCTCCCGGAGCCGGGAAAACAGGGATTCGGCATTCCAGCCTCTCCCGGAGCCGGGAGAACATCCTGGAGCTCGGAGTGGGAGAGCAGAGCCCGCGATGAGCCGGAGCTTTCCCACTCCGGGATTCTCCCAGGATTCCAAGGATCAGAGCCAGATCAGCCGGGAGAGCTCTGGGAACAGGGAAGCAGCGGGAGACCGCAGCTTGGGAAAGGAGAGGAAAGAAAAGCACGAAATTCCAGGATTGTTGGGATGGGAAGAATCCTTAAAACTCATCCAATTCCCAAGGGTGGGAACGCTTCCCTTGGGAATGGGATCAGCACCCGGAGCGCCCATGGAAGCGGGAAAATCCCAAATTTTGCTCCAAGAGGAAGGTTCCTCATCTCCCTCCCTGCGGTTCCTCCTCCTGCACTTCCCATCCCGGAGATTCCCATCCACCCTTTTTCCCAGGAGAACCCGGGATGCCACAGCCGCCAACTCCCGATCCACACCGATCCCAAAAAAACCCCAGGAAGCGCCGCTCCAGAGCCTCGGGGGCTTTGCTTTTCCTTCTCTTCAGAACAGGACCCGGGATCCCGGGATGCGCCGCCATTCCATCAGCTCCGACAGCACCCGGAGCACACGGAATTGCTGATATTCCCAAATCCCAGCCCGCTCCGAGTCACAGAGTCGCTTTATCCTTGAAATCCTTCTGGAATTCCGGGTGGGATCTCTCCAAACCCCGCTCCATCCATCGCTCCAGGCCTGCGGAATCGTTCCTTGTTTTTCCGCTGCGCCCACGGAATCTTTTCCGAGTCTCCATTACCCTGGAGCGGGGATGGATCATTAAAGGATTTATGGAAACAAAAAATTCCTTTATTTTCGCGTTGCCTCCCCATTCCCACCTGAAATCCATCCAAGGGAGCTCGGAATTCCCATCCTGCCACTTCCCAGCATCTGCTGGAAAAATCATCCTGGAATTGTCTGCCCTCGGCAGCTCATCCCAGCCCCAATTTGGGATTTATGGAAAAGGAATTCCATGGAGTTTTCCCCTTCACCCCCTGCCCGCAGCCCTTTCCGGCGCCTTCCCAAGGATCCACTGGATTGGGATCAGATGGGAATGGCTTGGACACAGCCCCTGGGGCTCCCCACCCACCCCCAGGCTGGGGGACAAACAGCTGGGAGGAAATTTTGGGAGTATTTCCAGCATTTTTGGGGCTCCCCAGGAGTGGGGTTTTCCCATTCTCCAGGTGGTTGTTTCCCCCTGGAAAATTCTCTGCGATTGTCTGCTCCTGGCAAGAAGCCACAGCTTCCCTGGGAATTCCATCCCAGCCCCTCCCAGGGAGGAATTCCATCCCCAAAACTCTCATCTTTTCCTTTCCAGCCATTCCCACTTTTCCTGCCACCTCGTATCCACGGAAAAAGGCCCTTTCCCTCTTTTTTGTAATCCCCTTTAAGTCCTGGAATGCCGCAGGGAATGTTCCCTGGAGCCTTTCAAGGCCAGGAATTCCCAGGTTTGGAAAAACCTTCCAGTAAAGACTGAAAATCCTGGAGCAGCTCTGGCTCTTAAAGGAAAAGCTCATTAAACACAAGGAATTCCGGGATGGTTTTTCCATGGAATTCCCTCCCTCCCTCCCTCCCGGGAGGTGACACCCCTGGGACAAACCTCCTCGGAATCCCACCTGGAATTCTGCACACGAAGCCACGGATCAGCCCGGAATGACTTTCCCGGGATTCAGAACAATCCGGAGCTTTTCCAGGGGCAATCCCTGCTCCAGGAGATCTGCAGGACACCCCAAATCCTTGGGGCAGCAGCCCTGCCCCAGCCCCACCTCCAGCCCTGCTAATTAGCGGCCCCCAATTAGCATTTAATGAGCTCATTTGCATAACCGCCCTCAGCTGCGGCTCCCAAAGGAGCCCCCCCCCCCCAAAAACCGGGATGGTCCCTAAGGATTCCTGGAGGGAATGACAGGGAGGGGAGGAACCCCTGGGGTGGATCCTGGGATCTGCTCCCAAAAAATGCTGGGATGGATCCTCGGATCAGCCCCCAAAATTCTGGGATCAATCCTCGGATCAGCCCCCAAAATTCTGGGATGGATCCTGGGATCAGCCCCCCAGAAATTCTGGGATAGATCCTGGGATCAGCCTCCCCAAAAAATGCTGGGATGGATCCTGGGATCAACCCCCAAAATTCTGGGGTGGATCCTTGGTGTAGCTCCCCAAAAATACTGTGGTGGATCCTGGGATCAGCCCCCAAAATGCCACAGTGAGCTCTGGATTCAGTTTCTCAAAATTCTGGGGTGAATCCTGGGATCAGCTCCCAAAATTCTGGGGTGAATCCTGGGATCAGCTCCCAAAATTCTGGGATGAATCCTGGGATCTGCTCCCCCAAAATTCTTGAGTGAATCCTGGGATCTGCTCCCCCAAAAGGCTGCACTGAGCTTTGGGATCAGCCCCCACCCTTTTGGGGCGGATCCTGGCAGACGGGAGGTGCGGATTTTGGGAATTCCGGGGGGAACGAGGAGCTTTGGGGGCTCCCTCAGGTGCTCCTCCATGGCCCTTCCCAAACCCTGCTCCCATTCCCGGGAATTGCGGGAACGTTTGGCTCGGTGGGAGAGGGGACCTGGTCCCTCTGTCCCCCTCTGTCCCCCCTCCCCTCACCCCAGGGAAATTCGGGAATGCTGATGGGGAGAGGGGAAAAACAGCAGCCGGGCCAAAGGTGTCGGGTTTGCCTTTAAAATTCCCGTCGGAGCCAAGAGCCGAACTCATCCATCAAACATCAGACTGCAGGCATGGAAAACCTTCCTTAAATTCCCCGGGCCGCCTTCCCACGGCCCGGGATTCCTGCCAGGAGCCCCTTTTCCGTGCCCGAGTTTTCCGAGCTGCCACCGGATCCGCCAGGTTTCCAAATCCAGTTTTTCCCCCGGCAGATCGGACTCGGGGTGGCTGTAAATCCAGGCTCCGTTTCCACGGAATTCCGTATCCATCCCTGCCGGAGCCTGGGAAATGAGCTCCCGGTGCAATTCCAGAGGCTCCGGTTGGATTCTTGCTGGGAGATTCCACGCTGCCCTCATTCCCACTGGACGCAGCTCCCTGTAGGAGATCAATTATAGGATATTAAAACTCTGGGAATTTCCTGGAAGCTCCCACGGCTCAGGGAGTCCAGGGTATCCAAATGTACATGGATTGGGAACATCCCCCATAAACCTGGATCTTGGCGCAGGGCTTTATCCCAAAAATGTGCCCCACCTTTTCCTCTCATCCCTCGTGCATTATCCGTTGGCACCGGGAAAAAGGAGGAATTTTGCAGAAGTCCAGGGGGTCACCGTAATTCCCAGACCATGGAAGATGTAGGGAAAACGTTGGATTTGGGGAATGGGGATGGAGCAGAGCCACCCACGCACGGAGATTTCCCACCTCAGCCCACCCGGATTCCATGGGAATTGTGTCATCCCCTTGGATTTTCCCGTTTAAACCTTCCCTGCCTGGGTTTCCCAGGATCCCACAGGTTCACCTTCCTCCATCCCTCTGCTTTCCCATTGGAAAATAAATCTGGAAGGGCAGAAAATAAGGAAGCTGGGATTTGCACTGAACACGGACACATGAAAATTATGGAATCCTGGAATGGTTTGGGTGGGAAGGGACCTCAACCCCATCCCCTTCCATGGGCTGGGACATTCCCACTATCCCAGGCTGCTCCAAGCCTCATCCAAGCTGTTCCCGGACACTCAAATCCCCAATATTCCTCTCTTCACCCCCAAAATCCCAACATCTCTTCCCGCCGGATTTCTCTCCTCGTTTCCCTCTCCATCATCCTCTCCCAAGCTTTTCCCATCCTGTGGAATCCACACCTCACCCACAGCTCCCCTTCCCAGGGATCCCCAATCCCGGCGGATGGGAGGCCGAGGGTACCGCTTGGAGCTGGGAATTCCAGCCCCACCTCCCTCTCCCGTGCCCTCGGAATGCTTTTCCCCCCGGGAGGAGCCGCCTCGTCTCCGATCCCTTCACCCGCTGGAATTTTCGTTCCTGCGCCGCATTCAGTTCGTTCTTGGAATGAGCAAAAGCAGCTCCGGACTCGCCTCCCAGCTCCCTGCGAAAAGCGGGATCTTTTCCAGGGATAATGGGAAGCAGATGCCTGCGGCGGAGGGAAGGGGCAGCAGACGGAGCTGTTTGTTCCCGCTCACCGCGGCTGGAAATGGAATCCGCTCCCTTTCAAATCCCGGGATTTGGGTTGTCCGTGCGGTCCCGGGGCCGGGCGTTGTTATTGCAGAGGAGCTTCCATCCAAAGGGATGAACGCCCATCCCTGGCCCTCTCTGTCAATTATCCGCTCTGGAATCCAAACACGACACTCCGGATAATTGGCGGCTGCGGCGGCTCCGGGATATTCCGGGACACTCTGCCATGCCCAGGCTGGGTGTCGTATCCATGGCATTCCCATTCCTCTGGAATTGTGGGCAGGGCCAAGGATGCGTTGGAATTTGGCTGCTCGGGCCCGGCAGCGACGGGAGCATCCTGGAATGGGAACCTCTGGATGGGCCACGGCAGCAGCTCCGTGGGGTTTTCCCTAAGGATCAGGATTTGCCACGGGAGGATCATCCATCCTTAATTCCAGAGGGAATGGCGGTGCTGAGGGGGACCTGGAACACCTGGAGAGATTTCCCTAATGGATCTGGGGGGTTGTGGGGGCAATGGGATCCCCACCGGGGTGGGACTGTCATGGCCGATGGGAAGATTGGGACAACCATGATGGAAAGATTGGGATCGTCATATCCAATGGAAGGATTGGGATCGTCATATCCAATGGTAACATTGGGATCACCATACCCAATGGAAAGATTGGGATCCCCACATCCAGTGGAAAGATTGGGATCACCACATGCAATGGAAAGATTGGGATCCCCACATCCAGTGGCCTGGTGGATCATGGTCAGTCCCTCCAGCTCTCTGGTACTGACGGATTCCAGTCATTCCCAAGGCTGGAGCATTTCCGTCTCCCATCAGTTTCCATCTCCCGACCATCCATCCAATCATCCATCCATCCATCCATCCATCCATCCATCCATCCATCCATCCATCCATCCCTCCATCCATCCCTCCATCCATCCCCCTGGATCGAATCCATGCTGTGCTGGCCCCTCATCCAGCACCATCCCGGATGTGGAGCACTCCGGTGACATTCCACAGCCATTCCACATCCCAGCAATTTCCTGATGTCCCCAGGCCCATCCCAGTGCAGTGGGATTCCAAATTTCCAAGATTTTCATCCCAGGAAGGGTAAAGCTTATCCTTGGAGCTCGGGAAGCTGAGGAATGAGGAAAGGGCTGAGGAAGCCTCTCCATCCTCGGATTCGGGATAACTTGGACAAGATTTTTCCCGGGATCTTTCCCTGAGCGAGGCGGCGTCTCGTGCTGACATCATCCGTGTCCCCAATCCCTGGCCGAGGCCGGTCTGCTCTTCCCGCATTCCCAGCCGGCCAGGCGGGAATTTTCCCGAGGATTTGTTTGAATTGCTCTCATCCAGCCCGGCAGCGGCTCCAGGAAACGAAATTCCGGGATAACCAGAGGGGTGGGATGAGGAAGGACGGGAAATTGTCCACGCGTGGGCTCCGGAGGCTGCGGGGCGGGGCACGGGGGACCCCAAACCGGATTTTGGGAATGATTTTGGGAAATGGAATGGTTCCTTATCCCGGTTTATATCCCTGATCCCGGGTTTCTCGGGAATTCCGCTCATCCCGAGGGATGCGCGCTGTCCCCGCAGTGTCCCCGCAGTGTCCCCGCCGTCGCCGCGCCACGCGGCCGCTCCCAGGCAGCTTCCCATTCCCAAGGATTTCCGCAGCGATTCCCTCCCGGCAGAGCCAGGAGAGGGAGCCCGAGCCGCTCCCGGCGCGCTCCAGCCGCGGACTCTGCCCTCCATCCGCGGACTCCGCGCTCCATCCGCGGACTCTGCCCTCCATCCGCGGACTCTGCCCTCCATCCGCGGACTCTGCGCTCCATCCGCGGACTCCGCGCTCCATCCGCGGACTCTGCCCTCCATCCGCGGACTCTGCCCTCCATCCGCGGACTCTGCCCTCCATCCGCGGACTCTGCCCTCCATCCGCGGACTCCGCGCTCCATCCGCGGACTCTGCCCTCCATCCGCGGACTCTGCGCTCCATCCGCGGACTCTGCGCTCCAGCCGCGGACTCTGCGCTCCATCCGCGGACTCTGCGCTCCATCCGCGGACTCCGCGCTCCATCCGCGGACTCCGCGCTCCAGCCGCGGACTCTGCCCTCCATCCGCGGACTCCGCGCTCCATCCGCGGGGCCGCGGCCAGCGGGACCCGCGCTCCCCATCCCCCGGGACGCGCCGAGGCTGCGGAATTCCCGCTCACAGATCCCCCCGGGAATGGGGGGGGCCGGGAATGGGGGGCCTGGATCCAGTGCCGCTGGAGCATTCCCGCTGGCCTTCCCGTGGGATCCTCCTGGGCTGTGGGAGACACATTCCAGAGGGCACCGGGACCGACCCAGAATGTCTGGTGCTGCTGGGAATTCCGGGATCTCCTGTGCTGCTGGGAATTCCGGGAATCTGATGGGGATTCAGGGATCTCTGGTGCTGCTGGGGATTCCAGGATTCTGATGGGGATTCCGGGATGCTGATGGGGATTCAGGGATGCTGATGGAGAAGCAGGAATGTCTGGTGCTGCTGGGAATTCTGGGATACTGATGGGGATTCAGGGATCTCTGGTGCTGCTGGGAATTCCAGGATTCTGATGAGGATTCCGGGATGCTGATGGGGATTCAGGGATCTCCGGTGCTGCTGGGAATTCCGGGATGCTGATGGGGATTCAGGGATCTCCGGTGCTGCTGGGAATTCCGGGATGCCGCTGGAGAGGCAGGAATGTCCAGTGCCGATGGAGAAGCAGCTGCGGCTGGGCTGGAGGAGGCCCGGACACAGCTCCCGGGTCCCGCTCGGTGCCAGCAGGAGAACGGAACTCCTGGAACTCTTTCCAGGTGCTGAGCATCTCCCTTTCCTGGGATCGGGATCGTGGATCTTCTCCGTGCAGGTCTCCAACCCCCAGGAAAGCAAATCCAGTGTGGAGCTGGAATGGAATCCCAAGGAACCTCCAGAGCCAAACCTGAGGCACAAAATCCCTGGGATCTGGCACTGCCTTCGTTTGGATCCCAAATGGAATAAAATCCTCTCCAGCCTTCCCAAAGCCGGGATTTGGAATTGCTGGGCTGTCCTGGTGGAGCCTGAGCTGGATCCTGACCGTGCCAGAGGAATTCCCTCTGGGAAGAGACCAGCAAATTCCCAAATTCCTAAATTCCCAAATTCCCACCCCATCCAGAGCTGAGCCCCCAGCATTCCCCCTTTTCCCAGCTTGGATGAGGGGCTGCACCAGCTCCCCCTCCCAGCTGCTTTCCCAACATCCCTGAGCTCCTCCCAGGCCGCATTTGGGATTTGGGGAGATGCTGGGATTGACCCCAGTGTGGAAAATCCAGATCCATCCATCAGCAGCACCAGATCCCGGGATCCTCCCAGCTCCGGCCTCTTCCCACGGCTTTCCCTCCCTGCCCATCCTACCTTTCCCACGAGTTTTCCCAAGCAGTTAATTGGTGCTCATTAATCCCAGCGGCTCCAGGAGGAACGGGGGCTCCCTCTGGAATGGCAGCGGCGCCTCCAAGGCTTTGGAAGAACCAGGATCCTCCTCCTCCAGCTTCTCCCAGCCTGGATATTCCCTGTCCCGAGCTCGGCTCCATCCCGAGCATCCTCTCATCCCACAGGATCCTCCTGCTTCCAGCCCCGCTCGGGGAAAACGCGGTTTTCCTGGGAAAGGTCACGGCTGGGCGGGCCGGGATTTAGAGGCTTCTCCCGCTGGCTGATGTCATTAATTCCCATTAATTGCATTAACCTTTCCCACACTTTCCAGCCCGGCCCACGTGGTTTATCCTTAAAAATAGTCGATTTCCAAGGAATATCAGGGATTTGTTTTCCCCCTCCTTGTTGTCAGATCTGCTGGTTTTTTTACAGGGAAGCTCAGCCTGGGAATAAAACTCACCTTCCGTCAGATTCTTGGCTGAATAATCTCCTTGTAAAGAAGGAAATCCATGGTTATGGGCAGTGCTTCCAGGGGAGTGGGGAATGCCTTTGGAATCGGCCTCGAGTCATTTGGAATAAATGAAAGGAATTGGGGCAACATCTGACGCTGGAGAATTCCAGGCCTGGGCTGCATCCTGCTGCCGTCATTCCCTGGAGACGAGGAGCTCCAATGCTGTTTTCCCCCTAAATATTTATTCCCTCATCTCCAGCCCTGGAGATCTTGAAATGCAGGAGAAAATTCCTGGATTTGGGGTGTGCAGGGCGACACAGGGATGCTCCTCGATTTATTTAATTAATATCAGAATTCCCCAAATTCCCCCGAATTTCTTTGGAATTGATGCCATCAGGAGCAGGGTTTCCTTGGTGGCGAGACGGGAACTGGAATAAAATGATCCGGAATTTATTGTGGGGCCTGGATTTGGGAGGAATTTGGGAACACGAGGGGACACTGGGCTCCTAAATGACTACAGGAATATCTAAACAGACACGGATTATATAAATTTATACGGAATATCCATCCCTCATCCCGAGGGACGGTGGAAGTGTCGCTGCCCGTGGCAGGGGCGCGATGCGATGAGCTTTAGGGCCCTTCCCACCTCAGCATTCCAGGATTTCCCGGCCCTGCTCGGACGGGAGGGAGCGACCGCTGCCGCACCGCGGGCCGTGCCCTGATAGCCGGGAATCAGCACCGGGAAAGGGATGAGGGGCTGGGAAAGGGCTCCGGGGGCTGGGAAAGGGCTCCGGGGCCCACAAAGGGTTAAAAAGCGGCGGTCCCGTCCGGCCCCCCCGCTCGGGGCCGCTCCCGCGGGCGGCGCTGCTGCCGCTCCGTCCCCGCTGACATCACGGCCCCGCCGCGCCGAGCTCCGCGGCCGCCGAGCTGCGGGAGCGCTCCCCGCCCGCCCGCGGGGCTCAGCCCGCGCCCACCCTCCTCCTCCTCCTCCTCCTGCCTTCCTCGTCTCGTCCTCCTCTTCCTCCTCGCCCTCTCCCCGCACCGATTCGCTCCGCCGCCGCGCCAGCCGCATGCTCGTGCCCGAGGTAAGGACCTGCCGTGCGCGGCCCCGCCGCTGCCGCCGCCCGCAGGTGCCGCGCAGCCCCGGCCCGCCCGGCCCCGGCCCCGGTCCCGCTGCTCCCGCTTCTCCCGCTTCTCCCGCCGCTCCCGCCGCCCCTGCCCGGGATCCGAGCGCGGCCGAGCCCCTCCCGCGCCCGCGGCCGCTCCGGCCCCGCAGCTCTGCTGCAGTTTTAACCCTTGGAGGGGGCGGCGGCGCGGGGCGGGGGGGGCTGGACGGCCGCGATCCCGAACCGAGCATCCCCCAAAACCGCGCATCCCCCGAACCGCGCATCCCCGAGCCCCCCGATCCCGAACCGCGCATCCCCAGACCGCGCATCCCCAAAACGGAGCATCCCCCGAACCGCGGGTCCCCCCCGGACTGAGCATCCCCAAAACCGCGCATCCCCAGAGCCGCGAGCCCTCCTCGAACCGAGCATCCCCCAAAACCCAACATCCCCAAACCCAGCGTTCCCCGGACCGAGCATCCCCCCCCGGGCCGCGGATCCAGCCCCCCCTCTCCGGAGGTCGCTCATCCCCCCCGGCCGAGCATCCCCCGGGACCCCTAAGCCTCTTTCGGGCCGGCAGATGCTGCCCGGGCCTCTACAGGTGGCGGGAAGGGCGGGGAAAACCTCGGGAATGGCGCGGGGGGGATTAGGGATGCGCACGGGGGGAGGCGGTGGGAGGGGGCGGTGGGGGCTCGGCAGCCTCGCCCCGAGCGGGAGGGCTGGGGGTGCAGAGCCCCCAAATCCATCCCAGAGCAGACCCGGGAGGGTGGAGAGCCCCCAAATCCATCCCGGAGCAGCATCGGGTGGGTGGGGAGCCCCCAAATCCATCCCGGAGCAGCATCGGGTGGGTGGGGAGCCCCCAAATCCATCCCGGAGCAGCATCGGGAGGGTGGGGAGCCCCCAAATCCATCCCGGAGCAGCATCGGGTGGGTGCGGAGCCCTCAAATCCATCCAGAGCAGCCCCGGGTGGGTGAGGAGCCCCCAAATCCATCCCGGAGCAGACCCGGGTGGGTGGGGAGCCCCTAAATCTATCCGGAGCAGCCCCGGGAGGGTGGAGAGCCTCCAAATCCATCCCGGAGCAGCCCCGGGTGGGTGCGGAGCCCCCAAATCCATCCCGGAGCAGCCCCGGGAGGGTGGAGAGCCTCCAAATCCATCCCGGGGTAGCCCCGGGTGGGTGCGGAGCCCCCAAACCCATCCCGGAGCAGCCCCGGGTGGGTGCAGAGCCCCCAAACCCATGCGGAGCAGCCCCGGGAGGGTGGAGAGCCTCCAAATCCATCCCGGAGCAGCCCCGGGTGGGTGCGGAGCCCCCAAATCCATCCGGAGCAGCCCCGGGTGGGTGCGGAGCCCCCAAATCCATCCGGCTGGGCTCTCCCCGGTTCCTGCCGCTCCGCAGGGAAGGTTGTCCTTCCCCAGGGCTGTTCCCATCTCTTCCCACACGGAGTCCATCCCGCTCTCCCATCCCGGGGCAGCTCCAGCTCCGAGGATGTGCCCTGGGAGCGATCCCGAGCCCCCGGATCCTGTTGGATTTGGGACACGGGGCAAAGGGACAGCTCCAGACTGAGAGAGCTGTGGGATTTGGGAGCAGGGAGCTCCAGTTCCAGCCTGGAACTGGAATTTCTAATTCCAGGGAGCTCCAAGCCTGTCCTGGCTGTCCCCGGCCCGAGGGTGTGGCACTGACATTCCAAGGAAGGAGCCTCGGGAAGGGTCACGGGGCAGGAAGGGCCTGGAATGGCCTCGGTAGGCTCTGGGAATGGCCCTGATGATCCCATGAGAGCCCTGGGATTGGGACACCGGCTGGGAATGGCGCCGGAGGAACCGAGAGCAAACGGGGCTGGAGCTGATCCCTCTCCAAAGCCTGGAACGGGGTGTGGGAATGTCCCAATAACCCCACGCCGGTGGCTCGCAGTGAAAATGGGAACAAATCCCTCTTTCCCATCTTTATCCTTAGGAAAAGATTTGTGGGATGTCATCAGTGCTGGCCTTTGGGGTTGGCTGTTCCCAGGGGCCAATCCCAATCCCTGCCATTCCCAATCCTTGACAATCCCAAACCCTGCCAATCCCAAACCCTGCCAATCCCAATCCCTGCCATTCCCAATCCCAATCCCAATCCCTGCCGTTCCCAATCCCTGCCAATCCCAATCCCAATCCCAATCCCAATCCCTGCCAATCCCAATCCCTGCCAATCCCAATCCCTGCCATTCCCAATCCGTGGGAAAGCAATTCCAGAGGGGGATTGACAGCCGGGCCTGAACCTGGGTTATAAAAAAGTTCAATTGGGATAGAGGAGTCCCAAATTCCCAGATATCCAGGGGCACGGTTGGAAGCTGGGCTGGGAATTTGTCGTGCTCATTCCCAGGGATTTTTGGGAGTGGGAACGGATTTATCCAGAGTTAGGGTGGGAAAAGGCCCCAGGGAAAGCACCTGCAGCAGGATGGGGAATTTTCTGTTAATTTTCAAGGAATGGGGGATTTTCCTGTTAGTTTTCAGGGAATGGGGGATTTTCCTGTTAGTTTTCAGGGAATGGATGTGCAAACGGAACAGATCTCCGTCATCTGTCCCAAAATTCCTTCTGTTAGATCCACGTCAAGCTCTCCCTATGGATTTTCTCTCCCGCAATGTAGGATTGATGAAATCCCAGGAAAATGCAGGAGCAGGTTCCTGACCTGGCACAGATTGGATTCCAGGGCCTCTCCAGCCAAAACTGGGACACGGATCCCAGCGCTGGGAATGTGTCCCGATGTCCCTGGGCATTCCCAGGATGCGGAGAGGGAAAAGGGAAGCGGCACAAGGATCTGTGGGAGAGGAGAGGCTTTTCCGGGATGGTTTTGGCTCTCGGGGTCAGAGCAGATCCAGGAAAAGCTCCGGCGGTCCAGAGCTGGGATTTGGGGATGGGAATTGTGTGTTCCCACAGCGGGGCAGGAAAAGGGGGAGCCCCAGGGAATTCCTGGATCTGCATCCTGCCCCAGCTCCGGCCTTATCCAGGACAGGCGTTTGGGATTCTCCTCCCATGCTGGAGCCGCTTCCCAGGCGGAGCTGGGAACCACGGACAGGCTCTCCCAAACTTTGTAAACATTCCTGGAGGAAAATCCAGCTGAAAAGCAGCAGCAGGGGCCTCGATCCTGAGGCATCAGAGAGAGAGCCCAAAAAGCTTTCCCTGGGGTTTTCCTGGGATGCAGGAGGCCAGGAGAAGGTGGGGAAGGGGCTGGAATATCTGCTGGGAATGTGGGGAAGGAGCTGGATCCATCCCCGTCCCGAGCCGCCCCCTCCCTTCCCACGGGAAGAGCGCATGGAGCTGCGGCTCAGCCCAGGCCCCGCTCCTGGGGGAGTCGGGAAGCCAGGAATTAAAAATAGGATGGAGCTGGATCCATGGAAATGCAGGCACAGCCCACGCCCGGCGCTCCGGAGCTGCCCGAATTCCAGGGCACCTCCCGGGCATCACGGAATGGCCACTCCGGCTTTTTTCCCAGCTTTCCATGCCGTAGGAATCAGGGATCACTTCATCCCTTTCGTGGATCATCCGGGCCCGGAAGGAGTTGGGGCCTTGGGGATGGAAATCCATCCCAAATGTGGGAATTTCCCCGTGGTTTATCCCTCACCCCGGATAATGCCGGGAAGCAGCAGGAGCGGGGAAATGATGGAAGAGGGATTTGAGGGAGAAGGGGTGGATGTGAGTCACGGGATTGGGGACAGAAACAGAGAGATTCCTTTGCTGTGGAAATGGGATCGCTGGGAATATCCCAGCGGGAATTCCGTGGCCAGGGAGGGGCTGGAGAATTGAGCCCTGGATCAGGGCAGGAGTCACCGGCGCTCCCAAATCCCTACCATTCCAGAGGCTGATTCCAGACCCCTGGATATAACTGACAAATTGATGGGAGCCTTCCCAAACTTACTTCCTGTAAGTTTGGGAAGAGGGGTTGGGAATGGCTGGAATTTCTGCTGGAAAACGCTGGCTAAAGGACGGTGCCATGTGGGAGATCCCAGGATGATCCCACGGCTCCTCAGGCTTCAATTGGCAAAATCACGGAGCCAAAGGAATGGGAATGGCTCATCCTGGGAGCATGGCAAGGAAATGGAGCCAAGCCCAGATTCCAGAGGGGAAATTCCAACTATTCCCTGTCCAGATCAAACAGGAAATAAACAATGCCCCACGGAAGTTATCCACGGCTGGGGGGTTGGGACACCGGGATATTCCTGGTGGGAAGTCCCAGTGTCCTCTGCCGCCTTGGAAGGGCAGATTTAGTGGCCAGAGCAAATGCTGATCCATGGAAAAGCTGATACGGGATCAATCAGCCGGAAGCTCGATGGAATCACGGGGCTGTGCGAGCAGGAACTGGGCTTTGGATAACACGGATTGATTCCCAGGGAGTGCAGGGGGAAGGCTTCTCCGGGAGGGGCTGGAAATGGATTTGATGGAGCAGCCTGTCCTTGAGAATTCCAGACACCCAAAGGGACAGAGGGACAGGACACAGGGAATGGCTTCCCACTGCCAGAGGGCAGGGATGGGTGGGATATCGGGAAGGAATTCCTGGCTGGGATGGAATTCCCAGAGAAGATGTGGCTGTCCCTGGATCCCTGGAGTGTCCAAGGCCAGGCTGGAGCAGCCAGGGATAGTGACAGAGAGAATCCATGGCAGGTGGGAAATGGGATATTTCCTGCCTCATTATTCCTTAAAATTCCTTCCCTTCCCTTCCCTTCCCTTCCCTTCCCTTCCCTTCCCTTCCCTTCCCTTCCCTTCCCTTCCCTTCCCTTCCCTTCCCTTCCCTTCCCTTCCCTTCCCTTCCCAAACCTTCCCTTCCCAAACCTTCCCTTCCCTTCCCAAACCTTCCCTTCCCAAACCTTCCCAAACCTTCTTCCCGAGTTGTTCCCAAAGCCTGGGAAAAGCCCAGGATCTCTGGGATCGCTGGGGTTGGGGACAGGGATAAGGAGCCATTGGAGCCACCCCTGTTCCAAGAAATATTCCCCTCGTCAAAGGCATCGTGTCCGGCCCTCGGCTTTTTAATGAGTTTTAATTGGGATTCAGCGGAATTAATTGGGATTCAATGGCATTAATTGGGGTCGTTAATGGGGCCTGGCGGGATGGCCGCGATCTGTAACTCACACCCGGCCGGGCAGGGTCATTCCCGCCCCCCTTCCCGCTCCTTTTCATGGAATTTTATCAAACCATGAATAGTCCCATTCATGCCCGGCCCCGAGGAGCCCAATCCCGGATTCCTATCTCCCGAGTCATCCCCAAATCTGGCAGCGGGGACGATCTCCGGGCGGCGGCAGCTGCCCCCCGAGCCCGAGAGTCCCCGCGCTCCCGGCTGGCCCCAGCGCCGCTCCCACCAGCCCCGCGCTCCTTTGTTCGTGGCAGAGCCGCTGGCAAGGGCCCCTGGCCGCGGATCCCGGCGGGAATGGCGCTGGGAAAAGCTCCGGGAGCAGAACGCCGTGCCAGGGAACGGCTGCAGCGGCCGAGGTGTTGTTGGAGTGGCAGAGAGCGGAAAAATCGGGATAAATCGGGATAAATAGGGATCAGCCCGCGGGATCCGAGCCCAGATCGCCGTCCGGCTGGGGGAGATCCTGTTGGATGGGAAATGTGGGAATGCTGGAGCAGGGAATGGTGGCGGCCACGTCCCTGCGCCCCAGCCGAGCTTTTCCAAGCTGTTGCTCCAAGCTGGTCCCGAAGGCACGGAATTTCAGGATCGGGATGGGAGCCGTGCGTGCCCTCCCAGTCCTGGCACGGAGCTCAGCCCCATCCCGACGGGATTCCAGCCGGGATTTTCCCCTCTGGATTGGTGGTTCCTTCCAGCAACACCTGCTGTGCAAATCCCGGCGAGCTGGGCCTTACGGAAAAATCCTCCCGTGCCAAAAGGTTGGGAAGAGCCGTGCTCCAGCGAAATTCCCGGCGGTGCATCCCGGGAAACTGCTGGGGTGGGAACAGGGGCTGCCGGCAGCAGGGATGGTGTCCATGGAGTGAATTCCCTTTGGATTTGGGAGTGGGAATGACCTGAAAGGCTGTAAGCCACATCCCTGGAATGTCAGCCCGGATGGGGCTTGGAGCAGCCTGGGGTAGCAGGAGGTGTCCCTGCCCATGGAATGGGGTGGGATTTAAGGTCCCTTCCCACCCAAACCATTCCATGATTCCCGGAGATGCTGGTCGGATTCGGATCCCTGCGGAGCCGTGGATTTCCCCCTGGAATCAGCCCTTGGAATGCCACTGGAGTTAATCCCAGCATCCTCCGGATCCTGATCCGTGTGGAGCCGTGGATTTCCCCCTGGAATCAGCCCCTGGAATGCCACCGGAGTTAATCCCAGCATCCTCCGGATCCTGATCCGTGTGGAGCCGTGGATTTCCCCTTGGAATCAGCCCTTGGAATGCCACCGGAGTTAATCCCAGCATCCTCCGGATCCTGATCCCCGGCCCCGCGCTTGGTGCCACCGAGGTTCGGGGTCGATCCCGGCTGGAATTCGGGATCAGGCGGCAGCTCCCGTAACCCAAGGGTTTTTCCCTCTTTTCCAGGCGCCTGGAGCAGCCCCGATTCCCTGAGCTCCGTGTCCATCCCGGAGTGTCCGGCGGCGCCCGAGCAGCGCGGAGCAGAGCAGGGCAGGTGAGGATCCCGAGGGAACCGATGGGAACATTCCCGGGATGCGGCGCCGTGCCCGGGGTGGGAATCTCCCGTCCGCTGCCACTCCCATCCCAAATTTCCCTGCCGGAAGCTGGGAAGACACTTCCATGGCCGGAGGGGCGTTTTTTATTCCGTGGCTTTCCTCCCAAAATCGGACCCGTTATCCCAAAGGATCCCTGCGGATCCATCCCGCGGAATGCTCGGTCTTCGTGGGAATGAGGGTGAGGGAAATCAGTGAAAGAAATGAACCAAAAGGAAAATAATTGGAAAGGAAAATAATTGGAAAAATGATTTCCGAAAGGAAATATTGGCCAGGGATGAGCATTCCCGCGAGAACTGATCCGGAGGGATCCGAGCTCCCGGCGGGATCGCCCCAACCTCCGGCAAAGGGAACCGCTCGTGTTAGGAGGAAACAACCCAATTCCAGAAAAATCCAAGGAAAAGCAGGGAGAAGCCGAGGTCTGGGGCCCATCCCGGGGCGGGGGAGGGCCATCGCGGCCGCCGCTCGGCCAGCTCCCGGCTCTGTGCCGGGAAAACAAGGAGAACAAGGATAGCCATGAGGATAACAAGGCTCCCTTGCCTCGCTCCGGAGCGTTCCGCTCGCCCCGGAGCCGCAGCACAAGGAAAGGCTTGTCCGGGCTCGGGTTCCCGGGGCCGGGAAGGGGGGCCGGTGCCTCCCGCACCCCGACCCGGCCATCCCGTGACCTCCGTCCTCCTCCGGCGCTTCCTGGGAATCTGCAGCCTGGAATATTGAGTGGATCCTGTTTGTTTCCCTTCCTCTTTTATTTATGGATTTTTTTGCTGTTCTTTTTGCTTTGTTTCTGTCGGTGAAGTTTGACCCCCGGCTGGGAGAAGCTTCCCAAAAAAACCAAAAAGGTTTGGAAGCTGTCCGGGAGCTGGGATGGGAACGGAGCCGCCGGAGCCTCCCGCGGGATGCTGCACCCCAGGGTGCTCATTCCCGGGAATATTTGGGATATTTTCGGTGGAAAACAGCAAGCAGGATGAGCTGCCGGAGCTGCTCCCCGGAGCTCTGTTCCCTGCTTTGGAAAAATCCCAGGATAAATAAATTTCCATGGCTCACGTCCTGTGCAGAGCTGGGGCTTGGAAAGGGATTTTTTCCAGGCTATCCCAATGTTTCTGCTCCCGGTGGATTTTTTCCCCCAATTCTTCGATCCTCTCCCACCCAGCACTTCCCTAAGGAATTTTTTCCCCATGGGATCCGGGAGCCACCCTTTTCCTGGACACTTCCAGCCCTTTAATCCCCACTTTAAAGTGGCCTTTCCCTCTTTTTCCGGTTAAAAACCTGACTTTAGGAAAAGTTGGATTTATGGGATCTTCCCACCGGAGGATATTCCCTTGGAATAGAGGCAGCCTTTCTCATTTTGCTCCAAACTCCTGGATCCCGGCTGGAAAGTTCTGTTGGATCCAAGGATTTGTGACGAGATGTGAAATAATCCCCACGGATGAGCCCCGGGCTCGGTCCCGCTCATTCCAATGGGAAAAGAGACTTTCCTCCCTCTCTGGTTTCCCTAAAATCCCCTCGGGTTGGGAAAAAGCCTGGAGCCGTTTTTTTCCCCTCAAGGAAATGGGAAATTCCCGGGGGTGGTGCCCCAGGGCAGCTCCGGGGGCTGGGAATTCTTTGTGCTCCATCCGGAGCTTCCCGGGGCGGGAAGGGCTCGGGAAACAGAGTGGGAGGAAAACTGGGCTCGCTTCCGGAATTCCTGGCCGAGGGGGAGATTTGGGATTGTTCTCGGCACGGGGGCCCGCGGAAGGTTTGCTTTTCCTCCTCCAGAAGTTTTCCCGGAGGGAAAAACGATCCAAACTCCGCTCCCGGAGGGTGCTGGGGATGGTTTTCCCATCTTCCCGTGACATCTGCGGGGCCGTGGGAAGCAGCTCCGTGCTCCGGGAGCGATGAGGATCCATGGGAACAGCCCAGCTCCATCCAGCCTGGCTCGGAGCCTTTTCCCAGGGCTTGGGAAGAGCAGAGGCCCTTCCCGGGATCCTGAGGAAGTCAAAATCCTTGAAAAATCAAACTCCAGGGAAATCCCAGGCCGGCCAAACCTCGGCTGGCAGATATCGCTCCGGGAATGTTCATTCCTCTCGGGGTCAATGGGATGAATCCCAAATACTTGTCCAACCGATCTCCTGCTCTTCCCAAGCTGGAAAAACATGGATATCTCCTCCCTCTTCTCCTTACCCATCACTAGGGACAAGTGGCTTTCCCGAATTCCAGCCATCCCTTTCCTGAATTCCAGACATCCCTTTCCCAAATTCCAGACATCCCTCTCCCAAATTCCAGCCATCCCTTTCCCAAATTCCAGCCATCCCTTTCCCAAATTCCAGACATCCCTCTCCCAAATTCCAGCCATCCCTTTCCCAAATTCCTGCCATCTCTTTCCCAAATTCCAGCCATCCCTTTCCCAAATTCCTGCCATCTCTTTCCCAAATTCCAGCCATCCCTCTCCCAAATTCCAGCCATCCCTTTCCCAAATTCCAGCCATCCCTTTCCCAAATTCCAGCCACACCTTTCCCAAATTCCAGCCATCCCTTTTTTCCCTCCCGGCGGAATTTTATCTTCCCACGTGGTGCCTGAGGATGGAGGGATTGGGAATGTGAGTGTTTTTTGGGAAGAGGCTCTTTTCCCGAGGTTTCCGTGTGTTTATCCTGGGGTTTATGGATCCCGGAGGTGTTTCCTGGGATGGGAGCTGTTCCCTCCTTTTCCCAGCTGTTTGTGCCACCAGCCAGGTGCATCCATGGGGAGCAAACTGGGATTTTTCCTGCCCAGTGTGGGATTTGGGGCTCAGAATGGCGGGAATGGGGTCTGACAGAGCCCTGGGATGGGGCCGGGAATGTCCCACATCCCTGGGAATCCATGGATTCCGTCTGTCCCTGTCCCAGGAAGCTCCAAGCCCCATCCCGGAATATTCCAGGGCTGGGGCAGCTGCAGCTTCCCTGGGAATCCTGTGCCAGGGCCTCCCCGCTTTCCCAGGGAAGAATTCCTTCCCAAAATCCCGCAACCCCGCCCCCTTCTCACGGAAATCCATTCTTTTTGTGGAAATACTCTGTCCTCTGGAAGAAGTCGGGAATGTGGAATTATCCCAAACCGGGGAGGAGGAGATGGGGCTGGAGCCGCGGCTCCTGCAGGAATTCCCCTCGGGAGCGGTAGGAAGGGTCTGGGTGTTTTCCCTGGAATTCCCAGGATGGTGAACGGAATTTTTTCCCTCTCTGCGCAGAGCCCTCGGCGAGTCCATGAGGGACAAGTCTGACGTGCTGGGGAGCAAGCGCGGCCTGGTGAGTGTCCCGAGCCGGGAATTCCCACAAGGCTGGGACAAAATCCATGGAAAATGCATCCCGAGCGAGCCCCGAGCCCCCCGTGGGCTGGCTCCGCTCCGGAGATCCCTTGGAGCAAAGGGAATTCCCTTCATTTCCACCGCACATCCCACATTCCTTGGGGTTTCCATCGGAGCGTTGAGGCGTCGATCCCCCAGCCAGGCTGGATCAGGAATTCCAGCCCCACGGCCAGGCTGGATTGGGAATTCCAGCCCTGGGGCCAGGCTGGATCAGGAATTCCAGCCCCATGTCCAGGCTGGATCAGGAATTCCAGCCCCATGGCCAGGCTGGATCAGGAATTCCAGCCCCATGGCCAGGCTGGATCAGGAATTCCAGCCCCGCGGCCAGGCTGGATTGGGAATTCCAGCCCCGGGGCCAGGCTGGATCAGGAATTCCAGCCCCGGGGCCAGGCTGGATCAGGAATTCCAGCCCCGGGGCCAGGCTGGATCGGGAATTCCAGCCCCGCGGCCAGGCTGGATCAGGAATTCCAGCCCCATGGCCAGGCTGGATCGGGAATTCCAGCCCCGGGGCCAGGCTGGATTGGGAATTCCAGCCCCATGGTGAGGTTGGATTGGGAATTCCAGCCCCATGGCGAGGTTGGATTGGGAATTCCAGCCCCGGGGCCAGGCTGGATTGGGAATTCCAGCCCCGTTTTCCCTTTTTGGGGTGATGCCGTCCCACGGCTCCGACAGCTCCTGTTCCCGCATTTTCCTCTCCCAGAGGGAAGAATTCCTGCGTTGCGATTGGGATTGGGATTGGGATGTGCCTTTGGAGGGGCTCCCCTAGCACTTCGCGTTTTGAGGTTTTCCAGACTGGATTTAGGCCCTGGATATCAATCCCGAAAAATCTCCCAGCTCTGGGCTCACCCCAAATCCAAATGTGCCCAAATGTGCCCCATCCTTTGGGATTTAATCCCTGAGGCTCCCAAATCCCTGAGGTGTGAAGCATTCCCTGCGCCCATTCCGCAGGAAATTTGGGATCGTGGCTCTGTCCTGGGAATTACTCCTGGAATGTGGCACAGCAGCGAGTCCGGGCAAGGGGGGGGGCTTTTCCCTAAATTAATCCCGATTTTAATAATTTTTTCCCTGTTTTCCACACGAGGAAACTGCGGGATGTCCATGGGGTGGGATCGGGCAGCTCCAGCTCCTTCCCAGGGATCCCAGCTCCTTCCCAGGGATCCCAGCTCCTTCCCAGGGATCCCAGCTCCTTCCCAGGGATCCCAGCTCCCTGCTTTTCCCCTGGAAAAGCGGCTCCTGTTTGTGTCGAGGTCTCAATGACCGATTGATGCTGGAAATGTCAAACTCCGGCACTCCTGACCTTTCCATGGAAAAGAACTTCCAGCGGCTCCCGGGGAAGCGCAGGATGCGGAGGGAGGGAAAACAACCCCGGGCACGGGGCTGGGATCGGGATGGGTTTGGGGTTTCTCCCTGAAAAACCCAGCCTCGGTTTTATCGGAAAATCCCAGACCGGGAATGTTTGTCACAGCATCTGTGCCAGGCGGGAGGCAGGAAAATCGGGAATAATGGGATTTTGGAAAGGCTCCTGAAAACCCTGGGTTTTGAAGTGTTGGATTTCCTTTTCCCAACACATTTTTCCAGGCAAATTCCTCTTTTTTTTCCTCTGCTAGTCAACCGAATCCACGGGCAGAACAGCAAATCCCGAGGAAGGAGCCCTTTTTTCCCATTAAAAATCCACGGGAGCCGTGCCGTGCCATGGTGACAGCCCAAAAATCCACCGGGAGGGCACAATTCCAAGGGAAAAAGACCAGGGGGTGGAATTTCCCCCCAAAAAGAATTCCAGGTGAAGGCAGAAATTAATTTCTCCGCGAGCTCCGATGCTCGAGGGAGATTACCGGGAGCTATATTTAGGATATCCAGGTTTTTTCGGGATTAGGGCCGGGGCTCTGCCTGCTGCCGCGTCCGGAGCTCGCTCCCTTCCCGAGCTTTCCCTCTCTCCCGCTGTTGCCAAGACTCCCGAGCTTTGAAAAGATCCTTTGAAAACCCAAACACATGGAGACAAGAGCTGCTGCTCCCGGGAAAGGCTGGAGCTGCCAGGAAAATGGGAAAACATCCAGGCACGGCTGGGGGCTGCTCCCGGCGTCCTTCTCCTTGTTTTCCAGGCAGGGCTCGTCCCGGGGAGAGAAGGGTTTTGTTCCTGGGGTCTTTTCCCGGTTTTCCAGGCATTGCTGTTCCCAGGGAATGAGGGCAGAGCTGGTGGGGTTCATTCCTGGGATCTTTTCCCGGTTTTCCAGGCATTGCTGTTCCCAGAACCGCTCCCGGTGGGATTTGTGTGTTCCTGGGGTCAGATCCATGTCCCCCCCGCCCCGGGGTTCCAATCCCCCTTTTCCCAGAGGAAAAACCTCAGGATCAGCTCGGTTTTGATCCTATTTTAATCCAACCGATCCTCCAGACCCGAATTCCAAACCGGGGCCTGAAAGATCCATTGAAAATCCTTTTTCCTGCCCTTTTCCAGAGGCAGGAGCAGCCCTGCCCTCTCCAGATCCACAGGGATCTCTTGTGCTCATTCCCGGCTCATTCCCGGCTCATTCCCGCGATCCATGGTGTGATCCATGATGTAATCCTGCGGCTCCCGGCGCGGATGAGGAAAAGAGGGAAGGCAGCTCTTCCCAAACTCCCACAGTTTCCTCCCGGGCAGGAAAATCCTTTCCCCGGGGCCGTGGCTGCTCCTGGGTCGCTGCCTTCCTCCAGCCTTTTCCATAAGGAAAATCCCGGGCTCCCTCGGAAAATCCCGGCTCTCTCCTCCCGTCCCTGCTTTTCGGCGGAGCAGGGATGGAGGCAGATATTTCAGGAATTCTGGGAATACCACAGGCTCCATCCCATCGTTCCCACCTCCAGCTCGGGGTGTTTCCCTGTGGATTTCGGGAATGACACGAAGGGACGCAGTGACACCCAGGAATGACCTGGATCCCTCGGGATTCTCCCTGAATCCTGCGGTTTCGCTCTGGGAGGGATGGGCCAGGCTGGGATTTGCTTTCCCTTTTTATGGAACCTCAAGGAGCGGCTCTGTTTGGCGGGAAAGGAGGAGTGGGATAACCATGGGATAATAGTGGGATAACGGTGGGGTAATGGCGCTCCTGATCTTCCTTCCCACTTCCCGATCCTCCTTCCCACTTCCCAATCCTCCTTCCCACTTCCTGATCCTCCTTCCCGCTTCCCGATCCTCCTCCCCCTCCCAGGGATGCTGGAGGATCAGGAAAAGCAAGGAAAAGGGAAGGGATGCCCTTCCCAGCCTCACATCCCTGCTGAGGACTTCTCATTTTCGCGTTGCCAAAGAGTTTTCCTTGGAATTCCGGGACCATCTCGTCCCCTCGAGCACTTATATAAGGAAAACATTGGAATGAGCCTCAAATTCCCGGAGCAGGATGGAGAATTTCTCCGCTGCTCCACGTTTGGGAGGGGAACGTTGACAGGGAATGTTGTGATCGGGAATGGGATCGATTCCATTGCCTCCAATATCCTCATTTTTTGTGGAAGTTCTGCTCGGCCCTGAGGGAGGGAGGATTTTTGGGATGAGAGGGAAAAGCAGAGTCCAGGAATAAAGCGGAGCTGGAGGATCCTTGGAAACGGTGGTGGGGGAGGCTGATCCTGGAGAAGGCTGGGAATGACTCCGAGAAATCAACGGGGATTTTTTCAATGCCTCTGAGTCACGGAGTGGGGGAAAAAAATCCCCAGGAATGTCAGCAGAAAGTTGGGAATGACTCCAAAATAAGATCCATAAAAATGATAAATTGTGGGATGTTCTTCCAGAGGTGCTGGATGGGATGGGAGCTGGATTTGATCCAAGCCGGACCCAGGGATTTCTGTGGCTCCATGGAAGTGCAAGCAGCACTCGAGAGCTGAATCTGGCAGGAATTTTGGTCTTCCAGTGTCCTCTTCCCAGAGAAATTCCCGGTGGTGGCTGGGAATCTCTGGATTCCCTCCCGGTTCCTTCTATCCATGTCTTTGTTTTGGAGTGAAGGATGCTCAGAGAGGGAGAGAATTTGGGATAAAAATGAGAGGTCCTGACCCAACAAAATTTGGGAAAATTTCGCTCAAATCATTTGTAAAGACCAAGAAATTTGGGAAAAATTTGGAAAAAATACCCCAGGAGTTTGGAATGCTGGCGAGTCCCTGGAAGGCAGTGGAGAGAGGGTTGAAATTCCAGGGGAAAACGGGGAATTCCATATTTTCCCAGAGGTTTTGGGAAGGGTTTTGCCCCCTGGGCTGTGCACAGCCGGGGCAGGGCCATCCAGAGTTTCTGTGGGAAGTTCCCATTCCCAAAGCATTCCCAGGGGAGGAAGCGCCTGGACAATCCCGGAGTGGGGCCGCAGCCGTTCCACTTCCAGCTTTTCCTCTCCCGCTTTGTCTCATTCCTTGGGAAAGGGGCTCGCTTCCTTCCCGGCTGGGAGCGGATCCATCCCGCCGGAGCTTCCCAAATCCCTGCTCTCCATCCCCTCCTCCGTCCCAAAGCCGTCAGGAGATGAGATGCTTTTCCAGCCCTGAATTCCAGGGGTTGAACACCCCAGGGAGAGACGGATCCATGGAGGGAAAATAAATAAACGCCAAAATGATTTCCCGCCTGGAATTATTGCAAAAGCCTTGGGATAAGAGATTCCCATCCTCCCGGCTGGAAAATGTGTTTTCCACAATTTTCCATCGTAAATCCTGGAGTCCTGGAATGGTTTGGACGGGAAGAGACCTTACAGCGAGTCCAGGGATGTCCATGGGCACCTCCCGCTGTCCCAGGCTGCTCCAAGCCCCGTCCAGCCTGGGACATTCCTAGGATGTGGCAGTGCCAATGGGAAGCGGTGCCTCTTGGGAATCCATGGATTTCCCTGGGAAAAATCCCACAATTTACAGTGTAAGGACAGATCCCCACCCTCGGGAAGTCGGAATTCCATCGACTTTTGCCTTCCTGGCATCCCTTTGGTGGCCTTGTCCGCACCCCCTGGGAGCAGCTGGAGGACGGGAAAATCTTCCCACGTGGGAGCTGCGGGATCCCTTTTCCTGGGATTTTTGATCTGCCAGGATCAGCTGAGGATCCTTGGGATCCATGGTCCACCAGGATCAGCTGAAGATCCTTAGGATCCGTGGCCCACTGGGATGGGTGTGGGGATCCTTGGGATCTGTCGTCCACTGGGATCAGCTGAGGATCCTTGGGATCCATGGTCCACCGGGATCAGTTGAGGATCCTTGGGATCCATGGTCCACCAGGATCAGCTGAGGATCCTTGGGATCCATGGTCCACCAGGATCAGCAGAGGATCCTTGGGATCCATGGTCCACCAGGATCAGTTGAGGATCCTTGGGATCCATGGTCCACCAGGATCAGCAGAGGATCCTTGGGATCCATGGTCCACCAGGATCAGTTGAGGGATCATCGGGATCCACGGTCCACTGGGATCAGTATGGGTACTTGGGATCCCTTCCCCCAGGATCAGGTGAGGGATTCTTAGGATCCCTGGGCTTCCTGGATCAGCGTGTGGATCCCTGCCGGATCCCGTGCCGCTCCATGTAGGAAAACCCGTGGAAAATGAGCCGCGACAGCCGAGCGCGGAACATTCCCACTTCCCGTTGCTCCCTGCCCGCCTGAGCGCTCCCATCCCGCTCCAATTCCTGCTCTCCCGCCGCCCAGGCCAATCCATTTCCAAGCCATCACATTCCGAGCCGTAATTCCTTTGGCGTGTGCGCCCGGACGTGTCCCAGAGGAGCATTCCCGCTCCAAAGGAGAGCAGCTGGAATTCTGTGGCGCCACGGAGGCTCCGAGAGCCTTTTGTGAGCCGTTCCAGCGCCGCGGGGACGCCTGCGGATTTTTGGGAATGTTCACGGCAAATCGAGGCCATCCTGACGCTTCCATGTCCCGCCAGGTAAAAACAGGAGCAGCCGGGAATGTGGGGTTTTTTGGGAATGCTGAACCCTCTCTTGATGCCTTTTGGGAGCCATCCCTCACTCCAGGGGGACACCTTAGATTTCTCAGGAATGTCTTAGATTTTTCAGGAATGCCTTAGATTTTTCAGGAATGTTCACAACGGATCGGGGCCATCCTGATGCTTCCGTATCCCGCCAGGTAAAAACGGGAGAGCAACCAGGAATGTGTTTTTTGGGAATGCTGAGCCCTCTTTTGGTCCAGCGGGACACCTCAGATTTCTCAGGAATGCCTTAGATTTCCCAGGAATGTTCACAGCGGATCGGGGCCATCCCGACGCTTCCATATCCCATAGGGTAAATCCAGGAGAGCAGTCGGGAGCGCGGTGTTTTTTCGGGAACGCTGACCCCCCGTGTTCCCCGCAGATGTCATGGCGGCCGCAGTACCGCAGCTCCAAGTTCCGGAATGTCTACGGGAAGGCGGCGAGCCGGGAGCACTGCTTCGACGGAATTCCCATCACCAAGAACGTCCACGACAACCATTTCTGCGCCGTCAACGCGCGGTTCCTCGCCATCGTCACCGAGAGCGCCGGCGGCGGCTCCTTCCTCGTCATCCCGCTGGAGCAGGTCAGGGATTGGGAATGGGATTTCTGATTGGGGCCGTCCCAAAGTGTCCAAATCCCTGATGGTTTTCCTGGGGTTTTCTTGTGGATTTCGGGAATGGGATTTCTGATTGGGGCCATCCCAAAGTGTCCAAATCCCTGATGGTTTTCCTGGGGATTCCTCACTCATGGATTCTGGGAATGGGATTCCCGGCCAGAGCTATCCCAAACTGTCCCAATCCCTGCTGGTTTTCCTGGGGTTTCCTCATGGTTCCCGGGAATGGAATTCCCAGCCGGAGCCATCCCGAAATGTCCAAATCCCTGCTGGTTTTCCTGGGGTTTTCTTGTTGATTCCAGGAATGGGATTCCTGGCCAGAGCCATCCAAAAGTGCCCAAATCCCTGCTGATTTTCCTGGAAATTCCTCATGGATTTTGGGAATGGGATTCCTGGCCAGAGCCATCCCAAAGTGTCCAAATCCCTGGGGTTTCCCCATGGCTCCTGGGAATGGGATTTCCGATTGGAGCTATCCCAAAGTGTCCCAGTCCCTGGGGTTTTCCTGGGGATTCCTCATGGATTCCGGGAATGGGATTTCTGATTGTAGCCATCACAAAGTGTCCCAGTCCCTGGGGTTTTCCTGGGATTCCTCATGGATTCTGGGAATGGGATTCCCGGCCAGAGCTATCCTAAACTGTCCCAATCCCTGCTGGTTTTCCTGGGGTTTCCTCATGGTTCCCGGGAATGGAATTCCCAGCCGGAGCCATCCCGAAATGTCCAAATCCCTGCTGGTTTTCCTGGGGTTTTCTTGTTGATTCCAGGAATGGGATTCCTGGCCAGAGCCATCCAAAAGTGCCCAAATCCCTGCTGATTTTCCTGGAAATTCCTCATGGATTTTGGGAATGGGATTCCTGGCCAGAGCCATTCCAAAGTGTCCAGATCCCTGGGGTTTCCCCATGGCTCCTGGGAATGGGATTTCTGATTGGAGCTATCCCAAAGTGTCCCAATCCCTGATGGTTTTCCTGGGGATTCCTCATGGATTCTGGGAATGGGATTTCTGATTGGAGCCATCACAAAGAGTCCCAATCCCTGGGGTTTTCCTGGGATTCCTCGTGGATTCTGGGAATGGGATTCCCAGCCGGGGCCATCCCGAAGTGTCCCAATCCCTGCTGGTTTTCCTGGGGTTTTCTCATTATTCCGCTGGATATGTGAGAGTTGTAGCTCCCAGGAATGGGATTCCCGGCCAGAGCCATCCCAAACCATCCCAATCCCTGCTGGTTTTCCTGGGGTTTCCTCATGGTTCCTGGGAATGGGATTCCCAGCCGGGGCCATCCCGAAGTGTCCCAATCGCGGCTGGTGTTCCCAGGATTTTCTGTGGGGTGAATGGATGGATTTGGCTTTTTAAGGAAGAATTTTGAAAGGATTTTTGGAATCTCTCCGGGAGTTTTTTCCAGCGTTTCGGACGCTCTGGGAATGTCTCCAGCCTGCCCCACCCCAATGCCAGGTGCCCCTTGGATCCCGGTATTCCAAGGACACGGCTCTCCTCCTGCCACTCCTTCCCTCTATTTGAGCTTTTCCGTGAGCCAAGGGAATGCCTGGAGCTGTGTCAGGGATTTCAGGATGGATGTTAGGAAAAAATTCCTCATCCAGAGGGTGGTGGGGCACTGGGACAGCTCATTTCCACGGGAAAAGCAGCGTTTGTCCCTCTCATCCCTGATCCTGCCGGGATCTTTCTCCTCCTCCCCTTGTACTTCTCCTTTTCCTTCTCCATCCCCGATTCCCCCCAGCCTTTCCTGGGAATTCTCCCGGGATCCGCCCGTCTCTTCCTCATGCAATTTTAAATTCCCATCAATCCGGCGGCTGCTCCGGCAGCTTCCCGCGGGATCCGCGGTTTGCTCCAGGAGGGAAGAGCGGCGGCGGCGGCGACCTTGAGCCTGGAGTTGGTGTTCCCTTGGATAGGGAAGGGGCAGGGCCTGGACGGGAAGGGAATTTGGGAAAATCGGATAAAAGGAGTTTTTCCAAGGAGGCAGAGCAGGCCCTGGCGCAGATTCCCGGAGAAGCTGTGGCTGCCAAATCCCTGGAATGTTCAAGGCCCTTCGGACAGGGCTCGGAGCAGCCGGGGATAGTGGGATGGGGTTCTGTTCCAGGATTCCGGGATTCTCGGGTTCTTTGCTCTGCCCGGGGATCCTCCTGCATTCCAAGCTGGGATCCACATTCTGGGCCTGGATGCTCCCAGCCTCCTTCCCAGGAGGATTTTGGCCATGGAAGAGCTGCACTCCCTCTCCCTAAGGACACACCATTCCCACATTCCTTGAGGACACCGCACACGTGGAATGTCCCTGACCCTCCTGGACGGCAAATCCGGGGCCAAACCCACCATTCCCGGATTCCCAAATCCCAAATTCCAGCCGGGAAGGCAAGCCGGGAGAACGGAGGAGCGCTCCCCTCCCCACCCCACATCCCATCATTCCTCAGATCCTTTCCCCGTGCGCCATTCCCACCTCTCCCGAATCCCTCCTTCGTTCCGGAGGCAGCTCCAGATGGAAGGAATTCTAATCAGGATTTAATTGCAGAGCACAGCTTGAGCCTCATTAATATTCCCGGAAAACCGGGAGCTTTGTCTGAGCACCCGGAGCGCTCCGGCTCCAGCCTCATCCCTGCTCCCTCCGCGTGGATCCCATGGAATCGCCATCCACACCCTGCCCGACCCCAAATCCTTTTTCCCAGCAAATCTCCCTTTTTCCCAGCAAAATCCCGGTGGGATAAAAGCAGGGATGCCCTTTGCAGCCTGCTCCGAAGGGATCCTCAGGATTCCTGGGATATCCAGCCAACGAATCCCGGCTGGAGCAGCCCTGGATGCTCTGTGAGCGCAGGAGTTAATCAATTCCTGATTTTTTTAACTGTGGCCTGATGAGCTCGTTAAGGAGAAACTCATTTTCCTTGGAAATCAGCAGCCCTCCAATTAATTGGGATCCATAATTAGCACCTAATGAAGGTAACCCGGATACCACGGAGCCACTCCGGGCGGGATTTGCTGCCGGATTTTTGGATCCTTTCCCCGGATTTTGCCCTCTGTTCCACCCAGCAAAGCTCCCGGGATCTGGGCCGGGCCATCTGCTCCTCCCGCACATCCCAAATCCGGGGTTTTCACGGAGCGATCCCGGGGCTGTGTGGGCTGGGCCTCCTCCTTCCCAGATTCCGGAGCCTCGGCCGTTGGGAATCAGCATCTCCCCGGCACCGCTGGGATATAAATATCCCAGGGGAGTGGGCGAAGGAGAGCGCCGAGGGCTGGGAAGAGCAGGATTCGCTCCCCAAACCGAGCCGCGGAGGAATGTCGGAATCCTGGAATGGTTTGGGATGGAAAGGGCCCTTAAATCCCATCCCATTCCATGGGCAGGGACACCTCCCGCCATCCCAGGGTGCTCCGAGGCCTCTCCGACCTGGCTTTGAGGATTTGGTTTCAACTGGAGACCCCGCGGAAAACATTCCTTCATTTTGAGCCAGGGACCCAAATCCTCGGATGGCGCAATTCCCTAGGGAAGCAGCTCGGTGCCGTCGCGTCCCAGTTTGTGATCCCATCCTCCTGGAGCTCATCCCGTTCTCCCGGAGCTGGGAATGCTCACCCGGAGAAGGGAAGCATCCAGGGAATCCTCTGCGCTCCTTCCAGGGCCTGCAGGAGCTCCGGGAGGGATTTGGGATCAGGACATGCGTGGGATGCCCACGGATCCTTGGCAGGGGCGGGGGCACCACTTCCATGGAAACAGAGGGATCGGTGTTCCCGCAGGGAATGAGCAGAGCTTTTCCAGACAGTGTTATCTCCCGAGGAAGCAGAGCAGGAAGGGGAAGGCTCCGTTTACCCGCAGGAAGCCGAAATCCAAACTGCTGCTCCCGGCAGGGCGGGGATCACGGGAATGGCTGGATTTGGGATTGGATAGCAGCTGGATTTGGGATTGGATAGCAGCTGGATTTGGGATTGGATAGCAGCTGGATTTGGGATTGGACAGGGCTGGATTTGGGATTGGACAGGGCTGGATTTGGGATTGGATAGCAGCTGGATTTGGGATTGGACAGGGCTGGATTTGGGATTGGATAGCAGCTGGATTTGGGATTGGACAAGGATGGATTTGGGATTGGATAGCAGCTGGATTTGGGATTGGACAGGGCTGGATTTGGGATTGGATAGCAGCTGGATTTGGGATTGGACAGGGCTGGATTTGGGATTGGATAGCAGCTGGATTTGGGATTGGACAAGGATGGATTTGGGATTGGATAGCAGCTGGATTTGGGATTGGACAGGGCTGGATTTGGGATTGGGCAGGGATGGATTTGGGATTGGACAAGGCTGGATTTGGGATTGGATAGCAGCTGGATTTGGGATTGGATAGCAGCTGGATTTGGGATTGGACAGGGCTGGATTTGGGATTGGATAGCAGCTGGATTTGGGATTGGACAAGGATGGATTTGGGATTGGATAGCAGCTGGATTTGGGATAGGACAGGGCTGGATTTGGGATTGGACAGGGCTGGATTTGGGATTGGATAGCAGCTGGATTTGGGATTGGAGAGTGACTGGGTTTGGGATAGGACAAGGATGGATTTGGGATTGAACAGGGCTGGATTTGGGATTGGACAGGGATGGATTTGGGATAGGACAAGGATGGATTTGGGATAGGACAGGGCTGGATTTGGGATTGGACAAGGATGGATTTGGGATTGGATAGCAGCTGGATTTGGGATAAGAAAGGGCTGGATTTGGGATAGGATAGTGACTGATTTGGGACTGGACAGGGATGGATTTAGGGCAGGATAGGGGCTGGATTTGGTATAGGACACGGGCCGAACTCATCCCACAATTCCATCTTCCCATCCCAAAGCTTCCGCCTTCCAAAGCACCAGGAAGTTTTCCTGCAGGGAAAAAATTCCAGGATTCTCTTTATTCCTCCAGACTCTGATCCAATTTCCACATCCTTGGAGCTTTTCCTCCTTAAAATTCAGGACGCAGGAGATTCCCTCAGTCTGAATGAATTTCCTCAGATTTTTCTTTTTTTTTCTCTTCCTGCTTTTAGCCTGCAGGAGAAAATTCCTTTAAAATTTCCTGTGGGAAAAAAATTCCTGAGTCTTCGAAAAAAAAAAAAAAAAAGAAAAGAAAAAAGAAAAAAGAAAAAAGAAAAAAGAAAAAAGAAAAAAGCGGATCCTTCAGCATTGCTGTTCCGGCTGATATCCCGGAATTTATCCAGGGATAGATTTATCTGGGATCCGGCCGGGTTTAAACACCTGGATCGCTCCAAAAAAAAAAAAAAGAAAAAAAGAAAAAAAGAAAAGAAAGAAAGAAAAGAAAAGAAAGAAAGAAGAAATTAGGTTAAGATAGATTTGAATGCTGGGGCTGGAGCAGAGGAGGAGGAAAGGGCTGGGAATGAGGAATGTGGGATGGGAAATCGGGAATTTTGGCCGAGCCTGAGGCAGCGAGGTCTGGAATTGCTGCGCTGTCCCAGCGCTTCCCGCCCCCTCTGCCGGCTGGAATCCGCCGGAATCCCGGGAAAACAGGGATGTCCCTAATCCCATTAAACGGGACATTATGGGGCCTTTTGTCTTTTTAATTAGCAATTAATCCCGGCCCTTCATTTTCTGGGAAAAAGGAATCCCCGGGGGGGTTTAATCCAATTTGTCCCGAGATCCTGGGGGCGTTTGGAATTTTTCGGGATGCGGTTTTTGTGTCCCGGCAGCTCCTCGGAGTTATTCCAGGTGGGATCCGTGCCGGCTGATGGGATGTGACGGGATTTATCTTTAATTTAGGAGCCTTCATGTTTAATGGATTTCTCCGGGAGGAGCTGGGATTTCAGCCTCCATCCTGGGGAAAAGGGCGGATTCCTTCCCTGCCTTTTGGCCTGTGGATAATGGGAAAGGGAGCGAAATCCCAGAGAAATCGCTGGTGGATTTTGGAGCGACTAACCTGGAAAATCTGGGAGTCTTTATCCCGAGGGATCCCGAAATGTGGAGTTTGTAGGGTCGCGTTTAGGGCCTGGGGACAAGGAGAGGCTGGAGTGTGTCCCGGGAAGGGAATGGGGCTGGAAAAGTCCTGGAGCGCCGGGAATGGCTCAGGGAGCTGGGAAAGCTCATCCTGGGGGAAAGGAGGATCAGGGGCAGCTTCTCCCCCTCTGGAATTCCCTGCCAGGAGGGAATCGGGATCTGCTCCCAGGGAAAAACGGGAAAAGAGGGAACGGCCTCAGCTCCACGGTGTTTCCTCCTCTTCGGCTCCCGAGGAGGAGGGAGATCCTCTAAAAAACCAGGGAATGAATTTATCCTTAATCCCAGCCCCCGGAGACTCGTGGGGACTCGGGGATTTCCTGGGAAATCCCTCCCGATCCTAAAGCTAATCAGGGATCAGGGATGGGAAGAGTGGCCCTGGGGGGGCAATGTTCCATCTGGGAATGGGATCCGGATGGACGCTGCTCCCATCCCGACGGATTTCTGTGTGGGATCGAAGGATAGAGGGGAACAAAGGGATTTTTGCCACGTTTGTGGAGCTTCCCGGGAAATCTGAGGGTTTGGGAGCGCTCCTGGTTTGCCTTTTCCAGGGGAAAAACAGGTTTGGGGATTTTAAGACACTGAAATGATTTATTGGGAATTCCTGTTGGGTGGATTTGAAGGAAAAGCGGAATCCGGCCGTGGCCGGAGCGGAATTCCCACCCTTGTGCTGCTCCAAGGGCAGGAATCGTGGGCTCTCCCCATCCCTTGGGTTTGGTGGCGATGGATCCCACAGGGAAATTCCTCGGGAGCTCATCGCAGGGACGGCGCTGGCTGTGCTGCAATTCCCGGGATTCTCCCACCCCGGCAGCATTCGGACGATCCTCGGGAGCTCCTGCGATGCCATTCCCAATTCCGGAATGCCGAGGGGTCCATCCCTCTGCCTGCGGCTGTCCCAGCCATTCCCAAAATTCCCTCTCCACCCCCAACCCATGAAATTCGCAATTTTTCCAATTCATTTTCCCTTTTCCCCACACAACCCGAATTATTTTCCCTTTTCCAAGCGCTCCGCCGAGGCGAGGGGCAGGAGCTGCCGGAAGATTCCCTCCTTCCAGCACTTTCCGTGGAAAAACCCGGGAGCTGCCGGAGCCGCTGTCCCTCAGGGCCGGAATCTGGGTCACCGAGCTTCCCCCGCCAGGGATCAGCGATCCAGGGATTAGGATTCACCTTGGATTAACTCCCGGCTGCCGCCAAGGCCCCTCTGAAAAACAGGAAAAATACAGCCGGAACCCGGGATTTTTTAGGGCTTTTTTTCCCTTTTTTTGCCGTTATTTTCCCTTCTCCTCTTCCAGGCGCCCTGGGAATGGCACATTCCTTGTCCCTTCCCTCTGCGCTCGACTGATTTTAAACCAAACTCCGGATTTCTTGGGAAGAAACGATCCCAAATAACCGAACTTGGTGTTGTTCCCTAAAAATCCATCAAATCTTCTTTTCAAAGGAATCCCCCCGGCTGATTCCTCAGAATAAAAAGGGGTGGGATATTAATTCATGTTGTTAAAAGTTCCATCCAACTGGAATTCCACAGTTTTTGCAGGAATTTCGGCTCCGGCCGGGGGGTGAATGAGGTCACGGCAATGCCAGTCTGAAATTAGGGAAAAACTGGATAATCTGAGCCCTCGGATAAGCGACGGGGGCTGGAATATTTAACATCACAACGATAAAACCGGGAATTGCATCCCAGGAATTCACCGGCAGCTCCGACATTCCCACATTACCTTTTCCTTCCCTGTCTCATCCCTGGGAATTTTCCTCCCCAAACTTCATCCCTGCAGCTCAGGATGAGCGAATGAATCCCAAGAAACCTTGGGAGCGACAGTTCCTGGAGCTCTCCCCATCCCGGAGCTCTCCCGAGGGCAGAATTCCCGGCGCGTTCCTTTGTTCCCGTTAAACGGAGCCGGGAGCTCGGCACGGGGAAGGTCCGGAGGGAAGATCCATGAAAAATTCAGCGGCTGTGGGAGCTGACCCAGATATTCCGCACGCTCCGCCCGCGGCTCAGCGCGGAGCCAGCGCGGAGCAGGGGAGGACACCGGGGTGGCACCCGGACACGGCGTCGATTCCCAAATTGTGCCCCGCCAAGGGAAGGGGCTCCGGCAGCCCATCCCGGCGGGAATCTTCCCAGGATCATCCGTGAAAGCTTGGGAAGGGTCCCGTCCCGTGGAATCACGGATTTGGGATCGTTGAGCGGGAGTCGGTGATCCCGGAATTTGGGGTTTGCTCCGTGGAGGAGCACCTTGGGCAGCGGTGCTGCCGAATTTGGGAGGGAAATGTCAAATTTGGGAGGGAAATGCCAAATTTGGGAGGGATATCCCAAATTTGGGGAGGGAATGCCAAATTTGGGAAGGGAATGCCAAATTTGGGAAGGAAATGCCAGATTTGGGAGGGAAATGCTGAATTTGGGAGGGCAAATGCCAAATTTGGGAGGGAAATGCCAAATTTGGGAGGGAGGTGCCAAATTTGGGAGAGGAATGCCAAATTTGGGAGGGAAGTGCCAAATTTGGGGGGGAAGTGCCAAATTTGGGAAGGAAACGCCAAATTTGGGAGGGAAATGCCAAATTTGGGAGGGGAATGCCAAATATGGGAGGAAAATCCCAAATTTGGGAAGGAAAATCCCAAATTTGGGAAGGAAATGCCAAATTTGGGAAGGAAACGCCAAATTTGGGAAGGAAATGCCAAATTTGGGAGGGAAGTACCAAATTTGGGAGGGAAACGCCAAATTGGGGAGGGAAGTGCCGAATTTGGTAGGGGAATGCCAAATTTGGGAGGGAAAGCCCAAATTTGGAGGGGAAATGCCAAATCTGGGAGGAAATGCCAAATTTCCCAAAACCCCATCCCAGGCTGAGCTCGATCTCCCTCCTCCGACAACTTCCCGTCCCCGAAAACACCAATTTCTCCCCAAATCTGATGATTTTCCCGTTGTTTTCCTCAATTTTCCATTCCAGACCGGCCGGATCGAGCCGAACTATCCCAAAGTTTGCGGCCACCAGGGGAACGTGCTGGACATCAAATGGAACCCCTTCATTGAGAACATCATCGCCTCCTGCTCCGAGGACACCTCGGTGAGCCGCGATTCCGGGAGGCGCTTCCCGATCCACCCCGATCCCAAGGATTCACTGTTTATAGGTTTACACGGCATTTGTTGTGGGAACGCTGAGGGAAGGGAGATCAGAGCCGATCGATTCCCAAACTGTGCCCTCCTGGGCTGGAATTCCCTCCTCCTTTGTTTTCCGGACACAAATCCAGATGGGGAGGGAGGTCCGTGAGGAAATTCCCGTGAGGAGCAGCTGAAGGAGCCGGGAAAGCTCAGCCTGGAGAAAATCCGGGGGGAATTCCCAGCTCTGCGCAATTCCCTGACAGGAGAGGGTCCTGGGGAAGGCTCGGGTTGGACATTGGGAATTTTCCCTTGGAAAGGGCTGTTAAATATCGGAACAGCCCAGGGAGGTTTGGAGTCCCCATCCCGGGAAGTGTCCAAGGAATTCCTGGATGTGGCACTCGGAGCTCTGGGCTGGGTTCAAACAATGATCTCGGAGCTCTTTTCCAGCCTCAGTGATCCCACGATCCACCCCAAAGGCTGGATCCCAAAGGAAAAACCCCGTGTGCGAGGGGAAGAGCAGGATCCATCCCTGGTTTTGCAGGACGAACCCCGGGGTTTGGGATGATCCAGTTTTTATCCCATTACAATCCCACCTCTCCTGATCCTTGGTTTTCCTCATCCAGTTAAATCCGGCATTTTTTATTGGCTGGAATCGTGGCAGGGAGAATGCGGAATGGGAAAAATTCCCATCACGGCCAGGAGTCACAGGGAGCTGTCTCCCGCTTCCCAGAGATTCCCAGAGAAGGTTCCCAGAGAAGATTCCTAGAGAAGATTCCCAGAGAATCTTCGATGCACCACGGAACAGAGGTGTCAGGAGGGATGTGAGGTACCGGGAGCACTCCATGAGGGAATTCAGGATGAGGATTTCAGGATACGGAAACACTCCATGAGCAAACCTGGGAATTCAGGATGAGTGTTTCAGGATACGGAAACACTCCATGAGGGAATTCAGGATGAGGGTTTCAGGATATGGAACACTCCACGAGCAAATCTGGGAATTCAGGATGAGGATAAGGAAACATTCCATGAACAAACCTGGGAATTCAGGATGAGGATTTCAGGATACGGAGACACTCCGTGAGCAAACCTGGGAATTCAGGATGAAGGTTTCAGGATACGGAAAATGCCATCCATATCCTGGCATTTTTCCCAAGGGGTGCCGGAGCCGTTCGTTCATTGCTTATCCTTGAGGGACAATCAGCAGCCCGGCTGATCCTGAAATTCCCAAAATTTTTCGGGATGGAGCTTTTCAAGGCCGGGAGCGGGGATGCTCCGAGCCCATCCCGGCGGCGCTCCGTTGCAGGTGCGGATCTGGGAGATTCCGGAGGGAGGGCTGAAGCGGAACATGACGGAGGCGGTGCTGGAGCTGTACGGACACAGCCGCCGCGTCGGCATCGTGGAGTGGCACCCGACCACCAACAACATCCTGCTCAGCGCCGGCTACGACTACAAGGTGGGAGTGCCGTTCACGGGAACGCCGTTCCCAAGGTTTTTTCCCGGCTCTCGGCACCGCTGGGAGCCACCCGTGCACAGCTGGGATCGTGGAACGCCGAAATGGGTTGGGGTGGGAGGAGCTGAACACTCATCTCATTCCGTGCCTTCCATGGGTCAGGGACAGATTCCATGGGTCAGGGACAGATTCTGTGGGTCAGGGAGAGATTCCATGGATCAGGGACCAAATCTGTGGATCAGGAACAGCTTCTGTGGATCAGGAAAAGCTTCCATGGACCAGGGACAGATTCCATGGGTCAGGGACAGATTCCGTGGATCAGGGACAGATTCCATGGGTCAGGGACAGATTCCATGGGTCAGGGACAGCTTCCGTGGATCAGGAAAAGCTTCCATGGATCAGGAAAAGCTTCCATGGATCAGGGACAACTTCCATGGATCAGGAAAAGCTTCCATAGACCAGGGAGAACTTCCATAGTGCAGGAACAGCTTCCATAGATCAGAAACAGCTTTCATGGATCAGGGACAGCTTCCATAAACCAGGAACACCTTCCATAAACCAGGAATAACTTCCACAGATCAGGGATGCCCTCCATAGACCAGGGACAGCTTCCATGGACCAGGAAAAGCTTCCATAGATCAGGGACAACTTCCATAGATCAGGGACACCTTCCACGGATCAGGGACACCTCCCGCCATGCCGGGCTGCTCCAAAGGCTCTTCCCGCAGATCCTGATCTGGAACCTGGACAACGGCGAGCCGGTGAAGATGATCGACTGCCACACGGATGTGATCCTGTGCCTGTCCTTCAACTCCGACGGGAGCCTCCTGGCCACCACCTGCAAGGACAAGAAGCTGCGCGTGGTGGAGCCGCGCTCCGGAAGGGTCCTCCAGGTGCCGTGGGATGGGGGGGTCGGAATGGGATTTTAGGGATGAATCCTATGGAATGTGTGAAAACATCCCCAAGGTGCTGTGGGTCCTCGCGGTGGGAGGTTTTCCAGGCGTTGGGATCCAATTCCCGGCCTGGTTGTGGAGAAGATGGGAAGAGCTTGGCAGGAGCAGCTTCCAGAGACCAGGGAGAATTTCCATAGACCAGGAACAGCTTCCAGAGACCAGGGAGGACTTCCATAGACCAGGGAGAACTTCCATAGATCAGGAAAAAATTCCATAGGCCAGGAACAAATTCCATAGACCAAGAAGAACTTCCATAGATCAGGAACAGCTTCCATAGATCAGGAACACCTTCCAGAGGTGTCTCTCCTCCCCAAGCAGAGGAGTTGGAGGCTTTTGTTCCATTGTTAATGAAGCATTTGGGGGAAATTGTGGGAATTAAAGGGGAAGGTGCAGGAAGTTTGGAGGATGGGGGGTTCTTCATAAATGTGGCCTCCGATATTCAGGAAAATGGGAATTTCTGGCTTGCCTGGGGGCAGGAGCTGGAATCTCCCCCGGGATGAGGTGGGGGAGGCGAGAGGAGCAAGGAAGGGGTTTTGCTGGGATGAGGGCTGGGTCCAGCGGGGATTCCAGAGCTCGTTCCCGTCCTGCAGGAGGCCAGCTGCAAGAACCACCGCGTCAACCGCGTGGTTTTCCTGGGAAGCACCAAACGGCTCCTGACCACCGGAGTGTCCCGCTGGAACACCCGGCAAATCGCCCTCTGGGACCAGGTGGGTGCCAGGGTTCCGCTGGAATTCCTGCTCCAACCCTGCTGGAATTCCTGCTCCATCCCTGCTGGAATTCCTGCTCCATTCCCACTGGAATTTCTGCTCCATTCCCACCACGGTCCCTGCTCCATCCCTGCTGGAATTCCTGCTCAATCCTGCTGGAATTCCTGCTCCATCCCTGCTGGAATTCCTGCTCCATCCCCGCTGGAATTCCTGCTCCATTACCTCGGAATTTCTGCTCCATTCCCACCATGGTCCCTGCTCCATCCCTGCTGGAATTCCTGCTCCATTCCTGCTGGAATTCCTGCTCCATCCCTGCTGGAATTCCTGCTCAATCCTGCTGGAATTCCTGCTCCATCCCCACTGGAATTCCTGCTCCATTCCCTCGGAATTTCTGCTCCATTCCCACCATGGTCCCTGCTCCATCCCTGCTGGAATTCCTGCTCAATCCCTGCTGGAATTCCTGTTCCATTCCTGCCAGAGTCCCTACTCCATTCCTGCTGGAATTCCTGCTCCATTCCCACTGGAATTTCTGCTCCAACCCCACCAGGGTCCCTGCTCCATCCCTGGCAGAATTCCTTCTCCATCCCCACCCGGATCCCTGCTCCGTCTCCGCCGGGATCCCGCTCAGCACCCTCGGGACACGGTTAACAATGGGATTTTCCTGTTTTCCAGGAGGATCTCTCCATGCCCCTGATCGAGGAGGAGATCGATGGCCTCTCGGGGCTCCTCTTCCCCTTCTACGATGCCGACACCCACATGCTGTACCTGGCCGGGAAGGTATGGATACGCGGAGCCTCCGGATGCAGCATTCCTAGAAAATCCCCCAGCACTGCCGCGGGTTTGGGGCTGGGATTTGTATCATGGAGTGGTCTGGGTGGGAAGGGAGCTTAAAAATCCTCCAGTTCCATGGATGTTCCTGCCACGGGACACATTCCATGATTCCCTCCCAACCTGGCCTTGGACACTTCCAGGGATGGAGAATCCAGAATTTCTCTCATGGCTTCACCCCCTCCCAGCCAGGAATTCCTTCCCAGTATCCCATCCATCCCTGCCCTCTAAACTCTCTTAATCCAGGTTTTTCCTCCACCTTCACGTTTTCCAAATCCATATCCATCCCTTTTCCTTGCGCTGCTTCCAGGGCGACGGCAACATCCGGTACTACGAGATCGGCTCAGAAAAGCCCTACCTGAGCTATCTCATGGAATTCCGCTCCCCGGCTCCGCAGAAGGGACTGGGTAAGGACACGTGTAATGCAGAAGTGTGGAAAAGGTGGATCTGGAAGGCGCTGGATTAAATGGAACGGGAAAAAGGGTTTGGGTGGGGTTTGGTGGGAGCTGTTCCAGATACAGCTTCCATAGACCAGGAACAATTTCCATGGACCAGGAACAGCTTCCATAGACCAGGAACATCTTCCATAAAGCAGGAACAGCTTCCATACACCAGGGACACCTTCCATAGATCAGGGAGAGCTTCCATAAACCAGGAACAATTTCCATAGACTTAGAACAACTTCCATAGACCAGGAACAGCTTCCCTAAAACAGGGAGAGCTTCCATAGACCAGGAACATCTTCCATAGACTTGGAACAGCTTCCATAGACCAGGAACAGCTTCCATAGATCAGGAACAATTTCCATGGACCGGGAACATCTTCCATAGAGCAGGGAGAGCTTCCATAGATGGGGAATAATTTCCATAGACTTAGAACATCTTCCATAGGCCAGGAGCAGCTTCCATAGACCAGGAATGATTTCCATAGAATTAGAACATCTTCCACAGACCAGGAACATCTTCCATAGGCCAGGGAGAGCCTCCATAGACCAGGAACAATTTCCATATTTAGAACATCTTCCATAGACCAGGAACAGCCCCGGTCTGTCAGCTCAGGGCGATGCCAAGGATCGATCCAGCGAAGCCCTGGCTCTCCTGACGGCGAGCCCGGCTATTTTGGGATTCTCCGTGCTGGGAATGGTGGGATGGCTGATCCGTGGGGCTCTCCGCAGGGGTGATGCCGAAGCACGGCCTGGACGTGTCCGCCTGCGAAGTTTTCCGGTTCTACAAACTCATCACCCTCAAGGGCCTCATCGAGCCCATCTCCATGATCGTCCCGCGGCGCGTGAGTCCTTGCAATGGGAATGAGTGGCATCCGGAGCGGCCGGGGTGGGTCCGGAGCTGTGGAGATGCCCCCCTGGGAGCAATCCCACGGATGGGTCTGTTCCTGCCATCCAGAGCTCTCCATCCTTGCAATCCCAGCGAGGTTTCACCCGAGGTTCAATGGGAATGCTTTTAGGGAATGTTTCTCTGATGGGTTGGTCTCAGCTGAGGTTTGGGGGCTGGTTTTGGGAAAACAGAGCTTGGATCAGGGTTTTCTGGGAAGCAAATCCAGCTGCCAGCCGGGGCTGGATGGAGGACGCAATCCCAGGTTCTCTGCTCCGGCCAGCACTTCCCAGATTTCCTCTCTGTGTCCCGAGTTTCCCAACTATTCGGGGGCGTTGATTCCCTCCACGGGGGAGGGAATTATTCCCACACGCTCAGGGAGTGGATTCGCTGATCCCATCACTCTTCTCTTCCCGTGTTTCCAGTCGGAGACATACCAGGAGGACATTTATCCCATGACTCCGGGCACGGAGCCGGCCCTGACCCCGGACGAGTGGCTCAGTGGGGTCAACAGAGGTAACGCCACTGGGGGGGGGGCATGTCCCAAAAATATCCAGGATTTGGGACAGGGCCGCATCCCAGCACTGATCCCATCCCCGCTGTCCCTCAGATCCCATCCTGATGTCGCTGAAGGAGGGCTACAAGAGGAATTCCAAGGTCGTCTTCAAGGCGCCGGTGAGGGAGAAGAAGAGCGTGGTGGTCAATGGGATCGACCTCCTGGAGAACGTCCCGCCCCGCACGGAGAACGAGGTGGGCAGGAATTCTCTGGGAATGGGAATGGGAATGGGGCAGGACCTGGGGGGATGAACCTGGAAATGCTTCAGGGCCGGCAGGAGGATGAAATCCCGGGATGAGTGGATGGTGTGATCCCAGCAGCTCCATCCCTTCATCTCCATCCTTCTTTTCCAGCTGCTCCGGATGTTCTTCCGGCAGCAGGACGAGATCCGGCGGCTGAAGGACGAGGTGGCGCAGAGGGACATTCGGATCCGGCAGCTGCAGCTGGAATTAAAGAACTTCCGGAACAGCCCCAAGAACAATTGATCCCAGGGACCTTTTCTAAATGAACTTCCTTTGTTTCTACCGCGCTCCCGAATTCCTTGGATCCGCTCACCCAGAACACAATTCCGGAATCCGCGGCTGCCGAGAGCCTGGAATCACGTCCTGCGCATCTTGTCCGGCACTAATCCCGCTCTAACCCGATCCCTGGGAGGCTCCCAGTGAGTAGGAGCCGTGTCCTGTCCGTCGGGATGAGCCAGCCCGGGGTGGATTCCCGGGAAAAGCGCGATGCTTCCTTGCTATTAATTTCTTTTTCCTATGCAAAAACGGGACAGCGGGAGCGGAACTGGAACGGGGGTGGGAAGTGGGAAGGGCTTGATCGTCAAGGATGGTGTCCGTGTGGGAATCTGGGGGTCCAGGATCCTTTTCCATGGTGGGAGCTTGGAGCTCTTCCCACATGGGATCCCGGGATCCTTCCCACGGTGGAATCCTGGGACTCTTCCCAAGGTGGGAATTTGGGATTCTTCCTGTGGTTGAAGCCTGGGATCCATCCCATGGCCTTTTCCCACAGTGGAATCCTGGGACTCTTCCCAAGGTGGAAACTCAGGATCCATCCTAGGACCCTTTCCCACAGAGGGATCCTGGGATTCTTCCCACGGAGAGATCCTGGGATCCTTCCCACGGAGCCAGGGCCAAATCCCATGGGATTTGGCAGGAGCAGCCTGTGGGAATGGATCTGCTCCTCGCGTGCATCCACACACGTGCTCCAATATCCTCTAAAATAACAAAACAAATTGGAATTCCCAGCCGGAGAGGGATTTTTGCCCCCTCCACCTCTGGAAAAGAGGGATTTTCCCTCCTCCTGCCTGCTGGGACATGGCCGTGGAGCAGGGGGAAGGATGTCCCTGGGATGGATCCCGAGGGATGGATCCCGAGGGATGGACCCGGAGTGGGCTCAGCACGTTGGACAATCCCAGGATTGATGGAATTTGCCCGGAGCACAGGGAACGACACCGAATCCTGCTGGTTTTCCTAGAGATCCCTATTTTCACTCGATCCAAGCTGCTGAGGTTCCCGGCACTCCCGGCGCGGGTCCGTCCCCTCCGTGTCCCGCGTTCCTTCCCGGCGTTCCCTGCTGCGTTCCATGTGCTGTCGTTGCCGATTATTTATGCTACCACGGGATAGTGATGGAATAAAATCTTTTCAGGATACCAGAACCGCGTTCCCGCCTTTCCTTCTCCATCCGGGGGCTCCGTGGGAATGCTGCTCCCACCTCGGGGTGGGGCTGGGGGGATCCCAAGGGAAATTCTTGGATGTTCTTCTCCGGAACATGGAGCCGATGGTGGCTGGAGGGGGGAACAGCCGAAAATGGATCCAGGAATGGTTTGGGATGGAAAGGAATTTAAATCCCATCCCATCCCATCCCATCCCGGTCTCCCAAGATGCTCCAGCCCGGCCTTGCACATTCCAGGGAATCCAGAATTTCTCTAGGCAACATGTGCCAGGGCCTTCCCAAATTCCCAGCCAGGAATTCTTTCCCAATATCCATCCAAACCTCCTCTCTTCCAGTTCCAAATCATTCCCCCCTGTCCCATTCCTACAGATCCTACTAAAATCCCGTCCCCATTTTTTAGAAACCTCCTAGCCCCAAATTCCCAGGTAAAAATTCCTCTGCTGGATGTGCGTGATCCAAAGGGGATGGAAATAGGGATTTTAAGCTTTATTCCTCTTTTTTCCTGGGGTTGGGAATGTGTTATCCTTTGGACTGGGATTTCCTGGCTTTTTCCTGCCTTGGAACCGGAGGGCAAATCCAGGTTAGGATTTTAGGGATGTTTAGGGTGGATCCATAACTCCCATCTTTTTCCCTCCCACCCTTCTCCCAGATTTTATTTAAAATCTTCCCAACCTTTTCCTGCACTTCCAGTCCCCTCGAGGATCCCCTCCGGCCTCAGGAATCCCAAAATTCCCATTTATCCGCAGCCCTTCCCGAGCTGTCCCCATCCCAAGCCAGGCTGGGATCCCACCTTTCCCACCCTCACCCCTCCAGGGATCCCAGGATTTAAGGAAAAAATTCCATAGGAATCCACCCCTTCCCTCTCCAGGGGCCATGGGATGATTCCTTTCCCGGTTTTTCCCTTTCCCTGTTAATGCCATCCCTCCCTGCTCATCCCAAGCTTCCTGACCTACTTTTGCTTCCCGGAGTTTTCCCTTTGTTCGAGGCTTCCCAGCTCCAGGATTTCTGTGGATTCTCCATTTCCCAACGTTCTGCGAGGCCCTGCTGGAAGTTAAAACCGGAATTAAAATTAAAATTCCCTTGAATTTTGTATCCAAAGTCTGGGAATGGGAAATGAAGCGGATGCGGAGGAGGAGCTGCTCCCAGTTTATTTTAATTGGGAATTTTCCATGGATTTCCTGAGAGGAAGGCTGATCCCTCCTTGTCCTGATATCCTTAAAATCCAGGGAGGTTTTCCCTTTGGATTCAGCCCCCGTGGGTTCAGCAGCTCCAGCCACACATTCCTCGACTCCACTGGAAGCACAATTCCCTCATAACAATTCTTTAGGAATTTTGCACTGCTCCTTTTGGACCTGAGGTGGGATTCCCAGAATCCCACTTTTCCCTTCCCCAAAATCCCACTTTTCCTTCCCCCAAATCCCACTTTTCCCTCCTTCAGAATCCCACTTTTCCAGCTTCAAAATCCCGCCTTTCCAGCCCAAAAATCCCACTTTTCCCTCCTTCAGAATCCCATTTTTCCAGCTCCAAAATCCCGCTTTTCCAGCCCAAAAATCCCACTTTTCCCACCTCCAGAATCCCACTTTTCCAGCCCAAAAATCCCACTTTTCCCACCTCCAGAATCCCACTTTTCCAGCCCCAAAATCCCGCTTTTTCTGCCCCTTCCCCGAGGTTTTCAGACACCCAAGGTGGAATTTGGAGCTGGAGCTGCCCCGGGATTGCTCCAGGGGATGGATCCTTCTCCAGGAGCTCCAGGAAAGCTGCAGAGGGATTGGGACAAGGGCCTGGAATGTCAGGATCACAGGGAATGGCTTCCCACTTCCAGAGGGCAGGGATGGATGGATGGATCCGACATTCCCACCTCCAATTCTGGGCGTTTTTCCCCAAATCAATCCAATGTGAAGAAATCAGGGATTCTCCCCAATTCCTGGGACACAGGACTGGGATCAGCCAGGACGTGCTGCTCGTCCCAGCGTTCCCGTTTAGGATCCAGCTCATTCCAGAGGGAGGGAATCGCGGGAATCTTCCCGATCCCAAAGTTGTTCCAGGCCTGGAGCAGCAGGGAGAGGATTTTCCAGGAGAAAGGTTCCCGTTTTCCTGGGATAATCCACCAGAATCCACCATTCCCGAGGGAAAACAACACCCCAGGGGCCACGTCCAACCCCAACCCTGCCCCGGGATGCATCCGAAGGTTTTTAGGGTTCGAGAAGATCCGGGAATTCCCACATTTCCGGGGCCGCAATTCCTCCTTTTCCCGGGAAAGAATCCAGAGGCGGAGTTTGTATCAAAAGCTTTATTGAAATTCCTCAAAGCCAAACAGACAGAAAACTCCAAAGGTGGCTCTGCCGGGCCCCCAAACTCCCAAAAAAACCTGGAGCCGATGGATTTATACACATGGAAGCTTCCCTAGGAAATACAAGTCACTTCCAAAGGGATTTTTCCCCGAGGGATCTGAAAGTTCCGCTGTACATTCCCCAAGGATTTTCCCGGATTTTTGCCTCCCACAAGGTAAGAAAATACAATTTTTTTTCAGGCATTTCCTGGAATTTCAGGCGTTTCCCTGGAATTCCTGGCTTTCGGGGCTGGAAAATGGGGATTTTCCAAGAGGTTTCTCCTGGATTAGGGGTGGATATTCCAGAGAGACCCGATTGGGAAGGGGGGGAAGAGTTGGTTTATTCCAAGCAGGAAATTTAGGTTGGGAAATTGGGGAATTTGGGATATTTTCAATATATATTTCTATTTTTCAATGCCTGCCATTTCCAGGGATTTGGCTGCGCTCGAGCCACAAAAATTGCCAAAAAAATTCCCCCCAAAAAATCCCCTAAAAATTAAAAAAAGAAAAAGAAAATCCCCAAAAAGCTAAAATTCCTCCCCCAAAATTAAAGGAAAAATGGAAACACACAACACACGGGGCAGGGATTGCAAAGTCCCCCCGGAACCAGCTCCAAACCCATCCCAAAAAAACAAAACATTCCCAAAAAAACAACATTTGGTCACTATTTACAAAGAGGAAAAGCCCAGGGAATCCCCAAAGTCGGGAAGAGGGGCTGAAAATGGCAGTCATTCCCAAAAAAAACACGGAGCAAGGTGCCATTCCCACCCCGGGGGCTGGGCAGGGAGGAGGCCTGGCTTCCATTCCAGCAGCATCTCCCGAAAAAAAAAATGAGGATTTTGGGATTGGCAGAGGTGGGAAAATCCCATCCCAGCGCGGGGCTGGGATTTTGGGCTCATCCATGGATCTCAAACTTGGTTTTCTCCTTGTTCTGCTTCCAAGATGTCCAAGCTCCACTCCAAGAATTCCCACTGGGGTTCTACTCAACTCTTGCAGCTCCAGGGACTCAAGGAAGGGATCCAAGGAAGAAATTCCCAAAGAATAGGAGGAGGAGTGGCAGTAAAAATAGGATTTTATTCCCGTGCCCACCCTCGCTGCTCCCTCTCAGTTCCCACAGCAACGTTACAATCCGGAAAAAAAAAAAAAACAAACAAAGAAACCAAAAAAAAAAAAAAAAAAAAAAAAAAAAAAAAAAAAAAGGAAAAGAAAAGGAAATCCAAAGGGTCGGGATGTGGGAAAAGGGGGAATTCCGGGATAAAAACAGTCAAATCACAAGAGGGAATTTTCCAGGGAGGGGGGGCTCAGTCGTCTTCATCCCCCTCATCCTCGGGCTCTCGTTTCCTCTTCTGGCCCTGCGTTTCCTCTGGAAAAGAGAAACAAATCCCATCATTCCGGCGCCTTCCTGCCTTTTCGGGAATTCTGATTTAAACCAATTCTGGAAAAGCAGGATTGGCTCCGTACCAGGCTCTTCCTCGTCCTCCTCGTCGTCCACCTCACCGTCGTTGTATCCCTCCTCGTCCTCCTGTGGTGGAAACGACGGGGAAAGAAAAAAAAAGTTGGAATGACTCCAGGATCCTTCCCAACTTCCCAAGAGCCGTTTTTCCAAGGAGAGAAAGTCCTTGGAATAGCCTCAAAAAGGAGCCGCTTCCTACAGATTTCCATAGGGTTTTTCTGTGGAATAATGGCATTGAAATCCCAGGGAATCCCCGAGCTGGAGTTGGGAATTTGTGTCGAGTTTAGGGAACCTGGCTTGGGCAGGAGGTGGGGAGGGAAAAGCAGGATTGATCCAGAGCCTTGGAGCTGGATTTAGGAGGCTGAGGAACATTCCAGAGGGGCAGCAGAGGATCCAAGACTGGAGGACAGGGAAAACAACTTCCCACAATCCCATTTTCCCCCTCCAATCCCATTTTCCCTCCCACAATCCCATTTTCCCTCCCATCCCATTTTCTCTCTCCCACAATCCCAGAGTTCAGCTGCCCCAGCACCAGGCGGATCCTAAAAATCCTCAAATCCCAGATTTAGGGCCCTTTCCCGCCCAGCCATTCCCAGCTGGATCCCGCTCATTCCGGAATTCCAAGCCTCACCTCCTCCTCTCCGCTCACGTCCTCCTCTTCCCCTTCCTCCTCCTCCTCCTCATCCTCCTCATCCTCCACTACCTGAGCGTCGTCGTCATATTCCTCCTCTGGAAAAATAAAAGCCACGGGAAAGGTTGAGGTTTTTGCAACTCCACCCAAAAATCTGGGAATCCGAGCGGAGATTTCTTAGGGACATCCCAGGACTTTTGGGAGATCTGGGAATGCAGGGCTGGAGTCACTCATGGAGCCTCAGCTGAGCTCCCCTTCCTGTTATTCCTAAGGATTTGGGAGCTGGGGGATATTCCGGTTATTCCGGGATCCAGCCGTTCCCAGCAGGATGGAGTGGAACTTTCCCATTATCCCAGGGACACAAAATTCCAGCCCCCAAATCCAACCATTCCTAGCGGAAAACCGGGAAGCGTTCAGCCCCCGGAGTGTTTTCCATGCGTTTGGGAGCTTTTGGGAACCAGGCGGTGCCAGCCCTTCCCAGAGCTCCCGCTCAGCATTCCAGGGAAAAGTGCACATCCAGCTTTTCTGCTTTTGCTGCGCAGCTGGGACTGGAGAGTCCAGCAAATTCCCCGGGATCAGCCGGATCCTCATCCAGGGAAAGGTGGCACCCGCAGCCCCGGGATCCCCTGCGATTCCCTGCCATTCCAGCTTGCTCCTTCCTCAATATTGGAGCTCCCAGGTGTTTTCCATGCGCTTCCCTCACGGAGCAGCTCCCTAATTCCCGCTGTTTTCCATGCCCAAGCTGGTTCTCCCCTCCCCCTTTTCCATCGGGATTTCCTGCAGGACATCCCTTCTCATCCATGTCCGCTCATCCCTGCTCCCTCGATTCCTTCAGCCCCTTCCCCGTCCCACCCCTCCATTCCCAGACTGAGGAATGGCATTTTCCAGGCCCTGCCGCCTCCTCCCCTCATTCCCTCGGGATGCAGGAGCTGCTGGGGATCAATCCCATGGAGCACATTCCACGCACCATCCTCATCCTCCTCCTCATCATCCAGGCCCTCCACGTATCCCTCGGCGTCGGAATCCGGCGCCTCCTTGTCGTCCCGGTCTTTCACTAGGGATAAAACTGAGGAAGTTGCTCCTTCAGGCCCTGCCCAGCTCCTTCCCACCATTCCTTGTCCTTCCCCCATTCCTTGGCCTTCCCCCATTCCCTCAGAACGTTCAGCTCCTTCCTGCCATTCCTTGTCCTTTCCGCCATTCCTTTGGGACACTCAGCTCCTTCCCACCATTCCTTGTCCTTCCCCTCGTTCCCTCGGGACACTCAGCTCCTTCCCGCCATTCCTTGGCCTTCCCTCATTCCCTCAGGACACCAAGGTGCTTCCCCCCGTTCTTTCCGCTCCTTTCCCTCATTCCCTCAGAAAACTGAGGTCCTTTCCCTCTTTCCCTCATTCCCTGAGGACACTGCGGTCCTTTCCCTCATTCCTTCAGCACACCGAGGTCCTTTCCCTTATACCTTTGGAACATTCAGGACCTTCTCCCACCATTCCCTCACAACACTGAGCTCCTTTCCCTCATTCCTTCCCTTCATTCCCTCAGCTCCTTTCCCTCATTCCCTCACGACACCGAGGTCCTTCTACCACCATTCCTTCAGATCCTTTTCCTCCCTCCTCCCCCTCATTCCCTCAAGACATTCAAGTCCTTTCCCGCATTCCTTCAGGACACCAAGCTCCTTTCCCTCATTCCCTCAGGACACCGAGGTCCTTTCCCTCATTCCCTCATTCCTTCCCCTCATTCCCTCATTCCTTTCCCTCATTCCCTCAGGACACCGAGGTCCTTTCCCTCATTCCCTCATTCCTTCATTCCTTTCCCTCATTCCCTCCCGTCATTCCCTCAGGACACCGAGGGACTTTCCCTCATTCCTTTCCCTGACTCCTTCAGAACACCCAGGCTCTTCCCCTCATTCCCTCACGACACCGAGGTCCTTCCCCTCATTCCCTCATTCCTGTCCCTCATTCCTGTCCCTCATTCCCTCAGGACACCGAGGTCCTTCCCCTCATTCCCTCAGCTCCATTCCGTCATTCCTTTCCCTCATTCCCTCGTGACACCGAGGTACTTCCCCTCATTCCCTCATTCCTTCCCCTCATCCCCTCAGCACACTGAGATCCTTTCCCTCATTCCCTCAGCTCCATTCCCTCATTCCTTCCCCTCATTCCCTCATTCCTTTCCCTAATTCCCTCATTCCTTCCCCTCATTCCCTCAGCTCCATTCCCTCATTCCTTCCCCTAATTCCCTCATTCCTTCCCCTCATTCCCTCAGCTCCATTCCCTCATTCCTTCCCCTAATTCCCTCATTCCTTCCCCTCATTCCCTCAGCTCCATTCCCTCATCCCCTCAGCACACCGAGATCCTTTCCCCCATTCCCTCAGCACTCTGACCTCGCAGCTCCTGCCCTTCCCTTCCCTTCCCTTCCCTTCCCTTCCCTTCCCTTCCCTTCCCTTCCCTTCCCACCCCAGACCCACAACCCGCTCCCGATCCCACCCGCGCCGCTCCACGCACCATCCTCATCCTCCTCCTCGTCATCCAGGCCCTCCACGTATCCCTCGGCGTCGGAATCCGGCGCCTCCTTGTCGTCCCGGTCGTAGCCGTCCAGGTACGTCAGCTGCGGCAGCAGCTTGAAGACGTTTTCCCGGTAATCGTTCAGGTTGGTCACCTCACAGTTGAACAGGTCTAAGCTCTTCAGGTTTTCCAACTTTTTCTGGGAAAACAGAGGAATTTGGGGCGTTTGGTGGTGGAATTGTAATTGGAATTCCCTACAGAGTGAAGGATGCCATGGGGAATGTGCTCCAGGGTTTCCTGGGGGTGTTTTGGGCTCTTCTGTTTGGGATGTGGGAGAGGGAAAGGTTTTCCCTGGAGTGCAGATCCCAAATCCAAAGTTTGGGAAGATGGTGCAGAACTGGGAATAACTGATGTCCAGGGAGTCATCCCAAAGGAATTCCTGCAGATGGAAGCAGGAACAGAATATTTGGAACTTTGCTAAAAGAGATTTTTAAAAAATTGAATGATTTTCCCTCAGCCTCTGGAGAAGGAAAAAAGACCTGGAAATGGAACAGGAAATTAATTCCTGGGGTTTTGGTGGGATTTCCTACGGTTTGGTGGTGCAGGAATTCAGGTTGGTCACCTCACAGCTGAACAGGTCTAAGCTCTTCAGGTTTTCCAACTTTTTCTGGGAAAACAAAGAATTTTGGGACATTTGGTGGCACTTGGGAATCTTAATAATAAAAGCCCAAGGAACTGAGGATTTGTATCTGGACTTATCCATGGATAAGAAATATTAACTCTTAGGGAATCTCTCCCTTCCCTTTAATGTGTGGAGCACTCAGGAAAAAGGGATGGAACTGGGAAAGTTGAGAGAACTGGGAAAGTTAGGAGAACGGGGGAAAACTGGGGGAAAACTGGGGGAAAACTGGGGGAAAACTGGGGGAAAACTGGGGGAAAACTGGGGGAAAACTGGGGGAAAACTGGGGGAAAACTGGGGGAAAACTGGGGGAAAACTGGGGGAAAACTGGGGGGAAACTGGGGGGAAACTGGGGGGAAACTGGGGGGAAACTGGGGGGAAACTGGGGGGAAACTGGGGGGAAACTGGGGGGAAACTGGGGGGAAACTGGGGGGAAACTGGGAGAAGTTCCAGGCCCCTCTGTGAGTTCGACAGCTCTGCCCTTGCCATGTGCTGCAGGAAAGGAGATCCAGGAAGGGAGCTGCTCCCGGAGGGATCTGACAGGAATTCTGTGCCCGGAGATGGATGCGGAGCCCAGGGAGCACTGGGAATCTGCGGTGATTCCTGCCGGGAATGGGGAGCCCGGCCCGGCAGCCACTAGAGGGAAGCAGCAGCTCACCGGGAACAGGGAGAGGGACTCGGGATCAGGGACAGGTGGGATAAGAGCGAGGGATGGCGGGGGACAGGCCTTGGCACAGGATTTTCAGGGAGCGACATTCCCTGGAAGCCTCCCTGGGATAGAGAAAGGTGTTCCAAGGGTTTGGAATGAGATGGATCTCATTCCGTGGAGCATCCCAGCTCACCAGGATTTGGGATGTGGGTCTGGATGCAGGGCTGGGATGGGATTTTGGGAAGGAATGATGGGGTGAAGGCCTGGGCCCAGGCTATTCCCTGGAAGTGTCCAAGGCCGGGCTTGGAGCAACCTGGGACTGCGGAAAATATTCCAAGGGGTCTGGATTGGGATGAATCCCATTCCCTGGGGAATCCCAACTCACCAGAGGTTCTATTGTCCCGAGATCCTTGATTTTGTTCCCGCTGAGGTTGAGGTGCGTGAGGTTCGGACACTTCTCCGCCAACACTTCCAGGCCTCCTGAGATTCTGTTGTCGCTCAGCTCGAGCTGCAACAAACACATCCTCAGAAATCCCATTCTTCCACAGGTGGGAATTGGAAAAGGGTGGGAAAAGGGTGGGGTTTGGCCCGGATTTACCTTCTTGAGTTTGTTTAGCTTTGGTAGGTTTGCCACTGAGGTCAGGCCGACGTTGATTGTGCTGAGGAATTCCAGCTCCTCGAACTCATCCGTCAGGCCCTCGATTTTCCCTTCGTACGACCGGCAGTTGTCCAGAACCAGCTCTCTCACCTGGAGAGGGAAGGAATCCGAAGGAAAATGTAAGGAATTCCAGGGAATCGGAGAGAATCGGGAGGTTTTCAGCAGCGGAACGCAGGGATTTGGGGTTGTGTGGAGAAGGAACTCAGGATCGAGGCAGAGCTCCCGATCCCACACGGATGAGGGAAAAAAAACCCCAAATTCACAAAATCAACTCCCAATCAACTCATGGGGTTGGAATTTAGGTGGGAAATAGGTCTATCTTTTCCCTCAGCGGTGTTGAATTATCAGGATTCTCTATTTGGGGATAAACAAAGCGTTTTTTCCCTCATGTTCTCCACAACCCCTCAGAATTCCAACCAAAAATATTCCGCCACAAAACATGTTTATAAATTAAGTAAATACTATAATTATTAATAAATATCACTATTTATATTAATATAATTAATTAAACAATGTTATTTAAACAGTGAATTCTGTCTCTAAACAAATCTAGAATTAATCACTCATTTCAACCATTATCATTCCATTATATTCTGGATTAATCCTTTGGTTTGGGGAGAAGCCTTTGGTAAATGAAGCAAACAATCCTTAAAGATATGGAAGCCAAATAATGCATCCCAAAAAATCTGTCCCCAAATGGTGAATTTTTAAATTAAAAATGATGGAACTCCACAGTGCCTAACGTGATCCAGGGGGTGGGATATCCATCCCTCCACCCCCCACAAGCACAGAAAACAGGGAATTGGACAAAAAACCAGGGAATTGGACAAAAATTCCCTCAGGAGTAGAACGGAGGTTTAAGGAGAGCTGGAAAATAGCCTTGGACACAAAGGAAAATCCTTTGGCATTGCGGCAAATGATCCAACTGCTTTTTTTTCCTTTTAATTTGCTTTTTTTTAGAATCTTGGGATATCTGGGGTTGGAAGGGACCTTAAGGATCATCCCATTCCAAGCTCACCATGGAATTTTTTAGGGCATGGCTGTTTCCACTTTTCAGGAATTCTGATGCACGAGAGCTGCACTCCCTCCTTCCCTTAAGGAAAATCCCAGCTCCTGAATCACTCTCCCAAATATCCGAACTTCCCGGGAAATGCGCCGTGAGGTGACGATTCTGACACTTTTTCCCCTCGCTTTTTGCCACCAAAGTATGGGATAAACCTTCCCTGACACAGGAATCCTGGAGAACACCCGGATGAGGAGAGGGGGTGCAGGTGAATCCCACGGAAATCCCAGCGCTGCTCCAGGGGGGCAGGACCGGGAGGGATCATCTGGAATTCAGAATCCTCCGGAAAATTGTGTCCAGCGGCACCAAAGACAAGGATACCCAGGATGGATTTCCTGAACTCCATCCCTACGCCACGGAGCAGGAGTAAGGACGCATGGAATATCGACCACAGGAGCTGCGCTTATCCCAAAAAATGGCTACGTGCTGGAAGAGCCACACCCACGGGCACAAATTCCACGGAAACACTTCCCGGACAGCCTGGAATGCGATCCCAGGATGAATCCATGATCCACTGGATTGGGATATCACACCTGCTGCACCTTCAGCTTCCCTGTATTCCTCTCCCAGCCTTGTCCTGGCCATTCCCAGGCCTGTCCCTGTCCCCAGGCCCATCCCAGATTCTTTTCCAAACATTCCCAGGTGCTTCCAGCCCTTAGCCACCACGTCTGGAGACGCTGCCTCTGGATTGAGCATTCCCTGGATCTCCCAAGGAATTCCCTGCCATGGCTCCACACCGCGGGACAAGCAGGGATCGTATCCCTTCCCAGCATTCCCTGTTCCAAAGGCACAGCCATGGCATCCACAGGGAGGATCCAGCCTGCTCCAAGGGCAGCTCCAAGGAACTGAGTGGCAGCAGCCGCTGGATTTCATGGAATTCCTCCCAGGTGACACGTGGGAGCAGGGCTGGTACCTGGAGCCTCTCCAGAGGGGAGCTGGTAGCACATCCAAAGTCATGGAATTACGGAGCTTGGAAAAGCCCAGTCCAAGCTGGGACTGAGCCCAGCCCAGAGCTCCGAGTGCCACATCCAGGAATTCCTCGGACACCTCCAGGGATGGGCACTCCAAACCTCCCCAGGCAGTTCCAATGTTTATCAACCCTTTCCGGGAGGGAATTTTCCCACTATCCACTCTGACCCTCCCCTGAGGCCATTCCCACTCATCCCGTCCCTGTTCCCTGGGATCAGAGCCTCATTCCCACCCGGCTGCCCCTCCTGTCAGGAGTTGTGCAGAGCCAGGAGATTCCCCCCTGATCCTCCTTTTTTCCAGGATAAACCAGGCAAAAGGACAAAATCTCTCCTTCAGAAAGCCTCCAACCCATGGGCAGGGAGATCCAGGAATTTGGAAAATTCCCAAATCCTAGTCTGCAACTGAAGGCTTAAAAGGTGACAGAAGGACACAGCCACACGGACACTTGGATTTTTGGGAATTTGGTGCTCTCCCAAGCCTGCCCAGGCCAGGAACACAATTGGATCTCTCCCCAGTGAGGAATGACCTTGGTGGCTCCTGGGTCCAGGCTGCCAAGAGCTGTGTCCCGCCCAGAATTCCCGACCTGTCCTCACATGGAAGTGGGAATCTCGAGCAGAAAGGGATCTCCTCAGGCTCCCACTCCATGGATTTGTGCTCCAAGGGAAGCCAGCCCTCCACAGGCGCAACATTCCCGATTTTTGGGGAAGGCGTAGGCTTGGCAAGGGTCAAAATTTGGGAAGAATTCCTCGCTGGGAGGGCGAGGAGGGGCTGGGATGGAATTCCCAGAGCAGCTGTGGCTGCTCCTGGATCCCTGGAATGTCCAAGGCCAGGTTGGACACCGAGGCTTGGAGCAGCCTGGGACAGTGGGAGCTGTCCCTGCCCATGGGATGGGATTTAAGGCCCTTCCCACCCAAACCATTCCATAATTCCATGATCCCAGCTCCTGCAGGAGCCCACGTCCACGCTCAGCTCCACACTGGAGATAACATTCCCCACACCGATGTCGGAAGCTTCCCCCAAAATTCCTACTGGAGGCGAGAAACTGCATGGATTTCCCATCCAGATCCCACCTGGAATGTGACCAGGCCAACAAAAGCTTGGGTGAGCAGTGAATCCCCAGATTCCAGACCTGCTCCGAAGGCTCGGATCATCCCGTGACCCCCAAAATCCCTTTTCCCACATTTCCAGCTCAGTGTCCATATCCACAACCACATTCATTAATAAATCAGGAACACACTCCAGCGCCACGGAAAACTTTCACTGGGAATTCTTGGGGCTGCTCCTCCTGTAGCAGCACAACTCCATGAAAACTCCCAACATTCCAGACACACAGAAGGACCTCATTAACATAATTCCTTAATTAATTAAGGACAGCACCATTTTCCAGCTGCACTTCCAAGCCCTCCGAGATCCAAGCCCACGTTCGGCTCCCAGTGGAAAACAGGGAAGGAGAGCATGGAGTTTCTCCAGCCTGGATCAGAGCAGCTGCTCTGTGTCCACTTGGCCGCAGCTCCAGAGCTCCTGAGCCCTTCCCGTTTTTCCGGAGCTCTGCCCCTCCGAGCCCTGGAACGCTGCCCATGGCGGGGAGGGCAGCAGGTGCCATGGCCCGTGGCCACCAGGGATTCCCATTCCATGGGATTCCCATTCCGGGGGGATCCCCAGCTGCTCCTGCTGCTGGAGGTGCTCAGGAATGAGGATGTGACCTCGAGCAGGATTGGATTCCCCCAGGAAGGGAAAATTCCCAAGGTGCTGCCATCCTTTTCCTCTCCTGCGGGTGACGGCGGATGGCTTTCCATACCCAAAGCCCCACGGGATCTGGGATTTGGGAACATCCCTCCCAGGCTTTTTTAGGGATATCTAAGATGGGATAAACTGATTTCCAACCAGTTATCCGTGACCATGATCCTGGTTTTGGGATACACTTGGAGCAGAAGAGCAGGAATGTGGATTTATTCCTTGATAAATCACACAGAATTCCTGCTGTTCCTGCTCCAAGGCTGGGTTAACCCAGGAATGTCTGCACTGGGGTTTTCCCACCCTTTTCCCAACGATTTAAAGGCAGGAAAAGAACCTTTGTTCCATCAGGAATGTCCTAGGAAGAGAATCCGCAAATCCTGGGGCAGGGGGAGACACTGCCGGGAAACAGCCACGGAACACAACCCAATTCTCCGGAAATCCAGCAGCCCTCAATTCCCTGGAACTCCAGCAGCCCTCAATTCCCTGGAACTCCAGCAGCTGGAGGATTGGAGAAGCCCACGGCAGAGGCAGGGAAGGGCCTGGATGGGATGAACAGGGATGCCTGGAACTGGGAGTGGAATTCCATCTGCATCTCTCTGGATGGGAGCAACACCAGCGCCTGCCAGGGCTTCCCAAGAATTTTATAGGATTTCTCCAAGCTCCAGTTGATGGGAATTCCCCCAGGGACACTGTCCCCACCCAAAAAAACCTGTGCCCTTTGGCAGCTCTCCGTCAGAGCCGAGCAATCTGCAATTCCCGAACAGAGCAGCATTCCTCGGGAATATGCTCTATTCCTGCCTCTGTTCCAGCCACTCAGCCAAGCTGGAATTCCAAACTGGAATCCCAGAATCCTTGGAAAACACCGCTAAGCCATGGAGTCCAGCCATCAATCCGACCCCACCACCACAGCCAGGATCAAACCCCCGATCCTCCTTTTTTCCAGGATAAACCAGGAAAAAAGCCAAAGTTTCTCCTTCAGAAAACCTTCAATGCACGGGCAGGGAGAGCCAGGAATTTGGGCTGGAATTCCCAAACCCCAGTCTGTAATTGAAGGCTTAAAATTCCCAAATCCCAGCGTGTCACTGAAGGCTCCCCAGGTTACAGAAGGACATGGTGCAGGGACACCGGGATTTTTGGGAATGTGGTGCTCCCCCCAGCACTGACACACGAATATCCTGTGGATCCGTATCCCAGGATTCTTCAATCCCTGCCCCAAACTCGGTAAAACAGGAATTAAAGGAGCATGGGAAAGGGACAGGAAACTCCTGGAGTTTGGGGAATTTGGTGGTGGCCGTGAGGGATTTTTCCTTGATTTTTACCTCAAAGCTGATCTGTGGTCGGAGACAGCTCCGGAAAAAACCCTGGCTCAATATCTGGAGTTTTTTACCAATATTTTGTATTTCCCGGCTATAAATCCTATGATGAAACCACCTATGGATGGCTCCAATCATTTTACATCCCTTTGCTCTGTTCTGCGAGAATCCAAAGGGCCGACCAGAATACAAAATCCAAGGAAAAACCCCTAAGTGGCAGAAAGGTGAAGAATCCTGGGAATCCCTGGGTCTAATTATGGGGCACCTCCAGGACCAAAGAAATTCCAGGAGGAAAAATCCATCCTTGGCCCCCAACACACTCCCTAAATCCCAGAAATTCCCACATTTCCAGCTCAGTGTCCACATCCATAACCACATCCATTAAGAAATCAGGAACACACTCCAGCGCCACGGAAAACTTTCACTGGGAATTCTTGGGGCTGCTCCTCCTGTAGCAGCACAACTCCATAAAAATTCCCAATATTCCAGACACACCATTCCAAAGCTGGGAATAAACAGCTTCATCCACCCATTAAATCCCACTCCATTTTAATATTCCCATTATTTCCCAGCAGCTGGGATCACTTTGCTCCTGCCTGGAATTGCCCCAGACCCCTCCAGCTCCAGGGATTTTTCGTGGAGAAGCAGCACTGCCACATTCCAAACGTTTTTCCTCCACTGCCAGCTGTCAAATCCAATAAAACAGAAGGAAAAACCAGGATTTCAGTGCACTTTTCCCTGGAAAACTCTGCAGGTTGGGATTGGGAACCTTTGGATGTGGAGCTGGGCATTCCCGGGATGAGGGGGAGACACGGAAAAAATCCCTGCATTTAAATGAAGATTAATTAAGGACTAATTAAGACAAATATTTGGGAAAGGGAAGCTTTTCCTGCTTTTTTCACGGCTTTGGAGGGAAAGGGTTCAAGGAAGTCCATGGATAAGCTCCAGAGCACAGCTTTACTCAGCGGTGGAATGGCAATCCATGATATTTTTCCCTGGTTTTGGACACATTTCCAGGGACTGTGCTTCCATAAGTTTAGGGATCGATTGGAGCAATCCAGGAAAATCCCAGACTCCTCATTTCCCACTTGTTCTGCCGGCAGGACAGGGGAGACAGGGAAAAATTCCTGCAGGAAAAGTGCAGCAGTGCCACGGGAAAGGCTGGGAAGTGTCCAGCATTCCCAAGGACAACATCCCTTCCCTCCATTCCCACTGGGATTTGGTCCGACTGAGCTGTTTGTCAACCCAGACCCTTCTCCCTTCCCATTATCCTGGGAAAACCCTGCTCCTTCCCAGGATCTGGGAATTCCGTGTGCAATCCAGCGCTGTTCCCAGATTCCCTGGCTTTCAATCCATCCCAAACCCATCCCGGACAACACCCAGGGGTATCCCAGAGATCCGAGCCCTGAATTCCCAGGATTTTCCGGCACGTGGACAGGAAGAGGAGGGAGCAACCCGTGAAACAAACTGAATGGGAATAATCAATCCACGTATTTATGGAATTTAAGGGTTTAAGGAGAATCAGTCCCCAGCAGCTTCATGGGATGTAAATATTGAAGGGAACAGCTCGGAATTCTTGTGCCAGTGGATATTCAGGACGGGAATATTTAAGGAAAACAGCCAGGGATGCTTTCCCCACCATCCCATGGACATTCGGGATGGCTCTCCAATGGAAATAAGGGATTTTTTTTAAATACAGCAAAGTAGAAAATAATTTAAAAGTCCTAAATCTCTAAAAGGGCCCATGGAATTCCCAGGTTTTGGGATACACCTGGAGCAGAAGAGCAGGAATACGGATTTATTCCTTGATAAACAAAACAGAATTCCTGCTGTTCCTGCCCCAAGGCTGCGTCAACCCAGGAAGGTTTGGACTAAGATTTTTCCCAATGAGTTAAAGGTGGGAAGAGAACCTTCACTCCTTCAGGAATTGTGTGGAATTCCAAGAGGTGAATCGAACACAATTCCATCAGTTGAACCCCAGCTTTTCCTCTTAATCCATTTTTCCACCTGGAATTTGAACCCCAGAGAACATTTGGAGCTGGGGCTGCACTTCCCAAAAAAAGAAAAGAAAAAAAAAAAAAAGGAATTTTCAGGAGGCAAAAAAATAAATCTAATATTGCTGCTTCCCAGAAAAATGGGGAAACAAAGGGAAAAAAGCCTTTTTTTAAAGAGAATTTTGCCCAGGGTTTTGTGCCGTTTCCCTTCAAAATTAAAATAGAAAAAAAAAAAAAAAAGAGGAATGAGAATATCAGGAAGTTTTAAAGGTGAGCAGAGCCAGAATTGGGAGAAATAAAAGTTGGAATTTGATCAGTGTCAGGATTTTGAGCAAATAAAGGATTTCCCGCATTAAATCAAACTTTGGGCTTCTTTTTAACCCCCCACCTGCCCCTGCTCCCAAATATTTCCATCTGACTCGGGATTTTCTGATGGGAATCAACAGGAAGGTGCCAAAATCTGCCCAGGTGAGCGCTTCCAGAAGGGAATTAATGGGAAATAATTACAACTTCTGGGAGGTGATTAATCATAATTAAAAGCGATATTGATAAGAGAAACCAAGTGATGATTTTAATGTGACTCATAACAGGATAAAAAGTGGGAACATCAGGGGGGAAAAAGGAGAGGTACAAACAAAACTCTGCCTGAACAACACCAAAAAATCCCAAATTTCCAGCGCTAAAATCCAGACCTTTCACAGCACTCGATTCATATGGAAAATAAAGGGGAAAATTAGAAATAAACAACAAAAGTGAGATTGAGGAAGAAATATCCCCCACAGCATCCACATGGGAGATTTATGGGATGTTTTATTAAGCAGGATGTCACTTTATAGGATTATCTGATGGAAAAGCCCAGAATTCCATAGAAAAACAGGAGACCCAGCTATAAAATATCCCAAACAGGTCAGGAAGAAGCACAAACCCCCATCCACATCCCATTATTTAACTCTGATTTATAAAAACCATTGGTCCTGTCTGATTTCAGGATATAATAAATTAGGAAAGCAGCACAGAATTTGAAGAAATTCCAAAACTCAGGGATGTTTTATCAGGATTTCTTTCTATTCCGCATAAAACCTGGGAAATAACGAGAAGGACAAACACTGACTAGCAAAACTTAAGGAAAACAATTCGCAAACCCATCCTGCCCATGCCCCAAAACTTCCTAAAATCCAGCAATAAACGACTTTGGCATCAGTATTCCTTCGGAATCCCACTTCCACAGGGTGGACTGAGCAGAATTTTCCTTTAATAATATTTTAGAGGAACAGAATTCAACCCGCACACTTCATGCCCTAAAAAACACGTGCACACAGCCGGAACCAACTCAGAACACAACAACATTCCCAACGGGAATTTCTATCCCTCTTCCTTAAAAACCTGGAAAATCTGAGCTTGTAACACCTCGGGAGGACCAGGACACCAAATTTCCAAGGGTGCCAAGGAAACACAAGCGGTGTCAGGTGAAATAATCGCGATTTTCCAGCTCCCTGCTGCCCATTCCCAGCCCTGAGGAGCAGGAACCCCCTCCTGCTCCGAGCTCTCCCAACTTTCTTTGGCGTGAGGCAAAACCGAGCGGAACCAGAACAAAATCCAAGCGTGGAAAAAGGGGGGGAGGAAGTCCAGCTTATACCTTGGGATGATACTTTTAAAGCGTTGAGTTTGGGATAAAATGTGGAATAAGCTTCCAGCAATAGGGGCGGCGGAGCGAAATAGGGGCGACAAACGACCGAGACCGATAGAAAATGATTAAAAAAATTATGAAAAACCACTAAAAGGCAGGATGAAAAGGAGGAAAACACTTCCCAGAGCGCAGCGCTCCCTCCCCGCAGGGCCCTGCCCAGGAAGGAGGCGGATTGCCGGCCCGGCGCTCCGGGCCCGGGGGGGCCGCGGGGCTCCCCCCGCCGCGCCCCGGCCCCGCTCGGCGGCCGCTGCCTCCCGGTGCCCCGAACACCGAATAAAACCCCATCTGTGAAAGCCTTTTTTACCCCGGCGCGGCCGTCACGAGCCTCCTCCCGCCGCGCGGCCGGCGACAAAATGGCAGCGGCGGCGCTGCCCGTCATGTCGGGAGGGCCCTGCCGCGGCCTCCGCGCCGCCTCAGCCACGGCGGCACCGCGCTCCCTCCCGGCCCCGCGGGGCCGCCCGCGGCCGAGCAGCGGCGGGAGCAGCAGGAGGAGGAGGAGGAGGAGGCGGCGGCGAGGGAAGGCGGGGGGGCAGCACAGAACATGGCGCCGCGTCCTACTTGCGGCGCGGCGCTGCCCCGCTCGCCTCACGGAGCCGCCGCGCTCCCCGCGCTGCCCGCGCCGGGCAGGCCATGGCGGCGGTGCCGCTCCGCTCCGCGTCCCCTCCTCGCCGCCCTCCTCCTCTTCCTCCTGCCGCTGAGCCCAGGAGTTTTTAAACTTTAAAGCGCAGCTTCCGCCGCCCCGCGCCCGCCTTTGTCCCCCGGACAAGCCCGCGCTCGGTGCCGCCGCGCTGCCCCGGGCGGCCCCGCTGAGGTACGTTCGCCCCCCGCTCTCCCTTCCCGCTCCCTCCGGCGGCCGAGGGCAGGGCGGGCACGCGGCGGGGCCGGGGCCGGGGCCGGGGCCGGGGCAGCCCTGCCCGGTCACGGCCGAGCCGGGGGGGCCGAGGGGAAGGGGCTTCCCCGGCCGCGGGTTCGCGCCCCGCCTGCCCCTGCCGCCGCCCGCCCACTCTTTTGGGGTGGTTTGCCTTTTTTTTTTTTTTTTTTTTTTTTTTTTGCTTCCATTCCCCCCCCGCTATTTTCTTTATCGGTTATGGGGTTTGCTGGTTTTTCGATTTTTTTTTTTTTTTTTTTTTTTTGGGGGGGTTGTTTTTTTTTTTTTTTTTTTTTGTCCTGCCAAAGTTTTTCTCCGTCCCCCGTTTATTCCGCGAGACGCGGAACAACAACCTGAAGTCCGGCCCCGGGGGAAGGAAGGGGGGGAAAGGGGGGAAGAAGGAAAAACACGCACACACATCCAGCCTTTTTGTGCGTATGTGGGGATGGAGGGGGTGGAGAGTGCGTTCATTCCTTCCAATATTTTTTTGTTCTTATTATTATTAGGATTATTGTTATTATTATTCAACGCTCGCGCTACCGGCGGCGATGCCCCATCGCCCGCAAAAAAAAAAAAAAAAAAAAAAAAAAAAAAAAAATTAGGAAAAAAAAAAAAAAAAAAAAAAAAGCCCAAACCAAACCCAACCAACGCTAAGCATTGGTTTCAAAATTCTTTCCTTTTATCTTCTCAGCATCTGGAGAGAGGGAGAGAGAGAGAGAGAAAGGGCGCGTTCATGAGGACTACAAAGTTACAAATATGGCTCCCCAGTCTCTCTTGCCTGATCACTGCAAAGAAATGAAGACGCACTTTAAACTAAACCATTCGCAACTCACTCGCGGTCCCTGTCTGCCTCTCCCTGCCCGGCACCCTGCACAAATATTTGCGAACTAAACACGCCGAGAGAGAGAGGAGCGAGCAACTTATTTTTATTTAATGCACGGCGAGCCCTCGCCGAGGCATCGCAGCCCGGCACGGGCAGGAGCAGTCTCGGGGACCCCCCGAACCTCCCCGGACCGCCCCGGCTCCCCCAAAGCGGGGGGCTCGGCCCCCCACACACACAGGTAGGCACCTCAAGGGCAGCGGCGGCCCCGCCAACACCTGGCACGCTCCACCCCGCCAAAAAAAAAAAAAAAAAAACCCCAAAAAAAAAGAAAAAAAAAAAAAAAACCGTGGGATGCCTTTTTATTATTCTCATCATTAGCATTATTATCATTAATTTTTTTTTTTTTTTTTTTTTTTTTTTTTTGGGCATTGCATTGCTTACATCTGAGGGCGTCCTGTTCCGCAGCTCTAAGTGGATCCTTTTCTTCATGTCCATGTCCGTGGCTGGCGGGAGGCGCGGAGGGTGCCCGGCTCGGCTGGCGCAGTGACCCCTGTGCAGAGCCCCCCGATCGCGGGGCGCGGAGGGACTCGGGCTCGCCCAGCGCCGCTCGGAAGCCCGAGCGCAGCACCGCGGCGCGCACTAACCTGATAACCGCGGGGGCGGGCGCTCCGGGGGCTCCGCCGTGACGGACAGCTCGCCCGGCCAATCGGCGCGCGCAGCCGCCGCGCCTCGGCCAATCGGCAGCGCGAGGCGCGGCGGAAGCCAATGGGGGAGCGGCTCGGCCGGGCAGGGGGACAGCCCGGCGCCGAGCCCAGGCTCATTCCGCGCTGCCGCCCGATGGGGACGGAGTGGCCGCGGCTCCGCCGCGCTGGCTGCGCCGCGCGCTGCCCTCTCCGCCCGCCCGAGCCCGGGGGGAGGCGCCGGGGCGGGGAGCGGCGGCCGAGCCGGAGCCGCCCGGGCAGGGGCGCACAGCCAGGAGGGAGGGAAAGGTGCGGAGCGGGGCACGGGAATGGCGCGGGCAATGGCGCGGGCCCCGGCGGCGGGGGGCGGGCGGAGCGCGAGCGGTGGGCGGGGCGCGGCCGCGGAGGGAGGGGCGGTGGCTCTGAGGGGAGGGGGAGCCCCCGGGCCGCCCTCAGCGGGGTCCCCGCGGCTGGGGCCGCCTGGCCCGGCCGGGGAGCGGCCCTGAGGGGAGGGGAGCCGCCCTCGGCGGGGTCCCCGCGGCCCTGAGGGAAGGGCCGGGCGGGAGGGCCCGGGCTCCGCTCAGGAAGGGCCCTCGGGGGCGGCGGCGGCGCTCAGGGCCGCCGGGGACTCGCTGGGCTGGGGGGAGGTGGGGCAGAGCCGGAATCCTTCGGTTCCCCACCGGAAAGACGGAATGGGATTTTTAACTCGGAGTGCCGGGGCAAGGGGGATGGATTCGGGCTGGGAGAGAGCAGGATTAGGTGGGATATGGGGAAAGAATTCCTCCCTGGGAGGGTGGGGAGGGGCTGGGCTGGAATTCCCAGAGAAGCTGTGGCTGCCCCTGGATCCCTGGAATGTCCCAGGCCAGGTTGGAGCAGCGTGGGACAGTGAGAGGTGTCCCTGCCCATGGGATGGGATTTAAACTCCTTTGCAAGCCAAACTATTTCCTGCTCCCAGACCCAGGCGCTGCTGGGGTGAGGTGCCAGCTCTTGGATGAAGGATCCCAGCCACACCTGCTCCTCTCCAGGGATTTGGGGTTACCGAACACCGGGCACTGTTTCCATCACAGGTAAAAAGGGTTTTTTTCCTTATAAAATTCTTGTTTCTCCCTTCCTGCTCTTCCTGGAGTTCAGGTGGACTTGTCCAGCTTTCCCTGGAAAACACAGGGCTGGAAAAATCCTTAAGAGCTGTTGGAAAGTATCACAAGAATTAAGAAAATCCCTGGAAAGCTTTATTTTGTCAATATATTTTGCGGTGCAGGATGAAGATGAAGTCTCACCTCTGTGTGGATAAACTCCAAGAATGTGGATGAAAACAGCAGGAATTGTGTTGGGAATGGGACAGGAAAAGCTGGATCCAGCTCCAGGTAAAAATTCTAATTTAAGTAAAATAAAACAGATACTCTGCAGCACGTTCATATTTTCGGGATGTTTTAGGGGGTTTATGATAAAATTTTGGGATTGGCTGACAAATCTTGGATTGGAAATTAATATTCCAAACTTTTAGAAGTGTTTAGGATTTGGAATGAGGGGGAATTTTATCTCAGTTCTGTCTGAACTTCTCCTTTCCAGGTGTGACCAAAGGAGGCTCCTGGGCTGATCCTTCAGGATTTTTTGGTGGAATTTGTGCTCTCCTGGCACTGCTGAAGACCTTCGGAAAAGGACTTTTCTCATGGACAGAAATCTGCTGGAAGCACAGGAGATTTTAAAGGAATTTCTGGAAATCCAGAGCTGCTTTTTCCATTGTTTTCCCAGAAGGAATTGTGTGTTTCGATAGTTTAAAGTTGCAGAAAATTCCTCTTTTTTAGTTATCGTGGGAATTTATTACAAGTTCAAAGCCAAAATTCCGTGTTTAAAGCTGCTCCTTTCGTTGTTCGTATTCCAAGAGTTTGGGAATTCGGGGGAATTAAAAAAATTTGGAATTATAATATATGAAATAAATTTTGAAGAACTTTTTTTTCAGGGTACAACTTTCCTTCAACAATTATTAAATTCGTGGGGGTTTTCCTTATTTGTGTTTAAAAGGATTTTTTAGTTTGTGGTTTTATTCGCTTGTTTATTTTATGAGCAATTTGAGGGTTGTTTCTCTTCATTTTTAACAAGAATTTTTAATTTGTGGGGACTCCCCCATGTTTTTAAGAGGAATTTCTAGTTTATGGGGTTTTCTCCTTGTTGGTTTTTAACAGGAGTTTATAATTCAATCTGTGGGATTTTTCCTGTTTATTTTTAACAGTAATTTTTGTGGTTTTATTTTCTCGTTTGCTTTTAAGAGGAATTTTTAATTTGTGGGTTTTTTTCCTGGTTTATTATTAACAAGAGTTTTAGATTTGTGGGATTTGTTTTTAACAAGAATTTGAGATTTTTTTCCCTTGTTTATTTTTTACAGAAGTTTTGATTTTATGGGGATTGCTTTTTAACAGGAATTTTGAATTTCTTTTGTGGGATTTTTCCTGTTTATTTTTACCAGGAATCTTCAGTTTGTGGGGTTGATTTTTAATAGGAACTTGAGGTTTCTTCCTTGCTTGTTTTTATCAGGAATTTTGAATTTGTGGAGTTTTTCCTTGTTTATTTTTACCAGGAATTTGTGGGTTTTTTCCTTTATTTATTTTTAGTAGGAATTTTGAATTTATGGGGATTGTTTTTAACAGGAATTTTGAATTTATGGGATTTTTCCTGTTTATTTTTCCCAGGAATCTTTAGTTTATGCGATTAGTTTTTAACAGGAATTGGATTTTTTTCCTTGTTTACCTTCAACAGGAATTGAAGGTTTTTCCCTTAATTTTCCCCAGGATTCCTTCACCTTCTCTTTGTTTTCCCAGGATTTTTTCCTTCCCCAGATTCCATGGGAAGCCTTTCCCACCTGCCCCACATTCCCTGGGAGAATTCCCATTGGAAAATCCACTGAATTCCCCTTGGAAAATCCACTGAATTCCCTTGGAAAATCCACTGAATTCCCATTGGAAAATCCACTGAATTCCAATTGGAAAATCCTCTGAATTCCCATTGGAAAATCCACTGAATTCCCATTGGAAAATCCACTGAATTCCAATTGGAAAATCCACTGAATTCCAATTGGAAAATCCTCTGAATTCCCATTGGAAAATCCACTGAATTCCAATTGGAAAATCCACTGAATTCCCATTGGAAAATCCACTGAATTCCAATTGGAAAATCCTCTGAATTCCCATTGGAAAATCCACTGAATTCCAATTGGAAAATCCTCTGAATTCCCGTTGGAAAATCCACTGAATTCCAATTGGAAAATCCACTGAATTCCCATTGGAAAATCCACTGAATTCCCATTGGAAAATCCACTGAATTCCCCTTGGAAAATCCACTGAATTCCCGTTGGAAAATCCCGGGGAGCTGCGCATTTGTTTGTTCATCCCCGAGAATGTCTCTTTGTTTTCCCGCACAAAGAATTCCTTCTTTTTCCCGGGAACAGTTCCCTGCTCTGTGTGCAGAGCTGGGAATAGCAATAGGAAAAAAAATTCCCTCCTGAAATTCCCCTTTTTCCAACCCTCAGCATTCCCGGGGAATAAACAAACCTCTGGGATGTGGGAATTCCATGGGAAAGGGCCTTGGGATTGGGTGAGAATTCCCTGAGCTCCCCAATTCGGGGTTTAGCTCCTTAAAATCGGATTTTTTTGCAGCATTTCAGGGGAAAAAATTGGGAAAATCCGATGAGGAAAATGAGGAAAAGCTCATTTTATGTTTAAATATGAGGGGGGAAAGGAGGAAAAAAATACCGGGATGGCTCCAAATTCCCCCAAAAATTCCCTAAAGTTGAGTGGAGAATGTTGTTCCCATTTTAAAAAAATGTTATTAAATATACTTTATTTTTCCTGGCAAAATTTGTAGTGGATAAATTGAATATTCCTTATTTTAGAATTGAATATTCCAAGATTTTCCTGCTTTGCTTGCCCTGGATTGATGGGGACAATTTTGGTAAAATCCCATGGAAGCCAAAAAAAAATCAGGAATAACTAAAAATTCCATGAATTCTGAGAGAAACCTTCATGATTTGGGGGGGAATGGGTGGAAAATATGGGAAAAATTGAATCAGTTGGAATCAGCAACTTCTTGGGAATTAAATCACTTCGGGTGTGGAAAAAGGTGGAAAATTCAGGGATTTTTAAAATTTTTGGTGTCAGAAATCCACGAGGGGGATGAGAAAAAAGTGTGGGGGGAAACTTGAGGGATCCTTGGGAAATTCCTTGGGAAATTCCTTGGAAAATTCCTTGGGAAATTCCTTGGGAAATTCCTTAGAAAATTCCTTGGAAAATCAGAGGGAGGAAGGGAGGAAAAAAGGAAAGGAGAAAAGGAAGAAATGCCAATTTTTGGGATAAAAATTTCCAGGTAGGTCCAGGAAATCTAAGAATTTAAAAAAAAAAAAAAAGTTAATTGAGGTGAAAAATGGGAAAACCGGGAACGGCAAAATTCCAAATGTTAAAGGAATTTTCTTGAGGATTTGCAGGATTGATGGAGCTGCTCCCAGAGATGCCAGGAGGGTTCTAGAGGAACAGAAAATTTGGGAATTCCGGCCAAATCCTGGGATGAATCCAGAGCTTCCCGGTGGTTTTCCTGCCTGTTTTTCCAAGCGTTTCCCTCCAGGTTATTCCTTCATGGAATGTTTGCCTTTTTCCAGGGGAGAATCCCAAGGGAATTCCCAAATATAATCCCAAAAGAATCCCTCCTTTGCAGGAATTCCCAGAGCAGGAATCAATTCCAAAGGGTTTTCCAGTAGCTTTTTTTTTAACAGGAATTTGAGATTTTTTCCTTGTTTATTTTTAAATTTTGAATTTACGGGCAATTGGTTTTTAACAGGAATTTTGAATTTATAGGGGATTGGTTTTTAATGGGAATTTTGAATTTATGGGGATTGGTTTTTAATGGGAATTTTGAATTTACGGGGGATTGGTTTTTAGCAGGAATTTTTAATTTATGGGGATTGGTTTTTAACAGGAATTTTGAAATTATGGGGGATTGGTTTTTAATGGGAATTTTGAATTTAATTGGTGGGATTTTTTTCCTATTTCTTTTTACCCGGAATCTTTCGTTTGTGGGGCTCCTTGGATTCCTCAGAATGAGAAAATCCCACAGAATCCAAGGAAAACTTGGGAATTGAGGGTGGTTTTCTGTAAAAAACAGGGATGGGAAGGGCCTGAATTCCTCATCCTGAGCAAATCCCTTGGAATTAAAAGAGAATTGGGAATGGGAGGTGGATTCCTGTAAAAAACTGGGATTAAATTGAGCAAATCCCACTGAATCCGAGGAAAACTTGGGAATTGGAAAAATTTTTCTGGAAAAAATAGGGATGGAAAGGGATGAAATTCCTCTGGTGATGAGCAAATCCCACTGAATCCAAGGAAAACTTCGGGATTAAACTCTGGAAAAGCCAATGATTAATCAATAACTTAATAATTAAATCCCTTTGGAAGACAAAAACCAAAAATAAGTTGTCCCCTCCCAAAAAAAACCCCAAAAATAATTCCCAAAAAAGCTCCATATCCCACAATTCCAGCTTTCCAAAGAGATCGGTTCATCCCCGAGTTTTTCCCTCGAAAATTTGGCATTCCCGCTGTTCCAAAGTTGGAATACACGGAATTTTCCCATCCTTTAATTCCTGGTTTTGGGGTGGTGTTTTCTCCCAGATTTCCTGGGATTCCCCAAGGATTTGGTGCTCCTGGGACGCTCCCAGTTTTTCCTCCCAATTCCAAAATTTAACGGGAAATTTTTGGAAGAAAAGGAAAAAAAAACCCAGGAAGCTGAAATTTGTGGATGCTTTTTCCAGAGCCGGAACGACAGGAAAAGGAAGGAAATTCCATAATTGAATTCCATAATTATCAACTCCGGATTAATTCCAGGGAGAATTCCCAATTTTTCCATTGCTTCTCGGGGCAATTCCAGCTCCGGTTCCGCACTGGGAACAAAAAATGAGAATGGGGCGATTCCTTGGAATTTTAATCTTAAACCAGGGGGGGAAAAAAAAAAAGGATTTTTAATGGAAAATGCGTTTTTTCCAGAGGGTTCTGCGATATCCAGGGAATTCCGGCGATGTCCCGAGCAGCTGCTGCTCCCTGGATCTGCTGAATTCCCATTTTTTTATTGGAAAAGCTCTAAAGGAACAATTCAGCCTCTCGAGGGCTCCAGGTGGCCCTGGCACCTCCTTTGGGACCAGCCCTTGAAATTGGAATCCGCGGCTCCGGAAAAACCGGGAATGAATCGGAACCCTCGGGAATAAACCCCTCCGACCCCGGCCTGAAGGTGAGGGGAAATATTGGGAATTTTCTACTGGATTAGCCATAAAAAAGGGGGGTTTTTCCCACTTTTCCTGGAATTAAACAGAGATTTTCCCATTTTTCATGGTATTTATTTAATTAAGAATTCATTAAATATAATAGTATTAATTAAAGATAATAACAATATTTTATCGTGTTTAATTAAAATTATTTTCCTTTTGCAATTTGGCTTTTTGCTTTGTGTGAAACATGACGAACTCCAATATTTGTCTATAAATTAAATTTAATTAATGATTATTAAATTAATTAATTCTTATTTAAAATATCAATAACTATTATTGAAGAAATAAATATAATAAATATAATAAATATAATAAATATAATAAATATAAAGAGAATGTTACTAAATTAATTCAGATTTATACGATAATGTATTAATAAGCATAAATACTAATTAATACCAGAACAATATATAAAATAATCTATTTTAATAAATAGGGATAAAATAATATATTTTAATTTATCAAAAAATTAATAGATTGTAATAAATAGATTTTAATAAATATTTCTTATTTCTATTTATTATTTTAATATTAATTTTAATAAACTATTTTAACAAATAATTATTAATAAATTCATATACCATTAATAGTAAAATAATAACAATATTCATAATTGAGTAATTAATAAATAGTAATAAATACAAAAATAACTTGATTATTATTTTTTCTAAAGGAAATCAATTATTCTGAGGAGGATTTTTCCAATGGAACTGGATTATCCCAGAATAATTTGATATTATTTGGGATATTTTAATTCTTTTAATTCTTTTAATTTGTGGGATTGTAAATGGATAATTGAATTTATTCGAAGGAAAAAAACCCTTAAATTCTGATGGATTTGGGATTATTTTTAGTATAATTGAATCCATTTAATAGATAAAAATATCTAATAATTAAATTAATAAATAGATCAATCACTTGATAGTAATAAATGAATATTAACCAATTCAATCCATGAATTAATTGGATATTTTTAATGACAGAGCCTCTAAATTGTCCTGGGGAGAAATTCTTGACATTTGAAGTGAAAATCACAAATTTGGGCTCTTTCCCATTTTTTTTAAACCCTGGGGAGAGTGGGGATCCCCTGAGGACAGCGGGAATTGTGTCCCTCACAATTCCCAGGTTATTCCTGTCCTCTTCCCAAAGAATTCTGTCCCAGAGAATTCCATCAGCTTGGAAAACAGAACTGTGGTGAGGGCGGCTTTGGATCCGTTTGGGATTTGTGGCGGATCTTGGATGGATCCCAGCGGGAAAAGCTCCAAAAACCCACGGAGTGGAGAGGGAAAGCTGGGAATTGGGGACAGGAGGGAGTGGGAGAGAGGATTGTCCCTCTCAGGTGAGGCCCCACCTGCGGAGCCGATCCCGATCCCGATCCCAACACCCACAGGGAATTGGGAATGGCTGGGAATGTTCCCCTGGATCAAGAGGAGGATCCAGGGAATCCTCAGAGCCTCTGGCAGGGCCTGAAGGGCTCCAGGAGAGCTGGAGAGGGACTGGGGACAAGGGATGGAGGGACAGGACACAGGGAATGGCTTCCACTGGGAAAGGGGGATTGGGATGGGATATGGGAAGGAATTCCCAGCTGGGCTGGAATTCCCAGAGCAGCTGTGGCTGCCCCTGGAGCCCTGGAGTGTCCAAGGCCAGCCTGGAGCAGCCTGGGACAGAGGGAATGTCCCTGTCCTGGAATGGGATCATCCCACCCAAGGAATTCCCGGCAGTGTCCAGCAGAATCCCTGGATTCGGGGTCTCCATGGGAACCATCCCTGCCCTTCCCCTGAATCCAGAGGGGGAATTTGCTCCCAGGCTCGGCCGCCTTCCCAAGAAACAGCACAGAGGGATTTTTCCAGGCGGGATCAGCATCCCAAGCCTCTCCCGCCTCGCCGGTGTTCCCTGCCGCAGGGAATGAGGGAAGCAGGAATGTTTCACCACCTGGATCCTGCTCCTGACATTCCCATGGCAACCTCGCCCCAGTTCGGAGCAGCACGAGCTGCGTTCGTTCGGGAAGGAATAAAGGACACGGCATGGCAGAGACACTTCCCGGCGTGTTCCTGACGGGCGGGAATTCGGGAATGGCCTCCCGGGGAATGCCGGCTGCTCGTGGGTTTGGCAGGACACACAATTCCCCAGGGCGGGAAGGGGCAGGGAATGGCAAATCCAGGGAAGAGCAAATCCCCGGAATAGCAAATCCAGGGAAGAGCAAATCCAGGGAAGAGCTAATCCAGGGAATAGCAAATCCCCGGAATAGCAAATCCAGGGAAGAGCAAATCCAGGGAAGAGCAAATCCCAGGAATAGCTAATCCCGGGAATAGCAAATCCCGGGAATAGGAAATCCAGGGAATAGCGAATCCAGGGAATGGCAAATCCAGGGGAATAGCAAATCCCGGGAATAGAAAATCCCGGGAATAGCAAATCCAGGGAATAGCGAATCTAGGGCATCAAAAAAGGGATGAACGAGAGCTGGGAAAAGCAGGATGCCCCCGGAGCTGGGGTGGGATCACAGGAATGGGATAACCCTCATCCCAAATTGGATCCATCCCTGCCTGTTCCCCTTGGGAACATCAGGGCCTTTCCCAGGATCTGCCTCTGGAACCCCCGGGGCTGGGCCACGTTTGGAGCCAGGAAAAGGCTCCTGGAACGTGGATTTTCCTTCAGTTTCCCAGGAGAACAGGATCCTGGGGTAATTCAGGACTCTGGAAAGTGCTGCTGGGTCTCACAGGGGTTCGGAGGAATCGTGGAGACCTGGAGAGAGGGATGGGAAAAGGAGGGAGGGCAGGGATGGAATGGGAATGGGAGACAGGGCCAGCGTTCCCATTCCCTGCTCCGGTTCTCAGGGAAAAAGGAATCCCCAGGGACGCTCCCATGGTGACCATGTGAGCCCCACGATTATCCCAGAAATTTGGCTCGGCAGCTCCTTCCCTCGATCCACAGAAATTTGGGATTCCGTGTGCATTGTCGGCACTGCCGGAATCCCGGCTCATCCCTGCGGGATCCGATTTTGGGATCGGACCTCTCTGGGGCGAGGCTGGAGGTGCTGGAAAAGAGGGAATGGTGAGGGATGCAGGGATGGCTCCGTGTGCTGTGCAGGCTCCGGAGCCATGGCAGCGGCGCAGGACACGGAGTGGCTGCGCTGGGTGAGCAAACAATTCGGGAAAATCGCCGGGAAGGACAAGGAAATCAGCCTGGAGGAGTTCAAATCCGCCCTGCAAGTGAAGGAGGTGAGGGATCCACCCGTGGGAATGGGGGGAGGGATCCATGGGAAGCACCCTGGGGTCTTTCTGCCGTCCCCCTTCAGGTGAGGCCTCACCTGCGGAGCTGCTCCTGCTCTGGATCCCAATATCCAAAGGATGTGGAGCTGCTGGAGCAATTCCAGAGGAGGGGATTGGGAATGCTCTGGAGCCAGGCTGGGAGAGCTGGGAATGTTCACCTGGAGAAGGGAAGGCTCCAGGGAGAGCTCCGAGCCCCTGGCAGGGCCTGAAGGGCTCCAGGAGAGCTGCAGAGGGACTGGGGACAAGGGATGGAGGGACAGGACACAGGGAATGGCTTCCACTGGGAAAGGGCAGGGATGGATGGGATATGGGGAAGGAATTCCTGGCTGGGCTGGAATTCCCAGAGCAGCTGTGGCTGCCCCTGGAGCCCTGGAATGTCCAAGGCTGGGCTGGAGCAGCCTGGGACAGTGGGAGGAGTGGGGATCCCACCCGAGCATTCCCTGATCCCACCCAAGCATTCCCTGATCCCACCCGAGCATTCCCTGATCCCACAATCCGTGGGGAATTCCCGCAGTCCTTCTTTGCCGAGAGGTTTTTCGCTCTCTTCGACTCGGACGGGAGCGGCTCCATCAGCCAGGAGGAGCTCCTGGGATCCCTGAAACTCCTGATCCACGGGAATGCCACGGACAAGCTCCGCTTCCTCTTCCAGGTGTACGACGTGGACGGTGAGAGCGGGAACACCGGATTAAGGGATTTTTTTGGGATGAAGTTGGGAATTGCTCTGCCCTGAGCATCAGAGTCTGTCTGAGATGAGGCTGGTCCCTCATTCCATGGTGGGAATATCCAAAATCCATCTGGAAGGCATTGGTCACATGTCAGGACTTCCTGGGAGTGCTTTTCCCATCAGCCAGGAAGAGGAGCGGGCTCTGCTCTGCTCCCATCCCAGCTCCCCATCCCGCTTGCCTGGAATTGTGGGATCCTCTGGGTCGGAAAACACTCCAGGATCAAATCCGAGCATTCCCCAGCCCTGCCCCGTGTCCCCAGGGAATACCAGGATCCTCCTGCCTGTTCCAGTGCCCAGCCCACCTTCCCATGAAGGAACATTTCCAAATATCCAACCCAAACCTCCCTTTGATGCCATCTCCCCACATCCAGTCCCTCATTCCTGGGAGCAGATCCTGACCCGCCCAGATTTCTCCTCCCAGCGAGGAAAATCCCTGGGTTAGGACTGGAAATCGAGGATGGAGATGGCCCCGTGGGGCTGTGGAACACTGGGATCCTCCCGGTTTTCCAGGGAGCGGCTCCATCGACGCGGAGGAGCTGCGGCTGGTGCTCGGCTGGTGCCTCCGCGAGAGCTCCCTGGTCCTTCCCGAGGAGCGGCTGGAGGTGCTGAGCCAGGCCCTGCTCCGGGCGGCTGACCGCGACCGCAGCGGCTCCATCACCTTCCCGGAGCTCCGCCAGCAGCTGGAGGCGTTCCCGGAGCTCCTGGAGAACCTGACCATCAGGTGGGGCGGGAGGGAAACGCGGGGTTGGAGGGCAGGGTTCCGTGGGGAGCGCGGGCTGGGCTTGGGAACAGCGCGGGGGCCTTGGGCTGGGATGTGGGGATGGTTTGGGATGGGGCAGGGTTTGGGATGGGGCAGGGTTTGGGTGCAGGGATGGGTGCAGGATTAGGATCCAGGGATGGGTGCAGGGGATGGATCCAGGGATGGATGCAGGATTAGGATCCAGGGATGGGTGCAGGGGATGGATCCAGGGATGGGTGCAGGATTAGGATCCAGGGATGGGTGCAGGGGATGGATCCAGGGATGGATGCAGGATTAGGATCCAGGGATGGGTGCAGGGGATGGATCCAGGGATGGATGCAGGAATGGATCCAGGGATGGGTGCAGAGGATGGATGCAGGGATGGGTACAAGGATTAGGATCCAAGGATGGGTGCAGGGATGGATGCAGGATTAGGATCAAGAGATGGGTATAGGGATGGATACAGGGATGGATACAGGGATGGATGCAGGATTAGGATCCAGGGATGGGTGCAGGGGATGGATACAGGGATGGATGCAGGATTAGGATCCAGGGATGGATGCAGGGGATGGATCCAGGGATGGATGCAGGATTAGGATCCAGGGATGGGTGCAGGGGATGGATCCAGGGATGGGTGCAGGATTAGGATCCAGGGATGGGTGCAGAGGATGGATGCAGGGATGGGTACAAGGATTAGGATCCAAGGATGGGTGCAGGGATGGATGCAGGATTAGGATCAAGAGATGGGTATAGGGATGGATACAGGGATGGATGCAGGATTAGGATCCAGGGATGGATGCAGGGATGGATCCAGGGATGGATACAGGGATGGATGTAGGATTAAGACACAGGGATGGATCCAGGGATGGGTGCAGGATGAGGATCCAGGGATGGGTGTAGGAATGGATCCAGGGATGGGTGCAGGGATGGATGCAGGGATGGATACAGGGACTAGGACCCAGGGATGGATACAGGGATGGATGTAGGATTAGGACACAGGGATGGATGCAGAAATGGATGCAGGGATGGGTGGATTAGGATCCAGGGATGGATACAAGGACTAGGACCCAGGGATGGATACAGGGATGGATGTAGGATTAAGACACAGGGATGGATGCAGAAATGGATGCAGGATGAGGATCCAGGGATGGGTGTAGGAATGGATCCAGGGATGGATGCAGGATTAGGACCCAGGGATGGCTGCAGGGATGACACCACCGAGGCTATAGGGCCGGGTGCCCCCCTAGCCCGGCACTCCCCAATCCCAATCCCCCATTCCCGTTTTCCCAGCGCCGCCAGTTGGCTGAAGCCCCCAGCTCCGGCGGAGCGGCGGCCGCGGCCGCGCTGCTTTTCCCGTGAATTCTGGAGGGAGCAGCGGCCGGCGCTGGGCTGCCTCGGGGGCTGGGCCGCCCTCAACGCGCTGCTCTTCGCCCTGGGGGCCCTGCGGCACCTGGGCCACGGCCCCGCGCTGCCCCTGGCCCGGGGCTGCGGGCTGTGCCTCAACCTCAACTGCGCCCTGCTCGCCGTGAGTACTGGGACACCGGGATAATGGGATAATGGGATACCGGGACACCGGGATAATGGGATACCGGGACACCGGGATAATGGGACACCGGGACACCGGGATAATGGGATACTGAGACACCGGGATAATGGGATACTGAGACACCGGGATAATGGGATACTGAGACACCGGGACACCGGGATAATGGGACACCGGGACACCGGGATAATGGGACACCGGGATACCGGGATAATGGGATACCGGGACACCGGGACACCGGGACACCGGGATAATGGGATACCGGGACACCGGGATAATGGGATATCGGGACACCGGGATAATGGGATAATGGGATACCGGGACACCGGGATAATGGGATACCGGGACACCGGGACACCGGGATAATGGGATACCGGGACACCGGGATAATGGGATACTGAGACACCGGGACACCGGGATAATGGGATACCGGGACACCGGGATAATGGGATACCGGGACACCGGGATAATGGGATACTGAGACACCGGGATACCGGGATGATGGGATACCGGGACACCGGGATAATGGGATACTGAGACACCGGGACACCGGGATGATGGGATACCGGGACACCGGGATGATGGGATACCGGGACACCGGGATAATGGGATACTGGGACATCGGGACACCGGGATAATGGGATACCGGGACACCGGGATAATGGGATACTGGGACATCGGGATATTGGGATAATGTGATAATGGGATAATGGGACACTGGGACACCGGGACACCAGGATACTGGGATACCGGGATATTGGGATGGGAGCCGGGAAGGGTGGTGGGATCGCGGCAGACCCAGGAGCAATGTTGCCCCCAAAGTTTCCCGCTGCCCCCAAAGTTTCCCGTTGTCCCCGACATTTCCCCTCGCCCCGTGGGTACCACCCATGGTGCTCCACCGTTTCCCATTCTGCCCTGGGATCTCCCGTTTTCCCTCCGGGATGTCCCGGTGCCTGCCAACATTTCCCACTGTCCCTGGCATCTCCCCCACCTGCTCCCAGTGCTCCCAACATTCCCCACTGCCCCCATCGCCTCCCACATCTCCCACTGTCCCGTGGAATCTCCCACCGGCCCCCGGTATTTCCCAGTGCTCCCATCATCTCCCAGTCGGTCCCCTGTTGGTTTAGATTTCCTGAGATTCGCAGAAGCTGGCAGAGGAAGCAGGCAGGTGGACCCAAGATGGCGAAAAGAGAAACTTTATTTACAGAAACTTCTTTCTATATCCATTAATAATCTGGCAACTATTGGTCAGCAGGGAATCCACCTCCGAAAACCATTGGTCACAGCTATACAACACCTAGTACCAAACACAGAGATTAAGAAAATACAAAAATGCAGCTTATCTCTATTCTCCCTGAGAAAGAAGAGAAAGATTTCTAAAACAGTGCAGCTACAGTCCCCAGGATCCCCTATTGCCCCCCGGCCCCTCCCCTCGGCCCCCGCCCTCTCCTGTGTCCCCATCCCATCCCTCTCCCGTGTCCCCACCCCTGTCCCGTGTCCCCATCCCTGTCCCGTGTCCCCATCCCTGTCCCGTGATCCCATCCCTGTCCCGTGATCCCATCCCTGTCCCGTGATCCCATCCCTGTCCCGTGTCCCCATCCCTGTCCCGTGTCCCCATCCCATCCCTGTCCCGTGTCCCCACCCCTGTCCCGTGTCCCCATCCCTGTCCCGTGTCCCCACCCCTGTCCCGTGTCCCCATCCCTGTCCCGTGTCCCCATCCCTGTCCCGTGTCCCATCCCTGTCCCGTGATCCCACCCCTGTCCCGTGTCCCCATCCCATCCCTGTCCCGTGTCCCCACCCCTGTCCCGTGTCCCCATCCCATCCCTGTCCCGTGTCCCCATCCCTGTCCCGTGTCCCCATCCCTGTCCGGTGTCTCCATCCCATCCCTGTCCCGTGATCCCACCCCTGTCCCGTGTCCCCATCCCTGTCCCGTGTCCCCATCCCTGTCCCGTGTCCCCATCCCATCCCTGTCCGGTGTCCCCACCCCTGTCCCGTGTCCCCACCCCTGTCCCGTGTCCCCATCCTGTCCCGTGTCCCCACCCCTGTCCCGTGTCCCCACCCCTGTCCCGTGTCCCCATCCCTGTCCGGTTGTCCCCATCCCTGTCCGGTGTCCCCACCCCTGTCCCGTGTCCCCATCCCATCCCTGTCCGGTGTCCCCACCCCACGCCGTTCCGGTCGCTGTCCCCAGGCGCTGATGCTGCGCCGCTCGCTCACTCGGCTCCGCTCCACGCCGCTGGCGGAGCTGTTCCCGCTGGAGCGCCACGTGCGGGGACATCAGCTCGTGGGCTACCTGGTGCTGGCGCTGGCCACCGCGCACTCGGGGGCACACCTGGCACACGCCGGTCAGTGCCGGGCTGGGATGGGATGAGATCCATGGGATGGGATGGGATGGGATCCATGGGATGGGATGGGATGGGATCCATGGGATGGGATGGGATGGGATCCATGGGATGGGATGGGATCCATGGGATGGGATGGGATGGGATGGGATGGGATGGGATGGGATGGGATGGGATGGGATGGGATGGGATGGGTACCGCGCCGGGCAGTACCGAGGGCGGCACGGGGTGGGCACCGCGCCTCGGCCGGACGGGGCATGGACAGGGGACAGCAGAGCATGGACAGGGCACCGACAGGGCACAGGGCACGGCCAGGGGACAGCAGGGCACGGCCAGGGGACAGGTCACGGACAGGGGACAGCAAGGCACGGCCAGGACACAGGTCACGGGTAGGGCGCAGACAGGGGACAGCAGGGCACGGCCAGGGGACAGCAGGGCACGGCCAGGACACAGGTCACGGGCAGGGGACAGCAGGGCACAGGACACGGGCAGGGGACAGCAGGGCACAGGTCACGGGCAGGGGACAGCAGAGCATGGACAGGGCACCGACAGGGCACAGGGCACGGCCAGGGGACAGCAGGGCACGGCCAGGACACAGGTCACGGGCCGGGAGCAGCAGCCGCGGGCTCCGATCCCCCTCTAGCGGCTCCCGCCGAGGGCTCCCTGCCCTGCCCTGCCCTGCCCTGCCCTGCCCTGCCCCGAGCGGATCCCGACCCCGGCATTGCCAACCCCGCAGCACACACCGCCACAGCCCTGCGGCAGCCGGGGGTGGCACAGAGGGGGTGGCACAGCGGGGGTGGCACAGCGGGGGTGGCACAGCCGGGGGTGGCACAGAGGGGGTGGCACAGAGAGGGTGGCACAGAGGGGGTGGCACAGAGGGGGTGGCACAGCGGGGGTGGCACGGCCGGGGGCGGCACAGCCGGGGGTGGCACAGCGGGGGTGGCACAGCCGGGGGTGGCGGTGCTAATGTCCCCGCTGTCCCCAGGCCTGGCACAGCCGGGGGTGGCGGTGCTGATGTCCCCGCTGTCCCCGGGGGTGGCGGTGCTGATGTCCCCGCTGTCCCCGGGGGTGGCGGTGCTGATGTCCCCGCTGTCCCCGGGGGTGGCGGTGCTGATGTCCCCGCTGTCCCCGGGGGTGGCGGTGCTGATGTCCCCGCTGTCCCCGGGGGTGGCGGTGCTGATGTCCCCGCTGTCCCCGGGGGTGGCGGTGCTGATGTCCCCGCTGTCCCCAGGCCTGGCGCAGCGGGTGGCCCTGGGCGAGTTCCTGCGGCGGGCGCGGCCCGGTGGCGGTGGCGTGGGTGGCACTGCCCCCCAGACAGGGCTGGCGCTGCTGGCGCTGCTGCTGGCCATGCTCCTGTGCTCCCTGCCCTGCGTGCGGCGCGGAGGACACTTCCAGGTGATTCCCGCGGGAATTCCCGCTTGGATCCCGGGGATGGGGCACCGGGGAGGGGCCGTGGGTGCCCCCAAAAGCCCCCTGGACACCCCACAGTCCCAGTTTGGGGAGGGATGGGATTTGGGATGGAGGGACAGGACACTGGGAATGGTTCCCGCTGCCAGAGGGCAGGGATGGATGGGATATTGGAATTAGGAATTCCTGGCTGGGAGGGTGGGGAGGGGATGGGATGGGATTCCCAGGGAAGCTGTGGCTGCCCCTGGACCCCTGGAATGTCCGAGGCCAGGCTGGAGCAGCCTGGGACAGTGGGAGGTGTCAGGGTTGGTTTAAGGTCCTTTCCAGCCCAAATCCCAGTGATCCCAGGATTCCCTTGGGAATTCCCTTCTCCCCCTGGGATGCCCAGACGGCCCCAGCAGGAAGCACCGTGTGGTTCCAGCGTCCCATTCCCACCGTTCCAGGTTTTCTACTGGAGCCACCTGTCCTACATCTCCGTGTGGCTCCTGCTGCTCCTGCACGGGCCCCACTTCTGGAAGTGGTTCCTGATTCCCGGCTCCCTGTTTTTCCTGGAGAAGGTGCTGGGCTGGGCCTGGCGCCGGGCGGGGAATCTGCGCATCCTGGAGGCCAAGCTGCTCCCCTCCAAGGTGGGCATCCGTCCCAAATCCCGAACATCCCACATCCCAAATCCCGAACATCCCAAATCCCGAACATCCCAAATCCCGAACATCCCAAATCCCGAACATCCCAAATCCCGAACATCCCAAATCCTGAACATCCCAAATCCTGAACATCCCAAATCCTGAACATCCCACATCCTAAATATCCCAGATCCCATCCATCCCAAATTCTGAAAATCCCACATCCTATCCATCCCAAATCCCAAAATCCCTGAGCCCATTGCACCTCCTCCTGGGACACTGGGAATGAAGGAACAAATGACCATGGAAAGGACTGCAGATTGCAGTGGGAGGCAAAAGGAATTCCTTTATTTTCTAGCCTTTTTCCCTATTTTTTCAAGTGAAAACTCACGGAACAACGGGAGCAGAATGAAAACTCCTGGAACTCTGATTTTTTTTCCCAAAATCCCGGAGTTTGAGGCCAGTCTGAACTGGGATTTTGTTCAATCCAAACCGGGCAGTGACTGGGGAACAATCCCATTTTTAGGGCACATCGCTGAGCGTTCAAATCGGGAACAGAACCTGGAATTCCAGCTGCACTTCCCAGGACAGAAATTGGTATCCTCTGGGCATTCCCAGTTTTCCCGCTCCCCTTTTCCCGCAGGTGACCCACCTGGTGATCCAGAGGCCGGAATCTTTTCGCTTCCAGCCGGGAGATTACATCTTCCTGAACATCCCGGCCATCGCCGCCTACGAGTGGCACCCCTTCTCCATCAGCAGCGCTCCCGAGCAGCCAGGTCAGGGAATATTCCAGCATTCCTGCTTTTCCAGCCCTGGAATGTTCTCCATCCTTGGGATCCGTTCGACATCCCCAGGGTGGTGTTTTTCCAGCTTGGATGGGGCTCGGAGCACCCCGGGGTAGTGGAAGGTGGCCCTGCCCGTGGGATGGGACGAACTTTGAGTTCCAAAGGATTCCAGGATCCCGTGCTTTGTCCCACAGAAACCCTCTGGCTGCACATCCGCGCTCTGGGCCAATGGACCAACAAGCTCTACGAGTACTTCCAGCAGCTGGAATTGTCCGGCGTGGAGTTGGAGCTGCCTGGGAAGGGCTGGAGCTGGGGACAGGTCAGTGGCACTGGGATCAGGGTGAAGGGACAGCTCCAGCTGGACACTGAGCAGATCCCATGGGATCATCCCGGTCTGCAGCTGGGGTGGGCTCTGGGGATTCCCTTGGGATGCACATTCCCTGCTTGTCCAGCCCGGAAGGATTTCGTGTCCCTCTGCTGTCCCGAGGCCGTGTGACCCTGGCGGAGGGACAGCAGATCCCTGGGATTGTCCCAGCCGTGATTCCCGGCCTTGTTTCCCAGGAAGGCTCCGAGGGATCCGTGGCCACCGGCAGGGACGGAGCCGTGGAGCTGACATCGTTCCGAGCCCACGGAGCTGCTTTCCCGGGAAAGGACCTGGAGCGAGGGGTGAGCCCTGTCCCCGACCCCAGGGGTCACAGCCAGCAGATCGCCTGGAGAGACGATCCCAAATGGGATACAGCTCCTAAAAAAGCTCCTTTTGGAGAAATTCCTTGGATATTATTATGGTACTGCCAGGATAGCTGGAAGTGTGTGCGCCCTGGCAGGAAAACCCCCAAATCCAGGGAATAGCAGGGTTTGGGAAGGGTTGGGAAGGGAGGAGCTGTCACTGCTCCCTTCTCCCCACAGGGATCTGCCGGGATAGGGGACACCCATCGGAGCTGCAGTGTCAAGGTGAGGATGATCCTGCATTTCCTGGCTCCCAGGAGCTGGGCTGGGATCAGCATTCCTGGGGGATCACGTGTGTGTGCCTGGACACTCCATCTGTGTGTCCAACCACCCCATCCCTGTCCCTGACCACCCCATCCCTGTCCCTGACCATCCCATCCATGTGTCCATCCACCCCATCCATGTTCCTGTCCACCCCATCCATGTACCTGTCCATCCCATGTCTCTCTCTGGGTTTGGGTTCTTTGGGTTTGGGTCTCTCCCTTTATTTGGATCTCCCTGGGTTTGAATCTCTCCCTGGGTTTGGTTTTTTTGGGTTTGGATCTCTCTGGGTTTGTCTCTCTCTCCCTGGATTTGGGTCACTCCCTGGATTTGGGTCTCTCCCTGGGTTTGGATCTCCCCGGGTTTGGTTTTTTGGGTTTGGATCTCTCCCTTTATTTGGATCTCCCTGGGTTTGAATCTCTCCCTGGGTTTGGTTTTTTTGGGTTTGGATCTCTCTGGGTTTGTCTCTCTCTCCCTGGATTTGGGTCACTCCCTGGATTTGGGTCTCTCCCTGGGTTTGGATCTCCCCGGGTTTGGTTTTTTGGGTTTGGATCTCTCCCTTTATTTGGATCTCCCTGGGTTTGAATCTCTCCCTGGGTTTGGTTCTTTTGGGTTTGGATCTCTCTGGTTTTGTCTCTCTCTCCCTGGATTTGGGTCTCTCCCTGGGTTTGGATCTCCCCGGGTTTGGTTTTTTTGTGTTTGGATGTCCCTGGGTTTGTTTTTTTGGGTTTGGGTCTCTCCCTGGGTTTGGGTTTTCTGGGTTTGGATCTCCCGGGTTTGGGTCTCTCCCAGTGCTACCTGGACGGTCCCTATGGCACTCGGAGCCGGCGGATCTTCACCTCGGAGCACGCCGTGCTCATCGGAGCCGGCATCGGGATCACGCCCTTCGCGTCCATCCTGCAGAGCATCATGTTCAGGTGGGGCCCACGGCAGCCTGGGAACTCGGGAATATCCCAGGGAATGCCCTGGACCGGATCCGGGATGTGCGCCAAATCCAAAAATGTATCCCAAATCCCATCCATCCCAAATCCCAACCATCCATCCAACAGAGCATAGATCTGTTCTCTAATGCCTCTTCCTTGGGATTCCAACCGGGCACGGGAAGGATGGGGTGGGAAAGAACAGGAAAGGGAAAAAAGGGGCAGGAAAGGGCAGGAAGGAGCGGGAAAGGCAGGAAGGAGCGGGAAAAGGCAGGAAGGAGCGGGAAAAGGCAGGAAGGAGCGGGAAAAGGCAGGAAGGAGCGGGAAAGGCAGGAAGGAGCGGGAAAAGGCAGGAAGGAGCGGGAAAGGCAGGAAGGAGCGGGAAAAGGCAGGAAGGAGCGGGAAATGCAGGAAGGAGCGGGAAATGCAGGAAGGAGCGGGAAAAGGCAGGAAGGAGCGGGAAAGGCAGGAAGGAGCAGGAAATGCAGGAAGGAGCAGGAAATGCAGGAAGGAGCGGGAAAAGGCAGGAAGGAGCGGGAAAAGGCAGGAAGGAGCGGGAAATGCAGGAAGGAGCGGGAAAAGGCAGGAAGGAGCGGGAAAAGGCAGGAAGGAGCGGGAAAAGGCAGGAAGGAGCGGGAAAAGGCAGGAAGGAGCGGGAAAAGGCAGGAAGGAGCGGGAAAAGGCAGGAAGGAGCGGGAAATGCAGGAAGGAGCGGGAAAAGGCAGGAAGGAGCGGGAAAAGGCAGGAAGGAGCGGGAAAAGGCAGGAAGGAGCGGGAAATGCAGGAAGGAGCGGGAAATGCAGGAAGGAGCGGGAAATGCAGAAGGAGCGGGAAATGCAGGAAGGAGTGGGAAATGCAGGAAGGAGCAGGAAATGCAGAAGGAGCGGGAAATGCAGGAAGGAGTGGGAAATGCAGGAAGTGGCCATCCCCTGCGCAGGTACCGCCGGCGGAAGCGGAGCTGCCCCAGCTGCCACTTCTCCTGGAGTGAGGAGCAGCGCGATGAGGAGATGGCGTTGCGGAAGGTGGGAACGGGAGCAGGATGGGATGGGATGGGATGGGACGGGACGGGATGGGATGGGGGATCCCGGAGTGCCTCGGGATGGGCTGCAGGCTCCAGGGCGTGGAGAGCCCAGGAGCAGCCCTGGGATCCAGGAGGTTTGGGAAGAGGGGGCTGGATCCGGTGATGGATTGGGTGATGGGATCCGGTGATGGATCTGGTGATGGGATCTGGTGATGGGATCTGGTGATGGGATCCAGTGATGGATCCGTTGATGGATCTGGTGATGGATCCGGTGATGGGATCCAATGATGGATCTGGTGAGGGATCTGGTGATGGATCCGGTGATGGATCCAGTGGCTGCCCCAGCTGAGGCTCCGCGCCCTTCCAGGTGGATTTCATCTGGATAACGCGGGATCAGCAGCACTTCGAGTGGTTCCTCAGCCTCCTGGCCGAGCTGGAGACGGAGCAGGCGGAGCTGGAGCCGGGAGGTGAGCAGGGAGCGCCCGGCCCATTCCCAGGAAATCCCCCGCCCCAATCCGGGAGCGCGGAGCGGGGCCGGATCCGGGATTCCCTGAATTCCCAGGGAAGTTCCTGGAGCTGCACCTGTACATGACCTCGGCCCTGGGCAAGGGCGACATGAAGGCGCTGGGGCTGCAGGTGGCCCTGGACCTGCTGGCGGCCCAGGAGAACCGCGATTCCATCACGGGGCTGCGCACCCGCACCCAGCCCGGCCGCCCCGACTGGAGCAAGGTGAGCCGCGGAGTCACGGAGCCGCACCCCACGGGCTGCTCCTCGGAGCGGGGATCCACCGGGATACCGGATCCAGGGAGTGGGAATGCTGGGGGAGCATGGAGAGGCTGGGTTGTGCCCGAGCGGGAAGGGATCATGGAATCTGGGAATAATGGGTTGGGCTGGAAGGGAATGGAAAGATCATCTCGTTGCAGCCCTCTGAGCCGGCTCAGGGATCAGGGAATGACTGGAGTTGGAAAAGACCTGAAAGTTCATCTCATTCCAAGCCTCTGATCTGGCTCAGGGCTCAGGGAATCATGGAATGGGTTGGATTGAAAGGGACCTGAAAGATCACCTCATTCCAGCCCTACGATCCAGCTCAGGGATCATGGAATGACTGGGGTTGGACAAGACCTGAAAGGTCACCTCATTCCAAGCCTCTGATCCAGCTCCAGGGATCAGGGAATCACGGAATGAGTTGGATTGGAAGGGACCCTAACAATCACCTCATTCCAATATCTGATCCGGCTCAGGGATCATGGAATGGGATCAGGGAATCATGGAATGGGTTGGATTGGAAGGGACACAAAAGATCACCTCACTCCAAGCCTCTAATCCGGCCCCAGGGGGTCAGGGAATCCTGGAACAGGTTGGGTTGGAAGGGAATTGCAGACCCCCCTCATTCCCCCCCCGGATCCAGGCACATCCCATTGCAGGTTTTTGGGAAGCTGGCCCAGGAGCAGCGCGGGAAGGTCCAGGTGTTCTTCTGCGGCTCCCGGGGCCTCGCCAAGGTCATCCGCGAGCACTGCCGGCGCTTCGGCTTCCGCTTTTCCAAGGAAAACTTCTGACCGGGGCCCTTCCCTCCAACCCCAGGCCCTGCTCCCCCCGCACTTCCAAGGAATTCTCAGTGGAATGAATCCTTATCCATCTGCTGAGCAGCACTTCTGTCCCTCAATTCCAGGGGCTGGGGCGCTCCCGTTTTTCCAGGATCTCCCAAATAACCTAAACCCAGCAGATCCAGCTCTTTCCCAGCATCCTGGCACCGCTGGGAGGGATTTGCGGGGCGGGGGGAAATCATGGAAAATGCCAGGGAAATGGGAATGGCACCCTGCTGGGAAGCACAGAGCCCTGATTTCCAAGGAAAGGAGGATTTTCTGGGAAAAGGGAGCTTTGGTTTTGGGGACGGAATGTGCCAGAAGGGGATGGAGGCAGGACTAAGGTCAGGATGAATCCAGAGCTGCTCCAATCCCGGCCCCCTCCATGAAAAATTCATGGAGTTCTTCCCTTTCCACCTGCCATTATTTCCTCCACCCCCGGTTTCCTTTTGGATCTGAGGAAAAAACGAGGAAAAGATGGGAATTCTGGGGGTGATGCTGCTCATGGGAGCAACTCCAGCTCCCTGGCAAACCAAGGGAAAACTGGGATGGGAAGGCGCCGCTCCCTCCAGCCCCGGAATCCGCGCTGGATCGGGGCTGGTTTTCCCGGAAAATCACCGGGAATCTGGGAATGCGGAGCGTGGGAGGCGGGGGGGAGCCCGGATCCCGATTCCTCTCGCAATTCCTGCTTTTCCCCTGCCCGGGATCCCGCTCGGGCTGTAGCGTAGCAACAGCTCGGGGCTGGCAGGGCGCAGGATTCCCGGGATCGGCGATCCCTCGGGATTGCACTGCGCTCATCCCCGGCCGGGCTCGCCCCGAGCCGCTGCTCCTCCTCCGTGGTTTTTAGGGTTTGGGATTCGTTTGGAGTCACGGGATGGTTTCTGTTGGCAAAGCCCCTGGAGCCCAACCCTCCGCAGCATTCCCTGTCCCCAGGGCTGTGATTCCCTCAGGAGGAGGCTCCAGCCCTGCCCGGCAGCCGCTCCAGGGCGGCACCTTTCCCATGCGGGAAGCTTCCCAATATTCCCGAGCTCTCCCCGAGGGCCTCCCCGCCTGCCCTGCGGCAGGAAAACCTCCTCTCCCCTCTCCCTCTCGGTTCCTTTAATTAATTAATGATTAATTACCCCCCCCCGTTAATTATTGGAATCAAAGCCGGCGGCGCCTGCGTCACGCGCCTGCGCCACGTGACAGCATGATGGGCGGGGCTTATCATAACTCAGCGGCTCTCCCCGCCCGGAAGCCCCGCCCCCTAAACCCGCGTTTCTGATTGGCCGCCGCCAGGCCGCGCCCGCGCGCGCCGCTCTCGCGGGAAGCCGGGGCGGGGCCGCTGCCGCCGCTCCCCTCCGGGTGCGCCGCTGCCAACGGGAGCCGCGGTGAGGCGGCACCGGAGCCGCCGCGTGGGGGCGAGGCAGCGACGGCAGCGGTTCCGGTGTCCCCGGGGCGGTGGCGCCTCCGCCCCGCCCCGCCCCGCCCGGCGCCGTTGTGGCGGCGGCACCGCCGCGCCGCGCCCTCCTATTGGCTGGCGCCCCGCGCGCGCCCCGCCCCCCGCACGCTCCCATTGGCTGCGAGGCGCGAGGGCGGGGCCCTGCGCTGCCCCTCCGTGCTCCCCCCGCTGCCCCGCGCGGGGGTTCCGCCGCCCGCCAGGCCCCGGGAGCAGGTAGGGAGCGAGCCGGGAACGCCGGGATCGCCCGGCGGGACGGGAACGGGAACGGGAGCGGGAATGGGAACGGGAATGGGAATGGCAGAGAGGCGGGGCAGCGGGATTACCCGGGGCTGGCCGGGCTGGGCGTGCTCGGGCCGCCTTGGGCTTGCTGACAGAGCCTGGAATGAGGGAATAGGGGATACGGGAATACGGGATTTGGGATACGGGAATATGGGATTTGGGATACGGGAATATGGGATTTGGGGCACGGGAATATGGGATTTGGGGCACGGGAATATGGGATTTGGGACACGGGAGTACGGGATTTGGGATACGGGAATACGGGATTTGGGATACGGGAGTACGGGATTTGGGATACGGGAATATGGGATTTGGGATACGGGAGTACGGGATTTGGGATACGGGAATATGGGATTTGGGATACGGGATTTGGGATACGGGAGTACGGGATTTGGGATACGGGAATATGGGATTTGGGATACGGGATTTGGGATACGGGAGTACGGGATTTGGGATACGGGAATATGGGATTTGGGATACGGGAATATGGGCTGGGAGAGGCAGGAATACTGGATACGGGCTGCGGGAATGTGGGAATTTGGGGTGCAGGAAGAGGGGCTGGGGGATGTAGGAATAGGGGCTGATGGATTCAGGAATTGGGGCTGTGGGATTCGGGAATAGGGGCTATGGAATTCAGGGACTGGGGCTGTGGAATTCGGGAATGTGGGCTGTGGAATTCAGGGACTGGGGCTCTGGGATTCGGGAATTTGGGCTGTGGAATTCAGGGACTGGGGCTGTGGAATTCAGGAATTGGGGCTGTGGAATTCAGGAATTGGGGCTGTGGAATTCAGGAATAGGGGCTGTGGTGTTGAGGAAGCCCTGCCTTCCCCCCCGTGGGATTCCAGGCTCCAGCGCTGCGAGTCCGTGGCTGGAAATCCTGGAATTCCGGGTGATCCAAACTCCAGCGGGAGTGCATGGGGATCACCGAGGGCTCTGGAAAACCCCGGGATTTCTGTGCAGTTCCAGGGATTTCTGTGACCTCGCCTGTTACCTGGATAGGCTTGGGGGGTAATCCTGGATCCATGGAATGCTGTGGGTTGGGAGCTGATCCCATTCCATCCCATTATCCCAGGGAAAGGCTGGAGCAGCCGGGGAGGGCTCTGCTCCGTTTTCCATGGATTTGTGGAGCTCATGGACACCTGAGCCTGCAGGGAAGGCAAATCCCACCGGGAATGTTGGCTTTGGTATCCCAGGGGTGTCAGCCCATGGAATTTCCATCCCGACAGCTTTCCAGGAGCTTCTGGAATCTACAGGGTGATTCCAGATGGAAACCTTTTCCTGGGAAACTCCAGGAGAGGCAACAGCTGGATCGGCTTCAGGGAGCTGCAGCTCTGGGAATTTTCTGTGGGAATAGTCCTGGGCGGGATTTAATTCCAAGGCATGGCTTATTTTTTGGGAATTCTCACCCTCTGGAACAGCTCGAGGGGGAGAAATCTTGAGGAACATCAGGCGGGGAAGAGGAAAATCCAAATAATATTGGATTTTCCTGGTGGGAAAGGGGGAAAACCCAAACAATCCCAGTTTTTGTGGGAGCTGGAGCGAGGCTGGGATCAGGAGCACATTCCAGGACTGGATCAGCCTGGTGTGGAAAAGTAGGAGAAATCCCAGAATTAGGGAGATCTTGGGCATTTCATTATCCCAGAAATCAGGAGGGCACAAATGGGAGGAATTTACTGGAGCTCCCATCCCAAAAAACACCTTGGAATTCCTTCCCCCCCCTTCCCAGGATCTGTGTAAATCCAGGAATGGAACCTTCCCGTCCTTCCCCTTGCAATCTGGGAATTGCAGACCAAAAAAAGTGGGAATTTTAATTTATTATTTATCCTGTCAGGAATTGGAGAATCTGGGAATTTCAGCCCAAAAAAAGAAGTGGGAATTTTAATTTATTATTTTTTCCAGTCAGGAATTGGAGCCTTTTGGCTTTTCCATCAGCCACGGGAATTCCAAGACCTCCTGGTTAAAACTGGCTGTGAAAAAAAAAAAAAAAAAAGGGGAATTTTCAGGATATTTTGGGATTCCCAACTCAGCCAGGGCTAACAATCCTGAAAAGATTCAATGGATGTGTTGGGGTTGGAATTTCCTCGGGAATTCGGGGTCAGATCCTGCACTTTGTGCTTTCCAAGGCATTTTTTCCCCTCCAGTGACTCCTGAACCTCGGGATTGGGTTGGGAATCCTGGAAAACAGAGGTCCTTCTGCTTTTCCAGCTGATCTTTGGACCTCAGGCAAACAGGGGCCAGGAATTCCAGGATAACTTTGTTTTCCCAGCTCTTGGAATGTCTTGGAGCTCTCCCAAGGCAGGAGAATGGATTTGATAAGGAATTCCTGGTCTCATAAAATCCTCTTTATTTTTTTTCCTGGGATAATCCTGGAATTCCGGAATGCTTTGGCTTGGAAAGACCTTAGAGATGATGCAATTCCCTGGCTCGTGCTCCTGAGGGGAGGAGCCTTCGGAAAACGATATTCCATGGATTTTTTTTTTTTTTTGGGGCTGTTCCTGTTCCATTTTCCGTTTTTTGGGAAGCAGAAAGATTTTCCTCGAGTTTAGGTTGTTAAAAATGGGGATTTTTCCCTTTGGGAATTCCAGCTCAGACTCCAGGCCGGGTTTGTCCATCCTGGTGAAAACATTGCCGAATTTTGGGCCACAAATCCCAAAATCCCAGAGGTGGAATTCCCTGTTCCCAGGAGCTGCAGGCTGGGTTTGGATCGATTTTTTGGGGGATTTTTTTTCCAGAAAAACCTGGATTTCCCTGGAATTTGGTGTGGGGAAAGCTCCTCACTTTTTTGGGAACGTGGCAGGAGCAGCCTCATCCCACTCAGCCATGGTGGGGACTGGGAGCCAGGAGAGTTTTGGGATTAGGGAAAGGAATTCCAGCACTTCCAGCCTGGAAAAAACAGAATTCCCAGCATGGGATTCTATGGATATCCTGCTTCCTTTTTACCTGGAAAAATCCTACTGAGCGTGCCTGGCCTTGGGGAAAAAAAAAGCCATTTTTGATCCGAAAATTCTTCCCCAGGAGCTGTTCCCAAATCCCTTCTCCTGGGCTGGAATTCCGGCTGCTCCGCTGGGAATTCCATCCCTGGAATGTTTGGATCCCTCGGTGCAAATTCCAGCTCCGGGGCTGAAAATTCCAGAGCCTGTGGAGCATCCCGGCTGGGTGGATTCCTTCTGGAGGGAAAACTCAGGGAATGTGGGAATCTCCTGGAGCAGGGCTTGGGAGCGGCGGCTTTTCCATGAAATCCCAGCTTCCCTCGGCTCGGGAGAATTCTGGGATCCGCATCCGAGCAAAGTGCGGATTTGGAGCGTCCCGATGGATTTGAAATTCCAGGATTTCCTGGATCCGAGCGCTCCTTCTCCTGCTGGAATGGCACTTCCCAAACCCCATTCCTGCAGGAGCTGGGAATGGTTGGAAAAAGGTCCTTTGGATCCTTTGGAGCTTTTCCTTTTCTGGGGAACGGCTTTGGAACGGCGAATTTTTCTTGGAATGCGCTGATTCCGAAGCCTCTGGCTCCGGGGAATTTGTTTCCAAACACGGAATCTCGGAGCTGCTTCCTTCCAAGCCTGGCTTCCAGCGGGAGCAGCGCCCTGGGAATGTTCCCATGGAAGCTCCCTGGAATCCGCCTTGGAAAGGAGCAATTCCTCTCCTGGCAGTGGGAAAAATCAGGGAAAAATCCGGGAACAATCAGGGAAGAATCTGGGAACAATCAGGGAAAAATCCAGGAAAAATCAGGGAAAAATCTGGGAACAATCCAGGAAAAATGAGGGAAAAATCCAGGAAAAGTCTGGAAAAAAATCACGGAAAAATCAGGGGAAAATCACAGAAAAATCAGGGAAAAATCCAGGAAAAATCCGGGAAAACTTCCCGTCGGGTGCCTTTGGATTGTGCACAAAACACTGGGGGAAAAGGAGGGAATTCCTGGTGTTCCGTGGAAGGGATGGGGTGGGAAGAGGGAGCTGCTGCAGGGCCTGGAGCCAGGCTGGGAATGCTGGGAATGCTCACCTGGAGCAGGGAAGGATCCAGGGATGGGCAGCGTTTGCCTCCTCAGGGGAATGGTGAGGAATTCCCAGTGGGGAATTCCGAATTTCCTCGCCAGCCTCTCCAAGAAAATCCTGTTTCCCTGGAGCATGCAGCAGTGTCAAAATCCCTGGATTTGCTTCCATGTTTTCCCTGATTCCAGCGGCTGCTGGGAGCCACAGCCGGGCACATTCCCTGGAACAGCTTCCTGAGTGGAAAAGCTCCAGGATCAGGCTGGCCATTCCCATTTTTTTTTTGCCGTCGGAGCAAATCCATCCTCGGGATTGCCGGGAAGGCGGAAGGGCCTTTCCAGAGCATCCCAGGATTCCAGGATTCCGTGATCCACGGGAACTGGTGCTTGGCTGAGGCTGGAATTGAGCCTGGAATTTGCCTTTGGTTGCAATGTTGGGAATTCCTGGAGGATTCAGGGCCTGAATCCTGTTTTTCCTGGTGCTGGCAGAGCCATTCCAGGGGGATTTTTCCCTTGGATCCCTTTTCCAGCATTCCCAGTGGAGGTCCATCCCGGCTTTCCAGGGAAATCGGAATTCTCAGGAGTCAGGGAATGGAGCTTCCGGAGGGGGTAGGATTAGAGGAAAAAAATTCCCAGCAGGCTCCGGCAGGAATCAGAATGGGGATCAAAGGGATTTATGGAGCTAATTCCAGGGAAAAATTCCCTTGGGATTTGAAAAGGGCCGGGAGTGTGTTGGATGTGGCTGGAAAAACACCTGGAATCCCATTTGCTTTGGAATCCTTGGAAAACCAAACCTTTTCCAGGGGAATCCGACAGCAGAGGTTTTGTGGGATTGGGAATGCTCCGGGAAGGGAATGGGGGAGGGATTTTCCAGGCTCTGCCAGGCTGGGAAAGGCTGGGAGGGAATTCCAGAGGTTGGAGTCCTGATTCCCAAGAAATCCATGGATCCTGAGGGTGCCGGGGGCTCATTCCTGTTTTAAGGGATTAAAAAATCCAGAGGGTTTTTCCCCTGGATTTGATCCGGGAAAATGCAACAGCAGTAAAAAACCTGGGGGGAAAAAAAAAACCCTCTGGGAATTATTCTGGGAATAAAGGCTGGAATTCGGGGAGTTAAATCCCTGGAGCTCCGGGAAAAATTCCAGAGCCTCCTCTTGCTCGGATCCGAGGCTGAGGATTCCAAGCTTTTCCCTTGGAATTCTTCCCTTGGTGACAGCACCGGGGGCTAAGCCCGGGATGCTTCCCGCGGAGGCTTTCCTTTGGAATTGTGCGGGAGCGGCTCGGGAAGCGCCGCCGGGATTTCCTCGGGATCGGGGTCGGGATCGGGATCGGGTGGGGAGGGGGAGCGGCAGGAGGAAGTGACATCCCCGCTCCCGATCCTTCGGGATCCCGCCCCGCCTGGAATTCGGCCCCGGGAGCTGAGGGTTTTTCTGGGAACAGTGGGATTTCTGTGGGATTTTTCCAGGGAAAACGCCACTCCGGCGCTGCTGCGGTTCCTGGAGCGCATCCGTGATTCCTTGTTTTCCCTCCACGTCCCTGCAGGAATCCCGAGAGGAATCGCCTGAAATCCCGGGAATTGCTGCCGCTGGAGCCTCGGGATGCGTTAGAATTCCAAGGATTCCCTTTGCCTAAGGTGAGAGCCGAGCTGCTTTTCCCTGTTCCCGTTCATTCCCTGGGATGCCTGGAGTTTGTATCCTGCTTTTCCCGCTTTTCCTGCTTTTCCCTCAAGGGTTAAGGCTGATCCCGGTGGAGAATTCCCAGCTGGAGCGGGCAGATGGCTCCGGGTTTTCAGGGATAAACCGGAGGGGTTGTCCTGCCTCAATCCCGATGCTTTTCCAAGGTTTTCCTGGATCCGGAGCAGCTCCCGAGGGCGGGAATGAGGGGGAGGAGGTGAAGCCTCACCTTGGAAAAGTGGGAAGTGTGGAATTCCCTGACTTTGGGAGCTGTTCCCAGCAATTCCTGGGAAGCATCCCTGGGGAATTATTCCCGGGGAAACTCTGGGATTGTTTGATGTTAGCGGGAATATGCTAATGAGCTTCATTTGCATATCGCATCTCATTATCCCTGCGGACAGCCGGAAAAACCCTGGAATTTCGCCTGCCGGGATTGTGGAGAGGCTTTGGGATTGTGTGGGAGATCAGGGATCAAACTGGAGCTTGGATCTTTAGGATCCCTCCCAAGAGAATTCCCAGGTTTTATGCAATTTTCCACTTTATCCTAAAATTTGGAGATGATTATTAGATTTATCCCGATTTTTGTCACTGGGGGTTGACCCCACTGTGGGAAACTTCAGGGAAAACCAAATTCCCAAGGGGAAAACCCAAGCTGGAGTCCCCAGTGGGATCTGGCTGGGAGATCAAAGCATTTTGGGAATGCTGATCTGGGGAATTCCAGGCTTCCAGAAGTTTCCAAACTTCTTCCCAAGAATTACTCTGGGCTGGGATGGGCAAGGTTGGATTTCCCAGGCCTCTCCTGCTGGATCCAGGCAGTTTGGGATGAGAATTCCCAGGAATGGCTGAGGGTTGGGAGCTGGCACTTCCAATCTCCCTCTCCAGTCTCCCCTCGGGACTGTCAGACTTCCCAAACTTGGGAAATTCCTTTTATCCCAATTTTCAGCAGAGCTGGCGGGAAGGGCTCGATCCCAATCCCGAGCCTCCCTCTCCCGTGGATTTTGCTGGATGCCTCAGGAAAAATGGGATCATCAGCAATTCCATTGTCGGGGCTCATTCCGAGCCGGAGCTTTGCACAGAGCTGGAATTTTCTTGGCAGGGTCGCTCCAAAGAAAAAACCTCCCACAAAAAAAAGATGAACGCAGCGAATTTTGGGAATTCTGCTTGGGATTTGAGAGTCCAGATTGGAATCCATCCAGCCTCCAGCTTGGAATTTCTTCTCAGGAAACGGTTGGAAGCTGCAATGGTTGAAAATTCCAGTGGTTGAAAATTCCAGTGGTTGAAAATTCTAGTGGTTGGAATTCCAATTGTTGAAAATTCCAATTCTTGAAATTCCAATGTTTGAAGATTCCATTATTTGAAGATTTCAGTGGTTGAAAGTCCCAAAGCTTGAAAATTCCGGTGGTTGAAATTCCAATGCTGGAAGGCTCCAGCGGTTGAAATTCCGGTGGTTGGAAATTCCAATGGCTCTGGCTCCAAGTTCCTGTTCCTTCCCATCCTTTCCCATGACAGAACCTTTGCTCCCATGGCTTGGGGGGTGTCTGGAACCCCAAATTCCCTCCTGGATGGCTTTCCCTGTCCCTGTTTTCTGGGATAGCGATCTGGATGCCATTCCCAGCCAGGACCATCCCAAATCCCTGCCCTGACCCCATATCCCACCCTGTTTTCCCAGGAATGCTGGCACTATGCACTGCCTGGCAGCCCGGCTCAGCTCCGAGGCGCTCCTGGGTGGCTTTCCCTGTCCCCATTGTCCGGGATGTTATCCCAGGCACCATTCCCAGGCGGGACCATCCCAAATCCCTGCCCTGACCATGTATCCATCGGTGTTTTCCCAGGAATGCTGGCACCATGCACTGCCTGGCAGCCCGGCTCAGCTCCGAGGCGCTCCTGGGTGGCTTTCCCTGTCCCCATTGTCCGGGATGTTATCCCAGGCACCATTCCCAGGCGGGACCATCCCAAATCCCTGCCCTGACCCCACTTCCCGCCCTGTTTTCCATGTTTTCCCAGGAATGCTGGCACCATGCGCTGCCTGGCAGCCCGGCTCAGCTCCAAGGCGCTCCTGGTGCTCTGCTCATTCCTGGGTGGCTTTCCCTGTCCCCTTTGTCTGGGATAGTGATCTGGATGCCATTCCCAGCTGGGACCATCCCAAATGCCTATCCTGATCCGTGTTTTTCCCTCTCCTGACCCCATATCCTGCCCTGTTTTCCATGTTTTCCCAGGAATGCTGGCACCATGCGCTGCCTGGCAGCCCGGCTCAGCTCCAAGGCGCTCCTGGTGCTCTGCTCATTCCTGGGTGGCTTTCCCTGTCCCAGTTGTCTGGGATACTGATGTGGATGCCATTCCCAGCTGGGACCATCCCAAATGCCTATCCTGATCCGTGTTTTTCCCTCCCCTGACCCCATATCACACCCTGTTTTCCATGTTTTCCCAGGAATGCTGGCACCATGCGCTGCCTGGCAGCCCGGCTCAGCTCCGAGGCGCTTCTGGGTGGCTTTCCCTGTCCCCGTTGTCCAGGATGTTATCCCAGGCACCATTCCCAGGCAGGACCATCCCAAATCCCTGCCCTGACCCCACATCCCGCCCTGTTTTCCATGTTTTCCCAGGAATGCTGGCACCATGCGCTGCCTGGCAGCCCGGCTCAGCTCCAAGGCGCTCCTGGTGCTCTGCTCATTCCTGGGTGGCTTTCCCTGTCCCCATTGTCCGGGATGTTATCCCAGGCACCATTCCCAGGCAGGACCATCCCAAATCCCTGCCCTGACCCCACATCCCGCCCTGTTTTCCATGTTTTCCCAGGAATACTGTCACCATGCGCTGCCTGGCAGCCCGGCTCAGCTCCAAGGCGCTCCTGGTGCTCTGCTCATTCCTGGGTGGCTTTCCCTGTCCCAGTTGTCTGGGATACTGATGTGGATGCCATTCCCAGGCAGGACCATCCCAAATCCCTGCCCTGACCCCATATCCCACCCTGTTTTCCATGTTTTCCCAGGAATGCTGGCACCATGCGCTGCCTGGCAGCCTGGCTCAGCTCCAAGGCGCTCCTGATGCTCTGCTCATTCCTGGGTGGCTTTCCCTGTCCCCTTTGCCCGGGATAGTGATCTGGATGCCATTCCCAGCTGGGACCATCCCAAGTGCCTATTGTGATCCGTGTTTTTCCCTGCCCTGACCCCATATCCATCGGTGTTTTCCCAGGAATGCTGGCACCATGTGCTGCCTGGCAGCCCGGCTCAGCTCCAAGGCGCTCCTGATGCTCTGCTCATTCCTGGGTGGCTTTCCCTGTCCCCTTTGTCTGGGATAGTGATCTGGATGCCATTCCCAGCTGCGACCATCCCAAATGCCTATCCTGATCCGTGTCTTTCCCTCTCCTGATCCCATATCCTGCCCTGTTTTCCATGTTTTCCCAGGAATGCTGGCACCATGCGCTGCCTGGCAGCCCGGCTCAGCTCCGAGGCACTCCTGGTGCTCTGCTCATTCCTGGGTGGCTTTCCCTGTCCCCATTGTCTGGGATACTGATGTGGCTGCCATTCCCAGGCAGGACCATCCCAAATCCCTGCCCTGACCCCATATCCTGCCCTGTTTTCCATGTTTTCCCAGGAATGCTGGCACCATGCGCTGCCTGGCAGCCCGGCTCAGCTCCAAGGCGCTCCTGGTGCTCTGCTCGCTCCTGGCGCTGCTCTCGCTGCTGCTCTGGAGTCGCTGCTCCTCCGGCCGCTCCTCCGCCATCCCGAGGATCCCCGCGGGCCCGGAGCGCCCCGGGAGCGCCGCCGCCGCCGCCTCCGACCCCGCGGGGATGCGGCCGCAGAGCGAGGAGGCGTCGCCGCCGCGGGAGCACCCCAAGGCTGCGGCGGGACCGTCGGGAATCGCCGGCGGGCTGAGGTACGAGGAGATCGACTGTGTCATCAACGAGGAGCACACGGTGAAGGGGCGGCGCGAGGGCAGCGAGGTGTTCCTGCCCTTCTCCTGGGTGGAGAAGTACTTCCAGGTGTACGGGAGGATCGCGCAGTCCGACGGCAGCGAGAGGTTCGAGTTCTCGCACAGCTACTCCAAGGTGTACGCGCAGCGCGCCCCGTACCGCCCCGACGGCGTCTTCATGTCCTTCGAGGGCTACAACGTCGAGCTCAGGGACAGGGTCAAGTGCATCAGCGGCGTGGAAGGTGCGTGGGGCGGGGTTTGGGGTCGGGGCGATCCCGAAAATCTGCGGGGTGGGCTCCGTGAGGCGGCGTGGAGGGGAGGAGTGAGCTGGGGTTGGTGGTGGGGATGGGAAAACGGGGATTTGGTGGTGGGAATGGGAAAAGGATTTGGTGGTGGGGATGGAAAAATGGGGATTTGGTGTTGGGAGTGGGAAAATGATTTGGTGTTGGGAATGGAAAAATGGGGATTTGGCGTTGGGGTGGAAAAATGGGGATTTGGTGTTAGGAATGGAAAAATGGGGATTTGGTGTTAGGAATGGAAAAATGGGGATTTGGTGTTGGGGATGGAAAAAAGGGGATTTGGTGTTAGGAATGGAAAAACCAGGATTTGGTGTTGGCGGATTTGGTGGTGGGGATGGAAAAATAGGGATTTCGTTTTGGTGGATTTGGTGTTGGGAATGGACACGGGGATTTGGTGCTGGGGATGGAAAAATGGGGATTTGGTGGTGGTGGTGGTACCTCCATCCCTGGGAATCTTCGAGGATGAGTGGGATGGGCCTGGAGGGACTCAGGGAATGGCTGCTGCTGCCGGAGGGCAGGGCTGGGTGGGATATTGGGATATTGGGATATGGGGAGGGGCTGGGATGGAATTCCCAGAGGAATTCCCAGAGGAGCTGTGGCTGCCCCTGGATCCCTGGGAATGTCCAAGGCCAGGCTGGAACCCCCCAGGATAGCAGGAGGTGTTCCCATGGCTGGAATGGGATGAGTCCTGAGCTCCCTTCCCAACCCATTCCATGACGGAAACCCTTCCCTGTTCCACGTTCCCCTTCTCTCCTGCTCAAGCCTTGTTCCATCCGGTGACCTGGAAAATTCCATCCTGGCAGGCCTTGGGAGTCCCAAGGGAAGCTTTTACAGCAAATTCCCGTCTTTTTTCCCGTCTATTTTTCCTGTCTATTTTCCCGTCTATTTTCCTGTCTATTTTCCTGTCTTTTTTCCTGTCTTTTTTCCTGTCTTTTTTCCTGTCTTTTTTCATGTCTTTTTTCATGTCTTTTTTCATGTCTTCTTTCATGTCTTCTTTCATGTCTTCTTTCATGTCTTCTTTCATGTCTTCTTTCATGTCTTTTTTCCCGTCCTTCACTGCCGGTGAGCGCTCCTTTACCCGGGAATGCTCAGCATTACCGAGCTCCCCGGAGATCCTGGAATCCAGAGGATTTCAGTCTTCCCTGGGATGGTTTTTCCATAGGCAGCAGGAAAGGATCCCGTCAGGAATATGGACGAGCGCCAAAATAAGTGGGATTTATTAATTTTTTTTTTTTTTAATATTTAATTGGAATAATCTTCCCGTTCCCAGTTTGTGGAAGAAACTCCTGACGTTGCCAAGGGGGAAATGCTGCAAATCCCTTTCGGGGCTAAACATCCCTAAATTCCCGCAGGAAGGAGCCAGGGATCCATTCCCACTTTGGGTTTGGGTTTAGACTTTGGGAATTCGCTCCAAGGAGAATTCAGGATCAAACCATATTAAATATCCCGTGTTTTCTCTGGGAGGAATGGCGGGAATGAGGTTACTCCAGAGTTTTTCCCCAGGGTGGATTTTCCACCCAAATCCCGGGAGCTGGGCAGGGGCAGGTGGAGCTCAGCAGGGTTTTCCAGGGGTGCATCCCAAGGATTCCACGGAGGGTGGAATTTTAGGCCCTTGGGTGGGATTTTCTGGGAAATCCAATAAATCAGGACATGGACTCCGAGCTCTTCCTGCTTGGAACCCTCGGAGCTGTTCCTTCAGACCTGGAATCGTCCAACCCCAAAATTAGGGAAAAATTTGTGCTCTCCTGGGAGGTTTTTGGGATTTTTCCCAGGGGGAAGCTCAATCCCAGGGATGGCTGGAAGAATTGGGGCAGATCCTGCTTGGAGAGTCTGGGAATCCTCCCAGGGAAAATGGGAGAGATTTGTGGCTCTGTCAGCATCAAATAACTCTTGGAAAAAATCTCCTGGAACAGATGGACTCAATTTGCATGGATTTATGGGATGCTAAAGGGATTGTGGGGGATGGAAGAGCCTTTGGGATTAACCCGGCCCCGGAGCAGGGGAAAATCTGTTCAGGGCTTTGGAAATGTGCTTTAGGATAAGTGGGACGCTCCAGGGACAACGGAATGGGGATGGAGCCAGGCTGGGAATGCTGGGAATGTTCACCTGGAGAAGGGGAGGATCCAGGGAATCCTCAGAGCCCCTGGCAGGGCCTGGAGGAGAGCTGGAGAGGGACTGGGGACAAGGCATGGAGGGACAGCACACAGGGAATGGCTTCCCACTGGGAAAGGGGAGCTTGGGCTGGGATATTGGGAATTAGGAATTCCCGGCTGGGCTGGAATTCCCAGAGCAGCTGTGGCTGCCCCTGGAGTGTCCAGGGCCAGGCTGGAGCAGCCTGGGATGGGGGAAGGAGTTGGGGTTGGAACAGGAGGAGCTTTAAGGTCCCTTCCACCCAACCCATCCCAGGATCCCATGCAAGACCACGCCTGGGATCCCTCTGCCCCCTAAAAATCCTGAATTCCGGATTTTAGTGGGAAAAGGCCCAATCCCCTCCTTGCCCAGGCCTTCCCTCCAACGGCACCACCTCCACATCCCCTGTGCCGGAGGCTCCAGCATGGCACGGCACGTGGGAGGAATTCCGGAGCACATTCCACTGACTTTTCCGTGTTTTTCCCCGGCAGGAGTGCCCCTGTCCACGCAGTGGGGCCCCCAGGGCTACTTCTACCCCATCCAGATCGCCCAGTACGGCCTGAGCCACTACAGCAAGAACCTGACGGAGAACCCACCCCGCGTGGAGGTGTACGAGACCGGCGGGGACCGCGACCGGGAGCGGGACACGGACAGGGATAGGGACACGGACACGGACGGGGAGTGGACAGTGCCCAAGGGCTGCTCCCTCTCCACAGTGTGGGACAAATCCAGGCTCAGCAGAGTCAAGGAGTTCTCCTGTCCAGGTGGGTGGTGGGGATTCCGGCAGGTGACGGGCGTGGGGAGCTTGGAATTCTTGGGGTGCTGTGGTTTTGGTTATCCTGCATTTCCCATCCTGCTTTCCCCATCCTTCGTTCCCTGTCCTTTTCGTTCCCTGTCCTTCTTTTCCCATCCTTTGTTCTCCATCATTTTCTTACCCTGCCCTTCATTCCTCATCCTTTTAATTCCCCATGCTTTCCATTCCCAATCCTTTTCATTCCCAATCCTTTTCCTTCCTCATCTTCATTCTCCATCCTTTTCCTTCCCCATCCTTTTCCTTCCCCATCCTTTTCCTTCCCCACATTTCCCTTCCCATCCTTTTCCTTCCCAGTCCTTTCCCTTCCCATCCTTTTCCTTCCTCATTTCCCGGAGCACTTGGCTTTGGAAGGGACCTCTGGAATTCCTCTTGTCCATTCCCTGGATTTCCGTCCCTTTGGATTTTCCCTCCCGTTTTCTCCCCATCCCTGCTCTTCCAGCACTATGTAAATCCAGAGTGAGGCTGGATCCACTCACGGAGGGGGATGAGGACTCACGTTCCCTGAGCCTTCCAGCCCAAAATAGAAGCTGAAAAAAGTCCTGGAAGCGCTGTGGAGCCTGGGGAAGGCTGGGAATGTGATAAGCAGCTGCTGACAGATGGGAGATAAGGGCTATTCCTGGGATTTCTGGGATGTGTCTCCCCTTTCCCTGGGACACAGCTGCTTTTGGCAAATGCAGGATTTGAATTCCAGTTAACCCCTGGGAGAACCACGGAATATCCTGAGCCGGGAGGGATCCGGCAGGGATTGCATCCAGCTCCTGGCAATGGACATCCCAAAATCCCGCCCTGTGCATCCCTGAGAGTCGTCCAGAGGCTCCCGGAGCCTTGGGAATGTGCCCATTCCAGGAGGGATGCGGGGCTGCTCCTGGGAGCCATCGTGGTGCCCTCTCCCTGTTCTGTTTGGAATTCCGCAGGGAAATCCATTCTTTCATCCCGAAGTTCCCTTTGTGCCGAGCCAGGCTCGTTAATAACCCGGAATGGATTTTCCCTCAGTCGATATCCCTGGAATTAATGAGTCCATTACTTCAAAGGACAATGAAGTCATTTTCCATTGGCACCTCGGGCTGCAGCTCCAGGGAAAAGGTTGTCCGGCACTTTTTTAGTGGATAAAGACAGGGAGAGGAGAGGAGGAGGGATCTGGTGTGGATTCCCTGCTCACCCTTCGTGGATGGCTCAGGAATCCATGGAATTGGGAGGCTGGGATGTGCATCCACCCCTCCGAGCTGGCCTTGAGTCACGGATTTATGGAAAGGCAGAGCAGCCTTTAACTCCTTCCTTCCTAAATTCCTAAATTCCTTCCTAAATTCCTAAACTCCTTCCTAAATTCCTTCCTGAATTCCTCCCTAAATTCCTTCCTAAATTCCCCTTTCCCTCCCCATTCCAATTCCCTCCCTTACCATTTATTCCAAGGGATCATAAAACTCCCTTGACAGGAATTGGGAATTCCCATGGGAATTCCTTGGGATTTTTTGCCAGAGGAGCAAAATGATGCGTTCCCAAAGTTCCTTCTCCTGGAGCAGACACTGAGCTTATCCTTGAAAATCTTGGAAGTGTGACATTCCGTCAGAATAATTGGGAGTGCACAGCAGGAGATGTTTGAAAATTCCATGGATTAATTGTGAGGTGGGAAGAGCCTCTGCCGTGCGGGAATGGCTGCCCATGATGTGATGGTTCCATGGAAAAACGTGGCTGGGGAATTCCCCACGTCACGAAGGAGAAACAGGGAAACAATTCCCTTTTCCAGGAAAATTTTGTCCCTTCATTTAACGTGACTCTCTAAGTGTTCGGCATCCTCTGGGAATCCAGGATTCGCTCCCATCCTTCCAAGTTAATTCTCCCTTTGATCCCCTGCGCGAGAATTTTTGGGAGAAGTTGATTTTATATTTGAAAATCTGGAGATCCCTGGATTTTACCCCACGGAAGTGCCTGGGAGCTTTATTTCATTTAAATTTTAAAATCAAGCCGAGCTTTGCCCAGGCGGAGTTTAAGGAATAATTTAACACATTCCTCTTTATTCCTTGCTTTTCCCATTTAACCAATCAGGTTTGGGAAGGAAAAATGCCATGGAAATATCAATCCCAGGGGGATCCTAAATACCTGCTCCCAGCATTCCTGGGTTTTTTTTTCCCTTGGCTGAAAGCAGAGCTTTATTTGGGAATGTGACAGCTCCGGCGGTGCCAGCTCTGGACTGTCCTTATTCTGAGGGAAGTGGGAATTTTGGGATTAAAGGGGAGTTCTGCTTTGTGGGTTGAGTTGCAGAAGAGGAAAATCATGGAGCATCCGAATCCCTGCCCCATGCCGGGGGAAAGATCCCGGATAAGAGGGAGATATCCCACTGGGATGAGATGGGATTTATGGATCCTTCCACCCAAACCCTCCTGGGACAGGCCCTGCTGCCTGCCCCGATGATGGCCTGTCCCCACCCCACATCCTCTGAATCCGTGCCCCAAATGCATCCGGGAGCATCCCATAAACCCACGTTAGTGGAAAACGCAAGGAGTCGCTCCCAGATTCCCTCGGCCGCTCAGGTAAATCCGGAGAAATGGCCCAGAAATCCTGAATTATTGACAGGCTGTGCTGAAAGGCTTGGAATCCTTCCCGGGACCGGGGCTGGCCTCCAGAAGCTTTGGGAACAGGAATGTTTCAGTGCCGAGCGAGGCTCTTGGGGTTGGTTTTCCACAATCCTCTGAGGGCATCTCCAAAGCTTTGGGAGTGGGAATGTTCTGGTGCTGAACCAGCCTCTTTGGGTTGCTTTTCCAGAATCTTCTGAGGGCATCTCCATGCTCCAAAGCTTTGGGAACAGGAACATTTCAGTGCCGAGTGAGGCTCTTTGGGTTACTTTTCCACAATCCTCTGCGGGCATCTCCATGCTCCAAAGCTCTGGGAATGTTCTGGTGCCGAATGAGGTTCTTTGGGTTGGTTTTCCACAATCCTCTGAGGGCATCTCCAAAGCTCTGGGTATGTTCTGGTACTGAGTGAGATTCTTTGGGTTGCTTTTCCAGAATCCTCTGAGGGCATCTCCAAAGCTTTGGAAGTGGGAATGTTCTGGTGCTGAACCAGCCTCTTTGGGTTGCTTTTCCGTAATCCTCTGAGGGCATCTCCAAAGCTCTGGGAGTGGGAAAGTTCTGGTGCCAAACGAGGTTCTTTGGGTTGCTTTTCCAGAATCCTCCGAGGGCGTCTCCCTGCAGCTGGACAACAGCCGGGATTTCATCATCTCCTTCGACCTGAAGCTGCTGACCAACGGCAGCGTCTCGGTGGTGCTGGAGACCACGGAGAAGAACCAGCTCTTCACCGTGCACTACGTGTCCACCACGCAGCTCATCGCCCTCAAGGACAAGGATATCTTCTACGGGATCGGCGCCCGGAGCAGCTGGAGCACCCTGACCCGGGATCTGCTCACGGACCTCCGCAAGGGCGTGGGGCTCTCCAACACCAAGGCGGTGAAGCAAACCAAGATCATGCCCAAGAGGGTGCTGAGGTTGGTGGCCAAGGGCCACGGCTTCCTGGACAACGTCACCATCTCGGCCACGGCGCACATGGCCGCCTTCTTCGCCGCCAGCCACTGGCTGCTGCGCAACCAGGACGAGCGCGGCGGCTGGCCCATCATGGTCACCCGCAAGCTGGGAGAGGGCTTCAAATCCCTGGAGCCGGGCTGGTACTCGGCCATGGCGCAGGGCCAGGCCATGTCCACGCTGGTCAGGGCCTACCTGCTGACCAAGGACCCGGCGTTCCTGGGCGCGGCGCTCAGGGCCACGGCGCCCTTCAAGCTGCCGGCGGAGCGGCGCGGGGTCAAGGCCGTGTTCATGGACCGCCACGATTGGTACGAGGAGTACCCCACCTCTCCCAGCTCCTTCGTGCTCAACGGCTTCATGTACTCGCTGATCGGCCTCTACGACCTCAAGGAGACGGCGGGGGACAAGCTGGGCAAGGAGGCGCGGCTGCTGTACGAGCGCGGGCTGGCGTCGCTCAAGGCCATGCTGCCGCTCTTCGACACCGGCTCGGGCAGCGTCTACGACCTGCGGCACTTCATGCTGGGCACGGCGCCCAACCTGGCGCGCTGGGACTACCACACCACGCACATCAACCAGCTGCAGCTGCTGGGCTCCGTCGACCCCGCGCCCATCTTCAGGGACTTCCTCAAGAGGTGGAAGAGTTACCTGCGGGGGGGGCGGGCCAAGCACAACTGAGGTTCTGCTCCCCCAGGCCCCGATCCACGCTTTTTGACGGAGCGATCCTTAAAACTGCTCCGGCACGGGAAGGTTTGGGATCGGGGAGTTCCGCCTGGCCTCGGCGCTCCGCTGGGCTCCTCCCTTCCCATCCCATCCTATCCTGCTTTTTTACGGACCGTTCCCCCGGAGAAGCGATCCTTCAAACCCCTCCGGGGAGGGCGACATGGGAAGGTTTGGGATCGGGGAGTTCCGCCCGTCCTTAGCATTCCGTGCCCGGAGTTTGAGGCTGGGTTTGGGTTGGGATTGATTTTTCCTTTTTCAAGGAAAACGTTTGCAGAAGCCATAGAAGTCTTGGAAGCGCGGTCCTCGCCTGAAGGGTCCATCCGGGGCCTCGGGATTCGTGTCCGTGCCGGAGCAGCTCCCGTGGGAATCGCTCGGAGCCTGGGGAGTGCAAAGTGTGGCTTTAAAGGTGGGGGGGTTCTGTTGGGATTCGCTTTTTTGGGAGGAAAAATCCACATTTGGAATTTTTTGTCACTTCTCTGCCTGGAGATCCTGGAGCTGGAGTCATGGAAGCACAACCGGGAGCCTGGACCACGACACCCCCGGGTCACCAGAGTCCCCTTGGAGCTGGGATCCCTTATCCTGGAGCTCCGTGTTTTCTGTTGGATTTTGGAATTCCATCTGGGAGGCTCCTCCGAGCTTTGGCCATTTTCGGGGACATTCGTTAGGAATTGCTGATTGGGAGGCAGAGCTTGTCCAGAGTCCCTCAGGAAATTCAGGAATTCAGGAAGCTTTTCCTGGGGTGATTTTGATTTTTTTCCTGCTCGGCTCCATCCAGCGTTTTAAAAATGGAAGTTATCCCAGAGCTCTCCCTGCTCTGGAATTCCCAGAGCAGCTGTGGCTGCCCCTGGATTCCCGGGAATGTCCAGGGCCAGGCTGGACACAGGCTCGGAGCCACCTGGGACAGCAGGAGGTGTCCCTGCCCGTGGAATGGGATGAGCTTTAAGGTCCTTCCCACCAAACCATTCCAGGATTCCGTGATCCCAGACCGGCCCCAGGCCCGTGGCGAGGAGGCAGATGGACTTTGGGGATTCCTGCTGCTCCCATTCTGTGTTGTTGGTGACGGAGCTCATCCCAATCCCAAAATCCCGGGCACAAGGACAACACCCATCTCCATCTTTTTATTGCTTTTCATAGGCTTTTCTTTTTAATTTCTCACCGCTCTTGGAAGTGACTTTTTCCTGACTTTTCCACGCTCTCTGATCGGATCCGTCCATCCCGGCGTGGATGGCAGAGGAGAAATTCCAATACCAAAGGTAGCAGAGGGGAATTTTTCCATGCCTGTGGAAACCCAACACGTGCGCACACAAAACCACCCCGAAACCGGGCTCCTTTCCCAAAAACCCACTCCTTCCCACTCCATCCTCCTCCCGTGTGTTCCATCCATCGTTTTCCCAGTTGGAAATCCTGGGGAGGCTCTTTGGGTGCTGCTCCAGGGATGGTTTTGGTGCCTTACAGAGGCCACAATTCCTCTCGGTTGGTTTTTTTGGGAATCGATGCCAGCGGTGGGGTTGGAGCGTGGCCTTAGCACAGCTGAGAACTCCAGGAATCTCCACCAGAGGCTGCGAAACTGTGGAAAATCCATGGGGAATTCTCCTGATATTCCCTAAACTGAGTTGTGCGTTGGAAGAGGATCCTTGGCCGTGCCAGCAGTGCCCAAAACTTCACGGAAACCATTCCAGTTTGGGATCTTTTTGTTCATTTTCCATCCTCAAACTCCCAAAGGTCTTTGGGACCGAAATTGGATTTCATCCACGATCTTCACCGCGGAGATCCGTTGGCTCTTCCCTCGGGATTCCCTCTCCACGGCCACCCCTGGAATTGCAGGATGGCCATTCCAGGCCGTTCCTGTCCTGCCCCTGTCCTTCCATCACCTCCTGTTGGCTTTAGCACAGCTGAGAACTCCGGGAATCCCCACCGGAGGCTGCGACACCGTGGAGAATCCATGGGGAATTCTCCTGATATTCCCTAAACTGAGTTGTGCGTTGGAAGAGGATCCTTGGCCATGGAGCCAACACCGCCGGTGCCCAAAACCTCACGGAATTCATTCCGATTTGGGATCTTTTTGTTCATTTTCCATCCTCAAACTCCAGAAGATCTTTGGGACCGAGGTCAGCTTCGATCCCGGCTCTTCGCCCCGCGGATCCGTCGGCTCTTCCCACGCGATTCCCTCTCTGTGGCCCAACTCCCACAGCTCCCCCACCCCCCCGAGGCAAGCACAACCCATCCCGGCATTCCCCGGAGCCGCTCATTCCCGTTCCCCTCCTCCCCGGGCGCCGCTTGGACGGGATTCCGGCGGGATTTTCCCGAGGATCCCCAATGGAAAATATGCAATAATTTGTTTACAGGATGCTCTGGGCAGGGAGGTCCTTCGGAAAGCTGCCGAGCCTTCGGAGTTTAAGCACAATGTGCACAGGATAGTTTTGTAATTCCGCCCCTCCGGAATTTTTTTGGCGGGAAGAGGTTCTACTATGTTTCTATAGGACTTTGGGAATGGGGGGACAACCTTTGGGCTTCATGGAAAGCTGCTTTCTAAGACTGGAAAATAAATTTTTTTATCTTAAGGAAAACTCGGGATACCGGCCTTGTTTTGGGGGGTTTGCAGCTTTTCCTTGGAGGTGGTGATTTTTGGGAGGTTTTTTTTTCTGGAAAAGCAGGGAAATGTTGATTTTTTTCCGGTGGGAGTTATTCCTGTTAAATCCAGCTGGTTTGGAATTTTATGGGATTTATTAAACACGGAATTTAATGGAGTTAAATCTGTGTTTAACAGATTTGAATCTTAATTTTAATCCCTAAAATTAAGATTTTAAAAAAAAATCTAAAAATTAAGATTCTTTTCCCAAAATTAAAAGTGCTGATGGAGGGAAGGAGCACAAATGGATGTTTTGTCTCAGTGGTGGGTTCCCGGTGGGAGTTATTCCCGTGAAATCCATCTGGTTTGGAATTTTATGGGATTTGTTAAACACGGATGTTAACGGAGTGGTCACTAAAAATATCCCAACGTTAGGAATGTGGAAATGCATCTCCAGGGAGATCCCAGAGCCTGAAGGGCTCCAGGAGAGCTGCAGAGGGACTGGGGACAAGGGATGGAGGGACAGGACACAGGGAATGGCTTCCACTGGGAAAGGGGGGATTGGGATGGGATATGGGGAAGGAATTCGCGGCTGGAATGGAATTCCCAGAGCAGCTGTGGCTGCCCCTGGAGCCCTGGGAGTGTCCAAGGCCAGGCTGGAGCAGCCTGGGATGGGGAAAGCTGTCCCTGCGCATTCCCACCCAAACCCCTCTGGGATTCTCCCATTCCTTAGCAGATTGGGATTGGAAACAGCCTTGGATTTAAATCCAAATATAAGGACTGATTTGGATTTGGGTTTGGAATTCCAGGCTCCTCTTCAGCGAGCTCCGGGCGTTCTCCCGAGACCCTGGGAGCGGGAGATGCACAGAGGGCTGGAGCCGATCCTTTTTCCTGCCTTTTTTCCACTTCCTCGCGGGCTGGATCCGATCCCGGCCGCCTTTGGCCGCCGTTGTTTCCGGGTTTTTTTTTTTTTTTTTTGGGTTCCCTTTTTCCCGTCCCGCTCCGGGGCGAGCCGGGATTCATCCCCGCTCCCAAAGCCTGCGAATCTCCCGAGCCCTGCCGGCTGTGGATCACCCCGCCGGTGCCGGCAGCTTCCCGGCGCTTCCTGCCGGGATCGTGCCTCTGGAAAAGCTGCCCCCGCCCCGGCCGGGCCATGTGGGCTGTGTTTGTACACAGATGAGTAATCCCGGGATTCGGAGCCAGCGCTGGAGAACGCAGCATCCACCGGCGGCTCCCGGAGGGGCACCGTAAGTCCCGGCTCTGTTCCCCCTCCGGCATTCCCATTTTGCCGCTGGTCCCGAGGCTTGGCACGGCACCAGTCCCCGGGAATGCGGGACGCGCGTGGAAAAGGAGCTGGGAGCGCTGGAGCATTCCCGGCCCTCCCACGGGATTCCGGGGAAGTTTCACCCGGGAGGGGATGGGGTCCGGGACACCCCGACCCCGCGGAGGGGCCCTGGATCCCCGGGCCGGGAGAGCCGCGGCTCCCGCGGGGCTCGGAGCTGCCGCTCCCGACGGATCCCGGCGGATCCCGGCGGATCCCGGCGGATTCCAGCGGCTCCCGCGGCAACAACAACTCCCACAAAGCCTCCGTTGTCCTGCCGGGAGAGGTCCTGGCACGGCCCGGTGCCGCCCGCTCCCGGAGCTTTTCCAGCTCCGCTCCCGGAGCTTTTCCAGCGCTGCTCCCGGAGCTTTTCCAGCCCCGCTCCCGGAGCTTTCCCAGCCCCGCTCCCGGGAGTTTTCCAGCTCTGCTCCCGGAGCTTTCCCAGCGCTGCTCCCGGAGCTTTCCCAGCCCCGCTCCCGGGAGTTTTCCAGCTCTGCTCCCGGGAGTTTTCCAGCTTCTCTCCCAGGAGTTTTCCAGCTCTGCTCCCGGAGCTTTCCCAGCCCCGCTCCCGGAGCTTTCCCAGCCCCGCTCCCGGGAGTTTTCCAGCTTCTCTCCCGGGAGTTTCCCAGCTCCGCTCCCGGAGCTTTTCCAGCGCTGCTCCCGGAGCTTTTCCAGCTCCGCTCCCGGAGCTTTCCCAGCCCCGCTCCCGGGAGTTTTCCAGCTCTGCTCCCGGAGCTTTCCCAGCCCCGCTCCCGGGAGTTTTCCAGCTCTGCTCCCGGAGCTTTCCCAGCCCCGCTCCCGGAGCTTTCCCAGCTCCGCTCCCGGGAGTTTTCCAGCTTCTCTCCCGGGAGTTTTCCAGCTTCTCTCCCGGGAGTTTCCCAGCCCCGCTCCCGGAGCTTTTCCAGCTCTGCTCCCGGAGTTTTCCAGCTCCGCTCCGTGCTCTCCGAAGGCGCTGAGGGTTGATTAAGAACTCCTCAAATATTCCCGGCCATGGAAAGGCACCGCTGGGAGCCGCGGAGGGATGCGCCAGGAGGTGCCAGGGACAGCGGGGCCATGGCCAGGGACATTCCATAGGGAAGGATATTCCATGGGGAGGGATATTCCATGGGGAAGGATGTGCCATGGGGAGCTGTGCCAGGGCCAGTCCGGGCTCCTGTCAGCACGGAGGGGACAGCGGTGCCAGGTGGGAACATTCCCCGGGGGAACCGGGAATGAACCGAGGGCTCCCGGGCTGGACAGCCCCGGGAGGGGTCGAGGGGACCTCGGGATGAGGAGGAGGAGGAACAGGAGAAGGGGAACAAGGAAGAGGAGGAGGAGGAAGAGAAGGAGAAGGGGAAGAAGGAAGAGGAGGATGAGGAAGAGGAGGAGGAGGAAGGAGGGGCTGCAGCCACCTGGCTGAACGCGCGGCTCCGAGCCCCGCTGGGACAGAGGTGACTCGCAGATGTCCCAGCCCCGCCATGTCCCTGTCCCAAAGCCAATCCCAATGCCAATCCCAGTGCCATTGCCGGCTGGGAAGAGCCAGAGGAGGAGGAGGAGGAGGAGGAGGAGGAGGAGGAGGAGGAGGCAGAGCCCTGCAGGGTGTGCCCGGCGCGGCCGCGGTGACTCATTCGCTCTACAAAACGCGAATTCCTGGGAGAGGCTGGGCCCGCAGCTTCCTCCTGTGCCCGCAGCACCAGCGGGCCGGGAGCGGATCCCTCCCCTGGCCGGGATCCATCCAGGTGCGGCTCCCATCGGGGGCACGGCAGGATCCGCACCCCGGGAGGAGCCCCGGCATGGCTCGTGCCCGCGGGAAGGGCCCTGGATCCCGGGAATGTGCGAATATGCCGGGGCAGCCCTCTGAGAATCCCGAAAATCCCAGAATTCCAGGCCGGAATGGGCCTTAGAAGGCACCTCATTGCATGGCCTGCCATGGGCAGGGACACCTTCCATGGACCCGATCCCGGCCCGGCCCTGGGCGCTGCAGGGATCCAGGGGCAGCCACAGCTGCTCTGGGAATTCCATCCCAGCCCTCCCCACCTCCCAGCCAGCAATTCCCAATTCCCAGTATCCCACCCATCCCTGCCCTCTGGCACTGGGAAACCATTCCCTGTGTCCTGTCCCTCCATCCCTTGTCCCCAGTCCCTCTGCAGCTCTCCTGGAGCCCTTCAGGCCCTGCCAGGGGCTCGGAGCTCTCCCTGGATCCTCCTCTTGGTCCAGGTCCTGTTTCCACCATGGAAAACCCCAGCAATTCCATGGGATGGGGCTGGAGACTCCGAGGAGCTCTGAGGCAGCGCTCCGGTGTCTCCAGAGCCCCGGAAAGCTCCGGATTCCCGTCTAATCTTTAACCCAAGGCATTTATTCCCGGTTGGATTTGGTTGGTTTGCCGCTCGTTAATTTTTTCCCTCCCTCTCCGACCGTTCCCGGTGTTCCGCGGCCTTTTCCCGGTGCTGCCTCACTCCGGAGCTGCCTGGCTGAGGGCACAGGTAGAGCCTGGGAAGCAAAGGGGAATTCCAGGGGCTGGGAAAGGGCAGCCAAGGGCATTATTCAGGAACGGCTGTGCGGCACGAATTCCAAAGGCTGGATCCCAGCGTGTCCCGGTGGGAAGTTCGGGTGCCTGGAGCAGCTGGAATGTCAGCCCAGGAGGCTGCAGAGGCTCTTCCTTGTGGCTCTGGGAGCTCTCAGTTCCTGGGAATCCAGAACTTTGGATTCCACTGGATCCCTGTGGGACTGAGCCGAGCCAGCACCTGGAGCAGGGGCTCCCTTCCTTCCCTTCCCGCTTTTCCTGCTCCAGGAGGGAATGAGGGATAATGGATATTTTCCTTTTCTTTCCCAGAGAGGCAGGAGAGGCGGCGCTGCCAACGCCAGGAGTGGGTGAGAGCTGGAGCCGGGATATTCCTTGGGCAGCCAGGATATTCCATGGGGAGCTGGGATATTCCATAGGGAGCTGGGATATTCCTTGGGGAGCCGGGATATTCCTTGGGGAGCTGGGATATTCCTTGGGCAGCCGGGATATTCCTTGGGCAGCCGGGATATTCCATGGGGAGCTGGGATATTCCATGGGGAGCTGGGATATTCCTTGGGGAGCTGGGATAGTCCTTGGGGAGCTGGGATATTCCATGGGGAGCTGGGATATTCCATGGGGAGCTGGGATATTCCTTGGGGAGCCGGGATATTCCTTGGGGAGCTGGGATATTCCTTGGGGAGCTGGGATATTCCCTGGGGAGCCGGGATATTCCTTGGGGAGCTGGGATATTCCATGGGGAGCTGGGATATTCCTTGGGCAGCCAGGATATTCCTTGGGGAGCTGGGATATTCCATGGGGAGCTGGGATATTCCCTGGGGAGCTGGGATAGTCCTTGGGGAGCTGGGATAGTCCCTCGGGGGCAGATATATTCCATGGGGAGCTGGGATATTCCCTGGGGAGCTGGGATATTCCATGGGGAGCTGGGATATTCCTTGGGGAGCTGGGATATTCCTTGGGCAGCCAGGATATTCCATGGGGAGCTGGGATATTCCTTGGGGAGCCGGGATATTCCTTGGGGAGCTGGGATATTCCCTGGGGAGCTGGGATATTCCATGGGGAGCTGGGATATTCCTTGGGGAGCTGGGATATTCCTTGGGCAGCCAGGATATTCCATGGGGAGCTGGGATATTCCTTGGGGAGCCGGGATATTCCTTGGGGAGCTGGGATATTCCATGGGGAGCTGGGATATTCCATGGGGAGCCGGGATATTCCTTGGGGAGCTGGGATATTCCATAGGGAGCTGGGATATTCCTCGGGGAGCCGGGATATTCCTTGGGCAGCCAGGATATTCCTTGGGGAGCTGGGATATTCCCTGGGGAGCTGGGATAGTCCTTGGGGAGCTGGGATAGTCCCTCGGGGGCAGATATATTCCATGGGGAGCTGGGATATTCCCTGGGGAGCTGGGATATTCCTTGGGGAGCTGGGATATTCCATGGGGAGCTGGGATATTCCTTGGGGAGCTGGGATATTCCCTGGGGAGCTGGGATATTCCTTGGGCAGCCAGGATATTCCATGGGGAGCTGGGATATTCCTTGGGGAGCCGGGATATTCCTTGGGGAGCTGGGATATTCCTTGGGGAGCCGGGATATTCCTTGGGGAGCTGGGATATTCCCTGGGGAGCTGGGATATTCCCTGGGGAGCCGGGATATTCCTTGGGGAGCTGGGATATTCCTTGGGGAGCTGGGATATTCCATGGGGAGCTGGGATGTTCCATGGGGAGCTGGGATGTTCCATGGGGAGCTGGGATATTCTTTGGGGAGCTGGGATGTTCCTTGGGGAGCTGGGATGTTCCTTGGGGAGCTGGGATATTCCTTGGGGAGCTGGGATATTCCTTGGGGAGTCAGGATATTCCATGGGGAGCAGGAAAGGGGATCCAGCTGGGATCCTTCCCAAGGGACCTTCCCACACCCCAAGGATCTCTGAGGGATCTCTGAGGGATCTCTGAGGGATCTCTGTGGGATCTCTGTAGGATCTCCAGGAATGTGGAGCTGTTCCCACATCCCCCCCTGGCTCTGCTGGGGTGGGAACAGGGAATTCCTGTCCCGGAATTCCTGTCCCTCTGGGATGTGGGGCCCTTTCCCTCTGTTCCTTTGGGATCCCTGAAGGGATGGATGCTGCTTCCCTCCCCATCCCACAGGGACCCACTGGGACACGATTCCATGCAGGATCCTGCCGGGAACACCGTGCCGCATCCCCAGGAACTCTCGTCCCTTCCAGGCCGTCCCGATTCCCACGGAGCAGCCCCGTTCCCATGGGATGAGGCCGGGAGGGCTTTGAGGCACCGCCGGGCTCATCCCTAGGGAAGCCGAGCAGGAGAATCCCTGGGATCCGGAGCCCGACCATGCTGAGCCTCAAACTGCCGCGGCTGCTCAGCATGCACCAAGTGCCCAAGGTCAGCCGGGAATTCGGGAATTCTCCCCCCGATCCCGAGGCTCGGGGGGATTTTGGGATGCGATAACGGGAGCAGCGTGGGGGTCACAGCCGCATCCCAACTCCTGAATTTTCCCGTTTTTCCTTCCCACCGCTCCCACTGCCGCTCCATCCCCACAGAGCTACCGAGAGCCGGGAATTCTCTTGGGATACCGCCCGCCGCGGAGCTCGGCCTGCGCCTGCCTGCTCAGCCTCTTCCAGATGAACAACGAGACCCTCAACATCTGGACACACCTGGTGCCCGCCTGGTGCGTGCCCGCCGCGCCCCGCGCTCATTCCCGGTCCCATTATTCCCATTATTCCCTCCATTCCCGCCATTCCCGCTATTCCCGCAGGTATTTCCTGTGGCTGTTCCTGGCGCAGCTCTGCCGGGGCTGGCCGGAGCCGGGGCTGTGGCCGTTCCTGGCGTTCCTGGGCACCTGCAGCCTCTACCCGCTGGCCTCGAGCGCTGCCCACACCTTCAGCGCCGCCTCGGGCCGCGCCCGCCACCTGGGCTACTGCTGCGACTACGCCGCGCTCAGCCTCTACAGCCTGGGTCAGCCGGGAATTGTGGGGAAAATCTGGGAATTCGGGAATCTGGGAATTTGGGAATTAAGGAATTGAGGGGTTGGGATCACCCCCAGCACCCGCCTGGGCTACTGCTGCGACTACGCCGTGCTCGGCCTCTACAGCCTGGGTCAGCCTGGGATACATGGGATTCTGGGAATTCGGGGGGAATTTGAGAATTTGGGAATTCGGGAGGAATTTGGGAGCTCTGGAGGAGCTGGCATAGCCCCGGCACCCAGCCAGTACCCATGGGCTGACCCTCACCCGGCTCATCCCGTGGGACAAGATTTGAGGATCAGCAATTCCAGCTTCCCACCTGGCGCCTCCAAATTTATCCCAAAATCCCATCCCGAGGGGGAGGTTTGGGGGAAGTTCCCGCTCCTCCTTTTCCTCCTCCCTGTGCCCTGGGGTTTGGGAATGGCCTGGAGCAGCTCCGGCCGCAAATAATTTGGGAGAGCTGTGGCTCGGTGAGCCCTGTTGGGGTTTGGAGTGCAGGGAATGAGGGAAAATCCCGCATTTTACACAACCGGAGGAATTCCAGGGGGAATTCCAGGATTTGGAGCTGACCGGGCCCCGCTGTGATTCCAGGCTCGGCGCTGGCGTACTCGGCCTACGTTTTCCCGCTGGAATGGGTCGGGAGCACATTCCATGAGTTCTACGTCCCCGTGGCTGTGTTCAACACCATCGTCAGCACCGGCCTCTCCTGCTATTCCCGGTGAGCTCCGGGAATTCGGGATAAGGGTTTGGATCAGGGATGGTGAGCTCCAGCGGCGCCGGGAATTTGGGATGAAGGGTTGGATCAGGGACTGTGCAAGCCTGGCCTTTGGGAAAGGAAATGTGGGGAATGAGGAGAGTTGGGTGACCGAAATGGGAAATAACAGGAGGAGCTTTGATTTTGGGAGGTTCCGAAGGGGATTTCTGGAATCCTGGAATAATTTGGATTGGAAGGGAACTTGAAGATGATCCCGTCCCACCATCCCGGGTTCCCGGAGAAGCTGTGGATCGATCCCCGGGGGTGGCCAAGGCCAGGCTGGAGCAGTCTGGGACAGTGGGAGATGTCCCTGCCCATGGAATGGGATTGTCTCCAAGTTTCCTTCCCAAACTATTCCAGGACCAAATTCCCAGCCCTCCATGGGAGGATGTGCTGCACCCCCAGCCTGGATCCAGGATCCAGGGCATTCTGTGTTCCCCATGTGGAATTCCCTGTGTGATTCCCGGGAGTTCCCTGTGCGTTTCCCAGTTTATCCCGTGCTCTCCATGTGGAATTCCCTGTGTGTTTGGAATTCCCTGTGATTCCCAGGAATTCCCTGTGTGTTTCCCGGGAGTTCCCTGTGCGTTTCCCGGTTTATCCCGTGCTCTCCATGCGGAATTCCCTGTGATTCCCAGGTTTCTGGAGGCAGAGCGGCCCCGGCTGAGCAAGGCTTCCCGAACTTTGGCCTTCGTGTATCCCTACATTTTCGACAGCATCCCGCTTTTCTACAGGGTGCGTATCCTACACAATCCCGGGAAATATCCGCCGCCTCGCCTTGGCCTGGAATTATTTGGGAAAACAGGCCCGGCTCTGAGTTTCCAAGGCAAACAAACTCCGGCAGGAAAAGGCCCTTGGATATTTTTTCCTGCTCCTCCGGACAGGCAGATTCCTTCCACTTCAAAGGGCTGGAAAATTACTGCCTCTGGAAGCCGGGAAGGGCCTTTTCCAGGGATTCAGCCGGAGCAGGGTGGGAATCTGGGGAGGGATGCTCAGGACAGGGATGCAGGGTTGGGGTGGAGGTGATGGGGGTGAGTCCGGGATTTCAGGGAATGGCTCCTCCTGGAATGACCGATCCCCCTTTTCCCGGGAAGCTGTGGCAGTGTTTGGGGCAGGGATGCTCCGACGGATCCATCCCGCTGCACCTGCGGCATTCCCTGTGCGCCTTCCTCACCTGCTTCATCTTCACCTCCCACCTTCCCGAGAGCCTGGCCCCGGGAGCCTTCGACTTCATCGGTGAGCATCCCGTGGAATTCCGGGAACGGACACACCGGAGACGGGCGGCATTCCCTGCAGGAAAGCCGGGATGGGGGTTTGGGTGGGAGGAATGGCTTCCCGAGTTTTCCACAGAGGTTTCACACCTGTAAAATTGGGATTTCTTGGGAAAATCCCACCTGGGAGCAGCCGTGGCAAGGCAGGAGCAGCCGGGAGGGAATTGGGATGGAGCACCTGGAAGTGCTGGGATTTTCCCGGGATTTCCACACCCACCATGGATGAGCACATTCCCATCCCTCGTTCCCGTTCCTGCCGGCTGGATTTTGGGATGGAACAGCTCCGTGCACGAGGATAAAACCACAGGAATTAGGGATAGGAATGATAAAACCACAGGAATCGGGAGCAGGAATTTGTAGGATAAATGTTTAATGGCTGCCAGGTGGAGTGGGCCGAGTGTGTTTTAATCCCAGAATTCCGGAACAGTTCGGGTGGGAAGGCATCCTAAAGCTCATCCCGCCATCCCAGCCTGCTCCAAACCCCTGGAACATTCCGGGGCTGCGGAACCCACCCGAATTCCCGCGGAATTCCCGGAGCGCTCTCCCGTTGCAGGGCACAGCCACCAGGTGTTCCACGTCTGCGGGATCCTGGGGACGCACTTCCAGCTGGAGGCCATCTCCGCGGACATGGCGGAGCGGCGGGGCCGCCTCCCGCTGCCCTCTTCCCTGGGAACCCTGGGATCGCTGGGAATGGGCGCCGCCGCCAGCCTGGCCATCGTCGGGATCTGCTCCCTGGCGCTGCCCCCGGAGCCTCCACCCCACGAAAAGTCCCGCTAGGATTTCGGGATCCGTGGGAGCAGCCCCAGCCCGGAGGTGTTGGGGTGGATGAAGGGGGATTTTTGTCGCCTGCAAATATTTATTTGGGATTTTCCCAAGGGAAGAACCGCGCTGGTTTTATCCGTGGAGATTTAACGCTGGGAAGTGCTTCCCATCCCGTCGTTATCCATGGGAAAAGGGTCAAATCATTGGGATTTGGTCCCTGGAAAGGGAGAGAAGCGCTTCTGCTTCCCAAAGAATCCGGGATGCCTCAGGTCTGCCTCCGGGAGGAATCCAGGGAATGTTGGCCTCACCAGGCTGGAGATTCCTGGTGGAGCCAGCCGAATTCCTGTTTTCCCCTTGGAAGTGGCATTATTCTGGAATTTCGAGCCTTACGCTCAGCCCAAGTGCCTGAAAACGTGGGATGGAGGGATCGGAGTTTCCCTCTGGATCAAATCCTGCCGGTTTTGCTCATTATCCAGGGAAAGGGATTCCAGGAGAGCTTCCATGGGATGTTCCTGCAGGAAAGCTCCTCCGGGGTCTGACTCTGGCAAATCCTGGGAGGTTTGTTCCCACGGGAATGCCGAGTTTCCACACGGGAGATGGAGTTAGGGAACGGCATCCTGCCCCAGGTGTTCCCGGGATGCACGGATTCTGGGATGGAGGGTGGGATTCACACAGGGAATTCCAAAACTCCTTTAGGAAAAGGTTTTCCGTGTTTTCCTTGGATGAGGGATTGGGATGGGAGCGGGATCTGCGCTGTGGGGAGATGCCGCGAGAAAAGCAGGATTTGGGACAGCTCAGGGATCCAAGGCACCCTGGGATTTAAGGAATTCCCGGGATTTTCCCTCTGCTCATCCCTCCGTTCTCCTTGGCTGCTCCTGGATTTTGCAGGCAGAGCCTGGAGCTCTCAGCCTTTTCCAGGATCCAGGTTTTCCCTTCGGATTTTCCTGCGGGAACGCGGCGCACACAGCTTATCCTTCGGGAATATTATCCTGGATGATCATACGGGTCCTTCATTAATTCGCTTTAATTGCCTTTGCCGAGGTCTGCCTGCTGCACTTTTGGAGCTCCGTCAATGCGGGATAACACAATAAAATCTGGGATCAAAGGGTTAAAATGGGATAGATCTATCCTTGGGAAAGCCAGCCAGGATTTCTCGGGGTATTTATAAGCACTGGAATTGTTTCTCCGATGGTTTTATGGAATGAGAATTAATATAAATCACTGATTTTAATCTGCTTTTGTCCGGTTTAATAAAAATATTCCTGGGAAAACGAATCCCTTTGGAGATAATTGCTGATAATTCCAGGGTTTATTTACTTTGGGAGCTGCCGTGACCGGGGAGGAATCCGGCTGGGATGGGAGAGCCTGGAAAAGCCCCAGGAATCATCCCGGAATTATTCCAGGTCGTTCAACTTTTGAACCGAAACCCTCCCGTCCTCTTCGGTGGCAGGGGTTTTAAGAAAATGGCATTAAAAATTATAACGCCAATATGGAATGCCATAATTCCACAGGATCCTCTGGCTGAACTCGTGGGAATGGATGATGGGGTGGATTTTTCCTTCTTTTTAACAAAAATCCCTTTATTTTACTCAATTCCCTTCCCAGGAGAACGGAAAGCTCCGTGCCCAGTTGTTCCGAGTAAATAAACCGGGATATTGATTTGCTGGAATGTTTCTTTGTGTGTCTGTGCCCGATCCACAGCGAATCCCAAACAAATCCAGGAATTTCGGGACCAAATGGCAGCGAACTTCCCTCGCCCCTCCTCAGCCACATGGATTCGGACAGGCTGGAAAAGGAATTTAGGGCTCCTCCAGCTCATTTTATTTCTTTTTTTTAATAAAATATCCTTGAAGTGTGTTATGGAAACATTGAGGAATTTAGACTAAAACTGGGAATTCTCTGGAATTTAAAAGGAATTGAGTCCTTCACCCCAATTTCCCCACCGGAATGTGTTCCCTTGGCTGGAGGTCTGCTCTGCCGTGGACTTGTTCTGCCGGGATTTTCCCACGTGTCCCAACACCTCATTTTAATGTTTATTTTCCACCACGGATCATTTCCCACAGGTTGGGAATTAACTCGTTTCCCACAGCTTGGGAATTAATTAACTCGTTTCCAACAGGTTGGGAATTAACTGATTGACCTCCAGGCAGGCACCAAGGGAAGCCCTGACCCTGCGAACGGGACTGTATTCCACCCGTTTTCCTGAGAATTAGGAGGATAAAAATGGAAAAAAACTCGGGAGGAGCGGAACCCGCCGGGGCCGGGACTCGAACCCGCGGCCCCATCCCCTCCGCCACCGCGGCCAGGAGGCGGCGCCCTCGCCCCGAGCCGCGCCCCTTTGGCGTCGCCATAGGGACGCCGTGCGTGATGACGTCGGCGCGGGCGAGCGCGCTGATTGGCCGGATTTGAATCGCGGCGGGCGCGCGGCCGTCGCTCGCTCTCAGCCCCCGGAGCGCGACCCCCGGGCCCTGTCGCGACAGCGGCGGCACCCGCGACATGAAGGCGGCGTGAGTGGCGAGCGGGGGCGGCTGCGGGGCGGGGCGGTGGCGCTTTGGGGGTCCCTGGTGTTGGGGCGGGGCGGCCCCTCGCGGCTCCCCCCCCCGCCCGGTTATTACCCCTCTCCCCCGCTCCTTCCCGGTCCTCCCCCGTTCCCTCGGCTGTCCCCCCGGCCCTCTCACGGCTTCCCCCCCCACCTCCCCCGGTTCCTTTCCCCCCTCCCCTCCCGCTTTTCCGTCCCCTATCCCCGTTCTCCGCCTCGTCCCGGTTCCCTCCCGGCCCTTGCCCGGCCCTGTCCCCCTTTTCCCGGTGTCCCCTGACGGTTTCTCCCCTCAGTAGGGTCAAGACGCCGCGGAGGCCAAAGAAACCCACGAACCCCACGCTGAAGGACCCGGTGGGGGTGAGTTGGGGGCGCCGTGTCCCGCTCGGGGGGCTCATCCCGGGCTCATCCTGGGCTCCTCTCTCCCACTGCCCCGCTCCCGTTCCAGGTTTATTGCTGGGCTCCTCTCCCTCATTCCCACCTCTCCCATTCCAGGTTTATTGCTGGGCTCCTCTCTCCCATTGCCCCCGTTCCCGTTCCAGGTTTACTGCTGGGCTCCTCTCTCCCATTCCCACCTCTCCCGTTCCAGGTTTACTGCCAGGCTCCTCTCTCCCACTGCCCCGTTCCCGTTCCAGGTTTATTGCTGGGCTCCTCTCTCCCACTGCCCCGTTCCCATTCCAGGTTTATTGCTGGGTTCCTCTCTCCCATTCCCCCCGTTCCCGGTTTATTGCCGGGCTCCTCTCTCCCATTCCCACCTTTCCCATTCCAGGTTTAGTGCTGAGCTCCTCTCCCCCATTCCCACCGCTCCCGTTCCAGGTTTATTGCTGGGTTCCTCTCTCCCATTCCCCCCGTTCCCGTTCCAGGTTTATTGCTGGGCTCCTCTCTCCCATTCCCACCTCTCCCGTTCCAGGTTTATTGCTGGGTTCCTCTCTCCCATTCCCCCCGTTCCCGGTTTATTGCCGGGCTCCTCTCTCCCATTCCCACCTTTCCCATTCCAGGTTTAGTGCTGAGCTCCTCTCCCCCATTCCCACCGCTCCCGTTCCAGGTTTATTGCTGGGCTCCTCTCTCCCATTCCCCCCGTTCCCGTTCCAGGTTTATTGCCGGGCTCCTCTCTCCCATTCCCACCTCTCCCGTTCCAGGTTTATTCCTGGGCTTCTCTCTCCCATTCCCACCTTTCCCATTCCAGGTTTATTGCTGGGCTCCTCTCCCCCATTCCCCCCGTTCCCGTTCCAGGTTTACTGCCGGGCTCCTCTCTCCCATTCCCCCCGTTCCCGTTCCAGGTTTCTTGCTGGGCTCCTCTCCCCCATTCCCACCTTTCCCATTCCAGGTTTATTGCTGAGCTCCTCTCCCCCATTCCCACCGCTCCCGTTCCAGGTTTATTGCTGGGCTCCTCTCTCCCACTGCCCCGCTCCCGTTCCAGGTTTATTGCTGGGCTCCTCTCTCCCATTCCCACCTCTCCCGTTCCAGGTTTATTGCCGGGCTCCTCTCTCCCATTCCCACCTCTCCCGTTCCAGGTTTATTGCTGGGCTCCTCTCTCCCATTCCCACCTTTCCCATTCCAGGTTTCTTGCTGGGCTCCTCTCCCCCATTCCCACCTTTCCCATTCCAGGTTTAGTGCTGAGCTCCTCTCTCCCATTCCCACCGCTCCCGTTCCAGGTTTATTGCTGGGCTCCTCTCCCCCATTCTCCCCGTTCCCGTTCCAGGTTTACTGCCAGGCTCCTCTCTCCCATTCCCCCCGTTCCCGTTCCAGGTTTACTGCCAGGCTCCTCTCTCCCATTCCCCCCGTTCCCGTTCCAGGTTTACTGCCGGGCTCCTCTCTCCCATTCCCCCCGTTCCCGTTCCAGGTTTATTGCTGGGTTCCTCTCCCCCATTCCCCCCGTTCCCGTTCCAGGTTTACTGCCGGGCTCCTCTCCCGTTCCAGGTTTACTGCCGGGCTCCTCTCTCCCATTCCCACCTCTCCCATTCCAGGTTTATTGCCGGGCTCCTCTCCCCCATTCCCCCCGTTCCCGTTCCAGGTTTACTGCCGGGTGCGGCCGCTGAGCCGCGCGGACCAGGAGTGCTGCATCGAGGTGATCAACGAGAGCACGGTGCAGATCCACCCGCCCGAGGGCTACCGAGTGTTCCGCAATGGCGAGTACCGCGAGGTAACATTCCAGCCGGGAATTCCAGCCGGGAATTCGCGTGGAAGCGCTGCCCCATTCTGGAAGCCTTGTTGGAGCAGCCTGGGCTGGTGGGAGGTGTCCCTGGCACTCATCTTTTAGGTCTCTTCCCACCCAAACCATCTTGGAATTCCATGGATTTCATGGAATTCCAAATCCCTTTCCCTGCTTTCCACGTTTCCCCCTGCTGTGTGGGACTTGCAGAGTGCAAAATCAGGATGTTTCCAACCCCCAAAAAACATCACTTCCTTAAACGTAAAATGCACAGAAGTGACCAAAGAGCTCATCCCATTCCATCCCTATCCACACCTTCCATTATCCCAGGCTGCTCCAGCCTGGCCCTGGACACTTCCAGGGATAAGGAATCCACAACTTCTCCATGCAGGAATGTTAGTTGGGATGCAGAATATTTTGTTTCCAACTTCAGCTGGAAAATCCTTATGGGAAGTGCATGAAGGGATCTTCAAAGGTTTAAATCAAACAGGCAAAGATTATAAATTTTGGTAAACGAAATTTTGTTCAGGAACTTAAAATTCATGTATTTACCCAAACAAGTGTTTTGGTGGAAAAATGACCGGATTCATTTAAAAAAAACCAGATTGGAGCTGAAAATTGAGGCTATGCTGGAAAAAGATCCCAATTAAATAAAATGAAATGAGGGAACAGCTCTATTTTGGCCATGGTTGACATTCCTGTGCTCAGCGTTTGTGTGGATTACAGCGGGAGCTCAAAGGAGATTCCTGCTGGAGGCTGTCAGTTGGGAATTCTCTGCTCCACGGGCTCCTTCTGGCAGGTTCAGGATGGTTTTCCCTCTCTTGGCAGACGCAGTATTCCTTCAAGGAGGTGTTTGGCACCCTGGTGCTGCAGAAGGAGCTCTTTGACGTGGTGGCGAAGCCTCTGGTGGAGGATCTGATCCGGGGCAAGAACGGTGAGCAAAGTCTCCTGTGTCCCTTCCCTGTGCCTGCAGCTGCTCCCATTCCCAGGATTTCCTGGCTCCCGAGGTTTCTTGCCTCCTTCGCTTGGAATTGTGGTTCAGCTCCTCACATAACACCTCTGGAAGCTCTTTAAGCTGCTTATGGAGTAGGTCATGGAATCTGGGAATGGTTTGGGTGGGAAGGGACCCAGGGTGCTCCCAGCCCCATCCAGCCTGGCCTGCAACATTCCAGGGATGGCACAATCTGTGCCAGGGCCGGTTTTTGCTTCCAGGTGGATTTTGGAGAGGAGGATTTTTCCCAGTTTTTGTGATGGTCAATGAGAGCCGCACACCCTTTTGATTGTCCGGAATATCAGAGCCATTGTTTATTTCCCAAATCCCACTGCTGACCATCTGGAATATCAGAGCCATTGTTTTTTTTCCCAAATCCCGCTGCTGACCGTCTGGAATATGGGAGCTGTTGTTTTTCCCCGAATCCCGGTGCTGACTGTCTGGAATATGGGAGCTGTGTTTTTCCCCGAATCCCGGTGCTGACTGTCTGGAATATGGGAGCTGTTGTTTTTCCCCGAATCCCGGTGCTGACTGTCTGGAGTATGGGAGCTGTGTTTTTTCCCAAATCCCACTGCTGACTGTCTGGAGTATGGGATCTGTTGTTTTTTCCCAAATCCCGGTGCTGATCCCCCTTTCCCTGCCCTCCCAGGTCTCCTGTTCACCTACGGAGTGACGGGCAGCGGGAAGACCCACACCATGACGGGATCTCCCGGGGACGGGGGGCTCCTGCCGCGCTGCCTGGCCATGATCTTCAACAGCATCGGGCCCTTCCAGGCCAAGAGATTCGTGAGTGCCTCCTGAATCCTCCAGCGGGAATCCCGCAGATCCCTGGAATAACAATCCCTTCTGCTCCACACAAATCCGGCTTGGGACCGGAGGGCTTGGAAGAGAAAAAATCCCAGTGCCCTTGAGGTGTGAGGAGCAGGGCAGAGGATGAAGATCTGGGGTCTGGTTATCCTGGAATAGTTGATTATTCTTTGATTTATAATAATTAAATAGAGAGAAATCTTTTGGAGTTCTGGAATGAGCTCCGTGGGATCCAAAAGCCACAGGGATCCATCTCCAAAATCACCAAATCATTAAGGTTTGGAAACACCTCCAAGATCGAGTCCGACCTTTGATCACCACCTTGGCAACCAAATCATAGGGATGGGAGGCTTTTCTCAAAATTCCTCGGGGTTTTTGGTGTCTAAACATACTGAAATAATCCCAAAATTCTCATCCTTGGGAGCTTTTATAAAATACTCTTTTGCAAATTGTTTCTGTCAGATCTTGGTGGGTTGAGTGCCAATGAGAGGCATGGCATTGATTAAGACCTGCCTAATCAGACTAATTAATTATCTAATCAAACAACGGTTCCTTGGCCACACGGAATGTTGGAATTGCTGCAATTCCTGGTTTTTCCCTGCAGGTTTTCAAGCTGGACGACAAGAACGGGGTGGATGTGCAGAGCGAGGTGGAGGCTCTGCTGGAGCGCCAGAGGAGAGAGGCCCTGCCTGTCCCAAAAACTCCAGCTGGGAAGTGAGTGACCCTGGGAATTCATTCCCTGCAAATGGGACTCCTTTAGGGTGGTTTTCATTTCTTTTGGCCTCTTCCCTCGAAGAAATGAAAGGAAAATTGGAAAATTCCAATTGAAAGGGACCTTAAAATTGATCTCATTCCACCTCCTGCCTTGGGCAGGGTTATTAATAATAATTAATAAAATGCTTAATAATAGTAATAATAATAATGAGGAAGAAGAAGAAGAAGTAAAATTTTTAAAGTTTTTTAAAAATTGATTCTTTAATTCCATCATTTCCAAATACTAATGGAAAATGAGTGTATTCCACGGGGTTGGAGCAATTATTTAGGGGAGCAGAATTACAATCAGCCCATTTTTGTACCTGTTAATTTATTTATTATCAGCGTCACTCTTTTAGGGTGGCTTTCATTTATCTCAGGCTCTTTATCCTTCCCTGGAAAAAATGAAAAAAAAGCTCGGAAAATTCCCATTGCGAGGGACCTTAAGGATGATCTTGTCCCGTGGGCAGGGATGTTAATAATAATAATTAATAAAATATTCATGGAAAATGAGTGTATTCCATGTGGTTTGAGCAGATTTAGGACTGGCCTATTTTTGGTACCTGTTAAGCCAGGACTGAAATGCTGAGTAAGAATCCTGTGCAGTTCCATTTGGAGATATTTCCATGGACGCATGGAATTTTTTTGGTTGGATCATGGCATTTCAGCCGTGCAATTTTTTCGGCTGAAACGTGGAATTTCAACCGTGGAATTTCCTCAGTTGGATCATGGAATTTCCTCGGCTGGATCATGGAATTTCAACCGTGGAATTTCCTCAGTTGGATCGTGGAATTTCCTCGGCTGGATCATGGAATTTCAGCTGTGGAATTTCCTCGGCTGGATCATGGAATTTCAGCTGTGGAATTTCCTCGGTTGGACCATGGAATTTCAACCATGGAATTTCCTTGGCTGGATCATGGAATTTCAACCGTGGAATTTCCTCAGCTGGATCCTGGAATTTCAACTGTGGAATTTCAGCTGTGGAATTTCCTCGGTTGGACCATGGCATTTCAGCCATGGAATTTCCTTGGCTGGATCATGGAATTTCCTCGGTTTGATCATGGAATTTCCTCGGGTGGATCATGGAATTTCAACCACGGAATTTCAACTCCCAGCCATGCCCAGGACACCCCAAGCCCCCAAATTTTGCGGCACAATCGAGCGTTTCCTGGCCCGGCCCTGCAGATCCGCGCTGAGCCGGGAATGGCTCCCGGGAGGGAATTCCAGCCCCGATCCCTTTGCCTTTCCCGCAGGAGACAGCTGGATCCGGAATTTGCCGACATGATCCAAGTGCAGGATCACTGCCGGGCGGAGGAGGTGGACGAGGACAACGTCTACGGCGTCTTCGTGTCCTACATCGAGATCTACAACAACTACATCTACGACCTGCTGGAGGAGGCTCCCGCCGACTCCATCAAACCCAAGTGAGTCTGGGAATCTGGGAATTCGGGATTTTCCACGGGCTGGGCTTTGGGAATTGGCACTGGAGCGCCGGGATAGGGGGACGAGGACAGTGACACCTACAGCCTCCCTCGGAACCCGTCAAACCCAAGGGAGTTTGGGAATTCCGTATTCCCAAAAAACCCTCCCAGCCCAGGGAGGCTTTTGTAGGTTCTCCACCGTGGAATTTTGGCTGTGATCTTAGGGATCCTGGCCCAGAATTCCTGGGAATCGCTGTTGAAAACACAGGGAGAGAAGTCCAGACAGGAATATTTCAGTCCTGGTGGCCAAGGCTTGACACTCCCTTCCTCGTTAGGGTGGGTGATTAATAAGCAAATCTTTAATGAATCAGGCAATTGTATCCCATTGAAATTCCCAGTCTATTCCTGCTATTCCCACATGGGATTTCAACTTGGAACAAGCCATTCCACGCCTTTTTTCCCTTGGAAACAGTGGACAACACTGGTTTGTTTCTCTGTATTTCCATATTACTCCACTTGATATCAGTAATTCCTATAAAATCAGAAATTAATTGTCCCTTCATTAAATTTGGGCTATTTTTCCAAAGGTGTACACTTGTGATGCCTAAAATCAGCAGGAAAAATCAGCAAATTCGACTTTTGATCCATTTATCGAAATTCCAAATCCATTCAAGGAGTCCATCAGCTAATTAAGGAGCCACCAAATGGTTTGGTGCTTATTCCCAAAGCCCATCCTAGGAAAAACCTTGGATGATTTTTCCCTCTGGAAGCTGTGGCGTGTGAGAGATGGGAAGATTTGGGGCAGGAATCACGGATTTAATGTTTTTCCCCGTTTTTTTGGTAGGTGGAACAGTTGCAACACCCCCGTGAGAAACGGAGACTTTGTGTATGTCCAGCATGTTATTCCCATTTTCCAGTGGCATTTTCCTCTCGTAGAAGCAGAGAATTCCCTGCCTCCCCTTGCTTTTCCTAGGAAATCTAGGATGCTCTCCTTGCTTCTGTGTGCTTGTAGAAAAGCAATAGCTGCCACCGCAGCAATTAATGGCAATTAATTAGCTGCTAATTAGAGCGGTAGCTGGAGTGTCACTAATCCACTCCCTGCCTGTGTGTCCGTGTGCTGTGTTCCCTCTTCCAGCTTTTAGATGGATCATTGAACTTTTCCCCCGAATCTGGACCTTTCCCTCTCAGAATTTTGGATGTTTTTTCCTCAAATTTTGGATGTTTTGCCCCCCGAATTTTGGATGTTTTGCCCCCCGAATTTTGGATGTTTTGCCCCCCGAATTTTGGATGTTTTGCCCCCCGAATTTTGGATGTTTTGCCCCCCGAATTTTGGATGTTTTGCCCCCCGAATTTTGGATGTTTTGCCCCCCGAATTTTGGATGTTTTGCCCCCTGAATTCTGGATGTTTTGCCCCCCAGAATTCTGGACGTTTTGCCCCCCAGAATTTTGGACGTTTTTCCCCCGGAATTTTGGACGTTTTTCCCCCGGAATTTTGGACGTTTTTCCCCCGGAATTTTGGATGTTTTTCCCCCAGAATTTTGGATGTTTTTCCCCCGAATTTTGGACGTTTCTCTCTCCGAATTTTGACCTTCTCCCTCCAAATTTTGATCTTTTCCCCCTGAATTTTGCCCTCCAAGAAAACCTGCACAGCAGGAAATTGTCCAGAAAACTCCTCTCTAATGGGATTTGTTTGTTTTCCCTCTATCCCAAAGACCTCCCCAGTCCAAAATCCTCCGGGAAGACGCGAACCACAACATGTACGTCACAGGCTGCACGGAAGTGGAGGTCAAATCCACGGAGGAAGCTTTTGAAGTCTTTTGGAGAGGTAAATCTTGGAATTCAGGGCTGCTCCCACATCCCAGCACCTTAAACATTATCTGTGGGCGAGGAGAATTCCTCCGGATCAGCTCCATCCGAGGGATGGGGCATCCACAGCTTCCCTGGGCTTTTAGGGCCTCCCCATTCCCAACCCTTCCCAATATCCCACTTCCACCTTAAGCAGTGTGAAATCTGATGCTAGAATGGATGGGAAATGTGGGAATCCAGCAGGATTTTGGGAATTATCCATGGGCGAGGAGAATTCCGACCTAGACTCGGACAATTCCAGGGATGGAGCATCCACAGCTTCCCTGGGCTTTTAGGGCCTGCCCGTTCCCAACCCTTCCCCAGCACCTCCACCTTAAGCAGTGTGGAATCTGATGCTGGAATGGGTGGGAAATGTGGGAATCCAGCAGGATTTTGGGAATTATCCATGGATGAGAATTCCTCCGGGTCAGCTCCATCTGACCTGGCCTCGGACAATTCCAGGGATGGAGCATCCACACCTTCCCAGGGCTTTTGGGGCCTCCCCATTCCCAACCCTTCCCAATATCCCACTTCCACCTTAAGCAGTGTGGAATCTGATGCTGGAATGGGTGGGAAATGCGAGAATCCAGCGGGATTTTGGGAATTATCCATGGGCGAGGAGAATTCCTCTGGATCAGCTCCATCCGACCTGGCCTTGGACAATTCCAGGGATGGAGCATCCACAGCTTCCCTGGGCTTTTAGGGCCTCCCCATTCCCAACCCTTCCCAATATCCCACTTCCACCTTAAGCAGTGTGGAATCTGATGCTAGAATGGATGGGAAATGTGGGAATCCAGCAGGATTTTGGGAATTATCCATGGGCGAGGAGAATTCCGACCTAGACTCGGACAATTCCAGGGATGGAGCATCCACAGCTTCCCTGGGCTTTTAGGGCCTGCCCGTTCCCAACCCTTCCCCAACACCTCCACCTTAAGCAGTGTGGAATCTGATGCTGGAATGGGTGGGAAATGTGGGAATCCAGCAGGATTTTGGGAATTATCCATGGATGAGAATTCCTCCGGGTCAGCTCCATCTGACCTGGCCTCGGACAATTCCAGGGATGGAGCATCCACACCTTCCCTGGGCTTTTGGGGCCTCCCCATTCCCAACCCTTCCCAATATCCCACTTCCACCTTAAGCAGTGTGGAATCTGATGCTGGAATGGGTGGGAAATGCGAGAATCCAGCGGGATTTTGGGAATTATCCATGGGCGAGGAGAATTCCTCTGGATCAGCTCCATCCGACCTGGCCTTGGACAATTCCAGGGATGGAGCATCCACAGCTTCCCTGGGCTTTTAGGGCCTCCCCATTCCCAACCCTTCCCCAGCACCTCCACCTTAAGCAGTGTGAAATCTGATGCTGGAATGGGTGGGAAATGTGGGAATCCAGCAGGATTTTGGGAATTATCCATGGGCGAGGAGAATTCCGACCTAGACTCGGACAATTTCAGGGATGGAGCATCCACAGCTTCCCTGGGCTTTTAGGGCCTCCCCATTCCCAACCCTTCCCCAGCACCTCCACCTTAAGCAGTGTGGAATCTGATGCTGGAATGGGTGGGAAATGTGGGAATCCAGCAGGATTTTTGGAATTATCCATGGATGAGAATTCCTCTGGATCAGCTCCATCCAACCTGACTTTGGACAATTCCAGGAATGGAGCATCCACAGCTTCCCTGGGCTTTTAGGGCCTCCCCATTCCCAACCCTTCCCCAGCACCTCCACCTTAAGCAGTGTGGAATCTGATGCTGGAATGGGTGGGAAATGTGGGAATCCAGCGGGATTTTGGGAATTGTGTGTCGGAGCAGGGCAGAAGAAGCGGCGCATTGCCAACACGCAGCTGAACCGCGAGTCCAGCCGCTCCCACTCGGTGTTCATCATCAAACTGGCGCAGGCTCCTCTGGATGCCGACGGCGACAACGTGCTCCAGGTGGGCTTATCCCCTGGGAATTTCATGGGGGTGACCTTGGAAACCTCCGGTTTGGAGAAGGAATCTTGTTGCCATGGAAATGGCATTAAAATGGAGGGATTCCGTGCTGATTCCTTTGGTTTTCCTTGTTGGGAATCTCAGATTTTAAGGATTTCAATGATCCCAACATCTGCTTTCGATCCTGCGGCCCAGGGCAGAAGGGATCTGCTAAACCTCATTCCAAAAAAAGCTGGTGCGGCTTTTCCCGAAAAAAGCTGTGCCGCTCCCTGTGCTGTACAAATCCCACCAGAGCTTGCGTCCAGCACGTTCTTTGGAAGTGTTTTTGGGAATCCTGATGGGATTTGTTCTGATGCCAGGAGAAGGAGCAGATCACCCTGAGCCAGCTGTCCCTGGTGGATCTGGCGGGAAGCGAGAGGACCAACAGGACCAAAGCTGAGGGGAACAGGCTGAGGGAAGCAGGTAGGACGCCCCTGCTAATTAACTCTGCTAATTAACTCTGCTAATGGAGCTCCTGCTAATCCTGGCTCCTAGGAAAGAATCGCAGGAATTATTGAAGTGCTCTGGTGTGATCAGTCAGGATTTGATGACCTTAAATCTTCCCATTTGGAAACCACGAGTTTGCGGTAGCGCTTCAATTAATTAGAGCAATTATCTGGAGCAAACATCATTAATTAGGCAGTTTATTCTTCTGGATAATTTGGGAACATGATCCAAGGGGCTGCTCATGGAGTTTTTTCCTCATCTTTGCTTGTTTTAAGGAAATATCAACCAGTCGTTGATGACATTGAGGACATGCATCGAGGTTCTTCGGGAAAACCAATTGTACGGAACAAACAAGGTGGGCATTCCTTATCTGATTGTCCTTTAATTGGATCCTCTGGATAATGGAAACTCACTGGGAATTCCCTGGGCTTCCTCCCCAGATGGTTCCGTACAGAGATTCCAAACTGACTCATCTCTTCAAGAACTATTTTGATGGAGAAGGGAAGGTCCGCATGATCGTGTGTGTGAATCCCAAGGCTGAGGACTATGAGGAGAGCCTGGTAAATTCCCTTTTTCCATTCCTTCCTGCTCCTTTTCCCTGTTTCTTCCTGGATTCCTGTGCTCCGATGGATACGAGGAATAACAATTGTTTGAGCACTTCAGTCATCATTTTGTAGGAAGATCTTCCCTCTGAGTTTTACTTTTCCTGCTCAAATTCCACCTGCTCCTTGCTTGGAAAGTAGGGAAGGCTTTCCTTATTCACACAATTCCATGGAGCCACATTCAGGTGCTCAATCCCTGCCATGCCAAGAATTCCATCTGCCTCTGCCCAAGGTTTTGTTCCTGGGAGTGTTTCCAAATGATCCCAAACCGTGGCTGGTGAATCCTTGAGATTTCACCTGGATAATTCCTCCTTCCCTGCACCCGGATAATTCCTCCTTCCCTACTTTCCGTGACCCCAGCCCCGTTCCCAATGCCAGATCCCGGTGCTCCCGGTGTTTTTTCCCTGTTTCCTTGCAGCAAGTGATGCGTTTTGCGGAGGTGACGCAGGAGGTGGAGGTGGCCAGGCCTGTGGACAGACCCCTGTGCGGCCTCACTCCCGGCCGGCGCTTCCGGAACCAGGCATTCCGGGAGGAGCTGTCCCGGAAACTCGAGATGAGGGGGGGCCCCGTGGGAGGAGGTGAGTGCTGCAGAGGGAATTCTGCTCTGGGAATGCTCACCTGGAGAGGGAATTCTGCTCTAGGAATGTTCACCTGGAGAGGGAATTCTGGGAATGTTCACCTGGGGAAGGAATTCTGCTCTGGGAATGTTCACCTGGAGAGGGAATTCTGCTCTGGGAATGGTCACCTGGAGAGGGAATTCTGCTCTGGGAATGGTCACCTGGAGAGGGAATTCTGCTCTGGGAATGGTCACCTGGAGAGGGAATTCTGCTCTGGGAATGCTCACCTGGAGGGGGAATTCTGTTCTGGGAATGGTCACCTGGAGGGGGAGTTCTGCTCTGGGAATGCTCACCTGGAGAGGGAATTCTGCTCTGGGAATGCTCACCTGGAGAGGGAATTCTGCTCTGGGAATGCTCACCTGGAGAGGGAATTCTGCTCTGGGAACGTTCACCTGGAGAAGGGAAACTCCAGGGAGAACTCAGAGCCCCTGGCAGGGCCTGAAGAGCTGAAGAGGGACTGGGGACAAGGCATGGAGGGACAGGACACAGGGAATGGCTTCCCAGTGGGAAAGGGGAGATTTAGATGGATATTGGGAAGGAACTGTTCCCTGTGAGGGTGGGGAGGGCTGGGATGGAATTCCCAGAGCAGCTGTGGCTGCCCCTGGATCCCTGGAATGTCCAAGGCCAGGTTGGGATAACCTGGGACAGTGGGAAGCACCCCTGCCCCCGGAACGGGATCACTTTAATGTCCTTTCCAACCCAAACCATTCCATGATCCCAGCACAGTTTCCTGTTAGGAATTCAATGCTGGGAATTCAATTTTTAAACCAATTCTTTGGGAGCCTTTGAAGTGCCAAAGCAGCCCCAGTGTCCCTGTGGAATCTCGAAGGAATTCCACGGGATTGGGATGAATCCACGCTCCCAACATTGCAGGAAATCGTGCCAAGGACATTGTGGGATGTTCCTGCACGTCCAGCACCTGCAGGGAATCACGGATGTCCCATTTAACCCTTTCCCAACCCCATCACCTCCCTGGAAACTCACAGCCCCCGTTAACCATTCCCGGCCCTGCCCCACGATCCTGCCTGCAATCCTTTGGAATTTTCCCCTCCTGCTGATGGATTTTCCATCCCGCAGAGCCGGAGGAGCCCTCAGCAGCTGAGCTCCTTTTCCAGAGCTTCCCTCCCCTGCCCTCCTGCGAGCTCCTGGATATCAACGACGACCAAACGCTCCCCAAGCTCATCCAGGCCCTGGAGCAGCGCCACAAAGCCCGGCAGATGCTGGCTGAGGAGTTTGCCAAAAATGGTAGGAATTTGCCCCAAAATTGGTAGGAATTTGCCCCCAAAATTGGTAAGAATTTTGCAAAATTGGTAGGAATTTCCCAAAGCTGGTAGGAGTTCCCCAAAATTGGGACATCAGGACAAAGCTCAGATTTGGTGCCCTTTTTAGTCCTCAAAGGGATTCCTTCTGTCCCGGTTTTCTTGTTTAGATTGACAGTTTCCATCATTTTTTGAGGAATTTTAGGCTTTAAATTGAGTGTATTCCGTGTGGTTTGAGCAATTATTTAGGTGAGCATAATAAAAATAAAAAAAAGCAGAACTTTTTCCCAATTTTTTTCTGATTTGGAAAAAAGTTCTGCTTTTTCCCAAATTGGTTGGGAAAAAGCAGAACTTTGGATATGATGGAGATAAGGGAGAAAATTATGGATAAAAGCTAAAATAGATTTTATTTTATTTTATTTTATTAATATATATATAAAATATAAATAATAAAGAATAAATTAAAAATAAATAATATATAATAATATATTTTAATTTTATATAAAAATAATTTATATTATTTTAAAAAATTAATTTATTTATATTATTTATTAAGAGGAAAAAAAAATTCTCTTCCAGTTCTTGCCTTTAAAACGATGCTGCAGGAATTTGACTCCAGTGTCATATCCAAGGAGAACTATATCCAAGGAAAACTGGCTGAGAAGGAGAAAACCATAACAGGGCAGAGGACAGAGCTGGAACGCCTTGAGAAGAAGATTAAAACCTTGGAATACAAGGTGAGTTGGGTAATTTTGGAGCACAAATCTCTTTTTTTTTAATGGATCATTTGGCAAATTCCTTGCCGCCAGGAATAAATATTTTGTGGGGAATTTTTCCTGAGCACTTTTTTATGAGGTGAGGCTTTTAAAACATCCAAACGGGTGATTTAATGGAAAATTGATATTTCCAGGGAAATACAAGCAGGAATGGTAGGAATTTCCCAAAATGGGCACATGAGGGCCAACCTCAGATTTGGTGCCCTTTTTACTCCTCCAAGGGATCTCTCTGTCCCGGTTTTCTTGTTTAGATGGATCATTCCCACCTTTTTTGTGAGGAATTTGAGGCTTTAAATGGAGCATATTCCACGTGGTTTGAGCAATTATTTCGCTGGGCATAATTAAAAAAAAGAAAGCAGGCGATTTCTAATTGAAAACGGGCAATTTCTAATTGAAAACGGGTAATCTATAATTGAAAATGCGCATTCACAATGGAATATAATCAGGAATTGCTGGCTTGGATGGTGCTGTTCCCACCCAAATCCTTCCCCTCTTCCCACAGATGGAGATCTTGGATCCCTTTTTACTCCTCCAAGGGATCCCTCTGTCCCGGTTTTCTTGTTTAGATGGATCATTCCCACCTTTTTTGTGAGGAATTTGAGGCTTTAAATTGAGCGTATTCCACGTGGTTTGAGCAATTATTTTTCTGAGCATAAATAAAAGAAAGCAGGCGATTTATAATTGAAAACGGGCGATTTATAATTGGAAACGGGCGATTTATAATTGAAAATGCGGACTTACGGTGCAATATAATGAGGAATTCCCGGCTCGGATGGTGGTGTTCCCACCCGAATCTTTCCCCTGTTCCCGCAGATCGAGATCCTGGAGAAGACGGCCACGATTTACGAGGAGGACAAGAGGAACCTGCAGCAGGAGCTGGAGAGCCAGAGCCAGCGGCTGCAGCGGCAGGCGTCGGACAAGAGGCGGCTGGAGGCTCGGCTCCAGGGAATGGTGGCCGAGACCTCCAGCAAGTGGGAGAAGGAATGTGTGAGTGCAGGAGTGGGGGAAACCAGGAGGAGGTGGGCCTGGGGTTGGGTTTGGGGTTTGGTGCTTTGTCTGGAGGAGTCCTGGGGTGGAAATTTGTCTTTGTCCTTGTGGGAGTTCCTGGATTTTGGGGTTTTGTCTGGGGGAATCCTGGGGTGGAAATTTGTCTTTGTCTTTGTGGGAGTTCCTGCTCAGAGCTGCTCTTGATGAGGAGGGGAGGGAAGGGAAAGGGGAAAGGAATGGAGGGGAAAGGAAAGGAATGGAGGGGAATGGAAAGGAATGGAATGGAGGGGAATGGAAGGGAAAGGAATTGAAAGGAACAGAACTGAAAGGAATGGAGGGGGAAGGAATGGAGAGGAAGGGAAGGGAAGGGAAAGGATTGGAAGGAAAAGGAATAGAAGGGAAAGGAAAAGAATGGAAAGGAATTGAAAAGAAGAGAAAGAGAGGGAAGAGAAAGGGAAGGAATTGAAGGGAAAGGAACAGAACAGAAGGGAACAGCCAGGAGTGCTGGGCTGTGCTCCCAGGGAGCAATGGATGGGATGGCAGGAAATGGCCTCAGGCTGCCCCAGGGGAGGCTCAGGTTGGACATTGGGAATTTCCCCATGGAAAGGGTTGTTAAACACCGGAACTGCCTGGGGAGGTTTGGAGTCCCTATCCCTGCAGGTGTCCCAGGAGTTCCTGGATGTGGCACTCGGAGCTCTGGGCTGGGCTCAGTCCCAGCTTGGACTCAGTGACCTGGGAAGCTTTTCCAAGCCCAGCCATTCCCTGTTTCCCTGCTGTCCCACAGGAGCGGCGCGTGGCCGCCAAGCAGCTGGAGATGCAGAACAAGCTGTGGGTGAAGGACGAGAAGCTGAAGCAGCTCAAGGCCATCGTCACCGAGCCCAGGGCTGAGCGGCCGGAGAGGCCGGAGAGGCCTTCCCGGGAAAGGGACCGGGAGAAGCCCATCCCGAGATCCGTGTCTCCTTCCCCGCTGCCCGTAAGTCACTGCCGAGCGCTCCTGAATCCAGGAAAAGCATTTTAGGGATGAAGTGCAGGTGTTTAATCCTTGGCAGTCCCCAGGCTCAGACCTTGAGCCACTTGCTTTGAATTCCTTGTGTCCTGTTCACTCCTTATCCACTGTCCCACCTCGTGCCAGGTTTTCCGTGCCATCCTCAGGGATGGAGCCCCTGGATGCTGTCTGTCCGTGCCTGTGTCCTGCTGGATCGCTGCTGTGTCTCACTGCCTCTCTCCCTTCCCTGCAGAGCCCTGCAGAGCCTGGGGACAGCCCGCTGGCCCCCCGGCGCTCCAACTCCTGCAGCAGCATCTCCGTGGCCTCCTGCGTGCTGCAGTGGGAGCAGAGGGGCCCTCCCTGCAAGCAAGGCATGCCCAAAGCCAGGAAAAAAGCGGGAGCAGAGCCGGGCAGAGCCGGGCACGATCCCGGCAGGAGGAGAGGAATGTGCTGGACAGGAGTGCTGGAGGTGCCCAGGGCTAGAGAGGAGGGAGAGCAGGAAGAGGAGCCGAGCTGCGGGGTTAGTCCGGGCCCGGGACGTAGAGTAGAGCCATCCCCAAATCTGCCCCATATCCTTTGGGGGCTTTGGAGCTTCCTTGGAAGTTGAGAATTCCACTTTAGAAAGCGCTGAGGTGGCCACACTCTGCTCCAGCCGGGGGTGTCCTCATGGTTCTCCTTGGGTTTCCCTGGTGTCTCCTTTTCCTTTCCCTGGTGTTTCTTTTTCCCTTTTCATTTCCCTGGTGTTTCCCTTTCCCTGGTGTCTCCCTTTTCCTTTCCCTTTCCCTGGTGTCTCCTCCAATCCATCCTGCAATTTCCCAACTTCCAAGTTGCTCCGGGATCTTGTCCTGCCTGGAAGCATTCCTTGGATGTAAATGTTTTGTCTGCCTCAGCTTTAATTCTCTTCCAAGAGATTTAATCTCTTCCCTAATTCCCATTAAATCCGGGAGCTCTGATTCCATTGATTTCCATGGAGCTGCTCTCAGTTTTGGCATTCTGGGAAATCCTGGAGTTGTGCAACCCCAGCTCCTGACAGGAGGGAAGTTTTTCATGGCATGCAAAAAATTGGACAGCAGTTCCCAAAAAACAGGAATTGGCCTGGAATATTTCATGGATAATTTGATGCCAGACCTCTCGGTGACGGTGCCTTCAGGATTCAGCACTTTGGGAAATTTGGGAGGAGCTTTACCTCCTTCAGGAAGCTTTCCTAGGTGTGGAATGGGATGGATTGGACAAAAATTCCCAAGAAATGGGAGTTGGCCTGGAATGTTCCATTAATAATTCGATGCCCAAGAAATAGGAATTGGCCTGGAATGTTCCATGAATAATTCGATGCCCAAGAAATAGGAATTGGCCTGGAATATTCCATGAATAATTTCATGCTAAGATTATGGTGGTGGTTCCCTCCATGGATTCAACCCAAGAACACTTTGGGAAATTTGAGAAGAGCTTTACTGAACATAAATTTCCTCCTTGAATGTGACAGATTGGACAAAAATTCCCAAGAAATAGGAATTGGCCTGGAATATACCATGAATAATTTGATGCCCAAGAAAGGGGAATTGGCCTGGAATATTCTATTAATAATTTGATGCTCAAAAAACGGGAATTGGCCTGGAATATTCCATGAATAATTTGATGCTCAAAAAACGGGAATTGGCCTGGAATATTCCATTAATAATTCGATGCCCAAGAAAAGGCAATTAGCCTGGAACATTCCATGAATAATTTGATTCCCAAGAAACGGGAATCGGCCTGGAACATTCCATGAATGATGTGATGCCCAAGGAATGGGAATTGGCCTGGAACATTCCATTAATAATTCGATGCCCAAGGAACAGGAATTGGCCTGGAACTTTCCATGAATAATTTGATGCCGAGCCCTTGGTGGTGCCCTCAGGATTCAGCCCGAGGCCCGAAGCTTTGCTGTCCCCCTCCCCATCCCGGCATTCCCCGCGTTCTCATTCCCGCTCTCCGTTCCCAGAGCGCTCCGGCGGCGCGGCTCCGGCACCGGCGCTCCCGCTCGGCCGGGGAGCGCTGGGTGGATCACAAGCCCCCGTCGCACATCCCCACGGAGACGCTGCTCCAGCCCCACATCCCCAAGGCCATCCCGGTGGTGGCCCCCAACGAGAAGGCGCTGGCCAAGTGTGACCGGTACCTGCTGACCCACCAGGAATTGGCTTCCGACGGGGAGATCCAGACCAAGCTCATCAAGGTGAGCCTCGGGAATGTCGGCATGGCCGGGATTTCGTTCGGGGCGGTTGGGTTCCAGGATTTTCCCTGGGAAATCTCGGCTCGAGCTCGGTTGTTGCATGCTTGAAACCATTCCAGGCTGGTTTAGCTCAGCGTTTCCCATCAGGAATTCTGCAGGGATTTTTTCCATGGAAAAGGCTGGTCAGCCATTGGAATTGGTCAGGCATTGCCCAGGGAGGTTTGGAGTCCCCATCCCTGGAGGTGTCCCAGGAATTTTGGGACATGGCACTCAGAGCTCCGGGCAGGGTGGAACCATGGATCCATCACGGATCGGGTGGGATGATCCCAGAGATCTTTCCCACCCTCACGGATTCCATGATTCCCTGAAAGTAAGGAGCGGGGCGGTGATGGAATCCCCATCCCTGGCAGTGCCCAGAAATCCCACGGATGTGGCACTTGGGGACAACCCTCAGTGGTGCTGCGTCGATGGCTGGGTGATCCCAAAGATCTTTTCCGACCTCAGCAATTCCTTGATCCCATGGCTTGTCGATCCCACGATTTGTGTGGGATTCCACGATTTGTGGATTCCGTGATTTCTGGGATTCCATGATTCATGGATTCCATGATCTGTGGCTTCCGTGATTTCTGTGTTTTCCTGTGATAAAAGGCACCAATCCATTGGCAGTGGAATGGGAGGAGCTTATTTGTGCCCGTAATTCCTTGCACTGGAATTCTGGGATGAATCCCGGCGTCGTTCCTGTCCCAATCCCTCTTTTCCATGTCCTGCTCCCGTTCCAGGGGGATGTTTTCCAGACCAGGGGCGGCGGCCAGGCCGTGCAGTTCACGGAAATCGAGACTCTCCGGCAGGAATCTCCCACGGGGTGAGTGCAGCTCCGGGAATTGTGCAATTTCGAAGGTTCCTATCAGTGGAACCTTTAACTTGAGCCTTGGGAATTGTGGAATTCCAAAGATTCAGATCGTGGGACCTTTAATCTGAGCTTCGGGAATTGTGGAATTCCAAAGGTTCCGATTGTGGGACCTTGCATTTGAGCTTCTGGAATTTTGGAATTCTAAATGTTCAGATTGTGGGACCTTTAATCTGAGTTTTGGGAATTGTGGAATTCCAAAGGTTCAGATTGTGGGACCTTGCATTTGAGCTTCTGGAATTGTGGAATTCCGGGAGCGTGTGTGGAATCGCCTCCAGTCCCGATGATCCGATGGGCAAATCCAACTTGAAATCCTATAAATGGCACTCGGAGGAATTTAGGGATGCTGGAGGTGCTGCTGGAGCCGATATTTATTCAGGAAGTGTAAAAGGCGTTTTCTGGCGTCCGGGAATGTCCCAAATTCCATGAGCTTTGTGCCCTAATTCCACAAATTCCCGTTCCAGGCGGAAGCGCCGCTCGTCCCCTCCCGATCCCGACCCCGCCGGGGACGGCGCGGACTCGGAATGGACGGACGTGGAAACCAGGGTGAGCCGGGGCGGGAGCCGGGAACGGCTCATCCCTGATCCCGGAATTCCGGGATGGCTCGGATGGGAAGGGCCTCGCGCTCATCCCACTGCAGCCTTTCCAAGGGCATTCCGGGGATGGGGTTTGGGTCGCTGCTGGGGGCTGGGGGCGGCGGCAGAGCGGATCCTGACTCTGGTGTGTTCGCAGTGCTCCGTGGCCGTGGAGATGCGGGCGGGATCGGCGCTGGGACCGGGATACCAGCACCACGCCCAGCCCAAGTGAGTGCGCCCGCAATTCCTTCCCGACAGCTCCCGAATTCAGGGAATGGGGTCCCCCCTTGGCTTTGCTGCCTTTCCCGCTTTTGGTTTGGATTCCCGAGAGGAATAGGGTCGGGATTGGCCGTGGGAATGTCCCAAATTCCCTCTCCTGCCCCTTCCCAGGTGCTGAGAGCAAGGAATGCTCATTTTATCCATCGGGAAATTTTGGTTTCTTGGGATTCCAAATCCCTGTGGGAAGAGGGAATTGAAGATTGGAATCCAACTCTGATGTTCCCACTACCTAAAAACCAAGGAAAATACAGGAATTTTTTTGAGATTCCTTGGATTAAATGCTGGATTTTTTAGGCGCTGTGGGATTTGGGGGTGGAAAAAACAGGAATGGCGTGTTGGCCGCTCCCAAAATTCCTCTGGATGAACCCTTAATGTTCTTTGTGGCTCTTTCCCGTTTCAGGCGCAGAAGCCCTGACTTTGTCCCGCTGGAATCCTGGATTTTCCCAGCCTGAGGAATTCCCTGCTGCCACTGCTCCTCGGGCACCGCTTTGTGCTCATTCCAGGAGGTTTTTAGGGAAGGCTGTGCTGGGAAACGGTTCCGTGGGTGATCCCAAAGAAGTTACGGATGGATGTGTCCTTTCCCACAGATTTAGGGATGTCCTAAACGTCCCTCTGGAATTCCAAACACTTCCTGTACATATGGAGCTGTATCCTCATAGATAGAACCGCAAGGCTTTCCCTTGGAGATTTTTCCCAGCTTTTTCCCAGTTTTTTTTAGTCCCAAATCCATCTTTTCCAGTCATTTCCCTCTTTCCTTTTGAGCTGCTATTTCGGAGCTGCAGTCCAGCACTTTAAGGGTGTTCTTTGACCATTCCCGATTTTTACTGGAACTGGGAAAAGCTTGGGAATACGGATTTCTTCGGGAAGGAATGAATTTGGAATATTTAATATGTAAAGGAACTGTCAGAACATTCCAGAGACACCAAATTCCTGCTCAGAGCAGTGAGGACTTGGCACCTGCTTTGGAAATGATGGAATGTTATCCATCTGGAAATAGGGGAAAAGGGGGATTTCCTCACGGGTGGGGTGGGAATTTTCTCTGTGTGTGTGTCCCTGCAAACGTAAATAAATCCTTTTATTCCAAGCCCTGCTCTTAGGGAATGCCGAGAGGAGCTGTGTCCTGTGCAAAAAGCTGGGATGGAGGGATTTTTTGGGATGATTTGGGATGTTAAATCCTGGATCCGCTCGGATCCAGGGATGGGGTTGGGAGGATTTTATCCTCAGCTCTGCAAAGGGAATTTGGGGGTGGTTTTGAGGGATTGCCCTGATCCAAGGGGTTCCTGCCCAAGGAAAAGCTTTTCTACCTGAGGTTTGGGATCATCACATCCTAAAAGGGTTTGGATTGGAAGGAAACTTGGAGGTGATCCCGTTCCATGGCTGGGACATTCCCACTGTCCCAGGCTGCTCCAGCATGGCTTGGACACTGCCAGGGCTCCAGGGGCAGCCACAGCTCCTCTGGGAATTCCAGCCCTGCCAGAAATTCTTAATTCCCAACATCCCAGCCCAAGCTCCCCTTTCCCAGTGGAAGCCATTCCCTGAGTCCTGTCCCTCCATCCCTTGTCCCCAGTCCCTCTGCAGCTCTCCTGGAGCCCTTCAGGCCCTGCCAGGGGCTCAGAGCTCTCCCTGTGTCCTTCCCTTCTCCAGGGGAACATTCCCAGCTCTCCCAGCCTGGCTGCAGGGCAGAGTTGGGACAAAGGACGAGGTTTTCCTGCCCCGAGCGATTCCATGCGCTCCCGGCGGATCCATGGGCAGCAGCTCTCCCGGAGCACCGCTAGATGGGGCGGGAAAGCCACCGGGAATGGCTCTGCATCCTGAGCCTTTCCCGGCGGGAGCCACGCTCTGCCCGGAGCCGGGACAGGGAATGATCCCTGGAATGTCCCCAGTGCTTCCCTGCTGCCATCCCTCATCCTGCCCTGACCCGGGAATAACCCCTGGAATATCCCCCCAGTGCTTCCCTGCTGCCATCCCTCATCCTGCCCTGACCCGGGAATAACCCCTGAATATCCCCCAGTGCTTCCCTGCTGCCATCCCTCATCCTGCCCTGAGCAGGACAGGGAATAACCCTTGGAATGTCCCCCCAGTGCTTCCCTTCTGCCATCCCTCATCCTGCCCTGACCCAGGACAGGGAATAACCCCTGGAATATCCTCCCAGTGCTTCCCTGCTGCCATCCCTCATCCTGCCCTAAGCTGAGTCAGGGAATAACCCTTGGAATGTCCCCCCAGTGCTTCCCTGCTGCCATCCCTCATCCTGCCCTGACCCAGGACAGGGAATAACCCTTGGAATATCCCCCCAGTGCTTCCCTGCTGCCATCCCTCGTCTTGCCCTGACCCGGGATTGGGAATAATCCCTGGAATATCCGCCCGTGCTTCCCTTCTGCCATCCCTCATCCTGCCCTGAGCTGAGTCAGGGAATAACCCTTGGAATATCCCCCAGTGCTTCCCTGCTGCCATCCCTCATCCTGCCCTGAGCCAGGACAGGGAATAACCCTTGGAATATCCCCCAGTGCTTCCCTGCTGCCATCCCTCATCCTGCCCTCACCCGGGATTGGAATAATCCCTGGAATATCCCCCCAGTGCTTCCCTGCTGCCATCCCTCATCCTGCCTGAGCTGAGTCCGGGAATAACCTTGGAATATCCCCCAGTGCTTCCCTGCTGCCATCCCTCGTCTTGCCCCTGACCCGGGATTGAGAATAATCCCTGGAATATCCGCCTGTGCTTCCCTTCTGCCATCCCTCATCCTGCCCTGAGCCAGGACAGGGAATAACCCTTGAATGTTCCCCCAGTGCTTCCCTGCTGCCATCCCTCGTCCTGCCCTTTGCCGCTCCTCTGTGCAAGGATTGGGGTTGGGGTTGGGGTTGGGATTGGGATAACCCCTGGAATCATGGAAAACACTCAGAAAGACGCTTCTTCGTGGGATCTAAATGAGTGGAAATAACGAATCCGTGAGTGAGGAGCAAACATCTCCTGGATTGGGATCCTTCATCCTGGTGCCGGTAGGTCCTGCTGGAAGTGTTCTTAGGAAAACTGAGAGCCACGAGGAGCTGGTGCTCTGAACTTTGCAGGGAGAAGGTTTGGATGCAGGAAAGGGTTGGAAAAGCACCGGGAATTCTGGGTTAGCTCCCAAAACGCTCCATTGTATATCCCTGGTGTGTGGGGCCTGTGGTTCTTTCCCAGCTCTGTGTTCTGCTCTGGAATTCCTCCTCTGGAATTCCTGCTCTGGAAGTTGTTAAATGCAGAGCAAACTCCTCCCGCAGCCTCTTTATCCAGGAAAAGTCAATCCCGAAGTCCTGAGTGCAAATCATGGGATGGTTTGGGTGGGAAGGATCCTAAATCCCATCCCATTTCAGGGGCAGGGACACCTCCCACGGTCCCAGGTTATCCCAACCTGGGACATTCCAGGGGTGGCCACAGCTTCCCTGGGAATTCCAGCCCAGCCCCTCCCAGCGAGGAATTCCTTCCCAATATCCCATCCATCCCTGCCCCATCCCGGGAAGCATCCAAAGCCAAAAAATTGGGATGATAAAAATATTTAGGCATAATCCCAATATTTAAATGAGGAGGGAGAAGGTTTTGCTGTGGATTTAGACCTGGAGCAGAGCTGGAAAACACAATTCCACAGGCACTTGGGAAACACAATTCCAGAGGCACTTGGGAAACACAATTCCCAGGCACTCAGGAAACAATTCCACGTCCACTCGGAGAAATCCCATTGGAAAATGAGGCAAAGTAAATATTTACTCCAGCCTGGCCGATCCGAATGTTTGATTGCAGAGCGAGTTCTTCCCTCTGGAATGTTAATTCCTTCGTCTGCTGTGCTAACAAACCTCTGGCAGTGGAAGGAGCTCCCCCATTCCTGCTTTTCCCCCTCCCTGCCTCTCCCACCTCTTCTTCAAAGACAAATCTGGATTTTAATGAATTCCTGGGATGCAAATGAGCTTCCCAATAATGAGGAATTAACTTATCCGATGACATTCCCGCTCTATCCCAGTGTCAACAGAGCCTTTCCAAACAATCGGCGCTGCCATCTGTGGATCCAGAGGGGTTGGGGAAGGCAGGAAAACCCAAACGAGGAGAAGTTATCCATGGATTTGGGCTGGGGGCTGTTCCAAAGGTATCCCGAGGATGTCGGGTGGGATAACTCCACCTGCTCACCCACAGATTCCTCTGGGCTATTCCAGGTGAAACTTTGGGATAAATCCATCTTTCAGCTGAGTTTAAGCTTAAACTTTAGCCGAGGGCGATTCCAGAGGTGTCCAGCCCGGGAGAGTCTCGCTATCCAGGCCTGGAATGTCGGAGCATCCCTGGGATTGGAAGTGGCGTGGGATTGCCAGGATAATCCCTGTTCTTGGGAGTGACAGGTACATGCCAACGGTCCCAGTGGGAATCTTTCACCGGGAAAATCCCACTAAATAGCCTGTGATCCCACTGGGAATCTCACTGGGAAAATCCCACTAAATAGCCTGGTGATCCCACTTGGAATATTTCACCGGGAAAATCCCACTAAATGGCCCTGTGATCCCACTGGGAGTGTTTCACCGGGAAAAACCCACTAAATAGCCCTGTGATCCCACTGGGAATCTCACTGGGAAAATCCCACTAAATGGCCCAGCAATCCCACTGGGAATGTTTCACTGGGAGAATCCCACGCATCCCTCTGCTTCCATGGGTTAAAGCCATGGGAATTTGGGCTGGAAGTGGCTGGGAAGCTTCTCCTGGAGGGTGACACCTCCCGGTCCTGCACTTCCTGCCCATCCTGCTCCTGGAATTGTCCCTGCCGGAGAGGGACAGCATTTCCTGCATCCAGAGCTGTGTGTATTCCCTGCTTCCCAGAAATATCCCTGCATTTGGGGGTGCAGGGAACAGGGAGCTGGGAATGTTCCCTGGAGAAGGAAAGGATCCAGGGAATCCTCAGAGCCCCTGGCAGGGCCTGAAGGGCTCCAGGAGAGCTGGGGAGGGACTGGGGACAAGGCATGGAGGGACAGGACACAGGGAATGGCTTCCACTGGGAAAGGGGAGCTTGGGCTGGGATATGGGGAAGGAATTCCCAGCTGGGCTGGAATTCCCAGAGCAGCTGTGGCTGCCCCTGGAGCCCTGGAATGTCCAAGGCCAGGCTGGAGCAGCCTGGGACAGAGGGAATGTCCCTGTCCTGGAAGCGCTGCAATGGAATCCCTGAGCTCTTTCCCAACCCATCCTGAGATTCCCTGACCCCACTTCCAGCAGCTCCGGATGGGGGAGGAGATCCCAAATTTCCCAAATTTCCTGCTGCTCCCTTTGCTGTCAGGGTGACACTTCCTCCTCAAATCCCAGAGTTCTCGGAATTCCATCTCCAGGAGAAGCCATTTGTGCTCCCAAATCCAAGCTCCGAATTTTTCCTCCCAGACCTCGCACTCCTAATTTTCGCTCCTTATTTTTGCTCCCAAATCTTTGGGCTCCTAGGTTTTGTTCCTAAATTTGGAATGTTTCCTGACTCCTGGCGCTGTTTGTGCAGCCGGGAGTTTCCAGCCGGGATTTATCTCCCTTCAAACAGCTCCAGCCGGGAATTCAAACACATCCATCACTCCCGGGCCTGGAAAGGACTTTGAAGTGGAGGTTCTGGATTTGTTTGCCTTTTCCTTTGGATTTCCAGGCTCCCTCACCGATCCAGAGAGTGTTGAAGGAGCACAGTGTCCTGTAAATTATCAGGGAATTGTCCTTATCCCAAAATCCAGGAGCCGGGAGGGACACTTTGGTGTGGGAGCAGCACCGAGCCCTTGGGATTTGGGGTTTTTTAAATCCCTCGGGTTGGAACCCTCGGGTTGGATCCCCTGGATCTGATCCCCTGGATTTGATCCCTCAGTTCTGATCCCTCGGGTTGGATCCCCTGGATCTGATCCCCTGGATTTGATCCCTCGGTTCTGATCCCTTGGATTGGATCCCCTGGATCGGATCCCTTGGATCTGATCCCTCGGATCGGATCCCTCAGTTTTGATCTCTCGGATTGGATTCCCTGGATCTGATCCCTCGGGTTGGATCCCTCAGATCTGATCCCCTGGATCGGATCCCTTGCTCCATCCGGGCCTGCTGCACATCCCTCACGGAATTTTGGGTTCCCCGTTTCCGGTGCTGTGTCTCCCGGAGGATCAGGGGCTCTGGAAAAGCCCAGCCCTGCTGGGATGGAATTCCTCACCTCCGGAGCTGCATTGCCTCGGGAATTATGGAATTATATCCTTTCATATTTATCATTTCTAATAATGAATTATAATAATGATTAATATTTGCTGTTGGAGCTGGTCGAGGATTTTAGGGAAGCTTTTGTTGGGGAATCCTGGAATGGTTTGGGTGGGAAGGGATCTTAAAAATCATCCCATTCCATGGGCAGGGACACATATTTATATTTATATTTATATTTATATTTATATTTATATTTATAATTTATATTTATCTATATTTATATCTATATCTATATCTATATATTTTAAAAATATTTTTATTCTTATTTTTTCTTTTTCTTTTCATCTTTTATTTATTCTTATTGTCATCTAAAAAATTTATTCCGTTTTAGTTTTATTCTTAGTGTCATTTTATTTTCTAAGTTTTTGCTTAAATACTTTTATTCTTTTTTATTATTTTTATTTCTATTTCTACTTTTAATTTTTATTTTACTTTTGGTTTTATTCTTATTTTTATTTTTTTGTATTTTTAATTCTAATCTTATTTATTGTCATTTAACTTTTTATTTATATATTTTTTAAAAAGTTTTATTTTTATTTAAAATTTTATTTATTGTAATTTTAATTTTTGCCTTTTAAACTTTTTATTTTTATTTATATTTTAATTTTAATTTTAATTTTTATTTTGTTTCTACTTTAAATTGAATTTCTTTTTCTCCAACCCCGTGGCACACAGGGCAGGTTGATCCCTTTAATTCCTGCGAAATATCCATTTTATCCAAACCCATTTTATCAGGACACAGTGGGCAGCAGAATCCAAGCCTTTACCCCAAAAATCTGTGCCTTTACCCCAAAAATCTGTGCCTTTATCCCCAAAATCTGTGCCTTTATCCCAGAAATCTGTGCCTTTATCCCAGAAATCTGTGCCTTTATCCCAAAATCTGTGCCTTTATCCCAGAAATCTGTGCCTTTACCCCAAATCTGTGCCTTTATTCTAAAAATCTGTGCCTTTATCCCAGAAATCTGTGCCTTTACCCCCCAAATCTGTGCCTTTATTCTAAAAATCTGTGCCTTTATCCTAAAAATCTGTGCCTTTACCCCGAAAATCTGTGCCTTTACCCCAAAAATCTGTGCCTTTATCCCCAAAATCTGTGCCTTTATCCCCAAAATCTGTGCCTTTATCCCCAAATCTGTGCCTTTACCCCAAAATCTGTGCCTTTATCCCAGAAATCTGTGCCTTTATCCTAAAAATCTGTGCCTTTAGCCCCAAAATCTGTGCCTTTACCCCGAAAATCTGTGCCTTTATCCCCAAAATCTGTGCCTTTATCGCCAAAATCTGTGCCTTTATCCCAGAAATCTGTGCCTTTACCCCCCAAATCTGTGCCTTTACCCCAAAATCTGTGCCTTTATCCCAGAAATCTGTGCCTTTATCCCAGAAATCTGTGCCTTTATCCCAAAAATCTGTGCCTTTACCCCAAAAATCTGTGCCTTTATCGCCAAAATCTGTGCCTTTATCGCCAAAATCTGTGCCTTTATCCCAGAAATCTGTGCCTTTACCCCCCAAATCTGTGCCTTTACCCCAAAATCTGTGCCTTTATCCCAGAAATCTGTGCCTTTATCCCAGAAATCTGTGCCTTTACCCCAAAATCTGTGCCTTTATCCCAAAAATCTGTGCCTTTATCCCAGCAATCTGTGCCTTTAGCCCGAAAATCTGTGCCTTTACCCCAAAATCTGTGCCTTTATTCTAAAAATCTGTGCCTTTATCGCCAAAATCTGTGCCTTTATCGCCAAAATCTGTGCTTTACCCCAAAAATCTATGCCTTTACCCCCAAAATCTGTGCCTTTATCGCCAAAATCTGTGTCTTTATCCTAAAATCTGTGCCTTTATCCCAGAAATCTGTGCCTTTACCCCCAAATCTGTGCCTTTATCTAAAAATCTGTGCCTTACCCCCCAAATCTGTGCCTTTATTCTAAAATCTGTGCCTTTATCCTAAAAATCTGTGCCTTTACCCCGAAAATCTGTGCCTTTACCCAAAAATCTGTGCCTTTATCCCCAAAATCTGTGCCTTTATCCCCAAAATCTGTGCCTTTATCCCCAAATCTGTGCCTTTACCCCCCAAAATCTGTGCCTTTATCCCAGAAATCTGTGCCTTTATCCTAAAAATCTGTGCCTTTAGCCCCAAAATCTGTGCCTTTACCCCGAAAATCTGTGCCTTTATCCCCAAAATCTGTGCCTTTATCCCCAAAATCTGTGCCTTTATCCCAGAAATCTGTGCCTTTATCCCAGAAATCTGTGCCTTTACCCCCCAAATCTGTGCCTTTACCCCAAAATCTGTGCCTTTATCGCCAAAATCTGTGCCTTTACCCCAAAATCTGTGCCTTTACCCCAAAATCTGTGCCTTTATTCTAAAATCTGTGCCTTTATCGCCAAAATCTGTGCCTTATCGCAAAATCGTGCCTTTACCCCAAAAATCTATGCCTTTACCCCCAAAATCTGTGCCTTTATCGCCAAAATCTGTGTCTTTATCCTAAAAATCTGTGCCTTTATCCCAGAAATCTGTGCCTTTACCCCCAAATCTGTGCCTTTATTCTAAAAATCTGTGCTTTACCCCCCAAATCTGTGCCTTTATTCTAAAAATCTGTGCCTTTATCCTAAAAATCTGTGCCTTTACCCCGAAAATCTGTGCCTTTACCCCAAAAATCTGTGCCTTTATCCCCAAAATCTGTGCCTTTATCCCCAAAATCTGTGCCTTTATCCCCAAATCTGTGCCTTTACCCCCAAAATCTGTGCCTTTATCCCAGAAATCTGTGCCTTTATCTCAAAATCTGTGCCTTTAGCCCCAAAATCTGTGCCTTTACCCCCGAAAATCTGTGCCTTTATCCCCAAAATCTGTGCCTTTATCGCCAAAATCTGTGCCTTTATCCCAGAAATCTGTGCCTTTACCCCCCAAATCTGTGCCTTTACCCCAAAATCTGTGCCTTTATCGCCAAAATCTGTGCCTTTACCCCAAAATCTGTGCCTTTATTCTAAAAATCTGTGCCTTTATCGCCAAATCTGTGCCTTTATCCCAGAAATCTGTGCCTTATCGCCAAAATCTGTGCCTTTACTCCGAAAATCAGTGCCTTTATTCTAAAAATCTGTGCCTTTACCCCAAAATCTGTGTCTTTATCCTAAAAATCTGTGCCTTACCCCAAAAATCTGTGCCTTTACCCCCCAAATCTGTGCCTTACCCCAAAATCTGTGCCTGGAGCGCTGGAAATGCAAGGAGCGCTCTTTCCAGGAGATGTCAGTGCGGCACTGGAGCTGCGCTCGCTGTTTTCCAGCCGAGCAGGAATCCATGGCAGCAGAGCTCGGGAAACCTCCCCTGGCCCAGCGCAGATCCCAGCGCATTCCCTGTGCCAGGATCTGATCCCGTCCGCTGCGGGATGGATCAGCCCCCGCTGCTCTTCCACCTCCTTTTCCCACATTTTCATCTCACTGGCTCCTCTGGGCTTCCTTCTCATCCCAAAATTCCAGCTGGGAATGTTCCCCTGGAGAAGGGGAGGATCCAGGGAGAGCTCCGAGCCCCTGGCAGGGCCTGGAGGAGAGCTGGAGAGGGACTGGGGACAAGGGACAGAGAGACAGGACACAGGGAATGGCTTCCCTGGGAGAGGACAGGGATGGATGGGATCTTGGGAATTAGGAATTCCTGGCTGGGCTGGAATTCCCAGAGCAGCTGTGGCTGCCCCCTGGATCCCTGGAATGTCCAAGGCCAGGCTGGAGCAGCCTGGGACAGGGAAGGTGTCCCTGCCATGGCAGGGCTGGAATGGGATGAACTTTAGTGTCCCTTCCCACCCAAAGCATTCCAGGCCATTCCATCCTTGGATATCTGCACAAGCCTCACTGAAGCACCTCCAAGTGTCCCAGAGCCACTGGGAATTATTCCCATTTTCCAGCCAAGCTGCCCTTGGCCACAATTCCCCCTTTTTGTTAAAACCCCATCCCAAGCCTTCATTCCCGGTAGGATTTCTCCTGTCTTTAGGATTTCTCCTGTCTTTAGGACTTCCCAGTAGGATATCTCCTGTCTTTAGGACTTCCCAGTAGGATTTCTTCTGTCTTTAGGATTTCTCCTGTCTTTAGGAATTCCCGGTAGGATTTTTCCTGTCTTTAGGATTTCCCAGTAGGATTTCTCCTGTCTTTAGGATTTCTCCTGTCTTTAGGATTTCTCGGTAGGATTTCTCTTGTCTTTAGGATTTCCTGGTAGGATTTCCCCTGTCTTTAGGATCTCAGTGCTGATCCATGTCCCCATCCCAGCCTTTTCCTCCGCTCCCTGCGCTCCGCTGGCCTCGGGAAGCGGTGGATTGTTCTGGGGAGTCGGGAGCTGCCGGAGCCATGGCGGTGTCAATGCCCCATAAATAATCCTAATGGGAAGAGACGCTGTCGGCTCCCATCCGTCAGCCCCGGGAGAGGCAATTTGCTCCGTCGTTCGGAATTATCCGGCGGAGGCATAAAATGGGAATATCCTCAGCTGTTCCGAGCCGGCGAGCGGCTGCTCCGGCGGGAATGGAGCACCGGGAGCTGGGAAACTCCTGGTGGCACCGAGAGCTCCGAGGGTTTCCCGGAGCTCCCGACTCCTCTTGGGAATCTTTCCTGCTCCTTTATTTCCCAGTCACTTCCGCTTGGTTTTCCAGCCCTTTGCACCCTGGAATTCCAATTCTAATTCCTAAACTTTTGGGTCCCAATTTTTGCCCCTAAATCTTGGACTCCCAATTTTTCCTCCCCAAATCCTGGGCTCTGAATCTTTACTCCTAAACCTTGGGCTCCAAATTTCTGTTCCTAAATCTGGGATCCTTATTTTTATTCTTAAACCTTGGGCTTCTAATTTTTCCTCCCAAAGCCTGGGATCTTAATTTTTCACTCCTAAACCTTGGCTCCCGATCTTTGTTCCCAAATCCCGGCCTCCTGGTCTTTACTCCTAAACCTTGGGCTCTGAATTTTTCCCCCCAGACCTTGCACTCCTGATTTTCGCTCCTTATTTTTTCTCCCAAATCTTTGGGCTCCTAAGTTTTGTTCCCAAATTTGGGCTTCCAATTTTTCCTCCTAAACCCTGGGCTCCTCATTTTCCCTCCTTATTTTCCTCCTAAACCTTGGGTTCCCAATTTTTCTTCCTAAATCCAGCATCCTAAGTTTTGCTTCCAAACCCTCAAATCCTAATTTTTAATCCTAAATCCAGACTTCTAATTTTTATTGCCAAACCCTGGGCTCCTAATTTTTCCTCCTAAACCTTAAATGCCATCCTATTCCACCCCTGCTGTGGGCAGGGATATTTCCCATCATCCCAGGTTTTTCCAATTCCTATCCATCCTGGCCTTGGGCACTTCCAGGGATCCATCCACAGCTTCTCTGGGAATTCTGTGCCAGTTTTCCCACCATTTCCCCCTTCTGGATGTGCTGAGCATCCTGACCCCTGAGCATTCCCATCCCTCTCCGGCTCTGCTTCCCCGGGACCGAATCCCTCCATGGAATATTTAATGGATTCATCGCTCCCACCCTACAAGTGTTTTCCTGACCTTTCCACTTCATCCGGCTGTATTTTTTCCTCCTCCTCCTCCTCTGTGCTCCAGCAGACAGAGCAGCTTATCTGAAAAAGTGGGAGAATGATCCCAAATCCCTGTCTAATGCCGGAATCTCGGCAGGTAACGCGTTCAATACGGCGCCGGGGGTCACGGCGGGAGCTGCGGCTGCGAGCAATAAACAGAGCCAGCTTTGAGTTATTCCCGGGAAATTCCTTGATCCGCGCCTGATTAAAGATTCATCCCGAGGAACGGGACGGTTCCTTTGGATCTGGATCCAGATTAAATTGAGCTGGAGCCCTGCCCGCCCCGCACAGCTCATAAATTCCTTTGGATGTGCCGCGGCTCCGGAGGCATTCCCCTTCTTTCCCTCCTCTCCTCCCTCTCCTCATCCCATTTGGATCAGAACCTGGAGCTGCCTTACCTGGGATGCACATGGAATATTTTGGGATGGAATTTGGTCAGAAAACCCCCCCTCGATGGGGACAAAGTGACTCTGAGGCCTCGGTTTTGCCAACCAATTCCTTTGGCGGCGTGTCCGAGAGGGAAAAATATCCCTGCTTTTCAAGTGGAGCCAGGGCCGATGTAAATATTTATGGAATATTTTATTACAATCCCAATTTACTCCGTGATTGGAAACATTTCCTAATAACCCTCTGGAAAATCCAATTAAAGTGTAATTTCAGGGTCTTGCTTTGGGGTTTTTTTGGAGCAGTTGTTTTGCCAGGAATGCTGATCCGGAGGTCGGGGGGAGAGGTTGGGGCTGAGGGACGCCGTCGGGGGCGGATGGCCATGGAAGAACCTGGATTGAAAAATATAGCGGAAAATCGCTGCTTCCTTGGGAAATCCAGGCTCTTCCTGGGAATGGGGCAGCTCAGCCCTTCCAGCTGTAAATCCCTGCTGATTTTTTCCCCCTTTTTTCTAGGCTTGGGGCACATCAGCACATCCCGGGAATCCCATCAGCTCCGGAGGGATCGGGAGAACGGAAGGACCTTGAAATCCCCTCAGTGTGAGTGAGGAAGGCTTTGGGATCTCTGTCCTGACAGGAATCCCAAAGGATAACGATTCCAAAAGGATTGTGGGGGTTTGGGATGCCTGGCCCGGGCACGGAGCTGCTGCTCCACGAATTGTGGGATTTACCCTTGGAATGTTCCCGTTGCCGGCTGAATTCCTGATATTAATCAGCCAGCCCAGAACTCGTTCCCATTATCTTCCACAGCAGCAGCTCCGATCAAACCTTCCTCTGCTTTTCCCCCCTTTTTCCCCGTGAATCCCACATCCCGGATTTTCCTGTCCCAAAAAAAGGATGTTCCGTCCAATGTGCATGACAGGAATGTTTAGGAAGCTTTATTTTTATTGCACAAGACAAAAAAAAAAGTCCTCAGGAATTCCTTGGAGACCCAAGACTTCAAGCAGGGGGAAAGAGGTTCCTTTTAAATTTAAAATCAGGGAATGCTGGAATTATAACAAGCCAGGAACGGCACTAAACGATGGGAAAGGCAATTATCTGCCTGGAAAACATTGGATTCATTAGGATGAAAATAAAGGCAAACTTTGGAAAGATAATTGGATCTTTTAAATCTCCATGTTCTTGATCCTTGCTCGTCTCATAAATATGGATTTTTATATAATCCCTAAAAAAAAAACCAAAAACCCAGGCTCCCGTTAATAAGGAGCACAAAAAGTGCAATAGATGTTGGAATTTTTGACGTGGAATCAAACAGGAAAGGAACAAAAGGGGAAAGATTTGAGTTCCAAGGCTCCTCCTGGCACATCCCGGGTGTTCCCAGTGCTGAGGGAGGGATGGATCCCTGTGCCACTGGGGATGGGAAAAGGCTTTTCCCAAAAAACCCGGGCGATGCCCTGCTCCGTGTGCTCGGGTGTGGCACCGGGAGCTGGGTTTGGTTTCCATGGCAAAATGATCCATGGATGGATAATGCCGGGAATGTCTTCAAATCTTACCATCCTGCTGCTGGTAAGATTTCCATATTTTTGTGTTTCTATTCCCAAAATCCCAGACTGGTGTGAGCTGGGAGGGATCCATGGGCAGGGACACCTCCCACTGTCCCAGGCTGCTCCAAGCCCTGTCCAGCCTGGCCTTGGACACTGCCAGGGATCCAGGGGCAGCCACAGCTGCTCTGGGCACCTGTGCCAGGGCCTGCCCACCCTCTCAGGGAACAATTCCTTCCCAATATCCCATCCATCCTTGCCCTCTGCCAGTGGAAGCCATTCCCTGTGTGCTGTCCCTCCATCCCTTGTCCCCAGTCCCTCTGCAGCTCTCCTGGAGCCCTTCAGGCCCTGCCAGGGGCTCTGAGCTCTTCCTGGATCCTTCCCTTCTCCAGGGGAGCATCCCCAGCTCTCCCAGCCTGGCTCCAGAGGGGCTCCAGCCCCTGGAGCAGCTCTGGGGCCTCCTCTGGAATTGCTCCAGCAGCTCCACATCCTTTGAATTTTGGGATCCAGGGTGGACAGATGCCATGGATTTTCCAATGCCAATCCTCTGGGATCCCTGGAATGCCCCCGGTGCTTCCGGGGAGTTGGATGTGACCCACGGCAGTGAGGAGCAGGGCGGGGACAGAGCTCCGGGCACGGAAACTTCTGGAAAGGAGAGGCCAGGACCTGCTCCAGCTCTTCCCAGATTTTGAGCGATCGGGAATGGAGGCAAGTCCAGCTCAGTAATTAATCCCGGCTTTATTTAAAGCCGCGGCTCCTCCTGGTGCAGCAATGATCCATCGGACACGTTCCGGGGTCATTTCCAGTGGATACCTCTGGAGCAAAAGCTGGCTATTCCCTGTTTAATTAAACCTGTCATTACTCTCCGGATCCCGGGTCAATCCTCGGGAAAATCCAACGCCTCTCCCTCCCTTCCGATGATGAATCCATCGATCAGCGGCGGCCGTTTAATCTCTCTCCCTATAAACAGCAGGGCCGGCCAGATGGGCGGATAATTTACAACATCACTTGGAATCTATCGGAGTTTCTGGGAGCCTGGCTCGGAAAAACGCCTGGAATGTCCCAGGGATGCCCATGCAATCACACGGCCAATTTGCGGGAGTAATTACCTCGGCTCCGCGCGCGCTCCCGGTAATTGGCACCGCAGATGGCGTTGGGATGCACGGATGGCCACTTGTGCGTGGAGAGCCTCGCCACGGGAACCGCACGTGCAGAGCCAACGCGGATCCCAATATTCCGTGTGTCCCGTGTCTCCCCGGAGCGGGGAATGCCGTGGTCGGAGTGGTGTTTGGGGCACTTCCATCAGACACAGAATGTCCTCGGCTGGAAGGGACCCACGAGGATCATCCAAGGCCAGCCCCAAGGATTTTGGAAAATGCCCTGGAGAGAAGGAGGAGCCTGCAGGGTATCCGTAAGTAACCGGAATCCGGCCGCGCGTCTCGGTTGGGGAATGCCGTGGGCAGCTGGGATGGGGGGTGTCGGAGTGGTGCTCTGTGATTCCCACAGGATAAATCCACCTTCAAACGCCTTTTCCACGGCTGTCCTGTTAGTGAACCCATGGGCCATTCCATGGGTGTATCCATGTTCCGTCCCATCCATGCATCCATGTTCCATCCCACTGGTGTATCCATGTTCTATCCCACCCATGCATCCATGTTCTATCCCATCAATCCATCCATGTTCCATTGCATCCGTGGTCCCTGTGCCATCCTATGGGTGCATCCATGTTCCGTCCCATCCATGCATCCATGTTCCATCCCGTCAATCCATCCATGTTCCATCCCATCCATGCATCCATGTTCTATACCATTAATCCATCCGTGTTCTATCCCATCCGTGATCCCTGTGCCATCCCCTTGGTGCATCCATGTTCCATCCCATCCATGCATCCATGTTCCATCCCATCAATCCATCCATGTTCTATCCCATCAATCCATCCATGTTCCATCCCATCCATGCATCCATGTTCTATCCCGTCAATCCATCCATGTTCCATCCCTTCAATCCATCCATGTTCTATCCCATCAATCCATCCATGTTCCATCCCATCAATCCATCCATGTTCCATCCCATCCATGATCCCTGTCCCACCCCTGGCTCGGCATTCCCGAGTCTCCATCTCCGCTCTCCGCCAATCCCTGCCGTGGCCGCGGGAGGCCGAGCCCTTCCCGGCGCTGCCCTTCCCGGGAGGAGCCTGCGGAGCCAGTCCATCCCGAGTCATTATCCCTGTTTATTGCGGTGCCGCGGCTTTGGAGCTCCGGCAGAAGATAAATTCCAAGGAGCCATCGGAGCCGGAGCCGCCGGCGGGGCTCAGCGCTAACATTTACATTCCGCCGGGGTCGATATCCCGCTGATCCCACTCAATCTGCTCCCTGAGCAAACTCCGGGCCGCCTCCCCCCGGATCAATCCCTCCTCCAAAGGTTACGTGAAGGTGGCCGGATTCTTCTAAGCTGTTTGCAGAGCCTCCGTTTGCTCTGCTAACACAGCCTGGAGCTGCTTCCAAGGATTCTGTTTGCCTTGGATTAGGGCTGTTTGCCCAAACACCTTCCCGAATCCAATCGAGGCCGGGCTTTCCAAACATTTGGGCACATCTGTCAATCAATAGCAGCAATCGGGATCCTGATCCAAACAGCAAACTCGGCCAAATCCAATATTTATCCAAACTTTTACTGACTCGGGCTGGTTTTAAACAATCCCAAGCCACGGAGCGGCCGTTGGTGCCGAAAGGTCCTGGATAATGTGTAACTCCAGGCAAACAGAGCCCGATTCCAGCGAGGAACGGAGCAAAGCCAAACACTGGGATTGTTGTCCCGGTTTTATTGCGGATAATTTCCTTAAATGTCCAGCGATTATCTGCTAATAAGGCCGGGGTTAATTGGGCGGGGCCTAAGGCTGAGCCTCGCTCAAGGGCAGGGTGCAATTCCCGAACTTTGGCCCTCGGGATGGGAGCGTGTTTGGGCAGGTGACTCGGGGGATGTTATCGGCTGGAAAACACCTGAGCCCAAACAAAAAAAACATGGAAAAAATACTCCTGGGAGGACTCCAGGCAAAGCTGGACTGGGGCTGGGAACAAAGAGGAGCGGGAGAGGCCAAATGTTTTTCGGGAGACGGTGCCAGGCGGGAATGGCCAGCCGGGAATTGGCCCAAGGAGCTGTCGTAAATCCGGGAGATGTTTTTCATCCGTGGCCCAAAGGAATAGGAGACATGCCAGGAATGACACCCAAACACGAGCAGGGACTGGATCCAGCCCAGGGGGGGATCCCAGGGGGAAAAGGTTTGGGAATGCCTTCCCAAAGTCATGGAACCACAGGGTGGTCAGGGCTGGAAGGGCAGGGACACCTCCCACTGTCCCAGGCTGCTCAGAGCCCCATCCAGCCTGGCCTGGGACACTCCCAGGGATCCAGGGGCAGCCACAGCTTCTCCGGGAATTCCATCCCAGCCCTCCCCAACCTCCTAGGGAATATTCCTTCCCAGTATCCCATCCAAATCTCTCCTTTTTCCATTTAAAACCAACCCCCTTGTCCTGGCTCTCTCTACCCATCCCAAAATTTCCTCTCCCTCTTTTTTGGAATCCCCCTTTAGGCACTGGGAGCTTAAAAAAGGACAGAGAGAGACCTTTTTCCCCCTGTTATCCCTAGTTCTTCCCCAAAAGTGCCACCGTCCCCTTCCCAGGCGGCTCCTTCAGCTGCTCCTGGTTTGACCTTGTTGTGACAGCGCTCTCCATCTTTAATTCCTGGAGCTGTGGAAGGAGAAGAGCAGGACAGAGGATGATCCACATGATTTTCCCTTTGGATTCCCAAATCTATCCATGTGACAGTTCCTGTTCTAAAAGCCTCTTTGCAGGTGAGACGCTCCAGCTCCGCCGTTTTCCCGCGAAAAGGAGCCTAATTGGGCTCTGATCGAGAGCAAAAACACCTAAGTGATGCAGGGAGCGATGTTTTCCCTAAATAACGGCATTTGGAATTCAGGGAGGAACAGCGGATGAGCCGCGTTATCCGTCTCCGACGCTTTGTTCGTGGCAGAGGGATAAATATTGGATAAGGGCACTTAGGGAACAACTGGGGAGGGAAGAGAGCAGAGCAATGAAGGAGGGGCCCCTGCAGCTGCCAGCATTCGGTGGAATGGGATCATTTATGGAATGGCAGAGACCAAGAGGGAATATTCCAGCTTCCTTCTAAGCTGGAGCAGGCAGGAGAGGGACTTGGGACAAGGGATGGAGGGACAGGACACAGGGAACAGCTTCCTACTTCCTACTGCCAGAGGGCAGGGATGGGTGGGATATTGGGAAGGAATTCCTGGCTGGGAGGGTGGAGAGGGGTGGGATGGGATTCCCAGAGAAGCTGTGGTTGCCCCTGGATCCCTGGAATGTCCAAGGCCAGGCTGGACATTGGGGCTTGGAGCAGCCTGGGACAGTGGGAGGTGCCCCTGGGAATGGGATGAGCCTAAGGTCCCTTCCCACCCCAACCATTCCAAGATTCCATGAAAACCCTCCCGAACCCTTTAGAAGTGGATCCATGACAGTCCCAGCAGGGGAGGTGTGACAATTTCAGCACCTCATCCCCAGCCTCGCTGCATCCCTGTTTTCGACCCCATCCCTTCTCCCTGCAGAAATCCCATGGATTCAGGCTGACCCCTTGATCCCCAAGCCCTGAACATTCCCGGAGCCAGCCCTGGCCACATCCCGAGGGAGCCGGAGCGATGGAGCAGCACATCCACCGGAAGCTGCCATGCGTGGGCACACTCGTGTGCCGTGCCCGGCAGAAGGACACACAGAGGGACGCAGAATTCCCGAAGTTTGATGGATCCAAGGCTCCGGAGCAGCCGCAGCCGGAGCAGATGGCAGTGGCTCCGTGCCCTGCCGACCCTGGCAGCTGATGAACAAATGAAATCCTGGGAGACTTGGAAGATTTGGGATTTGGGGACCTGAGATGAACTCCGGGCTTTTTGGTTAATGTCACCTGGAAGGATTTCTGTGTGACAGTGTCGGAATTCCGGCTGGGAGACAGGAATTGCTTCCACATTCTGTGGCCATCCCAGCAGAGGTACCGTATCCATCCATCCCTGTCCATCCAACCATCCATCCTTCCATCCATCCCTGTCCATCCATCCATCCATCCATCCATCCCCAGACGATTCCGGGCGGCACCAGAAGCCTCGGAATGGAGCGCCATCCCCCAAAACCTCCTCGGAATGCCTCCCAAGGTGACAGGCAGCATTCCAGAGCACACAATTCCATAGCCTCGGGATGTCCGAAGGAGCTTGGGGCGTCACTGCCGGCTCTGTATCCCCCACTCGTACGGGATTTTCCCCCCGGCATTCCGGCGTTATCCCACAGCGGGGCCGGGCGGGATGGGGCTGCCCACGCCGTTATCTCCGCGTTGTCCTGACGCTCTGAAATCCGCTGGGAACGGCCGCTCCGTGGGAGCAGTGTTGGGAAGCAAAGTCAATATTGGCTGAGCAAACACGGCCGGGAAGGAGCCGCTGTTTGCGGAGCCGCGGGGATGCGGAGCTCGGCGGCCGAACAGGGCACTTGGAAATCGGAATAATCCAAGGAATCCGGGGGTTTTCCGAGGCACGGGATGGTTTTTATGGAGGGGAGAGCAGGTGGCTCCAAGGGAAGTTCCCGGTTTGGGGGTGGGAGGTGCCTGCACTGCGAAGTTCCTGACCTTAAATCCTTAAAAAATGTAGGAATCTACCAGAGCCAAGGGCTGAAGCAGGAGATGAAACAGAGTTATCCAAGGAAAAGCAGCTTCCGGAGGAGCCGGAGTCTCCCAGCAAACCCACAGCTGCTCCAGAGCGTCGTTCCTCTGGAGATGGATCCCTGGAATGTCCAAGGTCAGGCTGGATGGGGCACCCTGGGATGGTGGGAGGTGTCCCTGCCCATGGAATGGGATGGGATTTAAGGTCCCTTCCCACCCAAACCGTTCCAGGATTCTGTGATCCCCTCCATGGCTGAGGAAACTCCTCTGCCCGTTCCCATTGGATCCCATTTGCATTCCCCTGTTCCTCGTGAGGCTCCTGGCACATTCCAAGGCTCCCTGGGTGACCTTCCAAACTCCACATTCCCGTTTGGAGCCTGCTGCTCGGGGTCTGGTGCCAGCTGTGAAATCCTGGGAATGGAATCCAATCAGCCATTCCCTCATTAATATTGGATATCCCAACATCCACTCCCAGCACTCATCCTAATGAGGGGATGCCAGCGTTATCCCAGGCTCCTTTCCTCATGGAAAACACTGCTAAAAATCCAGGTTATCCAGGGGCAGCCGGTCCCTCTCCCCATGGAATCCTTTCCAGCTGGGGATGGATGAGCTGCGTTCCATTTTCCATGGAATCTCATCCTGGGATGCTGCAGGGAACTAAATAATAGAGCCGGGGGATTAAATAATTTATCCCAAAAAAAGGAGAGGAGCTGGGAGTTGCAGGCAAGGGGAATAAATAGAAATAAAAATATGAATATAATTTATAAATTTATTATTTTTAATTTTTAATCCCTTATAAATTTATAATTTCTATATATAAATCTATAAATATTTATTTATTTACAGCGCCTTGGCTGAGCAGGAACAGCACGGAGAGCTGGGAATGATGAAGAGCAGGCTGCCTCTTCCCGGGAAGTGCAGGGGAGAGGGATCTGGGGCTGGGAAGGGTGGAAAATCCGGGGGGAATTCAGGTGGGGTTAAGGGCAGGGGGGAATTTTCCTGTAGGTGCCAATGGATGAGAATCGGATCCTTCTGGAGTGGAGAGGAAATGTGGGGGAAGCGTGTGCCTGGATGGGAATGGGAATCCTGGAATGGTTTGGGTGGGAAGGGACCCTAAAGCTCATCCCATTCCATGGGCAGGGACACCTCCCAGCGTCCCAGGGTGCTCCAGCCTGGCCTGGGACATTCCAGGGATCCAGGGGTGGCCACAGCTCCTCTGGGAATTCCATCTGAGCCTGGGGCAGAAATCCCAAATCCAAATACACTTTAAACCATAAATTTCCATAAATGTTCCAAGACAGACCTTTCCTTCTTTTGTCCTGAGGTTTCCCCTTGGTTTAAAAAGCAGGAAAAGGAAATTTGGAGGGCCTTGAGGAGTAGGGATTTGCCTTTTTGTTTTTCCATTTTTTTCCAGGGAGGAAAGGGAAGGAAAAGGGCTCAGATTAAGGAGAAGAGGGATCAAATGAAAGGAAAAGCTGGAATTTCCTTGGAAGGTGCCCGGGAAGGGCTGGGGGAGCAGCAGAGTTGTGATCCCAATCCCTGCCCCAGTCTGGGATCCTCACTCAGGATGCACCCATGGTGCTCCTGGGATACCTCTTCCCAAATTCCCGCTGATCCCAAAGCTTGGATTTTTAACCCCAGAAGAGGCTGGAGCTCTGCCCTCAGCCAAATTCCTGCAACTTCCCACTCCCCATCCATGCCATGGAGCAATATTCCCTCAGAACCAATTGGCTCCCAGCATCTTCCGCGTGTTTCATTCCTTTTGGACGAAGGAAATGGAAAAATTGACCGACAATTCCATGCATCCGAGGCCGGCCTTTGGAGGGGGTGTTTATGGAAAGCTCCCATGCCAACGTCTCCTCGTTTTTCTTGCTGCTCTGGCACCGGGAAGGACAAATATTTATATTCCAGGCTTTTCTGATTGTTTCCATGTTGAGCTGCTTTCCAAGCAGCTCGTGTGGTTCCAAGGATTTGCTGCTAATTTTCACCCCGAATTGGATCCAGGTTCCTCCGAGGTTTTAAAGTTGGGAAGGATTTGTTCTGGGAATGTGGTGCCTGATTGGCACCGCTCCGGGGGTGGGAATGTCACATTCCTGTTTTGTTTAAAGGATAATTAAACTTGGAATATTCTATTGGAATATTGGAGGTGTTTCAGGCCAGGTTGGAGCAACCTGGATCAATGTCCCTGCCCATGGCAGGGGGTGGAACAGGATGGGCTTTCCCAAAATTCCATTATTAAAATATTGCTCCTCTTTTGGAGAATTCAATTCAGTGGGAAAATCCAGCTGAGTGTCCCTCCAGCACTTCCAAATCCCAGGAAATGCTCCATGGGATGTTCAGGCTCATCCATCCCATCCCATCCCATCCCATCCCATCCCATCCCATCCCATCCCATCCCATCCCATCCCAGGATTTCCCTTTCCCTCCCCCCTGCCCCTTTTGGGAAAGAAGGAAGAAGGAAAGCGGGTCTGCTCCCTGTTCCTTCATTTCCAAATGTAATAAAAGGAATAAAAGATCAGAAACGCAGGAAAAATCCTTAATAATTCACCAGCCTTGAGCTCTTTCATTACCTTGGATTTGCGAACATTCCGGCAGCTCCTGATGCCTTCCCTCGCTCACTATCCCAAAAAACCTGGGAATGCCGGCTGGATCCACCTGCCCTTGTGAGTTAATCGTGGATGTGCCTGGAATTGGCCCCGCTCCCGGGAAAATTCAATGGGTTTGACCCAGAATTGATGTTAGGAAGAGAAAACCGCTCCAGGACTTTTCCCAGAATCCAGGGATTAAGGGGCATCCATTCCTTCCAAGGGAACGGGAGCTCCAATCCCAGATCCAATCCCACCCAGCCTCTCCCGGGGCTTTTCCTTGGTGCCTTCAGGCCTCCTCATCTCCCTGGAGCCTCTCCTAGCAGGAATTCACCTCCCGATGGTCAACCACAAACCCCGAAAAAATCCATAAAAACCCAGGAAGCAATGAACCAAGCCCTCCAGCGCTCCGGGAACATCAATTCCCGGGGATTGGCAGGGAATGAAAGCATTCCCGGCTCCCCTGCCAGCGCCAGGCTGAGGAGCCACCACTGCCGAGCGAAATCCCGAGCTCGCTCCTGCCACGCATCCCTAATGAGCCAAGAGCCCCGAGGAGCCGCAGCTTTCCCTCATTCCCACTCTGGAGCCGCGTTCCCGCTTTTCCGCGTTCCCTGGCACATCCGCGAATATCTATTGACCTTATTAGAGCAGCGGCCGCGCTGCCAGCAGCGCCAGGGCCTCGTTTGCTCAAATTAAAGCTGTCAGCGGGAAATTCATGGAGCGGCGCTGGGCAGGAACAGCCGGGATCGGGAAGCAGGTAGGGAGAGCGGATGGATTGCGGGATGGAACATCCCAATCGCGATGGGATGGTCGAGCTCAGGTGGGGTCGGGAATTTTTTTAGTGGTTTCTTGCTGGAGATTATTTTTCCATTTCCCTTTCTCTTTTTCTCTTTCCCTTCCTCCCTTTCCCTTCCCTTTCCCTTCCCTTTCCCTTTCCCTTCCCTTTTCCTTTCCCTTTCCTTTCCCTTTCCCTTTCCCTTTCCCTTTCCCTTTCCCTTTCCCTTTCCCTTTCCCAAAATCCAAACCTTCAGCTCCCAAATCCATCCGATCCCACGTGGATCCCAATCCCTCCTCGTCCCACACTGATCCCGGTGGAGCCACGGTGGAGCGGCAGCTCTGGGGTTGGAATTGTGCCACGGGATTTGGGGCCAGGGCTAAATTTGGATGTTTTTCCTCAGGGTTTCTTCCTCAGGATTTTTGCTCAGGATTTTTTCCCTCAGGTTTTTTTCTCAGGATCTTTTTCCTCGGGATTTTTTTCCTCAGGGTTGTTTTCCTCAGGATTTTTTCCCCCAGGTGTTTTCCTCAGGATTCCTCATCAGAGTTTTTTCCCTCAGGGTTCTTCCTCAGGGCTTTTTACCTTAGGATTTTTTCCTCAGGAGTTTTCCTCAGGATTTTTCCTCAGGATTTTTTTTCCTTGGGATTTTTTACTTCAGGATTCTTCCATAGGATTTTTTTCCTCAGGGTTTTTCCTCAGGGTTTTTCCTCAGGGTTTTTTCCCTCAGGATTTTTCCTCAGGATTTTTGCCCAGGGTTTTTCCATAGGATTTTTACTCAGGGTTTTTCCTCAGAATTCGTGCTCAGGATTTTCCCTCGGCCTCTCGGCAGCCCTGGGATGCGCTGGCTGAGGCCGATTCCAGCCCCGCTGCTCCGTCCCTTTCCCACCCAAGGATGAACTGCAGATATTTATCCCAGAAGGGGATTTTGATCCCGTCCTTGCAGCTGCCCCCGTTCCGAGTGCCCCCGTTGGTTACGGATAACTCCACGGATAACAGCCTCGGGAGCAGCGCTCCTCCAGAAAATCCCGGCACAGCCATCTGGGATTTTCCACTCTCGGGTGGATAATTGGATTCGAGCAGAGGGTGGGCTTGGAGCTGGCGTTTTCCCGTGCCTGGAAACCCCGAGGTGCTCCAGCCAGGCTCCAGGAGGATTCCAGGCAGGAATGGAGCCGTTCCCGGCTGGAAGGGAGTGCTCTGTCCCTGCTGTCCCACAGCCACCCCTCTGCAATTCTCGTGGCCACTCTCCCGCTGTCACTTTCCGGGTGGGAATCTCATTTTTCCTGCTCTGGGCTCGATCCCGTATTTTAAAGCATCCCTTGAAGAGCTGCAGAACTTCCTGGATGTCCTTTGGATGTGTGAGGATCCTTCAGGGTGGCCCAGCTTCCTCTGCTTTCCCAAAGATCCGGTAAATGTGGGATAACGGCGGCATTCCGGATGAAAATTGGGATTGTTCATCCTGGAGAAGGATCCAGGGAGACCTTGGAGCAGCCTCCCAAGCCTGAAGGGCTCCAGGAGAGCTGGAGAGGGACTTTGGACAAGGGATGGAGGGACAGGACACAGGGAATGGCTTCCCACTGCCAGAGGGCAGGGATGGATGGGATATTGGAATTGGGAATTCCTCCCTGTGAGGGGCTGGGATGGAATTCCCAGAGGAGCTGTGGCTGCCCCTGGATCCCTGGAATGTCCCAGGCCAGGCTGGACAGGACTCATGTCCCTCCCATTCCCCTCCTGGAGCCCCCGGCAGAGCCGAGGTTGAGTTTTCCACAGCTGCGCTTTCCCAAAAACATTAGCTTAACCTCATCCCGGGGTAAGTCAACAAATAGGGAAAAATCCCCATTTCCCCACTTTTCCTGTCCCTCTGGAGACGAAGCTCCGGCTGCACCCGAGGCTGGGCTGCGGAGCTGGGCAGGATCACAGCACCTTCGGGGTGCTGGCAGCCCTGCTTCCCATAAATCTTCCCCAGGATTTCCAAGGCCTTTCATGCCAGCTGCTCTCCCGCATCCAGACCCTTTTCCGTGCAGTAGCCTGGGAAAATATTGAACCCGTGCCCAGAGCAACACCAGGATATGAAGGGGAAAACTTTGGGATGTTTTGTAACTCCTTTTTTTTTTTTTTTTAATTTTTTTTTTTTTTTCCCCCAGAACCTGCCAACTCTTAATTTTTCCAGTTTGGAATAAGAGCCTCGGAACCATCTGTTTGCTGTCAACCGATGTTTGTTTGGAAAGGGATTTTATGGATTTTTTCCAGCTCGCACTCCTGTTCTTACACCCGGTTTACTGAACTCCATAAATGTCGGCTCGGGCAGCTTTTCGGGGAGCTCTGATTTAGGGTTTAATCAAAATGGAGCCATCAGTGTCTTTAATCAATGGGAATGGAGATCAAAACCAAAGGAATGGGAGTGAGAAATGAAATATTTAATGGATCCCTTTGAAAGCGCCTGATTCCCGACCTAATGGCTACCAGGGATCATTAGGACAAACTTCCAAAAAAAAAAAAAAAAAACCCTCCAAAAATTGCTCGCCTTGGTTTTTAAAGATAAAAAGGGGGAAGGCAATTTAAGGCTTAAAAGCAATTCCAGCCTTTTATCCCATTAAATATTAAAAATAAAGCAGCGCCAGCAGCTCCGGGGCTGCGGAGCTCCCGGGGACAAGGATTGGTGTCCAAAGATCCCTGCGCTGATCCCAGCTCTGGGCTGTGGGGATGGAGCGGTGCACACCCAGATGGTGCCGTGCCCTCCCTGGGACGGTGGCACGGCGTTCCCTGCCTGAGGGGAGGCATGGATTTAGTGTGGGGGGAAGTGCAGCCATCGTTCCCTGGCACCGCTCCACCCCAAAACCTTCATCCCTCCATCCTCCTTCCCAACCTCCCCTTCCTCCATCCCTCCATCCTTTCATCCTCCATCCATCCATCCATCCATCCCTCCATCCTCCCAACCTCCCATTCCATCCCTTCACCCCTCTAACCCTACATTGCCTCAGCCCTACACCCCTTCAACATTCTCTCCATCCCTCCAAACTTCCATCCCTCCGTCCGTCTGTCCACCCATCCCTCCATCCATCCCTCCATCCATCCATCCATCCATCCCTGTCCATCCATCCCTGTCCATCCATCCCTCCATCCATCCATCCATCCATCCATCCATCCATCCATCCATATCCCTCCATCCATCCATCCATCCATCATCCATCCCTCCATCCATCCCTCCATCCCTCATCCATCCATCCATCATCCCTCCATCCATCCATCCATCCATCTGTATCCATCCCTCCATCCATCCATCCCTGTCCATCCATCCATCCATCCCTGTCCATCCATCCCTCATCCATCCATCCATCCATCCATCATCCCTCCATCCATCCATCCATCCATCATCCCTCCATCCATCCATGTCCATCCATCCCTCATCCATCCATCCATCCATCATCCCTCCATCCATCCATCCGTATCCATCCATCATCCATCCATGTCCATCCCTGTCCATCCTTCCATCTCTCCAGGTTCGGCTCGGTGCTCTCGGCGCCCCCTGCCGGCGTTTCCCAGGTGAGAGCCCATAATCACAGAAAGGTAAAATCCTGGAATGGTTTGGGTGGGAAGGGACATTAAAGCTCATCCCATTCCAGCCCTGCCATGGCAGGGACACCTCCCACTGTCCCAGGCTCCTCCAAGCCCTGTCCAGCCTGGCCTTGGGCACTGCCAGGGATCCAGGGGCAGCCACAGCTGCTCTGGGCACCCCAAGATCCCTCCTCTGTATTCCCATGGATAAAACCAGGATATTGGGACACCTGTGGCTTCAAGGAGCAGCTCCCCCGGCCTCCTTCCGGCATGGCTGCTTTTTAATCATCTCTTTTTAATTTAATTTTCAACCTCTTTCTTCTCCCGGTGTTTTTATCTCCGCTTTGGATGCACAAATCCCGATGATTTTGTTCCCAGAGTCAGCGGGATGATCAAGGGGTTTGCAGCCTCCTGAATTATTCAGGATAACGGAGTTCCTCACTAAATATTTTTGCTTCCAGCCTGTCAGGGAGAAGATCACAGGAATATTTTGTTCATTCCAAGATCTCTCTCCGAGCGCCGGTGACAGGAAAAGCGCTCCCATCATTTACAGAGGTGCTCGTTAAGGGAGGGGCTCATCATTAATTAGAGCAGGAGCAATGTCATTGTCACCCCCAGAGCGGCTTTGGGGACACGGGAATGGCTGGGAATCTTCTCCCGCTCTTGGAGAGGGAATGGGGTTGTGCTGGTGCGGTTGGATTGGGAGGAGGGGTGGGAAGTCCCCTCCCCGTGTCCCTGGCCAGAGGTGACACTGCCACCCCCTCCGGGTCGGGGGACAGCGGTGCCTGTCTGGAGTGTCCTGGGTTGGGATCACAGCTGGGCCATCCCTGATTCCGGGTGGGGATGGCAGCGGAATCCCAGAATCCCAGAATTCCAGAATAGCTGGGGTTGGAAGGGGCCTCTGCCCGGGGGGGTCACCCAGAGCAGGTGACAGGGACACATCCAGGTGGGTTTGGAACGGCTCTGGAGAGGGGGACAATGGCATGGCCCTGGTGGGACAATGCCATGGCCTTGGTGGGACAATGGCATGGCCCTGGTGGGACAATGGCATGGCCCTGGTGGGACAATGGAGTGTCCCTGGTGGGACAATGGAGTGTCCCTGAGGGGACAATCTCATGGCCCTGGTGGGACAACGGCATGGTCTTGGTGGGACAATGACATGTCCCTGGTGGGACAATGGAATGTCCCTGGTGGGATGGTGGCACATCCCTGGTGCGACCATGGAATGTCCCTGGTGGGACAATGACGCGTCCCCAGCACTGCAGCCATGCCCCGCCCGTGCCTGGCACTTCCCCACCGATATTTTCGGGATTTTCAGTGGTTTTCCCCAAACCTTTCCACCCCAAACAGCTCCGAGATCCCTGAGGTGCCACCTGCTCCCCATCACCGCGGAGAGGCACCGCAGCTCCGTTTCCGACGTTCCTCTTCCGTGCGCGGCGTTCCCGGGCTCCGCTCCGCTCCATATTGCCGCCATTATCCAACCTCTTCTTGTGGTTACATCATAAAAATTCCTCGGCTCTTGGAAGCGGCCCGGGAATATTTGCATATGTATATCCCTCGTTTTCGCGGCACAGCCTGGCTGCCAGATGGGAAAACCGAAGGAGCCTCCAACGTTTATCCGCGACTCCGCCGTTTTTCCGCGCTGGGAACCGCAGCGGAAATGAGGTGGTTTTCCAGCCCGACCTTGGGATATTTTCACAGGGACGGGGGGAAAAGGGGAGGGAACCAGATGGAATCCATAAAAGGCCATTTCCCAAAGTTTGTTTGCTTAACGGTGGGGAGGAGATTCCTTTGTGGGTCCTTGGAAAAATGGGATCACGGCACCGGCCGGGAGCAGCCTGCTCCAGAAATCCCTTTTTCCTTGGATTTCACCCCAGCACGTGGATCAGGTGCTCTGGACCCCATGGCCCACACCAGGACTGATCCCAAAAAATTGGAGAGGTTTTTTTTGGGAAAACATTTTCTCTTGTGAACACAGGGCAGGAATTCTGATTTTTTAATTTATTCCCAAGCCCAGATTTCAGTGTTTGGGATGTACTGGTGGGGTTTTGGGATGTAAGGATGTTTTTGGAAATATAATGGTGTTATTTGGGGTATGATGATGCTTTTTGGGGTGTTACGGTGGGATTTAGAGTACAAGGATGGTTTTTAGGGCGCAGTGATGTTTTTTGGGTGTAATGATGACTTTTAGAGTGAAATTACGGGGTTTAGGGTATAATGTTATTTTTTAGGGTACAATTATACCTTTTAGGATGAAATTATGATATTTCGGGGTGCAAAAATGACTTTTTTTGGATCTAACAATTTTTTGTGTGTAGTGATGAATTTCAGGGTTTTTGGAGCACAATAATTATTTTTCTGTGTGTAACGATTTTTTGGGGTGCCATGATGTCATTGTGGGGGTGCAATGGATTTTTTGGGATACAATGATAATTTTTGGGATCTGAAAGTGTTGCCCCACATCCCTAAGATGATCTGGGATCTCTTCCATGTCGGAGAGCCTGTCAGGGATTAATCACCCGCCCTAATTATTTTGGAACATCCCAAATTATCCGCGTGGAACAGCAGGAAAACAACGCGGCCTTGTCTTCCAACTGAGCCTCATTCCAGGAATCCGTCATCTGTTCATTCCTTTAAAGCCCTGACAGCAAAAACCGGGATCCAAACGTCCCTAAATGATTCCCGATGACACGCAACAGGAATTTTCCGGCATTATTCCGGAAATGTAACGACAAGGGCCCTTCCGCTGGGATTAATTGGCTCCTAAGTGGTTGCATGTGTTGCGTTTGGAGTGCTCGGATCCCAGGCTGGGAATGTTGCTGGGGGTGGGAATTCCGGGCTCGGGGAAGGGATCGACGCGGCTCCCAAGGGCAGAGCGCGGTTTTCCAGGATTGGGATTTGAGCGTCCAAAAATAGGCTGAAAAAAACTTAATAAATATTAAAAACATGATTTTAAGGAAAAAAGGTTGCTTGGGATTTTTTTTTTTTCCTAGAAGTCCAAGCTGGATTTTTAGGGCAAATTCCAATTTTTTAATTTTTTTTTTAATGTTTTTAAAGATTTTTTTAGGCTATTTTGTGGTTGTGGAGTTGTCCGGGATCTGTAAACCCAGGAGCACCAGGGATCCAGAGCCAGCCAGAGCTTCTCTGGGAATTCCATCCCAGCCCTCCCCACCCTCCCAGGGAAGAACTCCTCAGCTTTCCCCAGGATGTGTTGGACACCACGGGAGAGGCAGTGGAAGCGGCTCCGTGAGTTGCCAAAAACTGGGATTTTGTCCCGCTGAAGCCGGGTCTGTGCTTTTTCCAAGGATGTAAAAATCCTGCTCAAATGATCTGTGAGTTCCTTGGGAACTGGGTTGGGAGCCGGGAAATCGCTGGGTTTGATGAATTCCCTGGATTCCAGGGACACTTCGCATCCCCTTTATTTCTATCCAGCGTCTCTTTCCCAGCTGAGGGAGAGGACAACTCTTCCCTGCAGAATTCCATGGCTTCGTGCTCCGTCGGATTTCAAATAGCACAGGGAAATAATGTGACTTTTGGGATGGATGGGCCGGGGCTGATCCGACCTTGAGTCCGCGCTCTCCTGACTTTGGAGCTCCGGAGGGACACGGAGTGCTGCCTTCCGCTTTTTTTCCCTTTTTAAACAAGAGATAAATCCCCGGAGCCCTGGAGCAGGAATTGCAGCCGTGGCTCCCGTGATCCGTGAGGAGTTTTCACAGCTTTCCTTTCAGCTGGAAAATTGCTCCAGTCGGCTGTGACCGGCTCGGGAAAAAGCTGAGGCAGCCTCATCCTGTCCTTCCGAGGGCACCTGCAGGAACAGGGACATCTTCCCAGCGCAATTCCCGCAGGCCTGAGGGCACTCATCCAGCTGGGAGTGGTGGTGATGGATTCGGGATAATTCGGGAGCTCTGCTGTGCTCTGGGAATGTCATTGGAGCGTTGTGGAGTTACTCGGATTTTTCCTAATTTTTTTTTTTTTTGGGATGCTGTGACTCGCAGCCAGACTTTTGGAGGCAGGAAGGGCCCGGCCCAGGAGCACATCCATCCCTTTGGAAGCTTTTGGAGACTCTGGGAATCATTTCAGTGCTTGGGAAGGGAAGGAACGGCGCTGGCATGGGGACAAGAGCCTTCCAAATCCAGTGCGGTCCCTGCTCTCAGCAGGAGGGGATAACTGCGCAATTCCAAGGTCACCGCTCCGGTGGGAATTTCCTGCCCCGGGGCATCCCTGTGGTGACAATGGCACCTGGCCCTGGGACCCCCCGGGCTCCATTTCCCATTCCCGAGGTGTCCCTGGCACCGCTCAGGGGGAAATGACCCCAAATGTCCCCAGGCGGCACCGGCCGGAGCGAGCTGGGGCTCAGCCAAGGGCTCGGCCCCAGCTCCAAGAACTTCCCTTCGGCATTATCCAAGGAAAAACCTTCCCGGGCCGCGCACGGCGGAGCTGTCAGACCCTGCTCAGAACCCCGCGGGTGCTGCCTCTAATCCCGGGAATGTCCCGGGAATGTCCCGGGAATGTCCTGGAAAAGCAGGGAGCAGTGGGGGGGCTGCTCCGCCCCTCGCCTGTGGCCTTGGACACACATCCTGCTTTTTTCCTTAAAAAAAGGGGATTTTTTTGGCTACGAGGAAAAGCTGGAGCTGCCCCAACCCTTCTTGTTGTGAAAGTGCCTCGGCACTTTTTGGCTCTGGAGCAAAAGCAGGTTTTTATTTTCCTGATCATTTCCAGAAGCGATTCTCTGGTAAGGGATTTGGGATAAGGCACGGAGGGACAGGACACAGGGAATGGCTTCCCACTGCCAGGGACAGGGAGGGATGGGATATGGGGAAGGAATTGTTCCCTGTGAGGGTGGGGAGGGGCCGGGACGGAATTCCCAGAGGAGCTGTGGCTGCCCCTGGATCCCTGGAGTGTCCCAGGCCAGGTTGGAGCAGCGTGGGATAGGGAAAGGTGTCCCTGCCATGGCAGGGGTGGGTCTGGATAAGCTTTAAGGTCCCTTCCAACCCGACCCATTCCAGGATTCTGGAATCCCGCGATCGGTGCGCCCTGCCCAGGCGGGAGGCGGACAGTCGGGATTGAGTTGTCTCGGATCCTCGGGAAGCCTCTCCAGCCGCGGTGCCATCACCCGAGCCGGGGGTGCCATGGCAAACATCAGCGAAAATAAATCTGCCTAATCCCGAGGAATGAACGGGAACAGCGGCAGCTCCGGGGAGATTAGGATCGAGTCTTGCGTTACAGCACTTGGAAGGGCCGGGATTTACTTGGAAACCGAATCCCATTAATTAGCATTCCGCTAATGGCACTTCTGGATAAATATAGAATTCCCTAATCCCAACGCGAGGCGCAGGTTGGCATATTTAGATCGCCGATATCAGAGTCATTAACGCCTCTCGGTGGGAAACCTATTCCCGGGCCGGGCTGGGAATGGGATTCTCCCGAGCCAATCAATCTTCCTAACGCCGCGGCAGAGCCCCGCGATCTTCAGCCACCGACTGGACGCGGCTTCCCAGAAATGTGCTGGCGTCCGCCGGAATTCCAGCCGGCGAAGGTCAGCTCGGCTCCGGGTGGGAACAGAGGATCCCGGGATGAGGATCGCCGCCGGATCCGCCGGGATGCGCCCCCCGATCCGTGTGTGTGTGTCCCTTCCCCGGGCACGTGGGGGGATAAATTTATCCGTGACGTTCCTCGGAACTTCTCCAGGGTTTGGTGGACTCCAGGAACATCAAAGGATGGGAAAGGGCTGCTGGAGCTGGGGAATTCGGAGAGCCTAGTGATTGTTTGGCACTAATTAACCCCTCGTTTAGGGGTGGTTATTGGCCTGATTAACCCTCCCCACCCCCACCTGACAGGAGGAGAAGGGAACACATTCCTATAAAACCTGATGGGCGGGAATTCCAGCGTGGAAGGAGAACGGGATCAGGACCATTCCCAAGAGCGCACTGTGCGTATTCTTCATGGAATTATTGATTGGATCTGAGAGGGAGCTCTTCCCTGGGAGGGTGGGGAGGGGCTGGGGTGGAATTCCTAGGGAATGGCTACCCCTGGATCCCTGGAAGTGCCCAAGGCCATGTTGGAGCAAGCTGGGACACTGCCGCTCCCCCTCCGCGTGCTGAGGCCTCCAAAAACACGGAATAAACTCCGGGAGGAGGGAAAAATGCTCGGAGCACATCAAGCTGGGAGAGCTGATTTGGAGAGCGAGCTTTGTGTTTGGGTTTGTTTTTTTTTATTTTTTTTTTTTTTTTTTGCAGCTGGGAGGTTTTGTTCCTCATAAAAGCTACACTTGGCTCACGGATTGGGAATAACACTTATCTCATGGATGGAGCCAGACGTGTGTCAGCCGCATTCCAGGGGCATGGATTCCCCGGCGTTATTCCCTCCTCTGATTTTGGGGGGTTTTTACCCAGCCTCAAAACCCCAAAGCCGATGCAGGTGGCAGCCGAAGGACTTTGGAATGTTCTCAATCCATAAAGTCACAAAATAAATAGGAAAAGAGCCTTGGAAGCTGCAGGAAAACCTGGGATTGAGAAATACATTTGATGGGAACAAATATAAATATGCATTTTTTTTTTCCATTCAAAAAGGAGGTGTGAGGGTGGAAAAATTCCCAATCCTAAAAAAGGCCGGGGTGATTTATTTGTCAGAGCCAGGCAGCTGGGGGCAGCTTTGGGTGGAATCCTCATCCCAAGGAAAAGGAACCAGGGGAGAAGATTCTCCGAGGAGGAAAGGCTTTAATGAGCTGCGGAGCCCTGATCACCCACGGAGAGCCGAGCTTAATTAGGAGCTGCTGAGATCTGAGCTTAATTAGGAGCTTGAGCCACTCCTGAGGTGTGCACAGGCTCGGCACCCCAGAAAGCGCCGGGATTCCCACCGGATCCCATCCTTTGGCTTCCCCGGGATGGAGAACGAGGCTGTGCCCACCAAAACATGGCCCAGATGCTCCAGGTGTCCCAGTTTTTCCAGGGTTCCCAGCTTTCCCAGGGTTCCCAGCTTTCCCAGGCATCCCAGCTTTTCCAGGGTTCCAGCTCTTCCAGGCATCCCAGCTTTTCCAGAGTTCCCAGCTTTTCCAGGTGTCCCAGCTCTTCCAGGTGTCCCAGCTCTTCCAGGTGTCCCATCTTTCCCAGGGTTCCCAGCTTTTCCAGGTGTCCCAGCTTTTCCAGGTGTCCCAACTTTTCCAGGCGCCCCAACTTTTCCAGGCGCCCCAGCTTTTCCAGGTGTCCCAGCTTTCCCAGGGTTCCCAGCTTTTCCAGGTGTTCCATCTTTCCCAGGTGTCCCAGCTTTCCCAGGGTTCCCAGCTCTTCCAGGTGTCCCATCTTTCCCAGGGTTCCCAGCTTTTCCAGGTGTCCCAGCTCTTCCAGGTGTCCCAGCTCTTCCAGGTGTCCCATCTTTCGCAGGGTTCCCAGCTTTTCCAGGTGTCCCAGCTTTCCCAGGGTTCCCAGCTTTTCCAGGTGTTCCATCTTTCCCAGGTGTCCCAGCTTTCCCAGGGTTCCCAGCTCTTCCAGGTGCCTGGGTGGCCAGGAATGAGGCTGGGAAGAGGGAAAAGCTCCAGAGAAGAGCCTGCACTTGCATTCCCTGCTGGTTCTCCACATTTCCAGCATCGTCAGGAATTCCCTGCTGCTCTTGCTGTCCAGAGCCCATCCTGGCTCCATTCCCAGCATCATCCCAGCTCCAGAGCTGCAATCCCAGTGCCTGAGGGGGCTCCGTGGCCATCGGGATCGGGATCGTGTAGGATCCTGCAGCCTGTGAGGGAGAAGCCGAGCCCTGATGTCCTTATGGATCCATTGGCTCCCGCAGTTCCTTTTCCCGCGTCTCTCCCAGGGGTGGAATTGTGGGTTTGGGTGGCCACAACCTCCCAGGCCACAAATTCCCATTTCCTTAAATCAGGGAATCACGGAATCCTGGAATGGTGTGGGTTGGAAGGGACCTTAAAGCCCATCCAGTCCTGACCCTGCCCCTCTTCCAGAGCCTCTCCACCCTCCCAGGGAGGAATTCCTTCGCTATTTCCAACCTCAACTTCCCCTCTTTCCCTTCGAACCCGCTCCAGCTCCCGAGGAAACTTCCGGGATTCTTCCCAACACATCCTCATTCCCGGAACTCCCCCGTGCGCACAGCCTCATAACGAGCGCTCACCAAACATCCGAAACCCAGGAAATTTATGGAGCATGACCCAAATTGAATTCTCCATTACAGCAGGATAATTGATTTTTTAGAAGAGAGATTAAATTTATTTTCCGCCTCACTAACGAACAGCCAGATTTCCCTTAATTGCTTGGAATGCAGAGTTGGGATGATTCATTAAAGCCGGAACATGCCTGGGTACATTACACTGTGACTAAAGCTTCCCTGCTTGGAGCAATTAAAGTGGAGAAATTCGGGATCTCACAAGGAATCGGAGGAAAAAATCCAGCTCGGGATGTCTTATTAAGCTCCTCAAGGAAAAACCCGCAAATTCCCGCCGTTCTGCAGGGAATCATTTGGGGATTTTTTTCCCTGCCTGGTGTTGTTTTCTGTCTCCGAGCCAGATTTGGTGCCTCGCTTCACAGTTTGATTTGATCAATCACAACATTTAGAGCCCGAATTGACAGCAGCCAGGAGACATCCCCGTACTCCGAGGGGAGGAATTTTGGGCGGAATCTCAGAACATTTGGTAATTATAGACACATTGCAAAAATAAAGGTAGCGACGGAGGAAAACAGGAGTGGAGAAGGGAGGAGGCTCGGAGCTGGCAGGGATAAATGAGGATTGTTTGGCACTTTTGGAGCAAATCCCACCCAGGCTCCGAGGGCTCGCGGAAAAAGCGGAGATGGATGCGGAGCCGAGTGCCGCAGGCTGCGGTGGACACAGGGAGAGGGGAATGGGATCCTTGGAAAACCAGAGGGATGGGCATCGCTGGCATCGCCCCACGGCAGAGGGCAGGGATAGGTGGGATTTTGGGAATATTCCCTGGGAGGGTGGGGAGGCCCTGGCACAGAGAAGCTGTGGCTGCCCCTGGATCCATGGAATGTCCAAGGCCAGGCTGGACAGGGCTTGGAGCGACCTGGGACAGTGGAAGGTGTCCCTGCCCATGGCAGGGGTGGCACTGGATGGGATTTAAATCCCAACCCATTCCAGGATTGGAGCAGCCTGGGACAGGGGAAGATGCCGTCAGGAAGGTGGGACTGGATGATTGAAGGTCCATCCACCCAAACCATTCCGGGATTATTCCTGCAGTCTCGGTTCCTGCTTAGTGCAGAGACCGCCTTGGAATCTGTGGAATCGCAGAGAGTTCAGAAAGTGAGGAAAATTCCCAGCCTTGGGATGGGCAGTGCCAGGGTGGCTCCTGTGGCCTGATTTCAGGGAAGAATTTGGGATGAGCAGCCGCTTTGGACCACGATTAGGGATTTGATGAGCAGTTTTCCTGGAGCAGGGCTGGAAGCACCCATGGCACTGGGATTAATGAGCATTTCCCAATGCAGGATCATTATTTCCTCCCTGCCCAGAGCCCCCAGGTCAGAAAATTCCAGCTGGATTCTGTCAGCAGCTCCCACAAACTCTTCCCGGGAAAAATGAGCCTTTAATTAGCAGGAGCTCCGAGGTGCCACTTTCCCAGACATCCCCTCAGCAGTGTTAATTAGGGAAAGGCTCAGCACGTGTGGGGTTTATCCCGGATTTTCCATGTCCTGCTTTTCCTGGGGTTTTGCTGGGCAGGCAGGCGGTGCCTGTGCACTGGGATGGGGTTATGGCCACCAGGCCCTGTTTTCTCCCATTCCATCCAAGATTTCTCATTCTGGATGCATCCATCTCCCTGCTGCCGCCCCTGGCCGTGCTCTGCAGAAATCCCGGGATTAAGGTTTCCACGGACCAGGATACAGTCATAATTTTAGAATCCATTTTTGCCACCCAGCTTTTGGATCTTGGATGGGAAGTTTGAAGGGGGAAAAGTGGTGAGGCTTTCCTGAGGTATGAATATGGATTCCCCATCCCTGGAATTGTCCGAGGCCAGCTTGGAGCAGCCTGGGATTGCGGAATGTGTCCCTGCCCATGGCACAGAGTGGAATGGGACCAGCTTTAAGGCCTTTTCCAACCCAAACCATTCCAGAATTCCTTGATTCATCCAAACTGGGAGGGTCTAAAACTGGGAAGCACCCGGGGATTGGCCCAGGAGCTGCTGGATCCATGGTGATGGATGCAGGGAGGGATCTCGGGATTTAAGCCGTTGGGGCGAAGAGCTGTGGGGTTTGAGGCAAATCCCTGGGATGTGCAGCAGGAGTGGGAATGAAGCGCTGATGTTTTTTCTCCTGAAATTTGGGATGTTCCTTCCCCACCCTGATCCCGGCGAGCTCCATCCCTCCTCGCTTCCCTTGGCTGCCTTAAAGGCTCCTGTGCTGCAGGATCCTGCGGGAATTCCATCTCCAGGAGGGAATAAACCACTCCGGGAGGAGCTGCGGAGGGATGACAGCAATTCCCGCGTGCCATCCCGATCCCAGGCTGTTCCTTTATTTTCGTGGAGATCAAGGGATGTGTCGGAGCGGAGGATCTGCCCTTTGTGCCTGCGCATCCCCCGGAGCTGTTCCCGGGAAAGGGGAGGTCATTAGGGAATAACGAATGGCTCCGCCCCGCTGGGCTGGCAGTGCTGGGAAGCCTCATTAGGGATAAGGAGGGAGGGAATCTGTGGCCTGCAGAGGCCAGAAAGTCATTAATTATGCTAATTAAGGGCAGCTTTCATCACCATAGACGGAGCCTTGCAGTTCCCCACCTCGGATCAGGATGGGCTCGTACCCAATTCCCTCTCCATCCCTAAAGATTCGTGATCCTGGTGTTTGCTTTGGGATTCCATGCCATTCCATGCCATGCCATGCCATGCCGTCCCATTCCATTCCATACCATTCCATTCCATTCCATTCCATTCCATTCCATTCCATTCCATCCCATTCCATTCCATTCCATCCCATCCCATCCCATGGATCCCATCCCATCCCATCCCATCCCATCCCATCCCATGGATCCCATCCCATCCCATCCCATCCCATCCCATCCCATCCCATCCCATCCCATCCCATCCCATGCCGCAAGAGCTCACCCGCGCTGAAGGAAGCGACAGCGGAGCTGCGATGCTCCGTGGAGTGTGGATAATGAAAATCCCAGGCCACGAGGCATCCACGGATAATAAAAGGAGATTCCCGAAACACTCCAGAGCACGAACCATCTGCTCGGCTGTGCCGGCCTAACAGCTCCGACTAATTTTTAATGCCGGCTTTACGACGGATCCGCGCATCAGCCCATCCATGCATACGGAAATCCGGGCTGGCTGCACTTTGCACGGAGCTGCCTGGCGAGGAATTTGTCTCCCGTTTTAATTCCTTTCCGTACATTAAAGGTGTAGTGGACCATGGAAGTGCCTCGTCTGTCCCCAAAGCGCCGGGGCTGCCTCCGCCTCCTCATCCGTGCGGAAAGCCGGGAGAGGCAGGAATGCTGCCTGGCGCAGGACTCGCTCGCCGAGCGCGCCGGGCCACCAGCAGCAAGCCCATTCCGTCAGGTTAATTAATTCTTATTAATTACGTCCCTTGGAATGTTCTGCGGATCGGTGCTGCCCGCTGGGGTTTGCAAGGAGAGCTCGGCCTTTTCTTTCCCGGGAAATCAGAGCAGTTGCTGGTGCTGGAAGAAGCTTCCAGGCTGCAATCTCGGCCAGGCTCTGGCTCTTTAATGAATTTTTTAACGACTTTATCGCCTTCCAAGCAGAATTATTTATTTATTTATTTATTTATTTATCTATCACTGTCCAAAAGTGGAACCGTTTATCCGAGCGAGCCCCAGATGTTTGGGATGGCACTGGAACAGGGTTGGATTTAGCTGGATCCAAACCTCGCCAGGGTTTTTGCGGAATTTTCCATGGAATTTTCCGCCTGGCTTGGCTCTGCGCCTCTCCTGATTCCCAGGAGGAGTGACCAGATTTCCAAGGTGAGCACCTCTTTTTTTTTGGCCCTGTTTCTTCAACTTTTCCCGTCTTTTTTTGGGGAAAAAAAGGGGAATAATGAAGGAAGCTCAGCCAGGGCTGGCATGGGCATGACATCATGTGGTGACATTCCATGGTGACATTCCATGGTGACATTCCTGTCCTCTCCATCACCTTATCCTTCTCCCCTCTATCCTGACACCTCTCTCCTGTCCGTCGTGTCTTCCCTCTCCCCTTCCACCACGGCGCCTCTGGAACATCACAGCTCCGAGTGATTTTCTTCCTGGGCCAGCTACAATCCCAGGATTTAACTTTTCCATGAAAACCTGTGCCAGGGCTTCGGGAAGGAGGGAGGTTTTTCCCAGCTCCCCTTTCTCCTCCCTCCCATCAGGCCTGGAATGGGCCTTTAATTAATTCCAAAGCCATTATCTGCTGACTCCAGGCCTTTGTTTTCTCTGGAAGTCACTCCTGAAGCCCTCGGGATTCCTCATCCCTCGGGGAGGAATGAGCTTCGCTGTAGTCTGGGAATTCGGCTTGGCTGGGCCTGGCGCTCCCTGTCCTGGTTTTACTCACGGATTGGCGGGACGGAGCCTTTTCTATGGAAAAGCCTAAGGAATGAGTAACCTGTCTCCTCGAGGATCCAGACGGGACGGATTCCACAATCCTTTTGGGATTCGTTGGGGTTTGAGCCAATAAACCACCAGCGCTGGATGGAGACGAGCTGAGGAGCGGCCGTGGATAAACCGGGATTTTAATGGGAATATCTACAAACCCCGGCTCACGTGGAAACTTCAATTCCAGTCTCCCTGTAAGAGAAAAGCCAATTAAAAATTCCCTAATGAGCCCGGGCGCGGTGGCTGAGCAGAAGGGAAGAACCTCCGAGCAGCAAATCCATTGCCAAGGACGGAAAACCCTCCAAGTGCAACGTGTTACCGGGAAAATGTCACTTCATTGGATGCTCCCTCCTCTCGCTAACGAGCTCTTGGGTTAATTTTAGCTTTTCCGCTGCATCCCAGCCCCGTTGTTTCTGTGGATCTCAGCTCCCTCCTCGGTGGGAATTTTCCCTTTAGCTCCCGATGGGAACGGGGCCGTTCTCCCATTCACTCCCAGTGGGAATGGGACAATTTCCCATTAACTCCCAGTGGGAATGGGGCCTTTTTCCCATTAACTCCCAGTGGGAATGGGGCCTTTTTCCCATTAACTCCCAGTGGGAACGGGACCATTTTCCCATTAACTCCTGGTGGAAATGTGGCTGTTCTCCCACCAACAGCACCAAGAGCGAGTCCAGCACTGCAAACCAAGCAATGGAAGGGGTTTGGTCTCTCCCGTTCCCGATTTTCCAGTGGGACATTAAATACATCCCTGTCCCTTCCGCCAGCTGCTGCCTGTGCCTTCCCTGCTCCCAGAAAGCGGAGCCTGCTTTGGGGAATTCCTCACAGCTGGCCTTGTTCGTTCAGGAAAATATTTATCCGAGGTGTCCTTTGGAGAGGGAGCCTTGCTGGGAGGCTTCCCGAGGAGCTGGGATTGCCGGGATGCCCTCCACGCTTTCCGTGGGTATCCCGGAGTTTGCAGGCCGTGTTTCCAGCAGCCATGGGAAAACAGCAAGGTGGATGTTCCATCCCGCCCAGTTATACCTGGAACAATCAGACTCGATCCTAATTAGTGCTCTGGGATCCTGGAAGCATTCCTGCCCTGCCCTCACTCCCTGGACATCCCCGGGAGCTGCGGGATGGCGATTCCAGCCCCACCGGCACCATGGACACTCCTCTTTCCGTAATTCTGTTAATTGTTGGCACTCCCGGTGTGTCCTCAATCCATTGGTTACACTTCCAGGGATCGGAGGCAGCAATAAATCCCCACACGGTCTTCCAGAGGCTCATCCCGGTGCTAATTCCATGGGAGCGAGGATCCCCCGGGGCCGCGCCTGCAGAGCGCTGATAAGGGAATCGGCTTTGGCGGCCACGCCAGAGGTGAAATCCAAAGATCCCGAATATTTCGGGATGTTTATCCGCAGTAATCAGCTCTTCCCCTGGATGTCCCCGGGAAAGCCTGGATTGTGCTCCATGCCCGGGGGCAAACAGCTCTCATTAATATTTCACATTTTCCTTTTTTTTTCTTCCCTCTTTTTTTTTTTTTCCTGCTCCCAGAGCCTTGCTAGAGAGCGCCGGGATATTTTCCCACCTCCCGTGTTTGCCTGCTCCAGTAATCATTGGATTCAATCACTCGGGCGATGTTTTTATGGATTAATAACGGGCACTTTGGAGAGCTGGGAGCTGCAATCTGTACAACCTTAATGAGCACCGTGGGGACTCAGTGCCGTGGTTTCCCAAATCCTCTCCGCTCTTCCCTCTAAATCATTCCCTGCTCTGGATGGCTCTCCTGTCTCCAGCACACCTGGCTCCCTGCTGGAAGTTGTCCCAATTAATTTTTTTTTCCTGTTTTCTATTTTTTCTTCCCCTTTCCTAAAAGCTCGGCTTTGTCAGCGCTGACAAAATGTTTGTCTTCGCTGCCTCGTCGGTGTTTGCTCGGCCGAGATGGAGCTCCAGGGTAGGAAATCTCTGCTCCTGGATCTGGGAATGATGGCATTGGAGCATTTTGTGGATTGGGGAGGGGGTTTGGCTCCGGGTGACACAACCGGAGTGAGGGGACACCAGCAGGGTGGGCACTGTTCCATAGGATCATGGAATCATGGGATCCTCTAAGATCGTCGAGTCCAACCATTCCCAGCACTGCCAAGGCCACCCCTGATGATGTCCCCAAGTGCCACATCCACATGGATTCCAGCCCCTGCAGGGACGGGCATTCCCTGTGCCGGGGCTGGATTTCCTCTCGCAAGAGCCATGGAACAAAACCAAGGATCCTGAGGGACAATTCCATGAAAAAGGGATCCCTTCCTCACTGCGTTTGCAAAGCAATCCGTGGGAAGCAGCAGGCGGACGTGGGGAGAGCTCAGTGCCCACCCTGGGGACAGCGCAGGGATGAAAATCCCTGGGATCCCTGAAATCCCCGGGATGCTCCTCGGATCTTTGGGATTTGGTGATCAGCAGCTGGAGTCTCCTGGCGTGAGGTCTCCTTTGGGTTTGTCCCCCCAGGCTGCTCCAGAGCCTCTGGGATCATCCGCAGGCTCCCACGCTGCTCATTCCTGGTATTTTTACCCGAGGCCTGAGCCAAGGACGAAGGACAAGGCCTGGACAATGTCTCCTCCTCCTCCAGGCTCTGCCCACGCCTGCCTGGCAGGGATGGAGCAATTCCCGGAGCAATTCCTGAAGAATTCCTGCCTGTTTTCCTCCGGGCAGCCCAGGCAGAGCCAGCCCTGGCAGTGACAAACGCGCCTTGCCGAGCATTCCACAGGTGCCTGGTTTATTCCCAACCTCCTCCATAGGAAATCTCCCGGCGTTTCCGAGCAGACCCAGCTCTGGCTTCTCCGCCTCTCTGTTTATTTCCCAGCATTTCCAATCACTTTTCCGAGGTCTGTTCTCAGCCTGCAGCCATTCCAGAGCCGTGGGATGCAGCTCGGGGTGAGTAATGAGGAATTTATGGAGCCTTGGCTCCGAGATTTCTCCGGCCAGACGAGCTCCTGGCGTGTCGGGACAGAGGCGTGGGGCAGCACCAGCCCATCCCTGCTGGGCTCAGACTGGGAGAACTGGGAGGATAATCCTGGGATTTGCAGGGATGTGCCGCTGGGAAGCTCATGGGAAAGGAATTCCCCCAAACAAGGTCTGGCTGCTCACCTTTCCCAGCGAGCCAGGAGCTGGGCAGTGATTCCCGTCTGGGTTTGTGGCCGGTGTGATCCAAACTTGGAAAGGAAGAGCAGATTCCTGCTGGGATGGGGCTGGAGAGGGGCGCTGGCTGCAGCAGGATCGTGGAATCATGGAATGGTGGAGTGTCCTGAGCTGGAAACGACCCACAAGGATCATCGAGTCCAACTCCTGGCCCTGCACAGGGCAATCCCAAAAATCCTCCCTGACCATCCCGATCCCTTTCCTGCTCCTTCCCTGCCCTCACCTCCAGCTCTCCTGGCTGATTTTCCCTTTGAATTCCTCTCCCTTCCCGAACAATCCCGACACTGATCTGGATTTTGGCAGCCGGCGGCAGCTGCTGCATCCCATCCCATCCCATCCCATCCCATCCCATCCCATCCCATCCCATCCCATCCCATCCCATCCCAGGGCTCCTAAAGCTGCCCGGCCCCGATCCCAATCCCGATCCCGATCCCGATCCTGGGGTTTGGGGCGCTCAGACCGACCCTGGCTCTCTTCAGCCCCCGGCACAGGACAATGGATGGCAGTGGGGCATTGCCAGTTCCTGGTGCCATGCTCCGGGAACAATGGGTGGCTGTGCCCATGGAATTGCCGCTCCAGTGAGGAGCAAAACGGGACAGGATTTCATGGATGGGGGCAGAGGCAGCGGGGCTGGGTTTCTCCTGTCTCTTAAACAGAGAAATATATTTTCATATATAAGTTTATAGATATTAATATATACTTATTTTTATATGCATAAAATATATAAATATATTTTAATAAATAATTTTATATATAACTATGTATTTTATCTATGTTTAATATCTTTTAAAATGTAAGTGCATAGATATATACATATTATATATATTTTAATATGTAAGTTTATATATAAATATATACTTTATCTATTTAAAATAGTAATGTATTTTATATGCAAGTTTATATATAAATATATCTTAATATATTTATAAATATATTAAATATGCTTATATATAAGATATAAGCATATTTTATATATTAAAATATTTATATATTTTTATATATTAAAATATATTTTAATATTTGTTTATATTTTAATATTTAATTTAATATACATGTAATATATAATCTGTAATATATAAACACTGAAATATATTTTAATATATAATATATGTATATTATATATGCATAATATTTATTTTTGTATCTATATAAAATATATGTATCTATATAGATATATTTTTATATTTCTATGTTTTATATAGAAATACCTATTTTTATTATAAATATATTTTTATATGTGCATAATCATAGAATTTTGGAACGGGTTGGTTGTTTTCTTCCAGGGAGGCTTCCAGGGATGTGCAGAAATTTTTCCTTCCTCCCCACGTGGGCCCAGGCGGGACAGGAAAGGAGCTGGGGTCAGGGCTGGCATGGGGCAGATGCACAGTCCTTTCCCGAGGATTTTTCCCCGCGTTAGTCCATCCAGATTCCCACCGGGAATGGGCCCGGCGCTCATCGCCTCATTCCCGCTCCTCATCCCGACCCTGCGACCTTCGGAGGAGCGAGCCGGGACCCGAACCTCCGGAATTCCACAGATCATCCCCGCGGCCTCCTGTCCCCCACCCCCGGGGACATCCAGGGTGACACTCGTGCCCTGCTGGCCCCGCCGTGGCCTCTCCGCACGGGGGGGAGGCAATGCTTCCCTCTGTCTCGCCATCCCGGGGAGCAGCCTCGGGATTTCGGGAATGCTTTGGGAGAGCCACACCGGAGCCACCCCGAGCTGCGGGGAGGGAATTGGGGACATAAACTGGGGGCTGGGGGATGTTCCCTTCCCTGTCCCAGCAGGATGAGGCCACCGGGAGCTGAGGAATGCGGCAAAACTTGCGAGGAGGGGGGAGAAATTAATAATTATCCAAAGCGCATCCCTATCACAGCTCATCGAAATATTCCCGAACTCCATCCCGGGCTCCTTTCTTCTTCCCGCCTCCAGTAAGTGCTCGAACATCCCTTTAAAAATTAAAGGAGGAGGGTTCTGGAAGAGATAAGGGATAATTGCCTGGCTTTGACTCCGGCATTGATGTGGAAATAGGATTGGAATTACTCACTCCGGTTGAAAGGTTAGTTGAAGGTTATTACAGGAAAATTGTTATTCATCCATTTTTCCTGTGCCGCTGGATAGCCCCAAAGATTAAACCCGGGCGGTGCATAATGACCCATCACGGCGGACAATGGTGGGAATAATCTCCAGAGGCTCCCGGGAGCGGCGCGGAGCCTTCCCTGAATAATTCATGGCTCCGCGGCCATCCCTCCCCGGCAGATTACACGGGAGTTTTCTTTGGGAAGAGATCGTTTAAAGGGGCTTTAAAAACCACCGCGCTTTTGAACGGAAGTGGAATTACCGGCGGCGTTCCCGAGGTTTGTTTATGCCTTCATAAATCTCCTTTCCCGCTGACCTTCGTGCCATGGGAACAAAACGCCGCGGGATAAAGGGAGGCTTTGTTTGGGATGGAGCTGGAGGAGCTCCCGTGGGGCTTTTCCTGCTCCGGGCAGAGACAAAACGGAGCTGTTCGGTCACCTGGAAGGAGAAATTCCTGCTCTCCCAGCCCTCAACCCCCCGGATGGCCCCCCAGCCCCCTAAAATCCACCAGGAATTATTTCCTGCTTTCCAGGGGGAGGCTGATGGTGTTTCTCATCCCTCAGAGAATCCCATCTCATTCCCCAAAGTCCCGTCTGGCCCAGCAGCGGTTTCATTCCCAGCTCCAGAGTGAGGAGGATGCTCAGGCCATCCCTGGATCTCCTGAAAACCAGGAGCCATCTGGGATGTCATTTCCCACCGCTCCTCTCCCTCCTCCAGCCCCAAATCCCGGCCTGCCTCCGCTTAATCCTTTAATTTCACCTCCTCCAAGAGCTGTTATGCTTCAAAAGCTGATTGTTCGTCAAAAATCCCAGGATTTCGGGAGGTTTAGGGGTGTGGGACACACAGGCCTGGCATTGCTGGGAGCTGGGACAAAAATATCCTCAATAACAACTGATATTTAGTTGAACACGTCATCGTTATCAGATCTCAATTAAATCCTAATTAAAGCTGCTCAGAGACAATTTTTCAGCGAGGAAGATGAGGAAGGTTGGTGTTGCTGCAGCAGGATGAGCAGGTAATCCTCTGGATTGGGAATTTGGGGGTTTATCTTCATTTTGGGCAGCTTTATCCTGGTTTTGGACAGCTTTCTCTTCATTTTGAGCAGGTTTATCTTGACTTTGGGCATGTTTAATTTTGGGCAGGTTTATCTTAATTTTGGACAAGTTTATCCTGATTTAGGATAGGTTTGATTTTGACCAGGTTAATCCTGATCTTGGACAGGTTTATCTTCATTTTGAGCAGGTTTATCTCAACTTTGAGCAGGTTTATCCTGATTTTGGACAGGTTTGATTTTGACCAGGTTTATCCTGATTTTGACCAAGTTTATCCTGATTTTGACCAGGTTTATCCTCATTTTGGGCAGGTTTATCCTGATTTTGGACAGATTTGATTTTGACCAGGTTTATCCTTATTTTGGGCAGGTTTATCCTGATTTTGGACAGGTTTGGGGCTCTGAGCAAAGCCGGGAGCAGCGAGAGGCCGCAGATCCCGGAGGGAAGTGCTCCCTGGAAGCTGTGGCTTTCCCTCAGCTTTTCCTCCTCCTCTCCATCATTTCCAGGCTTCCCTGGAAGCTCCACGTGGGCGGCTGGGGGAGGTGATTACACAGCGAGGTGAGAGAGAGCAAATATTTGCGGTGATTCAGTCCCCGGGACGTGCCCGCACTCCCTGGGGACAGCGAGCCTCAGAAATATTTACCTTTTCGGATCTGTGGGCTCCACTCGGAGTGAAGGACGGAAAGGCCCTGGAGCAGCCTCGGACACAGCTGGAGAGGGCAGGCTCGGACCTGGAAAAAGGGAGAAAAGGGAAAAGGAGGCACTGTGCTGCCAGCCATGGGATTTCCCTGGATTTCTTCCGGCTTTGCAACAGGGATCTGCAGGAAAATGTGTGGGAGAGATGCTGGTTGTGATTGGCACCTTCCCGTGGAGGAGGGGATGGCACTGGGGCAGGAAAACTCCCGGAGTTGCTGTGGATCCAGAGGATTGTGAGCTGTGCCCCCTGAAGGACGGGTGACTCCTTCCTGGTGTCACCTGCTCGGGAATCGCCGAGTCCTGGGATGGTTTGGGTGGGAAGGGACCTTAAAATCCATCCCATGGGCAGGGACACCTCCCATGATCCCAGGTCACTCCAAACCCTGCCCAGCCTGGCCTCAGTCATTCCATGGATCCAGGGGCAGCCACAGCTTCTCTGGGAATTCCATTCCAGGGCCTCCCCATCCTCCCAGCCAGGAATTCCACCCCAAAATCCCGTCCACCCCTGCCACTTCCCTGGGCTGTTCCATGCAGGGAGCCCCGGTTGCCCTGGCCCTTGGATCTGCCTTTTCCCATGGAAAGGGAAATCCTGGAGCAGCGCTGAAGGGCTCTCTGCTGGAGTGTGGAGATGAAGTGGCTCCTCCAGCCCTGCCCCATCCCAGAATTAATGGGGAAGGATTTTCCTGGGGAATGGAGCAGGGGCCAAGCTGCTCCTCCCTCCCCTCCAAGGGAGAAGGGCTTGTTAGAAATAATTCTGGAGTTTAAGGATGTGAACGAGGACTTTTATGGATTTAGCAGGAAGCTCCAACCTCATTTTCCACCAAAGCTTGTGTCAATAAATCATTTTTTAATTATAAGCTCCAATTATCAGCTAAGCTCAGCTTAACGATCTCCGGAGCGATTCCTCCTTCCGAGGCCCAGCAAGACACTTCTCCCCCTTCCTTTGGAGCTGCTGCTATTTTTTCCCAGCTCCTGGAAAATCCCCCCCAGTGAAACCCAAGCCTCTCCTAAATCAGGGGCTGCATCCAAAGGCACATCCAAGGGCCGTGGCTCGGTTCCACCCCTGCTCCAGGACACGAGCCAGGGGTTGATTTAGTGCTGTCTCCGGGATCAGGGCACATTCCCGAGCGTGCCCTGGTGCTCCCAGGAGCGCTCAGGTGCCCCAGGAGTTATTTCAGGATTCGGGACATGTGGCAGTGCTGGTGAATCCCTGGGAGAAGGGGCTGGGTGGCTTCAGCAGATGGATCCAGCAGATCCCTCATGTTACCTTTCTGTTGCCTGCACTCCAGGATCCTTCCCATTCCTCAGGGAATCATCCAAGCCTGGGAGAGATGTGGAAAATCCATGTGTGATGGATTTGTGTTGGTGGTGAAGGAGCTGGGGCCATGGGGCCTTTCTTCTGCTCCAGGCAGAGACAAATCGGAGCTGCTGGATCACCTGGAAGGAGAAATTCCTGCTCTCCCAGCCCTTGGTGCCCTGGATCCCTCCCCTAAATCCACTTAGGGCCTGCCCACCCTCACATGGAACAATTCCTTCCCAATATCCCATCCAGCCCTGCCCTCTGGCACTGGGAACCATTCCCTGTGTCCTGTCCCTCCATCCCTTTTCCCCAGTCCCTCTGCAGCTCTCCTGGAGCCCTTCAGGCCCTGCCAGGGGCTCTGAGGTGTCCCTGGAGCCTTCTCCTCTCCAGGGGAACATCCCCAGCTCTCCCAGCCTGGCTCCAGAGCAGCTCCAGGATTTCCTTGCGCTGAGGCTGCCCAGCAGTGGGAGCAGAGGGGTGCGGGGCCCGGCCGAGGGAGGGATGTTGGTTTTTTGGGATGTGCTCCCTTTCACTGGCGGGTGTCCTCCAGCCAGGCGGGAAATCGGCTCCGTGTCCCGGCGGGATGGGGTCAGCCCAGCCCCGCGTGGCTCCCGAGGATTCCCGGGATGGCCCTGATGGGGAATCCCAGCTCCAGCCAGGCTGTGTGGATGGATGGGAACGGCCCAGCCCCGGCTTTTCTCTGGGCTTAATGGGGTGGCTGCAAATGGCCCTGGAGGAGGGAGGGGGAAGCTGTAAATCAGGTTGGGATGAAATAAATAAATTTTGGGATGAAAAGCCTGTGGAGTGGGAATGTTGTTAACCCCAAGCTTTCCAGAGGGGCTGGCACAGGCCGGACTGGGGATCTGGGGGCATCGGAGCCAGCTCCCAGATTGGGGTGGAGCCGGGTGGGATGAGTGGGATTGGGGCATGTGTGGGATGAGAGGGATGTGGGGAGCTGTGGGAATTCTCAGGAATGGGATGCTTCCCTCAGTGAGGCCCGGGGTCTGTCACAGCCCTTCCAGGGTAGAGCCTTCCCTGGAAGTGTCCAAGGCCAGGCTGGACGGGGCTTGGAACCACCTGGGATAATGGAAGGTGTCCTGCTTCAGCTCCCAGCTCCATCGGCTCCATCAGCTCCATCAGCTCCTGGCTCCATTGGCTCTTGGCTCCATCAGCTCCCAGCTCCATCAGCTCCCGGGTCCATCAGCTCCATCAGCTCCATCAGCTCCATCAGCTCCCAGCTCCATCGGCCCCCATCTCCATTGGGTCTTGGCTCCATCAGCTCCATCAGCTCCCAGCTCCACCAGCTCCATCACCTCCCATCTCCATCAGCTCCATCAGCTCCATCAGCTCCATCAGCTCCATCGGCTCCTGGCTCCATCAGCTCCTGGCTCCATCAGCTCCTGGCTCTCCCATCCCACCCAGCTGCTGGCTGGATCAGGGCTGGGAATGACAGCAGAGTTCGGGAGGAGCTAACAGGCCAGGAAAAGAGGAGATAAATGGCTCTGGAATGCTCCGGCCCATTCATCCCCAGCCACACTCAATGTACCACGAATGATTCCTTAGGGAATGGAGCTGGGAACTGAGCTGTGCCTTGGTCATGTCTGCTGAGCATCCTGGGATTTTCCTGTAGGAACGGTGCATCTCCTCAGGGTGGATCAGTCCCTGCAGGAGACAGATCCCAGGGCATCGTCCAGGTGCTTCCTGGCCTCTGCTCCTGGTGTGTCCCTGTGCATCCAGCGTGGATCCAGAGCGTGCATCCAACACGTGCACCCAATGGATGTATCCAACACGGGCATCCAATGGATGTATCCAACACGGGCATCCAGTGCAAGTTTCCAGTGGATGTGTCCAACACGTGCATCCCATGCATGGAATTAACAGACACATCCCCCCTGTGTGTCCAGCACGTGCATCCCACCCATGTTCCAGCAGGGAATCCAACCCCTGCGTCCCACCCGGAGCGCGCCCCAGCGCAGGGTCCTGCAGCACTCCCCCCTCCTCATCCGCAGGCAGGCAATCGCTGCCCTCCTGCCGTTTCCAACCTGCCTCCCACCTCTCCGTGCCCAGATTTCCTCCCTGGCTGTGCTGGGAGAAGGATTTCATCCCCCGGCAGGGTCACGCCGAGGGTAACGGCATTAGAGCGGCTCCAGGACGGATGGCGCTGTTGGAGCAGAGCTTCCCTGCCATTTATCCTCTGGATTTCCCTCCTCTGGATTCATCCTCTCTGCCCCCGGGCTGGGAGACAGCACAGATAGATTTTCTACGATCCTTTCTTTTCCATAAAAAATATTGGATGGCGGTATTGACAGAGCCCCGGGTGTAAAAGGACAAGGAAATATTTCCAAATGGCTTCTCTGGCAGCTGGGAATTCCAGCTCCTGTCGCTTATTGACCTCTAATTGTTTCCAGTAGGAGCGGGAGACAGGAAGATCAATAGGGATGGGAGGGAGTTAAAACCCTCCCGGTGCACTTAGCTGGAGTTAGGAACTGCTGAATTCATCTTCCCGGGGTTTCCAGTTGTAATTGGAACACTGGGATTGCTCCGCGTGCTGGATGCCGCGCAGGGCATTAATTCCCTCCCCTGTGCTGCTCCTCACCTGCTCCTGGGGCTCGGGTCAGCCTCGTGGTCCTCCAGCCACCCTTCCCTGCTGCGTTAGGAATTCAGGAGACCTAAATCCAGGTGGGATTTCACAGGAGCGGGAGGATTCTGGTGGCTGGAATGACACAAAAAAGAAGGGACGGATAAGTTGGGTTGACACACCAGGATATGGGAGAGGATGTGGGAATGTTGAGAGTGGGGGTCTGGAAAAATCCAGGAGAGGAGCCTGGGGATGGAACTGGATTTTCCCACAGGGAAGTGGCAGGCCGGGAAGGACAGGGATGCTCTGGGGGATTTGGGGTGGGGACCAGGTGGTCGTTACCGATCCCGTCCCCTCCTGGCCGCCAGTGCTTTCCTGGGAATCGCGCTCCTCCGGGAGCCGGTGGCGGTGCCGCAGGTGCCGGTGGCGTGCGCGGTTCCCGACGGAAGCTCCCAGCGCTGCTGTCACCGGGAATCACGGCCCAGCCCTAATCTGTCATTAGCGCGTTCAGCACTAATTGCTGGCAGGGTGCCACGCGCCTGTTTTCCCATTTTAACAAAACATTTATGCATGGAAGATTTAATGCCAGGTATCAGGCATATCATTGTAAATTTACCACTAATTAAGCCTAATTAAAATAATTAAATGGCTGCGGAGTCACAATGTGAATGAAAATCACATTTCCTCTCATGTGCTCGCCCCTTTCCTCTCCGGCCTCACTCCGGCTTCCCGACACAAATATTCTCCCATTCGGATGCGGGAAGAGGGGATTTCATCCCAACCACAACGCTGGGATTCGGGGGGAAGTTTTTCAATTCCAGGACCTCTGGAGATTTTCCTTTCTGGGGATGAAGAATGGACAGTTTGACAAATCTGTTCTGCGGAGCTGTTGCATATTCATCACTGCTCAGATTTTTAATCCAGGCCTCTGTCGGAGCCTTGGCACCACAAACGCCTGGGCCGTGAATAATGGATGGGATGGGATGGGATGGGATGGGATGGGATGGGATGGGATGGGATGGGATCCATGGGATGGGATGGGATCCATGGGATGGGATCCATGGGATGGGATCCATGGGATGGGATGGGATGGGATGGGATGGGATGGGATGGGATGGGATGGGATGGGATGGGGATGGGGATGGGGTTGGAATGTGAGATTGCTCCTGGCACCACCTGGCACTCCAGATGTTTGGGTTCCATGTGATCGTCATCATCATCATCCTGCCATGACATCATCATTATGCAGTGACATCATCATCCTCCTACTGTGACATCATCCTTCTGCCATGACATCATCATTCCACTATGACATCATCATCCTGCCATGACATCACCATTCTGCAGTGACATCTTCATCCTCCACCACGACATCATTCTCCCTCTGTGACATCATCTTCCCACCATGACATCATCCTCCGCAAGACATCATCATCCCCTCACAACATCCTCCCCCGTGACATCATCAACCTCTCACCATGACGTCATCATCCTTCTGTGACACCATCCTCCCCGTGACATCATCACCCTCTCTCCATGACATCGCCATCCTTCTGTGACATCATCCTCCTTCCGTGACATCATTATCCTGAAATGACGTCGTCCTTCTGTGACATCATCATCCATCATGACATCATCCTCCCATCATGACATCATCCGTGGCTTCCCATCCCCCATTTTCTGGGAATGCCATCCTTCCCCAAGGGACACCGCCACCAGAGCCCCTGCCCAGGTGTGCCCAGGTGCCCAGCTGTGCCCAGCTGTGCCCAGTGCCCCCTCTCTGTCCCCATGCCCCCCTCGCAGCTCCAGCTGCTCCCACGGGATCAAACATTCCGCTTTTCCTTGGATTACTGTTTTTTTGCCCGGGAATTTGAACCCCCGTGCATTCCCAAATCCTTGGGCAAACAGAGCCGTTTGTCTCCGTGTTTGCTCATTTCATCCCAAATATTTGCCTGCCAAGCAAACGCTGTCTCCCGGGATGTGCTATTAATGGGATAATTAGGCAGCCGCTAATGAAAAGGATTCCTGGGAATTATGGCAGGATTTGTTTTGGCATTCGGAGGCTGGAGTGCTCCAATCTACCTGAGAGTTAATTAGTTAATTAGTGCTGGTAGAACACACCTGGAAAAATAGGGCAGCTAATGAACCTTCCGGTTTCTTTTTCCGGGTGCCTGTGGAATGCATTTTTCCATGGGATATTTGGGAAGAAAACAAAATCCTCTTTCTCTCAGCTTTCCACAGGTTGGGGTGGGGGGTTGGAATCTTCAGGAAAGGCTCAAATCCCAGCGATTTGGGGTGTCCCGATCCTTTTGGGGTTTCCCCGCTGCCGCTTTGGGGCTTTGGCCGAGAGCAGTGGGAACGGCTGTGGATTTTCCGGATCTTTCCCGGTTATGTAAGCCCTCCCTGGCTCCCGCTGCGCTCCGGGTGCCGCCGTTGGTGACGAACCCCGCGATGATTAATTAGGAAATTACATTTATATAACCCCTAATCCCTGTCCGGGCCTCGCTGGGGGCAGAGCAGGGCTCGGGAATTACATCCCGATTAGCTCTGAGCCCGAGAAAACTCCGAGCTGGAATTATTTCCCAGGCACAAATCGTCCAATTGGACCAATCCAGGGGAAAACAGCCAAAATTCGGCTTTTTGGGATTTTATTTCCCTTAATTCCCTCCTTCCACAGCGCCTCGGAGGGGCGAGAGCTCCGCGTAGCCGGAGCTGATTCCGGCTGAACGTGGCCTTCGGTTTTCCCGACAAAATTGCTTTTATCCTTCCCAACATGTGTTCCCAAAGATTAGAGGGCTGTAATCCCACACAGTTTAATCCGGGGGGGCTTCGGGAGAGGTCGGGAACGGCGGCCCCAAAATCCCCCCCGGGCTGGGGCGGGATCGGGAATCCTGTTTATTGAATTAGAAAGAACCTTAAGGGATAAAGGATCGGGAAGGAGGGATTGGAATGCTTGGGGGGATTTGGGGGAGCCGGGCGATCACAACAAATCATTTTAAAAGTGTTTGGGTGGATTTGGGTTTTTGGTTTGTTTTTTTTTTTTTTGGAATGTTGACTGGAAAATAGGCCATGGCTCCAGATGGAGCCAGATCCCAACGTTATAAAGGACACGTTTTCCCTGTAATTATTGGGACAAACTCAGGAGGAAGCCTCAAGGCTTTGGGAATGCTCCATTAACAGACAAAGAGCCCTGCATGGGAATTTTGGGATAAATCCATCCTGGAAGGCAGAGGGAGCCGAGCACATCCTTTGGAATGTCCGTCAGGAGGAGGTGAAGTTCCTGACAATATTTGGGATAGGCAAGGAAAGGACTCGAATGCTATGAATTCCCTCTGCTCCAGGGATTTTGGGATGATCCAGTGGGGCCGGAGCTCTTCCTGGCTGGTGATGGGATCCGGCAGGAGCGGAATTAATTCCAGGGCCGGGATTTGCTGGAGGGGATTTGCACATCCTAACCAGTCCCATTGTCTGGGATAACTCCTGTTGTCCTGGGATAATTCCTGTTGTTCTGGAATAATTCCTGTGGTCCTGGGATCTTTTCTGTTGTCCTGGGATAATTCCTGTTGTTCTGGGATAATTTCTGCTGTTCTGAGATAATTCCTGCTGTCCTGGAATAATTCCCACTGTTCTGGGATAATTCCTGATGCCATGGGATAATTCCTGATGCCATGGGATAATTCCTGCTGTTCTGGAATAATTCCTGCAGTCCTTGGGATAATTCTTGCCCTTCTGGGATAATTTCTATTGTCCCAGGATACTTCCTGCAGTCCTGGGATAATTCCCGCTGTCCTGGAATAATTCCAGCTGTCCTGGGATAATTCCCGCTGTGCTGGGATAATTCCTGCTGTCCTGGGATAATTCCTGCTGTCCCGCTCCCTAAGAGGATTGGGTGGATTAAACGAAATCATGAGACACGCTCCACGAATTCCAGCCCAAATCTGATTTTCTCCCTGGAATTAGGGCTAAAACATTGGGAATGGGAACATTTCCCCCGGCTGCTACAAAGGGTGCATTCCCAAAGGGTTGGCTCTGGATTCCCAGCTGCTTCCTTGGTGTCTTCATTCCCAGGGGGCTCGGCAGGATTTGGGATCAGCCCTGGCCGGAGCAGGAATCTCTGCTGGGACATGAGGACACTGCGGGTCCAGGGCTCCCGGCTGGGGCTGCCTCCTGGATCATCGATATCTTCGATATCATCAATATCCTTGATATCCTTGATATCCTCGATATCCTCTATATTCTTGAAATCCTCGATATCCTCAATATCCCCAATATCCTCGATATCCTCAATGTCCTTGATATCCTCGATATTCTTGATATCCTCACTATCCTCACTATCCTCAATATCCTTGATATTCTTGATATCTCAATATTCTCAATATTCTTGATATCCTCAATATCCTCAGTATCCTCAGTATCCTCAATATCCTCAATATTCTTGATATCCTCAATATCCTCAATATCCTCGATATTCTTGATACCCTCAATATCCTCGATATCCTCGATACCCTCGATATCCTCAATATTCTTGATATCCCCAATATCCTCTGTCCTTCGGATCTGCAGGAAGCAGGACTTCGGGGAGGTTTTCCCCATTGTTTTTGCGTTTCCTTTCCGGGGCCGCCGCCGCTTCCATGGGAAGCCCGAGGGATTTGTGGCCTCTCCAGTTTGATTGTGGATCCCAATCTTTATCCGCCACAGGCTCAGGACTGACGTGGAAATTACACTGCAAACAACGGATCGATATTTATGGATTAGCGCCGATCCGAGCTGTCCCGGGATTCTGGCTCCCGGCAAACGGCACAATGGGGTCAAGGTCAAGGCTTTGTCTGATGAGAGATCGGCACCGACAGGAGCTGCCAGCCGGGCATTGACTTCCTAATGGGAATGCATTTATGGCCAGCATTGAGCCACGGATGGAGCTCCCGCCTCATCTTCCCTGCCATTTTCCCGCTGAAAATTGGGGATAATTCCAAGCCCCGAGCCTGGAAAAATCCGGGAGGAACACTCGGCTCCTCACACAGCCCTGGTTCTCCAGTGCTGCTTTTCCATGGGGAAAGAGCTCCTTGGAGGGGATCAACACTTGGGAAATTCTTCCTGGACTCTGAGAATCCAGAGGAGCCGGGATCATTCCTGAACCCCTTAAAAACTTCCTGGGTTGGGCTTGGGATCATCCCTGCACCCCACAACCCTTCCATGGCTGGATTTGGGATCATCCCTGAATCCCTTAAACCCTTCCCGGGCTGGATTTGGGATCATCCCTGCACCCCATTACCCTTCCATGGCTGGATTTGGGATCATCCCTGAATCCCTTAAAAACCTCCTGGGCTGGATTTGGGATCATCCCTGCAACCCATAACCCTTCCCGGGCTGGATTTGGGATCATCCCTGCACCCCATTACCCTTCCATGGCTGGATTTGGGATCATCCCTGAATCACTTAAAAACCTGCTGGGCTGGATTTGGGATCATCCCTGCAACCCATAACCCTTCCTGGGCTGGATTTGGGATCATCCCTGAATCCCTTAAAAACTTCCCGGGCTGGATTTGGGACCATCCCTGCATCCCTTAAACCCTTTCCGGGCTGGATTTGGGATCATCCCTGCATCCCTTAAACCCTTCCTGGGCTGGATTTGGGATCATCCCTGCACCCCATAACCCTTCCATGGCTGGATTTGGGACCATCCCTGCATCCCTTAAACCCTTCCCGGGCTGGATTTGGGATCACCCCTGCGCTCCATAAACCTTTCCTGAGTTTCAGCTTCCACTGGGAGCTTGTTCCCTTTTCCTTCCTGAAATCAGGAGTTGGGCTGGCCTAGAAGAACACGGGGTTTTTATCATTATTGTTTCTTTTTCAGGGATTTTTTGGCCTTGTCCAATTCCAGTACCACCCACGTGGATGTGGCACTTGGGACGTGGCTCCGTGGTGGCCTTGGCACTGCTGGGACTCAAGGATCTCTGAGGGCTTTCCCAGCCTAAACAATTCCCTAACTCCATGATTTTTAGGATTTAGGGAATTGTTTTACTCCATCACGTACCTGCTGCTCGCTGGCTGTCCCAATTCCACACCACAGCCTCGTCCCTTGTCCCCTCTCACCCCTGGCGGGGCCACAGCCACGGCGAGGGCGCAAATCTGTGTCAGGAGAGGAATTCCCAGGATTTCAATCCTGGCAGAGCCACAGGCATCGCTCACCCCGGGATTTTACCCCCCAAATCCCTGGGGAGCTGCACCCCGAGTGGGAAATGGGGAAAAGGGGATTTGGAAGGATTTTTTGGGCGCCGTTTTTTGGAGCCACGTTTATCCCCCTCCTTCAAACCTCGCCGAAAACTCCCAGGGCCAAACGCGTCTCGTCCTCTCCGCCGCGTTTATTTCCATTAGAACAACCCCGAGCCTGCGAATTGTGTCAATTATTCCTTCCTCGGGGCGAGCCAAGGCTTCTTTGTTCCTCGCTGGTTTACAAAAGTGAAATCTAGGTGAGGTTTGGGACCTTTTAATCCCCCGATGTAATTACTGCTCCCCGCGGGCTCGGCCGCGTTCCGGCGGCGCTGCCGGGCTCAGATTAGCCCCACAAAGTCCCTGCTCTCCATCAAAGGCTTCCTTATCTGCCCGAGACAGCCAAACAACAAACCAGCCCCAAATCTCGCCGGCCCCGCTGTTTATTTGCCCAGGCCCGAAATAAATAAATCGGCCGCAGCCAAGCAGGCGCTTTCCCTGAGAACGGGGGCTCGGCAGGCGCCTGGGTGGGAATTTCCAGGAGCTTGAAGAGGGCCCGGGACTACAGTGGCGCTTTTGAAGTGCTTTTTCCACGTTTTAGGAGCCCAAATGAGGATGAAACTAAAATGACACGAAGAAATAATCCCCCATTCAGCCCTGAAAGGATTATTCTAATTACTTTGATTATTAAAGATCAGACAGATTTATTTTTTTTTCCCTTTTTTTTTTTCTTTTTTTTTTTTTTTTTTTCCCCCTCTGCCAGCAGAAGTAAACCAAGCCCGAAATCCAAATCCTCGCTGGGAATTGAGGAACGTCTTAAGTAAACAGCGGGAACAAACGGGCTGTGTGAGGATCCGCAGGGTCCGGCAGCCGGGCCGGGGGGGGCCCCTTTGTGCGGCCTCAATAGGGGCTAAACGCCCCCCGAGCCCCCGGGCCGGCTCCGGGCGAGGGGCCGCGTCTCGCCCCTTTCACATGCAAATGCCGGGGGGGCTCGCCTTTATCCGCGCTCCCAGAGCCGCTGTCAAGCTGCGCCCGCCTGAATAAACCGGGAATTTCTGCTTTAGTGCGATCGCGGGGGGCTTCTCCCCGCTGCCTGTGCCGGGGGGGGCAGCGCAGATGGTGCCGCCGCCCCCCCCCCCGCCCCATCGGCCGCGATTCGTTTAAGGAGTCTGTTTGTTTCTGCTGATGAGGGCTGTTAATTTGCACAGCGGTCTCATTAGGCCTAAACCACCAATTAATTTCTTTTGTTCTCATTAAACGGCTGATTCCGAAACATTTCGGCAGCCACAATGGATGGCTCCGAGCCGCAGCCCCGGCATCCTCCCCGTCAGGGCTGGCGGCGATCCTGGAGCCCCGGCAGCGGGCCCGGCAGCCCGGGGTGCTCCCCAAAACCCTGGCACCGGCCCCGAGTGCTCCCCAAAACCCTGGCACTGGCACCAGCAGCCCCGGGTGCTCCCCAAAACCCTGGCACCAGCAGCCCGGGGTGCTCCCCAAAACCCTGGCACCGGCAGCCCAGGGTGCTCCCCAAAACCCTGGCACCGGCAGCCCAGGGTGCTCCCCAAAATCCTGACACCAGCCCCGGGTGCTCCCCAAAACCCTGGCACCAGCAGCCCGGGGTGCTCCCCAAAACCCTGACACCAGCAGCCCGGGGTGCTCCCCAAAACCCTGGCACCAGCTGCCCCAAAGCTTCCCTGGGTACCCCAACATCAACCCCAGATCTTACCTGGGTACCACAACATCCTCCCCCAGTCTTCCCTGGGTACAACAACATCAACCCCAGATCTTCCCTGGGTACCCTGACATCCCAGCATCTCCAGCATCTTTCCCTTGGTACCTCAGCATCCTCCCCAGCCACCCCAAATCTCTGGGTACCCTGACATCCTCCCCAAATCTTCCCTGAGGACCACCACATCCACCCCAGATATTCCCTGGGTACCCTGACATCATCTCCAGCATCTTCCCTGTGTATCCCGACATCCTCCCCAGCATCTCCAGCATCTCCCCTTGGTACCTCAGCATCTTCCCTAGCCACCCCAAATCTTCTCTGGGCACCCCAACATCCTCTCCAGCATCTTCCCTGGGTATCCCAGCACCTCCTGACAGCCCTGGCACCTCCGCCTGGCACCGTTTCCAGCCCTGGCATCCTCCCCTGCAGCCCCAGCGCCTTCCCCGGCTACCCTGGCACCTCTCCCAGGTATCCCGGCATCTTCCCCAGCTGCTCCAGCGTCCTCCCAACAGCTCTGGCATCCACCCTGGCAGCCCTGGCAGCTTCCCTGGCTGCCCTGGCATCTGCCCTGGATGCCCCAGCAGCTTCCCCGGATGCCCCAGCCTGTTCCCGGGCAGTCCTGGCATCTTCCCGGGAAATCCCGGCATCTTCCCGGGCAGCCCCGGCCTCAGTGGGTGCCGCTCCCACATCCCGGGCGCCCTCCCTGCTCTCCGGCCCGATCCTTGCCTGGAATTTTGGGCACTAAAGGCACCCATCCTGCCCACGGCTGAGCAGCGAGCTGGAAAAGGATCCCTGGATCCTGGGGATGAGCTCGCCCGACGCGCCCCGAGCTCTCCCCTTCATTTCCCCAAGCCCAAAAGATTCGGGGTTTTTGTTTTTTTGCTCTGTGCTCCATCCTCTTTCCCGATCAGGGGCGTGCCCGGGCCAGGAGGAGCCTGTGCCTCGTGTTTTCCAGCTTGGCCACACAATTCGCGCCTCCTTGGAGAGTCCTTGGCTGTCCCCGAGCGACTGAATGCCCCTGAGTGTCGCCTTTTGTCCGGGAATGCCGCTGGGGACATTCCTGGGGCTCAGCAGGGCTTTGGGATGTCAACACCCGAGAGGAGGCTCCGGAACGGCCTGTCCTGGACCGAAAAATTCCCAATCCCAATCCCGCCAGTCGGGATAACCTTTTTGCCACGGCCTCGCAATCCAGGGGCAATCCAAGGGCAATCCAAGCTCTCCGGGATTGTTTTCCCGGAATTCCAGCACAACTGCTCCTCGGAGGGCCGGGTGGGAGCAGCAGAGCAACTGTGGCTGCCCCTGGAGCCCTGGAAGAGGAACCCAGGGTGGAACCTGGGACAGGGGACAGTGTCCCTGCCCATGGGGTGACCTTTAGTGTCCCTCCCAACCCACGCCGTCCCAGGGTTCTGCGACGAGCAATGAATCCAAACACTGCTCGCAGAGCCTGGAATCCTCCGGGAATGCTCCCGGGAATTGCTCCCGGGAGCGGGAATTGCCGGAACAGGTTGGGATAACCCTCATTTGTCTTCATTAGGGCCGGAGAGCCGGGAAGGAGCCGCGGTGTGGCCCTACAAGGGACCCTTCCCGAGGATCACTGCGCCTTTCTGCCGGGGAATGGAGACAAATGGGAAGGGCCCCGAGCCGGGGGCGCAGACACGCGGGGGTCTCGGGAATGCGGATTTGGGGGCGTTTGGAAGGAGGCGGGGATCTGGGAAATGTGGATTTGGGGAGTTTGGAAGCAGGCAGGGATGTCGGGAATGTGGATTTGGGGGTGGGGACAGGCAGGGATCTCGGAAATGTGGATTTGGGGTGTTTGGAGCAGGCAAAGATGTCGGGAATGTGGATTTGGGGAGTTTGGGGGTGGGGACAGGCAGGGACTGGCTGCTCCCAGCCTGGAGCTGCTCTGCCGACCCCAGTCCCTGTGAGTGTCCCCAAAAGCGGCCTGGCTGTGGGGTCGTGGTGGCAGATGGACACCCAGGGATGTTCCCTGTCCCGGATGAGGAACGGGAATGCTGCTGCCCCCAGCTCCTGATCTCCTTTCTGGAGGAATCCTTTGATTCCAAGTCTCGGGCAGGTCCTAAAAGTGTCCTCGGTGATTTGCTGGTGTTTTCCAAATTCCCTGGAAAATTTATAGTCGGGACAGAAAGGAAAAAGGGCGAAGGGGAAAAAAAAACCCACCCGGCCTGTTCTCAGCTGAGCCTCTCCATAAATTACGGGGATTTGCTTCCCAGGGTGGTCCGGGAGTGCGTGCCAGACTCGCCCGCGTTCCAAGGGGGAGGATCCCGGGGTTAAGTGTTGGGAAAGGGGAGGGGAAAGCAACTTATTTAAGGAAGTGCTGGAGAAAGCAGGGAAAGGTCCGGGCGGCTCCGGGCTCAGGGAATTCCGGGCTGGGATGTGGTTAGTCCCAGCGCCCTCCGCTCGCGTGCGAAGCTGGGGAGCGCTCTGAGGAATTTTTGAGTGGCTTTTGGGGACTGTGGGCAGCCAGTCCGTGGGACGGAGCTGGAGAGGGATCCGTGCAGGTTGCTCCAAGCTCCAGCTCTGCAAACTCCCAGGGATCCAGGGGCAGGCACAGCTTCTCTGGGGATTCCACCCCAGCCCCTCACAGGGAGGAATATCCCACTCACCATATCCCACCAATCCCTTCCCTCAGGCCGAGGGGAGCCCGTGGGGTCCCAGAGCTGCTCTTGGAGCAGGAACATCCCATGGGCACTGCCCCATCCCCCTCGGAGAGAGGATGGACTCATTCCTGCTCTGCCCTTTTCCCTTTCCGTTAATTCCCAGCACCAGCCGTGGCCGAAGGGATGGGGTGGGAATTATTGAGCAGCACCGCGGGAGCTGTCCCATCCCATCCCATCCCATCCCATCCCATCCCATCCCATCCCATCCCATCCCATCCCATCCCATCCCATCCCATCCCATCCCATCCCTCGTGTCCGCAGGGATGAGGGATCCTAGCTGTGCTTCCCCAAAAGAAGAGGACAGCCCGGAGAGGAGCATTCCCTGCCCTCAGCGCCTTTCCCGGGAATGCTGTGTTTATCCCGGGGAAGGTGGGGATCAGGCAAGTGCCGAGCTCCAAATCCTCCCGAGGGAGCATTAATGGATTACGCCTCCGCAATCCATGGCATGGTCCGGTTACACAACAAAAATTGGGATCATATCCCAGCTCTCGGTCGCAGAATGGGATGGAGCAGCTCCAGCAGCGCCTCGAAAGCGGCCCAGGGCCCCAGGGCACTTCCAGCTCCCCCAGGGCACTTCCAGCTCCTGCAGGGCACTTCCAGCTCCTGCAGGGCACCTCCAGCTGCCCCAGGACACCTCCAGCTCCTGCAGGGCACCTCCAGCTGCCCCAGGACACCTCCAGCTGCCACAGGGCACCTCCAGCTGCCCCAGGACACTTCCAGCTGCCACAGGGCACCTCCAGCTGCCACAGGACACTTTCAGCTGCCCCAGGACACCTCCAGCTGCTCCAGGGCACTTCCAGCTGCCGGAGATTCGCTCAGATCCCTGGGGAAGAGCCCCTGGATTCCCTTGGAGGGGAAACTCTCCCCAAACCCCGGCCCTGTGCTGCCCGGGTGTGATCCTGGTCCCACTGGGAACGCTGTGCCCGGAGTCCTTGGGAAAGGTGTGGGGAGAGGCAGGGCCACCAGCAGGTTCGGGTTCAGCCCTTCTGGGGCTTAAATGAGACATTAATTAACCCCCCACAGGAGGCCTTAATTAACCCCCCACCCCAGGGAATCCCAATTATCCATCAGCATTCCAGGTTCTGCTCCTCCAGCATTCCAGGGGTGCCCAGGGCCCATGGAGAGCTCCTGGGGTGGCACTGCCCACGCTGTCCCTGTCCCATGGTGTCCCTGTGCCCTGTCCCATCACACCCTGTCCAGCTCCAGTGAGGTTTGGGATTCCCAACATCCAGAGGATGTGGAGCTGCTGGAGAGTCCAGAGGCCCTGGAGCTGCTCTGGAGCCAGGCTGGGAGAGCTGGGAATGCTCCCCTGGAGAAGAGAAGGACACAGGGAGAGCTCAGAGCCTGAAGGGCTCCAGGAGAGCAGGGGAGGGACGAGGATGGCTCGGGTGGGTGCTGGGCTGGGGTGCTCCGTTCCCTCCCCTCCCACCCTCCGCCAGCCTCCCCAAACCCACGGATCCATCGGCCCCGGGGAGGGGGCAGCGCTCCCTCCGGCCCCAGCCCTTGGCTGCCCTTCCGGAACATTCCGTGTCCATCCCTGCAAATCCCAGGGGAAGCAGTGGGGACACAGTGCCACAGCCTCTGCCACCAGCACCTCGAGCCAGGACCCCTCCGGGTGCTCTCCCAGCCTGAAAATGCACAGAAAGTTTGATTAAAGCACAAAAATGTCCAAAATCTCATTAAAGCCCAGCTGCCCCCAGCAGCCTTTATGACTTTAATTACATTTTTTATCTTTTGTGATTAACACAAAACCCCGGGACAAAGCCAGCCCTGCGCCCCTGGGACCGTCCCGCACGTCTGGGGACATCCAGGGGCTCGGCCCCACAGGTGCCACAGGAAAACAGCGCCGGGTTTAGATTCCCCAGGCAGGGCCGAGCTCAGCCGATCCCTGCAGGCTCTGCTGCTCCTCGGCTTTCCCGAGGATAACAAGGCGCCTGTGTGCTCCCGATTTTTGTTTGGGGCTGGAGCTGGCTCCGGAGGGAAGTGTTGTGTGAGGGTGTTGTGGAAAAGCCTTGGCTCCATCTGGGAACTGTCAGGAAAAGGCTGAGCTCAATCCCACGTTGTTATGAATAGCAGCATTTGAGCCTTTAAAACCTTCGCTTTTTTTTTTCTTCTCTTTTTATTTTTTTCCCTTCTTTTTTCTCCTTTTTAAATTTTTTTTCTTCCCCCCACCCCACCCGCCCAAGGTAAATTCCAGCCGGGATCAACACACCCCAGGAATTCCCCCGGAGGAAGTTGGCCGTTCACCAACTCATCTTGTAAAAAAAAAAAAAAAAAAAAAAAAAAAAAAAAAAAAAAAAAAGATTCATTATTCCTGTTGAGCTGAGATGAAACAATTCCCTGGAATTAACGAGGCTCATTTTGGCCAGCCAAGGTTTTGCTCCAATGAAAGTTTTTATTGTTACCCAGAAAAGCCAAAAAAGCCCCAAACCCCCCCAGGCGGAGATGGGGGGCCAATGGGGCTGCACTGGGGGCTCTCTGAGCGAGGTGCCCCAGCCCCATCCCGAACATCCCAGAATTCCCAAATCCTGCAGGGACAACGCCACAGGGCTATTCCCAGGCAGGAGTCAGGGATGCTCCAGGATTGGGGGGGGTTTTGTCCCATGTCGGTGGGGGACAGATTTGGGGATTTAAGGCAAATCCAGGCCCCCCGAGCAGGTCTGGGCACAGGACAAGAGTCTGGAATGTCAGGGGCTGGCGGGGACAGCCCTGGGGACAGAGTGGGACAGACAGGGACAGGAATCCAGGGAAAAGGGGGGTTTTGGTGGGTGCATCATGGAACCCTGGAATGGTTTGGGTGGGAAGGGCCATTAAAGGACACCGAGTTCCATGGGCAGGGACACCTCCCACTGTCCCAGGCTGCCCCCAGCCCCAGTGTCCAACCTGGCCTTGGGCACTGCCAGGGATCCAGGGGCAGCCACAGCTGCTCTGGGCACCTGTGCCAGGGCCTGCCCACCCTCCCAGCCAGGAATTCCTTCCCAATATCCCATCCAGCCGTGCCCCCTGGCACTGGGAAGCCATTCCCTGTGTCCTGTCCCTCCACCCCTTGTCCCCAGCCCCTCCTGCCACGGGCACCGTGTGCCAGCCCCAGGATTTTTCCAGCGCCGGAGCTCCGCGGGGTTGGGATTTTTGCTGCTGCGCTGTTTTGCTTCTCGCCTTGGCTCCGGCTGTTGATATTTTTTTTTTTTTCCGAGGGGGATTAAGCCAAATGAGTTTTTATCCGTCCCCGCCATTCTCCAGCGGATCCAGGGAAGCACCAGCGCCGGGAAGAGGAGCGCGATAAGCATCTGAAGGCGGCCGCTCTCCATCCGAGCCTTTGGAAGCGATGCCACCCCCGGAGCAGAGGAACAAAGGCGAGCGCGTTCGGCGGCGGAGCCTCCGCGCCCCGCGCACAATGGGCCGGCACAATCGTTCATTAGAACTCAATTAGTGTAATTAAAGCGGGTGCGATGCAGAGGCAGCGCCGCCGAAGGGAGCGCTGCCAGCGCAATTCACACTCGGCGGCGGCAGCAGCTGGGGGTGTCCCCGAGCGCCGCCGCCATCTGCCACCAGCGCGGGGGTGGCACCCTGGCACCGCGGCTGGGCTGGGAGGGGATGGGAGGGGATGGGAATGGGCTGGGAAGGGCTGGGAAGGGCTGGGAACACCCCGCGGTGGGTGGGTGATGCCCGGTGCGCCCCGAAGGGTGAACTGATCCGTGGGATGACAGCCCGGGATAACCGGGGGAAGGGACATCCCGTTATCCCGGATCCCATGGCGGGCAGGGACATCCCGTTATCCCAGATCCCACGGCGGGCAGGGACATCCCGTTATCCCGGATCCCATAGAAGGTAGGAACATCCCCTTATCCCGGATCCCATGGTGGGATTGGACATCCCGTTATCCGGGATCCCATGGCGGGCAGGGACATCCCGTTATCCCGGATCCCATGGTGGGATTGGACACCCCGTTATCCCGGATCTCATGGCAGGCAGGATCATGCCATTATCCCGGATCCCATGGCGGGCAGGGACATCCCATTATCCCGGATCCCATAGAAGGTAGGAACACCCCGTTATCCCGGATCTCATGGCAGGCAGGGACATCCCATTATCTCGGATCCCGTGGCGGGCAGATTGCGTGGATGTGCCGGGGGCACAGCACGATGTGGGTCTGGCACGGTTTGGTATGGAATGGGACACATGGCAGGGAATGGGATGGCATGGAATTCACAACATGGCATGGGACACATGACATGGCATGGGATGGCATGGAATACACAATATGGAATGGGACACACAACGTGGCATGGGATGTCATGGAATGGGACACACAGCATGGCGTGGGATGACATGGAATAGGACGCACAACATGGCATGGGACAGCGTTACAGGGGACATACAGCATGGCACAGTGTGACATGGAATACACAGCATGGCACGGAACACAAAGCATGGCATGGGATGACATGGCATGGCACACACAGCATGGCATGGGATGACATGGCATGGCACACACAGCATGGCATGGGATGTCACGGCATGGCACACACAGCAAGGCACGGAATGACATGGCATGGCACACACGGCATGGCACACACGGCACGGCACAGCCAGCCCTGCTCTTTCCCAGTGCTCTCCTTTAGGGACACAGACCCGGATGGGAAAAGCAGTTTTGATGCTCCGGGATCAAATCCCTGCCCGCCCCCATGGGAGCCCTTCCGGGCAGGACTTCGGCGCTCACGGAAGGAAATCATGAACAAAAAGCTGGCGATGCCACCCCGAGGGTGCCCCCCGCACACCCCCGGGATCCCGGGGGAATCCATTCCCGCTCGGTTTTCCAGCTGCTCCCAGCTCTGCCATCCCACCCCGGCAGCATCGGCCGAGCCTGACCGCACAGCATCCTCACACAGCCCTCACCAATTCATCACTGAGAAATCCAGCACGGGGACGGGAATAATGGAGTCGGGAAATCGGGGAGCTGGCTGGCGGCACCAGCGGGGATGGGAGAGCCCAGCTCCTCCGCAGCCCTCGGAAAAGCTGGAGCCCATCCCGAGGAGCTGCACGGGGCAGGAAGGTGCCGGGAAGGGCTGCAAGCAGAGCCGAGGGGCGGCACAGGGGCTGGGGTCCCTTCCCCTGCCCTGCCCTGCCCTGCCCGGGCTCTCCCAACCTCCCAACAAAGGATTCCGATGTGTTCACGGTCCCTGTGCCTGCTGATCCCGACCCCGGCCCGATGGAAATGCACTCCCCCATTCTGGGGCAGCCGAGCGGGCAGAGCGCTGCTCTGCCTTTTATCCCTCGCTCGCAGCAGGTCCTGTCAGATCCGATCCATCACCGAGCCCCCGCAGGACCCCACAGCTGTCCTGCCTCATGGAAGTGCTTTGTCTGCACCGGGGCGCGGGGCTGGAGCACGGGAATGGATCGGGATCGGGATCGGGATCAGCCCTGCTCCCTGATCCCTGAGATCCCTGATCCCTGATCCCAGCCCTGTTCCTGCACCGGGGCTGGAAAAGGGACGGATGGGGTTTGGGATGCCCCAGGAGGAGCCTGGCCCTCGCTGGTGCATCCCAGGGGATGCCGAGGGCTGGGAATTCTCCCCTCCATGCTGAGCCCCATCCCAGCTCCGCCATCCCCCCCGGCTCAGGGGGTCCCTGCCAGGAGTGCCCTGTGCCCCCCAACTCCCCCCTGCTCCTGCATTCCCCCCAGCTCCGTGCAGGATTCCCTGGGTCAGAGCGTTTAGAGACACTTTGCGTGCGGTTGAGCTTCAGTACATCGACTTTTTATTCTTTTTTTTTTTTTTTCTCTTTTTGGCCCTTTTTTACAAAAACCAGTGGTAGTTATTAACAGCTGTACAGATTCTGCTACATACTTTGGTGTGAAGTCGAGAGCCTGGCTCCGGAAGGCTCCGGAACATGCAATTCCTGCATTTTAGTCCTGGCCTTTGGGGAGGAAACCTGTGAGCCTGGGGGCCACGGGCTGGGGGGGACCCTGGGGATGGGGCAGAGCCCCCCAGACCTTCCCCACACAGCCCCAGCGGTGCCGAGGGGATGCTGGGCACAGAGAGGGGCAGAGCTGCCCCCACAGATCCCAAAACTGACCCCAAAACACCCCGGGAAGGCTCTGCTGGCCCCAGGGACAGGGCAGAGTTGTTCATCTGAGCCAAACCACCCCAAATGCCTTTCCCTAAAGCAGCTTTAGAGAGCTTGGCTTTTCCTTCCTGGGATCATCCATGCCCCAAATCGATCCCATCTCCCCTGCAGCCATCCTGGGCTTGGAACATTCCCTCATTTCAGCTCAAAACCCTCTGAATTCTGATGGTAAAATCAGCATTTCCCAGGAGAGCTCTCCTCCTGCCCAGCCCAGCTCCTCTGGATCCCAGAGGGATGGGATGGATCCCACAGAGGGATGGGATGGATCCCACAGAGGGAGGGGATGGGATGGATCCCAGGAAAGCTGCAATTCCAGGTCCCACCTCTCCATCCTCCTCTCCCCCCCTCTCGAAACCATTTCTCCCCTAACCGTTTTTGTTTCCTCTCGGACCAGATCCAACTCGCCAAAAATAATCCATAAAAATGTGGTATAAAAATCCTCTGCCGTGTGCTACAATACAGGTGAGCACTTCTGCTACACAAATACTTTTATTTTCCCGTCAGGTCTTCGTTTTTTTTGTCTTTTTTTTTTTTTTTTTTTTTTTTTTTGTCCTTTTTGGAACCTTTAGTACAAAAGGCTGACGCAGGCCTGTGGGGGAGGGAGTTGCTCCATAAAACCAGAAGACACAAGACCATAAAGCCCACAAGGACCACAAGCAGCCCCCCACCACACACAAACCCTACTTGTTAGTAAACTTTTTGCTTTTAAAAAAAACTGTATTTTTTTTTTTTGTCTTTTTTTTTTTTCCTCAAGGTTATCAATTCTAATTCTTTACTTTTCATTTGAATACAAAACACATAAGTTTGCTATTATCTTTCGTGGCTCCCTGAGCTGAATTTTCTAAGCTTTCTTTGAAATCACTCCTCATTTGCTTCTGTCCGAAGACCAAGAAGGGCTTGCGTGGGCTTCCCCTTTTCTTCAAACATCCAAGCACGGAAAAAAATAAGGATAAATCCATAAATCCATCTCTCAAAAGCAAACCCCAAGGTGATTGTGTCGATGTCCCGTCAGTAGCTGAGGATCCGAGCGATTCCCCACCATCACTAACACACGACGCACGACAGGAGGAACAACTTTTCACCAGCGGACATCTCTGCTCAGCCTGGATGGCAAAGTCCCCACGGACACTTCCAGAGAGGGGTGGGAAAAGGGAAAAAAAAATAAAAACAAAACCAAAAAACCCCCAGAATAAAATTGCCACCACCAAAACCATCAGTGGAATACAATTACAGCAGACAAAAATACACAACTAAGTGTACTGGGAGGGTTCCCCCTTCCCACGCTATTTCCTAGTCCAGTATTTACATTTTTCACAAGTCTTATGCGGGATGCACAAAAAAAAAGTCCCAATAAAAAAAGGAGTCCTTTATAGTGCCACCAAAGCCAGACGGAAAGAACCGGAAAACCAAAAAATTAAAAAAAAAAAAAAAAAAAAAAAAAAAAAATCCAAAGAAACCCCAAAACCCTAAAACCAAATAAAAATCCGTTTAGGGCTTCCATGTGTGCCAGAGTTGCAGATCTCCAAATAAATCCGAGTGTGGCGGATGCCGGGCGGAGCGACGCCGGGCGGAGCCGGGCCGGGCCCGGGGCCTCCCCTCGGCGTTCCCGGAGCATTCCCGAGCGCTGCGGGGCCGATGGGTGTCCATCCCACCATCAGTAGATGACCTCGTAGACTGTGGCCTTCTTGTCCCCCGAGCCCGTGACGATGTACTTGTCATCCGCCGAGATGTCGCAGCTCAGCACGGACGAGGATTCCTTGGACTGCCGAGAGCAGGAGCAGAGAGGATCCGTCAGATTGGATTCCCGGATTTTCCCAGCAGCATCCGTGCCCGAGGAATCACCGCATCCCAATCCTGCCATCCCAATCCTGCCATCCCAATCCAGCCATCCCAATCCAGCCATCCCAATCCTGCCATCCCAATCCAGCCATCCCAATCCTGCCATCCCAATCCAGCCATCCCAATCCAGCCATCCCAATCCTGCCATCCCAATCCTGCCATCCCAATCCTGCCATCCCAATCCAGCCATCCCAATCCTGCCATCCCAATCCAGCCATCCCAATCCAGCCATCCCAATCCTGCCATCCCAATCCTGCCATCCCAAAGGATCTCGGGAATCTGGGAGAAGCCCCACCCCACAGCCTTCCCCAGGGCTCCTACCTGGAAGATGCTGGCTCCGTAGGGCGTCCTCCAGGCGTTGAGCAGGTTGTCCTTCCCGGTGCTCACAAACCATTTCCCTGCACCAGGAAATCGCATCAGCAGCCGGACACGGATCCTGATTTCCCACCGGCACCTCCCCAGCCCACGGCACACCCCAGGGAAAGCAGCGCCCTGAACCCACGGGCGGCGTGACCTCAGAGGGAAATGGGAAAGGCTGAGGTTCCTTGGGGAACCTGCTCTGCTGGGACAATCCGGGAGCTGCTTCCCAAATCCTGCGGTGCCCCGTGGCTGTTTGCAGCCACAGCCGGGATGGTTTATGGGAATAAACACTGCCACAACCAGGATGGTTTATGGGAATAAACAGCCACAACCAGGATGGTTTATGGGAATAAACAGCCACAACCAGGATGGTTTATGGGAATAAACAGCCACAACCAGGATGGTTTTGTGGGAATAAACAGCCACAACGAGGATGGTTTATGGGAATAAACACTGCCACAATGAGGATGGTTTATGGGAATAAACACTGCCACAACCAGGATGGTTTCGTGGGAATAAACACTGCCACAACCAGGATGGTTTATGGGAATGAACAGCCACAACCAGGATGGTTTTGTGGGAATAAACAGCCACAACCAGGATGGTTTTGTGGGAATAAACAGCCACAACCAGGATGGTTTCGTGGGAATAAACACTGGCACAACCAGGATGGGTTTATGGGAATGAACAGCCACAGCCGGGATGGTTTATGGGAATGAACAGCCACAGCCAGGATGGTTTATGGGAATAAACAGCCACAACCAGGATGGTTTCGTGGGAATAAACACCGCCACAACCAGGATGGTTTTATGGGAATAAACAGCCACAGCCAGGATGGTTTTATGGGGACAAACCCCAAGTGCAGCATCCATGGGCTGGATCCTGCTGGGAACATCCCTGCTCAGCCCCCCACCACTGCACTGAGCATCATCCCTTCCTGCAGTTTGTGGGCATCCCTGCATCCCATCCCTGACAGTGTCCAAGGCCAGGCTGGACAGGGCTTGGAGCAGCCTGGGATAGCAGGAAGCGTCCCACAGGGGTGGAATGGGATGAGCCAAACCATTCCCTGACTCCACGCTCCCCATCCACGAGCGAGACGTCCCAGAGGGGTGGAATGGGATGAGTTTTGAGGTCCCTTCCCACCCAAATCATTCCATGATCCCCATCTGTGAGAGGTCCCAGAGGGGTGGAATGGGATGAGCTTTGAGGTCCCTTCCCACCCAGACCATTCCATGATTCCATGATCCTGAGCCATGAGTGAGAGGTCCCAGAGGGGCAAGGTCCCTTCCCACCCAGACCATTCCCAGAGCGCTCACCGCAGTAGGCGAATTTGAGGGAGAGGACGCAGCTCTCGTGCAGGTGCAGCTGGTACTTGTCGGGCTTGGTGTGGTGCAGCACCTCGACGTTGCTGCTCTCCATGCCCACGGCCAGCCACTCGCCCGTGGGGCAGTACCCCAGCGAGAAGATCTGCGGTGGGGAGCGGAGACGGGCGGGTCAGGGGGAGTTCACTACCGGCTCTGCCCGCAGCCCCCCCAAAGGCTGGCAGGACACAGCCTCGAGGTGCCCCCAACCCGACCATTTTGGGATCTACGGCACTGCTGGAAGGCGCTGGCCGGCCCCAAATGGACGGAGCACGTTTGGAGAGGCACATCCGTGGGTTTGGATGGCTCTGTCCCCATGGACACTGCTGCCCTTGCCCGATGGACACAAGGTCCCCTCTGGATCAGGATCCTGATCCCTGCTGCTCGCCCCCTCAGACCCCTGGTACACCCACAGGCATCCCGCGGGAAGAGCCGCTTCCCTAAGGGCAGCCCAACCCTGCAAGGATGGAGAAGTGCTGCCAGAGGAGCTGGAACAAGACCCAGGGAGCCCCACGGCTCCAACATTCCTGGCTCACACCGACACCAGCGGGGAGAGCCACGCTCAGGGCCAGCAGGGCTCTTTTCCCAGCAGGAAAAGCCCCCTCCCACAGTGGGCAGGACTCCCTGTTTTCCACGGGGATGGATCCCAGTGCCAGGGCGGTACCTGGGAGGTGAAGTCGTGCTGCTGCAGCTGCCGCCCTTCCCGCAGGTCCCAGGAGCGCACCGTGTTGTCCAGGCCCCCCGTCCACAGCTTGGTACCGTCGTGGGAAATGTCTATGCAGCTGGCCCCGTCCGTGTGGCCTTGGAATTGCCTGGGAAGCAGGAAAAACGATGGGATTCTGCAAGGGGAGCACTAGAAAAAGCACGGAGTTGGGTTCAAGGTGTGTTTATGTGGCTCATCCACACCGAACATTCCTGGAAATCCATCCTGGGCCAAGGAGCACCAGCCTGGCCAGGGATGAGCACCAGGAGATGGTGCAGCATCACCCGAGGGTGTTCTGGGCACCATCCCAGACAGGATGGGTGACTCCCCATCCCTGGAATGTTCAAGGCTGGGTTGGACAGGGCTTGGAGCAAGCTGGGATAGTGGAAGGTGTCCCTGCCCAAGGAAAAGAGATGGTGATGGGGAGAAGAGGAAAGGGAGGCAAATGGGGTGGGGAAGAGGAAAAGAGACACTGATGCAGGGAAAAGGGACACTGACAAAAGGAAGAGGAAAAGGGACATTGAGGGGGGAAGAAGAAAAGGGATGTGATGGGGGAAAGAGGAAAAGGGACACTGACAGCGGGGAAGAGGCAAAGGGACGCTCACCGAGGGAAGAAGAGCTGTAAGGTCCCTCCCACCCCACGACCCCCAGGCAGACCCCCCCTGAGCTCACCTGACGAGGGTCTGGTTGTGCAGGTCCCACACGGCGATGTTGCCGTCGCTGCAGCACGAGAAGCACACCTTGGCGTCGGGGCTGATGGCCAGCGCGTAGCACGCGGGCGCCGACGACGTCAGCTCGGCCTTGATGCGCGGCGTGGGCGACGCCAGGTCCCAGATGGTCAGCGTGCTGGCCTCGCCCCCCACGATCAGCGTGCGGCCGTCCGGCAGCAGCTTGCACGAGCGGATGTAGTTATCCCTGTTCTGGGGACAGAAGGGACAGTGAGGGCACGGCGTGGAGGCGTTGGGGAGCGGGAGGTGGTGACGGAAGGGGAAGGGGGCAGAGGGGTTAATGGGGGGAGAGGAAAAGGGATGTTGAGTGGGGAGAGGGAAGGGAATGCAGTGGGGCAGGAGGAAAGAGAGGGAAGTCGGGTGAGGAAAGAGGAAAAGGGACCGTGACGTGGAGAAGAGGAAGAGGGACAGTGAGGGAGAGGAAAAGGAACCATGGTGGGGAGAAGAGGGCAACAGAGTGAGAAAAGAGGAAAAGGGACATTGATGGGGAAAGAGGAAAAGGGACATTGATGAGAAAGAGGAAAAGGGACATTGATGGGAAAGAGGAAAAGGGACATTGATTTGGAAAGCAGAAAAGGGACATTGACGGGGAAAGCAGAAAAGGGATGTTGATGGGAAAAAGGGACGTTGACAGAGAGAAAAGGAAAATGGAAATTTAAGGGATATAATGGGAAGAGGAAAGAGGGAAGAAGTAAAAGACAAGGGAGGACAGAGCTGGTAATGGGGAAGAGGAACAGGACATTGAGGGGGGAAGAGGAAAAGGAGCACAATGAGGGAAGGGACAAGAGGGTGCAAGAGGAAACATGGATGGCAACGCGAGGAAGAGATGTTGAGGCTAACGAGGAGGAGATGATGAACGCTATCAGAGGAGGGTAAAGGCAGGGGGCACGGCATGGGGGACACGGCATGGGGACAGCTGTCCCCACGCTCACCAGGCAGTCCAGCTGGGAGATGGGGCTCTTGCTGCCGGGCTGGCTGATGTCCCAGATCTTGACGCAGCCCTTGCCGCCGGTGTAGACGTGGCGCGTGGGGTTGCTGATGGTGACGGCGCACACCACCTCGCCGTGGCTCAGCGTGTTGATCTGCCGCGCGTGCCGCGGGATGCCGGGCCCCGCCAGCGCGTCGTGCGGGAACGGCACCGGCTGCATCTGCCCGTCCGCGCTCACGTGGAACGAGTAGGCCCTGCCGGGGAGGAGGGCTCAGCTCCGGGGACAGAGCTCGTGGGACAGCCCAGCTGTGTCCCCAGTGCCAGCCCCGCTCGTCTCCCTCCCGGCCCCTCCAATCCCACAGAAATCCAAGCGTGGCTTACGGTTTCCCTCCGGGGATGGACGCCAGGCTGGAGGGCAGGCCCGGGGCTCGCATGGGCGGGTGTGGGTCAAAGCCGACCTGCCGAGAGACACGGGGACACGCGTGAGGCCGGACACGGACTGGGGACACCGCAGCTTCCCATCCATGACCCCTTGGGGACACCCTGCTGCTCAAAGCTAATTGGGATTTCCCCTTGGCAGGAAGGGAATCAGCCAAAGGTTTGGGGTCTGTGAGAACCAGGTGGGACACACTCCCTCTCCCCGTGTTATTCCCAAGCCCCTAGGGATGGGGATGGCCACGTTGTGCCCAGCACCCCACGGCAGAAACCCCAATCTCTGCTTTAGTTTTGCCTTCAGACAGGAGTTCGGTGAGAGCAATGGGAAGGAGAAACCCCACCCTAGTGGCTCATGCAGGTTTCCTCAGGGAATCATCTCCGTCCCCCACCCCCCAATCCAAACCCCAGCTGGCTTTGGGAAGGAGCCCCAACTTCCCAGCCCCCCAGCCGCCCCCCAGCCCGTCCCCCCAGCGAGAAGGAGCTAAAAGTGCTACGTACAGCTCCAAAGCTCACCATTGGTGACCGGCCGTAGGCGGCGGCGGCAGCGGCGGCCGCGCTCATCTGCGGGGGGAGGTTGTGCAGCCCCGCGTAGGCGCCGGGGCTCGTCAGGGAGCCGTTCATCTCGTGGTGCCCCATCATGGCGAACGGCGCCGCGTACGAGCCCGCGATGGAGATGGGCGTGCGCAGGGCCGAGGCTGCGGAGAGCGGGGACGCGGTCAGGGATGGGATGTGATCAGGGCACGGACATGGTCAGGGATGGGATGTGATCAGGGCACAGACATGGTCAGGGATGGGATGTGATCAGGGCACGGACATGGTCAGGGATGGGATGTGATCAGGGCACGGACATGGTCAGGGATGGGATGTGCTCAGGGCACAGACACGGTCAGGGATGGGATGTGATCAGGGCACGGACATGGTCAGGGATGGGATGTGATCAGGGCACGGACACGGTCAGGGATGGGATGTGCTTGGGGCACAGACACGGTCAGGGATGGGATGTGATCAGGGCACGGACACGGTCAGGGCACGGAGCACGGCCATGGAAACACCCAACACCCAGGAATCCAACCCCTGGCCCAGCACCGCCTTGTCCCCAGCCCAGAGCACTAAGTGCCATGTCCAAGTGCTCCTCAGACACCTCCAGGGATGGCGTCTCCCCCACCTCTCCCCGGGCAGCCCCTGCCAAGGCCTGACCACCCTTTCCATGAAGAAATTCCTCCTGGTGTCCAACCTTTGCTTCCCCTGGCACAGCTTTAGTCTGTGTCCTCTCATCCCAGTCCCGCTCGCCCCATGACAGGACCTCCCTCCTCACACCATCACCTGCTCAGACCTGGAATAGGCCCCCATAAACACGATCCCCCATAAAGCCGATCCCCCATAAACGCAATCCCCCATAAACGCAGTCCCCCATAAACACGATCCCCCATAAACACGATCCCCCATAAACGCAGTCCCCCATAAACACGATCCCACATAAACACAATCCCTGCAGAGCTGCGGCTCCCCATTTCCAGGGACAGGCTGAAGCTTTGCTGGGAACAACGGTGACCCCGTGGTGACAGTGGTACCCACCCAGGGGGTCCATGCCGCTGGGCTTGCCGGGCATGGGCCGCAGCCCCGGGGTGCTGCTGGTGCCCGGGGTGGGAGCGTCGTTCCGCGGCGTCGGAGTGTTGGACTTGAGGCCGGGCGTGGAGGATTTGTCATTCTGGGGGGACAAGGGATGGAAAACATGGGATGAGCTCCGGCCGCTGGGATCTGCAGCCCCCGGGACCCCTCGGGAGGGACGTACGTGGCCCAGGTCCTTGGTCTTGGAGGAGGGAGTGCTGCTGGAAGAGGCCACCGAGGCCGGGCTGTTGGGAGCGTCGCCCTTCTTCAGCCCGCGGGCTTTGTCCAGGCCGTTCTCCGGGGGGGAATGGGCCGGGCTCACACGGGGGGTGGCGGGGTCCTGGGAGATGGGAAAAGCGTTGGAATTCCCGCGGTGGGAAGGGCTCCCTCCAGCTTGTCCTTCAAGCCAGTGTCGGGAAGCCCCTAAGGAATCACTTCCCACATCCCAAACCCACACCGTGCCACGGGCAGAGGCCCCCGAACGCCCCCAGCCTCACCCTCACCTCGTTGGAGACGTCGACCACCAGGTCATCGCTCTTGTCACCATCGCTGTCCTGGAACACAAAGTGAGTCACACCCTGCGGACACAGCGGGCTGGGACAGCCCCCGAGCAGCCCAACCACCCCAGCAGAGAGCAGGGACAATTCCTTCATGGAAAAGGGGGTCAGGTATCAGAAGGGGCTGCCCACAGAGCCACCGCCCTGCAGGGACTGACCAGCATGTGGAGGTGGCACTTGGGGACACGGATTATGGTGGCCTCGGCAGTGCTGGGGACTCTGCGGTCTCAAAGGGCTTTTCCAGCCTGAATGATCCCATGGCTCTGACCCAGGGCACCCACAGCACACCTGGAAATGACCCAAATGCTGCCCCAAGGTGTCCCCGTCACTCACATATCGGCTCATGCTGTCCTTCTCCTCCGCTTTCCGCTTCTTGGAGTCGATGCTGTAATCCGTGGAGCTCCGGTGCTTCTCGCTGGCCCGCAGGCTCTCCGAGGGGGACACGGAATTATTCTGTGGAGACGGGAGAGGCTTTTCAGTGGGAACAGCAGGGCCCGAGGGGACACGCACAGCCCTGTCCCAACAGTGGGATGAGACCCCAAGGAGCAGGGGCCAGGATCCAACTCCAGCCTCGCCGTGAGCCCTGGGAATGCTGTGAGGATGCCCATGGAGCTCCTTGGCTGCCATGCCACAGAAAATGTGGGAAATAAGGGAAATAATAATGCAGCTTCTGAAGGGAAACCCTGGGAGGAAGATGTGGGAAATGACAGCAGCTCCCACAGGGAGCTCCCTGGAAGCATTCCCAGCTCCCTCATCCCTGCTCCCCACGGGAGCACGGAGCTTTGCCTGGAGCCCACGGACGAGGGGCTCATCCAGGGGAGCGAAGGAACAGCCGCATCCCAGCCGTGGCACCAGCAGCAAAGCCAAAGGACAGCCACAGACTGTCCCAGAAATCCCACGCGAGCAGGAGCGGCAGAGCCCGGGGGGAATGCTGCCCTTGCTTCCAGCAGCAAAGCCCAGGAGATGCCGGCATTCCCGGGAAATGCTGGAAGCCAACGTGGCAGCGCAACCAGGAGGCTGCCTGGCCCTGCATCGCCCTCAGCACGGCCCCGATCCTACAACCCTGATCCCACAGTGACCCCAGCACGGCCCCGATCCCACAGTGACCTCAGCACGGCCCTGATCACACAGTGTCCTCAGCACAGCCCCGATCCCACAGCTCCCTCAGCACGGCCCTGATCCCATGGCCCCGATCCCACAGTGTGCAGCCCCGATCCTACAGTGACCCCAGCACAGCGCCGATCCCACAGCCCCCTCAGCATGGCCCCGATCCCACAGCCCCGATCCCACAGAGCCCTCAGCACAGCCCCAATCCCACAGCACATCCCCAATCCCGCATCCCCTTGGCACAGCCCCGATCCTACAGCGCTGATCCCACAGCCCCCTCAGCATGGCCCCGATCCCACAGTGCCCTCAGCATGGCCCCGATCCCATGGCCCCGATCCCACAGCCCCAATTCCACAGCCCCGATCCCTCAGCACAGCCCCAATCCCACATCCCCCCGGCACAGCCCTTCCCACCCCGCACATTCCCTGCCCTGGTTCCTCGCTCCCCGCAGCCGCAGGAGCCCTCCGCTCCCCGCGCTCGGCAGCGCCGTTCCCGAGCTGCGCCCGCCTTTCTTCCCGGCTGAAAGGGAGAACTAAAGCAGTTCATGTTTCTCCCCGGTCCCCACTAAGCAGCTTTGGATAACACGGAGCTCTTTCTTCCCGGGCAGTCATGCTGAAAACCCTCGCAGCTCCCAGAGAATCATGTCAGGCATTTAGAGGCATCGATCCATTCAGCCCCGCTCCTGGCCCGCCGCCAAGGAACTAAATATTTTTTATTGCACCGGCAAAGGCTGGGGAAAATATGAATGACTAACGCTGATTATCGCTCACATTAAACCTCCGCGGGGAATACCCGGCTCGCGGTTATGGATTGGGAAGCTGCCCGGCCCGGCCGGCCCCTGCCCGCCGCGGGAGCGGGTTAACGATGCCCGGTTCCCCTCGCCAGCACTTCCCTCCCCTCTCCGAAGGGCCGTTTGTGGGCTCGGGGCTGGCACGAGATCGCTGCGGAGCCGCGGCTCGGCCAGGCTCGGTCCTGGCAGCCTTGCGCACAGAACGGTGGCCTTGGAGAGACCTGCGGGGTGACCGAGTCCCACTGGGACCAGCCCCGCCTTGTCACCAGCCCGGAGCACCGAGGGACACGGCCAGGCCTTGCTGGGGCACCTGCACCGCCCCTTCCAATGGCTAACAACCCTTTCCATGGAGAAATCCCTCCTGGTGTCCCATTTTCCCTGGACACCGGCCTGGCTCAGCTCCATTCTGCTCCTCCAACCCTCAGCATCCTCTCCCTCCCTGCTCCCAGGGAATCCACCACCCGGAGCAGCCTCAGAGCCCTCCAAAATCCAGGCATTTCCCTGGGTAGGAACTGCTTGAGCCTCCGCGTCCTGCTTCACATGGAGTAATAACCAAACCCATCCTCGATCAGATGACCTAACTGATGTCCCCAGATAATGGGACAGAGATCAGGAACAAACCAGCTTCCCTCATCACCGAAGGGCTCTGGGTCTGACCCCGCTCACTCCGCCAAAATGACAGAATTTTGTGAGCCTCTCCCACAGACAAAGGGACTGAAATCGAATTTCCAAACCACCGCAGAGAAGGTGACTCCACTCATCCCAGCACAGCTCTCCCAGGCAGGATGAGGAATTTTATTGCCTGGTTTATTATTTCGTAAGGCCTGTGCCAAAAGCAGTCCTGGAGCTGCCAGCCACCAGGTGGAATTCTAAAGGATCAATCAAACTCAAGCACACAGCCACCAAAAGGTGGGAGCAGAAGAAGGAATGGCACTTACTGCACTTGAGTCTCGCTCTTCAGGGGATGCCAGGGCCGAGGGGAGGGCACAGCCGAAACAGAGACAGGAAAAGAAAGCAAGTTAGGATAAGCCTTAAATGTGAAAAATAAACCCAGAACCTCCTCGTGCTCAAGCCCTTGAACTCAAGCCCTGTCTTGGCTCTCTCTGGCTTTAAAATCCCCCCCCATCCATCTCTCCCATCCAATTCCCACCCCTTCCTTTTTGTCCATGTGATTTATCTGGCAAAACACAGCTGGGAATGCCCTGAATCCAAAGGGAATGGCAGCGGCCCTGGGAGCACAGCTCCACACCCCAAACACGGTTTAGCCATTGATTTGTACCCTAAGAGCCCCATTTTCCGTGGGAGCTCAGGCAGTCAGAATCCATGCAGGAAAAGGAATGGAACTGGATCATTGCTATGGAGAGTTCTGTTTCACTGCTTTTTTTTCCCCACCTCAAATCCCTCAGCAGAGCCCAACAGCTTGGAGAGGCTGCGGGAACCTGCCCTGCCCAGGGGAATGCGAAAGGGAAATATCCCAAATCCTCCTGTGTTTGGGGACAGGGGGAGCAGCCAGGACAATCCTGAAACTGAAATCACAGACCCTTCAATCTTCTAAAAATGGTCTGATTGTTAATGATGGGGAAAACCACCCAATTTCCTGGGGCACAGAGCTGGATTCCCGGGAATGGGAAGGGAATGGGAAGGCTCTGATGGTGATGGAGAGGAGGAGGAGGATGAAGGCTGCTTTCCCATTGAGGCACAGCTGAACGAGGACACAGAAACTGCAGCCAGGCTCCTCCAAAGGCTGAGCATCATTTAGGGAATTCTGCATCCCTAAAAGTGCAATCCCATGATCTGAGTGCAGCTGACCCAAGGGATGGGGTGGTGGGAAATGAGTCAGGACCAGACCAGGGCATTCCCCCAACATCAGAGGGACATGGAGCTGCTGGAGCAACTCCAGAGGCCCTGGATCTGCTCCAAGGGCTGGAGCTGCTCTGCAGCCAGGCTGGGAATGCTCCCCTGGAGAAGAGAAGGCTCCAGGGACACCTGAGAGCCCCTGGCAGGGCCTGAAGGGCTCCAGGAGAGCTGCAGAGGGACTGGGGACAAGGGATGAGGGGAGGGACAGGATGAGGGACAGGACACAGGGAATGGCTTCATAGTGGAAAAGTGGAGATTTAGATGGATATTGGGAAGGAATTCCTGGCTGTGAAGGGGGTGAGGCCCTGGCAGAGAGCAGCTGTGGCTGCCCCATGATCCCTGGTGTGTCCAAGGCCAGCCTGGAGCACCCTGGGACAGGAGGAAGTGTCCCTGCCCTGGGTAACGTTTCTCTCCCTTCCACCCAACCCATCCCAGGACCCAAGTTCCAGCAGCAGTGGCGGCAGCAGCGGCCGCCCCTCTCACCTCGGTGGTCCAGCTCGTGGTGGTTCTTCTCGTCCTTGACGGCCAGGTGGGCCTGGCTGCCCAGGGCGCCGAGCGCCAGCAGCCCCGAGCTGCTGCCGGTCACCGGCGGAATTCCGGGCGGCTGGAGCCCCGAGGGGTGCGGCGGCAGCTGGACCGGGGGCCCGTGGGCGGCGTGCGAGAGGTGCTGGGCCTGGAGCTGCTGCTGCTGCAATGAAAGCACCAGTGAGCCGGGCAGGGGGCGGGAGGGACACTGCCGGGGGTGCTCCCGGGAGCGGCCCCGCCGGACGCCTGCGAGGAGAGGCCCCGTTAGTTAGCAGGACGGAGGTGCCGGACACAGCCCGGGGCAGAGCACACACAGCCCGGGGTGATCCTCCATCCCCGGAACGGCCATCCCTGCAGACACGGTTAGTTCGGCATTTCCAGCAGAAAAAGGAAAAAAAAACCAGGAATCCCACGCAGGAGGGATTGGCTCCATGGCTGGAGGGCAGTGACTAAACCAGTCAGAGAGAGAAAATTCCAGCAGCCAGGATCCTCCCTGACCCCTCAGCACAGGCAAGCTCTGCTCGCTGGCTCAGGAGCAGCTTTCAGAGAATTCCACACCATGTTCTGGTCCCATCCCAGCACCCTGCTGCTCCCAACCCCTTCCCACACCGCCGGGTGCCCCAGCACTGGGTAAATCCTGAAGGGATCCTCCGTTCCCATTCCCTGGAGCTGCAGCCCAGCCGGGAGGGCAGAGGGCCCCCAGCTGCTCCCAGGGATTTTCCAGGAGTGAATCCCAGCCATCCCAGCACTCATCCAGCCATGGGGATTCACTGCCTGCAGCTCCCAGGGATTTTTTGGGAGCGAATCCCAGCCACCCCAGCACTCATCCAGCCATGGAGATTCACTGCCTGCTCCAGTTTAGCTGGAAGAAGCTGAACTGCAGCTCAGGGGAACCCAGACACATTCCCTGTTTCAAATGCAACCTTGGAAGGACACCAGCTGGAATCCAGGAGTTCCCAGGCCACCCACGGCCCAGCACAATGGACACGACCCGGAATACACCAAAAACTCTCCCACGGATGGAGGGCTCCGGCAGTGCTTCCAACAGCTCCAGCAAGGAAATCTCCAGCACACCTCCCCAGAGCTGCAGAGGACGCACAATCCCTGGTGTCCCATCCCTGGAGGTGTCCAAGGCCATGCTATGGGGATTGGAGCGCCCTGGGACCGTGGGAGGTGTCCCTGCCCATGGCAGCACGGGATGAGCTTTTGAGTCCTTCCAAACCCAACCATTCCAGGATTCCACGGTAAGTTCCCCGCACCAGGTCCAAGTTTTGAGGGAACAGCTCCCGCCCATTCCCAACAGAGAGCTCATCCTGGGCACAGAAGCGCTGGTGTCCTGTCAGCCGTGTCCCACTCCACGGACACCGCAGCACGGAGCAGCCCTTGGCTGGGGGCAGGCACCAGCCCCTTCCAGATCTGCTCCTCATCCTCGGGGGATGCAGAGGAAATGCCCATCCAGGACAAGATTCCGGGCCGGAGCTGAAGGCAGGAGAGGAGATCCATTGGAACAGCTCCTTCCAGGCAGCTCCGAGATCCCAGCTGGAGCAGAAGCCACACGGAGGAGACCATCAGGCCTCTGATGCAGGAAAACCATAAATCCCTGTGCCCTCTAAAAGCAGGAGCTGGCTCTGCCAGGCCAGGAATCCTCAGGATGGACATTCCAGGAGTGTCCCAAAGCAGGGCATGAAGGAGATGGGGGTGAGGGGCACGAGGCCCCCCAGCAGCTCCTGCCCCACACAGGGCCAGGGCCAATCCTCCGGCACCAAAACAAGCAAAACACATCCTTGGCTCTTCCCAAAAACCAGGGAACACATCCTTGGATTTCCCAAAATCAGTGAGGCTCTTCCCAATCCCAATTTCACGTGAATTCCCCTCGTTTGAGGGAGAGGCAGGGCTGGCCATTGCAGCAGAGCATCATCCCAGAGAACAGCCCCGGGGGTTTTCCAGCACCTCCAACCATTCCCACGTTCCTCTCCTGGAAGCTCTCCAGTGGTGTCCATCCCTGTGGAGCTGGAATACACCAGGATCCAATGTTTTATCCTCAGCCATCTCCAACCTCCATGGTGGGCAGAAACATCTGCACGGTTTAACTCATCCCAGGAGTTTTCCACCCAAAAAAGGGACATGGCATTCCCAGGATGTTGATGGCAACCCCAGCCCTGGAATAACCCCAGAGAGCACAGCCCCACCACGACCGAGGCAGCAGCACCTGGAGGAGAAGAATCAGCATCTGGAGCTGCTCCAGCAGAGCAGAAAACTGGCATTTCTTCCTGTTTTTTACGCTGCCAACAAATAAATCCATCCAAGGGCTCGGTGAGCTGCAGGAACGGCCCTCACAGGATGTGGGAACCAAGGGCAGGACACAACATCCCTTGCAGGTCCATCTCAAGGTGGTTCTGTTTTTCTCCCCTCTGGCAGCGGAAGTGGAGAGCAGAATCTGCTGGGATGTCCTGGAGCTGTGTCCCTGTGTCCCTGTAGCCAGCGCTGCAGCTCCGGGGGCAGCCACGATCCCAAACCAGGCCTGCAGAGCTCCATCCGTGTCCCAGCTGGATCATTCCCAGGGCAAGGAGAAGAGGATGAGCCAACGAGTCCAGCGCACATCCCGGGGGGTGCTGCAGAATTCCCAAGTTCCACCAGGCCATCCTGCCCATCGCTCGTGTTTGGGTCAGCCCACGGAGCGGTCGCTGCACATCCCTCGGGAATAACATCCTGGAGACTCCAGGAGGGGACGAACCCCAGCTGGCACTCCGTGGCACAGGGATCCTGTTTGCTCCGAGTGTCCCCTGCTGGAAAGCCCCTCCCCTTCCCTCCCATCCCTTATCCCAACCCTGGAAAAGGTGTTTAAAAAACATCGGGTCGGGGTTTGCTGCGACATTCCAGGGGTGGGGAGGCTCCCTGGGAACCCCAAATGGTCCCACACAGGGATCGGGGTCCTGGTGGAGCATGAGGATCCAGCAGCAGGGACCCTCCTGGAGGAACTGAGCCCATCAGATCCCTCAGGATCCCTCAGCTGGGGCTCCCACTGGATTCCAGCAGCCTCTCCAGCTGCCTCCCTCGCTGGCAGGACCCCAGAGGGAGGGATGTCCCCAGGACCCCAGGAGCTGTGGACACCAATCCACAAACGCAGCCCGGGGCAGCTCCAGCAGCAGCCACGGATCCGATCGCTTCTGGGGTCCCTCAGCGGTGTCACACCGAGATGGGGAGATGGGAAGAGGCTCCAAATTTGGGAGGGAGGCTGGCAAGGAATATCTGCTGGTGGAGTGGCTTTAATTGGATTATGTCCATCACGCTCCATGCCTTTGTTCCCGATTTAATGGTTCAGCACTTCAGTTCAGCGCCGGCGTTAAATTTAGTGACGGAGTTTAATCATTTCCAGGGAAATAATTTCCAGGGCTACAACCAAATCAAGTCTCCATTTCAGCCCAGCCTCGAGCACGGGAGCTGCGAGACAACGGCCCAGATGCATAAAATTAACAGTTCTTGACCTCAAAAGGGGCAAAAAAAGAGCTTTGCACCATTTGGGGGGGTCTGGGTGATGGGGTAGGCTGGGGAGCATGGAGCCGCCCAAGGCTGGGTCCCCAGGGACACTGGGACACGGCCCAGGGCTGGATCCCCCCAAGGCTGGATCCTCTCAGGGCTGGATCCCCTCAGGGCTGGATCCCCAGGGACACCAGGACACAGCCCAGGGCTGGGTCCCCATGGACACCGGACAGCCCCAGTGCCGAGCAAACCAACGCAGGGGTGTCCCCACATGAGCGACCCTACAAAAACAACCTGCTGAGGGCAGGGCGAACACCAAACCCTCAGGGTTTGGGATCTCAGGGGGACGGAGCTGCCACCCAAAGCTGCAGGACGAGCCTGGAACCATCTCTGGGAGCCATGGAATCACCACCACCCTCCTGCCAGCAGCATCCCTGCACTAACAGCCCGCAGTGTGCAGAGGAGAGGGAAAGACACCGAACCCTCTGGATTTTCCACTTTGGGAGGAACGGGAGCACAGAGCCACCACCCAAAGCTCCAGGATGAGCTCCAGGATGAGCTCTGCCCTCCTGCACAAGCCATGGAATCACTGATCCCCTGCTGCCAGCACCGTGTCCCTCCCTGCCGAGCCACCCCGGGAGGAGATGCCTGCGATTCCCGCTGGAAGTTCGTCAGGGAAGCGATTAAACGGCTGGGCTGGCTGCTTAATGACAGCGGGGCCTCGCTGGGATCCAGGGAAGCAATTACCTCGGGAATGGGGGTCACGGGCCTCGCTCAGCCACCTTAATTGAATTCCAATATCTGCCACTTCCAGCAGCTCCCTGTCCCTGCTCCCAGCCCCCCTGGAATGGGTGAGGAGCAGCAGGGACTGGGCACGGCAGGTGCAGTGCCGCCCCAAAACTCAGCTCCCGCTCCCATTCCCATTCCCACCGACCCCACCACGAGGGATCGAGCTGCTGCCAAGCCTTTCCTCATTCCCAAGGACTGCAGGAGCCTGGAGCACAATTCCACAGTGAATGGCACCCACAAAAACACAGGAAAATGGATGGAAGAGCAAGTTAAATGCAGAGAATTATAAAGATCCTTGAAGCGCAAGAAGTGCTAAGAGTTATTAAAAAAAAAAAAAAATTATAAACTAGTATTTCCTGGGAAACAAAGCCAGAGGAGCTCTGGAGCCACCTGCCCAGGAGGTGGATTGGGAATTCCGATATCCTGGAGTTTGCTGCAGGATGGAGACAGCGACAGCAATTAAAGAAATAATTACAATAGTTAATTTTAAATCAGAACCCCTCGATCTGTGCGGGAAAGGGTCAATGCATGGAACAACAACTCCGCCAAGGGCACAGCACATTCCACACCGACAGCCCGGCAGAGACGAGCCTGGCCTCAGGGGCTCTGGGGGGCTCCCATCCCAAATCCCCCCGGCCCCATGGGAACATCCAATTGGATTCCTGGAGCCGCCAGGGGGGCGGCAGCTCCCAGCCCTGTCCTGCTGGGTGCGGGACTGGGGCAGTTTTGGGGTTTTGGCACAGCCGGGGGCTCCAGAATTGGGGCAATTTTGGTGTTTTGGGACGGCCGGGGACTGGGAGCCACCCTCGGTGCCCTCCTGAGCGCAGGGTTGCCTCTGGATATGGTAAATGATAGGAATAAAAGGGGAATACACACGGTGAGAGGCAGATTGGGAAGTCCACGTACCCCGATGATAGCATTCAACTCCGTCATTGTCACTTGCTTGGCACGCTCAACAGCCTGGGCCACCTGCTGTTGGTGCTGCAGAGGGGACAGAGGGCCCGTCAGCCCCAGCCCGGGGGCACGACCCCCAGGGATGCTCCCCCCTCTTTGGGCCCTATTTTTTGCTCTATTTTTGGTGCAGCAGCCCAGGGACACCTCCCAGCTCCTCAGGGAAAAGAGGAAGCCCCTCACAGCCTTCTGGGCTCAGTGCAGCCCCCCAAGCTGAGCACAGCCCCCGCAGGGCCCAGCCCTGCCCATCCCAAGGGTTTTCCTGCACACAGGCAGGACTGTCACAGCCCTGTTTGTCACAGCCCAGGGACCCCCGAGGGACACGGCACCACCTGCGAGGGGAAACCCCCAGGAGCAGCTGCCTCCCCTCAAACAGGGTGCGGAAAAGTCCTTACCTCTTGTGACAGAAAAGGCATGATCTGGGCTAAAATCGTGTTCAGTCTTTTAGCAATTTCTGTCTGAAAAAAGGGAAGAGGGAAAAGCAGCAGTCAGCACCCGGCAACCTCCCACGGGTGGCACGAGGCTTCCAGGCAGCGGCACCGCGGGTGCCCTCCCTGTCCCTTCCCAAAATCCCCTCCCTGTCCCCTCTCCCTGTCCCTCCCCAAAATCCCCTCCCTGTCCCCTCTCCCTGTCCCTCCCCAAAATCCCCTCCCTGTCCCCTCTCCCTGTCCCCTCCCAGCCCTGCCCGTGGAAGCAGCAGCTCCCGGCAGAGGCAGTGGGAGCCCCCTCAAGCTCTCCAGCACAAGGACACGTCCCTGCTTCCCTGGGACACTTCCATCCCCTTCCCACTGTGGGAGGAGTGTCCTGGGCCAGCCCTGGCAGAGTCACACCAGCCTGGGCTTCCCTGGCTCCAGGAAAGCACAGCCAGGCACAGCTCCTCATCCCAGGAGCAGCTGCTGCTCCCTGGAGTGTGAATCCCAGAACATCCAGGGTTTGGAGGCCCTCTCTGGCACCTCCCGCACCTGGGACTGTGTTTTGTTTCTCCAAAAGAAACCCTGGACAAGCCACCGTCCCCTGCAGGGACCGAGTCCCCGCAGGGCTGGGGTCTGCTCCGCTCCCTCCCCATGGGAAGCAGGTGGGGTTCCCTTCGCCAGCCTCACATCCCGCTCCGGAAACAACCCAGATCCACCACACCTGCCAGCTGCAGCCTGGGGAGGTTAACACCAAACTGGGAATGACTCCCTGCAGGGATAGCCCTGGGGAGGTGCTATCCCTCCATCCTAGGGACGTTCCCATTGGGATGGACGTGTCCCAGCCCCAGGGAAGTTCCCATTGGGATGGCCGTGTCCCGGCTCTAGGGACATTCCCATTGGGAATGCCGTGTCCCAGCCCCAGGGAAGTTCCCGTTGGGATGGCCGTGTCCCGGCTCTGGGGACGCTCTCCCGTTGGGATGGCCGTGTCCCAGCCCCAGGGAAGTTCCCGTTGGGATGGCCGTGTCCCAGCTCTAGGGACACTCCTGTTGGGATGGCCGTGTCCTGGCTCTAGGGACACTCCTGTTGGGATGGCCGTGTCCCAGCCCCAGGGGTGTTCCCATTGGGAATGCCGTGTCCCAGCCCCTGGGAAGTTCCCATTGCGATGGCCGTGTCCTGGCTCTAGGGACACTCCTGTTGGGATGGCCGTGTCCCAGCTCTAGGGACACTCCCGTTGGGATGGCCGTGTCCCAGCCCCAGGGATGTTCCCGTTGGGAATGCCGTGTCCCAGCCCCTGGGAAGTTCCCATTGCGATGGCCGTGTCCTGGCTCTAGGGACGCTCCTGTTGGGATGGCCGTGTCCCAGCCGCAGGGAAGTTCCCGTTGGGATGGCCGTGTCCCAGCTCTAGGGACACTCCTGTTGGGATGGCCGTGTCCCGGCTCCTGGGGGTTAATTCCGGCTGCTCCTGGCTGAGGCAGCTGTGAAAACAGCTCCGGCTCCAAGTCAAACACGGCCGAGCGGCCGTGAGGATCCAGCGCCACAACAATGGCCGGAGCCGAGCGCTGGCACGGAATCAAACGGCCTGAAATTCCTTCCGCCAGCCCCAGCAGCTCGTTATCAATAACACGAGTGATTAACCGGGAGAGCTCCAGCCTCCTGCTGGCAAAGAGCCTCTTCCCAGGACAGCCACGGCCAGCCCCCGCTCCCAGAGCCCCCCAAATCATCCCAAACCCGCCCTGATCCCAAAGCTCAGCTCCCCAGGACAGGTCCTACAGCACCTCTGGGTTTTAAGCCCAGCCAGCCCAGGCTCCACCTGCTCTCAGGCACTGCAAGAAAAAATCCCCAAAAGTCCTGATTTGGAGGGAAAATCCCAAGAGCCCTTCAGCCCTTGCTGTGAGGAGCTGGGGGTGGCTGGGACACAGCCCAGCAGGAACAACCCAACAAGCACAACCAGCGTTCCCAGGGTCACCATCAGCAGGGAGACCCCGGGAAAATCCTGATCTCACCCAGCCTGGAGCCACCCCCAGGGGCGGAAGCACCGCACAGAGCCAGAGCTCCGAGCCCTGCTCCCCGCGGGAGCTGCAGCTCTGGGCTGCAAAGCCCTGGGAATATTCCTGGCCATCCTCTCCTCCAGAAGCCTGCCCGGTGATTGGGTTACACCTGATGCTTTTCTTAGCAATTCCAGAGGCTGGGAACGTGCTGGCCCAGCGTGCCAAGGCAGGAACGGCTGGAAGTGACCACGGCTTGGACTCAGGTACCCTGGCCACGGCCACCGAGTCACCGGGATCATGGTGGCCCTGAGCGTGAGGATGCACGGATCAGCCGGGGGATCAGGGAACGCTGGAATGGTTCGCTTGGAAGAGACTTCAAAGCTCATCCAATTCCACTCCCTGCACCTTCCACAAGCCCAGGTTGCTCCAGCCTGGCTCTGGACACTTCCAGAAACAGGGCAGTCCCAGCAACCTGTCCCACTGCCCTGACAGGGAAGGATCCTTCCCCATATCCCAGCTCTCCCTGTCCCCTGGCAGCGGGAAGCCATTCCCAGTGTCCTGTCGCTGCGGTGACACTTGGCTGTCGTGGCCCCAGGCTGGCCAGCACCAGGTTTTCAGCACCCAACACTCACACAATGCCCTCGGCTCCTCTGCTCCCACAGATCCTCCTGGGAAGCTCCAAGTGCCCAATCCGAGCCCGGCCCCGGCGCCGTGGCCGGAGCAGCCGGGCTGGCACCACGGGTGCCACCAGCGGTGCCACCGCCAGGCCCAGACCCAGGAAAAGCTCCTTCCAGGCTTTTTGGCACTGGCGCTTCGATCAGATTATATTTAGCTCCAGCTCCATGAAATATTTATTCCTTCAGCTCCAGCCTTTGGATTCGGGATGCAGCGAGCGCGGCCGCTGCTCCAGGGAGCTCTGCCCTGCCAGCTCCCCGGTTCTAGAACAAATCTGAGCCGCGTTTGAGGGAAAAGCAGCGGAGCCAGCACCGGCCTTCCCCGGCTGCATCCCGGGAAAAACAGCATCCCGCCAGGCTGATTCCATGGAGCAGGAAGGGAAGGAGCTGGGTTTTCCCCGGGCACCAACGCACGTGAGGCCTCCACCTTTAAATCCAAAACTTCCAACCCAGACGTGAATCCAAACTCCCTGTTCCACAAAGAGACTTCGCACGTGGGATCCAGCGAGCACAGAGATATTGGATGTCCAAAATATTATGTTTACAACCATGAGGTTTCCTGTGAACATGAGATTCAATAGTCTTTAAATATTTGCTCACTTTCCCTTTTCCCATTCCCCGGCACATTAAACTCCAGTTGTCCCCATTAAAATTTTTATCGGGAGGCAAAGGGATCCTCTGAACGCCGGGAGCAGGGGAGGGCTCCATGCCCGACACCTTCCCCATCACAGGGCTCATTCATCACCTTGCCCAGAGCCCCCGAGCCCCCCCGAGCTGCTCCTGCCAAGGAAAACCTCCATTCCCACCGCGGGTTGCCATGGCAATCCCCGGCTCCGCATCCCCTTCCGCTGCCCTGCGTCTTCCCTGGACCAGGGCGGATCAAACGCCCGGAGAGGGGCACGGAGAGGCTCCCGCTCAGCCCAACACCCCCGGGGGCCGATCCCGGGACGCTCCCCCCAGCACAGGGATGCTGTCGGTCGTTAGAAAGGGCACAGAGTCAGAACCTGAAATCCCAACTAATCCCCCCTCACTCACTCCGTGCCCCTGCCAAGAATCTGCCCTGAACCTGCCGGGGTGGGGTTTCAGCGGCGGGGAGGGCGAAACCAGAGAAACCATTTGCACTGGTGATAAATCAACACTGCGAGCACTTGGCCCCGGCCGAGGCTGCTGTCACCTGCTCTTAAAATGGCCAGAGCCACCGGCAGCATCCCAAGCACTTGGGGACACGGGAGCCGCTCCTGGGAGCCGCGATGGGCCGGGAGCGGCGGCGGCTCGGTGCTAAGTAGCTGGGGCTGGCTGTGCCCGGCAGCTCCGGCTCCCTGCGCTCCCAGCTTTACACCTGCGTGGGGCAGAGGGGATGGAAAAACAACCCCCCGTGTCACTCATGGCCTCAGAGCTGACCCGGAATGTGGCAGCGCAGGATCCCAGGCTGGATCCAGGCTGTGGGGGGACACCCCCGGACGGGGCTCTGGGTAAAATGGCTCAGCTTTGGTTCCCATGAGGCAAACGGGAGCTGCAGGGATGGCCTAGCCCCGGGGGGGCACCCCCAAGGTGATCTCAGTGTCCCCCCATGGCACAGGGCAGGACACAGAGCCCTCCTGGGGTCCCCATTCCTTGGAGGATGGAGCTGGGACCTGCAGGAATCGGCCCCACAGGCCTCACTCCGCAGAGAGCACCCCAAAGACCCCGCAGAGAATATCCAAAAAACCTGCACAGGACACCCCAAAAATATCCTGCACAAAGCACCTCAAAAAAGCCTGCACAGGACACCCCAAAAGCACCCTGCACACATCACAGCCCCTCAATCCACCCCCAAAACGGGACAGATCCTCCATGACCCTCCCCGGGGAAGGGAATCCCACCAGGCCACGGCAGGTGCGGCCTCAGGAGAGATTTTGGGCCATAGCAGCTCCAAGTCCAGCCTGCCCTTGCTCTGGGATTCATGCAGAGGGATGAGGGATGGAGAGAAGGGGCTGAACACAGAGCACGGCCCTTCCTCCTGGAAAACACCCCAAAACATCCACATTTATATCCTGAAATCCAGGGATCTCCACAGGTGGAAGGGAACACAAGGATTATCAAAGGCCCTGCACAGACACTCCACCAATCCCACCCCGTGCCTCAGAGCGTTGAGGAGCTGCCCCTGGAGCTCTGGCAGCCCTGGGAACGTGACCATTCCCTGGAAAAGTACAATTCCATATACACAGACACACACTGCTTCCCCAGGCCCCAAAATGGGGTCCATGGGGACGCAGGAACACGGCACCAGCACCATCCCACCATTCCCACTCGAGCGGCCCCAGCTCCCTCCTGGGCTCCAAACCACAGCACCCCTTCAGGGATTCTCCAAAAGGTCTGGACCCCTCCAGGCACTCCAGACCCCCCCAGCCTCCTCCCCGGAGGAGGAGCAGCCGTAAATCACACGAGGCGTGAAGCACCAGCAGCATTTGTTGAAGCCAGGATATTGTCTCTTTAAGCACATGAAAATCAGGCCCTTGAGCGGTGTGGTTCTCACTCGGGCGCACAATTATGGGTACTTTCAGCTGTCTACCACTATTTCAAGTGCTCTCTCCAAGCGGGCTGTCAATGGCATGTTGAAAGCTATTTGTGGCTGCTATCGTTATTAGCAAAGTGGAGAGCCTGGCTGATGAGAATTAAATTCAGGGCGGCGGTGTGGAGGGGCAGGACACAACCCCTCCTCAGGGAATTACCACCAGCAACGGGGAAAGCTCAGCCAGACCCCCAAAACACGGCCGGGACCCCCAATCCAGGCTGTGCCTCCCACCCCGTGAGGGGAAGGCAGAATTGCCTCCCGCCTCGGGAGTCCTGAGAGCACAGCTCACAAATTACTCGGCTTCTGAAGTATTTAGCAAATTATTACCTGGCACTCCTTGCTAACGAGCACGACAGAAAGGATATTGTGTTCCTAGAATATTCTAGAAGCACCAAACAAAAAAAGCTGCCTCTCTCCCCTGGAAGTGTTGGGGGGTTTAGGTTTGTTCCAAGCATTAAGCAGGAAAACAAGAAGTGCTTCTGTGCAGCGTTCTCAGCCATAACAAGAAATCAAAGGCAGCACAAAGGTTCTGTCCTCCGAGGTGTCCCGTTTCCCCACGCAAAATGAGTTTTCCTTTTGGAATGGTTATTGCTCTCGGCGATTATCCACGGAGATCTGCACAGAAACAATGCACGGCCGACAGGGGAAGCAAAGTTTCTTTTGGAAAAATCAATTAACCCGGAAAAAAAAAAAAAAAAAGAAAAGAAAAGAAAAGAAGTTTCGCCGGGGTTTCAAAAGAAAACTCCTGATTGGAGTCGGGTTTAGGAAAGCTGAGCCCGGGGAAGGAGTAGAGTTCAGCAGGAAGACTGATGTAAGGAGCGATTCACTGCAACCGACTGGGGAGTCACTTCCTAAATATTTCCTTGCATATGGAGTTGTTTATGAAAGTACATTTTTTTCCTAACGAGAAACAAAACGAGAAGAAAGGGGGGAAGGCAAAAAAACCCCCAACCCCACACGCAGCCACATATGCACACACTTAATATTCAGCGTGGAAGAGATAATCTGTTATATAAGCCCACAGACAGACAATCCCCTTTTGCTTAAAGATGAAGTATCCATCAATGTTTGTCTGGAGCAGATGTAATCACAAGCAGTCAAGTCTGGAGGGCAGGACACTGCATGAATAATTCAAGCACTTCAGTCTACTTGATTGTGTGCAGATAAACACAAGTCAACCGCTAAACAGGTCAGCTGATAAACTTGTTTGTTCAGGACCAGCCACCCTCAGCCAGATGCCGGCAGGACCACGCCGCAATTAGCGGGATGCCTTGCGGGATGCCCGGCGGGGGGATGCTGCGCCAGGGATGCCTTTCAGGGGATGCTGCGGCCCCAAAGAGGGGGGAAAAGCCTCCCCGGGCGCCCGCTGCGGTCCGGCGCTCCCGCTCGCCCCATTTTCGCCTGCAAGCGCAGCCAGGGCTGCTTTGTTTGCTCCGCGGTGCTGTCAATTAAAGAACAAGACAGCTTCAGCTTCCCCGAGTTCCCGGCAGCGGGCACGCAGCAGATGTCACCGGGAAGGGCCCGGGCAGGCACGGGATGCTGCTGGAATCACCCGGGCAGGATGGAGCCGCTCCTCGCAGAGCTCCCAGCAAAGCGCGGTGACCACGCTGGGAAAACCCTGGGCAGGCAGGAACCGAACCAAACTGGGAGTTCTCAGGCTCCTCGGTCACCCCCGAGACCCTGAGGGACACGGAACGCGGGGCTGCTCCATCCACGCCTCCCAGAGCTCATCCCGCGGTGCCAAAGCTCGCCGCTCCCTCGGGATGCACCCATGGAAAAACACCCAGCGCGTCTTGGGCACGGCGCTTTCCAGCCAGGGAATAACCCCACATCTCGGGGCGTCATTCCAGCATCGCCCAGCGCCGAGCGGAGCCGTCCAGCACCGAGCAGCCAGGTAGGAAGAGGCTGGGGAGGGGAGATTCTCTCCCCAGGAGCCTGTGCTCAGGTCACTCAGACCCTCCAGGTCACTCCAGTGTCACTCCAGTGTCCCTCGGGCGCTGCTGAGGTGGCCGCAGGCTCCATGGCCTTCGGGACACACCAAATCCATCCCCTCCTCGCAGGTCACACCTGGGCCTACCCCACAGTCCCTCAGCACCCCAGGACAAACCGGGCCGAGGCTCCCCGAGCCCGGGGGTCCCGGGCCCCGCACCCCTCCAAGGACACCTGGGGCCGGCAGCGGCCCCCGGAGCGGGAAGTCGGGATTATCTGCGTGGAAGAAGATATTTATAAAAAACTGAAGACTAAGCAGGAATTATTTTCGCTGCCCCGTGACTACGGCGCAGAAAGGCGAAGGGAAGGAGAGAGGCACATTCAGAGGCGCTGCTTTGCATCTCATCAGCCTCCTCAGAGGAGGGCGATGCCGCTATTAAGCCAAACCACTTTGGAGTTGAATGGGGCTGATTTGCGAGCGGCGAAGTTGATGTCAACTTCTATCTGCCTTAAGTTCTTAATTAGAACTCCTTCTAAAACCAGTAAGCAGCAGCAGCACAAATAATCAGGTCTAATCTCAATAATAACTTTATTCCTTTAAGTTTTACCATCATGTGCGCAGCCTTTAGGCTCTTTACCGATAATCTTATCAAGGTAGCACACCACATTCTGCTGGGGCCTTCTCTATTTTTTCCTTCAGGCAAGTTACATATTAGAGGAGACTGGAAGGGAGGAAAAAAAAAAAAAAACAACCCAACCAGCCCCAAACATTGCTTCATTTCCCAGACGCAAAGACAACTCCGTGACATTGAGCAACACACGGTGAGCTCTGGGAGCCCTGGAGATAATTCCCTGCTCGGTCTCACGCTCCAGCAGGGCCAGGAGCAGGGGATGACCTTACAAACAGCCCTGTTGTACCCACAACACGACCAGAGGCGAACGCAGCACATATCAGTGTTTTCCAAGCCTTGGGAACGCGTTATTCCAGGTATTGACCTCCCAGCACGGGAGGCGAGGCTGTTCTCACCTCTTTGCATAAACACTCTGTCTAAAACCGAAATTCCTCATGAATATCGACCAAAAAAACCCCACCAAGTGCCATCAACCTGCGGCTGCCAATTTAACAGCCAGGCCACGGGATCCCACCTGGAGTCACATCCCTGCCTCCAGCACTTATTCCCTATTTAGTGCAATCAGGGCCGATTTTACCTCAGGTGGAGGAAAAGGGCAACAGGAGATCAATCAATCAATCACAACTTCCCCCCTCGAAATTACTCACCTGTTTGTGCATTTCAATATTCAAACCGTACGACATTTCGTAGTACTGGGGAAGGAGAAAAAAAAAATAGAAATAAATTCAATTAAACACGAGAGCCAAGGAGAATTTGAATTCAGTTCACAGAAGGCATTTGCATAAGGTCATTACCAAAAAGCATCCTGGGCAAAACTGGGCTTAAAGCACAGGTAGCCAAGGAAATTACACCTTATAATAAGCAGATGTTTATGGGTTTAACTGGCAGGCACTTAACGAGGGGACACTCCTTTTGACTCCTGTTTTCTCCTCCTAAGCTACTTAGAAAAACAAAGAGGCGCAGAGCTGGGTGACAGGCGTCTGCTGGGCCCTGGCAGAACAGGTACAGCCCGGAGTCTGGCCAAAAACCCAGATTCCCACCGGGGGGGGATCTGCTTCCCCCAGGGACCGGGGGAGCCCTGGGACCCGCCCGGAATTGGGGTACTGCATCCTGCTAAACCCCCCAGAAACCGCAGCGAGCCCACCCGGGGGGCCCGCCATGCAAACCGGGCTAAGAAAAGAGCGTTTTGAGGCAACAAAAGTACCCATTTCCCTCGGGAAGGATGAGCGGGGGGGGAGCTGGGATGGCTCCCGGGTGGCCTCGGGGGCAGCAAGGGGGGGACCCCCACCAGCACCAGGGACACCCCCGAGCCCGGGGTCGCCGCTCCAGCCCCCCCCCCCCGACCCCCCCGCGGCTGCAGAGCGCTTCAAAGGGGTTAACAGGAAACTTGGGATTGCGCTCGCAGCCGTCTGGGGCTCGGAGCGCCTGGCACCGCCGCCCCCCCGCCCCGGGGGTCTCCGGGCAGGCAGTGCCCGTGCCGGGGGGGGTCCCCCGGTCCCCCCCGTTCGCAGACTCGCAGCTAATGACATTTGCAGGCTGATCCGAAATCTGATTAAAGTCTCTCACCATAACGTAATGGCGCTGCATTTCGGTCTTCTCGTTCGCCAGCTTGTCATACTCCACTTTGAGGCTGGGGGGGAGAGCGCACCGTGAGACTCCGGAGAAACGGGGGGCTCGGGGCGGGGGGGGGGCGGCCAGGGGTCCCCCCGGGCTCACCTGTGGTACTGGGCCTGCAGGAACTGGAACTCGTCCTTGATCCGGTCGCAGGACTCGGCCACGGTGAATTTGAAGCCCGGTTGGCCCGGCTGGTGCGGAGCCTGCGGGAAGCGGCCGGGGGGGGTTACCGGGGGGGCACCGGGGGGCGGCAGGAGGGGCGGGAGGGGGGGGACCGGGGGAGGCGGTGAGAGGGGAGCGGGGGGTGCGGGCGGGGGTCGGGAGGGGGTACCGGGACTCACCGGGTGCCGGCCCTGGGGGTACATGGCCGGGCTGGGGCGCGGTCACTGGAAGCAGCCGCGCCGAGCCTCGCTACGGCGATCGCGACGTGCGGAGCTGCCGCTGCTGCCCGCCGGCCTCGGAGCGCTCCCGGAGAGGCCGAGAACTGAACAAAGGGACGAGAGGAAAGTCCGTGCGGGGGGCGGAGGAGGGAGGGCGGAGGGGGTGGGGGGGGGAGCGGGCCCGGCCGGTTCCCCCCCGCACATTCCCCCCCCCACCCGGCCCCGCACCGCCGGGGAGGCGCCCGCGGAGCCGAGCCCAGCCCCGCAGCGCCGGGGCCAGGTGCCGACCCCCCCGGCCGCCGCGCTCCGCGGGCCTCCGCTTCCTCACCCCCCCTCCTTCCGGCACTCGCTGGCGGAAAAAAAAAAAAAAAAAAAAAAAAAAAAAAAAAAAAAAAGGAAAAATCACCCCCCCCCAAAAAAAAAAAAAAGAAAAAAAAAATAGATCAAAAAGCCACAGCGACAACAACAACAACGCGGCGGCGGGAGGAGGGTCCCGCGGTATTCCTGCGGCCGGGAGAAGGGGAAGCAAAGCCAGGAACTAACGCCGGAGCACGACGGCCATGGAGGAGAGGAGGAGGGGGAGGAAGGCCGTACACATCCGACTTCCCGGGCGCCGCGGACATGCGAGGTGCGAGCGGGTCCCCCGCCCGGGGGCGGCCGTTCAGCTGCGTCCAGCCGGGATCGCCGTAACTCCGGGAGCCATCGCGGAGCGGGCGCGGAGCGGGGCAGCGGCGCCCGAGCACGCGGTGCCGCCACAGCGCCCGGGCGGAGCGGGGCGGCGGGCGGGGGACAAAACCCGGGCGGCCTCTCCGCCGCCAGCCAATGGCGGAGCGCCGCGCCCACGTGGGGCCGGCGGCGGCGCGCGCTGATTGAGCGGCGCCGGCGAGACGTCACAATGGCAGCTTGTGTCTGACGGAGGGGTGGCCGCCGGCCACGCCCACCGCGGGCCCCGCCCCGCGCAGGCCCCGCCCCGCCCGCGCCCCCCGGCCCGGCCGTGACTCGGGCCCGGTGCTGCCGTAACCCCGCTCGGGCGGCCCGGTTTGGGCCGTAAAACAAACGCAAGCGCTTTGTCACCGTAACGCCTCCGCTCCGCGGGCCTCCGCAGCGCGAAAGCGCTCGGTGCGAGCCTCCCGCACCGGCGGGCGGCGCGAAGGCCGCCCTGCCTCCCGCGGGGGCCGCGCGGCCCCTTTGATGTGTCGTGAGGGCCGCGCTGCTCCCCCTCCGCACCTCCCCTCACGCCTGAGGGGGTTTAACGAGGAACACGGGTAATGGCGTTAACGTCAGGCCCTCCCGCCGCGCCCGGGGGACACCCGGCTGCGCCCTCGGGGGAGACCCCGCGCCCGCCGCAGCAGAGCGGGAGCAGCCCCGTTCCCGGCGGGCCGGAGGGAGCGGGGTCGGGGCGGCCGCAGCCCCACGGGCGGGCCAGGCACAAAATGGCCGCTCGCCCGCGCGTCAGACGGAGCCTCCGCCCCACGTGGGGCCGCGGGCCGCGCGCCGCCCCTCCGCCAATCACAGCGAGGAACGGGCCGCCGCTCCAACCCTATTGGCGGGACGGAGCGGCGCTGTCAATCAAAGCCACGCGGGGCCGCCGGCGCGCAGCCCCCGCCCGCCGCCCGCCCGCCATGGCGGCGTAATTAGCCCGGGCCGGCGCTTCCTCCAGCTCAAACAATCTGTCACCGCCGAGCCGGGCGGGCCGCGGCACCGCCGCGATCTCTGCGGCAACGCCGCGGCTCGGGGCTTTCTCGACAAGAATGAAGCGCTGCCGCTTAAATAATAAACAGGGGGCAAAACGCCCCGAAATCCCGGCCCCTCCTCGCTCCCCGGCGTGGGGGGTGCGAGCGCCCCGCTGACCCCCGGGGTGCGGGATGGGGGTGCCCCGGCCCCCCCGCCCGCCGCTAATTGGGCGCGTTCCGGTTGTTGACGTGACGAACGCTGTCAGCTCCCGGCGCTGCCCATTGGCTGCCGCTGCCTGGCCCCGCCCCTGCCCCACGTGGGGCCCGCCCGGCGCCGCCGGAGCCCCGCAAAGCCCGGTCCGGATCCATCGCGGAGCGGAGTCACGGCGGGGCCGCTGCCCCCGCGCCCTTCCCGCCTCCTCCGCCATCCCCAGCTCTTCCTAATTCCCTGATTTTGCCTCCTTTCGGCTTTTTCCTCTGTCGAGGCAGCAGCTCTTTGCAAAGCCCCTGCACTGCACGGGGTAAACCGGGGCAAAGTTGGGGGATCCATTGGGGTATCCACAGGAGCACCCATGGGGATGTCCATTGGGTGCCCACGGAGGTGTCCATTGGGGCGTTCATCCCTTGGGATCTCCACAGGAGCACCCATCAGAATGTCCATTGGGTGCCCATAGAGGTGTCCATTGGGGCATCTATCCCTTGGGGTACCCACAGGAGCACCCATGGGGATGTCCATTGGGTGCCCACGGAGGTGCCCATTGGGGTGTCCATCCCTTGGGGTGTCCATTGGGTGCCCATCGAGATGTCCACTGGAGTCCCCCAGGGTGCCCCTTGAGTCACCCATTGGGACGCCCATCGCGGTGCCCATCAGGGAGGCAGATCCCGGGAGAACGTACGGGATAATGTGGGGGCACAGTTCTCCAAAGCACGCAGAGAAGGAGCAGCTCCTGGAATCGCCAATGCTGGAGAAAGAGTGAAAATTAAAGGCAAGGAGCAACCCTGGAAATCCTGGTGGTGAAACTGGTCCTTATTTCTCCTCAAAGTGCTCTCTCCAGAGCTCCTGCTGCCCAGGGCATCCAAGGTGATGGATATGCAGTGGAGGAATGTGACCAGTGCTCCCGGTGTCACACACCCCATCGGCCCCAGGAGGTCCCAAAGCAAAGGGAACAGCACCTGGAAATTCTGCACCTGGGGAGGGACTCGGGAATAGGACATGCTGCCCTTTCTCAGCACTCTGCCCTTCTTCCCACCTCTTCCTGGGCTCATTCCTGGCAGGAAAGAGTGGGAGAGCTCAGAGCCCCTTCCAGAGCCTAAAGGGGCTCCAGGAGAGGGACTGGGGACAAGGGACGGAGGGACAGGACCCAGGGAATGGCTTCATGGTGGAAAAGTGGAGATTTGGATGGGATATTGGGAAGGAATTCCTGGCTGGGAGGGTGGGCAGGCCCTGGCACAGGTGCCCAGAGCAGCTGTGGCTGCCCCTGGATCCCTGGAATGTCCAAGGGCAGGTTGGAACCTGGGACAGTGGGAGGTGTCCCTGCCCATGGCAGGGGGTGGCACTGGATGAGCTTTGAGGTGACTTCCAAACAATTCCAGGATTCGATGATTCTGTACAATCCTCACTCTGCACTAACTGAACTGGAAAAGAGGGACAAAGGGTGATGCCCATGGCGGAGCCGAACCAGACCCTCTGTCCCAGGGACATTCCAGGATCAGACCTGGGGGACGTGAGGCCATGGGGAGAGGAACAGAAAGCAGCGATTTTGCGCTGAAAATTCACTTTATGGCTCAAAATAGAACCCATTAGCTGGGCTGTGCCCCTCCCCCCGTGGTACTTATGGACAAATTCTGATTTTTACTTAATGGTTTCCCTGAAAAGGTTGTAATTTTCTTCCCATTCCCATCGAGCCACAGCTCCAGCGCTGTTGTGGTGAACTCCAACGGCCAAGGATGGCTCTCATTAATTGATATTCCTCATGCTGGGACTGCACTGAAAGAGGAGATGTTTTATTTTAGCTTACTGAAACTCACCTGGTTGGGGGAAAAAAAGCATCAAAAGAACGATTAGGGGTGAAAGGAAACGTTCTGGTTCATATTGATTTAAGATCTGCTTAAATTGATATTTGCACATCCCAATTAGAAACCCACGATCTTTTCCCAGGACTTATTTTTCTTTTTGTGAGGGCTTGCTTTTTCTGAAGGATCTTGGGGAAAGCCTCAGTGGGAAAAGCCACTGTCCCCTCTCCCGGCTGGCCGCGAGGTGCCCTTGTCACCACGAGTGGGGACATCGTGTCCCTCCTCCCCCTGAGGATGGGGCACCACCAGCTGAGGATGAGGCCGAGGGGACACCCAGTGACACTCAGTGTCACGTTAAGGTGCCTTGCAAAGGGCAGCTTCCTGTGGGATGATGTCCCTGTGGGGAGCAGGAGGCGCTGGGGTTTTTCGGGATGATGTGGGGTGTGACGGTTCCGAGGGTGGCTTTGCCCTGATGTGCCCGTTCCCGGTGCCCTGTGAGGTGGCACAGCCGGGAAAGGAAGCAGGACGTGTTCCTTCCGCTTGTCGTGTCTGGGGAGAAACCTCGGCCTCAGCTTCTGGGCACAGGCGGTTGTGACATTTGTGACACACAGTGACACCGTCCTGTCCCCACAGCCTTTCGGGGAAACCGTCCGAGCTGCCCTTCCCCTTCCCCTTCCCAAAGCTCCTCTGCGGGGAACTGTCGCTGTCCCCATCCTCCCACGGCCACTCCCGGGCACTGCCACCCCCCGGTGACCCCTCGGGGGTGACCACAGCCCCCCCAAACCCCCATGGCGCAACTATGGGACAGAAGAGAGGAAGAACCCCTCAGGACGAGGGCGGGGACAGCTGGCAGGGTCTGACCACCTGCACAGACACAGCGACAGCCACCCCCAGCCTCCCTGCGGCAAACAGAGCACCCCTGCCAGGGCACCCATCCTTCCCCAAAATCTCCATGGGCCCTTCCCACGCCGTGTCACCTGGGAAGGGCTGCAGCCTGCCGGGACAGTGCGGATTCGCAGGGGCAGGCGGCGGGGACGGAGGCGATGCTGGCCGCACACACGTGTGCGCACAGACGCCGCACACAGCCGCACCCACGTGTGTCCCTCGCGTCCCCTCCTCCCTCCCCGGCGCAGCCCGGCGTGACGGGAGCCGCCCCAGAGGTGACTTTATCGCTGACAAGCCGGTCCCAGCCCCGGTCAATGGTGTGTGTTTACATTGCAGGTGACATTATCTGCCCTCCGCGCAGGGCAGGACCCTGCCTGCCAAATTCCCTTCAGCTTTCAAGTTTATCTAAACAAGGATTTCAGAGTGGGAAGGCAGCGAAACGCTCGGGAACGAGCGGCCCCGGCGAGCCCGGATATTTGGCTTTGTGGGAAGCTGGGCTTTATCTGCTCCTGGCAGGGAGCTTTTCCAGCCCCCCTGGCAGGAGAGGGTTCCATCCTGGCCCCCTCGGCACCGGGGGCTTTGTGCCGAGGGCCACGAGGATCCGCGGGCAGCGGCACCGGGATGGGGACGGGGCCGGAGCGGCACGGTCCGGTGGGCGATGCCCGTGCCCGTGGCAGGGCAGGATGAGCCCTTCGGGGTCCCTTCCCCCCCTCCATCCCACGGGCGGTGCCGTCTCCGGGCGGCTCCGGGAAGAGCGGCGGCTGCCGGTGTTGCCACAACAGGCCCCGGTGCCGCGGCCTTTCACAAGCGCAGCTCCCGCTGACCTCGCCCTCCGCCGCGGCTTCGCTTGAGCAACCCCAGCGCCCGGCCCAGCCCAGCGCCCCCCGCTCGGGGGGGCCCTGGGGGCAGCACCCCGGCTCGGGACCCCCCAAAACCCCGCCGAGTCCCGGGAGGCTCCCAGCCTTCCTGCACCCATGGGCGTTCCTCACCCCCCGTCCCAAATTCAGGGAGAAAAGTTTTGATGCAGAGACACCTTCCACCATCCCAGGTTACTCCAAGCCCTGGCCAACCTGGCCTTGGACACCGCCAGGGGTGGGAATGTCCAAGGGTGTTAAACCCTCCGGAGAGGGGGACAGGCTGGGCTGTCCCCGTGGCTGGAGCAGGTCACTCTCGGATCCCCACGGATGCTCCCGGGTGCTGTCCCGTGCCCGCCGCCCCCGGATCGCGGCCCGCCGTGCCGCAGGCTCACCTGCCCTCCGCTCCCGGGGCGAACAGCTCAGCCCCGGCTTTTGCTGAGCACTGTCTAATTATAGATATTATATTGCAAATGGCTTTTGGGCCTGCTAATGGTATTACTGGTGTTATTCTTCTACTTGTTAATTATAACCAATTTGTTTGGGATGCCTTCCCAGTTTTCGGCTGTAATTGCTCTCCCCATTCCCTGATGGCTGTGACTCAGCAGAAACTCCGCAGTTTCGCTCAGGGATGAGGTTTCTCTTTGTCTCTCCTGCCAAGCGTGGCTGCAGACGCTGCCTGAGCAGGGTGGCTACTGCTCCCAGCGCGCCGGTGGCCACGGGAGGGGCCGGCAGGGATGCGGGATGCCGGGCCCGGTAGCCACGCGGGGCTGGCAGCGGGACCGCGTCCCCAGAGCGGTCCGGCTCAGGTTTGGGATGCTCTGGAGGAGCCGGATCAGGGCTGTGACCCGTGAACCATCCCAGGATCCCGCCTGCGAAATCCCAGCGAGCTCCGTGTGGCCAAAGGCTTAGCCCGGGGAAAGGGGGAATATTAAAGGGATTGTTTTCTTTTCCTTATTGCTAAATTCTTAAGAAGTTTGCTCTTCTCCTCTGGCCGGCATTAACTGCAGATAAGTTATTTGGAAAGCGAGTATTTCAGCAGAACAGCCGCTCAAGTAGCCTAATACACACATTAGAGTCTATTTGCACTTAAAAGAAGTGGGAGGTATTAAATCAGCCCCTGGCCAGATAGGCATTGTATAAACAAGAGCTGTTAACTCCTACTTGATAGCGATGATAGCGAGGGAAAGCAAAACAGCCCTGCAGTGTCACCGGCGACCTGACACAACTTGTTGTAGGTCCGGGCAGAAAAAGAAAACAAACCCCTGGGAGCTCATGGCTGCGGGAGGGCGGCTGGCAGAGGGATGATCCCAGAGCCTCTCCCGGCCCGGGAGCTGCTCCCACACCCGCGGGGAGCTGTCAGCGGCCCCACAAGCGCTGGACACGCTCATGGACCTGCGGAGGCCACCAGGAGCTCGGGACAGGGGGGTTGTCCCCCTGGAAACCCTCGGCACGGGGGGGTTCCCATCCCAGCTCCCTCTGCAGCGGCGCGCGGGGCCGGGGGGACACTGCTGCCGAGGTATTAATGAAATTTATGAGTCAGAGCGAGCAAAAGAAACTGTTTTCAGCTGACTTCACTCACCACTTCCTCTCGTCGCCTTCGCCTCTCCCGGCAGCCCACTTATCTTGGCCTGGAGCGGTGCCCACCGCCCCTGCCCGGTGCCGCTCCCGGCAGAGGCCGGAGCGCTCAGCGCCGCTCCCGCCGCGGAGTTCACCCCCTCCCTCCCTCCCTCAGCCGCTCAAGCACTCTCAAGTTGTTCTCTGTGGCTAATCAAATGTCAAAACAAGCTGCCCCTGTGATTTGGAGAGCTTTTAAACAGGAAGACATTCACCGCTGAGACACGAGAGCGCCGGGCTCCGCCGGCAGCAGGGGCGGCCCGAGCTCAGCGCTGCTCCCGGAGCTGCTGGGCTCTTTGGGGGCTCTCTTGTGGGAAATCGTGGCTGCAGGGACGGTGGCAGGGGTCCCACGGCTCACACAAAGCCAGCGCTGCTGCCTCCCATGGGGTTGGGGCTCTTTCCATCCATCCATCCATCCATCCATCCATCCATCCATCCATCCATCCATCCATCCCAGGTTGCAGCAGCCACAGCCTCATCCCCGTGTCCCACTCTCGATTCTTCACCATGGTTTATAACCTGACCCTAAACCGGGCGCTTTGAGGCCAAAGCAGCGTCCTCAGCCCTGCCCTGACTCTGCAGCACGGGAGGATGGAGGGCACCAAACCTCAGCCTACAGCCTCAGCCTCACTTCCCATCCCAAATCCTTCCCGAGCTTCGGCTTTCCCTGCTTTCCCAGAGCTCTTGCTCAAACCTCCCCACCAAGCATCCCCCGGTGGGGCCGTGCCACCGCCAGCACCCCCCCGGTGCCATCTGCGGGGCGGGGAGGGGGCAGTGCCCGCTGCCAGCACGGGAAGGACGCCGGGAGCAGACAGGCAGCGGCTTTGTCCCAGCGCGAGACGAGCAGAGAGCCGCGGGTTTGTTTTCAGACAAATGAATGGATTTCAGTGTTTGACCAACACCGCGGGGAATGCCAGGCCCGAGGATTTGGCAGCGGGGCTGACACTTGTCAGCTCCGGTTCCTGCGGGAGGGAGCGGCCCCCGCTCCGCTCTCCCCGCTGTCCCGGCCCTCCGCAGGGCGGTGACGTGCGCGGGGCTGCTCCGGGAAGAACGTGCGGCAAGGGAAGATCCAGCAAATCCTCGGGCCGCCGCATCCCGGAGGGCTTTGTCAGCCAGCCGGGAAGTTTGAGGAGGGCTTCGCACTCCCCGGAGACAGCCGGGGCCCTGCCCGGAGCAGCGCGGCTTTGGGAGGAACAGAGGAACCACTGTGGCATCTCTAACGAGCGTGGCCTTGGCCTCGGAGCGGCTCGGGGGCAGCCGTGCCAGCCCCACGGGAGCCGAGTGCCAGGGGCTTTCCATGGGGGCTCTGGCACAGGACCTGCCCCGGCCCCACGGGAGGGTGCAGGGTGGGAATTCCCGGGGAAAAGCTGGGACACTGTGTAGGGACACCTCCCACTGTCCCCGAGTGCTCCAAGCCCTGTCCAGCCTGGCCTTGGGCACTGCCAGGGATCCAGGGGCAGCCTCAGCTTCTCTGGGCACCTGTGCCAGGGCCTGCCACCCTCACAGGGAACAATTCCTTCCCACGATCCCACCTCATGTGCCTGGGCTGTGCTCCCACAGCTCTGCCCCATCCTGCACCCCAGCCTGGTGCTCCAGCCCTGAATGTGGGTCTGGGAGGCACCCCCAGCACCCAGGGGGTGTTTGCTGCTCCCTGGCACCACAGGCAGCCTCTGCCCCGGAGCTGCCCCAGCCTGGGACAGATCAGAGAATGGCAGACCAGCTCCGGGGGGATGATGGAGCTGTTTGCAGGCAGCTCCGTGGCTCTGCCCGGCTGGGGCTCCTGGGCAGCCACAGTTTCCCCAGCTGATTTCGGGTGCTCTGCCCGGCTGGAGCTCCTGGGCAGCCACAGTTTCCCCAGCTGATTTCGGGTGCTCTGCCCGGCTGGAGCTCCTGGGCAGCCACAGTTTCCCCAGCTGATTTCGGGTACTCTGCCCGGCTGGAGCTCCTGGGCAGCCACAGTTTCCCCAGCTGATTTCGGGTGCTCTGCCCGGCTGGGGCTCCTGGGCAGCCACAATTTCCCCGGCTGATTTCGGGTGCTCTGCTCTCGGAGCCTCCCCAGCTCCCAGCCCGGCCAGGTGGGATGTCCCCGGCTCCGCTGGGGTTGTGTAAGGAGCCCGGGGCTGAGCCAGGAGCCAAACTCACACTCCTGACCCGGCCACAGCTCGCCCACGGCGGGCACAGGCTGGGACATGCTCTGCTCTGAGCTTCCTGGCGCTGCCCTGCCCAGGAGCACGGGAATACATCCACAGGGCTCCCTCTCCCTCGGACACCGCTGATCCCAGCCTTGTGGCTGCCCGGGTCACGCAGGGAATGCACAGAGCAGGAGGAGGATCCAGCTCTGTACCGTGGAATCCCAGGATGGCTGGGAATGGAAGAACCCTTAAAGCCCATCCCATTCCCCCCTGCCATGGCAGGCACAACTTCCACAGGCCAGGTTGCTTGAAGCCCCATCCAGCCTGGCCTGGAACATTCCAGGGATGGGACAGCCACAGCCTGGGCTGGTGAAAAGGGTCCCTGGGTGGACTGGAAGGCCTTGGAAGGTCCATTCCAACCCAAACCACGCTGGGATTCCAAGGGAAGCCCTACCCCTCCCCCGTGCCAAGGTGGACCCTCCGAGGGCTCTGTGGGTCACATCACCCTCCTGCTCTGAGGCTCCCTCAGCTCCTCCGACAGCTCCATATCCCCAGCTCCATCTCATTCGGGGGTTTGGACCCAACCTCCACAGCCCTCAAACCCAAGGGAAAGGACAGAGCATCAAATGATGCCCCTGGAGCACGAGAAATTCCTGCTTGGATGATGAATGTTCCTATTTCTCACTTTAAGAGAGAGCAATGAAAGCTGCCCGAGCCAGCATTTATCAGGGTGCCTGCAAAGGGGCACCAGACAGCCCCAAATAAATCCCAAAATAAATGGGATTATGGCCCTGCTGTTCCACCTTGGGATGCTCCCTCATCCTTTCTGTCTGGATGAGCTCCGAGTGTCCGTCAGAGCAGTCAGGAGCCTTCCCGAGTCCCTTTCAGCTCCATCATTATAGATATCCCAGGCTGCCTCGGAAAATCCTTCCCGGATGATGCACTAGAGGATTTCTTGCGCTGGGGTTTGGACATCAGAGAGGCCTCGTTCCTGCGCTGTTATTTTATTAAATCATTAAAAGACACCTTTTTAATAGCTCCAGAAATATCATTTTTTTCATGTGGCTGGGGCTGCTCCCACCTGGAACCGGCACAAATCCTCTCGCAGGTTCAAAGCTGTCTGGCTTCGGCTGCTCCGCCGGGAATTAGGGATAATTGGAAGGAGCGCGTTCAAAGGAGCGCGAGGTCGGCGGAGCTGACACGGCGCGGTGCCTCCCGCCGAGCCCGAGCCACCGGCACCGGCACCGGCCCGGCCCTGCCGCCGCAATCCCGTGGGATAATTTACGGCCAAAGCCCCGGAGAGAGACAGGAGCCGGGCCCAGCACGGCCCCGGAGCCCGCAGCCTGTCCCGGCACGCCGCTGTTTGTGCGCGGAGATTAAAGGCTCCTGCTCGGCAGCAGCGGGGAAATGCAAATGCTCCTGGGACGAGCTGTTAATTGTCAAACCGCAGCGTTTGGGGGTAAATCATCCCTGGAACACCCAGAGCTCCCCGGGAATGGGTTCCAGGAGAGGAGGATGTGTCTGGTTTAGGGCTGTGTGGGATGCAAAGGAGCGGGAGGGATGTGGGAATGGGGGGAGGGAAAGGGAAATTGGGGAAGTGTGAGAGGAGAGGGGCCGGGGGAGAGCTCTGTCCCATGGAAAGGGAGACCTCCTTATGGAGAGGGAGATGGGGGCTTTGGAGAGGCTCAACCTGCTCCTGGGAAAGGCTGATCCCATCGGGAATCGCCCCGGGGACGGCACGGAGGCTGTGGATGTTCCAGCGCCTCTTCCCGAGGCCAGGGCTGTCCTCAGCTCGTTGTCACCACGTCCAGCCGCGGCTGTCGCTGCCCCAGGGCTCTGAGGTCCCAGCAGGAGCTGCTCTGTCCCCGTCCCGCCCTTCTGGGACTGATCTCCGGCGTTTCCTGCCGGGAAGGGGAGGGAGAGGCGGCCCAGCCCAGCGAGAAGGGACCCCAAACCCACCCTGGGACAGAAACCTGCGAACGCCCCCAAAGCGCGGCCGTGGCCCCGCACCGCAGCCCCCGCCGGCACCTGGAGGTCCCTGCGTGAGGAACACGTTCCAGAGCACCAGGATATTTTTTTCCCTGGCTCTGGGAAGACAGAGACCCCCCCGGGCGGAGAGCGGCTCCTTCAGAGCTGGGTTTCAACCACCAGGAACTCGTGTGTGTCTTGGATCGGAATCCAGTGCGGCTGGGGCCATGTGCGAGATGTAATTTAAGCTCCAGCTCCGGGCCCAAATGTTCTCCAAGTGCGGAGGTTTTGGCACCGAGGGTTTGGTTTGGTCCCAGCTTTCATGGCAAATTGAATAATCACAGGAGGGGGAGGAACGGGGAGAGAGCAAGAGAAAAAAACCCCAACAACTCTCGACAGTTCTTCCAAAAGTGGAAAGAACCAAAACACATTTTGGCTTCCTCAGCCCTGAGCCCGAGTTATTTCCCTCTAGATCTGGAGCAGCCTTTCCAACAACCTTTTTCAATTTAGCGTTTTATTAAAATCAAGCCGTGCCCTGGCAAATCCGTGCGGAGCTGCCTCCTGCCACGGCCGTGCCCGGCTCTGCAGCTCCCGCTCGTGCTGCTGGCACCCCAACAAACATTCCCAGCCCCATTCCTGAGGCCTGGGGGAGCGGCTGCCCGGGAAGCACGGCCAGAGATCCCTGGGCACGTATTTAAATCACCTACTGTTGTGCTGACTTTCTGGCCTCCTCTATCTTCTAATTATTCCCATGTTTACAGTTTGCTGCGGCTTACAGGATTTTTCCCCTCAAATGCCTGTTTTCCTGACAATTAGCCCTGCTGGCTGGAAAAGCACGGGTGAGGAGTTGGAGCTCAGCACCAAAATCCAAACCTCCCTGCCTGCTCCTGCCAGCCCCAGTTCAGCACTGGGACCAGCCCTGGATCAGGAGCAGGAGCAGGATCAGGATCAGCCTTGGCTCAGGCCCAGTCCCATCCCAGCTCAGCACTGGGACCAGGCCCAGTTCATCCCCATCCCAGTTCATCCCCATCCCAGCTCAGCCCTGGGACCAGCCCTGGATCACAATTAGGATCAGCCCCAGCCCTGGATCACAATTAGGATCCGGTCCAGCCCTGGATCACAATTAGGATCAGCCCCAGCCCTGGATCACACTTAGGACCAGCCCCAGCCCTGGATCACAATTAGGATCAGCCCCAGCCCTGGATCGCAATTAGGATCAGCCCCAGCCCTGGATCGCAATTAGGATCAGCCCCAGCCCTGGATCACAATTAGGATCCGGTCCAGCCCTGGATCACAATTAGGATCAGCCCCAGCCCTGGATCACAATTAGGATCCGGTCCAGCCCTGGATCAAAATTAAGATCCGGTCCAGCCCTGGATCACAATTAGGATCAGCCCCAGCCCTGGATCGCAATTAGGATCAGCCCCAGCCCTGGATCGCAATTAGGATCAGCCCCAGCCCTGGATCGCAATTAGGATCCGGTCCAGCCCTGGATCACAATTAGGATCAGCCCCAGCCCTGGATCACAATTAGGATCTGGTCCAGCCCTGGATCACAAACAGGAGCACCCCCAGCCCCTCGGGGCCTGCCTGCAGTGGCACCCCGCAGGCCGGGAGTGGCTCTGGACACATCCATGGCTCAATCCAATTTTCCCCTCGCCCCTGGATGCAGCGGTGGCACTGGGTGACTTTAAAGTCCCTTCCCACCCCAACCACCCCAGGGTTCCGTGACCCCTCCCCAGCACGCACCTGCAGCCAGAGACGCCCCAGTTCCAAGCCTGAGCCCCCGCGCCCTGCAGGGAGAGTTTTGGGGTGCCAGGGGGTGCCGGCAGTGCCCCCTCCCTCCCCGCGCTGCCCCCTCCCCTCATTAGGCAGCGTGTCCCCGCAATGAGGTGGGAGGTTGCTGTTAATCAGCTACAAACGATTAAGTCATTGGCCCGACCGCTTCTCTGCTACTTTTGCAAGGAATTAGGCCTCTATAAAATCAAGCAGCATGAATCTCCGAGATTTACACGCTGCTTTCTTAACAGTTTTCAGTATATTTCAATAGTTAATAAAACTAAATGCTGCTTTGTGTAAAAGGTAATAGATTACAATCGGGGGGATTTTACTGGCACTCAGTGTGCTCAGCTCACACCTCATACGTTCACCTTGGAATCCACGGAAAGCACTTTGTGCAGATTAAAAGCAGATTTATCACAGATGTGCCTCAACATTATGCTTGGCTTGAACCATTAGACTCCTGGAGTTTAAAGGTTAGACTTTAATGACTTCAAGGAAGTCGGGTGCTTTTTAAAGCTTTAAATAAGCAGCTCGGATACTCCTGACATTCCCAAACAGGGCAGACTGGTTACGGGCTGCTCCGAGGATGCACAGTTCCCACTCCGGAGTCTGCTGGGCACAGCCCTTTGAAGAGGCACAGCTCAGGAGTGTAACCCTCATGCAAATCCATCATAAATTATTTACCAGATGAAAGTGCTGCCTCGAAAACTTCGGTGGCGGAGCAGCTTCCCATCCCCACGGATGGGATGGGATGGGATGGGAGAGATGGGCTGCGGGTTGTGCTGCCTGATTAAAGGATCCTGGAATGGGACATTCCATGTTATCCCATGCCATGGAAAGGAACACCTTCCACCATCCCAGGCTGCTCCAGCCTGGCCTTGGACACTGCCAGGGCAGCCACAGCTCCTCTGGGCACTCTGTGCCAGGGCCTCACCACCCTCCCAGCCAGGAATTCCTTCCCAAGATCCCAGCCCAAGCTTCCCTTTCCCAGTAGAAGCCATTCCCTGTGTCCTGTCCCTCCATCCCTTGTCCCCAGTTCCTCTCCAGCTCTCCTGGAGCCCTTCAGGCCCTGCCAGGTGCTCTCAGGTCTTGGACCTGTGTCCGACATCTCCCGGTACCCACAGGAAGATGCCCCAACAACAAAACCCCCCAAACCAAGCAGGACAAAATTCCTGCCGGATCTTGTTCTCCTCCCAGCTCTGCACATCCCATAAACAGCGTGAAAATCCAAGCAGAGCCTTCCCCCTCGGAGCCCTCCCGCCGCTCTCCGCAGTTTGTTCGCTGCCCTCAGAGACGGCGGGCGCTGACAGCATCCCGAGCTTTGAAAGTCACTTGCTCAGCGGAGCTGAAAATGCCTTGGCAGGGATGCGGCTGAGGGGCGCTCCTCGGGAGGATGCGGCTGGATCCGGCCCCGGGCCGGGAATGGGGAGATGCTGGCGGCGATAAAAGGCTGGGAATGGCCGCGGGAGCCGAGCCCAGCCCTTGTTCTCCGAGGTGATAAAATAGGGACCATTTATATTTAAAGGCGCTGTAAACCTTTGGCTCCCGGAGGAGTGATTTGGGATGGAAATGGATCGGAGGATCACGGGGTCACAGGGTGGCTTGGGTGGGAAGGGACCTTAGGGATTTTCCTGTCCCCCCTGCCATGGCAGGGACACCTCCCACCATCCCAGGCTGCTCCAAGGACAGGCCTGGGACATTCCAGGGATCCAGGGGCAGCCACCACCGCTCCGGACAGCTTCTCCCACCAGCACAGCCCAAGTGTCTCCCACAGCAGGAGAAAGCAGAAGCAGCCGTAGGGGTGGAGGTGATGCCAGGGAAGGGATTCAGCTTCGCTGGGGAGAGTGAGTGACCTCCGGCCCTGCCCTGACACCAGCACTGGCTCTGCACTGGGAACCAAGCGTCTGGAGTGTCTGGAGTGTCCAGAGTGTCCAGAGTGTCCGGAGTGTCCGGGGTGTCCGGAGTGTCCGGGGTGTCCGGAGTGTCCGGAGTGTCCAGAGTGTCCAGAGTGTCCGGAGTGTCCGGAGTGTCCGGGGTGTCCGGAGTGTCCGGAGTGTCCGGAGTGTCCAGAGTGTCCGGAGTGTCCAGGGTGTCTGGGGTGTCCAGAGTCTCCAGAGGTGTTGTGGTGCTCGGAGGAGACACCTGGATGAGGAGACACCTGGATGAGGACACATCTGTATGGGGACACACCTGGATGAGGACACATCTGGATGAGGACACATCTGTATGGGGACACACCTGGATGAGGAAACACCTGGATGAGGACACACCTGGATGAGCTCCATCATCTCCCGAGGGGCTGCAGCCCTGGGCACTCGATGGGGTTTGCTCCGATGCTCCAGGGCCTGTCCCCGTTCCCCCGTGCAGCATTTGGGTTCTCCCATTCCCTTGCCGTGTCCCCATCCATGCCGGGAGCAGAGCCTGGAGCTCCCGGCCCCGCTGAGCTCTGCCTGCAGCTGGAGCATCCCGGAGCTCGTGGTGGTGGGGGAAGATTCCAGAGGAGCAGCCGTGCGTGTTTGATGTGGTTTAAATTAACCTCGATTGCTGTCTAATATTTTAAAAAGACACTTTTTCTAACATGCGGGAATAATGTAGGAGAACTAATGTTCCCTCCTGAAATGCCTTTCAGGATGGTGATAAAAGTGCACTTTAATCTGCTGTGAGAAGGCTCCGGGAGGGAGAGACGTCACCCGGACAGGTGGAATTGTGGAATAAACACAATCATTAATGAGAGAGAAAAATTTGCATCTCCCGACTTTTCCACAACACCTGCTCTGTTGTTTTCTGGTTGGTTTTTTTTCCCAAGCAGCTTTATTTCATTTCCTGAGGGTCCAGAGAACCCAGGGATTCGGGACTGTGGCCGTTATTAAGCGATACTTCCAAAGGCTGTAAAATGTCAGGGAAGCAGCGCCTGGGAACTGAGTGCCCCATTAAGTTTTCACTATGAAATTAAGCACCTTTATTGCCTTAAATGAGAGTTACAGCCTAATGACGGCCCCATGCAAATCTCCAGCAGCATTCCCGAGCCAAAGGCTGCTTCCCACCGCACCGGGCAGGAACACTCCCAGCCTGGGCCTTCCCTGCCCGGTGCCACATTCCAGCGGGAGGGAGCCTGGAACGGTGGGAACAGAGGAATAAGGGTGCCAGGCGTGGGGCAGGAGGGGGTCTGGGTGCTGGCTGCCCCCAGCCCCACACAGCAGGAGGGATCCTGGCATAGGGGGCAAATACTGCCCCTGGGTTCCCATCCCAGCTTCCCCCAGAGGCTTCAGAAACTGGGATGTTCCCAACTTCTCCCACGGACAGCAGCGGCTACGGACACTGCCAACGGTGTCACCCCAAATATCAGCATCACCCCAAACATCAGCATCATCCCCAAACACTGTCATCATCCCTAGGTATCAGCAACACCCCCAAAATCCACCAACACCCTTAAATATCAGCATCATCCCTAAATATCGGCATCACCCTAAATATCGGCATCTCCCCAAACATCAGCATTCCTGAAGCAGCGTGAGGCGAGCAGGGACGGAGGTGGCAGCAGAGGGGACACCGCTCTTGGCTGCCACAGGAGCATTCCCGTTGTTCCCCTTCCCTGGGCCACTTCCCCTCCTCAACCCCGCACACACCCTCAGGTCCCAGTTCGGGGTCCCAGGTCCTGGACAGGGGTCCTATGGAGGGGTCCCAGCTCCCAGGTAGGGCTCCCAGGTCCTGGCCTGGGGTCCCAGGCCCCATGCCCGAGTTCCAGGTCTCAGTTTGGGGTCCCAGCGTGCCTTTCCCAGGGCCCACGGGCAGCACAAATCCCACTTGGGCCAAGCCCAGCGGAACCGGCCAGGGCTCCCTCGATGTTTCCTTAGCTCTCCGGGGATAAAAACCCAGGAGGGGAAGCGAACAATAAGAGAGGGGAGCTTTCCTCGGCGATGCCGGAGGGAAGTGCTGACAAAGCTGCTGCCGGCAGCGCGCAGCGGGAGCGGGGAGCGCTCTTTGCTCTGCCTGTCTCCCGCTGAACGAGGCTCGGCTTTAATGGGCTCGGCACCTACAACGCGCAGCTGACAACAAAGATGTTCCACTAAACCTAACACGAGAGGGAAACAGCTCCAGCACACAGTGAGTAATTAGAATCTAATTAATTTGCATTTCACAGGAGAGGCAGAGATGTCAGAGGGAAAAAAAAAAAAAAACCCTCCTCCCCGAGATTAAAGGGCTGGCGGAGGAGAGCGAGGGGGTGACTTGGAACGCTCCCACCGCCAGGGCCGCCGGAGCCGGGCGGCATGAGCAGGATTAAACGGGAGCAGGTGGGAAGATGACAGGTCTGGGAGCTGCGGCCAACAAAGGTGTCTGCGGGTCAGCAGAGTCGCGCTGAAAATATCCAAACAGCAACTTTTCCCGGGGAACAGCATCCCTGGCCTCGCAGGCTCCTTCCTCCCGCTGCTCGGCGGCTCTGCCAAGGAACTGGAGAGGAAAAAAGACAAAAGGCGACGGTGTGGGGGCAGGATCCAGCCGGGAGCCGCGGGAAGGAGCAGTCCCCGGCCCGGGCAGCTCCTCCCCAAAATGAGTGCTTGCAGTGTGCTAATCTCGATGTTCCCCACCCCACTTCCTCCCGCTGGCTGCTCCCGAGAGGAGAAGCATCCCGGAGCTGCAGAACAGCGAGGGAAGATTTACAGCTTGTTTCCATAATGATGACACCAGGCGGGAGATTTCGCTGTCAGAGCTGCTGGCGCGGCCGCGGGAGCCCCGGGGAAGAAAAACAGCCCTCACCCCCTGGAGGGCTCCGTGATTGTCATCCCTGCCGAATCTCTGCCCGAATCCCTGCCTGTATCTCTCCCTCATCCCTGCCCCATCCCTGCCTCATCCCTTCTCCATCCCTGCTCCATCCCTGCTCCATCCCTGCTCCATCCCTGCTCCATCCCTGCCTGTATCCCTGCCTGCATCCCTGTCTGTATCCCTTCCTCATCCCTGCCTCATCGAGATGAGGAACTGCTGATACTAAGTCCCTTTGGATTTCACAGAATCATGGAAGGGTTGGTGCTGGAAGGGGCCTCAAAGCTCACCCAGTCCCACCCCCTGACACAGGGCTGTCTCCGGAACCAGGGCCGAGGCCGCGCCGGATGCAAACAAAACCCAAATGCAACCAAAGTCAGATGCAAAGCGATGCAAATGGGGAACCCTGTGCAGGCAGCGGGGACAGGGGGGACAGGGGGGACAGCCCAGCCCAGCCCCACACCCAGAGCAGCTGGGGATGGGAAATGGGGGGAATCACGCCGGGAAAAGCTGCTCCAGGGTCATGGTGCAGGGCAAGCCCCGGAAGGGCAGGGAGAGGGGCTGGGAGAAGGTCCCCAGCCCCCGCTGGAGTTTCCTTCCCGCAGCACCAGGAGTGGCTCCCAAGGTCCCTCCTGCCCCACGGCAGTGCCATTCCGGCACCGAGAGCCCACTCCAAGGTTGTCTTCCCTTTTTTCCTACCGCTGCCTTGCCCTCCAATCGCGGCGTGTTTGCAGCACCAAATCCGCTCTGTAAACACGCCGAGGGGGGATTTATTTTTCTTGAAAGCAAAATAACTAAACAGCACATCAGAGGGAAGGCATTTAACTCAGTCGGCTCCTTTCTTTTGTTGGGAATCAAAGTGACGATGATTTGAGCAGGTTTCTCCCAGGCGTCCCACCCCAGCGCTGGGAAATGTGCTGCAAACGCGGCTCGGGCTCCGTCAGCTCCGAGGGTTGGGTACTTGGGGACAGGAGATAAGGCTCCTGCTATTCCTGCCGGTCCCGCACCCCAGAGGGACCGCAGGCAGCCCGGCTGGCTGGGCGCAGTGGGGCTGCACATCCCGGCACAGGGGAGGGATGGGAGGGATGCTGGGGCTGGGGCCGTCCCCACGGGAGCATCCCCAGCAGCGTTTCTAAGGCTCCATCCTTTCTTTCCTCCCCAGGCAAAACAAACCAACCCCAAGGCCCTCCCGCCGAAGCCGAAGCTTTTCAGCGCACACCGCACTCCCTCCGCCCGATCCCAATCCCCGGGCACGGAGCCACCTGGATCCAGCTGGGATTCGCAGCAGCGGCGCTGCCGCAATGGGATGAGCAGTGAGTCACGGAACCACTGAAACCGAGGGCCTGCGCGGCTCCCAGGCTGGGAAAGGAACACACAGGAGCTCTTTTTTCCCCACGGAAAGCCGGGGGTTGATGGGATCCAGCTCAGCAAAACCAGCTGGAGCCTCCTACCCTGAAGTGCCCCCTGCCCCGGGGGCACACGGGGGCTGCAGAGGGGCAATTCCACCTTGCCAGCCCTTGCAAGCCACCAGCACATCCCTTCCCCGGGAAAAAGGGGGACGTGGATCTCTTGGAAGCGCCACATTCCAAAGAACCTGTGGATGTGGCACTTGGGGACGTGGTTTAGGGGTGACCGTGGCAGTGCTGGGCTCAGAGATCTCAGAGGCCTTTTCCAATCTTAACTATTCCATGATTCCACGGTTTGGCAAGGCAGAGGTGTGGCTCGGAGTGGCTTTGCAGCGCTGCGGTGCCGCTGGCTCCTGCCCAAGGGAGGTGACATGGGGACAGGGTCGGGCCGTGCCAAGAGGGTCAGGCATCACCTCCAGGATGTGCCGCGCTCCAGAGCAGCTCCCCAGAAAGTTGTCAGAGCCGGCAGCTGGAAAAGACGCCGGAAAAATCCCAGTGCCAGTCCTGGCCCGGTTCCAGCGCCGTCCTTCAGGGCCATTTGCAAACAAACCAGGCAAGATGAAAGATTGATGCCCGGCTCTCCCGGCAGCGGATCCAGCCCCTCCCCTGGGATTCGAGGCTCGGATAATTCATTGTTCCCACCTCGCTTGTCACCGTTGTGCTCCGGAGCGATCAGGGGTGAGAATTCCGGGAGGTTCCCAACTCGCCGCTGGGATTCGCCTGCAGATTTGTCACTTCACTAAAGACCCAAATTACACCCGTTTAGGCGCCGGCTCCGCTGCTCGAACCTGCGCGAGCTCCTGCCGGGATTAGGGATTCGCGGCGGTAATTATGGAAATGGGGATGTGCAGACGGAGAACTGGCAGCAGGAGTGGTGCTGAAACGTCTATTTATAGTTCGGGGGGAAAAAAATAAACCTCGCCTTCTCCAGGCAAACAGATGGGCTCGGCGGCAGACGGGTTCAGGGAGAGGAGCGGGAGAGAGGGGAAGGATTGGGAGTGGGTGCTTGAAGGGAGGGTGGGTTTGGGGCTGGGCCCCGCGGTGACACCCCGTGCCCTCAGTGTCACCCCCTGCAGGGCCGGCAGCCTCGCCCCGAGCTCAGGGTGACAACCAGCCTTGCTCTGCCCCAAATGCAGCCCCCGGGATGCGGGAAGGCAGCCTGGATAGGAGCTCCGGGGGAGTCTGTGGGGAGATGTCCCAGGGATCTTCGGGGATCTCCAGGGAAGCCCAGGGGAACCTCAGCCAACCCCGCTCGAGGGGAATTGGCAGCCTGAGGGGTTCACCAGCCCCCGGGCTTCCCTGGAGCTCCCAGGAGGATGTCGGGATGTCCTGGAGGTCTGGGACACCCTGAGTTCACATCCTGGACATCAGGGACACCCTGAATCCACGGCACCCCAACCGCTCTGTGCTCGAGGGGAGCTGACAGCCCGAGGGAAGCGTCCCCAGCCCTCGGGTGTCCCATGGCCACCAGGCCCTGGCCGAGCACTCCCAGCTCCTGCAGATACCCTCATGCTGGGCAGTGCCTCCATCCCGCGGGGAAAGCCAGAGGAGCCTCCCGGGGGTCAGCAGAGCCCCCCAAATCCACGCCTGGCCCAGCTCAGCTCCTGGCAGGATGCAGGATTCAGACGCGGAGCCGCGTGCCGAATTCCAGGGGCCGTCAGGCGGCTCCGGGAGGCGTTCGGAGCAGACAGATTTATCCAAACACTCCTCAGCCCCACGCGGCGTCTCCTACACCGGCAAGGAGGGAATAAATCAGCGCTGCCTCCCCCTTCCCACCGCGGAGATCTCTCCCAGCCATCCTTCAGGCGGGAGCGCACAGACTTTTATTTACCGCGGAATAAAAACAAAAGCCCCGGAGCCCCCGGGGACTGTGCTTGGCTGTGAGTGACAGTGGCGGCCACCCCGGCTGGCTCTGCCAGGAGCAGGGGATCACTGGGACCATCCCGCACGGCTGAGCGACCCACCTGGCCCCACAGAATCACCGAGTGTTTGGGTTGGGAGGGAGCTAAAACCCATCCCGTTCCAACTTCCCCTATCCCAGGCCGCTCCAAGCCCTGTGCAACCCGGCCTGGGACATTCCAGGGATCCGCTTCTGGGGAAAACCTGTGCCAGGGCCTCCCCACCTCCACAGGGAGGAATTCCTTCCCTATTTCTCACCGTATTGATCCCTGCCTCCATCACGGCCCCAGTTAGGATGGAAAATTGCTGAGCTCCCAGCGCAGCTCGGCTGCCAACGAGGATTTGTGGTGTTCAATAAATATTATTAGAAAAGCGCAAGATAATAATTATGTCAATTAGAGGATGGGTAATTGGGCCTGCAGAAGAAAAGTGCTTTTCTCCCTAATTGCTGGGGCCATGTGCCTGTGATTGCATGTGTGGCTTCCAAAAATAAAAGGGCAGCCAGCAAGTGGGAAAAGCACTTTTGTTTTCCCAATGAGCTCCGTGTCGGGAATTGCGGGGCTGGACTGCAGAGAGGGAAGAGCTTCTGTTGGTCCATCCATGGTCCAGGAGGGAGGGGGAGAAGGGCCCCAGCACTGGGGGGAGGGAGAACCGGCACAATTCTGGGAATGTGGGGCACAGGGAGCTCTGTGTCCTCTCCAGACCCCTGGGATCAGAGCCTCACTCAGCAAATATTCCTGTGAGGAAGGGGAGCCGCCATCCCCCGGAATTAAACCCTCCTGAAGCTCCAAATGGAGCTTCTCAGAGCCCTCCCCACCCAGGCATCAAACCCGTTTTCCTCCCGCTGCCAGCCCGGTTCCCAAGAGCCAAATCAGCCCCAAATATGCATTTGGCTTTAGCATATTCCCATATTCTGGAAATCCATGGTGAACAACAGGCCAGCCCCAAGCCCTGAAGGTCTGGAGGGCAGGAGGGAGGGAGGGAGGGGGAAGGGCTGTAAGCAAAGCAGGCGCATTCATTTCAAACAGGAGCTTAAAAAAAAAAATTAATTTTAATTTTCCTTTGGCTGCCTCGGGGCCGCTGGAACATATGCACAGACAAGTTATGCAGAATTCCTGCATGGAAATGTGCTGGTTGGCTCCTCTGGGTTCATCATCTCATCCAGAAAAATCTGCCGGGCTCTTCCCTTCCCAGAGGGCTGTCCTGCAGTGTCACCTCTCCCGGGAGGTGACGCTGGGAGGGGAGCGGGTGAACCCCAGAGCTTCCCCCTGCTCCAGCCCCAGCCTGGCTCTCTCCTGGTGCTCCCAGCTCTCTCTGGTGTGGGGAGGCTGTCCCCACTCGCAATTCCAGACACCCCTCCATGGGCAGGTGCCACATCTCTGGAAAAGCTCCAGCCAGGCTGGACAGTGCTTGGAGCAACCTGGAATGATGGAAGGTGTCCCTGCCCATGACCTCTGAATGTCCCTTCTGACCCAAACGATTCCAGGAGTCTGTGATTCCCAGGGCTCCCACCCAGCAATCCCAGAGAGGTTTCCAGGCTGCATCCGGGGCGATGCTGGGAATGTTCCCACAGCCTGGGCTGCAGCCGGGCCTGGCACAGATGGAGACCCCACACCCCAAAATCCTGGGGCTTTCCACCGCTCCTGGTAAATATCCACAAAAATCCAGCCCTGGAGAGATCCAACCACAACCACGGCAGGAAACCAGGCATAGAGCAGGGATAAAGCAAACCCCAGCTGGTGCTTCCCCCTCCAAACCCATCGCTTTGAGCCACTTCCAGGAGCCAGAGGTCTCTCCCAGGCTCCTGGATCCGACAGATCAGGATGTGTTATTCCAACCGCTGTTTTTCCTTGCATAATCTCCACTATTTATGGTCATGAGCTCCTAATTGTCCCGGGGATCTGATAAGTGAGGGGAGAAAGGCGGGGCAGGGAATTTTGGCAGGGCACGGCTGTGCTGGGCATCAGCTGCTGCTTTTGGAAAGTCTTCCCAATGGGAGATGAGAACCAGGAGGCTCCAGGGAATGGGAACACCCTTGGACTCGCCGCAGTGAGAATTTCTGAGACACAGATTGCAAAGATGAACCTGATCCGCAACTCAGGTCCTTCCATTATCCCCTCTCGGGACTCTTTCCATGTGGATTGAATAAGCATGGAAAAAATACAGCTTTAACCTTCTTCTGAGCTTCCTTTTAGTCCTGACATGGCTGCTCCCGCCAGTGTCCTCCTTGGAGCATCCCAGCGGCCCCAGCAGTGCTCTCTGGTACCCATCCAGGGCTGTATAAACTGAAAAAAGGTGGATTGAGGTGGGATTTTGGGAAGGAATTCCTCCCTGCGAGGTTGCCCAGAGCAGCTGTGGCTGCCCCTGTATCCCTGAAAGTGTCCCAGGCCAGGTTGGGCATTGGGGCTTGGAGCAGCCTGGGACAGTGGAAGGTGTCCCTGCCCGTGGGATGAGCCATTCCAGGATTCTCTGCTTCTATTTTGAGGCCAAACCTCCCATTTCCTGCTCTGAGTGCTCTGGGGTATGTGGGCAGGAAAAGCCCTGGGAGCATCTCCCGCTGGTGCCACGTGCCTGGAGTGGGGACAGCGCGGGGACAGCGCAGGGACAGCAGCTCCAGGGACACCAGGGTGGGTGTCCACCTCAGAATGAGCCCAGGATGGGCAGGGACACCTCGGATCCCCTTGGTGACCACAGCCACCCCTCAGGCCGGGGTCACTGGGCTCTGCCGCCGCTGCCCCCGGCACACAATGCCCTCATTGTGTGGGAATCTGATTCATCTCATCCCAGGATAAAATTAGCAAATCAGCCTAATTCCCGGGAGCCTTGTTAAATCAATACAACACACATCAGGCAGGCCCGGCACAATGCAGGGCTCAGATAAAATTAGAACCAGTCCCCCTGGGTGGGTTGATATCAGCTCCGCAGCTCAGAATTGGCAGGCGCTTGTGCATAATTTATCAATTACAAACAATTTAATTCATCCAGAATAATGAGTGGCGGGGCAGCTTTTGATGAGTTAAGTGACACGGGGGGTGAAGGCTGGGGTGGACTCAGAGGAGAACCCACCCAGGACCAGATTATTCCAGGAGCAGGGAAGGGCAGGAGACCATGGAGGGGACTCTGGGATTGTCCCAGCCCTGCACGGTCCCAAGAAGGTCCTCAAAATGTTTGGGTGTTGCTGCTCTAGTGAAGACACGGATGGGCCACAAGGCCAGGGGTGCCAAAAAGAGATTCCAGGCTGTCCCAGCAGCCCCCAGAGCCAGGAATTCCCAGCGCTCCCAGCACTATCTCGCTGTCCCAGCAAGGGAAACTCGAGGAGGTTAAGGGGAGGTTATTTCAGAGAACAAAAGTGATAAAAATCAAAAGCCTTTCTGCCGCCGAGAGGAGCCTTCAGAAGGTTGGGAAGCGTTTCCTTCCTGCAGCCCTCTTTTGTTTCTCTGCCCATCGCCCCTGGCCGGGGCTCGTTCTCCCCCGGAACAATGGCAATGGCTTGGGAGAGGGCAGGCGGAGCCGCGCCAGGATGACACCCCTCGGAAAGGCCTTCCTCCCTCTCCTTTCCCCCACGCTGGGGCACCGGGATCTGCTCCCCGGCTTTCCTGCCGCCTCCCGCAGATATTAAAGCCAACAAGTTAAGTGGTGCATAATTATGGCATTGTAGTTGCTAATTATAATCCCACAATGAGATCAGGGCTGTGCAGGGACGGCCGCAAAGAGCTGAGGGTTTGGAGCAGGCTCAGTCCTGAACCCTCGGAATTCCTCCTTAAAGCCAGGAGAACTCACAAGGAGGGTTCAGGGAAAGGGAGAGGCAGAAGAAAACCCCAACCCCATTAACCTCCTCCCAATCCGAGTGCCCAGGGATTGGCTTCATGGAGCTTCTGATAGGATAAATGTTATGGAGCTGGGGTGGAACCCATGGAGTGTCCAGGCACAGCCCATGGTGTGTCCAGGCACAGCCCAGGGACCATCCTGGCACAGCCCATGGAGTGTCCAGGCACAGCCCATGGAGTGTCCAGGCACAGCCCAGGGACCATCCTGGCACAGCCCATGGAGTGTCCTGGCACAGCCCACGGAGTGTCCTGGCACAGCCCACGGAGTGTCCATGCACAGCCCATGGAGTGTCCTGGCACAGCCCATGGAGTGTCCAGGCACAGCCCATGGAGTGTCCATGCACAGCCCATGGAGTGTCCTGGCACAGCCCATGGAGTGTCCTGGCACAGCCCATGGAGTGTCCATGCACAGCCCATGGAGTGTCCAGGCACAGCCCACAGACCATCCCAGCACAATCCCTGGATTATCCCGGCCCAGCCGAGCCTGGTGCAGCCGCACAGCTCCGGGTGCAGCTCAGCCCTGTCCACGTTTCCCAGCCTGGCTCCATCCCTCGCTGCTGCCATCCCTCTCTGGAGCAGCCTAATAGCTCTGTCCCTTCCCCTGGCGGGAGGTGATTTATGGGGTAATTTGTTCCTCCCCAGCGGTGCCGGCCGCGTGGCAGCCGTGTAATGGGATGATGGAAGCTCCAGCCGCAGACACCGGGCGGGAAGAGCTCGGCAAATGGGACCCGTCCAAACTGCAGGGCCCCAAATCGATTCATCGCAATTTCTGGGCTTTTGGCTTTGCTGGGAAAGGGAAGATAAAAAATATAAAAATGACAGTGATTCACTGGGGCCTGACTGCCAGGGGAAGGAGGGATGGTGCCGAGGGAATCCAAATCCAGAGGGATCTCAGCCCAGGTTCTACCCAGACCTGTTCAGCCACTCCCAGATTTAGGGAATCCTAGGAACAGCACATGCACGTGACCCAGGAGTCAGCCACGCTAACCCCAAATTCCTGATGGATTCTCCATGGATGCTCCGTGCTCTGCAGCGGGAGTTTGGGACCTGCTCTGCCCAGTGTGACTGGGGGAGAGAGGAGGAAGAGGAGGGATGGGAAGGATTGGGATGGGAAGGATGAAGAGGGATGGGAAGCAGTGTCAGCATGGGGTCAGGGCACAGGGGATCTCTGGCTCCTCCATCCTCACAGTGCCAGCAGTGGTTACTGGGAGTTACTGGGGCACTGGTAAAGCCCAGGCTGGAAACCACAGCATGCTCAATTCCCACTGGAATTCCTGTTTCTTCGGGGAATGACCCCGCTCCAGGAGCTGTGCTGGGAGCACTGTGAATCACCTCCAGAGAGCAGAGCCAGGAGCTGTGGGACAGCAGCAGCAGGAGCGGGATCAGCCCCGGAGCCCCCCAGCCCCTTCTCCATCCTCACTGCCCCTCTGGGGGACCAGGAGATGTGAGCAGAGCCAGAGCCGAGCGGGACGGGGCTGCTCCCGGCCTCTCCCCGGATTGCAGCAGCCGCAGGACGGAGCGGAGCGGCAGCTCGGGAAGCTCCAGCATCTCCCACACTGATAAGCATCGGCTCCGCGGGGATTAGCAGGGATGTGCCGCTGGATCCCGGGATGCGCCGAGCTCGCCCCGCCGCTGGCGGGCCCGGGTGGTGCTCGGGAGGTTGGGATCACGATAGGGATCAGCCGCAGCCCTCGGTGAGGCACCGGGCACGCCCTGCCCGGGAACGGCCCCGCTCCGCCATTCTCAGCTGCCCCAGCCCAGGCGGCGATGGCTCGGGATGTGTCCCTGTCCCCAGACCCACCCAGGATAACCCAGGATAACCGCGGGAGACCGATTTCATGGAATCCCGGAGTGGTCAGGGTTGGAAGGGACCTCAGAGACCATCGCATGGGCAGGGACACCTCCCACTGTCCCAGGCTGCTCCAAACCCCGTCCATCCTGGCCTTGGGCACTGCCAGGGGTCCAGGGGCAGCCACAGCTGCTCTGGGCACCTGTGCCAGGGCCTGCCCACCCTCACAGGAAGGAATTCTTTCCTAATATCCCCTGTGTTCTGTCCCTCCGTCCCCTGTCCCGAACCCTCTCCAGCTCTCCTGGAGCCCTTCAGGCACTGCTTTGGGCCTCAGCTCTCCAAGCACCGGCGCAGGATGAGCTGGCACGCATGGAAAAAAACCCCTAACGAAGCCAAGGAGCGTTAATGAGCAGCTGGAAACCATCAACCCAAACCTGTTTTGGCTGCGGGTGCCGCCCCGACGTGCCAAACGAGCCGGGAGCTCCGGGGGAGGAGGAGAAGGAGGAGGCTGAGGCTGCTGCCCCAGGGCGCTGCGGAGATGAAACGGGGATTTGTAAATCCGCGTCTGTATCCAGGGCTGGAGAAGGAAGGAAGGGCTGCTCGGGGCCGGGAGGGAGCACCCAGCGCCCTGACTCAGCCCCTGCCATTCCAAAGGGCGCCCGAAACCCGCTCGCCGCCCTTCCCTGACGCAGCTTTACCCACCCCAAAAACACCCGGGAAGCAAAAGGGAAAGTCAAATCTGATTTCAGCACTTTGTGCCTCTTTTTTTTTTTTTTTTTTTTTTCTCCCTCATTTAATTCCTTGTTATTACTTTTATTAGCCTCGCTTCTTTGGCTGCGGGGCCTCGCGCAGAGAATGGAGTGTGGCGTGGGTGTTACCGGCTGCTGGCGCTCTCCCCGGCTTCAGAAAGAAATGCCAATTACTAATTTCATGGAGATAAGCCATCCTGAAGGAGGGGAGCGAAAAAAATAAGGAAGGGAAAAAAAAAAAAGGGTAGCAAAAAACATTCTCCCAGCTTTGAAATGCGAAAGGCGCCTGCATTTATTTATTTCTTTCGGTTATTTCTTTCTTCCTCTCTGGCTCGTGGGGGCATCAGGATTGCTCAGTTCTGTCAGACAGAGATGGAACTGGGATATCCATGGATCCTGCATCCTGCTGGATGTGATTCCCAACCCTGCGAGCCCCAGGCCTGGCACAGCACTGCCAGGGCTCCCCAGCCCAGTATCCACCAGCATCCACCAGTATCTACCAGTATCCAGCAGCCTCCTGCTCCCTCCCAGCCATTCCCTCCCGCCCGGCTCCCACAGCCCACAACCACCGAGGGCATGGGCTGGGGAGGGAAAATGACGGTGCCCAGAATGAATCTGGGTGTAGTTTGCATTTTTATTGCTCCAGCCTCAGATTCCAGCCTACAGAAAGGTTTCAAAAAGGATTAGATGCCATAAAACCTTTAATAATCCTCCCACATCTTACGTTTAATTATTGTTTTTACACATGTGGAGCCAACACGCCTGGAGCGAGCAATCAAGGCTCGCATGCCACTCCTCCTGCTTCCCTGGATGAGCCAGCACCCGGCTCTCCATGGCTCTCCTCCTTCCCAAAAACACGCCTCCCCCACAGCCCAACCCCATAAAAGCTCATCCTGCTGCAGTGGATGTGCTCCATGGGATCCATGGGATCTGGGATCGATGCCGGTGCGAGCAGGGGTGCTGGGGGGACACACTCCATGTCCCCATCGGAGCTGCTGAAATCACTCCCAGCTGGGAATTACAGAAAATCCTCGTCTCCAGTTCTGAGCCGCCTGTTTGGGGAGGAAGGTTTCGTCACTGATTCGGTGCTGTCGGAATCGTCGCTGTTCCTTTGGGGGGAAAAAAGGAAAAATCAGCCCTCGGAATTGTTTATTTCACCTCAGCAGCTTCTCCCTGGGCCCAACAGGCACGGAGAGGCTTCCTCTGGGGGAAAGGAAAATCATGGGAAAAGGAAAACGTATCCAAACTGGGGTTTTGGGGAATATTTAAGAGGCTGCATTATTCATAATATGCTATTTCAAGGCACCTGCTCTGCATCCTGAGCATTGGCCACAGGGGTGACACCAGTGTCACATCCACAGGGGTGGCACCAGTGTCACATCCTCAGGGGTGGCACTGCTGTCACATCCTCAGGAGTGGCACTGCTGTCACATCCTCAGGAGTGGCACTGCTGTCACACCCACAGGGACACGGCAACGGAAACGCTCAGGGCCACAGGGCCCCACTCCTGTGGGAACAGACCCAGGGTGGGGATAAATAACTCCATTGGGCATTCCCTGATGAGGATAAATAACTCCATTAGGCTTCCAGAGAACTGGTTTATTATTATTCATTATTATTATTAATTGTTATCATCATTATCATTATTGTTGTTATCATAAGTGCTGCTTCCCTGTTGCCTGCAGCCTGACTCGATGGGGGAAGGAGTTTTCCCAGTTATTTCTGGGATGGGGGAACCAACCAGCTCTTCCACTCGTGTGCCTGCTGCTCCTCCGGGATACCACGTTCTCCAGCAAACCCCATTTCTTTTGGAATTTTCCCTGTTGGATCAGTGGTGGGCTGGGGTGGCCCCAGTGCGGGGTCCTGTGGTCACCTCCTGGTGAAGCAGAGCAGGGTCCATCCCTGAAGTGTCCCAGGCCAGGCTGGACAGGGCTCGGAGCAAACTGGCCCAGTGAAGGTGCCCCTGCCCAGGGACTGGGAGAGCTTTAGGGTCCCTCCCAACCCAAACCATTCCAGCTCCGGATCCCAGCCCCAGGAGGCCTCTCGGGTGCAGGCAGAGCTCTGCGTGAGCTGCTCTGACCTTTCATCCTCCGAAACATCCCAAATTTTAGTGAATCTGACTCATTGGTGAGGAAGACTTTTCTCAGAGCAGCTCCGGAGGAGGGACAGGCACCCAGTGCAGCACCAGCAGAGCCACCAGAGCCACTTCCCTGCGGGGACTTGGGTCCTGTCAGGGTCTGTGCCCGGAGGCAGCCCCTGGGCCGGGCAGGGACGGGAGGAACAATGGCTCATTTCTGCCGGGCCCATTAAAATCCCGGCCGGACAAAGGCGGCCTGTGCTGCCCAGATGTTTTATTCATGGCCGGCCTGGGAGCACAAACAAGCGCAGCTTATTCTGAGGCCTTTGTGCTCTGTGCAGCCGGCATGGCCGAGGGCTGGAGCCTCCCCGCGGGATTTGTGTGCCACACCGGAGGGGCTGCTCGCCCTCCCCACACGGCTCGGGCCGGTTCAGCACCAGATTCGCAATCCTTCCCCAGTGCCTCTGGTTGGTGGCCCTTGTCCCTCTGGGGCTGGGGATCAGCGTGTGGTCCCTCCCTCAGGCTGCTGAGGACATGGGGACAGTCCCCTGCTCCCGGCAGAGGGATAAGGCTGCTGCAAACAAAGCCATGATGGGAGGGTCACCCTCAGTGTCCCCAGGCACGACTTTGTTTCCCTGCTCGACCCCAGGCAGAATTCCTGGGTGAGGAGCAAAACTGGGAAAAGAACATTTAAAAATCCCTGGGAAGTGACTGGGAGGGACTGTGCCTTCCCCTCCAGAGCAGGCCTCAGTCACCCCACAGTGACAGCGCTCAGTGTCACCCTCACTGCCTGTCGCGGTGTCCCCATACCTGCCAGCCTCTGCAGCAGCACCGCAGCCACCATGGGCCGGGTTAATCCCTCCCGAACCAGCCTGACCCCACAGCCACCATGGGCCGGGTTAATCCCTCCCGAACCTGGCTGACCCCACAGCCACCATGGGCCGGGTTAATTCCATCCCAAACCAGGCTGACCCCACAGCCACCATGGGCCGGGTTAATTCCATCCCAAACCGGGCTGACCCCACAGCCACCATGGGCTGGGTTAATTCCATCCCAAACCGGGCTGACCCCACAGCCACCATGGGCTGGGTTAATTCCATCCCAAACCAGGCTGACCCCACAGCCACCATGGGCTGGGTAAATCCCGAACCAGGCTGACCTCACAGCCACCATGGGCTGGGTTAATTCCATCCCAAACCAGGCTGACCCCACAGCCACCATGGGCTGGGTAAATCCCGAACCAGGCTGACCCCACAGCCACCATGGGCTGGGTAAATCCTGAACCGGGCTGACCCCACAGCCACCACGGGCCGGGTTAATTCCATCCCAAACCAGGCTGACCCCACAGCCACCATGGGCTGGGTTACTTCCATCCCGAACCAGGCTGACCCGCAGGATGCGCGGCGGAGGAAGATGGGAGGCGTGCAGCGAGCTCGGTGCCAGAAATACCAGAGGGATGAGCAAACGGGGCTGCAGCTCTCGAGTGAAACCATCGATCGGGGCTGGACTGGACGGTTCCTCTCGCAATGCTCTGTCATCAGCGCTGCTGCGGAGCTGAACTCGCCAGGCTCAGGCCCAGAGAGCCCCGGGGCTATGCCGGGGCTGCAGGGCCTCGCTCTTGCCCAACGCCATTTGCAAGTCAAGTGCGTTTCTTTCTTCGCTTTGTAATCGCTGAGTGCTGGGAATGTCTGTCTGAGCACCGTCTGGGGCTGAGGTGTGCCCAGGAGCCTCCTCTGCTGCCATGTCCTCCTGCCGGCCATCCGGGCCGGGGTGACGGGGATTTGTCCGGCCCTGAGCTTTGCCAGTGCTGTGGTGGCGGTGGCACACATGGACCTGCTCTGTCCCCTCCCTCGCAGTGTCCCCTCCCTCCCCCATGTGCTCCCGGGGCTCTCGGGAGGGGGACACCAAAGCTGTCCTTTCAGTCTCCTCGGGGACAACAGGACAGAAAGCTCCGGCTGGATTCCCAAATGGCCCCGAGAGAACGGCCTGTCCAAGGAACCGCAGACTCATGGAATCATGGAATTGTGGAATCACAGAGTGGTTTGGACTGGGAGGGCTCTGGAAACTCACCTCGTTCCACGCCCTGCCTGTGACGCCTTCACGAGACCAGGTTGCTCCGAGCCTTGCCCAACCAGGCCCTGGACACCTCCAGGGATGGGGCAGGGAGAGCTGGCACAGGGAAGGTGAACACTCCCGATATTTTTGGGAGGGACATTCACATGGACAATACTCAGAGTTTATAAAACACCCGGTGACCCCAAACCAGAGAGGGACACAGCCTTCCCAGTGCACTGCCAGGGTGACAGGGGAGGGACAGAGGGAAGGAACAATGTTGTTCATTGGGAACAAAAACAACCTGGCAAAGAAGGAAGCTTAGAAAGAAGATGGAGTAACTGCCAGGCGAGGGAGGCTCCATCGTGCCAGGAGCACCGGGAGTTCAGCTGGGCTGTGCCAGACCTGGTGACACTTCAGCACCAGGGCTTGCGTGCCAACCCCTGGCTTTGGCCACTGAGCTGTGGCACATCCCAGCTCCTCTCCAGGATATCAGCCCTGCGCCTCTGGGAGTGCAGCTCTTTGGAAATTGCCCTTCTCTGGGGCTTTTGATGTAGCCCAGGAGGAGGTGCGTGGTGAGCGTTGCTTCACTGCTGTTTGTGCAACCTCACTGCTGCAAATCCCTCATTATTCACGATGCTATCTCACCACTTGATATGCAGAATAGCTCAGAGGTACCGTTGACTACATTTTTCCAGCTCTTTGATGTGCCAGAGATAACTCGTTTCTGTTTCGCAGCCATTAAGTTCGGTGGAAATCATTACACCACGTTAAACGCAGCGCTTGTTCTTTAATCAGCGCCCTTCTGGTTCCAGGCTTGGTGTTGCAACCTGTCAGACGTGGAAAAATATCCTCTGAACCCAGGTGAACAGTGCTGGAGGAAGTGAGAGCGGCTTAGCAGAGTTTCTGCAAGGTCAGAGATCCAGCGCTGAATCCTCTGGGAGATTCCAGCATCCGTGTGGAGGTGCAGGGTTGGGCGTGTTGTGGAAATGCCCCCGGCAGGACCAGCTCCCCACACATCAGACGTGTGGTGGGTGCTCAGTCAGACCCCACGACTCATAAATCATCAAATCCTGGGATGGTTCAGCTTGGGAAGGGCCTTAAAGCTCCTCTCATTGCACCCCTGCCATGAGCAGGGCCACCTTCCACAGACCAGCCCTGAGGGCACCAGAGCATGGCCAGAAGGGAAGGAGGGCAGCAGGGCAGGGAGAGGCTCCCACAGGGCAGCAGCCCAGCAGCTCCAGAAGGGAGCCTGGCAGAGCCGTGCTCTGAAATTCAGGAGGAATTTCTTCCTGGAAAGGGTGGTCAGGCATTGGAACTGCCCGGGGAGGTGGTGGAGTCACATTCCTGGAGGTGTCCAAGGCTCTGGGCTGGGTGACAAGGTGGGGATCGCTCACAGGTTGGACTCGATGTTCTGGGAGGACTTTTCCACCCTGGATGATCCCAGGATTCTGTTCTCCTCACAGAGCCCCCAAAGCTGCACAGTTTCCAAACACAGCTTGCATTTGCTTGGCAAAACCTCCAACCATGAGAGCGTGAGGGAGACAAGCGAAAATGGGAACCCCTCTCCATGAGGCCCTGGGTGCCGGGGAAGGACTGGGGCTGGAGCTGGGGCTGGAGTCCCCCAGGCACCCATGGCTCTGCTTGGCTCCTGTTCTGCTCCTGTGAGCCACGAGCCGCTTTCGTTTCCTGCTTCCCTGCAGCCTCGGCGTGCCTGGGTTGGCCTCCTGTGTCTGCGGCATGAAAGCCTCGGTCACAAACACATCACCCCGTGCCCCCAAAGGCTTCGCGGCCTTTTCCTGCCTGTGTTCTCCATGCCTTTGGGAAGGCTGGGAGCAGGAGGAGCATGAGTGGCTCCAGTGGTGGTGACGGAGCCATTCCGTGCCTGGGACAGCCCCAGCGCGAAGCCACCAGCGCCTCCGGAGCCCTGCTCAGCTTGCAGATGTTTATCACGGCTTGCAGATGTTTATCACAGCCGATACAGCTGCTCTGGCTCTTTGCACAAGAGGAAGGGGAGGTTCTGCAGTGCCGAGCTGATCCCGGGCCCTGGTGGAGCAGCACCTCAAAGGGTTTTGGCATGGCTAATCGCGGAGCTGCCGAGCCCCTCCAGGAGCTGCTGGGTGCAGAGGGCCACCGAGGCCCTCCCCGGGGCCAGGGTGCCCAGCTCGCCCCGCTGGGGCTGGCACAGGGCAGCACCCACAGAGCGGCTTGGGGTAAACACGGGAGCAGCCCGGTAATTACGGCCTTAATTCAGCCAAGCATCCCCACTCAGGAGGCACCTAAGCATGTGCTTAAAGATAATTACACGCTTAAAGATCTTTCCTGAATAAGCCTGGATTTAAGGCTGTGTTTGGTGTCTCCTGTACTTAACTGTGTTTCAGCTAAACACGAACCCTCCAACCCAAACCTGTCAGGAGGCGATTCCAGGGCCGCAAACCAAACCTCCCCCGAGCCTCTCTCCCCAGGCTCACTCTGGAGATAGGAAAACAAATATCCTCCTGATTCCCATGGCTTTGTTTTCCTGCTAGAGCTTCCCTCCCTGCAAGCCAGCCACTTCCAGGCTGTTGGGAAGTGCGGGGACGTGAAATGGCTGCTCTGCCGGGCAGGAGGGAAAGGTGAGACAGAAACGCCTCGGTGGGTGGAAAGTGCCCTGCTGCAAGAGGCAGGGCTGCCCCAGCACCTCTGCTCACAGTCACTTTTTCCATTGCATTTGCATCTCTCTGCTCTTTTCTCGCTTTCCTCTCAGCAGTTTCTACTGAGCCTCTGTGTGAACCCAGGGCTGTGGCTGCTGCTGGGGCTCTGTCCCCATGGGGGTCACAGCTGTGACCGGGGCCAGGGCCCAGGCAGAACCCACGACAAGGGGAGGTCAGAGCCCAGAGCAGCGAAAATCGCTGGGGCTGGTGAAGGACGAGGGGCTGCTTGGAACTGGCTGCCCCCGCTGTGGCTTCTGCTTTCAACATCATTTCTTTAACAAATCAGGGCAAGGCCTTGCAAGAGAAAAGGAGTTGGAGGCAGTGGTTTGGGTGTTTTGCTGCTCAGATTCCCCAGGGAGGCATTCCCGCACCCATGAAGCCCAACAGAGCCCCCCAGCTGCTCGATAATCCACAGAGCCTGGAATGGTGGCATTTTATCCATTTTGAGAGTCTTGGGGTTTTTCGGGGGAGTTTCTGGCACATGACACGTGCTGGCCTCATCACCCCGACTTGGGCTCTTTGCAGTCTCTCCCTGGCCACCGACTTTTCCATGGGGCCATCCCGAGCCTGCTGGTGATTCCTGCCTCAGACCAGTGGCTAGCCCATCATTTCCAGCAGGAACTGCCCAGGAGTGAGGGTTCCAAGTGCTCTGAGGATGGCGGGAGCTCCAGCACCTCCCCCGGTGCTCACCACCCTCACCGCCCCAGCACTCCTCCATCCCTGTCCTCCACAACACCTTGGAGCACAGAAAATCCCTCAGAGAGAGCCCCAGGTCTTCTCCAGGCTCCCTTCCCCGCTGAGGGACAGCCCTGGAGCCCATCCTTTGGGGGGCACACCCCAGGAGCCCCCAGAGGCAGAGCGTTCCAGTGCTGCTGGTGCCAGTGCCAGGCCCCTTCCCAGCACTGCTGGCCCAGAGCTCTCAGAGCTGGATAAAGTCCTCCCAGCATCCATTAGCAACAACAAACAATCTCAGCCTGCCTCATTGTTGTAGGCTGGGTTATTAGTGCTGCAGAAACAGCTCCCCGGACACCCTGGGAGCCGGCGAGATTCATCTGTGTCTCATTAGCACAGCCTTCCCTCTGTTTGTTCTGCTCAAATTAACTCTGCTCCTGCAAAATGGAGAGGGAGAGTTGGCACAGCCTGGCACAGCCTGGCACAGCCTGGCACAGTCCGGCACAGCCTGGCACAGCCCAGCCCATGGCTGCCCCAAACACCAGGGCTCCCAAAGGATGTGAGGGCCTGACCCCAAAGCCAGGGCTGTTCCCACAAGCCACCCGTTCTGTCAGTGTTCCGAGGAGATCTGTCTCGGTCCCCTCCTGACAATGACGTTTCCATCTCCTGCATCCCACAGGGCCCCGTTCCCAGGCAGAGATGCTCGGGAGCATCCCTGGGTGGGCCCTGCCTGTTCCTCCTGCCCACGCCACACCTGCAGCCCAATCCGAGCTGGGCTGGGCTCCGGGATGATTCCATGGCTGGGTCCCATCATGGGTGACCCTGTGTCCCCTGGGAATATGCCCCTGGAGCAGAGGTGGCACCGCTGGGTGTGCAGGATGAGGATGGGATGGGATGGGATGGGATGGGATGGGATGGGATGGGATGGGATGGGATGGGATGGGATCCATGGGATGGGATGAGCTGGGATGGGGCTTTCCTGAGCAGAGCACACAAACCAGGGAATTTCGTGTTTGTGCTCACATCTCCCTAACCCCGTGGAGCCACGAGTGCTCCTGTAAAATTACATCTGTTCCTCGTCAGGCTCAGCGCTTCCCTTCGGCTGCCAGAGCCGCCGGGATATTTATAACCCACGCCAGAGCCAGCCCCGAGCCCATACCCCCACGGAGAATGGCTGTCAATCCCAGGGAATCAAACAGGGATGGGATCGGTGGGCATGGACCTGCCCAGCCCCCGCACCACAGCACACCCAGGGCTGCGGGCTGAGCACAAATACCCCAATCCTGACCCAAATCCACACCTGGGTGACATGGGGTGAGGTCACCCCAAGGGCTGGAGGTGCTGCCGTGGGATTCCAGGGTGAGCCAGGCCCCTGCACCGAGTGAGCTCCGTGGGAAGGACACAAATGGTCCCAACCCTTAGCATTCACAGGAAAATCCACAACAAATCAGCCCTGGCACAAGCCCAGAGCTCCGTGGCCAGCAGATGCCCTCCCTGAGCGCTGGATCCCCAAGTTCATGGGATGGGATCCAGATCCAGGCATGCCCAGGGATGTCCTTCTGAAGGTTTGTGTCCAGCGAGGATTTTTTTCACAGAAATATGGAATGGTTTGGGTTGGAAGGGATCCTTAAGTTCATCCCATTCCACCCCTGCCAGGGCAGGGACACCTTCCACTGTCCCAGGCTGCTCCAAGCCCCAATGTCCAGCCTGGCCTTGGACACTGCCAGGGATCCAGGGGCAGCCACAGCTGCTCTGGGCACCTGTGCCAGGACCTGCCCACAGGGAATAATTCCTTCCCAATATCCAACAAAATCTACCCTTTTATTTTGCAATTTTAACATTGAGCCCCTCCACTTTGCACTTTGGTGTTTAGAATATCAAATAAAATCCAAGCTGTGCAGGCCAAATGTGGGAGTTGGACTCCAACATCAGCAGGCAGAGTCTGGAGAGCACTGGGAGGCAGAACATGAAACTCCCTAATGCCACCAGGCTGTTGACCCGGCGAGGTCGGGGCTCTTTAGCCTGCAGGGGAGTGACAATGGCAATTGATCCTGCTGCGAGGTTAAAAATATCCCAAAGCCACCATCCCGGAACGCCAGGGTTCCGCCAGAGCAGCCTCATGTCCATCAGCAGCGACTGAGAGCCATGGGGCATGTGTGGGACCTGTCCCTGGGCTGGGGTGGCCTGGGCAGGGACGGCTCCGGCTCTGCCCTGGGCTGGGATGGCCTGATGGAGGGAGAAATGCTGGAACGGGGGCAGAGGGAGACTCCAGGGGTTCCCAGGGAAGCCATGGGGAGCTGGGGCAGGCAGGGCTGAACCGGGGGGACTTTGGGAGTGATTGGTGCTGCGTGGCACGGCAGGGAATGGTAGGGAATGGCATGGCAGGAAATGGCAGGGAATGGCAGGGAATGGCACCACAGGGCACAGTGCATGCCCAGGGCAGCCCTGCAGCCCCATGGAAAGCTTCTCCACACCACCACAACCCCCAATATCCTCATTTGGAACAGGGGTCGCAGCTCTGAGAAAAACCGGGATGAAATCTCCTCCCTCTCGCCCGTGCCGGGAAGCAGAACTCTGGGGCTAACTAGGCCAGGCTGGGCCATTTCCCTGTGTTCTCTGGCTGTGCTGGAAATGAAGGATGAAGGTGATAAAGGGTTTATTTTAGCAGCAGCAGCAGCAGCAGGCACGGAGCGCTCGGGAACGCACCGAGGCAGAGCTCAGCCAGTCCCATTCCCATTCCAGTCACGTGCCCCCAAAATTGCAAATGGAGATTTGTTACATTTCATTTGCTCCCATCCCTGGGAAGCCATTTGCGATGAGTTCACGTCTCCCAGGAGGCTCCGTTCCAATCAAAGGGAAAAGAGAGGAGGGAAAAAAGCCCCTCCATGGCGGCTGGCAGGGATATCTCTGAGCCGATCGCTGGGTGCCGACGGGAGCTGCACGTTTTAATAACAGGCGGCACATGTGTGGCTGCAGGGGGCTGGCCGGGGCTGGGGACACTGCCCCAGGATGGGGACACTGCTTCAGGGCTGGGGACACTGGACACTGCCCCAGGATGGGCACACAGGGACACTGTCTCAGGATGGAGAGGGACACTGGACACTGCCCCAGGGCTGGGGACACGGGACACTGCCCCACGATGGGGACACTGGACACTGCTCCAGCCTGAGGGATGCTCAGGTACCACGGTGATGGATGCTCCCAGGCTGGGGGAAATTTGGATTTGGGTACCACTCCCAGGGTGATGGATGCTCCCAGGCTGGGGGAAATTTGGATTTGGGTACCACTCCCAGGGTGATGGATGCTCCCAGGCTGGAGGAAATTTGGATTTGGGTACCACTCCCAGGGTGATGGATGCTCCCAGGCTGGGGGAAATTTGGATTAGGCGATGAATGCTCCCAGGCTACTCAGGGATACTGCTCCCAGGCTTGGGGACGCTGAGCATCTCCTTCAAGTTCAACAATTTTCACTTCACACCCCCAGAAACCGAAAGCAGTGGAGGCTGGGGCTGAGCTGTTTTGTTTTTCTTTGGTTCCCCATTTTTTACAGCAAATAAATCTTGTTTTCCCCTTGGAGCGTTTGGTGGCTGAGGGCTGTTATTGATGAGGGCACGTTGTGCAGGAGTAGGAAGCCGCCTGCCATCCTGCCTGCCTGCTGCTAAATTGAAATCTCCTAATCTTCCCAATCCTTTTAAGCACCGGCAAATGAAAAGGCAGCACAGTGCGGAAAATCTCAGCTCCGGGGGAAGCAGGGCAGGATCCGCCAGAGCCGGAGCGGGAGCGCTGCGGTGCTGAGGAGCCTCAGGATGGGGCTGCTCCTGCCGCGCTGCCCTCCTGGCACAGGGACATCCCTGCATTTCCCGGGGGCTCCAGGCCCTGTTTGCACCTCACTGACAACCAAACCCATCCCTGCAGCAGCTCTGGGGCTTTGGGATGGATATTCCCAGTGCCATTGCACCAGGCCCGGGAGCACAGCGTGTCCCCAGCTCCATGGGACACCATAAAGCTAAAACTGAAATCCTAAACAATGCCCTAGGCCTGTGAGAGAAATCCCTGCTCTGGAGCCAGGCTGGGAGAGCTGGGAATGTTCCCCTGTAGAAGGGGAGGATCCAGGGAATCCTCAGAGCCCCTGGCAGGGCCTGAAGGGCTCCAGGAGAGCTGCAGAGGGACTGGGGACAAGGGATGGAGGGACAGGACACAGGGAATGGCTTCCACTGCCACAGGGCAGGGATAGATGGGATATTGGGAAGGAATTGTTCCCTGGGAGGGTGGGCAGGCCCTGGCACAGGTGCCCAGAGAAGCTGTGGCTGCCCCTGGATCCCTGGCAGTGTCCCAGGCCAGGCTGGACAGGGTTTGGAGCAGCCTGGGACAGTGGGAGGGGTCCCTGCCATGGCAGGGATGCGCTTTAAGCTCATCCCAACCCATTCCATGATTCAAGGACTCCCCAGTTCCCTGTACCCCATCCAGGAGTGTTCAGGCCAGGATGAATTCCTGGCTGTTGGGAAGCATCTTCCCTTCCACTCCTGCACGTTCCTCCTCCTGCCCCCAAATCCATCACCCCCAGCCCCAGCCATGTCCCCTCCGAGGGATCCCTGCACTGGGACCACCCTGGAGCTGTGGGGACACGCGATGGGGGGATGGGACATGGCTTCTCCTGTTCGTGTTTTCGGGAAGGGCTGCCAGGAGAGGAGAGTGTGCTCCTCACCCTGCCCAGGCAGGAATAACAATTGCTTCCATCAGCCCTCATGAATAAGTCGCACCATCTGATTCTGTTATTTATATCCTTCCTGCTGGGAAATTAATTAATGTTTCATTTGCAGCACAGGCAGCCCCTCAGACGCTTCTCCCCGCTCTGCAAGTGGGCATGTCACAATGTCAGCAGCTCTCCAAGGCGCTTTTCCTGGGAACAGGGCTGGTAAATAAGGATCACTCTCCTGCTGCTGGCGCTGGGTCCCCTCTCCGTGCCCTCCTCCTCCGGGCTGGAGCTGCAGCTGCCATCTGGGGGTGTCTGTGCAGCGCAGAGGGACATTGGTACTCTTTCTGCTGGATTTTAAACAATGTTCAGGAGGAAAATCCCGCTCCTGCTGCTGCTGTGGGATAAACCCACTCCTGGGATGATGGGGATGGAGTGTCTGGCACTGCCAGCAGATCCTTTGGCATCTCCAGAGTTTGCCATGGCAGCTCCCCACGGCCAGGACAGGGACCAGCAGCAGCCATGGCTCCTTTAGGATGGAGACAAGGAGCTGGAGAAGTAAACTGCCCTGCCAAGGTCACCGAGGAGCAGCTCGGGGTTCCCTGGCTCCCGGCGCTTCCCTTCCACCTCCCGAGCAATCGCCGCTGCCTCGGGAAGGGATGGCAGCAAAACCCTTGCTCTGGAGGAGCTCAGGATCTCCTGAGCCCCACGGAGATCCCCCATTATCCCACCACTCCCAGGCCCCTCCCTGCCTTGTCCCTGTCACTGTCCCCATGGACACAGCGCGTCCAGGTTGGCTATTCACACCCAGTCATTTCTCAGGGCAGGCACCTGTGGCTCCTTGGCTTCGTCACCAGGCAGGGCTTGCAGGGCACATCCCAGTGCCTACCAGGTTTGAATTTGCCCAGACTGCTGGGCTGGGTGTGTGAAGAGCGATGAGCTGCGGTCCAGTCGGGGCATCCCAGGACATCCCCATCACCCACAGGAGCAGCTGCCCCAAGGCCAGGCTGCTCAGCCACATTGGAAATGAAGATATTCCTCTCCAGGCCTCCATTCTTACCCCAAATCTCTCTAAACCAGAAGGTTGGTCCCGGCCCTTCCTGTGCCAAACCTGGGAATGTCTGATTTCCAGCCCTGCCGTCATTCCTCTCTTTTTTGGGATGCCGTTTTGGGCAGGTGTGATGGCACCTCTGGCCGTATCCCCGAATCTGCAGCAATGAAGGCCTAGAGAGATGTCACGGGCAGGGTTGTTACTGCTGAGCCTAATGAATATGAATGGGCTCTTCATAAACGTGGCTTTGTGTCATTAAATTCCTTCACACCTCGGTGCCCGTGGAAAGGTTACTCAGAATTAAATGTAAATCACAGATTTGCCGGGACGAAACCGCGGCATGGCGGGGCTTTTCAAAAACATCTAATTTAATAACGGGGGGATCTTCCCTGATGGGTTCTGAGCTCTCCCAGCTGGGGGAAGGTGATCCAGATCCCACCTGGTGGGATTTCCACCCTTTTCTTGCCCAAGCTGCAGCCTTTGGTTCCAGATCATGTCAGCAGCTCCGCGATGAGAGGAGTTCTTCCCCCCGTCACTCCTCGTAATTAAAAGATTAAGGAATGGCTTTGTTGGGTTATAAATTAAGGGGCTGGGGGGTGGGAGCAGTAGGGTTGGGAGCACCAGTCTGATCCATTTGACCCCCCCAGCCCATAATGGGATCACAGAATCCCAGACTGGGTTGGGTTGGAAGCTTAAGGCTCATCCCATTCCACCCCCCCGCCGTGGGCAGGGACACCTCCCGCCATCCCAGGTGATTCCGAGCCCTGTCCCACCCAAGCCGGGACACCTGCAGGAGGTGGGATGGGTACCCCGGGCCTGGTGGGGCACAGACGGCTCAGGGGGATCGGGAAAAGCGGGACATTTGTAATTCCAAATTTGCCCAGCTGCCCGGCAGCAAAGCCCCCTCCCAGACTGCTTTAAACAGCCCGGGCACGTCTCAGCCTCTGAGGGAGAGCTGATTAGTCATTAAATGGCTTTTCAAAATAAAACCATTAAGACTAATCCCATCAAAATTGGAGCTTCATCCCGGCAACTCTTATTAATTATCAGCCCACCTTGCGGCTTCCAAAGGCAGGGCCGGCGGCGGCTCTGGAAATAAACACGTGGATTTTGTGGGATTCTCGCTGGGAATAAATACATGGATTGTATTAAATTCTCCCTGGGATGGGGGGAATTGTCCCTCCAAGGTGGGGAACGTCCCGGATGCTGCTCCAGGTCCCCGTCCCCTCCCGGAATGTGCATTCCCGATGCCAGGGAAACCATCCCAGGGCCGGGAATGCTTCCAGGGTGCCATCGGCAGGCACAGGGCTCCGGGGGAGCCTGGGGCAGCCTTCCCAAGGGATAAAGCGAGGGCTGAGCTCGGCTAATCCCTCTGGAGCTGCTGCTCGCCCTCTGCGGCCACGGAGCCGCAGGTTCCTCCTCGTTATTTCCCTCGGAGTATCCATAATTCTGGGGTTAAGGAAACAAAAGCTCCTCTTTGCTTGTTTGTATTTTCCCCCTCATCAATAGCGGGGCCAGGCAGGCCACTCGCAGCCGCTCCCCGGGGCCTGCTCAGCTATTAAAGACAGAAATTATATCTTCATAACCCAGGATATTGCCGCTCGCTTATTTATGGCTTGCTCCATTGCAAGAATATTTATTCTAGACAGGGAGCCTGATAATTTTCATCCAATCTACTCCTCATAGCTCAGGGCGAAAGAATGGAACAGCTCAATTGAAGGAGCACTTTCCCATTATTGCCAGGTAAGGGCAGAGCACGCCGAGCTCATTGCTGCCCTCGCCTCGCCACCGCCGCTGCACCAGGCTCCAGGGATTTTTTATCCTGCTTTTTCTCTTCTCTATTTTTTTTTTCTTTCTTTCTCTCTTTTTTTTTTTTTTTTAATTCATCGAGGAATGGCAGCCCACACAACCACTTAGAGGAAGTACTGCATAAATCCCAGTGCAGTAATTACCCATTTGGAAACATGACGCTTTATAGGAGCAGCGGCACCGTGCCAGGATGCTCAGCACGCTGCTCCTGCTCCAGCTGAAATCCTCCCAGGGCTTGTAGGGAACGGCTCCGTCTGCACTCGCAGGCTCATAAAACTGAGCCGTTCCAGCTGGGGCAGGGCCTGAGCCCACAGAGCTCCCCGGGGGGGAAAGGGGAACACAGGGGCCTGGGTGTGGGTGCTGTGGGGTGGGACAGGGAGCACGGACAGCCCCGAGACACGGCCCAGGGGGAGAGATGGCCCACGGTTTGGAGTGATGCCCTAGAAATGGATGGAGGATGGATGGAGGGGTGGAGGGATGGATGGATGGATGGATGGATGGATGGATGGATGGATGGATGGATGGATGGATGGATGGATGGAGGGATGGATGGATGGATGGATGGATGGATGGAGGGATGGATGGAGGGATGGATGGAGGGATGGATGGACAGGGATGGATGGAGGGATGGATGGATGGAGGGATGGATGGAGGGATGGATGGATGGAGGGATGGATGGACAGATGGATGGACGGATGGATGGAGGGATGGATGGAGTGATGCCCCAGAAGTTGCAGTGACACCCCAAAAAAAGATGGAGCAATATCCCTTAAGGCAGAGCAGTGCCCCATGAGGTTGAATTATATACCCAAAAGACAGACAGAGCCAGGCCCCATGAGCCTGAGTGATGCCCCACAAACCCGAGTGGTGCCCCACAAAATTGAGTGATGCCCCACAGGCTGGGCTGATGCCCCACGAGGTCCCAGACCCCCTCCCCGCAGCACCCAGCTCCCACCCTGGCTCCAGGCGGGAAGCCCTTCCTGCCGCTGCTCTGCTGCCGCCTGCCTTAAATGTCAGAGCCAATGAAGTGTTGCAAAGGCTTTATTGCTTTCCGTGGAGCCGATTAGGAATCTCTTCTGCTGGGTAAAGAGCAATATTGCAATATGAGGGATGGGGGGAGCGGGAGGCAGCCCTGTGTGAATTCCCCGCAGGAAGCTCTGTTCTCACAGCCAGAACAGTTATCAAAAAGACAATTTAGGCAGGATTGTGCTCTAACTGGCTGGAGGACAGGGGAGCCAGCCCTGGACAGGAATCTTTCAGCTCCGAGTAAATGAAACTGCAAAAGAAATCAGCTTTCCTGCCTGGTCTGCAGGGGAGGAAGGTGCCAGAAGGAATTGGGTTTTTTATAACCATTAGCTCAGCCCGGCACTCCCTGCCAAGGCCAGGAGCTGCCGCGGGGCCGGGGGGATGGAGGCAGCTCAGCAGCCTCTGCTGCCCTGCTCTGCAGCTCTTCCTGCCCCCAAAACACCCAGCAGGGCACGGGGAAACTCCCACCCCTCCAGGTTTCATCCTTGCTGACCCAAAAAACCCAGCTGGGGGAAAAACAAGACCTTTGTCACCCTTAGAGGGAGATTTATGTCACCGTGAGACACCAGATCCAATGGCCAGAAGGGTGTCAGGTGAGGTGCTTGGGGAGTGGGGCGTTTCTGGGAGGAGATGTTTTGGAAAAGCCAGCAGGCCCTGGGGGTGACAATCTCCATTTCTGGGGGAGAAAGGCTCCTGTTCGTGGGGACATCCCGACCTGGCCAGTGCCAGCTCCGAGGGACGTGTGCCACCTCTGGGATCACGCAGGAGCCTCGGGTTCCATCCTGGAGCAATGCTGGAAAGCCAGGGCAGGTTCAGGGCTCTGGCAGGCACGGAGGAGCTGGGGCCACCTGTGCCAGGCCCTGCTGTTAATGACAATTATTTATGGAGCACCCTGAATTCACCCCCGACTTTGGAACAGCAGCACGGCCCAATCCATCCCCGGTGAGGCTGCGGGAAGCAGAAATCCATTTCCACCGGCTCTGATGGGAGCTGGCCCGAGTCCTGCGGCTCTGCTGACATCCCTGGGAACTGACAGCCAATGCTGCCAGCAGAAAAATGACAACTTCCCACCCTGAAATTACATCCAGACGCACAGGGGGGAAAATTCCCTCTATTTACTCCTTGGTCAGGCAAAGCTGAAAGCAAAGCTTCTCCAGCTGGAATCCCCACCCTGCCCGCGGGATCCACGGCACAGCGGCCGCCTCGGTGCTCTGTGATTTCCCAGCCAGGGAAATCACCGGGCTCGGCTTGGAAAATGCTGCCTGGGAATGGGGAGCTCTGTGGGGTCAGCTGGAGCCTGGCATGTGTGCTCCATCCCACTGCTGGCAGCCCTGGCACTCGCTGGAGCAGTGAGAATGAGCATGGGAAGGGATTGGGATGAGCTGGGGCTGTTTGTCTGTCTGTCCATCCCAGCACCACAACCTGTGCCATCAGGAGATTTTAATAGGAATTATTCCATCAGGGCAATTAGCCTGAGTCAAGAGGGTGATTCCTGGTGCCCCTGAAGCACCTGGGAGTCCCTTGGTGCCCGGCTGGGGGCACAGGGATTCCTGCCGATGTCCCTCTTGGTGGCTGGGAGAAGCCCAGGGCACCCCAAAGTGGAGGGGAGCCCATGGGGGCTGCTGAGCTCTGCAGAGCTCTGCCCATGGCTGCTCCAGGCCTTGCTTCGGATGGATGCGATTCCCAAGGACTGCAGGTCCCCAGCCTCTCCCCGGGCCTGGCCCCATTGTCCCACGGCATCTGCAGGAGCAGTGTGGGAGAGCAACACCGGGGGGCTGATCCACCGGGAATCAGGGGGGTGATCCACCGGGAATCAGGGGGGCTGATCCGCTGGGATTCGGGGGGGCTGATCCACCGGGAATCAGGGGGGCTGATCCACCAGGATTCAGGGGGCCTGAGCCTTTGGGATTCAGGGGGGCTGAGCCTTTGGGATTCAGGGGGGCTGATCCACCGGGAATCAGGGGGGTGATCCACCGGGAATCAGGGGGCCTGAGCCTTTGGGATTCAGGGGGGGCTGATCCACCGGGAATCAGGGGGGTGATCCACCGGGAATCAGGGGGGCTGATCCACCAGGATTCAGGGGGCCTGAGCCTTTGGGATTCAGGGGAGCTGAGCCTTTGGGATTCAGGGGAGCTGAGCCTTTGGGATTCAGGGGAGCTGAGCCGCTGGGATTCAGGGGAGCTGAGCCTTTGGGATTCAGGGGGGCTGAGCCACTGGGATCCAGGGGAGCAGAGCCGCTGGGATCCAGGGGAGCAGAGCCGCTCATGAGCCCTGCGCTCCCTGGAGAGCCGGATCCCGGCCGAGCTCCCCCAGAGGCTTCCCTGCCCTCCGCAGTGGCAGCACAGCCTGTACTGGTTCCAATGGGCTGAACGGTGAGCTCAGCAGGGCGATCCAGGTGCACCCATCGGGGATTTGTCCTCCCAGCGGATTCCATCCTGCAACTTCAGCGCAGCGGTTGCAGAATTTGGGAGGCAAATTCTTTAAAAGAGAAAGGGAAGGCCAAAGGGTTTGGCCTCAAAGGACAATTTCTCTGGGTCTGATGCAAGAAAATTCCCTCCTCTGGATCTGCTGCTCAGCTCAGATCCTTCTGGGATGATTCCACAGCTCCCAGGGAAGCTCCAGACCCTGGACATGGGAAGGAGACCCTGCTCAGCCCCTCAAACCCACGGGGTTGGACGGTCCTGCCCTCCAAAAATTGTCCTTTTGGTTTTCCCAGAGGTTTTGCCTCACCCTCTGGAAGCTCTAAGAGATCAGGCTAAAAGCGACGGAGGCCGCACTGCTTTGTGCTTCCTTCGGGAAGGCTGGGGAAGGTTATTTGGATTATTTGTTTTCCCAGCCTTTGTCTCCGCTCCCGCAGCTTTCCCAGGCCGGCCGAGCCGGCGCTGCCGCTGCCGGGAAGTTTGCGAGCCGGGCCAGCAGCCTCGCTCACACCTCCTCCAAAGGGAAAGCTCATTAAATTGATGATCCAGGGATCCTTTATCCAGAATCTCCCATTCTTATTAGAGGCATTAATTAAAACAATAGCAGATCAAAGCGCCGCGAAGCATCTCATTTGGGATGATGCCTCCTCCCCTCCGCATCCCGGCTTTTGTTCTCATCCCTTTGAGGTCACAGCTCGTTACCGCACCCGCAGCATCCCGGGCCCGGCGGGAGGGGCGCGGGTGTCTCTGCGGCTGAGGAACCTTCACAAGGGCAAGGGGTGACCATTCCCATCCTCCCTCCCAGAGGGAGAAGCCTCTCCTCCCTCCGCCTCTCCCCCCGGGGCTCTGCCGCTGTCCCCGGCGCTCTGCAGGGCTCGGGGAAAAGCCAGGGACCTTTCCCCGCCCGGGCAGCGCTGCAGCCGCCCCGGCGGAGCGGAGTTCGTCCTTGAGCAGCAATTAGCGAGCGCTCGGCGTGATGGGCATCTCCTCCGAACTCCTCTCCAGGCTCTTCCAGCTGCTGCTGATTAGCGTTCGGGAGCGCAGGGGGAGCGGGAGCAGCCTGACCCGGGGAAATGTGCAGGCTTTTATTAGCGCTGCAGATAATTACATTTAATAAGGACAGCAGCTTTTCCCACACCAGAGAGCTGAACCATCAATCTTGCCTTTAATAATAAACCCTCTCCAACTCATTTCCATTCATTGTTCCTCCTGCAACACAACATTACCCACGCTTTATCGCCCCGGCAGCGAGCGGCTGCCGGCAGGGGATCCATGTGGAGCGGGGTGCCCGTGCCATGGCAGGGCCGTTCCGGGGGATCCTGTCCTCATCTCCGTGCCCCCGGGACTGGCACCCTCTGCCCGGGGAGCCACAAGCCCCTGAGCACAGCTGCTGAGCCAAATTTCCCAATAGCTCTGTGGCTTTGTGGACTCTGGAGCGATTACTCACCTGGCAGGAACCTGCACCGCCAGGATTGCAGCTCCAGGGATCCCAGGGTGAATCATGGAATTCTTTGGGTTGGGAAGGACCTTAAAGCCCAGCCAGTGCCACCCCTGCCATGGCAGGGACACCTCCCATAGTCCCAGGTTGCTCCAAGCCCTGTCCAGCCTGGCCTTGGACACTGCCAGGGATCCAGGGGCAGCCACAGCTGCTCTGGGCACCTGTGCCAGGGCCTGCCACCCTCCCAGGGAACAATTCCTTCCCAATATCCCATCCAGCCCTGCCCTCTGGCACTGGGAAGCCATTCCCTGAGTCCTGTCCCTCCATCCCTTGTCCCCAGTCCCTCTCCAGCTCTCCTGGAGCCCTTCAGGCCCTGCCAGGGGCTCTGAGCTCTCCCTGGAGCCCTCTCCTCTCCAGGTGAACATTCCCAGCTCTCCCAGCCTGGCTCCAGAGCAGCTCCAGCCCTTGGGCCTCCTCTGGAATTGCTCCAGCAGCTCCATGTCCTGGTGATGCTGGAGCCCAGAGCTGGAGCAGCTCTGCAGGTGGGGCAGAGGGGCAGAGTCCTCCCTCTCCTGCTGCCCAGGGATGGATCATTGCACAAGGACACAGGAATGCTCAGGAGCTCATTCTTTTAGGGCAGAACTGGGGGGATTTTTAGGAGGAGAAGTAAACGCTCTGTGTGTGTGTGTGTGTGTGTGTGTGTGTTGGGAAGCGCAGTGTCCCTCAGGAGATAGGAAAAATAATGGATAAATGAATAAGAGCGCAGCAAACATTCATCTTCACAGCTGAAATTGGAGAGGAAAGCTGAGGGTATTATAAATCCTATTTTGCTGCTGCTGCTGCCTCGCTGTTATTTGGTTTTGCTGGCTCAGACCAGGACAGATATTCCAGCCCAGCTTTCCCTCCCCGAAGCTCCAAGGGGGGGAAGCCATGGGATGGGGTGGGAGCAGAGGGCTCTGGGAATGTCCTCTCCTGGCTGCAGTTCTGAAGGACACCATCTCCTGGGGGCAGGGGGCAGGTCTGGGGGCTTCTCCCACCTTTCCCACGGAGTGATGAAGAGGCACTGAGGAGCAGGGCCAGGCTGGATGGGCTCTGGGGCAGCCTGGGACAGTGGAAGGTGTCCCTGCCGGCCCAAGCCATTCCATGATTCCATGACTCTGTGATCATTTACAACCCTCACAGGGCTTGGAGACTCCTTTTGCCATCCCTGTGCCATTCCAGCGCAGGGGACCTGGCGGGATGCGGATCTGGAGCAGGAAAGGGCAATAACAAGGGCTCCAAACCTGCACCTTCTCTGTGATCCCATCTGGCCATCCCTGCGTGCCCAGACCATCCTCCCTTTGTCCCTGGGCCAGCAGCCGTGGCCAAGCGGCCCCTGCCAAGGGCAGCATGGGAATGACATCATTCCCACCGGGATGCACCGCCGTGCAGAGACGGGGCAGGACCGTCACCCAGGGAGGGCAATTTGGGAGGCTTGGGGTGCCCGGGATGCTGCTCGGGGTGGTCTGTGGGAGCCAGGAAGATTCCCTCAGTCTGTGCCGATGTTCTGGAATGCACAGGGAGCACCGGGCACAGCCCCAATCCCTGTGGGATCGGCCCGGGAAGGGGCCGGCAGCTCCCTCGTGTTCCGTCTGGGCTCAGGGCTCATTGTCAGCTCAGCGCAGTCCAGGGCACCTCCTGCAATCTCCTCGGATTTGGCATCCCTGGCCTGAAGCAGCAGCCCATCCATCCCTCGGGGAGCAGGGTTTGGGATGAGCGGGAGTGCGCAGGGCTCAGTGGGGAGCCAAGCCTGGGCTGGGAAGGGCAGCTCCGGCTCCAGCAGAGCCTTCCCCTCTGCAGCTGAACACCCTCGGCATTCCCAGCCCAGCCCCAGAGGGGCTCCAGCCCTCGGAGCAGCTCCGGGGCCTCCCTGGACTCGCTCCGGAGCTCCGCACCTTTCTCCTGCTGTGCCCAGTGCTCCTGTGCTGCTCTGATCTCCACACACCTGCTCTGGGCAGGAGGAGTCCTGACACCTCTGAGCTGGCAGGGTGGCCTTGGCCCCTCCTGGTGTGACCGGAGGTGGTGACAAGGTGACAATGGCGTGAAAGCAAAGTGACACAGAGGTGACAGACGGGGCAGAGCAGGTTGTGCTGTGCTGGCCTGGCAGGAGCTGAGACAGGTGCAGGAGCCAAATGCTGGATGCGGATGGATGCAGGATTCCAGCTCTGGATGCAGATGGATGCAGGATTCCAGCTCTGGATGCAGATGGATGCAGGATTCCAGCTCTGGATGCAGATGGGTGCAGGGTTCCAGCTCTGGATGCGGATGGATGCAGGAGCCAAGCCCTGGATGCAGATGGATGCAGGGTTCCAGCTCTGGATGCAGATGGGTGCAGGGTTCCAGCTCTGGATGCAGATGGGTGCAGGATTCCAGCTCTGGATGCAGATGGATGCAGGATTCCAGCTCTGGGTGCAGGGTTCCAGCTCTGGGTGCAGATGGGTGCAGGGTTCCAGCTCTGGATGCAGATGGGTGCAGGATTCCAGCTCTGGATGCGGATGGATGCAGGAGCCAAGCCCTGGATGCAGATGGATGCAGGATTCCAGCTCTGGGTGCAGGATTCCAGCTCTGGGTGCAGATGGGTGCAGGGTTCCAGCTCTGGATGCAGATGGGTGCAGGATTCCAGCTCTGGGTGCAGATGGGTGCAGGGTTCCAGCTCTGGATGCAGGGTTCCAGCTCTGGGTGCAGATGGATGCAGGATTCCAGCTCTGGATGCAGATGGATGCAGGATTCCAGCTCTGGGTGCAGGGTTCCAGCCCTGGGTGCAGATGGGTGCAGGGTTCCAGCTCTGGATGCAGATGGGTGCAGGATTCCAGCTCTGGATGCGGATGGATGCAGGAGCCAAGCCCTGGATGCAGATGGATGCAGGATTCCAGCTCTGGGTGCAGGATTCCAGCTCTGGATGCAGATGGGTGCAGGGTTCCAGCTCTGGATGCAGGATTCCAGCTCTGGATGCAGATGGGTGCAGGATTCCGGCTCTGGATGCAGATGGATGCAGGATTCCAGCTCTGGATGCAGATGGGTGCAGGATTCCAGCTCTGGATGCAGATGGGTGCAGGGTTCCAGCTCTGGATGCAGGATTCCAGCTCTGGGTGCAGATGGGTGCAGGATTCCAGCTCTGGATGTGGATGGATGCACTTTTCCCCCCTGGATCCCTCCGTGCCTCAGCCCCCCATCCCCGGCACTCCCTGGAAGCCGGAGCGGGCAGATCCAGCTCCCGGCCATGTTTGCAGTCAGGTTTCACTCAGAGGTGTCCACGGCTCTTTTCCTTCCCCCTCAGAGAGCTTCCAAGCCCAGAGCTCTGCACTGCGTGTTCCCAGTGCTCCCATCAAACACCATCCCTGACTGGAAATAACAGGGGTTGCCACTCGCTGGGTGGGAAAACGCAGGAACTGTCATGTGGGAATGACTCGGTGAAAACCCCCCACCAGTCCGTGTCCTGGAACTTATTTATTCCCTTTTATCTCCCGCAAGGAGCGATCGGCTGGGGCTTGGCAGGAGCCCCTCTGCCATGTGTTATCTCTGATATCCCGAGCCGATAATCCCCGCACAGCTCTGTGCCGTACACCCCTCGGGACCCGGCTGGAGCAGCCCCTCCATCCCAACGGGATTTCTCCTCTCTCCCGTTGCCCTTCCAGCCCATAAATATTTGCGTTAGAGCCTCTCTCCCCCAGCCCTGCCGCCGTTCCCATTTCTCCAGTGTCACAGGCGACTTTTTTCAAACTTTTTAATTCCGTTCATTAATCATTTAGAGAAATGTGCAATTACTCGAGTCCAATTACAGAAAATGTGCAACTACTTGAGTCCCATTATGAGCCCCTAGAAAATGCCAAGAACTTGATTAGAGCAAAACCACCGCCAGTCCCACAGACTTTCAAAGCAAACACTGCGAGTTCTCCTGGCAGGGGAAGAGAAATCCCAATTTATTTACGCACAAATGTGTCCAAGCCTCACTGACAATATGGGAAATCTTTCCTATCGGCTGGAACGTGAGTTCAGCGTTCCCTAAAGGAAGAGATGTCTCTCCCTTAATTAAAGCAAGGCCTGAACTCGCTGTAACCTCCTGATTTCATGGCGGGGATCTGCTCGGATTTTTCCAGAGGGTTTGTAATTACCCCACGAGCCGACGGCTGGCCCGGCACTGCTCCTCTTCCAGTGGCGTCTGGATCCGTGGGACTGTGCTCCTCCCGGGAACGGGGAACACTGCAGCTCCTGCGGGACGTGGCCTCCGTAATCTCTGCGGCCGATTGGCTTCATTCCCTAATCCGTAATTACTCCAAGGGTCTCCCATGCAAATCAGGAGCGGCTCCGTCCCTCCGGTGCCGCATGCGGCTCCTCGCTCCCCTTATTTAGGTCAGCATCGCCCGTGTGTGTCTGGGGGAGCCAGAGGAATTACGGCTTATTAGGGATTAAGCCGGGATTTAAGGGCCTTTCTTAGCGTGGGGCTGCGGGGCCGGGGACGCTCCGGCGAGCCCGACTCCCAAAGTCTGAGATTTTCAGGAGAATCTCGAGCTAAGGGGCTTAGAGAGGGGAATTAATTTCCTGGGATGGCGCAGCTCGTCCGGAATAAAAAATCTCTTATAAAAGTATAATTTTCTCCTTGTTATTCGTGATTACAAAATAATAAGATTGTTTAAAAATCCAATAGAGTGGATGTCAATATTGGCAGGAGATGTAATTGCAAAGCACGTGCCAGCCGTCCGTGGCTTTTCTTAATTTTAATTAGGATAAAATTTACTAATCTTGCCGGGTTTGCAGGAGGAGGTTTGCCAAGAGGCCATCAATTGATCTGGATGATATTGGCTCCCTTTTAAGAGCCCCTCGCTAACTGCTATGTAAAGCCTGGGCTTTCAGCTCCCTTCCCAGATCCTCTCCGCAGTGTTTTTGGCATGTCAAAAGGCCAGATGTTTTTTATTTGAGAGCAAATTGACACGTTAAATTACATTGTGCAAACAGCAAAGCCAGCCATGAGTAAACAGGCGACGAGGATTCATTGAATTTTATGGGTCGCAATAATGTTTATGTAATTTAACAAATTTATGCTTCGTGTCAGCTTCACCGCAAGAGTTATTCATTCCAAAAGGAAAAACAACTTCCATGGCAGCCCCCATGGATTCTGCCTCGGAGCCAATCAGGAGCAGACCCAGCTCGAAGATGACAATGACACGGGGCGCGCGTGGCAGTCACGGCCAGCAGAGCCAGGCTGGGGCTGTGGCCCCATTTGGGGTTTTTTTTAATTCTAATTTGATGGCTTTTCTCCCATCCAGCCAGAACACAAGCAAAGGGGGGCTGGTGCTGTTCCAGCAGCCGATCCCGGCTCCGCAGAAGGTCCTGCTGAATTCCATAATGCGTTTTCCGGGTCCCTGGGAACTCCGGCGGATTTAGCAGGAGCCCTCGACGGATCAGGCTGTCTGCACTCTCTGTGATGTGCACACCTTGCTTCAATCTTGCTGGCAAGGAACTGTGTGTTAATATCCCAAACTCTGCTGCCTGTCAAAATGCAGAATTCCCTGAGAATTCCCTGTGGCCGAGGGCTGTGCCGGCAGGATGGATCCCACCCCTCTCCTTAAACACCTCCCGTGCTCCAGGATGCACAGGACAGCTTGGACAGAGCTCCCAGGCAGGATGGATCAATCCCTCTCCTTGAACACCTCCCGTGCTCCAGGATGCACAGGACAGCCTGGACAGAGCTCCCAGGCAGGATGGATCAATCCCTCTCCTTGAACACCTCCCGTGCTCCAGGATGCACAGGACAGCTTGGACAGAGCTCCCAGGCTTCTGTGGAACAGGGGCCCGGTGTTCCCAGCCTGGCCAGCCCGGAGAAAAACCCCAAGGGCAAAGGAAAGGCATCTTTGGCCTTTTTACAGGGCCTGGAGCAACAAGACACAGGGAATGGCTTCCCACTGCCAGAGGGCAGGGATGGATGGGATATTGGGAAGGAATTGTTCCCTGGGAGGGTTTGAGGCCCTGGCACAGGTGCCCAGAGCAGCTGTGGCTGCCCCTGGATCCCTGGCAGTGTCCCAGGCCAGGCTGGACAGGGCTTGGAGCAGCCTGGGACAGTGGGAGGTGTCCCTGCCATGGCAGAGGTGGCACTGGATGGGCCTTAAGGTCCCTTCCAACCCAAACCATTCCAGGACTCTGTGACCTCCAGCTGCCCCTCCAGGCTCTGTTTCCCTCCAAGGAAGCCAAAAACCCCTGGGGGGGATGACAGGGGAAGCTCAGATTTTGTCACCCGAAGAAAAAGGTGCTGCTCATATCCCAAATTCCCCATCAGGCTCCTCTCCGTGTCACCACCAGCACTGCCCTCGTCAGCAGGGATCTGATTCTCGTGTCCAAATGGCATTTAATGCAGGCCTGAAGGAGATCTGTGCACAGGACATGGAGAGGGAACCAAGGGTTATTGCTGTCAATGTAATTAATTTCAAGCTAATTTGAGCATCTGATTAAGTTTAGCATTACCATAAAAACTAAACTGCTGTTTAAAACCAGAGAGAGGTTTATTAAATAAGTGCTGGAATGCAACAGAAAGCACAATGAAGGCAATAAAGTCACTGGAAGTAATAAAATTAAGTGAATGCCGGAGATAATCCTTTGATGGATCTTTCCTTTACCCTTTCCCAGGATGGAGACCTTCCTTCTTCTGCTGTATTTTCCATCCAGACCTCTGGAATTCTTATGGATGTGTCCAGATCTTCTCTGTATGAAAATACATGAGAAAAAATGGTCAGTGCACTGATTTATCTCTGGAAAAGGAGGAGAGATCCTCAAGGAGAAGAGGGGGCTGTGAGCGAGCACCTCGCTGGAGCTGTTTGCTCGCACAAGGTCACAGCAGCTCGGTCGGCTGGGAATTCTGCCGGGAGCAGAGCGTGGGTGGGAAAGGACAAAGGGGATCCCCCCGTGGGGGCTGCTCTGGGGGAATTCCTTCATCATTCCCCGCCTGCAATGAAACATTAGTCCATCAGACAACTGGTGGTGGAATCCCCGCGGGGTTCCTCCCTCTGTGCCAGAGCCAGCCAAGTCCCCCTCCTTCCCGGGTTCACGTGTCATCCCAGGAAAACACTTATTTACTCTGAAGGCCACAGAAGCCCTAAAATCCAAAGGCTGAGATAACACTGATAGGATCACACAGACATCCAGACTCATTTATCCCGCTGGCCTAAGCAGAAGTGACTCCGTGATCACAGGGAGTGCTGTCCCCCCGCTGCTCCCGCGCCTCCGCAGGGATCCCGGGCCAGGTCACGGCTCGGGGTCAGCCGGTGCTCGCTGGCCCCGCTCTGCTCCCACAGCCCCCGGCGCTGTCTCGGGCCAGCAGCGGGGAGGGGAAACCATGGGGGAACAGGGTGAGGGCCTGCCCTGGCTGGGGATGGGGTGGGATGGGATGGGATGGGATAGTATGGGATCCATGGGATGGGATGGGATGGGATCCATGGGATGGGATGGGATGGGATGGGATAGTATGGGATCCATGGGATGGGATGGGATGGGATCCATGGGATGGGATGGGATGGGATGGGATGGGATCCATGGGATGGGATGGGATGGGATGGGATCCATGGGATGGGATGGGATGGGATGGGATGGGATCCATGGGATGGGATGGGATGGGATGGGATGGGATGGGATGGGATGGGATGGGATGGGATGGGATCCATGGGATGGGATGGGATGGGATGGGATGGGATGGGATGGGATGGGATGGGATCCATGGGATGGGATCCATGGGATGGGATCCATGGGATGGGATCCATGGGATGGGATCCATGGGGTCCCATGGGATGCCTGTGCTCAGTCCTTGGCATCCCTCAGCCGCTCTGAGGTCTCTGCTGCTCTGGGTCAGCACCAGCCCAGAGGTTTCACTTCAAGTGGTGCCACCCCTGCCATGGCAGGGACACCTCCCACTGCCCCAGGCTGCTCCAAACCCGGTCCAGCCTGGCCTTAGGCACTGCCAGGGATCCAGGGGTAGCCACAGCTTCTCTGGGCACCTGTGCCAGGGCCTGCCCACCCTCCCAGGGAACAATTCCTTCCCAATATCCCATCCATCCCTGCCCTCTGGCAATGGAAGCCATTCCCCTTTGTTGCAGACTTCATGCAAACCCTCGGAGCCACTGAGGCTCTCCGTGTTGCTCTCCAGAGCCTCTCAGGACAACACCCAGGCTGTGACCAGACCCTGGCGAGCCCCACACTAACATTCCTCAGTTTTAGGCAGCTCCAGCCAATATTTCCTTCCATCCTGAGTCCAAACTTCCCCTCCCAAGTTTTCCATCCGGCACCAGGGTTTGCAGGTAACTTCCACGGTGAGGCTGAGCACAATTTAGATTATAAAATATAACCGCGGGCTGTTTCCTTAATTGATTTCTTTTGTTTCATTCTATTCCTCGAAGATTTGTCAACATTAATTTTATATGCTTAACACTTTGCAAATACTGGCCAACTTTTTAAAATTAATGTGTTGAGATGGAGATTGAATACCTTCCCTCCCCTACGAGTGCAGCAGGGAAGGAACACGGGATGAGAGCGAAACACGTTATCAGCATTTAATTGGGGAAATTGGAGTTATTGAAAAGGGAATCCGCCAGCACGCATGGACAGCCCTGCGTCCTGCCAGACAAAAAGCCCCACATTTCCCACAGTAAGGAGATGTCAGCTGGAGTCGGGAAATCCGTGGGTTTTCCCAGGGTTCAACAAATCAGCAAGGAATGGTGTTGAGGGCGAATCCCCGGGAAGAATCCCGGTGTGAATCCGGAGGGCTGTGCCCTCCAACGATTGCCGGTGTGACAGCCCCGGACAAAGCCTCAGCCGCGCAGAGCGACAGAGCCAAGCCCTGCCGGGAGCTGCTCCCGAGGGATCGGCCCCGCGATGTGGGAGCCTGCCGCGCCTTCAGGAGCCTCGCTCCGAAAACGCATTTCGGAGATCGCTCCTATTAAAGCGCAATTACAGGTTAAGTAACAAATTGGCTCGGTGCCTGATGGAGAGACACGCACCGTGACAATCAGATAAGGGCGATGCACAGCACGGCGACAGCCACCGGCGAAGGGCCGCGGCAGCGCCGGCAGCGGAGCGGCCCCGGGGGGCCCGGGGGGCTCTGCCGTCAGCTCTCAGCCCCAGTTGCGGAGCTCTGAGACCCTGCCCGAGCTGCCGAGAGCTCCGGCGAGCGGCTCCGCTCCCGGCGCGGCGCGGGGAGCGCAGCGCGGCTGTCGCCACGGAAACCGGAGATTGCCGCAGCCACCGCGGCTCCCGATGCTCCTGCGGGGCCGGGGCAGCCCTCGAGAGCCACTCCAGCCTGGCTGCCGCTCCTTCACACAGGGACACCACTCCAGGCCCCGCAAGGACAGCGCTGCTCCGTCTCCATGCTCTGCCCGCGCCGGCACTTCAGCCGCCGGCCCCGCACGCACGGCGAGGGCACTGGAGGAGCTCTCTGCGCTCAAGGAGCTCCGAGAGCCACCCGGGCAGGGCTCTGTGCCCGGGGATCCGCGCTGGAGAGGGGCAGGGCACACCTCGGGGCCGCAGGGAACTGGGGAAGGGGCAGGGAGAGGTGACAGTGGTGTGTGGCAGTGTCCCTGCAATGCGGGAGGAGACAGCGAAGCCAGGGGGGAATTGAGAGAGTCAACAGCATGGGCCGGGAATTCCCAGCTGGAAAGGAGATGAGAAGGCTGTGAAGGAGTCCCCAAAGCTCGGGGTGTGTGGAGGTGGCAGAGGCAGGTGGCCATGGTGGCAGACAGGGACATGTCCCCACCTCATCCTCAAAGATTGAACGTCGGTTCCTTATCCTCCAGGTTGAAACTCCCAACGGCACCATTCCCCTGCCCAGAGCCTCGCCATGGAGCCATGGAAGGGCTTGGGTTGGAAGGACCTTAAAGGTCATTTAGCAGATCATCTCCATGGCCTCCGTGGCAGCTCCATGTCCCCCTGATGTTGGTCCCCAGGGCTCTGCAGGTGCGGTGTCACCTGAGAGGGCAGAGGGGACAATCCCCCCCAGCCTGGTGGCCACTTCCCGGACAAAGAGCAGCCAGGACACCCAACCTCCATTTGGCTTCTCACAGCTCCTGAGGCAGCTTTGGGATCCCTGAGGCCCCACAGGACCTGGGCCAGCTCCTGCTCAGGACAAAGACCTTGACCCAGGATCCACCCTGGGGATGTGGAAAACCTTCATTCCCTCTTCTGCCAGAGGGGCTGGGAAAGCTGCTGCAGGGAAACGCCTGCAGAGCACCCTCAGCCTTGGCTCGGGAGATTTCCATGGGATCGTGGAAGCGTTTGGGTTGGAAAAGCCCTCTGGGATCATGGAGCCCAACCATTCTCCCATCACAGCCAAGGCCACCAGTGACTCGCATCCCCAAGTGCCACATCTGTACATTTTCCCAGCATTTCCATCTCCATCCCGATCAAACTCCCTGGAACTGCTCCTGGGGGTGAGCAGGGGCTGGGTCTGGAGCAGTGCTGGGCTCCACTCGCTCCTTCCACCACCCCAACCCCACCCCAAAACTCCGTCATTGTGTTTATTCCCGGGCTGGATCCGACAGGGAAGCGGCAGAAGCAGAATCCTCGAGCACAGCGAGTTCTCAGCGATATAATTCTCTTTAATCTTTTAAGCATTTGACAGTATTTGCTTGAAAGAAGGAGCAACAAGTACATAATTATTGCACTAATTAAGCTGCCAAAACACAAGCATGCTGCAAGAGCACCTTTGAAACAGTGAGCTCTCGATTCATTAGCATCTGCTGTAAGCTTATTAATCACCTAACAGGCAATTAGCAAGCTGTTACTGTTTGAGACTAGTATGTAAATAAATTCTTGGGTTAATTTCTTCCTCTGATAATAAAGAAAACATTATGAAAATTAGCTAAGCGACAATGTAAATGATCTTGACTGTTAATTATGTGCTGGTGTTACACACGCGGCCGCCGCACGGCAGAGAGAGGATGCACCTCTCGTTTGGCGCAGTTTGGAAAATAAAATTGTTGACAGAGGGAGCGGGGAGGTTTTCCTGCAGTGCAGCCACAGCTGTTTGCCTGCAGCTCCCCAAATCCAGCGCCGCGGGATCAGCGCTGCGGGAGCACCGCCGGGATTGGTGTGCGGCCGTGCCAGGGTGGGGATGTGCTTGCTCAGGAGCCTGTCCCGGGGCCGGATCCCTGCTCCACCCACGTCCAGGAGCATGGAATGAATAGAAATTAATGGGAAATCCATGGAAGAGCCTTGCCCCATGGAAACCAGGAGCCAGATGTGTGTCCAGAAGGGCCTTCCTTGGTTGATGGCCCAGACAAGACGGTTTGGCTGCAAGGCCTTTGATTATCTCCACAAATCCAGGCTGCTGGCATCGGCTTGTTGTTATTCTCTCAGGGAATAATTGCAAGGATTCCCTGTGCTGTGCCAATCCCTTCACCCACCGAAGGCACCACGATGCTGTGGGAATTTGGGGCATGCCGAAGGACCGTGGGAGCTCCGGGCAGAGGGAAGGAGAGGTCTCTCCGGAGGGTCTGCCCTGGGCACAGCCCCTGGGGACAGCAGGCAGTGCCCCAGAGCTGTCCCCTCGCTCCCTGTCACCTCACCCCGACCCAGCTCCCTGCCTGTCACCTTCCCTCCAGGAGCCCTGTCGTGCTCCGAGCTCGGCTCTCCAGCTCCTCTCCCCAAATCCCTCCCAGCTCCTTTAAAGCTGCTCCAGCGGAGCAGAAAACTCATTATGGAGAACTGCACAGAGCCTGCTCGAGTGAGGAATTACCAGCAGCAGAGGTTGCTTCATAATCTCATTAATTTAAACTATTTTATCACCAGCTTTTGCCCCGTAATTACGCGTGCAAAACGCACACAGAATATTTCACCAGGAAAAGCTTGAAACAAAAGATGAAGATCGAGGGCGAGATGAGGCTCCTCCATGAGGCTGCAGTGGCTGTGGGCAGTGCCATGGCCTGGGCATCCTGGGATCCCTGCCCGATCCCTGCCCAATTCCTGCCCAATCCCTGCCTGATCCCTGCCCAATCCCTGCCCAATTCCTGCCTGATCACTGCCCAATTCCTGCCCAACTCCTGCCCAAGAGCTGCCAGCTCCCTCTGAGCAGCCACGGACACCAAAACACCTCTCCAAGTGGGCCTCAGCACCCTCACAGGCAACAATTCCTTCCCAAAATCCCATCTATCCCAGTTCTATCCCATCTATCGTCCCAAAATCCCTCTGGCAGTGGGAAGCCTCTCCTCCTTGTCCTGTCACTCCAGGCCCCTGTCCAAAGTCCTCCTCTATCTCTCGCTCAAGAATTTTCACAAAGGAAAACTTTTGGACCAAAGGCAAGTCTATAATTTAATTCAAAATCTAAAATACATAAAAAATTGTGCCTTTTCAGGGTCCGCTTTCAGAGTTTTGGTCACAGCGACTCTTGGCCAGTGTCAATCGCAATGAAAACTCCAGCAGCCCCAGTTGGTAAAAACCCCCAGGTTTCTGAGGGTTTTTATTGCTGTTGGAAAAGTGTTGTTTCAGTTCAGGGGAGCCCAGAGCAAGGAGCGTTCCTGCCTCCCTGTGCCTCTGGAATGAGAGCAGGGCATCCCGCGGGTCCCGTTATCTGTGTTTGAACAGCGGGGAAATCCAGCAAAGCCAACAAACAGCGGAGAGGAGCCCCTGGGACCCCCTCCATCCAAGGAAAGTGAGATTGATTGTGGAGGGAAAAGTGACTCTCTGGCTCCACTCGGGGCTGGAGTCACACCTGTCCCGGGCCCTGCCACAAACCCTGGAGCCGAGGGAGCGATCCCAGCGGGACAGAGAGCCTGGGGAGGGCTCCAGGCGGAAAAACGATGGACAGAGTGCACTGCAGGCTGGGACAGCTCCTGCCAGCAGATCCCAGCTGGAATCACAGCTTGGAACTGTCCTCCTCCATCCCTAGGACACCAGGAAGGGACCGGGAGCATCCAACAGCTCCCAGGAACACGGAGCCGCTTCCCTGAGCCCGAGGTTGTGTTCCCCCTCCCACAGCTGAGCGCTCCAGCTGACAGAGATTGGTTCTGTTCTCCACATGAAAAATTTACCTTTTAATGGGCCAGGCTGCAGCAGTGCTGAGCTGGATCCAGAGGAACCTCTTAGCGCATGGCTCCGAGGGGATCTGCAGCATCCCCAAGAAACTGGAGCACCGCCCGGAGTAAAAGGCTCTTGCCGAGCCGTGCCCTCCTTGGCTGCTCAGGGCCATGCACTCATTGGAAAACTCCAGCGCTCACTCCTGGAAATGGAAAAGGATATTTTGGAACCTCACTGCTCACGGCTTTTGTTTTCCAGCTAAAGCAAGCTCACGAATCCATACATTTGGATTTTTTTTCTCCCCCGGGACCCAACAGCAGGAGCAGCCCCAGCAGTGTGGCCGAGGGAGCTCAGGGCCAGGGGAAGGAGACGCAGGGAAAAGCTGTGGGACAGTGGCAGGATGTCAGGGAAGGTGGGACAGCCCCCAGGGGCCTCTGTCTGAGCAGGGGTGAGGCTGGCACAGCCCCACGTCCCCACCGTGCCAGGGGGACGCAGGGCTGGGGCTGAGGGGACTTTGGCAGAGCTGCAGCTCTGGTTTGGGTTGGAAGGAACCCCAAAGCTCTTCTTGTTCCAAGCCCTGCCATGGCCAGGGACAACTTTCACCAGACCAGGCTGCTTTTAATGTTTTCTCCCGGAGTTGGTTTTCTCTTGGAAATCTCGAGAAAAGTGGATTTTACACACTCTGAAGTCTCCAATCAGCCTGCTGTGAGCACTGCATGAGGGAATCAGAATCACACAGTTCATCCCAAACCCAAGGGCCCTGGAGGGAATCAGAATCACACAGTTCATCCCAAACCCAAGGGCCCTGGAGGGAATCAGAATCACACAGTTCATCCCAAACCCATGGGCCTTGGAGGGAATCAGAATCACACAGTTCATCCCAAACCCACGGGCCCTGGATGGAATCAGAATCACACAGTTCATCCCAAACCAAGAGCCCTGGATGGAATCAGAATCACACAGTTCATCCCAAACCCACGGGCCCTGGATGGAATCAGAATCACACAGTTCATCCCAAACCAAGAGCCCTGGATGGAATCAGAATCACACAGTTCATCCCAAACCCACGGGCCCTGGGTGGAATCAGAATCACACAGTTCATCCCAAACCAAGAGCCCTGGATAGTATCAGAATCACACAGTTCATCCCAACCCACGGGCTCTGGACAGCGCTGTTAGTGCAGCCACAGGATATTGATCCATGAAATATTTCCCTGATGAGTCAGGGGACAGCAGCCAAGCCAAACTGTTTGCCCACTTTGAGGAAAGGATTACTTTGGAATAGACCAACAGGTGAGGAAAATTCCTCTGCCGCAGCCATGAGATTGCCGCTCGCTCGGGGCTGTGGTCCGGCTGTCCCTGACGTCACCGTGCCGCTGCCAGGGGAGCGCAGTGTGCCAGGGGAGCAGGGCTGGGAGCGCGCCCGCATCGACGGTGGGAAGGCAGCGCTGCTGTTATTAGGGCTGACCTTGTCCCCAGGCTCTCCCACAGATCCAAAGGTCACCGCAAAGCAAACAGCTCCCGAAGGACTGGAGATATCCCAGCACGGCCAGGACGGGATGCAAATATATCGGTGAACAAATAAACACCTGCTGGGGCAGCAGGGAACCCTGGATCAGCAGCAGAGGGACACGGAGGGGATCAGCCCCTCTGCCCCAACCAGAGAGCTGCTCCAGTGCCAGGGTCCAGCTCCAGGAGTGTGTGGAGCTGCTGCAGCAATTCCAGAGGAGGCCCAAGGGCTGGAGCTGCTCTGGAGCCAGGCTGGGAGAGCTGGGAATGTTCCCCTGGAGAAGGGAAGGATCCAAGGAATCCTCAGAGTGCCTGGCAGGGCCTGAAGGGCTCCAGGAGAGCTGCAGAGGGACTGGGGACAAGGGCTGGAGGGACAGGACACAGGGAATGGCTTCCACTGCCACAGGGCAGGGATGGATGGGATCTTGGGAAGGAATTGCTCCCTGTGAGGGTGGGCAGGCCCTGGAATGGAACTCCCAGAGAAGCTGTGGCTGCCCCTGGATCTCTGGCAGTGCCCAAGGCCAGGCAGGGCAGGGCTTGGAGTAACCTTGGGACAGTGGGAGGTGTCCCTGCCATGGCAGGGGTGGCACTGGATGGACTTTAAGGTCCCTTTCCAGCCAAACCATCCCAGGATTCTGTGATCCTCTGACCACCAGAGCTATTCCAAAGCCTTCCCCGGGGCTGGGAAGCACATCCTGCACCTTTGGGGCTCCCTGGCAGAGCCGGGGGGCCTCTCCCTGCCATTCCCCATCTCCTTATCAGCACAGCAGTCATTGGGGACTCCCCCAGCCGCCCCAGAGCCGGGACTGGGGGGGGAGCCCGGCAGGGATGGAGCACAGGATCGCCGAGGATGATTGAGAATGTTCGCAGCAAATCACCTCCGTACGAGCCTGGCCATAAAATCCCTGCCAGGAACGGAGCTCCCCCCCTCGTGCCCAGTCAATTAGCGCTGAGTAATTGTCTCCCATCAGGGCCGGCCCATGTCCGGGGAGCTGTGGACAGCTGGAGGAAGGCTGGGTTCATGCTTGGTGTGGCTCCCAGGGCTCCTGCCCACCGCACAGCCCCCAAAATCCATCGCAGCAGCAGGAAATTGGTGTGTTTGCTGCAAATACGGCAGCTCCCGGGCAGCGCTCGGGGTCTGACACTCACTGGGCTATGGATGATCCAGAGGAACAACCATGGAGGACATTCCCAACCGGGGAAAAGTGCCCCATCCCTGGGAGTGTCCAGGGCTGGACGGGGCTGTGGAAGGTGTGGGATGGAGTTTCAGGGTCTGTTCCATCCCAGGATTCCATGGAATAACAGCTGCTAAATGTGACCTCGAGCACCTCGACACCTTGGCACTCTATAACCGAGCTCTGGCAAACCCCCATGATCAGCCTCCATTGCCTCTTCCCATCCCCAGGACAGATCTTCACACTTTCCTTGGGGCAGGAGATGAAGGGAGGCCCAGAGAGAAGGCTGGGAGCTGGCAGAGCTCAGCCCATGCCCCCCTGCCCTGGGGCCGGGGCAGCAGGAGGTGTCCAGAGGAGCTTTCCCTGCCTGGAGAGACACATTGGAGAGCAGGAGAGGACAAATCCCCTGCCCTGCCCTGCCCTGGGGCCGGGGCTCGGCGCTCCCAGCGCAGGACAAAGCATTCCCGGTGCTGGGGCTGCCCGAGGATTTCAATGGGATTGGCCTGGGCTAACACACTGTGATCAAAGCTAATCTCTGATTAGCCACACTGAGGAGATTTAATTTCGTTTAAAGCCTTACCTGAAATGCAGAACTGGGTATTATTGCCTATCTGAGCGGGGCTGCTGTTGTAAAGCTGCAGTATTTATAGGAGAATTAAACCCTCCCTGGAAGCATCGCCCGAGGAGGCAGCAGAGCTGAGCGCCGGCTCCAAACACTCCGAAATCACCACTCACTCACGGAAATGGCACAAGACTTTAAAGTGTCGTTTATTTGCTCTTATTTTTATTTCGTCTGAGAGAGCGGAGTTCACATTTTCCAGCCAGAGGGGTTGAAATCCACCTCTCTCCTAAGGAAGGGGAGATTTGCACCCAACGCCTCTCCAGGAGATGGAAATTCAGCAACATCCACGGAAAGGTTTGGCTGCTCCTGTGCGAGGGGCTGAGGTGTCGGGGGCTGGATGGAACCCCCGAGCCCCCCGGGAACACCCCATGGAGGCCAATTCTGCTGCAGAGCCGCGCGTGGCTCCGGCTGGACGCCCACATTGCTTCTCCAATGTTCTCCATAAACTCCCTGTGCTTCCAGGGGAGTTCATGGAGAACCACAACCCAGGAGAGCATTTTCCCACATTCTGAGGGACAGCCTCCATGTCCACATTGCAGGTGTGGCACTTGGGGACATGGTTTACACAATCCCAGGATCCCTGGGGCTGGAAAAGCCCTCCCGGCCCATCAAGGCCAAGCTGTGCCCCATGCCCACCTTGTCCCCAGCCCAGAGCTCTGAGTGCCATGTCAGGGTGACACCAGCAGGGATGGAGACTCCAAACCCCTCTGGGCAGTTCCAGTGTCTAATCAGCCTTTCTGGGAAGGAATTCCTGCTGATGTCCAGCCTGAGCCTTCCCTGGTGCAGCTCAAGATGATGTCCTCTCCTGCTGTCCCTGTTCCCTGGGAGCAGAGCCCAGCCCCCCTGGCTGCCCCCTCCTGTCAGGGACTGGGTGCCATTCCTGCTGCTCCATTCTGGGAATGTCACGCCCCGAGAGGCTTTCTGGACCAGCCCATCCCAATTTCCAGGAGGTCCGGGGGTGCTGGGGAGCAGGGAGGGGTAAGTGCAGCCCTCCCCAAGCCTCATTTCCTTGGGAAATCAGAGCAAGGGGAAAAAAATAACCGTGAGCGAACTAATTCCTATTAGGAACGAGCTCCTCTCTCCCCTCATCTCCTGCGAGCGTTCTTGATTAGCTGATAAATGATTAATGGTGCCGAGAAAAGCCGGCTCCTTCATCTCCTGCTTTCATCCCCCAGCCGCCTCCGGGGGACTCCAAATGTCACGGGCAGATGAAAGGAGCCCCCCGAGACCCCACGGGTCCCAATCTCCCGGGAGGGGCGGCCGAACCCCTCCCTCTGAGCCTTCCTCCCCTGCCTCGGCCTCCTCCGAGCTCTCCGTGCTCTCCCTTTCCCGGGAAGCTCGGTGAGGATGGCACGGGAAGCGGCAGGCACGTCCCCGGAATCCATCGCTCCTGACAAGGGCTCTATTTTAATGCTCCCAACAGCAATTTTTATTCCGGCACTATGTGAAGGCACTTAGATTTCTGTGCAGTTTTTACTTTTTAATCTGCCATACTTCTTGCCGGTGTCAAAGTGTCACCAGTTAATAGTCTGACTGGAAAAAGGAGTGTTTCAGATCTTGTTCCGCCGTCCACACTGTGAATACATTAGAGAGGCACTGAATGATTTAAGAGAGATTTTTCTCCCTCTGAGCGGGGAGGAAAGGCAAACGTGGGAGTGCAGGAGGGGCCCAGCCTCGCTGCTCCGAGATAAAAAGATGGGCAGCGCTTTCTGCTCCAGGCTCTCCCGGGGCAGCAGGATTTGGGGTGGGGAGAGCACTGCTGGCACCTCCTCGTCCCTCCGACATTCCCAGGGATGCTGTGTCACCTGGGACGCTCCAGTTCCACTCTCCAAGCATTTTTCCCCTGATGAGTGTTTCATTCCACGGGCACTGAGCACCGGGAGCGCCGGCACACAGTGCCAGAGGTCACTGGGCACAGGGAAATCAGGCGTTCCCATCAGGGTTTTCCCAGGTGAGAGGCACAGCAATTCCCTGTGGATAACGGGACATCCCTGGCACCGGTGGGAACGCCCAGTCCCAGGCTCCAAGGATGCTGCTTTTGGTCCCCAAACATTGCACCCTCAGCTCCCCTCCTGCCCTCCCAGGCCCAGGGGATGTCCGGGGGCGTTTGAGGGATGCTCCCGAGGCCCCCGGATAATGAGAACGCGAGATCAAAGCTCAGCCCTCAGCAGCAGGAGCCTCCTGGCAGCGCATCCATGGGCATTCAGCTCCACCAATTCCAGCCAATTAGTGCATTAATCTGCCCCCTGCACCGGGCGGGGCTGGGGGAAACACAGAGAGGAGCTGGGACAGGGATGGGGCAGCAGGGAAGCCTGGCAGCATCATTATTATTATTATTATTATTATTATTATTATTATTATTATTATTATTGACATCTGTAAAGATGATCTGCAGCCCATTAATTCCCCCCAGCAGGATTCCGTGGGAAACCTGTGAGGCCTGGTGTGTCCAATGGGACTCTGGGAATTTCCAGGTTCAGTCAGCCCTCATCCACGGTCTGGCATCCTCTGTCTTCCCACATATCAATGTCTGATACCTCTCTCGATAGATCAAGATCTGATACCTCTCCCAACAGATCAATATCTGATATATCCCAGTATATAAATATCTGATACCTCTCCCAATAGATCAATATCTGATACCTCTCCCAATAGATCAATATCTGATATATCCCAGCATATAAATATCTGATATCTCTCCCAATAGATCAATATCTATATATCCCAATATATAAATATCTGATACCTCTCACAATAGATCAGTATCTATATATCCCAGTATATAAATATCTGATATCTGATATCTCTCTCAATATATTGATGAGGTTTGATATGCTCTCATCGGGGCTGGATCCAGGGAACACCAGCAGCTCTACCTGGGGTAGAACAGGTGAGCAATTCCTGGTTTTCCATGGTCCCCCCCCGAATGCAGGGATGGATTCCCAGCCCCAGCCCGGGGAGCAGAGCCCCCGAGCCCCCCGGACCTGCCCCCAGGTGAGAGGGCTGCCAGGCTCCATCCAGCCCCATCTGGGGCTGTGCCTGGGGACAGAGCCCACCCCTGTGTCCCCTCTCCGGCACCCAGGGCCACCCTGGCACCTTGCCGACCTCTGGCAGGGCCCGTGCTCCTCCTGCCCCAGGCTGGGATGGCACCCCGGGGTCCGGAGCGTTAATTGTGGAAGGAAAAGGGAGGCAGAGGAAAGCCTGGGATTTCCACAGCATCGTTTGCTCAGCCTCGGCTGCCGTGACGCTCCCGCTCCCGGGATTACCTGTCAGGCCTCGGTGAATTTTAAATAAAAGGTAAAAGGGTTTAACTGGAACACGACACCTCTGAGCACTCAGGAAGAGCTCCGCATTCCCACGGCACCGCGGATGTGCCAGACCCAGATCCTCACCAGGAAAAGCTGCAAATCGAGGGCCAGGCATGACAGCAAACACGTTCCCTGCTCTTGCCCTCTTCCCTGCACAGGAGATTGGAGGCACTCCTGGGTTTGCTTCCAAACCAACCACACACACAAAGAACAGCTCAGCTCACCGAGGGCCACCAAGGGCTGCCTGGGGTGGCCCAGCCGGGGCAGGGGACAGGGACAGGGGCTGTGGTGCCATCAGGGCTGCGGTGCCATCAGGGCTGTGGCTTTGCCATCAGGGCTGTGACATTGCCATCCCCCCCGGGAGCTCCAGCAGAGCAGGGCACGGAGCACAGGGATGCAGCGAGGGAGCTCCCAGCCCATCCCGTCTGCATTTCCCTGGATTTACAGCCACCCCAGTGGGAGATCTCAATGGCTCTGCAAAGCACCTGCATTTAGGGCTGAGCACAGGACCTGTCCCTTCCTCCGTCCCCCAGAGCTCGGGACTGATGTCCTGGAGCACCCTGCAGAGCTCTGGGGTCTCATCCCTCGGCGGGTCCCGGTTTTCCATGGATATTTCTGTGCGGAGCGGCGAGTGCCGGTGATGGATGGGGAGCGCTGCGGTCGGGGCGAGCCCGCTCCGAACCACGGCCCCGCTGGCAGAGCCGGGCATTAATTATTAACTCCGACCAGGAGATTTGCCACTCTCCCAGCACCAGACGCTGCAATAGTTCCCCACATAAAAGAGCATTAAGTGAAAGCCGGGATAAAGCCGATCGCTCGGCAAAGTGACGTCCCCGCTTTCAAGGCCTATTGCTCGGCAGGAAAATTTACAATCCTTTAATTCCATTTACAAGGCGGCAACACAAAAGGGAGCTGGAGACGGAGGCTGGAAGCCGGGAGACTGAAGGGGAGGAATAAAATAAACAGGAGTCCAAGGGAGCCGGGATCAGGCCCCCCCTCTGAAATTCAGCCGCTCATTAAATTCCAGCCAGGATTAGAGGCGGAAAGCGCCGGGCGAGGCTCTCGCTGCTGTTCAATGGGAGGTATATTAAGTTATATAGGTTCCATCTTGTCCCTATTCACGCCGAGCTGGGTTGTCTATACCCGAGCAGCTCGGCGTAATTTGCTTATAAATAATTGACTTCTTGGCGATTAAAATCTCTGGAGGGGCTCCGGGTTTATTCACAACAAGCCGCCTCGGCCTGCCGTGCAAATTAGGCCTTTCAAACCTGTCTCATCTCCAACAGAAATGTTATGAAGAGTGATTTTTTTATCCCCTGTAATAACCTTCAACTAACCTTTAAACTGAAGTGAATAATTTAAATCTTATTTTCATATCAATGGGGGAGTCAAGCCAAGCAATTATCTTTTATCTGTATACTCTGTCGTCAGAGCGAGGCATAATAAAGTTTTCCCAAGTGGGCAGAGTGAGGCAGGAGAGGAGGAGAGAGCGGGAGCGCGCTGGGATCTGAAGCCATTAATGCGGCGATGAATTATTCAGTAATGAGGACAAGATCTGCCGGCGAGGATCCGCCAGCGCCCGCCGCTGCTCCACACAAATCGCCCGATATTCGATATTCGGCACAGTCTGAGCCGGCCTGGGCAGCTGGGTGGGCAGCACCCCCTGCCCGGAGAGGCTGCACCACCGCCACGGGGAGAGGGACCAGAAAATAGGGGGAAAAAGATGAAAAAGTCCCCCCCAAAAATCCCCCCCCATCCAAGGCGCTGAGGGAGAGCAGGGGTGAAATTCCCCCCTGTGCTCATTAAGATTCTGCCAGGCTCAGTCCTCCCCCCGTCCTGCCGGACCTTCCGTGATCTTCTTTTTCATTAATTCATAAAATATCGTCCCTGGCATGGAGGAGCTGATGGAATATCGCACATTCCGAGCCCAGCCTGGGCCGGGAAAACACAGCCTGGCATCAAAGATTCATCGCTGGCCTCGGCCTGGGGCAGGAGGAGCGGGATGGGGACTGGGATGGCTGAGCAGGGCTGGGAGAAGGCAGGGAGAAAGGAAAGCCATCACCGAACCGCTGCTCGGAGCCTCTCCGAAGTGCCCCAGACAAATCCCTCTTTTCCAGCCGAAATGAGGCCCTGACCCGCGGGTCCCACCGCAGCCACCCCCACCCAGTGCCACCCCGAGGGGTGACATCTCCCAGGTCCCCTGACATCATCCATAAAAAGACGTGTGGGCCACATCGCTGCCTTCAGGGATTAATTGCTGTCACCAAATCCGGCGGGAGGAACGGGGACAGTCCGGGCTGGGAGCCTCCTCCGGGTGAGCCGCATCCATCACGGCATCCCCGGCAGCATCCCTGGAAATGTTTGCTCTGCAGCAAAGGCGCTCGGGGCTCCCCTCCCCGGGGTTTTGTCACCCACCGCTGGCACAGGGCTGGGAAATGATGCACAACGCGGGAAAATCCCGGCGGGGGCAGCCAGTGTGGAAAAGCAGGACCCAGGGCAATCCCGGGGAGGGAGCGGCGCTGGATTAGATGTCAGGGCAGCTCTGGCACTGAGCATTAAATATCTTCATGTAATCTTTCCACTTAAACCAATGATTAAACAGATTTAGCAGATGATTAAACAAATAAAGATTAATGAAACAAGCAAAGCAATCAAATCTTTATGGGGGAATAAATGCGTGATCCAAAACAATATTAGGACAAATTGTCTAAAACTAATCGAGGCTGTGCTGCTTTTGTCTAAACAGCGTTTGTTATGTTCGCACTTGGGTGCAATCAAAATATTTGCTCAAACCGGGATGGAACTGAAAATCCAAAACACCACCGAGGATTAGAGGAAAAACAAGGAATGTTTTGCAGGATTGCCTGTGCTCCCGGGCCGAGTGGGCAGCTCCTGCCCGGCGGTCTGGGTGCCCGAGGGGGCCGTGGGACCCCATGGGAGTTGGGCTGAGGATGGAGAAGACCGGGATGGTCCCGGGAATGGTGAGGGATGGGATGGGATGGGGTGGGATGGGATGGGATGGGATGGGATGGGATCCATGGGATGGGATGGGATGGGATGGGATGGGATGGGATGGGATGGGATGGGATGGGATGGGATCCATGGGATGGGATGGGATGGGATGGGATGGGATGGGATGGGATGGGATCCATGGGATGGGATGGGATGGGATGGGATCCATGGGATGGGATGGGATGGGATGGGATGGGATCCATGGGATGGGATGGGATGGGATGGGATCCATGGGATGGGATGGGATGGGATGGGATGGGATCCATGGGATGGGATGGGATCCATGGGATGGGATGGGATGGGATGGCTGGAGCACGGCCAGAGGGACCCTGGAGCAGCTGGTGCTGCTCCTTCTGTAATTCATTTTATGGGAACCAGAGGATCTCCAAGGTCCCTCCGACCCAGCCCATCCCATAATCCCGCGAACTCGAGGCTTTGGCTGCTCCAGCAGCAGCAGCGCCGCGGTTCAGAGCTGTAAGTCTTTTTCTTTCATCAATTTTGCATACGCGAAGATCGTGTTTGCTCTAAATACTTTTGTTTTTAAAGCCTCCTAAATTTTTGAAATGAAAATAACAAGGGGGAGAAAAGAGAAAAGGCTTTTCCAGACAAACCGTCAGGAGGCTGCAGCCGCCAACAAACACAAACAGAGCTGCGCTTAATTAGGGGGGAAGGGAGTGAGGTGCCAAGCGCAGGATGGCTGTGGCTGCTCTGGGGCTGTGGCACCCAGGGTGACAGGGCTGTCCCCGCCTGGGCTCCCGTGTTTTCCTGGCCATCGGGATGGGCCTCCTAGACAAAACAGTCCCGAGGGGTTTAACTGGTGCTCCTAAAGCTCTCCTGGGGGAAATGGGGTGGCTGCTCAATGCTGATGCACATCCCTGTTCCCAAAAATAGTGGGGTGGGGTGGGACGGGGCAGCTCCCATTTTCCAGGGAGACATCAGGTCCCTCCCTCTGGGCCAGCCCCGCAGCTCAGGGCAGACACAGCCTCACCTCCTGAGGTGAGCATCCTGCTGGGGCCAGGGAACCACAGGATCCTTTCAGCTGGAAAAGCCCTCGGAGACCACAGAGTCCGACCATTCCCAAGGCCACCACAGCCCCTGTCCCCAAGTGCCACATCCACACGGCTGTTAATCCCTGCAGGAATGGGGACTGCAGCCTGCCCTGGGCACCCTGTGCCAGGCCTGGACAGCCCTTCCAGGGAGGAATACTCCCTGCCCTCCAACCTGGACCTGCCCGGGCCCTTCCCGAGGCTGCTGGAGCTTCTACAGAGGGACCTGGCCCAGCAGAGAATGAGGGACAAGAAGAGGCTTATTCCCAGGGATCCCCGTGCTGCACACAGCCCCTGCTGCCAGCCCCCTGTCCCTCTGTCCCCCTGTCCCCCTGTCCCTCTGTCCCCCTGTCCCTCTGTCCCCCTGTCCCCCTGTCCCCCTGTCCCTCTGTCCCCCTGTCCCCTGTCCCCCTGTCCCCCTGTCCCTCTGTCCCCCTGTCCCCTGTCCCTCTGCCCCCTGTCCCTCTGTCCCTCTGTCCCCCTGTCCCCCTGTCCCTCTGTCCCTCTGTCCCCCTGTCCCTCTGTCCCTCTGTCCCCCTGTCCCCCTGTCCCCCTGTCCCTCTGTCCCTCTGTCCCTCTGTCCCCCTGTCCCTCTGTCCCCCAGCCAGAACGGGGCCATCCCTGCAGGGCACAGCAGCAATTCCAGCAGGAATTCCTGCCCTGTCCCCACAGCAGGGCAAGGGCAGGAGCAGCTGTGGATGCCGTGGGCATCTCCGACACCTTTGGCCACTGTGCCACTCCCACCCAGCCCAGCCCTGTCCCTGTCCCTGTCCCTTGTGCCCGGGGGTCCCCACAGCCCCCACTGCTCCCCAGTGGGAGCTCTGGACCTTCGCACCGAGCTGCTGCCTCGGCTCGGAGAGCAGATCTGCATCCAGCAGCTGCAGCAGGAGAATCCAGCAAATCCATGACATGAATTCCAAGTCTCCCTCCCTGAAGGAAAGGCTGGAGCCAGCTCAGCATCCCTCCTCTCTCCCCCCTCCTTTTTTTTTTTTTTTGGAGACTCATTACTATATTGTGGATATTCTCCACTAAAGGGCATCTCTTTGAATGCATTTGCTTTTTTATTAATGTGTGCTAAGACAAGTCAAGCCTGATTATCATGAAGACAATTGCTGAATTCCCTCCTGGAGAAATCTCATCTAGACTGTGTAGGCGTTTTAATTTCAGAGACCCATTAATTGGCACAATTGCTTAAGCAGCTGCTTTCCGTGTCATTTTAGGACCACTTTATGAAAAACAGAGCTTAAAAAAAAAAAAAAAAAAAAAAAAGAAGAAGGAAAAAAATATATGACAGGCCAGAGCTTTCTACATGGCAACATAATTAATGCAAGGAGCCTTCGTTGGAGCAGCAGAGCAACAAAAAGGCACCAAAACACGGCTGTCCTGTGCTGCTGCGTGTGGGGAGCGGAGCCCAGCACCCACCCAGGGGAATCAGCTGGGAAACCTGCTCGGCACCCGAGCACCACCAGCGCTCCTGGTCCCTCCATCCCTGGGAAAGGAACCCAGGGCAGAGGGACAGGCACGGGGACCCAGCAGGAGCCAGCCCCGGCCCTCCCGAGGGGGCTCAGCACAGGGTGGGGGGCCGGGGGTCCCTCCCTGCCCTGGGGGTGATGGGGAGGGGTCCGTGGGGGGAGAGGCCCTGGCAGGGCCTGGGACAAGCGGCAGCTCCAGAGGGCTCCGAAGGCCCTGAGCTGACTCCAAACGTGGGTACTCCCAGTGCTGCTGCTTCCATTGGCCATCCTGGCACATCCCGGCACATCCTGGCACATCCTGCACATCCCGGCACATCCCAGCTCATCCCGGCACATCCTGCACATCCCGGCACATCCCGGCACATCCCAGCACTTCTCTGCTCACCCCTGCACATCCCTGCACATCCTGGCACATCCTGGCTCATCCTGGCACATCCCAGCACATCCCAGCACATCCTGGCACATCCTGGCACATTCTGGCACATTCTGGCGCATCCCAGCTCATCCCTGCACATCCCAGCTCTTCCTGGCACATCCCAGCACATCCTGGCACATCCTGGCACATCCTGGCACACCTCTGCACATCCCGGCACATCCTGGCACATCCTGGCACATCCCTGCACATCCCTGCACATCCTGGCACATCCCAGCTCATCCTGGCACATCCTGGCACATCCTGGCACATCCTGGCACATCCCAGCTCATCCTGGCACATCCTGGCACATCCTGGCACATCCTGGCACATCCCAGCTCATCCCTGCACATCCCAGCTCATCCCGGCACATCCCGGCACATCCCGGCACATCCTGGCACATCCTGGCACATCCTGGCACATCCCAGCTCATCCTGGCACATCCTGGCACATCCCAGCTCATCCTGGCACATCCTGGCACATCCTGGCTCATCCCAGCACTTCTCTGCACTTCCTGGCACATCTTGGCTCATCCTGGCACATCCCAGCACATCCTGGCACATCCTGGCACATCCCTGCACATCCCTGCACATCCCTGCACATCCTGGCACATCCTGGCACATCCTGGCACATTCTGGCGCATCCCAGCTCATCCCTGCACATCCCAGCTCTTCCTGGCACATCCCAGCACATCCTGGCAGATTCTGGCACATCCTGGCACACCTCTGCACACCCCTGCACGTCCTGGCACATCCCGGCACATCCTGGCACATGCCGGCAGATTCTGGCACACCTTGGCTCATCCTGGCACATCTGGGCTCATCCTGGCTCATCCTGGCACATCCTGGCTCATCCTGGCTCATCCCAGCACTTCTCTGCACTTCCTGGCACATCCTGGCACACCCTGGCACATTCCAGCACTTCTCTGCACTTCCTGGCACATCCTGGCACACCCTGGCACATTCCAGCACTTCTCTGCGCTTCCTGGCACATCTTGGCTCATCCTGGCACATCCTGGCTCATGCTGGCAGATTCCATCCACCCCTGGATCCATCCCGGTGCTGAGGGGACAGGGCCAGGTGGGCAGGTGGTGGCAGTGCCCCCGTGGGGACCTCGGGCTCCCTGGATGTCCATCCTGGCGCACGCAGGCTGCGCACAGCTCCCAGAATTAGGTTAATTATTGAATTAATGAAGAAGCAATCCTTCACTCCGGGAGCAGTGGCCAGCCCGAGTTCTGTGCTGGTCTTTGCCACAGGCAAAAATACACATCCCCGTTTATTAATAAATAAAGCCCTATCAATGCCCTAAATTATCAGCGGAATATATTTGCCAACCCAAAGCAATAGTAGGAACAATTACTTATTAATAAAGCAATAGCTAAATCTAATTACATCCCCATCAGATCCTGCAAGTAATAAAACCACAGTTGCCTTCCAGAGCTGAGGGACCTGCTGACCTCAAATCAAAGTTTAAACCATCCATCAGCTCCCAATACATTCCCAGCACATCCAGCAATTACCATGCCCTCCATCGGCTCCCCCGGCAGGGGCAGGGGTCACCCCATGTGCTGCATGGCTGTGAGCAGGAACAGAGCCTCAGAAATCTCATTATCCTGTTAACCATACATTTATCTGACAAGATAAAAGAGACTAGGTGACCAAGCTATCATTAAAGATTAATAGAAAGTATAAAAAATTCAGCTGCAACCAGCATTACTGTTTAGTGCCTGTGATAGGCCTGACAGGATTATTAATCAGGCAGCCAAAAAGATTTAGGGCTTTGCTCTTGGTTTTTTCGTTTCAAGTCGGCGGTGCTGTCCCCTGTCCCCAGCAGGCAGGGCCCAGGTCAGGGGGGCGATGCTTAATTGGGTCGGGGGGTTCGGGTGGGGGGCTCGGATCAATTATTAAATCCCGGGGCTGAGGTGAGGACAGGGCGGGGCTGGGATGCTCCGGGAGGGCTGGGATGTTTATGGCTCCTCTCCCGTGCCAGGCTATTAATAAATTGTACAGATCAATGCCAGGATTAATTTTAATCGAGGGCTACAAGGATCACGCAGCTCCCAGGGTGATTTTCACCTCATTCTTAATTCCATTTAAGTTTAACATGAAAGATTCCCAGGTAACACCTACACAGGAAGAAACGAGATTTCCCTGTTTTTAAGTCTTAAGTATTCTTTTTATTCTGCTTTGCTTTTTGCCTTTTGATCATAAATCAATGTCCGTCGCCGCTTTCCCGGGAAGCCGGGCTGCAGGCAGGGCTGCCCTGCATTTCCCCACCTGCCATGGAGTAAAACCAATAAATTAGGGAAGGAGCTTTCTAAAAAACTCTCTGGAGGGTGAGCCAGGGTGGGTGGGGGTCCCCAGCACCCCCAGCTGCCCTCATCCCTCCTCTCCAGGGATCCCTGCCTGGATTTCCATCCAAACACACCTTGAAAATAGGAAATCTCACTGAAGGCTTGATCAGCCTCTGTGGGTCCATCCCCAGGGGGTTGGAACGGGATAATCCTCACGGTCCCTTCCAACCCAAGTTTTTCTGGGGTTCTGTGATTCCATGAAAACCAACCTTTTATTTTCTCGCCTGGAAATATCCCAGTGGGAGCTTGGAGCAGCTCAGACCAGCACAGCCCTTCCCACAAAAATGGAACCAACCAGAGCAACACCTGCCAGCGTCCCAGGAGATTCATTTGCCTTAAAACAACCCAAAAATTATTTTTTCCCAGAAAAAAGTGCAAATCAACCTGTGGAAGCCGTGATGTCCCAGGAAAGGATCCAGGCAAGAGGCAAATGGAGCAGGGAAACGTGGAAGTGTCTGAGCACAGCCCAGAGGCTGGCTGGGAACACAATCTCCCTAAGGATGGTGGTTTCCATCCCAGTATCTCATGGGGAGATTCACAGGGGGCTTCATCTGCCACAAAAATCACATTTTAAAGCATTTGCCCCCTGAACTTCCATGTTTTCAATCAATTCCGTCCGTTGTGTGGGGTCCTACACTTGGCAATTAATGATCAAACGCAACTGGAATTATGCACAGAACGAGCCGGGCCTGGAGAGGGGCTCAGGGAGGTTTGGTGACACGGACTGGGGGTGACACGGACTGGGGGTGACACGGACTGGGGGTGACACGGACTGGGAAGCGCTGCAGGGATCCTCCCTGGGACACGTTATGTGCCGGATCTTTCCAATGAGGAGCCTTCCCAACAATCTGCAGCAGCATCGGAACAAATTCCCGCTTTTCCAGTGATGCAGGAATGTTGCAAATCTTCACAGAATCCTGGAATGGCTTGGGTTGGAAGGGACCTTAAAGCCCATCAGTGCCACCCCTGTCCCAGGCTGCTCCAAGCCCTGTCCAGCCTGGCCTAGGACACTGCCAGGGATCCAGGGGCAGCCACAGCTGCTCTGGGAATTCCATCCCAGGGCCTCCCCACCCTCCCAGGGAGGAATTCCTTCCCAAAATCCCATCCATCCCTGCCCTCTGGCAGCAGGAAGCTGTTTCCTCTGGTCCCTCCATCCCTGGTCCCTCCATCCCTGGTCCCTCCATCCCTGGTCATTCCATCGCTGGTCACTCCATCCCTGCTCGCACACCTATGCGGACTCAAGCGTTTTCCAGGAGAAGGCTCCTGTTTAGTTCCTCCTGCAGGAGCAGGCCGTGCAGGCAGACAGGGAAGAGGCCCTGGATTTGCATCGCCCTCAGCATTCCGTGGTGGAACGGTGCAGCCTCTGAAAGCCCGGGAGCCTCCTGGTTTTGCATCCGCGCCGGAGCTGCCGCCGCAGCCAAGGAGATCAATTCCAGTTCTGCAGGCCGAGCGCGGGGAGCAGGGCCCGGATAATCCCCGGCTGCAGGAAGGTAGGACTCGGCTTCCCGGCCTCTTTGAAGCTCACAGGAGCGAGATAAAAGAGAAATGTTAAAGCTTCTCCGGAGCGGGCGGGAGGCGATGCGGGGAGCGGCCGTGCCGGCGCTGCGCCGGTGTCGCGGCACGGCAGAGCTCGGATCTTTCCGCCTCTGACGAGCCCGCGATGAAAGGGGAACCTCCAGCACATCCCCCGTGCTTCGGCGAGGAAAACCCAGGAGCTCCTCCTGCCTCGGAGGCCTCGTGGCGATGCCGTGATGGTCGGTGCTAGTTTTGGGGCGGAAAGCGCTGGTTTCAGCTCTGGCGGGACCTCGCGTGCGGCCGGGCCCGGCACGGGGAGAGGAGAAGCAAATCCACATTGATCCGAAGCTCGATTCATCTCACAGGGGTCCAAACCACAAGGAAAGGGCTGGAAATGCGAAACATTCCCAGGGTTTTGCGGTCTCCCTGCCCCTCAGCCCAATGAAAACCAGGTGCTGCCGGAGGTGGGCTGGGGCTGGGGGCTGCACAGGGGGGCTTTGGCTCCGGGACATCTCATTCCAAGAAAATCCATGTGATTCTTGCTAAAAATATTCTCCCACATCCTCATTTCCCCTGGCCTGGAGCAGAGTCCTGGGGCTGATGAACACACCCGTGCTCCCACAGGGTGCTCCAGCCTCTCGGGTGATCCGCGGATGCTGCTGCTCTCCTCGGAGGCTCCAGGCAGAAACTCTTCCTGTGGTGGGACTGGGAACATTTGGGAGGAGAATCCATCCCTTTTCTGGGGGGAGGAACTGTCCGAAGTCGATGGAAGATAAAGTCAAATTAATTATTTACTTCCATGAGCTCATGGAAATCTTCCCTGGAGCCTGGCAGGACCAGCGGGCTCCCAGCTTTTATCTGTTTACCAGGATGAGATGGGAGAAGGGGATGAGGCGGGGGAAAAAAGAGCTTAATGACGGTGTCTGTTGATCATCAACGCGAGAAAAATGAATTGCTTCCCTGAACCTGAGAAATATCAAACTGCATAAATAAATCCATTTCAATTATTAATAAAGGAATTTACATTTGGAGCCTGAGCATGAGAATTAATTTCATTTCTTATGCTAAAGTGGCCAGTACGGCTGAGGAGTTGAGAATTAAAAGATGCAGAAATGAAGGGAAGATGAAGGTAGGGTGGGTTTGGGAGGAAAACGATGCCAAGTAGAAATTCCTGGTCCTAAACAAAACCATCCTCCAGCAGCTGTAAGGCAAAGGAAATGGGAATAAAAAGGGATCTTGGGCGTGAAGGTGTTTCAGGAGGGACGGTCCCTCTCCATCCCCACCCTCAATGCTCTCCCCCCGACTTCTCCCCTGGAAACAGCTCCATGAGGGTACCAAGGACAGGGCATTCAGGGACAGCCAGTGCTGGCCCCAATTAATAAATATCAGATCCAAGCACACCCCAGACTGGAAGTCCTTCCCAAAAGCATCGCTGTGCCCTCCCTGCCCCTGCCCGGGGCTGCTCCCTCACCCCCAAGGGACCCCAACCCACCCTGGGACACCCTCGGGGGTGACACCAGCACATCCCTCCTGCTCCCTGGGAATTCATCACCGAGGCTCCGTTTGGGGTAAGAGCTGACCTGCAGTGGGGGCAGGGCACAAATCCCACCGGGGTTTGCCCTCTGTGGGAACTGACCCCAGAAATGACACCAAGGAGTGGCAGTGTCCATCGGGACAGGGGCAGTGTGGCCCCCATCACAGAGCCCGGAGAGCACAGCCCTTTTGAGCTCTTTATCCTGGGATCAAACCCTCCCCAAAGCCACCCTTCCCTCGGCCGCCCTCTCCCCGGAGCAGCCTCCTCGCCGCCTGCATTGTTCCTTCATGTGATGAGACATTCCAGGAAAACCAACTCCAATCAAAACAGACATTTGGAGGGGCTTTTGTCTGGCTGCTCCCCAGCTCCCCCCGCCCTGACTCCTGTGAAGGCACTTGTCGAGTTGATTTGCTCGCGCTGCCTCCCGAGCCCGGCCTTGCTCCGGAGCCGCTGCTCTTTTCAGTCAGCTCCTCGCAATGAGAAGAAAAACTTGGCAAAGCAACAATAGGGAAGGGAGAAAAAAAATATGAATAATCTCGGCACAGAAGTTGCATTATGTGATGTGCTGCCGTGTGGCTCAGGCTGAGAGAGGATCATGCGAGTGCATCGTGGGTGAGACGATAACAGGCGGAACGGTCCTGAGGAACGCCGGCGTTTGGGGTCCGAGGCTGGAATGCAAACCTGGCAGTGCCATCCCAGTCTGGTGCCAAGAGATCCATGAGGGTCCATCAGAGCTGGCTGGGGGAGTCTGGATGGGGACAGAAGCGGCGGTGGCTGTTCCCTGTGCTGGGCACGCTCAGCCCGGGCACCTTTGGCCACACAGATTCCCAAAGTGGGGATCAGGGCTGGGGGTCAGCCCTGCTGGCAGGGAATTCCCACAGGTACCAACCCCAGACCTTGCCAGGGGAAAATCATCACACAAAGATGGGACCCGAAGTTCTGCGACCAACATCAGAGGGATATGGATCTGATGGAGCAATTCCAGAGGAGCCATGGAGCTGCTCCGAGGGCTGGAGCCTCTCTGGAGCCAGGCTGGGAGAGCTGGGAATGTTCCCTGGAGAAGGGAAGGCTCCAGGGAGAGCTCCGAGCCCCTGGCAGGGCCTGAAGGGCTCCAGGAGAGCTGCAGAGGGACTGGGGACAAGGGATGGAGGGACAGGACACAGGGAATGGCTTCCCAGTGCCAGAGAGAGCTGTGTCCATGGGATGGGGATGGCCTGCAGGGACAGTTACCCCACCAGTCTCCGTGGGATGCTCTGGGGGTGTGTGCCCAGGCGGGATCCCCACAGAGCACCCCCAGCACAGATGAAAAGGCTCCAAAGCCACCAGAGCCGTGGGGTCCCGGCATTGGGGACATTGGTGGCACCATGCCCAGTGTCCTCCCCAAGAGGACGGGCCCACAGGGTCCCAGTGCAGGGGACAGTGGTGGCACCGTGCCCAGTGTCCTCCCTGAGGGGACAGGCCCACAGGGTCCCGGTGCCGGGGACAGTGGTGGCACCGTGCCCGCAGTGTCCCAGCGCCGTGGGCCAGCTCTGCTCCAGGAGCGCCCGAGTTCACACAATCAGCGCCTGGTGTGAGGCAGTGGGATTCAAAACCCTAATTTGGCCTGATTAAAGCTTAATGACTCCAGCTTAATGATTCAAGCACTGCCCCAATTTCCTGGCTGCAGGCAGCGCAGCCTGGCAGGACTCAGGTGGATGGGCACGGCTGGGGCTCGGGCTGGGACACACCGGGAGCACGGCGGGCATTGCACGGGCACAGCGAGGAGGATCCCTGACTGCTGCCCTCGCTGAGCGGTTCCGAGCGGCAGCGAGACATCAGAGTGTGTTAATGAGCATTTCGGGATGAAAAACAACCTGACCGCCTCTCGAGCAGCAGAGAACTGCTCCGTGCAGACATTCAGAGGGCCTGGTGCCCAGGCTGGGGTGGGCAGGCTGCAGCCCCCACTCCCCGTGTCACCCCCAGCCCGGCTGGGTCACCCCCGGGCCGGGGCAGAGGGACCACACGGGGCAGGGAAACGCTGCGGCTGCTTCCCTGCAGCATCCCTGGAGAGCCCTGGCAGGAAACCGAGCTCCCATCTGCACCGAGCTCTGGACCCCATTAGAGCGGGATCGGGGGAGCGGCGCGGCCGCAATGCACACAAGGTGCTCTCTTCATGAAAGCATCTTTTGATTATGTTATTGCAGCTATCAAAATATTGCCGAGTTCAGAGCATTCCTCCGGGATCCCCGAGCTCTTCAAAGGCCGGAGCACCACGGCTGGGGAAAAAGAAGCCTTTAATTATGTCGGCTTCCACGCTCATTCTGCCGTGGTTTCCTCACAGAAAAAAGGCCTTTAATGAGGAGAAGCCCATATGCTTGCATTGTTCAAACAGGGAAATAAGGCTGATTTTGGGGCTTTCTCCAATAGATGTGCGAGTTCCCTCCCAGCCCCACAGTGTCACACAGTCCTATATTCTGAGGGACTCCGGAGCACAGGGACGGCACTGTGGAAATCCCAGCCTGGCTGCAGAGCTGCCTTCCATCCCATCCCATCCCATCCCATCCCATCCCATCCCATCCCATCCCATCCCATCCCATCCCATCCATCCCATCCCATCCCATCCCATCCCATCCCATCCCATCCCATCCATCCCATCCCATCCCATCCCATCCCATCCCATCCCATCCCATCCCATGGATCCCATCCCATCCCATCCCATCCCATCCCATCCCATCCCATCCCATCCCATCCCATGGATCCAGTCCCATCCCATCCCATCCCATCCCATCCCATGGATCCCATCCCATGGATCCCATCCCATCCCATCCCATCCCATCCCATCCCAGCCCAGCCCAGCCCACCCTCCCACCATTCCCTACCACTTTCACACCCTCCAGCAGCCTTTTCCTTCTTCCCAGCTCTGTCCAACCCCACCCATGGCAGGATGGAGATATTGCAGGGGTGCTCTCCACAAACCCCCTCATTCTGCTCAGATTCCATCTGAATTTCAATGTAAATCCTCATTTTTACCCCCAAACGTAAATAGCAAAGCAGAGCTGTGTGTTATGCGCAGGCCAACCCCACGCTTTAAAGAACTCATTGAGTATATTCTGCTAATAAATTCCCCTATTTGGGAATGTAATTAAAGGCCAGCGTGTGCTGCAGGATCCCAGCAGTTCTGCAGAGCTTTTGGAAGCTTGGAGTCCTAATAAAGAGTGTTTTGTTCACAGACTCACAGGGAACAACCAGAATTAATTGCCAAGGAGGGTGTGTGCCTTGCTGGAGTGACTAAACACAAGGAATGATGGAGCAGAGGCACAAAAAACCAACAAACCCACGGGATTTTTGAGCAGAGTGAGGGCGAGCATTCCCTGCCCTTCCCCACATCCCACCCTGCTCCCGGCTGGATTCTCCGGGGGGTGCTGAGGAAGAGGGGAATTTCTGCAGGCAGCAGATTCCGAATCCACACAGGACCGCGGAGTCATGGAATGGTTTGGGAGGGAAGGCACCTTCAGGCTCAGCTTGTTCCGTGGGCAGGGAACCTTCCACCCTCCAGGCTGCTCCAAGCCCTTTCCATTCACCACGGAAGAAGCAAACCCACAAACCCAAACAAGGCGAGGAAACTCCAAGGAAAGTCAGTCGCTGTAACTAAAAGCTTTTTCTAGGAATGTTTCCCCATCCTTCCTCCCTTGAAGCTGTGGAGTAGGGCAGGATTTTTCCATCCTTTTTCTGGGAATCAGCATCTGTGGGCAGAGTTTGTGTCTGTTGAGAACCCAGTCTGATCATGTTTACTACCAAAATACAAACATTTATACTTCAATAAAATAATTGTTTCCCAGAAAGGATTAAATTCCTCCTGAACCCCGAGGTTCAGACTCTCCTTATTCCACACCACCAAAAATCCCCAACCCCCCAATCCTCTGCTTCCCAGGCAGAATTACAAAGAGCAACTTCTCAAGGGCTGTAGAGGCAGCAGTGGCATTTTAGCGATTTTAGCTGCCAATTTCTTTGCTTTCCATGTTTTACATGACAATTGGGGGAAATCTTCCCCAGACAGCAATTCCCGTCCCGGTCAGCGGGACACCGGCACCACAATACACAAATTACAGCGCTGGCAGCGAGGAGCAGCCAGAGCTGGAGACGAGACATTGATGCCAAAAAATTCCCATTTCAAGCCACCACAAAGGCAGAATTTTGCTGAGTTTCCCATGCAAATAATGAGGCAGGAGAGCAGCGGCACCTCTGGCACCGGGAGCAGAGCAGGGTGAGAGCCAAGGGCAGGGCTGATAAAGTTTAGGGAAAAGCTCGGGCAGCACGTTCAGCATGGGGGAGCTCCGTGGATCTGAGTCTCAAAATCCCATGGGTTCGACCCTCCCATGGCTCCGACCCTCTTTGCCTGGGGGTGACCCCAGGTCTGTGCCCACCTCCCGTGCTCCCCCGGCATCCCAATCCCATGACACCCAGGATGGGAACAGGGATGGGAACCCCAGAGCCAGACACCTCATGGTCAGGAGTGTTCCCATCTGGACATTGCCTTGGCATCCCAGCTCCGGAGCTTGTTTCCCTCGGAGCAGCCAAAAGTGGCACACGCAAGGATTCGGGGCTGGGGGATCCCAAATGAAAAGCCAGCTGTAAATCCAGCCCTGCCAAGGCCAGGGCAGAGCATGGGCACAGAGGGAATTAACGCCCCAGTTCCTGAGACCACAGCCCTCACTTCCCAGCTGGAGCCAGAGATGTGCTCCCATGGCAGCCAGCGGGGATGTGGGAGCAGCCACAGGGACACAGGGACATCCCACAGGGACACAGGGACATCCACAGGGACACAGGGACATCCCACAGGGACATAGAAACATCCACAGGAACACAGGAGCATCCCACATGGACACAGGGACATCCCACAGGGACACAGGAACATCCACATGGACACAGGGACATCCACATGGACACAGGAACATCCACAGGGACACAGGAGCATCCCACAGGGACACAGGAGCATCCCACATGGACACAGGAACATCCCACATGGACACAGGGACATCCCACAGGGACAGAGGGACATCCCACAGGGACACAGAAACATCCACATGGACACAGGGACATCCCACATGGACACAGGAACATCCACAGGGACACAGGAACATCCCACATGGATGTATGAACATCCCACAGGGACAGAGGGACATCCCACATGGACACAGGAGCATCCACAGGAACACAGGAGCATCCCACACGATGCAGGAATAGCCCATACAGATGTTGGAGCAGCCCCACGGATGCAGGAGCAGCCCACACATGCTGATCACAGGCCCCTGTTTTTTTAGGAAGGAGCTCTTTCCAACCTGCCCAAGCTCCGGGTTACATCCCAGAACATTCCTGGCAGCTCCTGCTCCAGAAGCAGCTCAGCCAAGGCTGGGGGAGGCACCCCCACAGTGTTGGGGCTCCCCAGGCTCTGCCTGCCCAGGGGATGCTCCTGGAGCCAGGCAGGGATGCGGGAGCAGGTCCAGTGTGGCGGGAGAGGATTTCCATGAGTGTTCCCAAAATGCCAGCCCGGCAAGAGGCCACGTCCTGCCCCTGCCTCTCCAGCCCTGAACACTCCGTGCTGCAGCCACGAACATCCCGCCCTGATTTCATCGGGCAGGAATGCTGCGAGCTTCCAGAACAATTTATTCCCTGCAATTTCTTCTCCTGGTAGAAGCGGCTTGGTTTTCCAAGAGTCGCTTTTTTCCGAAGGAAAGCGGGAAGTTAACCATTGGAGTGAAGGCGTTCGGTCCCCTATCACAGCCTTCCAGAACTGGGATTAAAAATGGAAAGGGGCACCTTTAAAACTTTAATACCATTTAAATGTTGCAGTCTCCCTCCTGCACCAGATCGTTCCGTAAAGCAGCTAATTAAAAAATGGCTGCTGTGATGACAGACTCGATTAATAGCTTTTGAAGAGCAGCCAGTGCACCAACTGCTCCTGGAGCCATGATGAAAGCTAATAATGTAGAAAATTCTGCCAATTCTTCTAATTCATGAATATTTAAGCCTGTGAAAAATCTGTCAGATTATAGCACTTCTCTGGTGATTTTCTGCTTAAGTACAGGGATGGGTCCATGCCAGGGGCTCCCAAACTTCAGGGAAGTTTTATTGTCTGCAGCTCCAGAGCCCTGCGCCCTCCTCTGGCTCTTTAACCCCTGCCAGGGTGGCGGGAGCCTGGGAAAAGGCTGGGCTGGACACAGAGGGACACTCAGATGGACACAGGGGCACCCAGATGGACACAGGGCAGCACTCAGATGGACACAGGGACATCCTGGTGGTCATCAGGTACTCAGATGGATAGGGGGCACCACTGGAGGGATGGTACCAATGAAGGGATCAGAGCTGGCACAGTGCAGGGGTCAGTGCTGGCACAATGCAGGGGTCAGTGCAGGGGTCAGTGCTGGCACAGTGCAGGGGTCAGTGCTGGCACAGTGCAGTGGTCAGTGCAGGGGTCAGTGCAGGGGTCAGTGCTGGCACAGTGCAGGGGTCAGTGCAGGGGTCAGTGCTGGCACAGTGCAGGGATCAGTGCAGGGGTCAGTGCTGGCACAGTGCAGGGATCAGTGCAGGGGTCAGTGCTGGCACAGTGCAGTGGTCAGTGCAGGGGTCAGTGCAGGGGTCAGTGCTGCACAGTGCAGGGGTCAGTGCTGCACAGTGCAGGGGTCAGCGCTGGCACAGTGCAGGGGTCAGCGCTGGCACAGTGCAGGGGTCAGTGCTGGCACAATGCAGGGGTCAGTGCTGGCACAGTGCAGGGGTCAGTGCTGGCACAGTGCAGGGGTCAGTGCTGGCACAATGCAGTGGTCAGTGCTGGCACAATGCAGTGGTCAGTGCTGGCACAGTGCAGTGGTCAGTGCTGGCACAGTGCAGCGGTCAGTGCTGGCACAGTGCAGGGGTCAGTGCTGGCACAGTGCAGGGGTCAGTGCAGGGGTCAGTGCTGGCACAGTGCAGGGGTCAGTGCTGGCACAATGCAGGGGTCAGTGCTGGCACAGTGCAGGGGTCAGTGCTGGCACAGCGAAGGGGTCAGTGCTGCCACAATGCAGCGGTCAGTGCAGGGGTCAGCGCTGGCACAGTGCAGGGGTCAGTGCTGGCACAGTGCAGGGGTCAGTGCTGGCACAATGCAGGGGTCAGTGCTGGCACAGTGCAGCGGTCAGTGCTGGCACAGTGCAGCGGTCAGTGCTGGCACAGTGCAGGGGTCAGTGCAGGGGTCAGCGCTGGCACAGTGCAGGGGTCAGTGCTGGCACAATGCAGGGGTCAGTGCTGGCACAATGCAGGGGTCAGTGCTGGCACAGTGCAGGGGTCAGCGCTGGCACAGTGCAGGGGTCAGTGTTGGCACAGTGCAGCGGTCAGTGCTGGCACAATGCAGGGGTCAGTGCAGGGGTCAGTGCTGGCACAATGCAAGGGTCAGTGCTGGCACAGCGCAGGAGTCAGTGCTGGCACAATGCAGGGGTCAGTGCTGGCACAGTGCAGGGGTCAGTGCTGGCACAGTGCAGCGGTCAGTGCAGGGGTCAGTGCTGGCACAGTGCAGGGGTCAGTGCTGGCACAGTGCAGGGGTCAGTGCAGGGGTCAGTGCTGGCACAATGCAGGGGTCAGTGCTGGCACAATGCAGGGGTCAGTGCTGGCACAGTGCAGCGGTCAGTGCTGGCACAGTGCAGGGGTCAGTGCTGGCACAATGCAGGGGTCAGCGCTGGCACAGTGCAGGGGTCAGTGCTGGCACAGTGCAGGGGTCAGTGCTGGCACAGTGCAGCGGTCAGCGCTGGCACAGTGCAGCTGTCAGTGCAGCGGTCAGTGCAGCGGTCAGCCCCGCTCCCAGCCGGCTCCCCCGAGCCGCATAGAGGCACAGAGGCTGTCCGGGCCCGGGGGCTGTGCTGGCAGCCTCTCCCTGCAGCGCCGCTCCCTCGGGGGGCTGGTGCTGCTCCGCCAGGTGACTCATCTGACAGCGATTTCCAAAATCCAAATAAACGCACCCGGTGGGAAGGCCAGCAGCTCCTCTGCTCCGCCGAGCGCTGGAGGCTGACGCTCCCTGGGAGCGGGGGGCGATCCCCCAGGCTGCCGCACCAGGGATGCTCTTTTCCATCCTTCCCATCCTTTCCCCACCGAACCCGCCCGACCCTCAGTGCTGGGCCTCATTCTGCCGGCTGGAGCTGCAGGAGAATGAAGCCAAGCAGCAGCGATGAGCCCTTCTCCTCCTCTCCCATCAGGAAGGTTCACCCGGAGGTGAGACCTGGCTGGGGCTTGGTCCTGCCCCTCCAGCCGGGATATTCCTGTGGGAAGGGTGTGGGGAGCAGGGCAGGGCAGCTCTCCCTGCCCACAGCGGAGGGCAAGGTGGGGAGAGATAAATTTAAATAAATAAATAAACTGAGGGAGCACTCAGCTGTCCCTCAGTGCAGGGACATTGCAGGAAGTGAAGCATGGAGTGCCTTTGAAACAGAAATGAGGAAACAGAAAGGAACATTCCCAACATGGTTCCTAGGGCTGAAAAGGCTGTTTATCCCCCAGCCTGGCTGGCCGAGGGAACGCTGCCATGGCACCACATCCCGGGCAGCTCCCCCTTTCAGCCCTGTCTCCACATCCCCGGGGCTGCCAGGTACCTGAGCCGTGCAGCGTTCCATAAACATCGCTCTGTAATTAAGGGCTTACGGGATTTGCAGCTCTTGGTTTCGTGGTGGGAAACAGCTCCATTAAAGCTCTCAAGGTTTAGCAGGTCAGCCTAACCCCAAGGAATCCTCACCTCCAGGAATACCTGGCCATTCTCCAGGAACACTCGGCCAACCTGGGCCCGCTTGGGCACCTCTTGGCGCAGGAGGTGAAGCTGCTCCTGGATCTCTTCCTTGCAGCACCTCCGTCCCACTGGGAATGAGCTTTACAGGCTCGGGGGGACTTCTGACCTTCACTGAGGGCCGGGATTTCTGCCCGGCTGCCAGAGGATCCACTCATCCCATCCCCAGAGAACCCCGAGCACGGGAACAGCCGAGCCCCCCTTCCCCTCCTCGTCACAGACCTTCAGCCACTTACAATGTCACTTCAGCTGAGTAATAAGCAATTATGATTTAATTACTCCAATGCTCTTCAGCAGAAATTTCTGAATAATAATAGTCACTTTTATGGCACCTCATTTATCCTTTCTGCTCCTCATCTGGATTTATCCCGCACCGCCGCCAGCCTGGGCACTGCCAGAGCCACTGGAGCCGGTCACCTTGCCTGGGCTGCCACCACCCGTGCCTTTGCTTTCCCACCATCTCTGCCTGTGCTTTCCCCACCATTCCTGCCCTTCCTTCCCCACCATCCCTGCCTTTCCCACCATTCTTGCCTTTGATTTCCACACCATCTCTGCCTTTGCTTCCCCACCATCCCTGCTTTCCCCACCATCCCTGCCTTTGATTTCCCCACCATCCCTGCCTTTCCTTCCCCACCATTCCTGCTTTCCCCACCATCCCTGCCTTTCCTTTCTCCACCATCTCTGCCTTTCCTTCCCCACCATCTCTGCTTTTGCTTTCCCACCATCCCTGCCTTTCCTTTTCCACCATCCCTGCCTTCCCCACCATCCCTGCCTTTGATTTCCCCACCATCCCTGCCTTTCCTTTCCCACCATCCCTGCCTTTCCCACCATCCCTGCCTTTGATTTCCCCACCATCCCTGCCTTTGATTTCCCCACCATCCCTGCCTTTGATTTCCCCACCATCCCTGCCTTTGATTTCCCCACCATCCCTGCCTTTCCTTTCCCACCATCCCTGCCTTTCCCACCATCCCTGCCTTTGATTTCCCCACCATCCCTGCCTTTGATTTCCCCACCATCCCTGCCTTTGATTTCCCCACCATCCCTGCCTTTCCTTCCCCACCATCCCTGCCTTTGATTTCCCCACCATCCCTGCCTTTCCTTTCCCACCATCCCTGCCTTTCCCACCATCCCTGCCTTTGATTTCCCCACCATCCCTGCCTTTGATTTCCCCACCATCTCTGCCTTTCCTTCCCCACCATCCCTGCTTTCCCCACCATCCCTGCCTTTGCTTTCCCACAATCCACAGTTTGGCACGGCGGGATCACAGCCACACTCACTCCCATCCTGGAAACTCTCAGCTCACAGAGAACCCGACAAGTGCCGCTAATTCATAAATATTTAACACCCAAATCTGCTGCCTCCTGATAGCTTTTTCCAGAGTTTCTATTCTAATCCATATTCCACCCTCTTCCCCTCCCCACCGGCCCTCCTCGGTTTTTTTCCCTTCCTCTCTGCCGGGCACAGCTCCAAGTGCTGAGATGACTGTTTCACTTCCCTGCTGTCATCAGTTGTTTTTATCTTATCTGGCCCGTGGATGCCAGTCAGCACCCGCTGCGGCGCTGCCAGCGCAGCCTGACCCGCGCCAGCCCCGCCGCGGCCTGGAACAAGCAGATACGGTTACTCAACGTGTCCGTCAGCACTTCTGGGGGGGAGACAGGGGAAAAAGAGAAAATCCCGGCAGGAGAGGAGCTGACAGCTCGGGGTGAGGAGCTGCCGGCGGCTCCGGCTCCTTCCCGGGCAGCTGCTGGGAATTCTGCGCTGGACGCGGGGCTGGGGCTGGGGGTGTTGTCCTGTCCCTCCAGACCTTGTCTGAAGCCCCTCTCTTGGAGCCCCTCGCCCCTTTAGGAGCTCTAAGCTCTCCCCGGAGCCTTTCCTTCCAAAATCTCTTCCCTTTCCCTGCACCCAGAGCCTCGTCCTTCCCACATTCCTCATCCCCTTCCCGCCTCACCTCCAGCCTCTCGCAGCACCGATTTCCACAGTTAATTTATCAGTTTAATAATGGCATCGTGGGGAAGGGCGAAGCGAGGCCAGCACTGAGCCAGCTCGACTTTATATACATCTCACCCAGAGTAAAAATGTCATGTAAGATTTACTCAACATGCATTTTATCAAAGTGCTCAAGCGCTGAAGTAAAAGGGCTTTTAGTTCCAGCAGATTGAAGGGGGTGGCATGTGGGGAAGGAGGAGAGAACGGATGGATTTGAGCTCTGCCAGAAGCTCTTGTTGCTTTTGCATCAACATCTTTATTTTCCAAGAGAGGATTTAAGACCTTGTTGTGTATAAACAAGCGAGACTGGAGGAACTCGAACGGTGAGGAACTGTAAAAGGTTATACTGAAAAATGCTCTTAGTCTGCATGAAATAAGATTCTTCCTGGAAACATGACACTGAACATTGAAGGGAGGGGGAGGAATAGCTGTAAAATGGCTCTAGAAAAGGGGTTACAAATTAAATATAATAAAAAGAATCCTTTTGAATGAGATCTTAATTTAACCTCAACATCATGACCATATATTTCAGGAAATTAATCCCTTGGCCTCCAATAAATCCAAAGTATAACACAACCACTTATGGTTCAGCAATGAGCCATTAGTATGGGCTACAGATCCTGCGAAACCACCAGAGCCATTATTTAGGAATGCGCTGAATTCCGCAGCAGCCGTGGGGCTGGGCTGCCCCTGGCACAGCCCCGGGAGTCCCCCGGGGGCTCTGGGTTCCTCACCCACCCCATCCCACCCTGCCAGACCTTCCCGAGCCAGCACCTGCTCCTGGTCCGCAGGGATAACCCCGAGCTGGATGCCAGCGCTCGCTCGGGGCCGCGTCTGTGCAGAACACGAGAACTGAGGACACAAGTGCAAGAGAAAACTTCCTGCGGAGCCTCTCGGAGCTCTCAGCGCTGCCAGCTTGGCACCAGGAACTCCTGCATATGCCCCAAGACGAGGGAAGGAGCTTCTAATGAGCCGGGAGTGTAACCTTGCTCTGAGAGGGAACATATGCCACCGCAGCTCCCTTGGCTCGGGCTCCTGGAGCTGCCTGCTGCCAGGGAACGCTCTCCCAGCCAGCCTGCACAACTTGGGGCTTCGAGTGGGAGCACATGGACCCGGCGAGGAGCTCCGGAGCTCTGCAGGAGCCACAGCACCTGCTGGAAGAGCTGCTCCGTGTCCCAGGGTTCCTCCTGGAGCCACAGCACCTGCTGGAAGAGCTGCTTTGGGTCAGAGGGCTCCTCCTGGAGCCACAGCACCTGCTGGAAGAGCTGCTCCATGTCCAGGGCTCCTCCTGGAGCCACAGCATGTGCTGGAAGAGCTGCTTTGGGTCAGAGGGTTCCTCCTGGAGACACAGCCCTGCCAGCCCATGGGGACACTGAGCAGCAGGTGGGGATTGGGGTGGGACATTGAGGAGCAGAAGGGATTTGGGTGGGAAAAGGGACACTGAGGAGTGGATGGGGATTGGGACGGTAAAAGGGACACTGAGGAGCAGGTGGGATTTGGGTGGGAAAAGGGACACTGAGGAGCAGGTCAGGACTGGGGTGGTCAAAGGCTCATCACAAACAGCAGCCACCCCGCTGTGACAGAAGCCCCACGGACAGGACACAGCAGCCCATGCCAGGCTGGGATCTGGGAGCCAGCCCCCTGTCCCCAGCTGTCCTTCCCAGGCAGGAGGAAGCGGCACGAGCGGGAGTGTGTCCATCCCGATGGACAGCCCTGCAGAGCTGGGCTGGAGAGGCTCGAGCTGGAAGATGACATTTTGACAGGGAGAAAAAACAGTTCCCTATCTGAAAGTGTTTTCATCAGCAGCACAAGGGCAGGGCAAGGCCCAGCATCAAGTCCCAGAGAATCCCAGGAAGTAGAGTCACAGGAAAAGAGGGAAAAGTGCAACTTTTGGTGGGGAATCAAAAATTGATGGGCAGGACCAGAGGGAATGGCTGGAGCTGAGTTAGGGTGGATATTGGGAAGAGGGTGCTGGGCACTGCCCAGGGAATGGGCACGGCCCCGAGGCTGCCACAGCTCCAGGAGCGTTTGAACAGCGCTGCCAGGGATGCCCAGGGTGGGATTTTTGGGGGGTCTGGGCAGGGCTGGGGTTGGGCTGACGATCCCTGTGGGTCCCTCCCAACCAGGGATATTCCATGACTCCATAGGATCATCCGGTCATCCTCTGCACCCCAGCAAACCCCTCTGGGCTGCCCCCGACAGGAGCCCCGTGAGCCCCACCCCGACCCCTTCACGCCGAAAACTTCCCAAATTCTCGGTGGGATCTCCCACCCGTGGCCACACAGGGGCTTCCCACCTGCCAAGGCCACCTGCGGTGGGAGGAGGTGGGAACGAGGAGAGCTCTGCGTTCCCACCGAGCGCCCAGGTTCCCGTTGGGTGCCCGGCGCGGTTCCCGAATTGCCGGCGCGGCTCTGCCGGGGCTGACGCTGCGGTTTGGGGCCGGAACGCTGCATGGGGAAGTGGCGCTGAGCAGAGGCTCCAGCCGAGCAGCTGGAACAGAGCTGGGCCCGTCCATCCCGCTGGGAGCCTTTCCATTGATGGGCTTACAAGAGATGAAATATTCAGGAGGATTAAGAATTTGGAGGAGGTGGAAATCAAAGTGAAAAAGAAAACAAGCAAAAACAGCTTAATCTGGCCTTGGAGCGCTAATTGTCATTGGGATTCGGGCTAAAACAAACACAGCAGAACGAGCTGCCAATTTGAAAGGGGAAGGAAGAGGGTGAAGACGATTCCCATCGCATCGAAAGCAGCGTTTGTTTCATCCCCGCAGCTGCAGCCCAGGGCTGGTGGGGAACGGCCCCGTCCTGTCCCCTGCCCTGGCTGCGACCTTCACAGGTGGGGTCCCAGCCCTGCAGGTGTCCAGGGAAGGCCTGGACCTGGTGACAAGGCCTGGACCTGGTGACAAGGCGGGCATCGGGCACAGCCTGGCTGATCCTGGAGCTGTCCCGAGCTCAGTGGCTCTGTGCCCACCCTCCTGTGGGGCAGAGCTGTGCCCAGCCGTGGTGGCACCACAAACACCCCAAAGCCCCCGGAGCAGCCCCGGCCCTGCAGCCTCTCCTGCACAGCCCGGGGCTGAACTCGGAGAGACAGATTCCTTGCAGCCCCGGCTCAGTTATCCAACACTGCAATTTAAGTTGACAATTACATGGTAACCGACTTGCACACAAAAAGAGGCTCTGGAAGTATTCCCAGAATACAGAAGTCTGACAGTATCCACCCAATTTGTTGCAACAACAAAGAATACTGGAATATGTCCTTTCATTTGGCAGAGGACTCTTTTATTTTTTAAGGCTAGGTGGGGAAATTTAGCCTGCTATTTAGGGAGCGTGTTGTGCCTTGAGAATGACAAGCCAAGAGCTTCACTCGAAAGCCAAACTCCAACATAAATTGCATCCTGCCACCCAAGGAAGGGAACTGCACCAGGGAAAGGAATCAGTGGGATGCATCTGTTGGGGCGGCTGTGGTTTGGGAGGGTGGGGCCTTACAGAGCTCCCTTCTGTGTCCTCCCTCTCTGCAGGAGCTCCAGGAAAAGGAGCATCCCAGCTGGAATTTTTTTTAAATGCTCTGTCAGTGCCAAAGCCAGATCATGATGGTGGGGATGCCCTGGCACAGGTGCCCAGAGAAGCTGTGGCTGCCCCTGGATCCCTGGAGTGTCCCAGGCCAGGCTGGACAGGGCTTGGAGCAGCCTGGGACGGTGGGAGGTGTCCGTGGCAGGGGTGGGATGGGATGGGCTTTAATCCCTTCCACGCCAAACCACTCTGGGGTTCTGCATTCTGTGTGGGACCATGTGCCGGGGCTGCTCCGGAGCAGAGCCCAGCCGGGGATGCCCAGCTCTGTCCTGCAGCCCTGCTGCTGCCCTTTCCTCACCCTCTGGCCAGGCTGCAGGAGCCTGGAAGGAAGTGGTTTGTGCAATGGTGGCAGTGCTGAGCCGGCTCAGAGCACGGCCGTGGCTTGAGGTTTGCACCCTGGAACGCTGACTAATTTCCACCAGAACCAAGACCACAGGAATAAAAAACCATCCCAAGAAACGCCTGTGTCACCGACCTCTGTCATGGCCCTTTGGAAGAGGCCGAGGGGCTCGGGGACCTGGGGGTGCCTGGAGCTGAGTCCTGGGGCTGAGTGTCCCTCGTGCACAGCCAGCCCCAGCTGTGGCACCTGTGCCAGGGAGCAATTCCTTCCCCATGTCCCCTCCAGCCCTGCCCAGGGACAGTGACGGGCACAGCCTCCCTGCAGCCCTGGGCACGGGGTGGCTCCTGGAGTGCAGCTTTGGCACGCGGGCGCTGCTCCCCACGGGGTCAGGAGTGCTCCCCGTGGGTGGCTCTGGCTCTCGGCCCCACTGCAGCCCTGCAGGTGCTGCTGGAGCAGAAACCCAGCACAGGACACGTCCAGGGACTCTGGAAAAGGGAAACAGCATCCCCAGCAATGAGGGGCTGCAGCCATGGGCCGGCCGGGACCCCGGGGTGGCACTGGGGCTGTCCCGGTGTGACACTGGTGTGACACCAGCACCCCAGCACACAGCCCTGGCTCCATTCGCCCACCCTGGGCCATGCCAGCAGGACAGGGCCTCCCAGGCCACTGCAGAGTGTCCCCAGGGCTGCCCACGGGGGAGCACAGCCACCAAACCTCAGCCCCTGTCACCACAGGAGCGCTTGGGGCTGTGTCCCCAGGCACCTCCCGCACTCGGATGGGGCAGGGGGCACCGGCAGGGCTGGGGTGGCTTTGGGCACCGCAGCCACGCCGGGTTCAAGCCCTGGCAGCACAAACCATCCCCTAATTACACACGGGAGCTGTGGGAAGGGCTCAGAGACCACACAGGCACCACACTGTTCCTGCAGGCTGCTCAAACCACCCCGGTGCTGCTCGGTGCCAGCTGCCCCCGCGCCCCGGGCACGGCCCCGCTGCCAGCATGGCACAGCCTCCCCACCGGCAGCACCTCCTCCCCCGAGCCAGGGTTCTGCTCGGCAGTGCAATTAGGAGGAGAAAAGTAATTGCATGGTAGAAAAACATGAGAGAGAGAGCAAAGCGTGTTTTGGGGGGAGATGTTATCTGCGGAGCAAAATCGTGCTCTTGGGAGCTTTAACAGGTTTGGAATGTTTTACTGGGACACCACAGCGCCGGGAGAAACCCTGCATTGTCAGGCAGAGCCACGTCCCTGCCACCAGAGAGGCTGGCTCTGCGCCATTCCTGGCCGGACACTCACAGCCTGCTGGACACTCACAGCCTGCTGGACACTCACAGCTTGGATGGACACTCACAGCCTGCTGGACACTCACAGCCTGCTGGACACTCACAGCCTGCTGGACACTCACAGCCTGGATGGACACTCACAGCCTGCTGGACACTCACAGCCTGGATGGACACTCACAGCCTGGATGGACACTCACAGCCTGGATGGACACTCACAGCCTGCTGGACACTCACAGCCTGCTGGACACTCCCAGCCTGCTGGACACTCACAGCCTGCTGGACACTCACAGCCTGGATGGACACTCACGGCTTGGATGGACACTCACAGCCTGCTGGACACTCACAGCCTGGATGGACACTCACAGCTTGGATGGACACTCACAGCCTGCTGGACACTCACAGCTTGGATGGACACTCACAGCCTGGATGGACACTCACAGCTTGGATGGACACTCACAGCCTGCTGGACACTCACAGCCTGGATGGACACTCAGCCTGGATGGACACTCACAGCCTGGATGGACACTCACAGCCTGGATGGACACTCACAGCCTGCTGGACACTCACAGCCTGGATGGACACTCACGGCTTGGATGGACACTCACAGCCTGCTGGACACTCACAGCCTGGATGGACACTCACAGCTTGGATGGACACTCACAGCCTGCTGGACACTCACAGCTTGGATGGACACTCACAGCCTGCTGGACACTCACAGCCTGCTGGACACTCACAGCCTGGATGGACACTCACAGCTTGGATGGACACTCACAGCCTGCTGGACACTCACAGCCTGCTGGACACTCACAGCCTGCTGGACACTCACAGCCTGGATGGACACTCCCAGCCTGGATGGACACTCCCAGCCTGCTGGACACTCACAGCCTGCTGGACACTCACAGCCTGGATGGACACTCACAGCCTGGATGGACACTCACGGCTTGGATGGACACTCACAGCCTGGATGGACACTCACAGCCTGGATGGACACTCACAGCCTGCTGGACACTCACAGCTTGGATGGATACTCACAGCCTGCTGGACACTCACAGCCTGCTGGACACTCACAGCCTGCTGGACACTCACAGCTTGGATGGACACTCACAGCTTGGATGGACACTCACAGCCTGCTGGACACTCCCAGCCTGGATGGACACTCACAGCTTGGATGGACACTCACAGCCTGGATGGACACTCACAGCTTGGATGGACACTCACAGCTTGGATGGACACTCACAGCTGGGATAGACACTCACAGCCTGCTGGACACTCCCAGCCCAGCTGGACACTCACATCCAGCCTTTTCCCACCCAAACCCCCCATCAGCAGCAGCAGCAGCCGCGCTCCCTCGTGCAGACCCAGAGCAAACCTCCCCATGTCCGAGGGGCCCTGAGCACTCCGGGGCAGGAACACTGAGCAGCCATGCGGTGCTGTGTGATGAAGGCAGCGCTGCTGGAGCTGCTGCAGCCGCCACGTGCAGCTCTCCGTGCCCAGGGTTCTGCTCCTGGCTCAGGTGATCCAACCTGTGCCCCGAGTTGGCGCGGTGGGAGCAGCACCCACTTCAAAACCCGGGCTGGGCTGGCATTCGCCGCCGGCAGCGCTGCCCCGGGAGGAACACGGAGTCTCTCCCCTCCCTCCCGCCTCCCTTTCTCTTTCTTAACCTTTTTGGCTCCTTTATTAAAGCAGCTGAACAGTTTAGAAGGTTTTTTTTCCCTCCCCCCTCCTCCTGTGTGGCTCTCGGTGTAATCTGCCTTGAATATTTGATGTGGAATCTCTCGTGAGAGCGAGCAGGGTTTTTATGGGCGCTGGAGGAAAACTCTTGCAAGGCAGAAGTGGTAATGAGCACCCCTGAGTACCCTCTCGCTTTCACAACCGCCTGTCTCTAAAAACGAGCAGGAATTGGGCAAGTGGTTCTCATGTGGGAGCGGCGCAGGCTCGCGCTCCCAGCGCTGCTCTGCCTTCCAGGAGCTCCGGCAGCCCAGCAACACTTGTTTATTCCAATTGAAGCTGACACCAGCAGCAGGCCAGACCAACCAGACGGGCTCGTGTGTGTCCTGCTTTATTTCCAACTCGGATTAACAGCATCTCTTTAATTCCTAATGGCCCGTTCTGGGATTTGCAGGCGGCGTTCAAACACCAGCCCGGGCTGTGGCACTCGTGTCCCCCCTCTCGTGTGTCCCCTCCGAGCCCGGCTCCGTGATTTCGCACCCGGAGAGAGCTCCCAGCCCAATTACATGGGATGAACTCCTGGGAAGCTTTTCATCACACCCACATGCGTTTTTTTCCCACATCCAGGTCTCTGAATTTAACACAGCAGACACGATTCCTCTCCTTTTCAAAGGCAAAATATTCCCTTTCATTTCCAGCCCTCTGTACATCATAACCCTGAGCAAACTCGGCGGGAGCTGCTCGGCAGCGCTGCGGCTCCGGGTCAGGGTAAACAGCGAGGAGAGTCCTGGGGGGTCCCTGCTCATCCTGAAAGGCTTTGCCCCCAAAGCACACACCTGTGGGGCACCTGGCCAGGCTGGCAGGGGTGGCATGCAGGAGCCAGGGCTGGGCTCTGGCAGGGCTGATGGGGTGGAGTTTGGGGTCATGCTCTGTGGGTGTGAGGGCTCCCTGTGCCTGCAGCCCCTCCCTGCACCCCACAGGACAGCCTGCACCCCCTCAATACAGCCTGCACCCCCATAGTCTGCATCCCTCCCTGCACCAGGGAGCCCAGGGAGAGGGGCTGAGCAGCAGAGGCCCTCCAAGGGCCATGGCTCATTCCCAGGGACAATGGCAAAGCAGCCACAGAGTGGGAGGAGAGGCCAATCCGTGGGACAAAGGAGGCCTGGCTGGGATCCTGCCGGAGCCTGGCCGCTGCCCACGCGGCTGCAGGAACTGCTGGAGCCAGGGCTCGGTGCCCGCAGGGATGCCCGGCTGGGCAGCCAAGCCCAGCACCGCGTCCTGCGAAGAGCAGGGGTGCCTTTGGGCCAGGCAGGCTCTGATTATGGCAAGGAGGATTAAGGAGTTGATTAGTGCGGGGCTGGGGGCTCCCGCGGCTGCCTGGGCTTTGTGTGGAACAGCCCCGGCACCTCCTCCTTCCTGCGCCCCGCGGAAGGGGCAGCCACGGCCCCTTGCCCAAGCGAGACCCGGTGGGATTATTCGCTGTTCCCGGACAAAGCCCGGCTTGGCCGTGCCAGGGCTGGCTCCAGGAGCTGGCGGGCTCCAGGAAGCCCCCGCAGAGCCCTGGGGTCACACTGGTGCCCGCAGCCCCCTCGGGGACAGGGAAAGGGGCACTTCACAAGCCTGGTCCTCATGGGGTTCAGCTCCCCGGCATCTGCTGGAGGGACAGCACAGCAGCACAGACGTGATCCTGGAGTTTCTGCAATGTGCTGAGGGTAATTTCCTTCACCAAGTGACGAGGCCAGGCTGGACAGGGCTTGGAGCAGCCTGGGACAGTGGAAGGTGTCCCTGCCCATGGCAGGGGTGGCACTACATGAGCTTTAGGGTCCCTTCCCATCCAAACCATTCCAGGATCTCTGATTCCATGCCCAGCTCCCTGCGTGCCAGCTGCCCCTGCTCACGCCGGGACCCAGACCGGGCTGGGCAGCTGAGGAGCACCAGGGCTCGGCCAGGCTCTCAGAGGATCCAGCTCGCTGCAGCAGCAGGGGAAGGAGGTTTGGTTTCCCTGCTCCATCCCCTCCCTGCCGCGCTGCAGCAGGATCAGAGAACATTATTAAAATAGTGTCATGTTACCCATCAATAATGAATGACCAGAATAAATTCACTGCTCTCTGCTTAATAACCCTGCCAGATTTCCATATAAATATCTGGACAGAAATGGGTCCTCATTCCAGGAGCCCTCCAGATGGACACCAGTGCCACATCTCAGCCACGGCCCAGCTTTAATGGGAAAGGGTTTTTTCCCTGCTACAGAGGGAGGAAGGGGAATTCGGGTCTGATGAAATGAATCCAATATCAGTGACGTGCTCCTGTTTAGATGCAGCCCGAGCACTCCACCCTCAGCTCCCCATCAGGTGTTTGCAGCTGGGAAGTGCCACCCCTGCAGAGCCCTGGGTCCCTTCGCCAGCAGCTCCCGTGGGGGTTCTTTCCCAGGGATGGGGCAGGGATTGTGGCCAGCAGAGATGCAGCAGAGCAGCAGAGCTGCCCTGAGGTTCCCCCAGCTCCCAAGAGGCTGTGGCAGTGTCCCCAGGCCCCCCAGAAGCCCCCAAAGCCCTTTAGACCTGCCCAGCACAAGGAGCAGCAGTGCTGGGAGAGCCTGGTCCACCCTCAGCCATGCTGATCCCAAACCCTGGGGATGCTCTGCTCCTTCCCAGGCCTATCTGAGCTCCAGTGGCTCTCGGTGCGAACAATGCAAGGCCCGAGGGGACTGCTGTGCAGCTGAACTCCTCGAGGGCCATGGAGGATGGGAGGTGCCTCACAGCCCAAGAAATGTCCCTTTCCCACCGCTGCCAAGGGGCACAGGACAAGGGGCCAGCACAAACAGCCCTGCGGCAAGGCGCAGCCCTCCCTGCCCTCCTCCTGTGGCACAGCACCCTGCGGGTACCCACACGGGGACGTGACCCAGAGATCCCCGCGGTGCCCGGAAAAACCCCAGCTCTTCCTCCCTTCCCACGGGAGGGTGATGCCACGCCTGGCTGGCAGTGCCAGAGTCTGTCTGACACATCCAGCCCCAAGAGCAGCAAACGGGGGGCTGAGCTCCCCGAGCCCCCCAAGCCGGCTCGGAGCCGGGTGCTGGCCGTGCCACTCCATCCGTGCAGCCCGGCGTGCCAGGGGGCTCTTGCGTGTCTTTTATTTGGCTTTTTCAACATGTCAAAGCAGACTGCTTCCCTCCCAGCGCTCTCAGATGTGGTCGGATTGTTTTCGCCAAAACTTCCCAAACACAAAGTTTCAACCTAAAGCAGACGCTGCCCACAGAAAGCTTTCCCCCCGAGCTAACTGTAAAGTTATAAGCAAATAAAACTGGATTTAATAATGGGAAATATTCCTCATTCTTGTGCCTACGCCTCTGAAGTCAAACCACCCTCGTCGAAGACGTCCCACTCCAGCAAAGGGGGTCTGTGCTGGATGCTCGCTGCTCTTTGGACCAAAGCACATGGAAAACCGGGTTTGTTTCCCTTCATGTGGGCACAGCCTCCTGGCAGTATTTAAATCTCCTTCCCTTAGAGTCTCAGAATTACCGAGGAGCTGCTTTGCTTTGTTGCAGCCTTTTTCCAAGAGCTCCCTGAGCCAGTCTCTCCCAAGTGCTTCCCAGCACAGCGCAGCCCTCGGGTGCTCCAGCATCCCAAACCCCACCGGGAGGCTCATGGGCACAGCAGGATCCACAGTTTTCAGCCAAAAACCCCAAACGAGGGCTGTGAGGGCACCTCCAGCACTGCAGGAGGGGTGGCAGGAGGGTTGGGAGCAAATAGCCGTGGGGCACTCAGAGCATCCCTGGCACAGCCCATCACACCTCCCCTGCACCGCCGCCACAGCCGGCAGGGCTGGAATTCGCCGTGGTCCTCAGCACCTCCGAGCTCTTTGTTCTTCCAATCCATAACCTAATTAAACCCGACCGAGGCTGGGTTTCACATTCTCTGCCTTTTATATGTTGTAAAGCACGAGAGAAACACCCCCGAGTGCAAAGGCACAGCGCGGAGCCACGCAAACATCCACGGGCGGCTTCTCACGCCACGGAGCCGTCAGCCCTTTCCTAAACGCTGCTAATGAAATGGTTGGAATGACACGGCGTGGCTCATGCCAGGCTCCCACAAGGGCCGGGCTCAGCGCCCGCCCCGGCGGCAGGATCAGGCAGGAACATGTGTTGGGAGCGGGAGGCACCCGCCCGGGCCGGGAGCCGCTGCCATTTGTCACGGGCCTTGCGCAAGGGACATCGGTGGCCATGTGGCTTCTCCGGAGGGGCCACCGCGCAGCCCCCGCTGTGGCAAGGGCACCCACGGAGGCTCTGCCAGGCTGCAGCGACCCCAGGCATCGCTGTGCCCCTCCGGTGCCACCCAGGCACTGGGGCGGGGCTCCATTTGGGGTTTCACAGCTCGAGGTTTTCACCAGAGCGTGAGGTTTACCAAGGGGGTTGGAGACAGGAAAATAAGCAGGAAGATAAAAGTCCACTTCAATCAGGCGCAGTGTACAGACAAATCTCTCCCAGGACGTGAGAAGGGAGGAAAACCAACAGTGCTCCAGGCTGTTTTTCTCTCGCAGGGATCCGGAGCAACGGAGAGGACCACAGCCAGCCGGAACGGCGCTGCACACACCGGGTGCATTGGAAATTTGGGATGGGAACAGCACTTTGCCTCATCCAGTAAAACCTCCAGCTCTTCACCCTGCACCCCTGGGCCAGTGGGACCGAGCTGAGCCCCATCTGCTGGAGCTGGCACTGGGGCAGGTCCTCATCCTCCCCAGAGCCCAGGGAGGGGACACGGCGAGGCCCAAGGCTCAGTGTGACGGCACATCCCTGCTGGCTGTCCTAAACAGAGCCTTAAAGACACCCAGCTCACACCCCCAGGCTCCTTTCAGCCCAAAAATAACCCAAGAGGTGAGAAGACCTCACCTGACACGGGGACAATCTCCCCTGCCTCATCCCAGAGGCCACACGTGCCCAGGAGGGCAGGCACATGTGTCCGGCAGGACACACAGCCCAGCTGTGGCGAGGAAGAGGAGGAGGAGGAGGAGGTGTGTGGCTGAGGAAGGACACAGCACACTGCCAGCTCTGCCTCCCTGACACACTTTGTCTCATCCTTTCCCAATCGCATGTGCCACGTGCTCGCGCTGTGCCACAGCAGGGACAGCAGCCTGGGGGAAGGTCGCGCTCCGTAACCCCACATCAAGGCACCTCCCCAGCCGGGGAATTTATTATTCTCCCTGATAAGCTATGATCCCTTAAAGACACTTCCCTGTATCCTTCCATCTTACACAGCTCTTCCTTGCCAGCCTGGGAGGTGCTTTGAGCTGCTGCCTCTGGTTTAAATGGAGGATCACAGGCGCGGGTGGAAACGCAGTGATTGGGAAGTGACAAATCTCCCGTTTCCCCAAGAGCATCCGCCAAGCACGAGCCTCCCAGCAAAGCTCCTCTTCCCTGGGAAGGAAGAGAAGGAAAAGAGCAATGCTTCAAAAATCAGAGCTTCCTTTGCAGGGATTTGAAAGGGAAAAGATGCAAAACACCTCTCAGATTCCTCTCTGTGTGAGGCAGAGCTGTGGAGGTGAGAGCGCAGTCGCCTGACAAGGGCAGCACAGCACAGTCCCCCCTCCAGAACACCTTCTCCCTGGAGCCTGGAGATCCATTTATTTCCACACCGAAGACAGGGATTCTTTGAGAGCATTAGGAGGGACAACATCGGCTTCATCCGAAAATCCTGGATCCCTTTGGAGCTGCCGAAAACACTCGCCGTGTCCTCCCCTCAGCCCTGCCTGTGGCTGTGGAGCCCCACGGGGACTGGGGGGACCCGCTATGAGGCAGGGCCAGGGGGCTGGATGGGCTGGAGAGGCTGAGATGAGCAACTGGGATGGGCTGGAGAGGTTGGGATGAGCTGCTGGGATGGGCTGGAGAGGTTGGGATGAGCTGCTGGGATGGGCTGGAGAGGTTGGGATGAGCTGCTGGGATGGGCTGGAGAGGCTGGGATGGGCTGGAGAGGTTGGGATGAGCGGCTGGGATGGGCTGGAGAGGCTGGGATGGGCTGGAGAGGTTGGGATGAGTGGCTGGGATGGGCTGGAGAGGTTGGGATGAGCTGCTGGGATAGGCTGGAGAGGTTGGGATGAGCGGCTGGGATGGGCTGGAGAGGCTGGGATGGGCTGGAGAGGTTTGGATGAGTGGCTGGGATGGGCTGGAGAGGTTTGGATGAGTGGCTGGGATGGGCTGGAGAGGTTGGGATGAGCTGCTGGGATAGGCTGGAGCACCTCCAGCCCCAGCCGAGCTCTGGTCTCGCCACACCTGCAGCAGAACCTAAGGGATGGAACAACACCGGGTCAGCAATGGGCTCCCCATATCCCAGCCTCTCATCTGCAGGGAAGGAAAGGATTTACAGAAATCAAGAATTCAAGCCTGGGAATAATGTATCAATCAACAGCCTCTTCTTTTGGGCTCACCGAGTGCCATTCAAGACGCTCGGAAAAAAACAGTGATTCATCTGCGATGTTATTGTTAAAATCCACACCAAGGTGCTTTTAACAAATATCAAGTGCTCTGAGAAAGAGCATCAGGAATAAAGCCTTAAAAAAAATTAGTATTTCTTTCAAAGGAGAGCTGATTTCTTGCATTCTAATCCTAAAGGACCATAGTCGGAGAGTCCAGGGGAGGTCCTGGCACAGGTGCCCAGAGGATCTGTGGCTGCCCCTGGATCCCTGGAATGCCCAAGGCCAGGCTGGGACCGTGGGATCACAGAAGATGTCCCTGCCCGTGGCAGGGGTGGCACTGGATGAGCTTTAAGGACCCCAACCCAACCCATTCCAGAATCCCGAGCAGCACGGGGGTTCCTGTGGGCACTGCCCGGCTGACAGGAGGGATGGAGGGATTGTTCCTGCACCTCTGGAACTTCCCACGTGCTGCTGAGCCCTTGGCACAGCACGGCACAGCCAGGAGCACCTGGGATTTGGGATCAGGCACTGCACAAGCCCTTCATTAGCCCTGTCTGGGATCCTGGAGGCTCTGCCAGCTCGGAGCGGGCACGGGAGGGGAGCTGAGGGCAGAATCCTCCCCCATCCCTCCCCAGCACGGGCAGCCCCAAATGCTAATGCAGATGCCAACCCCGTGTAAAATGCCTGCTGAATTCTGGGGAATTAGGAAATTTCCATTTCAATTCAAATACAAATTAAACTCCAAGTTGTCATCAAAGAAAAGAAGAAGATGAGGATCAAAGTGATGCAACACTCTGGGAAAGGAAAAGATTAAAGAAAGTAAATTGAACAAGATTTTAAAGAGATATTAAAAGGTGTTAATGCAAGCTAATGCGGCTAATGAAGAGAAAGGGAGGCTATTCAATTAACATTTGCAGCGAGGAGAGGAGAGCTTTCTACACCTCCGCTACAACATCAAAGGCTGGATGCTACCTCTTATTAAAAGGGAACATAGAATATTTAAAAGGCAGAATAGATTAAAATAGATTTCAGATAATTACGTCTACCTCCATAATGGCAACAGTTTATCATTATATTCCAAAAACAAATCTAATAATATGTGCCACATACTGCGGTTAGAGACATTCTTTGAAGTGTTCCAGAAAAGCAGCAATTAAACCCAAGCACAGACGGGTCTGTGGTTTCTCTGGGCAATGGGAACCTTGGGATGTCCAGCTGGAGCTGGGAATGGTGCCCTGGGCTGCCCCGGGGCCGCTGCCAGCCATGGTGTTCCACACAGAGTTGGGATGTTCCACACGGAGCTGGGATGTTCTGCATGAGGCTGGGATGCTCCACACGGAGCCAGGATGTTCTGCATGGAGCTGGGATGTTCCTCACAGAGCTGGGATGTTCCACACGGAGCTGGGATGTTCCACACGGAGCTGGGATGTTCCACATGGAGCTGGGATGTTCCACACGGAGCTGGGATGTTCCACATGGAGCTGGGATGTTCCACACGGAGCTGGGATGTTCCACATGGAGCTGGGATGTTCCACACGGAGCTGGGATGCTCCACACAGAGCTGGGATGTTCCACACGGAGCTGGGATGTTCCACACGGAGCTGGGATGTTCTACATTAGGCTGGGATGTTCCACATGGAGCTGGGATGTTCCACACGGAGCTGGGATGTTCTACATTAGGCTGGGATGTTCCTCACAGAGCCGGGATATTCCACACGAGGCTGGCATGTTCCGCATGGAGCTGGGATGTTCCACACAGAGCTGAGATGTTCCACATGGAGCTGGGATGTTCCACACAGAGCTGGGATGTTCCACATGGAGCTGGGATGTTCCCAGGCTGGGCTGTGAGCAGGAGCTGAGGGCCTGTGCTGGCCCAGCCCCAGCCTGGGCTCACGGGGACATTCAGCCGGAATTATGGGCTGCTGGTTATCCCAAAAGCCCCGACTGTTCCATTCCCACCTCTGAGCCCAAATCCTGCTGCCCTCCCGCTCCAGCAGGGCATGGTGGGGGGGAGACCCTGGAGAGCCCCCCCAGCCAGAGCTCAGCCTGGCCACCCCCAGGTGACAAGCCAGAGCCTCCTCCTGCTGTCCCTGCGGGGTTTGGTGCTGCTGGCAGCAGGAGCTCCCCTCGCTCCCAGCCCAGCACGAGAACACAGCGCTGGGTAACCCGGAGAGGTTGGTTGGGTGGTTTTCAGCAATAATTACAGATAATTCGGGTATTTGCAAACACCTCCCAACCAAACCATGCAGCCTGAGCCCAGCCCTCTGTCCCTGCGGGCGGATGCTCCACGGATTGGGATTTACCAGCAGGGATCTCCTGCGGAGCTCTGCATTCCCACAGGGATGTGATTATCACACAACAACACCAGGAGGAGATGGCAAACCTGAGTCTTGGGAGGAGCAGAGAGCCACGGAGCTCCCACCTCACCGGGAGCAACATAGCCCCCAAAATCAGCGTGAGAGGAGCCAGGGCACGGCTGGAGAGCACACGTGGGATGGGGGACGTCTGTGCTGGGATCAGCTCCAAACTGGAATCTCATTGAGAGGCTGCAAGTGCGGTTTGTGCAGAAGATGGGCCCTGAAGCCAGGCCTTGTCCCCCTCTCGCCATGTCCCTGTGTCCCCCTGTCCCTGTGTCTCTGTGCTGCCTGAGACAGGCTGCAGCCAGAGGGAGGCAGGGAGATGCTGAGTTCCTGCTCCAGCCCATCCCATCCCATCCCATCCCATGGATCCCATCCCATCCCATCCCATGGATCCCATCCCATCCCACGGATCCCATCCCATCCCATCCCATCCCATGGATCCCATCCCATCCCATGGATCCCATCCCGTCCCTCCGCACGCTCCCACAGCACAGAGGCTGCCGGTGCAGAGCAGACACCAAAGCCTTCAGAAAGTGATTTTCTCTCTGGTTCATGGGGAGAAGAACAGACACAGTGTAAACCCCCGGGCAAGCTGTCTGGGAAGGAGAATCGATGTGTTTTTAATTTCCTCCCAAGAGGCTCAGCTCTGTCCGGGCTCCGGGGAGCTGCTCACGTGTCCCTGGGTGTGGAGCAGCCAAAACCACCTGCGCCAGGCGGCCACGGCAGGCCCCATTTCCCAAGAGCATTCCTGCCCTCTCCCGCCCTTGAACACTTCCAGCCCATTGATCTTGCTGTGGAGAGGATTTACTGTGTCAAAATCCCTTTTAGCCTTCCCGGGTGACACTCCTGCCCCCACTGCTGCCCAGCCTGGAGCTGCCTCCATCCAACAGGGAGAGGAGCAGCTGGAGCTGTGGTCCAGGTGCAGTGGGACCCCTCAGGGCAGGGACACCAAGGAGCAGGCACAGACCTCCGGGAAGCTCCTGCTCCCGCTCTGATCTCTGGCATGGAGAAGGAGGTGGTGAAGGGACAGAGCTTCCCCAGCGCTCCCCATGCTCCCGGCACCGCGGGGACCCCGAGCAGGAGGGGTTGGGAGGGAATCACTCCCACCCTGGGCTGGCTCCGGCTGGCGGGAGGTGTCAGTCCCCATCTCATCCCGTGCCCTCGCCCTGCCCAGGACCTGCTCCTGCCGTCACAGCCGCTCAGCCTCAGCCAAGGACACGGCCCTGGAGCACCAGCGAACTGCGCCACGGGAACGAACCGCGCCACAGGAGAGAACCGCGCCATGGGAGAGAACCATACCACGGGAGAGAACCGCGCCACAGGAGTGAACTGTGCCACGGGAGAGAACCGCGCCACGGGAGAGAACCATGCCACGGGAGAGAACCGCGCCACGGGAGAGAACCATACCACGGGAGAACCGCACCACAGGAGCGAACCACGCCACGGGAGAGAACTGCGCCACAGGAGCGAACCGCGCCATGGGAGAGAACCATACCACGGGAGAACCGTGCCACAGGAGCGAACCGCGCCGCAGGAGAGAACCGCGCCACGGGAGAGAACCGCGCCACGGGAGCGCGGGGTGAGGGAACTCACACGGGCGGGGGCGAGGAATCCTCCCCAGCACGGGTGAGCTCCTGCTCCATGCCCCTGGAATCACCAGAGTCTGGCAGGAGCCCTGCGGGAGGGATATCATGTCCTGCACAGGTGCCTTGCACAGATGCTCTGCCCTGCACAGGTGCCTTGCACAGATGCCCTGCCCTTCACCTGAGCTCACCTGTGCTCCGCAGGTGACCCGAGCGTTTCCCGGGGACACAGTCAGGGATGCCCAGGGCTGGGGCCGGATCGCTCAGCCCGGAGGAAAGGCAGGGCCTCTCCATGGCAGCAAGGGCGTGTGGGACCCTGGGAATTACAGAACTCATTGCTGCACGTGCCAGAGGATTCGGTGGAGCAGCATCGGCCCAGTGACCACCTCAGCCCTGTCACAGAGCCTCATCCCACGGCAGCCGGAGCAGCCAGAGCGGGTCTGGCCCCGGACACCCCAAAGCCCCCTCCAAACCCCACAGCCCCTGCAGGGCCTGCCCAAACAGCCCCCCTGGAAACCCTGCTCACCCCTGCTTGGAGAAACCCCTTTTTTTGGGAATCTTTCACAGGCAAATGTCAGCTCTGCTGAAACATTTAAATTTTCCCATGGGAGACGTCTAAACAAAACATTAACATTTTGACTTAAAATGTCATTTCATTCTGGTTCTTCAATTAAAAACAAAATGACATTTCAAGTCAAAACATTGATTTGAAATGGATTTTTTTTTGTTGTTTTACTTCAGAAACCAAAATTCTATTTCAAGTAAGAGAGACAAGAAAGGCTTGTTCAGAGCCGGTTCCTCCCAGGTTTGCTGAGCAAATGCCCCAGGAAACCCAAATTTTGGGAACAACCTGTTTTAAGGGGTTTTTTTTCATTTTAAAAAGATCTGCCAGGAAGATGCTGGTTCCTGGGATAATTCATCCCATGAAGGAAAGCTCAGTGAGGGGGACTGGGATTGTCCCCATGTCCCCAGGGCTCTGCAGGGATCAAGGCATTACCTGAGCTCCAGCAGAGCCCCTCACCGGCTGCAGCCCCCCTGTGCCACTTGTCACCCTTGTCACCTGAGACCACGGGCAGCCTCGGCTCATTTCCTTGGCACTCCACATCACCGTCACAGCAGGATTTTCCCTCTGGTAAAATCAGAGTCGAGCAAAAATTCCCCGAGCAATTTACTGGAGGAATTTAACATCCTTTCCCTGCCTGTTTTCTTCTCTCTGCACATGAAATATTCTTTTCTGCGTTACAAAAATACTTTGAAACCACTTTATCCTTAAGTGCTACAAGGCCTTTTTCTTCCAGCTGCAAAAACACCGCAGAGCAGGTTGGGCTGTCCTCCAGGAGCCACAGCCTCGCTCTGTGGCACCTCGTGGCACGTTTGGAGAGGCAAGGGAAGGCTGTGGAGTCCGTGACGGCATCCCGGGGAGCATCCAGTGCTGTAATTTAGACAGGGAACAAGCAGTTTGCAGAAGAGCAGCTCTGTGTTCGAACCTGGTGACATGTTCACAGTCAGCTGCAAACCCTCCCCAGGTGCCGTGGTTTTGTCTCGGGGTGCAGATCCAGCTCAGGCTCAGTCCTGGCTGCAGCCACGGCTCAGTGGGACCTGTCCGGTAGGAGGCTGAGGGCACCTCAGGAGGGATTGGTGACCCCTGTGGTCCATCCCAGCTCCGGATCCGATGGCACGTCCAGGCTCCAGCTGCTCGGGGGCTGTGCTGCAGCCTGAGTTTGGTAAGGAGGGACCTTCCACCCTCAGCTCTCCTGGGAGTGCTCCAGAGGCGCTCTGGCCCTCGTGGATCCGGAGATGCCACCTGAGGGACACTCAGTGCGTGCACCCTGGCGTGGGGGCAGCGTCCAGCTCCCGAACACGTGGAGGGTGAGATCCCACAGGATGAGGACTCGCGTTTCCCATCTGGGTGCTCACAGGAATAGCAAGGCCGGATTTAGATGCCCGAGTCATTTTGGGATGGAGCCTACGTGGCTCCGGGCAGGATCCGAGCCCGCTGCGGGCGCAGACGTGGTTTCGCTCCAAGGAGGTCACTTATAAGGCAAGGCTGGCAAAGAGGAGGAAAAGCAGCCCAGGGTTGAGGAGAAATTTGCTCGAGGCCACCACAAAGCAGTGCCAGAGCAGGGAACAGCATCCAGGGCTCAGCTCCCAGCCCAGGCCCTCGACACAAACCACATCCAAGGGCTTCCCGGAGAGGAGCCAAACCCAACCACAGACCCGGGCAGCACCCACAGCTCCCTTTGTCTGAGGCAGACAAAGAGATGGGGAAAGTAAAATCCATCCTTTCCCTCTGGTCCCTCCCAAACCTTTCTCCTGAGGAGACACCCCAGCAGAGCCAAGCCCAGAGAAAAGGGAGGATGAGGTTTTGTGGATTCACCATCCCTGGAAGTGTTCCAGGCCAGGCTGCACTGAGCTCGGAGCAGCCTGGGACAGTGGAAGGTGTCCACAGGAGGTGAGCTGTAAGGTCCGTTCTGAGCTGAACCACTCCATGGCTCCGGGGACTGCAGCCCCCAGCCTGTGCCGTGCTCCAGGCGCTGCCTCCAGGAGCTTTGGAGGTTATTGGCACCGAGCTCCAGCTTCCCACGAGACCTCCTGCCCTGATCCCACACCCACAGCGCCGTTCCCACATTCCCTGTGCCGCTCTGCCGGCAGCTCCTGGAGCCCGAGTCCCTGCAGACAGGGCAGAGGAGGGACAGCACGGGTTGCTGCTTCACCCGGCCCTGTCACCCCCGTCCCCGGCACCGCGGGCGCTGGCAGCCAGCAGCTCTGCAGTCACACCGTGTTCCTTCTCCGTGCAGGGGAGAAACTGTCACTGCGCTCTAATTAGCCAATTAGGTCCCTAATTAGCTGATGTAATTACTCCGAGGAAGTGATTTCATTTAAGAAAAACCTTATTCCCGAAAGCAGACGGAGCCAGCCTGGCACCAGCAGGAATGGCCGGTGGTGGCTGTCACCGGGGTGGGAACAGGACGGGCACGGGGACAGGATGGCATGGGGATGGTGGACAAAGGGGACAGGACAGCGATGGGGGACAGGACCGTGTGGGGATGGTGACCAAGGGGGACAGGACGGGCATGGGGACAGGATACTGTGGGGATGGTGGACAAAGGGGATGGGACAGCAATGGGGGACAGGACGGTGTGTGGATGGTGACCAAGGGGGACAGGATGGTGTGGGGACAGGACAGGACAGGATGATGTGGGGCCGGGGTGCCCCAGCTGCCTGCAGGGCCTGCAGAAGTGGCTCAGGGTGCAGGGAACAACCCGGGGAACAAACCCAGCATCATCGCCGCCATCCCCCAGCCCGAGCAGAGTCAGAACCCACAAAGCGCTTCCCACCAACAATTTGTTCTCTCACAAGAGATCAGATAAGCTAATCAGCGCGGCTCCATCTGTCGAAAGGATGGGGGGGGGGAATAATACTGCTTATTTACATTTTTTCCTTTTCTTGATGTAACTTCTAGATCTAATCAGCACCAAGCTGCGCTTTAATTGGAATTATGGAGCAGACGTGCATTTCTCTACAGCTCGTTTGTCTCCTCAGCACAAAAAAATCGTCAGTCCAGTGGACAAGGAGGCTCTCAGCATCCTCCCACCCGGCCTGGGACAGGTCTGATGGGAGCTGAGGGACAGCCCAGTCCCCGCCCGGCTCCTTGGCGGAGCTGGAGGATGGACGGGAGATGCTGCAGGGGACTCGGTCAGTCGGACAAGCCCTGCGAGTCAAAGGCCCTCCCCGAACGGGAAGAGCTATTTCGGTGTGACGGCGCGAACAGCTCGGCTCTGCTCTCCCGAATGAGAGCCGACAAGCACAAGATCTTCCCCAGCCCTGCAGCAGCCCGAGCTGTAAAAGTCGCTGCAGATATGGTGACCTTTTCAGAAGGCAGAGATCGGGGAGGTTTAAATAGCGCACCGCGGCGACTCGCAGGCACAGCCGCTGCCGCCGCAGCCCGAACGCGACAATTTCCAGGTCAGCAGAGCCGGAGCCGCTCCGTGACCCCGCGGGCACACGGCGCTGGCGGTGCTGCCGCCGGGAGCGCCCCCGGAGCGGCCCCGCTCGGGATTGTCACTGTCACCCCGATGGGAGCGGCCCCGGAGTGGCCCCGCTCGGGATTGTCACTGTCACCCCGATGGGAGCGGCCCCGGAGCGGCCCCGCTCGGGATTGTCACTGTCACCCCGATCGGAGCGCCCCCGGAGCGGCCCCGCTCGGGATTGTCACTGTCACCCCGATCGGAGCGCCCCCGGAGCGGCCCCGCTCGGGATTGTCACTGTCACCCCGATGGACCCCCCTGGGAGCGCCCCCGGAGCAGCCCCGCTCGGGATTGTCACTGTCACCCCGATGGGCCCCGCTCGGGATTGTCACTGTCACCCCGATGGGAGCGCCTCCGGAGCGGCCCCGCTCGGGATTGTCACTGTCACCCCGATGGACCCCCCCGGGAGCGCCCCCGGAGCAGCCCCGCTCGGGATTGTCACTGTCACCCCGATGGGAGCGCCTCCGGAGCGGCCCCGCTCGGGATTGTCACTGTCACCCCGATGGGCCCCGCTCCGCATTGTCACTGTCACCCCGATGGGAGCGCCCCCGGAGTGGCCCCGCTCGGGATTGTCACTGTCACCCCGATGGGAGCGCCCCCGGAGTGGCCCCGCTCGGGATTGTCACTGTCACCCCGATGGGAGCGCCTCCGGAGCGGCCCCGCTCGGGATTGTCACTGTCACCCCGATGGGCCCCGCTCGGGATTGTCACTGTCACCCCGATGGGAGCGCCCCCGGAGTGGCCCCGCTCGGGATTGTCACTGTCACCCCGATCGGAGCGCCCCCGGAGCGGCCCCGCTCGGGATTGTCACTGTCACCCCGATGGGAGCGCCTCCGGAGCGGCCCCGCTCGGGATTGTCACTGTCACCCCGATGGGCCCCGCTCGGGATTGTCACTGTCACCCCGATGGGAGCGCCCCCGGAGTGGCCCCGCTCGGGATTGTCACTGTCACCCCGATCGGAGCGCCCCCGGAGCGGCCCCGCTCGGGATTGTCACTGTCACCCCAATGGGCCCCTCTCGGGATTGTCACTGTCACCCCAATGGGCCCCTCTCGGGATTGTCACTGTCACCCCGATGGGCCCCGCTCCGCATTGTCACTGTCACCCCGATGGGCCCCGCTCCGCATTGTCACTGTCACCCCGATGGGCCCCGCTCCGCATTGTCACTGTCACCCCGAGGGGCCCTGCCCGCATCGCCGCCGAAGGGCTTGAGCCGCAAATTAGCAGTCAGGAGCTGTGAAGTGCTCGGATTGAAGCACGGCAATCAGAAAGGGATGGGGACAGGACGAGACACCCCGTCTGCTCCCCGAAGCGCCCCATCAAGGCGGAATTAATGCATGCATGCCAGGCAGGTCATTAGAGGACAGGGATGTTTGCACTCCTCCTTTCCCACAGCCCGGCTGGTGGCTAAGCTGGAAAAATCCCCGAGATGGGCAAACGCCAACACACTAAACTGCAGTTTATGTCACCTAGAGCATTCTGCAAAGTCTCAGTGATCTGCAAATAATTAAAGGAGAAAGCAATCAATCTTGTTGTTCAAAACAGCGATTAGCCCGGGAGAACCCGGCATTGTAATTCCATCGGCACCCGGGGGGAAGATGCCGCATGCATAATGAGAGCTGCGAGTCCTCACAAGTTCAAGGACCACGGGGTGTTCTCCGCTTGCGATGGGAATTTCCTGCGCGTCTCCGAGGCTGTGTCACGCCGTGTTTCACAAGCCCTGTGCTGGAGGAGCAGAGGAACAGCTCTGCGGCTCGTCAGGCGCTGCTGCCCGGGGCAGAGAGCACTTGTCCCCGGCTCTTGCCAGGACAGGATCCAGGTGGGAAGAGAGGAGAGCCAGGGCCTCCAGCCAGGCCACTGCTGAGGTGTCCCCATGTGGGGGACAGAGGCCAGGAGGCTGCACCTGGGCAGCCCTGCCCCTTCCCAGAGAATCATTCACCTTGGAAACCTCTCTAAAATCAAGTCCAGCTGTTCCCCCAGCACTGCCAAGGCCACCGCTAATCCACGTCCCCAAGTGCCACATCCACAGGGCAGTTAAATCCCCCCGGGCAGCCTGTTCCAGTGTTCCTTCCTTCCAGTGAGGGAATTTTTCCTGAACTTCCCCTGGCACCGCTGGCAGAGCACTCTCCCTGAGGGCTCACAGTGACCACAGCCACCAAAGCCACGTCCTGCCCTTGTCCCCACGCGTGGCCAAAGCAAAGCTCGTGCAGGAGCACAGAACCCCAAAATGATGAGCCCCTCTCCCTGAGCCAAGCTCCATCCAGCCCCATCCGCCCTCCAGCACGGCCTGAGCCCAGCGGAGCCCGGCAGGAGCAGAGCTCTGGGGAGAGTGAAGAGAGAGCAAAGCCCTCCCCGAGCAGCACAGGGCTGGGCAGCACTTCCACCCACCTTCTGCGGTGTTTGGAGCCGGGCTGTGTGTGTGGCTGAGCAGCCCTGGAGCCGGGAGGGATCCCCGGAGCTGTGCTCTGGCCCAGGGGGGCTGTGCTCCGGCGTTCCCGCGGTTTCGCAGCTCCCATCCCTCCTCACCGCAAGGCGAAGAGGAAATTGCAATTATTTGTTGATGGTTTTTCGGAGCCCTCATCCAGACACGCTGCTCGGGCAGCTCCCCGAGCCCATCGCTTCCCCAGCGCCGCCACAGGAGCTCCTTGTCTGTGCTTCCCCACGTACCTGCTTCTCGCCGAGCTCCTCCGCCAAGCCAATTCCCAGGGCGGCTGTGGGAAGCCTCAGCTTGGAAAAAAGTAATATTTCACTGCCTAAAAGGGAGAAAGGCAGAAAACTTTTCCCTCAGCAATCCCCTCCACATTCCAGAGCCGCTGTGGCCATGAGGAGACACCGGCCTGGAGCAAGGAGGTTGTCCCTGCCGAGATGAAGCTTTCTGTGCTCAGAACCGGACTCCATGGAAGTCAGAGGGAATTTCCACCAGCTTTTCCCGTGCAGAGACCCAAGTTCCCGTGTCCCCAGCACCCCAGCGTGCTGCCCCAGGAGCAGGGCATTGGATGGAGCACGTGGATAATTGCAGTGAACTTGATCCAGTCTGGTCTTTGTGTCCCTGTGGGGACTTTCCTCACGGAACTGCAGCATTTGCTGCTGCTGGACTGTCCCTGCCCGGGCAGGAAATGGAGTCAGAGAGTGGTTAGGGTTGGAAAATACCTCTCAGATCATGCAGTCCAGCCATAAATACGGCCCAAGCGCAGGCAGAGCTGTCTTTGGCACAAGGGTCTCCCCACGATGGGCTCCCTCCTTCTGCTGCATGAGGACCACAAAGCCATGAGCTCCAGACCCAGGACAGATTTTACTCCTGAGCATCAAGACCCAGACCAAGTACAGGTTTTGATGGGCTGATGCTCAGCTCCACCTGGCCTCTGGAAGGACCTGCAGGCTGCTTCCAGCCAGCCCTGGAGGTGACACAAAGAGGAGATGGGAGAAGCTCCCCATTTAGCAAAGCCAGAACATGAGTCTGGGCTGGAGCCCTGAGCCCATCCCCTGCACAGAGCTGCTCACACAGAGCCAGAGCCAGCGCAGGGAACGGCTCTGGGGCAGCAGAGCTCCCACAGTGCAGATCCGAGTCAGCTCCAGCCCAGCACGAGCTCAGGGCTGAGCTCAGAACTGCTCAGCCATCGCAGAGCTCTCAGCACCTCTACCCCACAGACCCTCTGGCTTCAGGAGGAATTCCTCCATGGAAAAGGAGCTCAGGCCTTGGCAGGGCTGCCCAGAGAGGTTTGGAGTGTCCATCCCTGCAGGTGTCCAAGGAGTTCCTGGAGGTGGCGCTCAGTGCTCTGGGCTGGGGACAGAGTGGGGATTGGGCACAGCTTGGACTCGATGGTCTGGGAGGGCTTTTCCAATCGGGACGAGCCTGGGATCCTGTCACAGTCCCAAGGTCTGGCTGCAGAGGGACACCGCTGGCTCTGGGGAACATCCCTCACCTCTGCCCAGCTCCAGGCACTGCTCCTGGGCAGGGCAGGGCGGGAGGACCTGGAGGGATCTGCAGGAGAACCAGGAGGGATCTGCAGGAGAACCTGGAGGGATCTGCAGGAGAACCTGGAGGGATCTGCAGGAGAACCTGGAGGGATCTGCAGGAGGACCTGGAGGGATCTGCAGGAGAACCTGGAGGGATCTGCAGGAGAACCTGGAGGGATTTGCATCTGCGGCTGAAACCTGTGGGAGCGGCGCTGGAATTCCGCGGGAGGCGATGAGAGGGGCCGTCCCAGCGAGGGAGGCTCGGCTGCAATTAGGAAGCCAATTTGGGTAATGTTTTGATTGGGAGGGGTTTACATGCCGGTGGTCTCCGGAGGCAGAGCTCCTGCCTGGGAGGGTTTGCCTCTCAGCCCATCCCTTTGTGTGATACTCAGCCTAAGCTGCATCTGAAAGAATCAGCCTCGCTTATTATCAAAGCCGCAAACCATCTGGTTCCACTTTGCTGGGGAAAGGCAATGAGTGGAAATCTGGTTTCACTTGGGTTTTCCTTCCCTGGGTTATGGTTTGCTCCATGTTTAATGTTGTTACTGCAATTCGATAGCTGGGCAGTGGGTGGCCCGGTTCCCCCATTTGAAACTAATTTACAGCTTTGTCTGGCAAAACTGTTGCTTCCAATCAATTAGCGCTGACACCGAAATTAAACCATCCTGGGGTCTTGACACATAAGGAAGCAGGTCCTCGTTTTTTGGAAGAAATTTGCTCTTCAGAGGGGAATCTGGTGGCTCACCCTTCCCCCGTGCCAAGCTGGATTTTTATTTTTGAAGATCCAAGACTGTGTTTCTTTTCAGGAGGTTTAATAGGGAAGGCTGAGATCCCTCGTGGATGCTATTTTTGTTTTACAGCCGTGACCTTGTTAAGGAGATGGACAAACAAGCCAGAAATGGAACATTAATAAATAAAGCCTGAATCCATCAAAACATCCACAGCCGCCTCCATCAGCCCTGCACAAACACTCGGAGTGTTCCCCAGCACCCTGCCCTCCTTTCCTCCGGCCAGGCCGGAGCTTCTCCTTCCCATCACAGCCCCACATTCCAGGCTCTTTCCAGAGGCTGCAGTCCCCGGGAGCTGGGGATGGCACCCCGGGCTCACCCCCGGAGCCCCCCGGTTTATTTCCCTCCTCCTCTTGTCCCCAGAGCCCCCCATGAGCAGAGGGTGGGGACGCCCCACGCCAGCTCTGCTGAGCCACGGCCACAGCGTGGCCAAAGCCCACCCAGGCGAGGCTGAGCTCGCCCCACAGGCAGCAATCCCAGCTCGGAGAGGTTTGGCTGCGAACTCTGGGATTTCAGAGTCCCTGGAGGACAAACAATGCCCTGAGACAGAGGCACAGCTCCCCAGGGTGCCTGGGAGCGGCAGGATTTGGGCTCAGAGCTGGGAAGGAGCAGAGCTCACTCACTGTGGCGATGCCACCCTCAGCCACGGGTCCGGTGTCCCCTTCGGGTGGGGACAGACTGAGGATCCCCAGCGGGCAGAGATCCAGGGCAGGACTCCAGAGCTCACACAGGGCCCAGTGCTGGGTCCAGGAGCCAAACAAGAGTGGGCACCCACCTGGAAATTTGGGAATTCCTTGCTTTGCCCTCTGCTCCCTTGGCAGGGGGTGCGGGGTCCCACAGGTGGCAGGGGACAGGTGACCCTGTGCAGGCTCCCTCTGTCCCATCCCTGCTGTGAGCTCCTGCACGGGGCCAGGGGGACAATGTCAACCCAGGGACAAAGACAAGGCTCCTGCTGGAACCGCAGGAGCTCCGGGGGAGCAGCACCACCACGGAAGCACGGCGTGGGCTCATGGATTGCAGGATTGCAGGGCTGCTCGCCGCTGGCAGGGGCACCAAACCCATCTGCTGCAGCCCTGTCCAGGGAAACTCAGCCCCAGGCGCTTTGCTGAGCCCCGGCCTCGCCTCCAGCCCTTGGCTCCCCATCCCTCATCCTTCCCCAGGGCACAGGAGCCCGAGCCCTGCTGCTCTGGGACACGGCACCGACACCTCCTGCCAGAGCTCAGCCAAAATCTGCCCTTCCAACCCTCCCTGAGCACGGGGACCCTCAGCAGAGCCCAGCAGCGTGGGCTGTTTAGAACGAGCAAGCACAACAGAAAAAATGGAACCTCTCTCCCAACAGGAAGACAAATATTTTTTAAAGCCTTGAAGTTTTTACAGCTGGTGAGAGGCAGCACCGGGAGGGCTGGAGGGCAGCCCTGGCCAGCAAATTCCAGCCAAAGTAGGAGCATGGGAGAATACCAAACCAGACAGGAAGAAAGAGATGAAGAAGAAGAAAGGAGATGAAGCAGCTGAGATAAAAACGAGATTGTTGACAGGCTGGTGCCCACGGAGCAGGGCACCAGGGCCCCGTGTCTGAAGATGCACCAGCCAGAGCTGGGAAAATTCCCTGGCTTTGAAGACCAGGTCTTCCTGGAGACAAACAGCTCTAATCCACACTCCTGAGTAATTCTCTCTTTGGCAGCACATCATACCAGCATCGATTTAAACCTCAGGGCAGCTGCACTGGCTTTAATCTGGGTTTTATTTTTGTAAACTCCAGTTTCAAGAAGCTGCTCACAGAGCGGAGCGGGGCAGGGTGGCAGGAGCAGAGCCAGAATCACTCAGGGCTGCGGTGGAAACACTTGAGCTTCTTCTAGAACAGGCACCAAATGTGCAAAGCTTTGATCCTAAAAAGGTAACAGCCCCGTCAGGGGGAAAAGGGGTCAACCTGTTCCGCTTGTGCCGGGGCAGCTCCCCGTGCTGCCCAGCTGCTCCCGAGGAGGCAGGGCAGGCCCAGGTGGGCTCCCAGCACCAGCCCAGCCACATGTGCTCATTACTCTCCTCTGTAAAGTTCTCACCTCCCCAGAACAGAACCCAGACTGGGAAAGGCAAATGTCATCGCTGCGAGCTGCCCCACACGGGAGCCAGCTGGACATGAATCCCATCCACGGCTGCTGCAGAGCCCAGAGAGCCAACCCTGCCTCCCGCAGCCCCTCCCCGGGGCAGCATCGCCAGCCTGGGGCTCGTGGGGCACCCAGGGACCCCCGGGGGCTGCGTGGGCCCAGGCAGGACCAGTTCACCCAGTGCTCCCAGCTCCTGCGAGGCACTGCTCCTGGAGCTCCGTGGGGAGAGCTCCTGCTCCCGGGAACACAGCAGAGGCTTCACCTCTTCCAGAAGAGAATGATACAGCCCAACAATCCCAATTAAAAATCCCAGTTAGCGCCTCCCTGGGCGGCTGTGCCCGGCTGGGCAGGTGCACTGTCCCAGAGGGAGCACAGCCCTCGCTCCTCGCTGGCAGCAGCAGGGACAGGGATTGCTGTCATCAGAACCTGTGGCTGATCCCCATCGTGAGCAGCTCCGAGTGCTTGTAACAGGCGAACAAACAGCCAGGGTGACACCTCTGCAAATGAAGAGATCAGCGCTCGGCCCTGGGTGGCTGTGAGCCACGGCAGAGCCAGCGCTGCTCTCCCGACAGCCGAGCTTTCTGCAGGAGGGGATAATCCTGCAGCCTGCCTGGCTCTCCTGACGGATTCTGAGCCCGTGTGGAGCGCTGAGGCTGAGCGATTAATGGAAGTGTCTCCAAGGATATTCCGAACCGGGGGAGATGCTCAGGGAGCCACCAAAGCACAGAATCACTGAAGGTTCGGGGTGGAAGGGATGGCCCGTGGGGTTCCCTGACCCAGCCTAAGCAGACAGGATGGAGAGGGGATGTGGCACGAAGCCTCTGGAACACTGTCGGGATGGATTTGCTCCCCATTTCCCCGTGCTCCCCGGAGCAGCAGCTCCGCGGCGCCGAGCTCTTGTCGCCGTCTCTGGCACCATCTGCAGGTGGCAGCGCCCTCGGCAGCGCCGCTCCCTCCCGGAGGAAGGATGCACCGAGGATGGATGTGCGGGAAGCACAAGGACCTTCCCAGCCCAGCCAGACCCGGGAATGGTCCCTGCGATCAGCTGCGAGTGCCCCCAGGGCCCGTCCAGGGAGCGCGGAACCGAACCACATCCCTGGAGAGGGCAGAGAGTGCTTGGGGTGTCTGCAGAGAGCTCTCCCCCGGGCTGAGACAGCCCCAATTCCCATCACAGGTCGTGATCCCCAGTTCCCATCACAGCCCCTGTGCTCCCCAATTCACATCCCAGCCTTGCTCCCCAATTCCCACCCCAGCCCTGCTCCCCAATTGCTGTTACAGCCCCAATTCCCCAATTCCCATCCCAGCCCTGCTCCCCAGTTCCCATCCCAGCCCTGCTCCCCAATTCCCACCACTGCCCCAATTCCCCAATTCCCATCCCAGCCCTGCTCCCCAGTTCCCATCCCAGTCCTGCTCCCCAGTTCTCCCTCGTGTCTCTCCCCCTGGGGAGCCACAGCCGTGCGTTTCTGGGGAGCACACGGGGAGCCACCCGGAGCTGGGAGGGATCTGGGGAACAACCCCAACCTGCCTGCAGCCCGGCTGGGATCTCCCTCCCAGCCTCCTAGCAGAAACCCTTGGTGAGAGGAGCAGGACAGCCCCCGCAGCTCCTTCAGAGGAGGGAAATAAGCGTTTGGGAGCTCCTGAGCTGCAGGGGAGGTGCAGGAGCCCCCCTCCACACTCTCCTGGGCCCGTGCCCAGCTCCCAGCAGGGCTCAGCAGGAATGGGCACAGCCCAAGGCCTGCCCAGGACAGCCTTCCTGAGTCAGGGCTGGGAGAGCTCCCACGAGGATCCGTCAGCACCACGGGGGAAGGACGCACCAGCTGACAGAGCCTCAATTCCCAAATCCAGCCCAGGGTGGGCTTTCCCCCTCCCAGTGCCACTCGATTCTCATGTCCGAACTGCAGGTGACCAGGCCAAGGAGAAGGAAGGAAGGAGGGAAATATTTCAGGGGAACATGTCCACTCCAGCCATCCCTGGGAGCTCCAGCTGCACATGCTGTGGCTGAGGCTCCTGGCAGCACTCGGACCTGAGCCCACCCTGCACTCCTGCTGTCCCCAGCCCAGCCCACCTTCCCCAGCCTGACAGGTTCACCTGCTCCGGGCCAGGGGCAGGGCTCAGCCTCTCCCAGGAGGAAGGGCTGAGTTTCCCCTGGCAGCTGGAAGCAGGTGGGCAGCACCTTCCCCTCGCTCTGGCCTTGCCCATCACAGCCCCTGCTGACAGCGCTGCCAGCAGGGATCAGGTCTTGCCTGGAGCTCAGGGAGTTTATTCCTCTCTCTGGGAGAAGGAAACAGCTGGGAGAGCTGTGGGGAAGGAGCTGTGGTGAGAAGGAGCTGCAGCAGGGGGCTGGGGGCTCAGGAGTTCGGGAGCCCTGCAGAGCTGGGGGGGCTCGGGAGGAGGTGCTGGGGTGGCCCCAGGCCCGCGGCTCCCAGCCCACCTTGGGGGGCAGCCCGAGGATTCCCAGCTCCAGGCAGCGCTCCAAGCCCACGGGGGAAGGCAGGTCGCTCTCAGCCCCCGGAGGCAGGTCCAGCTCCCGTTCCACGCCCCGGGTGGGAGTGGGGAATTCTTGCCCTCGCTCGCTGGCACCGGGGCTGGCTGCTCTCCCAGCTCCGTGGCAGCCAGCCGGCACCTCCCAGCAGGAAAAACAAACAAGCAGGGAGGCTGCTGAGGAGCTCCTGGCTCCGGATTTATCGCGGAATGTGCTGGAGATGGAGCGGCCCTCGTTCTGCTGCTCTGAACACCTGGAAGAGGTTCCGCAGGTGCCCACGCGGCAGAGCTCAGCACCGAGGAAATTCCGTGCCTGAGACCCACACTGAGCCATCCTGCCCATCCAGAGTCTCCAGCACACATCCATTAACGCCGTAATTATCCCTAGCAGCGCTGATCTGCGTACCTCAGACAGAACAGACGGAACCCAAGCAAGGAAATGGAAAAAGCCTTCATTCCACAGACTTTATCACCGAAGAGATTCCAAACACAGCATTCCCAGCACGATGAGAGATGCCGCAGGATTGGCATGTTTCCTTCCTGAAGCCTTTGCAAAATATCCTTTTTCTTTTTTTTTTTTTTTTCCCTGCAACAAAATCAAAGCCAGACTCAGCCTCAAATGATTAAAGGTTAACTAAGACTTCAAACAATCTCACGCGATGGGTCGTTCTCCCAAGAATGATGGGACATAAACTGGGCTGGGGTTTAATATCTGCCTTTAATTAGGGCCTTGTCAGAGGGCGATGAGCAGGAAAAGGCAGGCTCTGGTGCAGATGGGAGATTTGCTCTGGAAATTCTTTGGAAAGAAAAATATTGCTGCACCTGTTCAGGGCAAACTCCTGCCCCGGGGAAAGTGTCCCGAGTTCGGGGTGAAATGGAATTGGAGTTGTTTTAAAACAAGATTCCACTGAAATACACTGCGGTTTTGTTCTCTGGAAAACAAGGTGCGCTGGCTCGGGATGTGAGGAGGCAAACACAGCCCAGGCTGGAGGGAGCTTCAGGAATTGGTCACGTTCCCGAGGCTGCCAGAGCTCCAGGAGCTCTCGGGGATGAGCAGGGTGGGATTTTGGGGTGTCTGTGCAGGGCCAGGGGTTGGAATCAATGATCCCTGGGGGTCCCTTCCAGCTCAGGGCATTCCATGGCTCCCCGAGGTCGATTCTCCTCGAGGAATTACCTCTGGAAAGCAGGAGCAGAGGAACACAAACCCTGCACTGGGGAGCAGCAGCTGCTTCCAGGCACCTCCTCCCGCTCCTCCCCAGCCCTCACTGCTGCCCAGTCCCAGCAGCATTTTAATTAAAAGAGGTGGCTCCGTGCACCTTTTTCCTATTGATCTGCAGTCAACAAGAGCCCATAAACCAAGAAATTAAAGCCATAATTTACAGCCCTTGGCCGGGCTGCCTGCGAGCTCTGGTTCCCACATTGTACACGATGGTTTCCTGCCTCTGCCAGGACATAAACTTGATACAACAGCTCCAAAAAGAAAAAACCTACCCCTAACCCCCCCAGCCTTCCACGGCTTCCTCCAGGAACCAGCTCCGAGGATGGTTTTCAGCTCCCTGTGTCTGATCTGCGGCCAAGCCGTGGTTCCAATCAGCGCCGAGGGCTGGAGATGAAAGGCCAGGCCCTGGTTCTCCGTGGCCCGAGCCAGGTGTGCAGCTGGCACAGGAGCCTCCCGGGGCACCGCTCCAGCGCAGGCATGTTAAAGTAATAAAAACAAAATGAGGAACATGTGGCTAAAAACAGCCACTCGTTTCACTGATTTCTATAAATGAGTTTTCCCAGGGCAGAGTTTGGGGTTTCTTTAACACAAGCGTGACAGGGATTCCAGCGCTGCGGAGCAGCTCTCCTCCAACAGCCTCCTATTTACAGTGGTGAGGCCTCAAAGAGCTGACTTAAACCTTCAAATGACAACAATTCCTCCGGGGCAAGATGCCAGAGTTGAGCAAACAATTTGTACGGAATGTTAAGTGCAGGGGGAAGCCACGGAGCTTGTAATGAAGCCGTGGTGGTGTTTCCAATCAGGACTGAGCCCGGCACGGCAGAGCTGCCGAGGGATCCGACAAACCACGGCCGGGGGGAGGCAGGGCTGGGGGAAAGCTCCTTTTCTGTGGCTTGTTGAACAGCGTGACGTGGTTGCTGCCTGGTGGAGCTGGCAGAGAGCGCAGAACCAGCTGCTGCTCCGCACGTTCCGGGGCAGATTCCAGAATCCAGGTGTTTTGGTGACTGAAAAAAGATTTTTTTAAAATAAAATCACTTTCATGCCCTTTTAAGCCGCTTGGTTGCATTCCATGTGCACAAGTGACAGAGTGAGGGAATGGCCTCGAGCTGAGGGAGAGGAGGGAGAGGTTGGACATCAGGAAGGCACAGAGAGAAGGTGCCCCAAGCCCTGTCCAGCCTGGCCTTGGGCACTGCCAGGGATCCAGGGGCAGCCACAGCTTCTCTGGGAACCTGTGCCAGGGCCTGCCACCCTCACAGGGAGGAATTCCTTCCCAATATCCCATCCAGCCCTGCCCTCTGGCAGTGGAAGCCATTCCCGTGTCCTGGCACTCACTGCTCCACGCTTTGCCCCTGGAGGCATCCAACCCACACAGGTAGAGTTACACCTTCTTGGAGCCCAAGGAGAATCCCTGAGCAGCGTTGTTCAGCTCTCCTGGGCATCCCGAGCTCAGCGGGAACAGCCCAGCCATTGCTGGGGAGGGTTTGGGGGCAGAGGCAGCAGCAGGTGCTCCCTGCCCTGCCCTGCCCTGCCCTGTGCAGCTCCTGCAGCACCGCAGAGCAGCTCTGGCTCTCGGGGAAGGCAGCAGGGCCAGCTGGAGCCCCAGGCAGACAGCAGCTCGGGCAGAGCCTGCAGCAGGAGCTGCGGAGGACACGGCAATGAAACACATCTGAAAGCACCGGGGAAGTGCAGCTCCAGAGGCAGATCCGAGGGGCTGTGGGATGAGCCAGACGCCTTCTGCCCCCACAGAACAGCAGCTTTGCCAGGCCAGGTCTAGCCCACTCTAGCTTTTATCTTTCCTGGAAAACCAGAGACCTTTCCTGCCCTCCTGGGCCCCTCCTGGTCCCAGAAAGGATCTGGAGACAGAGGACACCTGAATACCCCAAACCTGCACAGAAATATCACCTCAAAGGGCTGAGAGCAGAAACCAAACCAGTTTGGGACACGACAGAGAAGGACAAGACTGGAGCGCCTTTTTCGAAGTTTTCCTCACCTTTCCACTCGGATGGAGGTGTCTGATCCAGGATGGAAGTGCTGCAAGCAGAGCCCCGAAGTGCTGACCAGCCAAAGTCCCCGAGCCAGAACAAACCCATTCCCAAGCGTTGGCACAGCACCTCTGCCCTGGCAGGCACCACGCCAGGCCAGTGACCTCTGTCCTCACCTCTGTCCTCACCCTGCCCCAGCCAGGCAGGGACACCTCTGTCCCCACGGGCACTGCCCCTGGAGCTGCTCCCACAAAGGCACCAAGGGGATCCCGCTGGAGGCAGAGGGATTTGAGCCCAGGTGATCCCACGGCACACAGGAACCTTGTCAGTGATCCCAAACCCAGCCCCAGAAACAGCTGGAACAGAGCCTCTAAACAGCTGGGACAGAGCCCCAGAAACAGCTGGAATAGAGCACCAGAAACAGCTGGGACAGAGCCCCCAAACAGCTGGGACAGAGCCCCAGAAACAGCTGGGACAGAGCTCCAGAAACAGCTGGGACAGAGCCCCAGAAACAGCTGGGACAGAGCCCCCAAACTCTTGGGACAGAGCCCCAGAAACAGCTGGGACAGAGCCCCCAAACAGCTGGAACAGAGCCTCAGAAACAGCTGGGACAGAGCCCCCAAACTCTTGGGACAGAGCCCCAGAAACAGCTGGAATAGAGCCTCAGAAACAGCTGGGACAGAGCCCCCAAACTCTTGGGACAGAGCCCAGAAACAGCTGGGACAGAGCCCCAGAAACAGCTGGAACAGAGCCCCCAAACTCTTGGGACAGAGCCCCCAAACAGCTGGGACAGAGCTCCAGAAACAGCTGGGACAGAGCCCCCAAACTCTTGGGACAGAGCCCCAGAAACAGCTGGGACAGAGCCCCCAAACAGCTGGAACAGAGCCTCAGAAACAGCTGGGACAGAGCCCCCAAACTCTTGGGACAGAGCCCCAGAAACAGCTGGAATAGAGCCCCAGAGACAGCTGGGACAGAGCCCCCAAACTCTTGGGACAGAGCCCCCAAACAGCTGGAACAGAGCCCCAGAAACAGCTGGGACAGAGCCCCAAAACAGCTGGGACAGAGCCCCCAAACAGCTGGAACAGAGCCCCAGAAACAGCTGGAAGACAGCCCCCAAAACAGCTGGAACACAACCCACGGTGTGTCCCCTGGCTGGGAGCTCTGCCTGGTCCCAGGTGGCAGGAGCAGGACAAGGCACACCAGGACAAGCAGGAAGAGTTGTTCAGCCTGGAAAAGGCTCCAGGGAGACCTGAGAGTGTCCAAGGCCAGGTTGGACAGGGATTGGAGCAGGGGACAACTGCCCTAAGTCTGTCCCAAAGAGCCTTTTCCGTGCTTGCTCTGAGCCAGGGACACAGTCCCACTCCGGCTGCTGCCAGAGCTCAGATTTGGGGGCACCAGAGCATTTTCTGAGGGAGTATTTTAAATTTTGGAATGTTCCCCCCCGGGCAGCCGCAGGGATTGAGCACAGACTCTCCCAAGCAGCCCCTCAGTCCTGGGTGAGGTTTATTCAGCTGACCTTAAAAAGAACCTCAAAAACCAACAACTCAATTAGAATAGGTAAAAATACCCTCAGAAATCCCCAGCAGTCAGTCAGGGTCGGTGTTTTCAAAGGCACAGCAGCACTTCAGGAACAGATTGCTTTATTTGTTCCATGTAATTTACTTCCCAATGTGTCCCTGGATTCCCCATCCATTGCGCTGGTGATACTGCAAAGGTGACCGGGGAAGGTTTTGTTCTTTGCCCATCTCCCACCCAATGCTGCCCCGTGGCAGAGGGACCCCGGGGGGAGCAGCGGTGTGTCCTTGTCCCCAGCAGCCCTCGGGCTGTGGATTCCCCTCTGGATGCACCCCAGGGACTCTCCAGAGCCTCTCCCTGCATCATCGCCCTCAGCTCTGTTTATACCCTCAGTCAGGAGAGGAGAAAGGAAAAGCAGACTGCCAGGATTCTTCAAAGCTGTCCAAATTATTGTATTTTTGTACCCTTCCCTCTCCTCCAGACGAGGCTGAAAGCCCAGGAGGATCGTGCCAGCCTTTCCTCAGGGCCTGCTCTCCCTCCCCACACCCTTCCCAAGGCTCTGCCAAGGAACTCCCTCATCCCAGCCTCAGCGCCCACTCATTTCTCTCCTTTTTTACCTTTTAGCAGGAGTGGGATGTGAGAGACGTCACAGCCTGGGGCTGCAGGAGACACCACGAGCAGGGCTGGGATTTCTGCAGGATTTCTTGTCGGGACCACGCAGGAACACCGAGGGTCCCGTGCTTCCCAGGGCACACTCCCACGCCGTGGCTGTGTGGAGGATTCAGCACAGCACCTCCGAAAACCTCCAACAGCTCGAAGGTGTCAGCTTGACAAGCTGAGATCCACACAGAGCTGCCTTTTATCCTAATTTTCGGGACTGCGACAGCTCCAGGGAGCTGCAGCTCAGAGCAGCTGCACACAGCCCAGCACAGGAGATGGGGTCATTCCCTCCAGGCAAGGAAAATGTGGATATCAGCCCCGGGAAATCCACAGTCCATGCTGGAGCTCCTGGCTCCTCCCAAATCGGCTGCTGAAGGCCTTGCAGGATCACCTGCACTGTGAATCTGCAGTCAAACCCTTCCCTGCAATCCCCACCAGAGCCTCCAGTCCATTTCTGCCCCAGCACCCAGAGGTGCACCCGGCCTGGGCTGGAGCCATTGCCAGCACCAGCAGGAGGAATCACTCCTGAATGGACAAACTCTGTCCCCTCCTCTGAGCAGGATCTGCGATTCTGGAGCACTTTGCCCTTGGAAGTTTGTCCATTGGGACAGAAGTCAAAACCTCCCAAAGCCAAAGCTCCAGCAAGTTGTACAGTGAGACAAGAGCAACCACAAGAGCGTCTGAACTCAAACTAATTCTTATCCCACTCCTGATCCTCCTCAGACAGATCCCATTTCCCTCTGAAATTCCTCATTACCTTATAAAACTGTAACTTGATGCCCTGCTGAGAATTTTTAAATCTTCTCCACTGTGTTCTTAAAGTATATAAGCAAAATCCCCAACACTTAATGAAGTGTAAAACTAATTATTATGAAATAAAACTAGCTGTTCACTGAGTGGAAAACCAGCCCATTTTCATGTCCTATTTTCCTTTGCAATGTATTCCCTCCCCTGCTCCGCAAATGTAAAAATAAATATCCCTCCCAGCGTCGCGCTGCCTCGGAGGCTGGAGCCCACCAATGAAAACCGGCACAATTTAATGGCCCTTAAATGCTCAGCATCTTTTTCCTTTCCTGTAAAATCCATCTGACCTAATGGCTGTGACAATTACGTGTATGGCTTTCCTATTAAAAGGTAATTTTCTGAGTTGGCAGAGCAACACAGGCACGAGATGACAAAAGCAGTAAACTCCAACTTCCCAGCATTCCGAGCCATTTCCAAGTCGGCTCCTCAAGACAAAAAGGCAGAATTCCCTTCCCGAAGAGCAGAGCTGTTACACAACAGAGCCCGGTGCCAGCAGCCAGCTCCAGGCTCCATTACCTCGTTAATGCGGCGCTGCTGCTCCCGGGCTGAAGCTCTCAGGTTGCATTTGACTTTCCGCTGACCTCCCATTTCCTCCTCTCACTGCGGCCATGGATTGGGAACCTTCCCGGGGAGGGCTCAGCTCCCGGGGGCTCATCCCTGCCATGGGAATGGCACTGACACAGCCACACCTTCACCTCCACGGACCCAAACCCCTGGATTTGTGTCCAGCATTCCCAAGGGATTTGTTCATCCCGTGAGCCTGGAGTCACCCCATTTTTCCAGGATGTACACAATCCACACCTAAAGCTCCCAACACCACTGATACTTCTTTGCCTCAAACAGAATTGACCACTACGATACAAAAAAAGAAGAAAACATTTTATTGATGTTGTAAATACGGGAGAGATTTAGAAAAACATACCTAGAGCTCCCTGGATAAGGAAACACAATATCAAAATAGGCCAGTTAGTACAACAAAACAAATCCTCTCCAATAAGCTTCAAGTAATGCAATCATAAAAGAATTTGGCTAAAAAGTAACTCTTTACTCTGAGATGTTTTCTGTAATAGTCCTCTAAGAAACTAAAGGAAAGCAGCAGCAGATCTGTTTAACTACAGACACATATTTAGTAAATATATTAAGGGTATTTCTATATAAAAACTGCCCTGCACATCCATCACTGTCTGGAGCCTCTGCGTGGCCTCTTCAATCCTACAAGACTCTGCCCAAAAAGGGAGAAAAAAGGAGATAAACAGAACTCTACCATAAAAAAGGGGCCCAAGGCCTGGAGGGGCAGCTGGGGGAGCCCAGTCCACACAAAGCAGAGAACTCTGACTTCAGTCCTCATTTTTCAGGAACAGGGAGAGGAAGCTTGGCTCTTCTGCACCAGGATGCCACATTCCCACTTGGTGGTTATCAGCAGAGGCTTTTAACAAGTACACTGAGATCAGCACTCACTGGTGCTCAACTGAAACAGCCCCGTTCGTTATCAGGCTCATTTTTCAATGACTTCCCTTGAACAGTACCAAATTTCATTTCATAAAACTTCCTTGAGGAAACACCACCCTTCAGTTAAAAACAAAGCCTTGTTGCATGGGGAGATTCCAGCAATTAAAAATTCTCCTTTCATTAATCCTCACTATTGGCATCTTCCCCCATAAATGAGATTAAAGCACATCATTTACACCTCAGACTTCCATGAGCCGCTGTCTGAAAATCCAATACCCAATGTGCCTCGTGTGCAGCTCAGTGAGCTGCTCAGTCCCACCCTAATGAAGGCCTAATGAGGAATGAAATGATGCAGCACTGGGATCAAATGCTGCTCCCCAAACCAGGCCACTCCAGGGCCACTGTTCCGAGTCAGCACTAAAGCATTCAGGTAGAAGTCGGGGGAGGGGGGAAGGGAGTTAGTGTTTGGATGGAAAACCTGATTTTTAAGTCTTGTAAAAGCAAAGGCACTAAGTCTTAAGCTTATATATTAAATAAAGGCTGTAACTTGGCCAGCCAAGTTACAAGAGACACCTGAACACCTTCCTTCATGTGTCACAGCACATCCTGCCCAGCCAGCGTGACAAATTAGCCACTTTCTCTTAATCATTAAGGGACATCCGCAGCTACAACACTCAGCTCCTCTGCACGGTTTATTTTTAACTATCCCATGAGAGTTCAAGTTCAAGGATCAACTGGAGTTTCTGGGTATAGGCCCTGCTTTAATAAGTGGTCAATCAGACATTAAAATAATTTAACCTCTATGTCATCATTTTGACAGTTTTAAAAGATGCTCTACACCTTCTATCCATCTCATGAAAAAAGTGTCAGGCCTGAGACACCGTAGCCCTGGTTTAGTGTTTTATGAGAAGAAAATGCGTCCGCTCTGTGAGTTGTTTCACGTTTGGAGGCTGTAATTGCAGCTTTATCACCATAATTAATTTAATGTGAACATAAAGGCCCTGAAGGCTCTCACTCCCACAAGCACAGCACCCATCCACAGCAGCCCTCAGGAGCAGCTCAGCAAACCAGGCCCTGCCTCATGCGGATGATCTGGAGCAGAGCAGCCTGCACATCTTCATCCATGTGGCCCTGGAGGAGCAAACAGCAGTCACAAACACTGGAAATGCCTCTGAGCATCAACCACCCACTCCCAGCATTACGAGATTCTTCAACATCACCCAAAACTCGTGGTGATTTTCACCACTCTGGGACAATCTGAAATACTTGAGGAATCTTGCGGTTTTTTCCTCGTGGACCTCTCTGACACAGAATTTTCCTTTATGAAAACACGATGTGGGAAAAAATGACTGTCCCAAACCATTCCTGCATTCCCTGGCTGCCTGGGCTGAAGCAGAATCAAGAACATGCTCACCCCAGTGAGACTCAGCTATGGTAGGCGTTGGTTTTCTGGTTGGATCAGTCTGTTCTAAATTAAAACTCTCCACATGATACTTGATGCTGGTTTCAGCCTCATTTGAGGTCACAGAACCATGGAATATCCTGAGCTGGGAGGGACCCACAGGATCATCCAGCTCAGCTCCTGGCCCTGCACAGACCCCCAACAATCCCAGCCTGGGCAGCCCTGGCAGCGCTGTCCAAAGGCTCCTGGAGCTCGGGGGCTGTGCCCATTCCCTGGGGAGCCTGGGCAGTGCCCAGCACCCTCTGGGGGAAGAACCTTTCCCTGATCTGCAGCCTGAGCTGCCCTGGCCCAGCTCCAGCCGTTCCTGGGTGCTGTCCCTGTCCCAGAGCAGAGATGGAGCTGCAGTCCCTGCCGAGGTCTCCCCTCAGCTCCTCTACTCCAGGCTGAGCACTGAGAGCCCCGAGCCACCCAGGCAGGAATGTGCCCCAGGAGCCTCTCACACCGAGGAGAGAGAGCAGAATGTGCCGTACCTGGACAGCGCTGAGCAGATGTGTCCGATACACCGACACCACCTCCTGGTGCTGCCGCTTGGCGTCCTAGGAGAGAGCAGGACACGAGGTGAGCTCCTCACATTTCCCATATCTGACCACCAGAGCCCAGCTCCTGGCCCTGCACATTTATTTCATCACCAGCATCAGTTATTTGGTTAAAACCACTCAATTTCAGAACACTTTGCCTTATGAGATTCAACCCTGCAAATACTCTGACAGATGTACTTGTTAATCAGTGCAGGAGTAGGAGAACTCACTTTGCTCAGACACAGCTTTAATTATGAGCTTTACTGAAGTCACAGGGGCCACAAAAGCGTACACAAAATCCCAGCACTGTCTCAGGACGTGTCCCCTGCTCTGTCAGTGCTTCATGATAAACAACACACAAGGGCTTGCAGGCCAAGGAACACAACTCAAAGCCATTAAGAAATTATCACCTCACCCTTTGAAGGTGAGAAAAAATACATGGTTGGGTTTCTGTAAGAAAATACTAAAGCTGAGCTTGCATTCAGAAATGGTCTTGGCAGGACTGTAGCAGAGTATCTCAAACACAAATGCTCCTACTTTGTTTATATCCTTTTTATCTGGAAAAGCTGCCAAGTGTTTCAACTCAAACTGCAGAAGAAAGCAGAAAAAATTACAGAGAAGAAAGAACTCAAGGGGAAAAAAATCCCCTAAAATAATGGATACTGTACTTGTGAAGTGTAAGGCTGCAGCCACAGCCCCTGCTCCAGCGGCACATCCAGATTTCCCTGTTTATACAAGGAATTAAGCAATGCTACTGCACATCAGACAACACCTTGTGTGAGCACTTACAGCCAGCTGCTGCTGGAGTGTTTTCACTTGGCTCTGGAGCAGTTCCACCTGCTGGTTGTGCCTCTTGGAGGGGATCCCAGTGGTGTATGTCAGCTGGGACAGGCCATTGAGAGCCTGCTTCAACCGCTCCACGTCGTTCAGCAGCTCTGTTATCTTGAAAAAAAAAAACACAGAAAACACCATTTAGAGATGTCTCACTGAAATCTATTCTTTGACATTCTTTCAAGTCTGATGAAGCCCAGCAAGCTTTGAAGGGCCTTTGTCCCTGCTGCTAAGAAAGGACTTTATTTTCCTGCCAGGCTGGTTCCTACTGTGCTGCCCGGCACTGGGAGGTGTCAGGCACAGACCCTGCAGGTCAGCAGTGACTGAAAAAAGTGAGGATCTAAAGATATTGCAGGTCTAACTTCCAGGAAGAACAGTGAACCTTTAGAAGGCAAGTGAGAGATGTCCAACGAACACAGCTCCAATGGAAGGAGGAGTCGATAGCCCCAAAAGTCGGAGGCTTTAATACAACTTAAATACTACACAATGTCCAAAACATACAAGGAGTTGGAAAAACTTCGTAAAGTCCAAAACCAGGACTTCATCTGGCTTGGGCCAACCCCGGGTACCTAATGCTCAGCACAAAGTGGTGCTGGAACACCTCAGGAGCTGTATTTGCAGCCCAGTCCTTCAATGCTGAGCACAGAACATCAGCAGCACGAACCCCACACCTCACCTTGTTGTCCTTGGCTTCCACCTGCTTTGCAGACTCCTGGATTCTCTTCTGCAGGTCGATAATGGTTGTCAGTGATTTGTCACACCTTTCCTTCTGGTCCTTGATCTCCTGCTCGATGCTGCAGCTCCGCAGCTGGAGCAGCTCCTTCTCGTCCTTGAGGGACAGCTCGCTCCTCCTGGCCTGCAGAGCCTCCTCGCAGGCCTGCTCGTACTTCTGGCTCATGCTGGACAGGTGCCCAGCCATGCTGCTCACCTGGGCCTCCAGGGCACTCTTCATGGAGCTGTACTCTGCCATGGCCACCACCTCCTGGCTCTGCAGCTCTGCCAAGGCCTGCTGGCTCAGCTGCAGCTCCGCCTGCAGCCTCAGCACCTCCTCGCTCTTCGCGTGGGTCTCTGCCTCCTTCTCCTCCAGGCTGGCTTTGACGGCTGCGATTTGTCCTTCCAGCATTTCCTTCAGCTGGGTGTACTCCCCCAGAGGCACCGAGGACTTCCTCAGATCCGCCAGCTCCTGCTGCAGCTCCCCCACTCGGAGCTTTTCCTTGCCGTAACATTCCTCCTTCCTGCCCAGGGCTTCCTTCAGCTCCTCCACGGTGTGACCCAGAGCCTCCCCCACGGCCTCCATGTGCTGAGCCGGGGGCTGGGGGGCTGTGTCCTTCCCCTCCTGCTGCTCCTGCTGTCCCTCCTGCCCCGTGCACCTCCTGAGCAGAGCCCTGAGCTGCACGTTGAGCTCCTCCATCCTGCTGGCACACAGCCGCTCCAGCTCGTGCGATTTCTCCGCCAGGATGTAGTTCTGCTGCAGGTCATTCTGGATGGACACAACGCCGCTCCTGAGCTTCTCGTTCTCCTCTTTGCACCTCTGCACTTCCTCCTCACTTTCTCTGCACCTCTGCTCGTGTTCCTGCAGCTTTGCCCTTAATTCCTTCACCGTGGCTTCGAAGCTCTGCTCTCTGTCCTGAAAGGAGGCGACCGGGGCATATTTTGACTTGATGCACTCTTGAATTGTGTCCAGTTCCTTCTTCTGGGCTTCAATTTCTGCATGCAACTGTGAGATTTCATCTTGCCCCCTCTTATGCTCAGCCCTAACGGCAGCATTGTTCTCCTGCAGCTCTTGCACGCTTTTATTTAAAGTATTTACTGTTGTTTCATGATCTTTTAAACTTATATACTCAGTTTTTAATTGGTTCTGCAAGAGTTTCACTTTACTTTTCAAAGCTCCATTTTCCTCATTCACCCTCAGGAACTCTTGCTTTATCTCTCCAATTTTCCCCTTCAGATCTGACAGCTCCCCGTTGGTCTTTTCCAGGGTGTTGTTCAGGACGGTTTTAACCTCCTCGTGTGTGGTCGCCAGCACGTACTGATCCCTCAGCGTCTCCCTCAAGCCTGTGTTCTCAGTCACCAGTTTGCCCACTTTTGCTTGTTCATCATCGTATTTCTTCTGAAGCTCAGCAAGCTGCTTTTCGAGCTCAATGCCATTAGATTTTAAAGCTTCCACTTCTTTCTTGTGCTGCTCTGGAGACAGGTACACAGCTTGGAAGTGGCTGATATTCTCACTTAAGTCGTTCTTCTCTGCCAGCAACTTTTCAGCTTCTGCTTTGCTTTCATTGTACTTCTTTGTTAGTTCAAAAAGCTTTTTTGTCAGGTCACCCACAGCCAGATCGTTTGTTTTCTTCAACTCTTCATGAATTTTTAAAGGCACATTCTGGCTTTTAATTTCAGTTTTTAGCATTTGGACTTGCTGCTTCAGCACCTTGTTATCAGCCTGCAATCTTTCAAGTTCCTTCTGCAGAGTCTCATTCTTCTGTGATAGCTCAGAAATTGCCTTCCCCAGTTCCTCCTTCCTTTGCTCAAACCCACTCCTCATTTGCTCGTGCTCTTCTGCCTTCACACGCTGAGCCAGCTGAGCTCTCTGACTCTCAGCTTCCTTCTGTAAAAGCACAACCTCTGCCTGCAGCTTCTCTCGCTCCCCCTCCACCTCTGCTAATTTCCTCGCTTTCTCAGTCACCTCGTTTGACAGCAAACCCTTCATGTTCTCAAACGTCTCTGCGCTCACAGACTGGGCCAATTTGGCTGCTGTCTCTTTGAGCTGCCCTTCCAACTCCGTGACATCCCTGCCCCTTTTATCTCGTTCCATCTCCAACTTCGCAACTTCCTTCTGCAACCTTTTGTTTTCATCCACCAGCCTTCCCTCGTCCCTCTGGAATTCTGCCACCAGCAATTCATTCTGCTTAATCTGGTTCCTCAGTTTCCCCACCTCAGCAGAGGCTCCCTCGTACTTGGTTTTCATCTCTCGGAGCTGCTCCTTGAGCTCCTCCGTCACCTTGGAGCTTCCCGAGGCCACCTCGTTGGTCAGGTGGTCCTTCAGGGCCAGGAAGTGGCTCTGCATTTGCTTCACTTTGCCTTCAGAGTCGAACATTCTCTTCTGCACATCCTTCAGAGCATCCTCAAGCTGTTTGATCTGTCCGTCAGACTCCGCCTTGGTTCTCTCACACTCTGATGCCAAAGCTTTGCACTCCGAGGCCTTCAGGGACAGCTCCCTCTGCAGTTTGCTGATCTCCTCCTTGGCTGCTCCAAAGCAGCTCCGCAGGTTGTCCAGCTCTTTCTTTAAAGTCTCCTTCTCTGAACTGGGTGATTGGGTAGGCAGGGAGAGCTCCAGGGGCCGCAGCATAGACCTGGACTGAAGGGAAATTGGCACAAAAAAGTTCATGTTCACAATTTTGAAAAGTCACATACACGTGTTAATTATTTATTATTTAATATGGGAACTGTCATATAGAGAAGTGCCTAAAATCACAACTTGTACAAGAGATTTTTTTTTTTTTTAATCACCCTAAATTATTCTTGCCCATATTAGAGAACAGCTATTTCAGCTTTTAACAGCAAAAATCTTGAATATAGCTCCACGTTACTGCTTCCCAATCCTGGAATGGTGTGGGTTGGGAGGGATCCTAAAGCCCATCCAGTGCCACCCCTGCCATGGCAGGGACACCTCCCACTGTCCCAGGCTGCTCCAAGCCCTGTCCAGCCTGGCCTTGGGCACTGCCAGGGACCCAGGGGCAGCCACAGCTGCTCTGGGCACCTGTGCCAGGGCCTGCCACCCTCACAGGGAGGAATTCCTTCCCAATATCCCATCTAAATCCAAACCTCGGGGTGCGGGTGTAGTGTATTCATTCCACTGCCCTTGTTCTGCATTCATATTTAATCACTCATCTGCTAGAACAAATTTAATTAATTAAGATATTGCTCCCATTCCTCAAGCATATGAAAATAATTGTATAAGGAATCAGAACAGAGAATGTCATGGTTAACAGATCCTTCTTGCTGAGAAGAGTGAGGAATGCAGTCATTGGGAATTCCAGAAGGGTTTGTGTTGGAAGTGTCACCAAATGGACTCTAAATACCATTTCATTCCACCCCAAGGGTCTGTGAGACCTTGTTTATACCCAAATTGTTGCTTTAAAAGGCTGATAGCTATCAAACAGAATTTTCAGGGAATTATCACATAGCAGGCAGGAAAATTAAATCTTCTGAATATTAACTGGATTTAAATTAGAAAAGTATTACGGAGATGAACCCCCAGTTTACACTGGGACTGTAAAACACATTTAGGAGAGCTCATGACAGACCCAGCAGCTCCCAGCATTTACAGCCCTGTCACAGACAGGACTCTAGAGGGCACCCACAGTTAAAAACAAACACAGAAAAGCAAGAATTCCTCCAAACTGTGTGCTCAGAAGCAATGTTCAATAAACACACACTTATAAGCATGTTTATCTTTCCCAGCACAACTATCTCAGAATTCCTTCCAGTGGTAAAATATTTATTACCTGCGATTCCACTGCAAACGCTTGGCCTTGTTTAAGTAATAAATCTTCTTTTCCTGGATTTTCAAAGCAAACAATGTTTAGGCTCTGATTAAGAACAGTAACACAATCCCAAGAACACTGATTTTCCTGCCCAGCTTTATTCTGGTCGCTGGGGCCGTGCTAGGCTGAAGGCTGGTGTTTAAGTACTTAGTATTAAAACAACTTCTACTTAACTAAGCCCCACAGGAAGCCTGGTCAAGGCCCTCCAAAGGAGGAGGAGAAAAGTGCTTTGCCAGGCTGGTTCTGGTCCTGCAGAAGGGTCACAGCTGGCACCTCGCCCAGCCCCTGTCTGCACATGAGCACAGCAGGAGAAGCATCCCCTGCACTCCACATCCATGGCTGCTCCTGCCAGGCAGCCAAACACTCCAAAAACCATTTCATCTGCCAAGAGCCCTATGTGACACAAGTGCAAGGCAGGTCTGCAGCTGGGCTGGATGCAGGGGACACCGGGGGGATCATTTCTCACTGAAGTGTGAGCTCAGGGCATGTGCTCACAGTCAAACCTGCTCTGCTCCAGCTCTGACCCTGACACAGCTTCTGCCCCCGAGCCCAGCAGGAGCAGAGTTTGGGCTGGAAGGATGGAAAGGGCAGCTCCCTCGGGAGCTCCATTGGGAGCACGGATCCTGCTCAGCTCACTTTTCACGTTGTCAGAGGACACAGCAGAGTCCCCAAGCACACTTCCCAAGGCCAGGCTCTCCTGGGAGATTGAGCAATGGTGCTCTGGCAGCTCCTACACACACAGCTCTGCTCAGAGGGCTCAGGGGTGGGCACGAGGCATGGCTGCATTTCAGACCAGCAACAGACCAAAAACCCCTTTGCCCATGAATTCCAACACTGCATCATGCACACAAGCTTTAACAATTAACTTCATTATTAACTCTACTTACTATTTCCAAAGTTACCTCCAGACCCTGCAGAGTCACCCTAAAATCAAACGGCAAGAAACAAAAGTAAAGCTGAAAATTCATTTCAAAATTTTGCTCTGTGTTAAACTAGGGAAGAAGGGGCAGGGAAAGCTTTTACAGTGAGATAACCATTCAGCACTTTCAGCAATTTATAATGCTGAAGTAGTTCCTACTGTAAATATCAATTGCTATATCACATTTCAAATCACTCAACGTACTTCATAATACTTGAGTTTAGCTTTGAGAGCTTCAATAGTCCTTAAACTTTCTTCCTGCTGCTTTTCCTTGGTAGTCAGGATTTTCTTCAACTCATCTTTCTGAAAGAGAAGGAGCGCCACATAGCCAAAGCCACAAGAATGGACAGGTTTATAAGGCCTCAAGCACCTTTTTCAGGAGTTTAGACAGAACTTCAACCAAGATCAGCACCGAAGGAATCCCCAGTTTTTGAATTCTGAAGTTCTTCCTCAAGACTGCTCCTCTACAGGAGGAGTCTTGAAGAGTGACTCAAGAATATGCACCAACATAATCTGCTACTGTTAAATTAATTCATATTTGTTAATGCGTTACCGAAAGTCACTAAGGATATGTTTAGTAGTATAAGTATGCTTAATATCCTAAGTGTGCTTTAGAGGAGCCATGGGAGTGATGTATTATTTGTAGCAACAGAAATGCTGTGGAGCTGCATAAGCTGATCCAGAGCAGTAGATATTCCATTTGGCATTTTTAGGTAGCTTTCAAGTAATGCACTTAAAACTGTAGAGGAAATAAAAGAGAGAGCTGCTGTCCCTACTCCCCAGTCCTGCTCCACCTGCAGGTGACAAATCCTACCTCATTCTCAAGATCACCAGCAAACATTTGCTCCTGCAAAAATAACAAAAAAAATCCCCCCAAATAATTTTCTCAGTGATGTTTAAGGGGCTCATACACAGTTCATCAGCTGACAAATCCACCCCAGGTTCTAATGCTCCCCTGGCAGTTTCCCACACCCTAATTCCATGTGCTTTCCTTGCCACTTCTCCTGCCAGCACCTGGTGGCTATCTCAGCTTTCCAGCCTGATTGCAAGGCTTGCTTTACCTCACTCAGCTGCAGCTGTAACCCACTGATCCTGTCCAGCAGCATCCTCTGCTCCTCCTGCACTTCTCTCATTCGATCTTTCAAATCTTGATTTTCCAACTCCAAGTCCTTATAAGTCAAATATGAAATAAAAAAAAATAAAATAATGAAAACCCTCCACACTACACACACATTGGGAAAGGTAAAGACTCCGAACCAACAGTTTTGATAGCCACTGAAGACTCCAAGCCCTGCCTAACCTTTTGAAAACTGCAGTGACGTGGCAATGAGATGGGAAAATTAATGCTGGTTAGTAGAACAATTATGACAGATTATTTTTAGTATGACACAAACATACATCTCTTGAGAATGTTAAAAAAATTAATCTTCCTGATTTTACTTCAGAGGCAGAAGGTTAAGAGGTAGGAAAGGTTAACACAGGGACACTTGCAACTGTTTATTACACAAAAAAGTGCAATTTTTTCCTGAAAAAGTTTACAGCTCATCTGCATAATTGCCACACTGCACATCATGCAATTAGGTTTTAAATACACAGCGATGTATGACCTTTGCTGTGGGACCATCAGTGCCCACTTCAGCAGCTCAGCTTGTCTTTAGTGCCTGTGCTCATTATCCCTGTGGGAATCCCCAGGGCCTGGGACTCTCCCCACCCACCTGAGCATTTGGTTCCTGCTGGTACAGCTGGGCACTGAGCTCCTCCTGCGCTCCATAGCCCCGGGCCCACTTCTGGGACCCGCTGGGGACCTGTGAGGACAGCAGGAGAAGGTTCCCTCAGACCCCTGTACCCATGCCAGCCTCCCTGCCAGCCTCCCCAGGAGCAATCCTCCCAATTCCCATCCTGACAGGGGACCCGCTGGGGACCTGGGAGTGCAGCAGGAGAAGATTCCCTTAGCTCCATGCTGTGCCCTGTACCCATGCCAGCCTCCCCAGGAGCAATCCTCCCAATTCCCATCCTGACAGGGGACCCACTGGGGACCTGGGAGTGCAGCAGGAGAAGATTCCCTTAGCTCCATGCTGTGCCCTGTACCCATGCCAGCCTCCCCAGGAACAATCCTCCCAATTCCCATCCTGACAGGGGACATGCTGGGGACCTGTGAGTACAGCAGGAGATTCCCTCAGATCCCTGTACCCCTGCCAGCCTCCCAGGAGCAATCCTCCCAACTCCCATCCTAACAGGGGACCCGCTGGGGACCTGGGAGTGCAGCAGGAGATTCCCTCAGATCCCTGTACCCATGCCAGCCTCCCTGCCAGCCTCCCCAGGAGCAATCCTCCCAATTCCCATCCTAACAGGCGTCATGCTGGGGACCTGTGAGTACAGCAGGAGAAGGTTCCCTCAGATCCCTGTACCCATGCCAGCCTCCCTGCCAGCCTCCCATCCTGACAGGGGTCACCCATGACCTCACCCCCACACAAATGGGAGTCTCTATCCCATTATCCCAACTCTAATCCTGAATTCCCACAACACGGAATATTTTCCAACCAGAATCAGCCACACCATCTGATTACAGAGGGGACCTCCTCAGCCACAGCTGGAGTTCATTCAGAAAATACTGATGTTGTTCTGGTCACAGCACAGCCCTGACCCCCCTCTCAACACCACAGTGATAAATGCCCTCAGGAGGTACCTTCTGCTCAGCCTGCCCTCTCTTCACGCTGCCTCTTCCTGAAAAAGCATCACAAAAAGAGGAAGTTACAAAAGGTATTTCATTCAGATCCATGGAACAGTGCAACACATTCAGCTAATTCTATCCCCTTTCCATCCTGGGAGGGCATTTCAAGAAATAGCTCACCACACCCCCAATTAATCAAACATGAAAACATTCACAAGCTTTTCTACAGAACAAAGGCTATTTATTTATATAAAATAAAGGCTAAATAACTCCCTGATCGATACTGTTAAGCCCTCAAGGCATAAAAGCCTGCATTCCCCTTAAAAGCTTTACTAAAAACAAACAATCCCAAAACTGCCTTTGCCCTCCCAAACAGGCAGTTTGTGACCTTTGTGGTCAAAGGACCACAGCTGCCCTCCAAAACAGTTCGTGGAGACACAGGAGTAGGGAGACAATTCCACCCAAAGGGAAGTGTTGTCCCAGGTTCCTCCTACCTTTGCTGGAGTCCTCAACGGCAGCTTTTATTAAAGCCAAAATGTCAATATTGTCCCCAATTCTGGCATAGTAAGCACAGTCATGCCCAAGGCCATCAGTCAAACCAACATCAGCACCATTCCTGAGCAACACCTCCACGGCATCCTTGCAGCCATATTCACAGCCTAACATTAGGGCCGTCCTGGGATGGGGAGAGAGATGGGATTGAGAGATCCAGGGATCCCACTGAGCATCATTTACAGAGCCAACCCCTGGTACATCCATGTCTAATCACAGAAACTTCAGCCAAGGCACCTTTCCTCTGTCCAGAGAGGAAACAGCTTTCAAAAATCACTTAGGCAGTGTTTAAATATTTGTGAAAAAGCAAACAACCCCACCATAATAGCAGTATTTCCATGAAAGCAACACAGACTTGCTGCCTTTGAGAGCCACCCAGTGTTTGGAGAACTCCCAGGGCTTTGGTTTCCTCTGTCAGATAGAAATCTCAATAGACACAACAAACACCAGTCAAGGAGTTTAGACAAAGTTTGGAGAGGGGGGTGCCTGGGAGCCCTGGCAGTGCTTCCCAAACACTTCCCAACTGCAGGACACGCAATGTGACGTAGCCAGGCTTTGTCCCACGGCAGCCTCACATCATGGAGGAATTCCCCAAGAAATAAGTGGCAAAAGAAGCAGCTACAAATAGAAACTCCCTCCCCTGACGCCAGGAATAAACACCTCAAGGTCCCTTGGGAGCTCAGATGGACTCAGGACTTCTTGCCAGAGCACCACTTTTGCCATGGCACATTTTGCACAGTGATCCCAAAGGCTGCTCTGGACAGACAAACCCTTCAGCCAAGCAAGTGCAGGTTCCCTGCTGGCAGCAACAAGCCTGGCACTATTTTGGATACAAGCAGGAGCAGTAAAAAAGGCCAGGTTTATCTGCAGTGCTGAACTGCCAGATCCACTATTGACCTAAATCCCAGGTTCTGTTCCCCCAAATTCTGCACGTTTGCTCTGCCAAGGGGCAGCTTTCCTTCCCATGCCAGCAGATCCCAAAAATCCTGGGCAGGCCTTACCTGTTCTGCTTGTCCCGGGCATTGACATCTGCCCCCCTGTCGATGAGCAGCTGGCAGACCGTGGGGCGACACATCTGCGTGGCCAGCACCAGCGGTGTCCTCCCGTCCTGGGGGGCACAGGCAGAGCGTGAGGGAGGGGAGGAGGCAGGGGAAGCCCAGCAGGGCCCTGCAGGAGGAGGGGAGCACAGCCCCTTACCCCGTCCTTGGAGTTGACGGCGGCGCCGTGGTCGCACAGCAGCTGGATGCTGGCCGAGCAGTCGGACATGGCTGTCGGAGAGCAGGGAACAGAGGTCACAGCAGGGCAGGGAGGACAGGTCACCTGCGGGAGCAGCCCGGGGAAGCCCTACACACCTCCCTGGGGGTATCTGCTCCACCAAAATCCCCACAACTGAGCCTAAGCCTGACAAGGCTGCAGGGCCCAGCTCTCACCACCCAAAGCACCCCAAAGAAATCAAACACTGCTGCTCCAGACTCTGCAGCGTAAGGAGGGTGCAGAAAACACAGAGTAAAGGTGACTTAACCTCCTCACTGCACTGCCCTAAAACTCTGCTTGTGATATCTGAAGATTTTACTAGAAAATTCACTCAGAAGAGACTCTCAGACCTACAGCCTCCACTAACACTGTTAAGTTTGTATTGAGGAAAAATGTCATGACAATACAAAACACTCTCTCCTACTATAGTCATCAAATTAAGAGAAGAATTCATCCCATCTGAAAGTAAATCCATTAATTAAATCTTCATTTCATATACAGGTACCAGCAAAGCAAACCCCTTCACCTGCATCATGAAGAGCAGTTCTTCCCTGGAGATCCACATTCTCCGTTGGACAATTGTACTGTTAAAATAAATAACCCCAGTTATCCACGAGAATTCAGACTGCATTTAAAACATCAGCTGTTTGAGGTTTGTATTAAAGCAATAAAACGTGATTTAAGTAAAATGATGCAAGTCGGGAGCTTACAAATACACTGACAGACATGAAGGAAAGAGCTCTGCCTCTGTGCACTTTAGGGCTCTAAACACACTGACCAAAAGGTGTAAAAGAAAGTTAAGACTGTGCAAAGAAATTGCACGATTCATTAGACTTCTCACAGACAATGAGCCATTTATATTTTGCTGCATGGAGATTTTTTTATTTGCATTCAGCAAATAAAAAAGAACCCATTAGATTCAAACGAGCATGAACTGACCAGGAATAAACCAAGAAAAAATAAACATTACACAAACCTAAGACAACCCTCCAACATTGTTTCACTAATGAGAGTTTGTGGCTGTAAATGCCCATCTTTTGAAGCAAACACTACTCTGGAGCAGCCAGTGTTACTGCTCCTAAATGCAAATGCATTCGGACAGGGAAAATCAGTCTTTAAAAGACACTCAGCCCCATTTTCTTCACGAGGCACAAACTACAACTTGATTTGATTGTCTATGAAAAGATTAACCAAAAAAAAAAAAATTTTTTCTTTATTTTAGCACTCTTTCAGTCACAACCTGGCATTTAACATGAAAGTCTTCCACATGACTCATTTTTTAAAAAGAATCAAAACTGTTAGGAAAGAAATCACATATTGCAGTTTTGAATCAGTGCATTTAAAACCACCTTTTCCCCCTCAACAGAAGAGCTGTAAGAGTAAAGCTGTATTTTCAGTACCTGCAAGAGCTTCTGCAAACACAGAGCGTGGCCATACTTTGCAGCCAAATGCAGAGCGTTTCTGCCTAAAAACAGAGCAACAGCAGTTCAGGCTTTGGTTTGAATGAATTTCTGATGAATATTCACAGCATTTTCGATACAACAGTTCCTGTGTGACAGTGCCCCAGTTCTGTTCCTTCTGTAAGTGGCATCTCTTGTCTACACCTCAGTTTGTTACAGTCTTTCCTTATTTTAGTGAATCTTCAATCAACAATAAGAGTTCATTTCTGAAATTAATCTCAAAATACTGCAGCTGACTCCACACAAGCATTTAAAAAATAAACTCTCACATGACAGCAGGAGGCCAAGTTATCTCTGTAAATTCTCTTGTTTTCAGCTTCACATTAAACCTATTAAATTCTGAGGTAATAATCTGAGTACTAGCACCTGTTTTTAACTGTCTCTTCCTTAAGACCTTCCACAAACTCTGCTATCACACAAGGCAATCTGGAAGGTACAGAGGAACTCTGAGTTTCTGAGGTTCAGCTGGGAACACAAACACCTCCCACCTCATTCCACTTGAATCCTCACCTCGAGTTCATTTTAAGCTGTTCTTATCCTGCTGTTCTCACCCAGAAATGCTGATCTCACCAGTGGGTCTGGAGCACATTATAAACACAATTACTGCAGCACAAACCCACATTCCTTAAGTTCTGCTGCATTCATGAATTCCATGACAGGTCATGACCAGTTTTTCCTCAAGTCCAGCAACAAGTGACAAAAGAATCCATTTTTTGCCAGCTACAGAAACGAGAGCTATCCTGTGGTTCAGTTTAACTATTCCAGAATGAAACCCAGCTGAGAACATTTCCAGGGTGCCCCTGGGCCTGTGAGGAAACCCACCTGCAGCATCAGTGGCCGTGATATCAACTCCATGCACCAGGATGGTGTTCAGGCAGTCCAGGTTTCCCTTTGAAGCTACAACATGGAACCTTAAAAAGAGAAAAGGCCTTGCTTAGGCACAGCTGGTTTGTAAACAAAAATGGCAATATTGGCCAGGAAAGCCAAAGCCAAGAGCTGTGTAAGGAAAACATTACAGGGGCCAGCTCTGGACAGCATCCAAAGTTAAGGGTTCTGCAGATATCACTTGAAGGAACAAGGCAACTTTCTTGAGAAACAATCATTATTTACCTGGATCAGTGAACCAGGTGAAATCCCAGTGTGGTTCCAACTTCTCTTTAATATTCAAGCCTGGCAAGAGCAAGTCTTTAAACACTGATTTTCACTTGGAAGTGAAGATTGTTTAAGACTTTCCCACTCCAGCCAGCTGAATTTCCAGCTCAGTAAAGCTAGATTTAGATGAGGTATTACACAGATTTCTGTATTCAAAAAGGCTTCTAGAGCAGCAGGAATAAGATTTTCAGCAGCTTCCCCCCACCATTCCCGGAGCTCTGAAGTCACTTACGCGGATCTCCCTTCCACATCCAGCTTTGTAGGACTGACCCCCTTCTTGGCCAGGATGGACGAGACCTTCTCCACATCGCCCCTCTCCGCTGCCTTCATTAACCTGTCATCGTACTTGTTCCAGTCCGGGTTCAGCTGCGAGAGAATTGCAAAGTGAGCTCATGGAGCAACACTGTTCCACCAAGGGCTGAGCCACGAGGCAAATGGACACAGCAAAGGCAGCTTGGTCACAGTGCTGGGGCCATCATCATCTCTGGAGTTATTTATGCTGCATATCCCTGTGACACTGCTGCTGCTATTCAATGTACAAAGCTCTGGGACAGCCTGGGTAAGCCACTTTGGTCCTAAAGGAGACCTTTAGGATCAAACTTCTTTGGTTTTCCTCTTTCTGCTTCAGTTTCCCTTTGTTCAGTTTTTGTATTTCAGCAACAAATGGATGCACTAAAAACACGCTCCAGAACATGGCTTTTCCTGGCTGTGCCAGACTGTTCAGTGGGTCATGAATTGCCTAAGTGTGATATTCAAGGGGAGAACATCTACTGAGCTGCAGAAGAAAAATTCAAAGTTGATAGTTTTAAACTGCCTGCAATTCCCAAAGCACTGCAGAGGGCAGAGAAAGGACAAGTCGGTTATAAATAGACCACCACCCATTCAGCCCCAGACAGACATCACCCCCTACTCTTCCCTTGTTTACTTCAAATTTAGAATTTCAGGCCCCAGGCCAAGCCTCCCACCCCAAAATGCAGAGCTCGCTCTCTTCCCTGCCAAACCATCCCTTCTGAATGGTTCTGGGCTCCTCGGGAAACTGGTCTGTGACAGAAACCTCACACCCAAGCTGAGCACTGATGACTTGATATTCAAGAAGCTTTAGACAGAAGAACAAGGCTTCCAAAGGAATATTATACTCAAAATAGGAATATTATACTCAAATCTAACTCTGCACAGCAGAAGGATTTGCAGGTAAGGATGAGACACAAGCAGCCTGTGGGGCATGAAGTTATTTATCACTGTGGGTCAGAGGTTCCACACCCCAGCATATAAAGAACATTAAACCACGTAATCCCAGCCCAGGGTTTGTTTAAGTAAAAGGGGGTACAGAAAAAAGAACCCAAGTGCCACTGCCACCACCTGTATCTGCAGTGCTTTGTAAAAAGGAACTTCAGTCATGATCAGAGGAGATGGAGAGGGGATCCCATCAATCCGTACAAGTATCTCCAAGGGGTGTCAGAGGATGGTGCCACTCTGCTCAGTGGTGCCAGTGACAGGACAAGGAGCAGGGGCCAGAAACTAAAACACAAGGACTTCCACCTCAGCATGAGGAAGAACTTCTTTCCATGAGGGTGGCAGAGCCCTGGGACAGCTGCCCGGGGAGGGTGTGGAGCTGTCCCTCTCTGGAGACATCCCAAACCCACCTGGACACGTTCCTGTGTCACCTGCTCCAGGTGACCCTGCCTGTGCAGGGGGGTGGCCTGGAGGATCTCCAGAGGGCCCTTCCAGCCCTAAGGACTCCGGGTGATTATCTTACTCTGCTTTCTCACAATAAACAAGATTACAGTAATCATGAAGGCTTAGCGGCAGCTTACCCAGTCCGACACTGCTCCAAGTGACAGGAGTAATAAAAATAGAGCACTAATGAAATTAGCACCAGCGCTGCCGGGCTGAGGTGCAGCACTGACTCATCAATCAATTAACACATCCATTAGCCTGAAAGCCAAGGCAGCCTGGCCTGAGAAGTCACTGCACTGGTGACATCACCAGGGCCATGTCCCTCCCCAGCCTGGACATGCCGCCCTGCAAAGCCATCTCCTCATGCAAGGCTTAGCTCTTCATGTCAAACATCTTGGAGATTGTGCCTACACAGCATCAAGCTCTGTGCTCCCTAAATTCTCCTGGCACCTTCCCATCCTTACAGGACAGAGATCTCACCTTGGGTGCTCACACTGGTTTGAGATTGGTGGGTTGTACCTTTACAGCTGATACCTGCCAGCACAGACTCACGCAAACCTACAGAAAATCCTCCCAAACCCTCCCCAGCCAGTCCTCGCTCCCATTTTGTAAAACTTCTGATTAACAGAAGCATTACTTGAAAAAAAAAAACCAAATCAACAAATTCATCATCTTCGTATTTTTCCCCATTGGATATAACACTTCAGTAACTTGTATCCATGGCCTATGATGTGCTAAATTTACAGGGGACTGGAGTGACAGGACAAGGGGGAATCCTCCTGCCAGAGGGCAGGGATAGATGGGATATTGGGAAGGAATTCCTCCCTGGGAGGGTGGGCAGGCCCTGGCACAGGCTGTCCAGAGAAGCTGTGGCTGCCCCTGGATCCCTGGAAGTGTCCAAGGCCAGGCTGGACATTGGGGCTTGGACCAACCTGGGATGGAGGAGGTTGTCCCTGCCCATGGCAGGGGTGGAATGGGATAAGCTTTAAGATTTCTTCCAACCCAAACCATTCCATGATTAAATCATTTTACATTTAACGAATGCATTTCACATTTAAGCAAAAATGCTCACAGGAAGAGTTGCTAAGGAGACACAACACTCATTAATTAAACAGTAACTGCTACACCACATTTACACAATTCAAGCTTTCACATTTTTGCAATTGTAAATTACTGCCAGGATACGAAACCTCAGATGCAGCTCTGAGACCTCCGATACCTACTGTGTCTTTGGCTGCACAAGAGAACCAACAAATCATGCTGAACTCGCAGCTCGCACTGCCAGGAGCGATCAGTTCCCGTCACATCAGCCCGAGCTCACGGCGAGGAACGGCTGCTCTGCACCGCCCGGGGCTCCTCCTGCTCCATCCTTCACTTAGCTCGGCTCCCCGAGGGTGTTCTCCCCATCTTCAGCATCATCTTCAGCCTTCATCACTCTGGGAAGGAAGGCTCGCTGGCCGGAGGAGCCCGGAGCCCGGCCAGAGCCGCGGTCTGTGCGGACACACGGACCTGGCTCGCAGGGAAATAGTGTCCCGAGCCCGAGAATCTTGTAAACAATACGTGGCCAGTCTCATCAGCCCGATCTATTTTCTGATAAGGCAGTACTTGATAGGCAGGCGATAGAAAGCAATAGCTATTAATACATTCCCCGCGTGCCCGTGGCCTGAGTCACGGTGGCAGGGTGTGTGAACTCAGGGGACAGGCACGTCCCCGAGCCGCCGGGCTTGTTGTGCTCCGCAGACAGGCAAACACTCATTTGGAATAACAAACACGCTCCTCGCATTCACTGTGCGCTGACATGAAGGAAGGTCACACTCAGCACCACTAATAACACACGAGGACTGAAATACTCCCAGGAGTAATTTTTTCCCCATTCCGCTGCGCCACAGAGCTGAAACCAGACTCAGGCTCAGACTTCAGACAGTTACAACTGCGGAGCAGATGGAATGCGTGATCCTATTTTGACAGAAATGTAACCCATTTTAAATTAGAAAACACACATGCCTCTGCTTTAAAAAAATTCTCCTTTTACAGCACTGAAACCCTTTCTGAATAGAACCTGGTTTCAGCTTACTGCTGCTGCCAGTCTGTCTCCCAACATGTGAAACGAGAGGAGTCACAGAGGCTGTGAAAACATTAAATAGACAGCACAATGATTAACAGGAGGGAGATGGAGAGTCCCCTTTCACAAGTTTTAAATTTAAATGGAGATCTCCCAAGTGCCATATTTAGACGAGTAGGTCAACAAGACAAGCAATGCACTGTTTTGTCTGCAGGAGAGAAACCTGGTCCAGGGCCAGAAAAACCACTTACACACACCCTGGAGGACACACACGAGAGGCTGCAAATAACCTAATAAATGGATCTGCTCAGCCGAGACTTTTAAAACCACTCACTCAGACTTGGGCAAATTCTCTCTTTCCCAGTAAGGTCTGAACTATCCCTCATCCCCTGCTCTGAACACCAGCCTTTGCCCCACAGCACCAACATTCCCCAAAGAATGTTCCGAGACCTCTCTGCAATTAGCATCCATGTGACAAAGCCACTCCAAAAGAGTGCACTGACTGTGTTGTCTTCTGACCAGAACCAAGCCTGTCTCCCCAAGCTAAAAACAGCTTTTTTTGTGGGGGGGAAATCAATACACCACCCAAGTGGCAGCAACAGAAAAGCCTCACTTATCCAAAATTAGTTTGGTGAGAAATGTAGGTAAGACTGTGGCTTCCAGGTGTACAGTCTTCTCCAAAGTATTTATCCCAAAGGTTTTCCTTGTCTCCATGTGCCTCGTGAGCTGCACTCATCCTGCAGCCCCTTGTGCTGCAGATCCTCCTGAGACAGCCCTGACCACAAGATTTAGGATTGCTAAACCACATTGCGCAGCCCTGCCCAGCTCCAGCCAGGCAGAGAACAGCTTCCATGGCTCCATCAGCACCGAGCAGCTCCAGGAAATACAGCCTAGAGACAAACCCCATGGATTAAATGATCTCCAAGGCAGCTGCATCCAGAGAGCACAAAGGGTAGAATGGACTTAAACGTGCTCATGTTGCATTCTTTCAGAGTAACCAAAGGTTGGAGCCTAATTCAGACTTCTTTTTCCAAAATTAAGACCAGAAACATCATCAGCCCCCAGCAGTGCAGATCTCTGGAGGTGCTACATCACCCTTCACACCACAGATGCCTGGCCAAGGCTGATATTGCCCATTTTCTGTTAACACAGAGCACCTGTTTGCCTAGGCTCAGCCTGCCAGGAACTCTTCCCAGCTCCAGGTCTCCAAAGACAAGTAGTATCCCACCTGCACGCCGTGCTAGGATCAGGAGCAGCCTCGCTGCCAGCAGCCCGAGTGCTGTGCTGTGCTGTCAGTGTGAGGCTCTCCCGGAGCAGACACGCCGGCTGTGCACAGCTCTGCGCACCCATCTGGGACCAGCGCCTCCGGCACGATGGGGGCACACGTTCCAGCAGGGACAGAACAAAGCCCACAGGCACGGGAGACTGCTCCAAGAGCCATTCCTGGCTCTCCGTGAATGACAAACTTCCTGGGCTGAAAGAACTGCAGTGTTAACTTCCCCAGTTACTCCTCAAGTCCAGGTAAGCTTTGAGCATCCTCAACACCCTCTGGTAAGAAATTGTACAACTTCAGAGCACAGAGTAACCGGACAAGGGGGAATGGCCTCCCATGAAAAGAGAGCTTTAGGTTGATTTGGAGAAAATTCTTCCCTGTGAGGGGCTGGCACAGGTGCCCAGAACAGCTGTGGCTGCCCCTGGATCCCTGGCAGTGTCCCAGGCCAGGCTGGACAGGGCTTGGGGCAACCTGGGACAGTGGGAGGTGTCCCTGCCATGGCAGGGGTGGGACTGGATGAGCTCTAAGGTCACCTAACCCAGTTCAGAAATACCAGCAGCAACTCAAAGCAGCTCCTAAGCCCTTCACAGAGGGCTGGAATAAAGCTGTGAAAGTGAGCCCAGCTCCTGTCACCACAGGCCCAGGCTGATCTGTCCCCAGCAAAGGGCCACGGCCCCGTAATGCCATTAGTGGGTGACATAAGCACACAGGAGAGCACAGAGCTGTGGTGACACTGCCAGCACAGCACAGCACAGCTCACACACCTCACAGTGGCTCTTCACAGAACCCCAGGAGGGGTTGGAAGGGATCTTAAAGCCCATCCAGTGCCACCCTTGCCATGGCAGGGACACCTCCCACTGTCCCAGGCTGCTCCAAGCCCTGTCCAGCCTGGCCTTGGGCACTGCCAGGGATCCAGGGGCAGCCACAGCTGCTCTGGGCACCTGTGCCAGGGCCTGCCACCCTCACAGGGAGGAATTTCCTCCCAACATCCGATCTGAACCTCCTCTTTCCGCGCACAGGGGCAGGCTCACACATCCACCAGGCCACACACTTTGATTCCCTGCTCTTTCTCCAGAGGGCAGAGTACATTTGTCATCAAAAGCAGCGTGTGGACAGACACACCCTGCCATTTCAGTGGCACAAAGTGACACATGCTTTTGAAGTACTTTGATTTGTTTTAAAACTGCACGGAGAGAATGAAAGGATTAGATTAGTATGGCTATTTTTAAGAAATGCTCCCTAGGTGCAGCTTCCCCTGCAGTGCAGGGGTACCTCACTATCACCCAACTCCTGCAGATTTTAGCTTACCTCTAGTTCTCTAGAAAAACACTGCACACGCCAGGTTAAACCAAACTGCGGCAAGTGGAAATGGCATTTTCTATTTTACAAGCATGTCTTACTTCCCAGGATCTGTCTGTCTCCACATGTAAATGTTCTGGAGTGCCAGACTGCAGGAGGGAGATGCAGGGTTTAGTCTGTGCAAGGGAAAACCAGACACAGGCTGAACACAGGGCTCTTGTTTCACCCAGCACCTCCCCACAGGCAGCACTTTGTGTTACCACCTCGTTCATTAAAAATCCTTCAAAATAAAAAAGCCATTGAATGCCGCAAAGTGGGCAAGGCTTAGTCCAAACAGGGATCAAAACCAGCAGTTCCCCTAGGCCTGCTCTGGTTTGGCATCGTGCTGAAAACACTCCTTTCAAAAACTCACCTGAACAGCTGTGCCTGGTGTTTAAACATAACTGCATCCTGTCTGTCCTTAATGCAGGTAGCAGTGTCCTAACAAAGAGCTTAGAGCAAAGCAAACGACTGAATCTCATCATAAACATTCCTGATTTTACCCTATTCTCAAGGCATTTTCTTCCCAAGTCAGCATATCCCATCAAGATCAATTTATTAAGTATGAAGAAACAATTCAAGTCTACTTCTAGTTATGTCACATGTCAAAAAATCCTCTCAAAATCACTAAACCCCACCAAATACCACATTTCCCTGTACAAAGAGTGAGAGATCCCTCACAGCAGTGCCAATTTCTCTTTTCCAGGCTGTGCCAGGGGAATATCCAACAGCACCAGCCCCAAGAGCTCACAGGCTACACTGCAAGTGTCAAAGGACTCTGCCTACAAGCCCTGCAGGAGGCAAAGCCTGCTCAAAGAATTAAAAACGGCCCCAGTTTTGTTTTGAAACAACTTTCTGGTGTCTCATGGCTAACACACAACTCCAGAGCACTTTATTGATAAAACAGCCTCAGACTCCCAGCCTTGAGGCACAGCCTGACTCGGACAGCAACAGAAGATCAGAGCTGCTGAGGCACTCTGGACACACAGCAGGGCCTTTGCAGCTGCATTTCCAAACTCTGCTAAGGACATTTAATGGGAACTGGGGTCAGACTCGCACACACAAAGAACATCACACCCGTGTGCAGCCAGGAGAGCAGCACAGCTCCCACCTCCCAGCTAAAGGGGAGCCCTGCCAGCCCAGGTCCTGCTGCAGCCTGGCTTCACCCAGAAAGTGAGAAATATTTCCCCTTTAAACAGGGAGAAACAGGAGCAGGGTCAGAGTCCAGCTGCTGGTGCTGCCAGTGGGAGCAGCACAGCTCCTGCCTTCCCGGCACTCCAGGCACAGCATTAGTTGGAGTTTCTAAGCTCTCAGGCAAGGCCCCATTGATTTGTGTACTTCCATTTATTAAAGCATCAGGAATAGCACGGGTGATGAAACCTGACGTGAGTGTTGCACCCAGAACACAGGGACCAGCCCCAAGCACATGGGAAAGGGAGCAAATCTCAGCCCTGGTCAGTCAGCAGTAAGTGGGGAAAACAGGATCAGGCTCAGATGTTCAAGCATGTGCTTGCTAACATTAATATTTAAATACTGTCAAAGTACTCCGTAAGTTGCTTCTACACAAAAGGTCATATGAACTCCGACCAGATAAGCACAGAGCTTATCTGTGTAATTATGTCTGCAAATCTGCTCAGGATATTGAACTCCCAGGCTCTCACTGAACCTCCACTCTTTTAAATACTTTTAATTGCTACATTCCAAAGTGATAAAGCATTAATACTCCTTTCTACGGAGCCTGAAAATTACAATGCACCTGTAAGCAGACTGCACCACAAAGCTTCTGCTGCACCACAAATTGCCCGTTGTGTTTCTCCAGCTTCACCCCAAACATCACACAAACAAGCACTAATTCCAGTTAACTACATGCAAATGAATCACAAAGAGATTTTTCCAAGAACAAACACATTAGCACGAGCCTGAATAAAGCTTCCTGGAACCAAACATGCTCCAAGGGATAACTCCAGCCAGGCCAGGAATGACATTGGAATATTACAGCGTTGTGGGTGGCTGGCTGTGCTGCCTGAAGATGCCACAGCAAAGTCACCTCAGGCTGCCCCAGGGAGGCAGGGACAGGGGACAGAACTGCTTCAGCCAACAGCAGCAAGGCTGGAAAAATTCTGCTGAGGGGTCAGGGCACGGGGATCAGCCTGGCTGACAAACTGGTCTGTCCTTGCATAGGGAAGTCAGGACGAACCACCACAAAATCTTGTTTGTGTACAAACTCTCATGTGCCCCCAGCCACACCAGGCTTTTCTTCTGTAAGTGATCTTGAATCTTAAGGGGTTAAAATTAAGTTATCAAACACCTATTTTCACTTCACCCCTTCAGTTACTAATGTGTATGTGACAGCACACTGGGGCTACAAATCACCGTTAATGTTTATGCTGCTGCCCACAGGAGAAGGTGTCGCTGATGAATTAGCAAATTCAAGCAGCATCCTTCATTCCCATAATAAAATGGGTCAGCCCAGAAAAGGAGGTGATACCTGCTCTCTCTGCTGCTGACAGGGCACAAGCAGATGTTTAATGGCGTATTGGGTCACCCCACAAAGCTGCACTCCTTTCCCAGAGGAAAACTCATCCATTTAACAGAGCTGGGCAGCATCCACAGGGAAAGAAATGTTGACACAACCTTGAACAAGTTCAGCTGTCACTAACTGCACAGCTTGTTCAGATATTAATTTAATAATCACAGCTCATCACACTAGGGCAAGTGCTCAGGTGTCCCTTTGTTCCTTGCACAATGGTTTCCGCTAATTATACGGCAGGTTTGGTTTCTCTTAATTAAACAAAACCCAGCACCACTTTTCCCAGAGGAGAAAGGATTGGTAGGAGTTTTCACATGGTTTTATATCTGCCCATTCCCAGCACTGCAGGTGACTCCCATCTCCTGCAGGTGCTCCAGGCAGTGCTGCTGGTTCCTGACCTGTGAGGATCCCACACCAGCTCCATCCCACACCTCGGGATGCAGCTCAGTGGCAGCTCCAGCTCTGCCCAAAGCCCCACCAGGAACCCGCGTTTCCCACTAACACCAGTTGCCCCTTCCCTAAATTCCAGGCCTCATCTCAAGGGACAGCAAGGTTCAAACCCCAGCTAAGGAGGCAACACACCTGAGATTTAACAGAGCCCCTCCCCAGCTGCTTCCCAAGAGCTACAGAAATGAGTAGGTGCCTTTCCCTCACAGAGGCCGCAGTCAGAACTCACCACTGAAAGTCCATTTGCAAAGGTCTGACCAAAGACAACTCTGTAGAAGAACAAACCAACCCTTCCCCAATCGGCTTCTCAACAGAACCCAACCAGTGAGCACCTCATTGGCACAGACACAGTTTCTAGCTCTGCTGGAAGAGCACATTTCCTTATCACAATCCAGGTCCCAAACACACACTTCTAGTGTCAGGATGTATTTTGGAATCTCAGAAGCACGGGCAGTGCGTGCTGCTGCAGTCCCAATGGGACTTAATTAATAAATTAATTCTTTATTGTAAGTGCTGGTGAATGAGGCACCTCCTCTGACCTCAAGGCTTCGTGCTCCACAGGATCCCACATCCAACTTTCCAGCCTGCACTCCTGCTAATGACAGGCATTTGTCTCACTATGCAGAGCACTGAACAGGCTGCTCAGATGATTTTCCAAGCACCACCAGCCAGCTGGAGTTGGCAAAACCAGGTAACTCCATTTTCAGGCACAGCAATCTGGATAATTGTGGAATTGGTAATAACTAATACGGTATTTACTTTCTGCTGCTTTTTGTGGCTTCCCTCCATCACAAACCAGCAATAAAGCCATTCCCAAGATATCACCATCAGAAGGCACGTAACTATTACCTTCACCTGGAGGAAAATTTCCAAAAGCAGGCTGGATTAGGTTTCCCTCCACCCCCCAGGAAATAGCACTGGGTGGGGAGAGGAGAGAGGGATGAAGTTTCTCAAACAGGCAACTCTTGTACACTCCTTTCAAGCAGGCTCTCTAAAGCCGCCGCTGGCAGGATTCCCACCCACTTCCCCTCCTTCCCAGCAGGAGAACAGAGCCCCGGCTTCATCCCATCACCCCCTCACCTCCCTGCTAACACCCACCCGTGGAGATGGATTTTTCCCCCACAGAGCAGATTAGAAGTTGCTATTTGGTGAGACGGTGATCACATAACCGAACTATGTAATAAACAGGGGAAATAAGTTTATCATGGACAAAATTCCCGGTTTTAAAAGGATCTTGCTGAAAGCAATTTCCCTTCACATATTTTAGAGTAACTTCAGCTCTTAAAGGTATTAATACTGCTCAAACCTCCTCTGAAGAGAAGGTTTATTGGAAGTGAAAAATCTCCATGTCTATTTAAAACCAAACACAGGTGCTGTCAGTCTTTGTTGAAATTTAATTATTGGGCTAATTTGAGAATAACAAACAGCTCTAAAGTACAGGACAACTAATGAACACAGAGCAGTGCCAGCCCACACATGACAAATCCTCATAACAGCCTCGTGAATCACTGCTGCGCTCCGTGGATCCTCGGGCACAGGGATGGGAGCTGTCATTTGCCAGGGAGTTCCCTCAGCACTTTCGAGCAGCTCCAGCTCTTCCCCATGAGCTGTTATTGTCAGGTAACAGCTCCAGACCCAAGGCAAATGCGCAGGAGGATTTTAGAGATAGCCAATATCTCAAAGGACGACTGATAAAAGCCAGTGTCTCACATTCGCCTCCCTGTCCCGCTACTCCACGTAGCCAGAGGCGAGCTCAGCAGAGGAACACAGGGATAAACTCAGGAGTGAACTGCCACGGTGCATTCCCAGGGAGGCATTTACCGAACACGCACAATTAAAGATGATTTACCGCACCAAGCAATTTCCAAACACAGCTTTCTCCAGTTACAAAAACCTCCTCCCTCAACAAAAGTCATCTGCAGGCATGAATGAAGTAAAAATAAAGACCAAAAAAGCCAGCCTAAATTTTGGAAGCCAGAGAAGAAGGCACAGACAACTGCACCATCACAAAGGTGCATTTCCAGAGGTTTTGCCTCCCCCAGCTCTGCATTCCAGACTGGATGATCAGCGATCACAGCTGCGCGCTCACCAGCCACCCTGAAAGCTTTCTGCCCACTTTCTAAGCCAATTCTCCTCCAAAAGCACTCCGATTTTGCCACATTAATTCCCAGGGCAGAACCAGCTCCGGTCCATGCCCCGCACACGGACCGAGCGAGCCCCGGGGCGGCTGCCAGCCGGTGCTGCTCTCGGGCTCCCGAGGCTTTTAGGGAAAAAAAGCGTTAATTCGTGCTGGAGCCAGGAAGCAGCAGCGAAGGCACAGGGAACCTGCTCGGCGCTGGAGCGCAGGGCAGCCGCAGCGGGAGGCCAGGTGCGGGTCAGGGAATGTCCTCACCCACCCAGCCCCGCGACCCTCCGCTCCTGCAGCCCGTCGCGGCTGCCTGGCCCCCTTCCCGCGGATCCCGGGCTCTCCCTCCCCGCCTTACCGCGGCTCCCTCACTCTCCGCTCCCAGCGGTTCCCCGAACAGCCGGCACCCTCCGTGCCCTGCCCCTCCAGGAGCCGGGACCGCCGGGCTCTGCGCCGCAGGAGCCGGGACTCTCCGTTCTCCGCCCCTCCGAACGCCGGGACCCCCGTGCTCTGCCCCTCCACGAACGGGGACCCGCCCGCGCTCTGCCCCTCCAGAAGCCGGGACCCCCGTGCTCTGTCCCACCCCAGGGCGCCCCCAGCCCCGCGGGGACCCTGCCCCGGCACCCACCACGCTGCCCCCGATGACCGCTTCGTGCTTCTTCAGGCGGGACTTGAGGCTCTTCATGGCGCGGCCGCGGGCGGGGGGCGCGCACCGGCCCCGACGCGCTCCCGCCGCCGCCGCCACGGCCGGGACGCGCCGGCCCCGCCCCGCCCCGCCCACCCCCACCGCAGCCAATCGCCGCCCGCCCGCGCGGGAGCCGTGGCCAATCAGCGAGCGGGGCGGAGGGGAGGGACTTCCTCGTGGTCATGGGGTGCTACCCGGCGCGGAGCCGCCCGGCCGCCAGGGGGCGCGCTGCTGGCGGGGCAGGGGCGCGCGGCGGGCGGGGCGGCGCTCTGGCCCGGAGCGGCCCCTCAGGGTACCACAGAGAGGGCTGGGCTGGGGCCCCCGAGGGAGCGGGGTCACGACCGGGATAAGGATCGGGATAAGAACCGGGTAAAGGACCGGGACAGGTCTGCCTGGTGATGGGGGAGACCCCGCCTCCGTCCCTCCAAGGACAGAGCTCTCGGTGGCTGAGGAAGAGCCTCAGAGCCCTCCCGCTCACCTGCGGCGTGCGGTACAAACAAATGGCCACCGTGCAAACAGCCCCCGTAATAAACACGACATTTGTGCACAAAGGAATGAAGAGGTCACACAGCAGAGGCCTGAGCTGGGCACAGGCAGCGTTTTAAGCAGCACAATTAACTCCAGTCTTGGCGTGAGAATTGTCCGAGTTTGAGTTCAGCTCTGCTCATGCCAAGGTTTATTTACTGTCTTCTTCCCATTTTCCTTGCAGCCCCATCACAGTGCACTGATAACAGAATGTTCTAAAACTTGAGACTTATTTAATTACAGACCATGGATTGTGTTTAAGACCTTCCTTATTAGAGCTGGAACAGGGCTGTTTGATCAATGGATCTCCGATATAAGCAGGGCTGGAGGTAAATGTCACTGCTTTTTAATCAATCTGGCCAAAACCTGTTCAAACACTTGGATTGCTCTGTAGGTGGCCTGTTCAGAAGGAAAGAAAATGGTGCCTTTAAATATGAACTCATTTTGTGCACGGCAGGGTGGCTGGGGAGTCCAGCAAGCTCCGAAATGGAAACCTTCCCCTGGGCACTCTGACCCCACACCCAACACAGATTAATCCCAGATTTGGGCTCTCTGGAGACACGCTGTTCATACCCCGAATGCCATTTAAAGTTTGTGGTGGTTTTCTCCCTAAAGAGCCATGTTCCAGGCAGCATGTCTCCTTTCATTGCCCCATGGAAGCCTCTGCACTTCCAGGGCACTGACAGAGCTCCAGCGACTCTGGAGCAGAGGGGACAGCTCCGGACACCTCTCACTCTGCCAGGCAGCCCATGCAGGCTCTCCCAGGCCATCAGTCCCTTGGAACCTGTGCTCCAGCCTGGCACTGCCACCCTGCCACTGCTGCCACAGGGTGGGGACACACTGGTGGCACAGGGATCTGACCCTGCCTGGCACAAAGCAAAGCGACAGCAGCGGCTGGAAATTGGGGAGGTCGGGATTCCCTGGTTCTTTCCTACCCGTGGCAACCAAGTGGTTTCCTGTGGTCTTTCCTTCCTATTTCCAATAGCTCTGAAGGTACAGGATGGGAAAAGCAAATTCCTCGAGCACATCCAAGGCGCTGCACGTCGAAGGGCTGTTTGCCCAGGGATGTGCTCAAACACGAGGCAGCAATATTCATGTCCACTCAGGAATCCAAGGAAAATGCTCAGCCCTAGCACCAGCAGAACCTGGGGCAGATGAACTGGTTTGAGTTGTTCGGATCAGAACCATTGTCTGCGAAGTTGTCACAGTAAATCGTTGGTTTATTAAAAATAAGCTTTAATTACCAAAAGTTTCGGCTTTACAAAAATATTGTCAGATTCTCAGGATCAAGCTAACAGCAGTAGCTTTCCCCTTTTCCCACCAAATCTGTGCTGTTTAAAGGAAGCTCCTTCTGAGTCATTCCAGTACGAGGGAAAGCAGAATCTTAAAAATAACTCCCTGCTCTCGAGTCAGTGCCGAGAAGCTGCACGGAGCAGTTCCAAGTGCTCGGCCAATTCCGGCACCGTTCCCTGTCCCCAGATAATCACACACATGCACACGTTTGCCCCAGCCAGCAGGGCCTCTGCTCTGCTGAGGGCTCAGCAGATGCTGCACTGAGAGGATGGCATCTGCCTTGCGATCCAGCTCCATCCTGCTGGAGTCAGTCCCAGGGGAAGCACGTCCCAGGCACACCACAGCTCTCACTGACCAGCTCCATGCAGGGTAGAGCCTTCAGCCCGAGCAGCTGGAGCGGAGCCTGGGCATTTTTCCCTGCTGTCAAAGCAGGAAGTTCCGTATCTGAACACCATCTCCCATGCCGATGTGTCAGCACCAGAACAAGATGTTTCACGTTGAATTACTGGAGCCTGACTTGTCGGTGTGAGTGGCATCCCTGGGAGCTCTGCTAACCAACCTCACCTGCCAGTTCCCAGGCCAAGCCAGGCCATTCCAGTGCAGTCCGGACAAATTCCATATCTGGCCCTTCCCTGACCATGCTGCCAGAACTATTCCCTCATTCTGGACACTTGTACAGGCTTTTTCTCCAGACTTCTCACTTCGCTCTTCAAATTAATTCAGGCTGCTGCTGTTAAGATTCCTGGCACGTAGTTCCCACTACATCACCCCTCTTCAAGTCCCTTCCCCTCTCTGCCTGTTAGCTAGATGATATATCATGGAATCATAAAATCCTGGGATGCTTTGGGTTGGAAGGGACCTTAAAGCTCATCCCGTTCCAGCCCCTGCCATGAGCAGGGACACCTCCCACAGACCAGGTTGCTCCAAGCCCCATTTTTGTTCCTGGTCCCTGTTTTTGTTCCGCTCTTGCCATCACTCCATTCCTGGTTCTTGGCTCCTGTCCCTCATTGTCTGGCCAGACGTTCTCCCAGCTCTCTTGGAAGTGAGACGAGCCGGGACAAGCCAGCCTGCTGTGGTTTGTGTTCCCAGTGCGTGGGCACCAAAAGCAGAGCACAACCTGAGGCTGCTGAGATAAGGACACTCATGCTTTCCAAAGAGAAATCTAGAGCTCTTGCTGGAGATTTGTTCCCCGCTCTCCCCAGCTCCATGGTTTCTGTGTCTGTGATTTTACCCTTCAAAGCACAGGTTTCCTTGGAGCAGTGGCTGACGCTGCACATCCCTGTGCACTGACTCAGGGCTCGGTGGATGCTGTGCCTCAGCAGTTCCGTGAGCAGGGAAGCTGTGTCCGCAGGGCCGCCGGGAGCTGCGGGCACGGCTGCCTGCACTGACACACACTTAGTGCCGTCCCAGTGACCAGGGCTGGCGGCTGAGCTCAGCGAGCAGCTTATGCAGCTCCCAAACCATCACCCTGTGTCTGCTCAAACGGCTCATTTTTGTGACAACCTTCGCTTACAGCAGCACAACAAAGGGGAGATTTATCCCGACAATGTTTGCCTGATAAGTGCCGAGTTAATGGCACACGAAATGTGCTGGCTGGTCCTCTGCAGGCCTGGGATCTATTTAATCTCTGGCAAGTCCCCCTGAAATAGAAGCAGTGCTGGCCTGCACATGTAGCGGTCGAGACTAACTAATTGGAGCCAAACTGTACAGCGAGGCAGGAGGAAGGAATTGCTGCAGCACAGTGGGATTTCCAGAGTTACAGTGCCAGAGCCTGTCTTTCTGCTCCATTGGTGGAAGAGCATTTGTGCCATTCTCTTACCCTGGTCAGAGCTCAGAAAGCTTTTGAATCGGAGTCACAAAAACACAGAGCCAGGTAGTCACACACTCCACAAAATGAGGTGGTACCGACTGTCTGAGTGGATGAGGCCCATTTCCATGGGGATGTGACTCTGGGACCTCCACCTGCACTCAGTGACACCTTCCTGCAGCCACAGAGGAGCTGGACAAACCATGACAACATCTGTCCCCAAAAACAGTCTCAACAAGCTCTGGTTCTCAGCAGTTTCATACACCAGAGAAGCAGATCAGTGTGAACATATTCCACTTCTCCAGGGGGTTCATTTATCAATCCATTTGTAACGGGACATAAAAATCAAACCCCAGCATGACTGAAAGGGAAACACACTCTTGGCTTTCTATTTCCACCTGGGTCATTAAATTACCCAGCCACCTCCTGCATCACTTGCTGCCTTAATCATCCGGATAAATTGATCCTCATGCTAGGCACACACACGGAGGAGGATATAATTTTATCTCCCTTTGCTCTTGAGCCCAGTCTCCACTGCAAGGATAGAGCGAGGCCTTGTTCCCATGGGGTGTCTGACACCCTGCTGGGTACGGTGCCCCTGGCAGGGCACGTGGCTCCATCTGGTGTCCCCTGGAGCCAGGTCTCAGGGTGACAGCAGGCACGTCCCGGGAGCAGCGATGGCCACACGGACAGGAGCACACACACGGTCACTGCTGGGCCCGGCAGCCCCTGGAGCCTGGCTGACTCCCACCTGCCCTAGGACAGCTCCTCCCCATCCCCAGGGGCACCAGGCAGGTGTGCACAAACCTGCACTGCAGGATGGGGAGGGGATGCGGCCCCAGGGACATACAGACCAGCTGTGGGAAGGTTTAACAACACATAGCCAAAGCAATCTGCTGTCCAAGCTCTAAAGAATCACGGCATTATAGAATTGTTAAGGCTGGAAAAGACCTCTAAGTTCATCAAGTCCAACTGTCAACCCAGCACCACCACCACGTTCAGCACTAAACCTTGTCCTCAAGTGTCAAATCCACATGTTTTTTTTAACACTTCCAGGCATGGTGACCCCACCACTTCTCTGGACAGCCTCTTCTAAATCTTGATAACCCTTTCACTGAAGAAATTTTTCTTAATATCCAACCTAAACCTCCCCTGGCACAACTTGAGGCTGTTTGCTCTTGTCCTGTGGGTTGTTCCCTGGGAAAAAAGCCCGACCCCACATCACTACAACCTCCTTTCTTCTTACTCCTTTCACCCCCGTTTTGCTCTGGGTTCCAAGAGCGGGAGGAGGAAGGGAACATGTTTAGACGGCAACCTGCGCTCAGCAGTGTTTGCACACTGAGCTCTGAGCCCGCCTGGCCTGAGGCCGAGCTCAGGAAAAACAAAGCATGTGCCAACCTCTCAGGAGCTGAGTGCGACGAGCGCCCGGTGCCAGCTTGGCTGCTCTCCCTCACTCCTCGCGGCTACTCCAGAGCAGTGCCCAACAGGCACAGGGAATGCTCACCCTGTGCACGGAGCCGTGCCCAGACCCAGCGCCAGACCGTGCCTGGCAGGAGCTCCTGGAGAACTGCTGTGCGCAGCCAACAGGGCAGTGCTGGGAATGGGAACAGGTGGGATACGGCTTTCCAAAGCTGTACGTCAGGTCAGAAGTGGGTGTAGAAACCAGGGCTGCTGCCTGCTGCCAAGGCAGCCAACGGAACAGGCTGTCCTGTGGATTCATTACAGATTAAAACACACCCCAAAAGAGGAAAACACCCCAAAGGAAGGGAATCTGTTTTGGCAGCAAGAGAGGGTAAAGTTCAGGTTGTGGATGAAGACTTAAAACAGCACCTCAGTTTTTCCCCACTCGCATGTGTTTTCAGGGAAGTGGTAAATTTCATTTTCTTGCCCGCAATAAGCTCTTGTTCCAGATGCCAGGGGAATATTTTGGAATGCCACTAGGGAAGATGTACAGTGAAGGCATCTTATCTTGGGGCTCCAAGCCTTGCTGAGCACCTCAGCTGCTGAGAGAAAGCAAATACACTCTCAGAGAAGTGGAATCGTTGTGGTGAGGCACAGAGAGACAGCCAGCAAATCTGTGATCACTGTGGTCAGAGCATCTGTGTGATAAATGACATTAATTAAGCAGCACATTCCAGCAAGTGCAAGGGAGCTGAATTCCCAAGTGAACCCAAGGCAGCGTGTCCCACACAGCCTGAGCTGTGTCACGTGTGCTGCGATCCTACCTGAGGGTGGGAAGTAGAATTAGAAACAGAAGTGGGTGCAAGGGACATACCAGAAACTTCTCACGTTTCCATCAGGACATTGTTGCCAATAGGTTCTGGTTCCCCACACCTCAAACAGAAGTGGGGTTTGCTGCTGCCTTGGTTTATCAGCAGGAGCGGGCAGGAGTTTCAACGGGGTGATGCAACTCCTGGAACGCAGGAGCAAAGGGGACCTTGGACCAGGGCTCCCGGGGCTGCACCAAGGGACAGAGCAATGGCAGGAGAAACCCCGATCTCCCCTGGTCTGATGTGAGTCCAGAGATAAAGCCTTACCATGACTATGGTAAATAGCAGGACAGACAAACAGCAGGGATAAGGAGAAGTGATAAGGAGCCAAAGGAATGTGAAGATCAAAAGGAACTGAACCAGAGCTGAATGCCTTCCTGCACAGAGCAGTCTGGCCAGGGAGCGACCGTGCTCCGGTTTAACGGTTTCATTCTCAGCAAAAGAGAGAAGGACGGGTCTGTGTGGGAACAGAGTGTGCAAATCCATCAGAGCACTGGCAGAGCTGCAGACAGATCTTCAGAGAGACAATGCTCTGTCTGTGGGGAGCCAGCCCAGCTCAGAGGTGTCAGTGGGGAGCCAGCCTAGCTCAGAGGAAAACATCTCAAATAGCTGCTGTCATCAGCACATCTTCCTCCATCCTCATGGATAGGCTGGCCAGCTGCGCTGGAAACCAGAGCTCCCAGGCAACCACAGCGCACTTTCCAAAGCTTTAGAGTCAGTAGCAAAGGCAAAGCTCTTCCTAAGCTTCTTATCCTTGTGTGTGTGTGATGTCTGGGGTTGGACCATCAACAGCTCAGAGCCTTGTTTAAGCTCTAATGGATCAACAGTGAAACTGGAACCCCTTGACCTTCAGTAGCTCCCTCACCCTCTGTCTCTTCTTGGGAACTCCTGTCAGCACCGGAGAGGTCCTGGATTCATTTTTAGGTTGATGAGGAGCAAAGCAAGCAGGGTCCCAGGTTAGCAACCATCCAGGCATGCAGGATTTGCGGTGTAATAATAGCAACCCCAGCGTCTCCCACAGTAATTCCAACCAGCAGTGTCTCCTGAAGATGGAGAAACCCCACACAGCTCTCCGAGCCTCGCAAATTAGCTCCATTATCTCAGCCGTGCCTTCCCTGCTCTCCATCTGCTCTGAGCAGTGGGAAATCAGCAGGGTTTGAACTCCTGCCTGCTCTGAGGGAGCAGCTGAACCTGCAGCAGCCAAACCCACCCAGGCTCACAGAATGGAGCTGCCGCAGAGGAGGAAGAGGAGAGGCTGGGGCATGAACAACCCTGGGATAGCACAGAGCAGGGTGACCTGAGGCTGGCACATGACTGTCACTCACACCAGTTACTGCAGCCCCGTGTTCATGGTACTCCTGCAAAATAAATCCTGCGTCTGCTGTTACTGCTCTCCCTCGGATGCTGGCCGATGGCAAACGGGGCCTGCATTTCCTGTGAATGGGATTCAGTTCTGGAAAGGAGCTCCGGCTCCTGCTAGGCAGCAATCTGTGCACAAATCTGGAAGCTGATCTCGCTGCAGAGCAGAGGCCTCAGCCCTTGGAGCAGTCCTGGAAGAAGGGGCAGGCACACTGTGTCCTAATTCCACTGGCACCCCACAGCTTGCTGGACAAAGCCGCGAGGCTGCCCGAAATACCTGCTGGATGGGTTCGGCAGCTGGGAAACCTGAGCCGGCTCCCTGCGGATCTGTGCTGCCCGAGCTATTCAAGGATGGCTTTTCTCAAAGTCTTGTCATTTCAAAAGGGGGGAAAAAATACCCATGGGTCAGAGCACCCAAACAGCCTGGGAACCTGTCCGGGAGTGCTTTGCTGTGCCCTTTTGGTGCTGTGAGTGTCTGGGGCAGACACCAGACACTGTCCCAACATCAGCCTCTCCAGCGCCGCCAGGATGGCGTGTCTGCCGTCGGAGCATCCCACCTGGGAGCGCTTCCCTGGCTGTGTGGGCATCTCCTGCTCCTCGATTCAGGGCTTCTTGTAGCTGGTGAGACTCCAGCCCTGCTGAACAGTGTCGGTGTCCATCACTTTTGGGTTCTGTTGTTCAAACACACTAGTCTGCTCAGTCTCTCAAGTGCAGTGAGCAATCTGCAAACTGCATCGATAAAATAGCCTCTGTCCTGCTACAGGGCAGCTTCCACACTCAAATTCCACCTTGCATCTAGCCTGGGATACATTCCAGAGTGGTCTCTGCTGCAAGAGCCTCTCGAACAATCCGCTGTGCAGCAGAGATCACAGCGTGTACGATTGCACAGCTTCACTCCCTCTCCATCCCCTGCAGGGCCCAGGAGTGTGCAAGTGGGGGAAGAGGCACAGCTAAATCCCAACCAATTCCAGTTCTGCTGGACTGGGGTGAACTCTGCCCAGGGCTTTCCCCTGTGTCAGACTCACAGCTACACATCCTCCTGCATTTCCAGCTCGAGTGAGAACACAGGAGCACAGAATCCCAGACTGGTTTGGGTTGGAAGGGACTTTAAAGCTTTGGGAAGTCATTCCCCCTTGTCCTGTCCCTCCAGGCCCTTGTCCCCAGACCCTCTCCAGGTCTCTTGGAGCCCCTTTAGGCACTGGAAAGGGCTCTAAGATCTTCCTGGAGCCTTCTCCAGGCTGAACATCCCCAGCTCTCCCAGCCTAGCTCTTTAGGGGAAGAACAGGAGGAACCTGAGTTACTTCAGAAATATTAACTCTGAAAACTTGGTAAACAAGGGCCAGGATAAAGCAAGCAGGAAAAAGCACTGAAAACAGGCAGGGAACAGTCAAACACAAGGTAATATTAAATGTTACAGACCCAAAAGCTCAGGAGACCATGTCCAGGCATGAAAAACAAAACCCCAAGAGATGTCCTTTCAGAGTCCCCTTAGCTGCCAGCCTGGCCATGTCCCCTGCAGCCCCACTCGGTCACTGCCTCTCTGTGACACCAGTCCATGGCAGTGCAATGCTGGGAGCAGCTGTGGGCAGGAATGTTTGTGCTCACACTAATGAGCTGCTGCTTTGCTGTGTCCCCAGCGCAGTGTTCCAGGCTGCTGCACACTCCATGTGCTGGTTACAGCTGCTCTGTGTTGGGCATTCTGGTGTTCGCACCAACAAGGGAAAGAAAATTACTTGTATTTTAAATAACAGCTTAAATCCTGGAGCATGAGACCCAAACATCGGGGAGAGAGCCTGTTGCCAAGACACCCTAATCCCAGCCTTTTCCTTCTCTGTGTTTAGCATTCCTGCTAATGGAATTTGGACTACAGCTAATGCTGATTAACATTTCCATGTTGGTTATTTCACATAATCTTTTCTCCAGCTGTGGCAGAGCCTAGAAATGCACCATTTATCCTTGTTCAGTCTCTGCTTCCCAAGCTCTTCCCAGCCAAACCACTGGGAATGAAAGGCTACTGTGTTTAGCTGTTCCTAACATGGATCAATTCCTAAACGCAGGAATTGTGTCCTTTCCCTCTAAACCTCCACCTGCATAACAAGATCGTGATTGCAGGCCGATCCTGGATGGGAACAGGCTGGTTGGGAGGCAGCAGCACGGACATAACTGAACTGGACATTTCCGTGATGGAGCACTGGTAACCGCCAGCCCAGAAATAATCCAGCTAATTTTACACCTGCACTCATTCTTCCCTGCGGGAATTCAGTGCCAGAGACCAATGCCTAAAATTAGGGCAGGTTACAGACATGATCCTTCACATGTTAAAAGTAGAAACATGCCAATGGATGCAGTGGTCTCCTCCCATTGCTCCAGCGGCTTCCCACTTGGGTCACAGGAACCTACCAGACACCGCTCGGGGCACCTGCCAGCTTTGGTTACAGGGCCCTGGTTGGGGCAGCCCCCGGCCACCACACACGAGGGCAGGAGGTGCTGGGGTGGCACCAGAAGGTGCCCAGACTCTGCAGGTCAACCACCGAAACTTCAGTGACCTGTCACACCCAGCTGTGCTGGGCAGACCTGCTGTGCTCCTGCCCCAGCTCCAGCTGGCCTGGCACTCCCACAGCCTCTGGCACTGCCCGGGCTCAGGGATGCAGGAGCTGAGTGTGACCCAGCAGAGGTGACAGGGTCCCCAAGCCAACCACTGACAGCTCTCTGTGACATGAGCTCTCCATCCAACTGCACCTTCTCCTTCCAGCACCAGCCTGCTCGACCTCCCCTCACCTCCATCTGCGTTGGTTTTCCCTGCTCCTGGAGTACTGATCCTGTCTCCTCAGAGGACTGGCTCAGGCACCCGTTTGGGATTATTCTGGCCTAACTGTTTTTCCTTTATTAAAAAAAAATCCCACTTTGTGATGCACCAGTTAGTTTTTCTGTATCATTAATTCTCCCAGGGGGAAAAAAGAATATCACGGACATGTATGACTCCATCTGTTTGCAAGATACAATCAGAGCCCACTGTGATGTTGACTTTATGGAGGGCATTTTCTTCGCCCGGACCTGCGGGCAGGTGAGGCAGCAGCTGCCGCACAGGTTCGGCTGGGGCAGAGCCACTTGAGAACAAATCGCGGGGAGCAGCTTGTGCTGTGAAACTCCGTGAGACAAAGGATCACGAGGAGCTCCGCCCCGGCCGCTCCCAAGCGCTAATTGCTGAGCCGCTGGACCAAGAAGCACGCAAGGGTGGCCCGGACCAGTAATTATCCTTCCTCCTCCTCCTCGGAGCATCACCTCCATCTGCGGCCGGGTTCAAGCGCAGGCTTGGAGGTGTCGGGGTCAGGGCTCCCCACGCAGGTTTGGGTGTGGTGGCGATACCTGCCCTGGGCTGGGCTGGCAGCAGGGCCAGGCTGTCGGGGCTGCCAGCGGCAGGAGGAGCTCGGCCAGCCCTGCATTCCTCGCTCCGGCATCACTCATGAGCTGAGCAACCCAGGGACTGAATGGGGAAACTCAGCACAGCGCAGTCCCTGTCGGCTGAGTGCAGCTCTCCTGCTCTGCCCCGCTGGCCCTCGGAGGTCAGCAGGCACTGGAGCAGCAGTGCTGGGCAGCGAGAGCGCCGGGAACCTGCCTGGCTGCTGGACAGGATCCGCAGGTCCTGGGAGGGGAAGAGAAGGGCCAACCTGTCCCTTGAGCACGGAGCATCCTCTCCGTGCAGGGAGGGCACAGCTGTTTCGGTGCCAGCTCGGAGCCCCAGCATCTCCCCCAGCCCCGATAACGCCAGCATGGCTGTGGGACTGGCGGGGATGATGCTGATCCTGTTTCCATGGAGAGCTCGATAGAGATCAGAAGAGATGGAGAATGGTGGGAGCTCCATGAGTGCAATTCCGAGCACTGGGGCCCTGGATAAGGAATCCTCCTGTTCATACGGGAAGGGAACGCCGGGTTTCCACTCCCCACCCAACTCAGAAACAAAAGCAGTGATTGTGGCCGCGGCAGTGTCGGGCTGATAGCGCCCGCAGCTCCGCAGGGAGGCTGTCCCTGCCAGCACACACCCGGATGGCCTCTGGAAAAGCCACTTCCCTCTTCCCTCGGGGTGTGCCCGCGGGCTGTCACAGGGCCGGGAGCCAGGGCAGGTGCTCGGTGCTGTCTCCCGGGAAGGCTTCCCAGGTTCAGCTGTGCCTGTACCACACAGACCCATGGACCAACATCTCCTGTGCCACACTGGGGCCAATACCCCAGGGAAACAGCCGGGGAGGAGCCAGCGGGAATGGGGACACATTTCATCCTAGACTCCAGCTTGGTGCTCCCGAGGAGCTCCAGCCATGATGCAGACCGAGAACCGTGAGCTCAACTGTGACAGTGACAATGGCCCACAGTAACAAATGCAGCAACATGCCACATGCTTGGAGAAGGAAGAATTTTGGGGTAAAACATTTTTTTGTGACGCAACATTCTCCAAATTTAAAAAACAAAGGCAAAAACTCCCAAAACGTTCTAAAATGTTGGTGTCACCCAGCAGCAGCAGGGTCCTCAAGGGAACCCAGGGCTCTTGGCACGCCCTGCTCATGGCCCGGGGCAGCCCAGAAAGCTGCTTTACTCCCAGAGAAGCCGATTACAGCTCCCTGGCACCCAGGAAGGCCACACAGGCAGCAGAACCCACAGTGGGGCCAGAGGCTTTGGTGCTGCATTCACTGCAGGGGCACTGGTGGGTCCTTGGGGCCATGGGCCAGAGGAGCATCCTCTGCAGTGCTCTCTGCATCCCTCTACCCTTCATATCATTAACTCCAGTTATTAATAAAAGCATGAGCGAGTAGGGCAAGGCCTTGGCATAATCCCAGTGTGGCATTAGAGTGCGTGGAAAGCCCGGTGAGCACGTGCCCATTGCAGGTAACAGGGAGACCCATGGAGCCTTAATGGGCTTTGGGAGCCATTAGCTCCTTATCCCCTGGAATAAGCTCCTTATCTCCTGCAGGGAGCTCCAGAACCCCCCAGCAGTTCAGAGAGCCCCAGCTGCTTCCCTTGGCCGTGTTGGGGCTGAGCCCCCTCGCTCTGACCCTGCCCCACGGCACACACAGTGCCCCATGTGACATCTGCACCCCCCAGCACCGAGCCCCGGGCAAGTCCCAGGTCCCTGGCACACCCCAAAGCGCACAGACACGGCACATGCAGGACACAGCCAGGGGACACCAGGGACACAGCTATGGAGGGGCACTCACCTGTGCGGAGGCCATGGCTGAGCTCGGGCAGCGCCACAGGGATCACTCTGCTCCTTCCCCTCCTCTCTGGCCGTTCTGTGGAGCCGCGGCTGAGGGAGCCGAGCTCAGGGCAGGGCTGGCCCTGGGGATGGAGGAACACCAGGATTGCATCTGGCACAGACGCTGCTGCGCCGGGCAGGCTCGAAAGGGCAGCAGGAAAACAGCGCGAGGACGGACCCAGCCCTCCGCTCCCCGTGGCACAGGAAATCACCCTCACATTGGAGCAAAGGAAGGAAAAAGGCAACACAGTGCACGGGGCAGGATGCACGGCCAGAACACCGGGAAAGGTGCAGCTGAAACAGCAGGAACAGCACAGCTGGAACCCTGGGAACAACATGGCACTGCCCTCCCACCAGGGCCACCCTGCCAGGGACAGTTCATCATCGCTGCTCCCCATGATCACCTCATACAATCACTTTCCAGGTATAAAAGCACTTTTTCCACAAGGAACTCAGCCAGCTGAGTTGCCCCAGGCTCCATCCCACCATGCTGTGACAGGGATTCCACTTCCAAGAGCCTCCCTTGCAGGGCACTGGGCTTGGCCCCCAGCACTCCATCCTCACAAAGATTTCATTTCCTTTCTACACACACTGCCTCAGCTGCTCCGGTGGGTACCACCCTGTCCCAAGGCACCACAGCCCATGAGCACACCCAGCCCCCAGGGTCAGAGGGCACCCACAGAGCATCCAGCTCTGCAGGGATCCACAAACTGAGCACAGGGACGCTGGCACAGCTCCCATCGCTCTGTCCCAGATCTAGCTCAAGAGGCTGGGCTGAGTCCTTAGCAGTGACCCAACCTCAGAGCTCTGAGGCAGCTGTGCCTTGTAAAAGACCCTGCACATCCCACAGTTCTGGGAGCAGGAGCTTTTATTGGTGTGGGTACCAGGCATGTGTTGTAACCCTTCACCTGGTGAGAGACACAGCCTGCATTCCAGCAGGGCCCTAACTCCAGCCTTGGCACACAATCCATGATCGGGAGGGTTTTTCCAACCTAAACGGTTCTGTGAAATCACTGATTGGAAGCTGATGATTCCTGCCTCAGGCCAGCCCAGAAGAGTTTACCCTTCCCATGAGGAGCTTGAAGGAGCAGAGGCTCCCCAGCTCAGAGGGACAGCCCAGCACCAGGTCCTCTCCTGGGAACCTTGGTTTAGCAGCAGGACCGCAGGGATGTCCCCACGTAAAACAGAATCCCCAGAAAATCCTTACAGGCCTTGGTACAAATGCTGTCTGTGAACGCGAGCACTGACAGCAAAAGGCTGTTTTCACTCTTGGGGCAGTTGGCAAAGGATAAACCCATTGTTCAGATTGGAACATGATCCTGGCTCGGGTAATGGCCAGGATAAATAACAAGCAGTAGCTAATTAACAACGCTGAGATGAGCAGACAGTGATTGGAGCAGCACCAGGAGCCAGAGGAGCACCCACCTTCCCACACAGCTCCAGCCCAGCCTGGAGCAGGGCAGGGAGCCCCCAGTGCCCCTTCCCTACTCCCTGCTGCCTTGAACAGAATTCCTAATAGGAACCTGCCTCCAAGTGTCACAGCTGCTCCCAGCCCTGCCTCAGTTTCCACGGCAACTTCCGCTCACCCCATTGCTCAATATTGTTCTTTTTCCATGGAACAGCACATCCTGCTGCTCTTTCTAACAGCTCCTTATCCAACCGGACCCTCCCAGCCCCAGGCTGGAGGGCACCAGGGCAGGGTGGGACACGACCCTGCTGGATTCCTGCTCAGGGAATGTGCTCACACCTTCCCCCAGCTCGGAGCAGTCCAGCCCATCCTCACTCCCAGCAGCTGCTGGGAGGGCACAGCTCATGCTGAGGACACGGGTGGGACCCTCCTGCCCCTCAGCCCCTGCAGGAAAGGCTCAATCCCACCCCAGACACACCAGACGAGTTCTGGGGCAGGATGGGTCCCAGCTCCCTGGATTCTGTGGCTTCCTGCACTAACATCTGTGATTAAAACCTGGTATTTTGCCTGCAAAGAGCAGCTACTCAGAGCCCAGCCAAGTCATGCAATGCCTCTCAGAGATCCAAACCCCTCATTCCTTGGATCAGCCTGGCCAGGACACTCACACGGCAGCGACTGATGCAAACACAAACATTAGAAAATCACATTTGAAATTAAAAAAGTTTATTTGCAGATCTGTAAAACAGCTCTGTGAAAGACCAATATTTCCAAACACTACGAGATGAGAATGCATTTTCCTACAGTTAGAATATAAAAAAAGTCACAGTCCTTCAACTACCCCAAGAAAAGCAGACATTTATGAACCAAACATTGAACTTCCAACACCAAAAAGTCACTGGGGTGAGTGAGACAGTCAATAGCACCAACACAGGTGACACAGCCCTCGTGGGTCTGCCATGACTATGGAATAAAGCAGGTTAGTGAGGCCGAGCCTCGGGGGAGAGCAGCCCTACGAGCACTGAGTTCAGACAATGACACAGCAGAACACATTCCTTTACATCCCAGCGATGCAAACACCAAGCCAGAAACACCACAGAGCTCCCAGGAGCTCCGAGCTTCCACTTCCGGACAAGAAATTCCATTGGAGAACAAGAAATCTTCCCAACTTACATGGCAGTTCCATTTCACAGACACAACTTTATTCACTTTATGTTTACAGGAGCTGTGCAGGAGCTGTGTGATGGGGAGGTGAAGGACAGGATGCAGAAGTGGACAGTGGTGCAGGATCCAACCTTGCTCCATGGAAAGGTGGGATTACACCGCTTTCCGGTGGTACTCCGGAGGGGCCACCTCATAGTCACTGGCACTGAACAATGCAGAGGAATTCTTTGCTAAATACCTACAAAAATACCAAAAATGTTCCATTACTTCTTGCCCAAATTCCCTGTTCAGTGACTCTGTGGGTCAGGAGGTGTTTGCCCAGTCACACCACAGGGTTTGAGGTGCGCCAGTCCCCCACGTAGCTGCTCACGTCAGCTCTGCCAAAAAATCCATTCCAAACAAGCTGTCAAGCACCTCTGGCTCTAGGTGAGCTCAGGATTAACAGGATGAAGCTGCTGACTTTTGAGGTTTGGGCAGCTGCTGTACTGAGAATCGATTTGCTACTGATCTACTCAAAGGAGTAGGGACAGGAACAGGACACAGGAAGCTCTGCACAATAGGGACCTTCAAGGGCTGAGTGAATGATGGCAAAACAGGGAATGGCCAAAGATAAGGGCTATGTGCCATCAATTCTCATGGAATGGGTTCAGGATTTCTGGTCACTGAGCTCACATTTCTGCTTCACAGCCAGAGCTCTTCAGCACCTGCATTTCCCTCAGACTGCCCCAAAAGACCAGGGCTATCCCAAGGCAGCTCTTCCCTGGCTATCACAGGCTGATCCCTGGCAAGCCCTGCTGCAGAGCCATCCTGGATTTACTGAAGGTTTTCTTTCAACTTCTCCTAATCATAGAATCACAGAATGGTGTGGGTTGGAAGGGACCTTAAAGCTCACCTCATTTCACATGAAAGTGTTTTATTATTAGCAGGATGTTTTCCTCCTCAACATCCCATGGCTACAGGGTACCACAGCACACTAAAGCCCCAGTGACAGTCTGTCCCAGAAATAACATTCCTAAAGTTCATCAGTTTTTAAACATTTGCTCAATTGTTGTTGAGTAACTGTTGTGTAATTTAATAGCTTGCTGGAATTATCATCTGCTTTTTTTAGCAGTTATAAATAAATGCTGAAGCATTTATTTTGCAACAAGGAGCAGATGGGACAGGGTAGAAGTGCAGATTAACAGAACCAGAGAAGTGGAGTCTGAGAGGCTTCACTGTAATTATTGGGGAGGATCCCACACACAGGCCCCAATCACACAACAATTCACTGAAAAGGGGCAGCCTCACAGCAGCCTGAGCTCCCTGAACTTTCTCTTTCTGGCTGGAAGACTTTACAAGTACTCACTTTAAGAAGTCATGCAAGTAGTTTAAGAGCAAAGCCAGGCTCTTCTCATCCAGGGGCGTGTAGGCCAGCATGGCTCCGATCCGCACTGCTCCAAAGGAAGGACACTTGTCACAAACACTGCTTCAAGTGCTCCTTTAAGTCCACAACTTTACCGTAGCACAGAAAAGCAGCCAAGAATCTATTCCAATATATACAAGCTCACCTAAACCAACCAGACTTAAATATCCACTTCCATACCAAATCCCCCAATGGCTCTGAGCCTTTTGGATACATGGGTGAGAGAATGAACCCCCACTTCAGAGCTGCCTGTCACAGACTGAAGAGGGGGAAAGGAGCACTTCAATCCTTCCCACTGCTCTTCCTCCCCCTCCGCAGGTGGCACTCACTCACCGAAGAGCCTCAGGAGGTGTGGGGCACCGTAGACCTGGGACATGGGCGCGTCCGGGTGATCGGCCAGGATCTCAGCATACTGGGGCCTCTCGAACTTGTAGAGCAGCTGAGTGCCCAGCATGACGTTGAAGTACTCCTTAATGCCAGCCACCACCTCGTTGACAGCGTATTCCCTGGGGACACAGAGCTCTGCAAGGCCTGCTCCAAGGACAGCTCCGACATGGCTCGGCTGGGGGGCACCACCAAAATCGGGAGCGCCTTTCACAGGCATTCAGATCTTGCAAGGAAATGTGTCTGGGGACCTTAAAACCTACAGCCACAGGCAGGAATGCAATTCCAGACCTCCGTGGAACATGGGCTGTTCTGAACTGAGGCAGGATTTAGGCAAACCGAGAGCAGCAGTTTGCAGTTATCCTCTCCAAGACAGGGACTCTGGGAGTGGCCGTTCTGCAGCCACAGGCAGCACTGGGGACACTCAGCAGCTTTGCTGTTGTCACCAAAGCTCACAGCAGGTTCCAAGGACAATACTGGAGTCATGGCACTGAACAGAGGGACAGCCCCCCCAATATTTGAGGCACCTGCTCCCTTCCTCCCAGGCCTCTCCTGCAGACTCCTGAGGGCCTCCACTCTCACCCTGCCTGGACAGAACTGGCAGTGCCACTGAGGAGCACAACCCTCACCCCACCCTGCCAAGTAATTTGGAACAGGCATCAGGACAATTACATCAAAGGAGGTTAAAACACCCTGACAGGTCAATAATCTGCTTCCTCTTGAATGGAAGAAAATTACCTCCCCTTTCTGTTCTCCCTTTCAAACAGGAAAGTTTCCTGCAGAGTAAACACACCTTGTTTTGCTCAGGGCTGATTGCTGGGGCAATTACAAACAATAATTAGCTTTGCCCATCTGAGCATTTACGAGTCCTTGTGCACCTCCCTGGCCCCCGGGCCTGGGCCTGTGAGGGAGCCCAGGGGCACTGAGCTCACCCCACACAGCTTTTCTGGGAAGTTTCTATCAGCTTCCTTCAGGAAAAGGCTTAGGCAAAGTGGGGAAGCAGAAATCGTATCCAGAAAGCAGAACTGCAGTCTGGAATGACTCCCTCAGGATTTCTGAACACCTCCATCACCTTGGGCTTGGAAAAGGACACGGGATATGGGGCTGGGCTGGGTTTCACAACCTTATTCCACTTTCCATGGAATCCAAGGCCAACAACAGCCAAGGAAGTGTTGAAGGCTGGCAGTGACCACTACTCACTTGTTGTCAGTATTCCCTCGGGATTTTTTGTAGTTTGCATAATCCTCTAAAATGGAGTCCACATTCTTCTTGGCAGGGAGGTAGAAGAGCTACAAAAGTAAAACCGAACAAATACAAGTTTGTCTCATCCTTGCAGACATTTACACCTGGAAGCTGAATTGAAACCAAGGCTCACCAGGACATTTCTAGGACAAAATCAGCAAGTTAAAATGACACAGATTATGAAAGGAACATCCCTAGCTGTTTTAGTTGGGCGTAAAAAATCCCCACCCAAGCTCAGACACTGGAAGGTGTCCCTGCCCATGGCAGGGGTGGAACTGGATGAGATTTAAGGTCCCTTCCCACCCAAACCATTGCAGGATTCTCTGACTATATCCATGTGTGCTGCTCAACAGCAAGCTGCTGCTGAACTGCTACATGAGATGGTTTCATAAAGCCAGGCCCGCAGGGACAGCCCCACAGCAGCACCCACAGCTGTCCCCAGAGCCAGGCAGGATTTTCACAGGTACCTGTTTCTGCCTGGTGATCAAATCCCAGTCATCCACCAGCCACGGCTTCAGCTCTTCGGGGATCTTCACCTTGACTTCAACTCTGTTCATAAACGTTTCTTCCTGAGAAAAGCCAAGCCAGGCTAATTACCCTCAGACACTAATTGGGAGCACAGCACCCTTCTGTTTTCCACCAGAAATCCCTGGGAGGGAATGGGAAATACTCACACTTTCAACTGTTGGGTCCACCCGAGCCCTCTTCTTCCTGGGAGGCTGGGGAGTCTCGCTGGTGCTGCTCCCCTCTCCAATGCCTGGAGCTGTGCACAGCACACACAGCAGCAGGAAAAAACAGCAGTGAAGATTTAGGAGAAGGATTTCAAAGTAAGGCTCAGATTTTTCTCACGTCACCTTTAGACTTGTTGGGGTTTTTTTTGTTTTAAATATTACTTGTGTCAGTTTAAATTGCTCCACTGACACTTATCTGAGGGAGGCTTCTGCTCTAGAACCAAACCAGTCTGGCAGATTTTGGGGGAGAATTTTTGGACCCAGCAGCTCAGCACTGCAGCTGTGTCACATCTCCATCTAAGAAAACCTAAGCTTGACTTAGGAAATTATTTCAGCAGATCAAATTTGCTTCTCAATTACAAGAGTTCAAGATTGAAACAAGTAGATTTTGTACCAACCAGAAAAATGTGACCCTTCCCCTCCCGAGCAGGGAGAGCCTCAGGGGTCCAGGGGGGACAGCACAAGGTGGCAGTGAATTATTGGGGCAGAATGAAGGTCTTATTTCAGTGACCAATCCTTCACTAAAGAGACCCACTGAGATGCAAAATGAAACACACTTACTTTTCTGCTTGTTCTTTTTTGTTTTCCTGCAAGAAGAACACAAATTATTGAACATATCAAGAGAGTGGTACTTAAGCAAGCCACAGCAGAAAGCCAGAAAATGTTTCAAGCATTCAGCACAGGGAGCAGATCCTCAGGGGCCTGGGCAGTGCTCAGTTAAGGACACACTGAAGAAATATGACTCGGCTTCAGGGCTATGGTACCACAAGATTCTTCAGGGAACAGGTTAGAATTCATAATTTTTGGGATGTTTTGTCCTTCCCAAGTGTTCCTGGAGGACTACATGAGATTTGTAGCTGTTTTATTTCTAGAATAAATAAATATATATACAGAATATAGCACAAGGAAACAGAATTGCTGGGAATTTCCAGGAAAAAAAATCTCACTCAACTGAATTAACTTCCAGTAAAAGATTGAAAAAACACCCAGTTTTACCCCTGCAGCAGCACAGGGAAGTTCCACTAGCACTTTATCTATTTACCACCCATTTTGAGGGAGCTTTAACTGGAGTGCCACTACTCATTCTCAGTTTGCTCCCTGCCAGCAGCAGCCTGGATCAATGCTCAGAAGCTGTGCCTTGGGTGGATAAAACTCTACCAGTCCAACACTGATTCCTTGCGAATTCAGCACTCCCCAAGTGACCCTTGCTGTCAGGCTCCGAACCAGGTTTATCAGGGCCAGGAAAGAGGCAGAGTTCTGAGGAGGGGCTGGACATAGGCAGAGTAAAAGGTTTGTTTAAAGTCAAAGAAACTGAAATGAGGCTGAAACTGTGGGCAGGACAATTCCCAAGGTAAGTCACTAATATGGATTGGTGCATTGAAGAGAAAGGGTTTTCTTCCAAACCCAAAGTCAACAGGGAGGGAGAGTGAATCCTTCCCAGGATTAATTCACAAGATAAAAATCACATTAACAATTAGAATACAAGCAAAGTTTTTTTTTAAACTGCATTTAGATAATTTAAAACCAGATGTCATTCCCTAATTTATTATTCAGTGCTATATCTTCACTCCAGAACACTTACTTACCCCTCCTATTTTTCAAGCACCCATTATCTCTGACTGTTTCCTGATTTTTAGGCCCATGAAATGTAGAATAAACTGTTGGAAATTGGAATTCAGCAGAGCTACATTTAACAGAGCCAGAAGGTGTTGCATAGGCAGCCACAAAACCTGCTTTAACTACACATTTTCTCTGTTAGAGCTTCCAGTTATCAGAAGATGAGTAATTATTTTAAACCCAAACCTGCGTTTCATACATATTTCTATTTGATCACAGATCGCTTCAAAGCTTTTGGACCCAGTTGCTGCAGTTTGCAGTTTCTCTGAGCAGACTCAAATTAAAATGCAGCACAACCAAGACACGTTCCGAGCTCTCCTTTCCAACACCAGCATTGCTCCCAAGGCTCCAGAAAACTCTTTGTTTCTGCTTTCCACGAACTCCAGGCTGCAGGGAGCAGGCAGACCACCGGAACCTTCTGGAAGGATCCAGTGCCAAAGGTCTGGAGGCAGCTGGACACAGGGAGTGCCCTCCCACTGTTCCCAACCCAACCTAAAAGGTGCGGGGCAGGGGAACTGCAAAGGGGCTGTGAGCAACCCCAAAACCCAACCCAACCAAAAGGTGCAGGGTGAAATAACTGCAAGGGGGCTGTTAGCAGCCCCAAACAAAATCCAACCCAAAGGTGCAGGGCACAGGAACTGCAAAGGGGCTGTGAGCAACCCCAAAACCCAACCCAACCTAAAAGGTGCAGGGTGGAAGAACTGAAAAGGAGCTGTAAGTAACCCCGAACAAAACCTAATCCAACCCAAAGGTGCAGGGCACAGGAACTGCAAAGGGGCTGTTAGCAGCCCCAAACAAAACCCAACACAACCCAAAAGGTGCAGGGCACAGGAACTGCAAAGGGGCTGTAAGCAACCCCAAAACCCAATCCAACCCAAAGGTGCAGGGCACAGGAACTGCAAAGGGGCTGTTAGCAACCCCAAAACCCAACCCAACCTAAAAGGTGCAGGGCACAGGAACTGCAAAGGGGCTGTAAGCAACCCCGAACAAGGCACTGCTCCCAAACTGCCCCGGGACAGCCGAGGGCTGCCCTGCTCTGCACAGAAATGCAGGGAAGCAGGCAGGGTGGGGCAGCCCAGCCCTCACTCACCGTGTGGAGATGGCCGGGGTCTCCAGGCAGCAGACGGTGTGGGCTCCATCCCGCCGGAAAAACCTGGGGGACACAAGGGCAGAGCTCAGGGCAGCCTTCCCACGGGCCCAGGAGTCACACATTGACCTTTCTGGCAGCGTTTTGTTACTGAACATTCCTGGAGGATAAGCTGTGCTTACCTTATTGATTGGTTATCTGAAGAATACATTTTAGAATGTAAATTACCTTTCCCTCAGATCCTCCAGGAACGCTACAAAAGGTAAATTCTGAGGCCCACACAGACTGAATGATACCGTTTTAGTACAGCTGTGTGAACAGTTTCTCCCCCTCCCCACCACCAGTACTTTATGTATCTGCAAAGAGCTCAAATGCACAAGGGAACAATTCAGAAATTTGATTTTGGAAGTGTATTTTGGGATTTTTCAGAAGCCCTCCTGCCTTTAGCTGTGAGCAGATCTAAGAGGAGCACAGCCCTGCACCGCTGCTGAGGCTGTCAGAGCATTTCCTCCCCGTCAGCCTCCAAGGAGGGAAGCAGCTGCTGGAAACAGCACAGGTGTGGCTCAGAGGGATGTGCTGATGCAGCCCTGGCCAGACACGAGGAGCAAGATGAGTACAACAAACACATGGCACCTGCCCTAACTCATTCCCCCAAGCCAGGCTGCTGCTCTCCCTCTTCTGCTCCCAGCTCAAGGAATTTGTGTTTCCAAGAGCATGGAAAGGAAGTTTCAGAGAACTCCCTCACACCTGCCCTGCTGGACACGCCATAAAAGCTCAGGGCAGGGATGGCAGCAAAGCCAAGGCCCTCCCGTCCCACAGGGGCTCAGCCTGCAGTGAGCCCAGGCCTGGTGACACCGTTTGAGCTCACCCTCCCAGGGCTCAAACCAGAGCCCTCTGATGCTGGGGCAGCCATGGACACAGCCCCGGCAGTGGTGAGGATGTGCCAGCCCTGCCTTCAGGCCAGGGGACCATCCAGAGTCACCCAGCCAGAGAGGAGCCCCCTGCCCTGACCCTGGTGACCCCAGTGGCAGCAGTGGCCCCTGCTCACCCAGCCAGAGAGGAGCCCCCTGCCCTGACCCTGGTGACCCCAGTGGCAGCAGTGGCCCCTGCTCACCCAACCAGAGAGGAGCCCCCTGCCCTGACCCTGGTGACCCCAGTGGCAGCAGTGGCCCCTGCTCACCCAGCCAGAGAGGAACCCCCTGCCCTGACCCTGGTGGCCCTAGTGGCAGCAGTGGCCCCTGCTCACCCAACCAGAGAGGAGCCCCCTGCCCTGACCCTGGTGACCCCAGTGGCAGCAGTGGCCCCTGCTCACCCAGCCAGAGAGGAACCCCCTGCCCTGACCCTGGTGGCCCTAGTGGCAGCAGTGGCCCCTGCTCACCCAACCAGAGAGGAGCCCCCTGCCCTGACCCTGGTGACCCCAGTGGCAGCAGTGGCCCCTGCTCACCCAGCCAGAGAGGAACCCCCTGCCCTGACCCTGGTGGCCCTAGTGGCAGCAGTGGCCCCTGCTCACCCAGCCAGAGAGGAACCCCCTGCCCCGACCCTGGTGGCCCTAGTGGCAGCAGTGGCCCCTGCTCACCCAGCCAGAGAGGAACCCCCTGCCCTGACCCCAGTGGCAGCAGTGGGCCCTCCTCAGCCCTCACTCCTGCCCTGGAGCACACCCCACACACATCTCCAGCCAAGTCACCAGAGCCTGGCAAACCCACACCTGAAATCAGCTCCCCTCCCACCGAGACACTCAGCTCAACAGCTCCTTAAGCAGCCAAATCAGTCATGGCCATCATTCAGACCTGTTCTAATGAGATTCTAATGACCCTCGTTATCAGCTGCCCACACAGATTGGGCTGGGCTTTGTCTGACCCCACATGAGGACAGCCTGGTCCCTGTGGGAGGCTGTCCTGGGCTGGCAGAACTCCCCTGCCCTGGAGCACCTGAGCTCAGGTGAGATCCAGCCAGCACCAGGGGCCAGCACATCCCCTGGGATCCCTGCCCCAGACCAGGGGCCAGCTACAGCCTCGGCCAGGCTTTGGCTAATCCCAGAGTGAAACTGCCCCAGGATGCAGAGCTAAACCCAATTCCCTGTCCCCACTTGTGAGGTAAACCCAATTCCCTGTCCCCACTTGTGAGCTAAACCCAATTCCCTGTCCCCACTTGTGAGCAAAACCCAATTCCCTGTCCCCACTTGTGAGCAAAACCCAATTCCCTGTCCCCATTTGTGAGCAAAACCCAATTCCCTGTCCCCATTTGTGAGCAAAACCCAATTCCCTGTCCCCACCTGTGAGCAAAACCCAATTCCCTGTCCCCACTTGTGAGCTAAACCCAATTCCCTGTCCCCACCTGTGAGCTAAACCCAATTCCCTGTCCCCACCTGTGCTGCACTCCTCAAAGCAATGATTCACATCTCCTAACAAACCTGCCCCTGAATGAGACATGAAACCTGAGGCTGCTCCCAAATCCACTTCTTAAGGACTGATGGCATTTCAGCAGCTTCCTTATGAAGACCAGACCCATAAATGAAGTCAGGAATTCAAAACATCCCATTAGTAATGGCCATCCTCATCATTAAGTGAAACACTGCCCAGATAGAAGAGGGTGACAAATGAGCAGAGCTGGACTGACTGTCTGAAAATCTGCCATAAAATCTACCATCTGCCCTGAAACACCAGAAGGATGGAGGGAAGGAAATCTGACAGTCACAGCTCAAACTAATTTTTCTGATGGATGTCTGAGCTTGCTTCTGATCTCTTAGGAAGCAAAACCATTTTTAATTGGGTATTTATTGCTTTAGTTTTGGCAAAGTCAGCCAAAGAAAGGCTCCTGAAATGCAGTTTTGACAACTGTACCATGAGAAGGCAAAGCACTGTAAGGATTTTATTCCAAAGTGCTTGGAAGAACTGGGAAATTCTATAGAGAAATTGATTTTACTGAGATACACAAGACTGATGAAGAATCACCACTTTTTGAGTGTCAGGTCACCAACTTCAATGGAATTAAGTGAGAAAAATACAGAATGTGTCTACTTAGCACCTCAATTCACCATTAACTCTGCACTATCTAAAAGGCATGTCTAATAAAATACTTAAAGGCCTTTTGGATACCATTAAAGTGAGACAGCTTTGGCACGGGCTGGGCCACAAGAAAAGGAGTTGAGCTGCAGAGCCATTCTAAGAAAAATACTGAAGAGTAACACTGAGAAGCAAAAGTTCGGGAGGTGTTTTGGGCACGGTTTGGGGGTGGTTGTCTTGTTTGGGGTTTTATTTTTAAATAAAAAGCATCTTACACTTCAACATTCTTCTGCTGCAGACCAGAAGTCTTCTTGCCCGGAGCAGCTCCTCTCATCTTCCCCTCTGCATATTGTTCCCTTTAAACAGAGCATATTCAGAAATAAGATTCTGGTGGAAAAAGAAGCTTGTTTGATTTTGGTTTTAAACTCAATAACTTCCCTTGATAACTTTGGATTGAAGCTCTGTTAAACAAATACTCCCTGACAAGGACTCCTACCACACTACTCACTGGTTGGCCTTCTGGAGTTCTTTTTGTTTCTGCAGGTTGGTGTCCACGTATTTGAGCACTCTGCTTTCTGGAACCCATTCATCCCAGCTGGAAAACAGCCAGAGAGAAATCATCACTCAAAACCATCCCACGATTGCCTTCTACACTCAACAGTCAAATAAAAGCTTCACAGAATTTGGGACTAAACTCTGCTTTGTGTCAAGTCATGGACTGGCACAACTCAAGGTCCAAGTTACCAAACATTCCCCACTGACTGGAGCTGGAATGGTTTTTCTAGGGAAGTGTAACCCTCTGTCATTTCCAGTTTCCCAAACTTGAAGGACAGGCAATTTAGGTGGGAAAACACTGTCTTAAATTCAAAAGAGGCATCACAGAAAAAAACATACTCTATGCTTACAAAATTATGGGACATCTGTAGCCATAATATATTACTGAGAAAGTTTCCTTTATCTACTCCAACATTTTAAAGGTTAACAAATTCAGCAATAGGATCTTACTGTAAGGAGAAGAGCTCTGATTTCTGTCTGTGAAGGAAACCAAGATGGCATGAATATTTGAAGAATCTGAAGTGAACGATTTAAGAGAACAGGTGTTGGGGAAATTGCCATTACCAGCAGGAATTCCACTTCAACAGAGTGGCTCATTTGAGCAATCTGACAACTTATCTCAAATAAAACACATTAAAAGTGGCCAAGGTATTCTAAAGTACATCAGTTAAAGTTTTTATAAAGAGTTCTGTGCCATTTTTCAGGAGCTGCCAGTCTTGGAGCATCACACGGCCAAACCAACATTGCTACAGGAGGTCCTCAGGGGGTGGAGAAAAGGCAAGGGCAGCATCTAAAAATTACAGAGAAACATCTCCAGCTGTACCCAAAGACTGTGGGGTTTGGGCAGTGCCCTGCTCAGCAGTTTAAGTCACTTATCTCACTGCTGCCTGTCCAGCTGCAAGAGACCTTCCAGAGTGCTGTGTGACCAGGGGACACATTTATGCCCCACGGTGACAGAGCTCTTTGGTATCCTGACTGATTATACCGGCAGGGTAACTGGGGAGTCAGACCATCACATCACAGCTGCAGAGGGCCAAATGAAGGCTGCGCTGCCCTGGCTCTTGCAGCAACGCCACTTTTAATGTCATTACTTGGAAGCTTGAAGGCAAAAAAAAAAAAAAATTCAAACAGCACAAGCAAGAAAAGCAGGATCAGGACACCACTTGTGGCCCCCTCCATGGAATAAACAAGGGAAGGAAAGGCCAAATTTCTGCTGCCTCATTAAGAGAAGTCAGCACACAAACTGATGATGCTCCTGTAAGTGTTGTGTTTACACTGAAACATCCCCTGCCCCTCCGGCAGGAGGGGGAGCGGATGCAATTAAAAGTCACATCTAAAAGATGAGGTTCAGCTTTTAGTCACATCACAGAGATCAAGATAGTTGTGACTAAGATTCCTGAGCTCTGAAATGAGACCAGCCCAAACAGGAAACTGCTCTCTGAGACTTTGGGGTCTGAAGAGCTCAAGTTTTTAATCACTTAGAAAAAACCTCCACTCTTCCTACATTGAAACCAAGTGACAGAAAACAGCTCAAAAAGGGGGGAAAAAAAGCACATCAATATAACAACCTCATGGAAGTTTTCACCTTTAATGGGCCCAACAATTACCTCACAGATCTGCCTGTAACCCTCAGCCATCTCTCACCCAGAATCCTGCCAGTTTTGCAGGAGGGAAAAATATCTGCAAGTTTACTTTATCCTGAGAGGATGGAGCTGAAACACAGGCTACACCTGCTGCTGCCTCAGCCAGCCTGAGCACAGCCCTGAGCAAGCTGTGCTCCAAAATCCCTGCCCTGCCTGGGCCAAAAGGCAGGGACAGGGGATTTGGGGGGTTTGCCCCACCTCAGCAGGAGCTGCCTTTCCTACCAAGGCATTACGAGGAAGGTTTCACAGCAGATATTTCTGCCAGGGAGGAATTCCAGTGCTCCCCACCCTGAACAACCAGAATGTTGCAGAGCATTCCCATCAGCCTCCTGCAGGAAATGGCCAGTTTGGCAATGCTCTCTTTGTGTTACATAAATCATCAGCTCAGGTGTAAAAGCATTTTGGTCAATCCCAGAGCATCTGCCAACAGCAGGGCCGCGGCAGTGCTGCTGCACCCATCACACTCAAGCAAAGCATCTCCCTGGGAAGGAAACAGAAATCCTGCTTTCATTTCATGCAACACTTACTTTTTATTCCAACCACTGTAATGGATAAAGTATTTCACTTGCTTGTCCTTTATGGCAACCTTTACACACTGCAACAGAGAAGAAAGGTCAGTCAGTCCCACAGAAAACCAGGAGATCTCAGGGAGCTTTGCTGCTTTAGTTTGCAGAGTTTTCCCCACCCCTGAACTTACAAATGTAATCCAGCAACTCAACACTTCCTCCAGGAAGCTCAAGTCCTGCTCTGGGGGTGCTGAGAGTCAGCTGTGACTGTCCCCCTGAGCAGGGACAGAGGAGGCTGCTGTAAAACATGCAGGATGCCCCTCTGGGGCTCCACATTGTAGTCCCTTTTAAAGGGGTTTTTCTTCCATTGAGCCCAATACTACTCACAGAGGTTATAATTGGTATTTTCTTGGCATGCAGAGCCACCTCTAAGTGTTTGAGAGGGCAGAGCCTTTGGCTACACAACATTTTCTCAAGACCACACTGCACTATACCCTCTTCAAATAAAAAAAAAAAAATTGCCAACAGAGAGGAACCTCATATTTCAGGAAACATCTGCAAAAAGCCACATACGGAATTTCAACTCAGGCTCACGTAGACTTCCAGCAAGGACTAAGGTTCTCCTGCTGGATCCTCTGCTTGTTCTGACAGCCTCAAGTTAAAGGCAGCCACACACAGCCTGTGCCTGTCTCTGCTTGTTTGCCAGAATAAAGGGGCTGAGCGTGAAGCGAAAGATGACTCAAATACAGTTCTGTAGAAAAATATTTTCCCTGCTGGAGGTTAGAAGGGCCTGAGGTGGATCTCCTTTAACTCTGCGTTGCAGAGAGGCACAAACAGCTCCTGTTTGCCACAAGGCCTCACACTGCTCTGACCACCTTGCTGTGGGGCACCAAGGATGTGGTCAGGAACAAAGCAACTGCTGGATTGAGAACCACAGGGGAAAAACAGATCAAAGGAGCAGGAAGAAAGCCAAGGTTATTATTCCTTACTACTGACAAAGCACCTTTTAAAATTAAACCCTTTAAAATAAACAAATAAAACCTTTTAAAATTAAACTTCAAGTTCATTTTGCCACTGCAGGAACCCAGAAGGATCCACTCAATATAAACAGGCAGCTGGGAAATCCCTTGCAGCACCCAGCTGGCACAGCCAGATCCTGCAACACCCATCCCACTCTGGAGCAAAGAGGGACACAGCACAGCTGCTGTCCAGCTCTGGGCTGTGTGAGTGACACAAGTTTATTTCCACAAAATCAGAAGCCTCAATCACCCTCCTGGCTGCAGGCACTGCACAACACCTGAGCACACACTCCCTACAACCTCATCCTCCTGCTTCGGAGACAGGAAAGAGCAGAGCAGGAACACCAAAATGGGAATGGTCACACCTTCCCAACAGCCTCATCCTCCTGCTCCGGAGACAGGAAAGAGCAGAGGAGGAGCATCAAAGTGGGAACAGTTCGGCCCAAACCCCCTCAGTGCTCTGGCTGTTCTTTGAGCATTACAACAATGCTTTCTCCTGAAGAGAGAACTCAACTATTTCTCCTGGCTCCCTATGTTAACATTTACTGACACTAAATCCTAAAGGATTTAAATCCCTGCCTGAGGTGCCCCAGGAATTTCTGCAAGCCTTCTGACCCACACAGCCACAAGAGCCCTTTTTTTTTTTTCCTTTCAGAGGGAGTGGAAGCACTCAAACCAGAGCTGTGCCTGCAGTACACGGAGGCAGCAGGGGCACAGATCTGCAGTGCAGGTTCCTGTGGTTCAGGAGCCAGAGCAGGGAAGCTGAGCTGGGGATGGCCCTTCCTTGTCACTGCAGTGCAGCCTTCTCTCATGAGCTGGTGCTGCTGAGAGCCACAGGCTGCACTCAGCCACCCAGCCCTGGGAAGGCCCAGGTGCAGCTCGGGCACCAAATCCTGCAGGCACAAAGGCTTCCCAGTGCTCTGGGATATTCCAGCAGCCTCTGGGAGTCACCAGAATAGCTGCACAGTGCCACTGGGCTTCCTGAAATTGTTCTGGAATAGAGCTCCAGGGTTTAAAACTGATTCCAGACAGGTTTTTGCTAATTCTGGTTCCAGTCCTTTATCCCATCTGGAGGCACAGCAGGCAAACGAAAACACTCCCTCGTGGTCCTGTGGAGCACCGAGAGCCACCTGCAGCCACCCACACCTACCTTGGCTTCGTAGAGGAGAGGTCCATGGAAACAAAGCACTCGCTCACCTGCAAGGGAAGTGCAGAGACACAGCTCAGAGCCCCAGAGGGCCATGGCCATAACCTGGAACAGCACAGAGCCACGCCAGGGCAGCCGGGAAGCAACTCCACAGCAGGCAGTGACTGGAGAAGGAAATTCTGTCTCACATCAAAGGGGATCAGAGCTGTGATTATCGAGACCCTGGAGCAGAGCTCCCTGAGATCATGCCGAGGATCTCTGAGCACACAAACAGCAGTGCTGCTGACTCTGGCAGCACCTGGCAGCAAACCCCACAGTGCTGCCCCCCCTGAGCTGACAGACCTTCCCAGAGCCCACAGCACGGCTGGCTGAGAACTCCTCCCCAGCCCCAACTCCAGCTGCAGCCCCCAGAGCACGCCGGGCTCCCCAGAGCTGGCACAGCTGCCCACCGAGGAGTTATTGACCCAGGGCAGGGAATGCACCCTCCTAAGGGATCCCTACGAGGTCCCACCCCTGCGCCTCACGCTCCTGACACAGGGAAGCCACTGTCACCCACGTCCTTTACCGCAGGAAGAGCAGCACGTGGCGTTGCCATTTCATGGAATTCAGGAACAGAGACCCCCCTGGTGCTGCCCCACCCAGCCTGGGGCAGATGGGGCAATGCTGGGGCTGTGCAGCAGCAGGAGAATCTCCTCACTCTGGGGCTTTAGGCAGGGTGAGATTGTCTTTCAGCCTGGTTTTATCTCCTCCAGGGCCAAGTCTCTTTGTGTGGTTACACTGTGGGAATTTCAATGTACTTAACACAGCATATCTGAGTCCAGACATTTCCTTCTGGAAACTGCAGTGCCTCACATTTTTGGGGAGATGAGCTGCATGACTGTAAAATGCTTCTGTGTATCAAGAAAGAAAAAGGCAGAGAAGGGTTCTCCCAGAAGTGCCCATTCTGATACATCACACAGTCGGTGCTTTCATTAAAAATTCCCTACAGTCAGGGCTGACAATCAGAGGTGACATTATCACTCTCATTGTCACAGTGCTCACTAGGGCTGGCAGAAAACACATCTCTGCTTCAAAGCTGTGCAATGTTTTGCAGGAGAGATGCCCACAGTTACTGAGGAATATTTATTTTTAAATATTTATTAAAAAAAAACCAAACACACAGATGATTTGCAGAAAGGGTCTTTGTCTCCGCTATAACCTGGCAGGCTCCTGCACCCTCATATAAGGCCTGTCCCCTGGATCCACACACTGCTCCTCATCCCAAAGGCCACGCATTCCACCCTGCCATGGGCAGGGACACCTTCCACTGCCCCAGGGTGCTCCAAGCCCTGTCCAGCCCTGGACATTCCGGGGATGGGGCATCCATCTTACACTGTATTGCTATTTTTATTTATCGCACTTATTACTGTCACCCACAACCATTACCTAAAAAGCAAAACACACGCAGAACAAGCCTCCTAAAAGCCCAGCTCACCCTCATTCACCTAAATCCCGGCGCTTTGTTGCAGATGTGGATCCCAGCACAGCTGGAATCCACCGCTGCCTCCATGAATCCTCCTGCACTGGGCTCCCTTCCAGGGAACAACAAATAATAACCACCTTTCAAACGCATTAAAATAAAAAACCCCACAGGCTAAAGAGATTTCAGCAGTTTCAACGCCAATGAATGTCCACGCAGGAAAACGAAGGATATTTGGAATAACGGGGTGGGAAGGGCCGCGTGTTATTGGGAGGAAAGAGGAGGGACAGGAGGAGACAAAGACTGCGGGAATTCAGCTTTCCCACGTATTCCCAGCCCGGCAGGGCTGCCGGGGAGCGGGGCGAGCCCAAGCCCCCGAACGCGAGCCCGGGGCGAGCCCAAGCCCCCGACCCCGAGCCCGGGGCGAGCCCAAGCCCCCGAACGCGAGCCCGGGGCGAGCCCAAGCCCCCGAGCCCGAGCCCGGGGCGAGCCCAATCCCCCGAGCCCGAGCCCCCGACCCCGAGCCCCCGCGCCGGGCCCAGCCCCAGCCCAGCCCCAGCCCAGCCCCGCGGGCCTCCCCCCGCCCTGCCCGCGCCCCGGGCCCTGCCGCACTCACCCTCCTGGAACTTGGGCTTGGGGTCCTGCTTGGGCGCCATTTATAAGGGCCGGTCCCTCCTCCGGCCGCTCCCCGCGGGGCCCCGGCGCTCCCGGCCCGGCCCCGCCGCGCAGCCGCGCCCGGGCATGCCGGGACATGGAGTCCGCCCGCCCCTGCGCCCCGCCCGGGGATCAGCGGGGGGCTGGCTGCCGAGCGGGGCCTGCCGGGGCCGTGAGGAGCGAGAGCGGCGAAAAAAATTAGCAAAAATGAAGAAAGAAGGAGGAAAAGCTAATGCGCCCAACGTGGGGCTCGAACCCACGACCCTGGGATTAAGAGTCCCATGCTCTACCGACTGAGCTAGCCGGGCGCCACGCACGGTGAGTGGCAGGCTGCGGTCTCGGCACCGCCCCCCGCTCTGCGCGCTCCCCGCTCCGGCTCTGGGGGGCGCGGGCCCCAGCTGCTTTGCGTTTTTAACATTATCTCTAATTAAACACCATCCCCCTCCCAAAGCCGGCAGGAGTGGAGCGCCCCAGCTGCTTTGCGTTTTTAACATTATCTCTAATTAAACACCATCCCCCTCCCAAGGCCGGCAGGAGCGGAGCGCCGGGAGGCGGCCCTGGAAAGCTGGGAAATGCCGGGGCCACGAGTAGCCGTCGAGGGGTTATTTAAAAGCACCGAGTTATCCCGGGCTTATGCTCTCGGTTCGTTTTAACCTGAGAGAAAACAAAAAGAGGAAGCCGCGGGTAGTCCCGGCTGAGGAGAGGGGGGACATGGCGGCATCCGCTAAGCGCCGGTTTTCATTTTTGACCGAAAATTCACCGGTTTGTTCGGCGACCGCTACGGGGCGCCATCGCGCCGCGCCGGCAACGCGCGCGGTAAGCACCGCCCCCTGATGTGCATAGCCACACCCACCTGATGTGCATAACCACGCCCATCTAATGTGCATAACCCCGCCCCCTGATGTGCATAGCCCCGCCCATCTGATGTGCATAACCCCGCCCATCTGATGTGCATAACCACGCCCACCTGATGTCCAGAACCCCGCCCATCTAATGTCCACAACCCCACCCACCCGCTGTACATAACCCCGCCCATCTAATTTCCATAACCCCGCCCACCCGCTGTACATAACCCCGCCCCCGCGGCGCCCGGCCCCGCCCCGCGGCGCGGACCCCAGCCCGCCGCAGCCATGGCGGCTCGGGCCGCGCTGCGCCCGCTGCTGCCCCTCGTCCCTGTCGCCGCCGCGCTGGCGCTGGCCGCGGCCGGGGGCTCCGCGGGGACAGGTCCGCGGGGACGGGAGCTTGGGAGGGGCGTGGGGGGGGGTCCGCGGGGTTCCCGCGGGGATGAGCGCGGTGTGTCCCGGGGATGCGGGCGGCGTGTCCCGGGGATGAGCGCCGGGTGTCCGCGGGGATTCGGGCGGGATGCCCGCGGGAAGGAGCGGAGGATGAGCGCTGGGTCTCCGCGGGATTGTCCGAGGGGCTGTCCGCGGGCTGTGCGCGGGGCGCTCGGCGGGACGGGCCGGACAGCCCGGAGCCCCCGCCGCCCTGCGCTCGCCCCGGCGGGCTGGGCACGGCGGAGGGGGCAGCCCCGGCTCCCCGCGGTCCCCCCCGGTCCCTCCCGGCTCCCCGCGGTCCCTCCCGGCTCCCCGCAGGCTCCCCGCGGTCTCTCCCGGCTGGGGAGGCTCCGGGGCGCTCAGTGCCCGGGGGTGCTTTGCCCCCACAGACGGCGCCCCAACACCGTTTCAAAGCGGGGATTTGATTTTTTTAGGAGTTTTTTCGTTGTTCGGTGGGTTTTTTCACTGGCAGCTGGAGTTTAACAGCGGGAGCGTGTGCGTGGTGACCGCGGCCAGCCGGGGCAGAGCCGAGTCCGGAGCTGCCCGACCCCACCTCGCCCACCCGCCCCTGAGCCTGACCTTAACCCTGTCCCGCGGCAAACCCCGGCCCTGAGCCCCCGGGGGTGGGAGGGGCAGGCTGTCCCCGCTGTCCCCGCTGTCCCCGCTGCCCCCGCTGCCCCCGCTGTCCCCGCTGCCCCCGCTGCCCCCGCTGTCCCCGCTGTCCCCGCTGTCCCCGCTGTCCCCGCTGTCCCCGCTGTCCCCGCTCCGTGCCATCCCAGGGGACACCAGTTACCACATCCAGCTGGTGTGGGGGTGCCGCACGGCAGTGCCGCGGGAGGAAGGGTGGGAGAGGAAAGGTGAGGAGCCCTGCAGGTAACCACGGCCCCGCTCTCCCCAGAGCCGCCCCCGCCGCGCTCCGGCAGCGACATCGTCCATCCCATCAAGGTTGACGAGAGCGGATCCTTCCTGTCCTTCGACTTGTCCCACCGGGCCCTTCACCGGAGGTCTCCTGCCTCCAGGAGCAAGTTTCCTGCCTTCTATGAGCTGCAATACAAAGGGCAACCCCTGAAATTCAACCTGAGCCTGAACAGGCACCTCCTGGCCCCAGGGTTTGTCAGCGAGAGGCGTTTTGGGGGCATCGCCGGCGCCAAGATCCAGCCCCACTCCTACAACTCGTGCCATATGATCGGGGAGGTGCGGAGCCGGGCGCTGCAGGGAGGGCTGGCTGCCCTCAGCACCTGCGATGGCCTGGTGAGTACAGCCCCAATCCCCAGGGATCCTGAATCCATAAGGGAATAGCGGGAGCTGGCTGAGAGCCCTTTTTCTGCCAAAAGCGATAGCAAAATGCCCAGCCACAGCAGAGTCAGCATCTCATCGCATAGGTCTGGTGCAGCCATGGGTGAGCTGGCTGTAAATTTCCCATGGATTCCAGTGGTTTGGGAACCCTCTGGGCTGTGTTTACTCGTTCGTGTCCAAATTCCCAAAGAGAGCAATTTTCTGCCTTCTAGTCCCCAAGTGTGGGACTGTGAGGAGCACATCTGGAAACGATGGGCTCAGAGCTGAAGGTGTTACTGATAACACAGCTCCCAGGTAGTGAAGCTGCTTGCTGTTTCCTAAACTCTCCGCTGCTTTGTTCTACTGTGTATATTTCCTAAGGCAAAAATGACCTGGAAGAGTCTGGGGGAAAGGGCTCCAGACCTGTGGGGCTGTGGAGTGGTCCCACATAAGTGGTGATGCAGTGCTCATGCTGATGTCTCTCAGTTTGGAGGGAGGACAACTCCATCTGGTCCTCCATGGCTTCCCAGTGCCAGAGGGCAGGGATGGATGGGATACTGGGAAGGAATTCCTGACTGGGAGGTTGGGCAGGCCCTGGCACAGGTGCCCAGAGCAGCTGTGGCTGCCCCTGGATCCCTGGCAGTGTCCAAGGCCAGGCTGGATAGGGCTTGGAGCAGCCTGGGACAGTGGGAGGTGTCCCTGCCATGGCAGGGGTGGCACTGGATGGCCTTTAAGGTCCCTCCCCACCCAAACCACCCCATGACCCTGTGATTCCATGATCACTGCCATTCCCAGGGCCCTGGGGGTGAGCCTGGGTGCAGGTGGCCTCACGGTGCCGCTTTGTGTCTCCCTGCCAGAAAGGTGTGTTCCAGCTCATGAACGAGGACTATTTCATCGAGCCCGTGTCCGGCAGCCCTCGGGAGGAGGGAGCAGCGCAGCCCCACAGGATCTACAAGCGCCAGGTGCCCCAGGACGGGGCTGGGCAGGGCGGGAGGCCCCTGGCTCCACGGGAATCCTGCGGTGTGCCAGGTACTGTCCCTCTGCTTGCCTTTTGGCAAAGCTCGTGGCACCAGTGACTGACGTGTGCTGGACCTCTCGCTCTCATCTGCTTCTCCCAGCCCTGCTGCAGGCAGGGGGATCATGTGGAGACTGAGCGTTTGCTTTCATTTCCATGAAAACTTTGCTTTTTGACCTGCCAGGGCATTGGACTTTGGGAATGGAACTTGGTCACTGCCCTGGGAGCTCCTGCTGTGGGCAGAGTGCGTGTGGGTCCTTCCCTGTCCAGAGCAGATGGGTTGGATAAACTCCTAAATCCAAGATTTTAAGTACTGAGGAATTTGGTGCATTCCCAGAAGCTCGTGGGCACTTTAGTCCCTGATGAAGCTGCGTCTTCCAGGCAGTGCATTATGTGCTGCACATTTCCTGGAGCGCTCTGCTTTCACAAACTGGGGTTTGTTTCTATAATGGGGTTATCTCCAGGCATTCTTCTGATAATCTAAATTAATGATTTAATCTGTGCTAATAATCTTAATGGCTTCTTCTAGGCTTTGAAGTCTATTCTTGACTCAAATCTATTCTGGACTTTGAAGTCTACTCTTGAAAATTAATTTCTCTGGGTATAGCACAGCCTGTGTGTAACTCATGAGGATCTCCTCTGTGGCCAGGGCCAGTGGGGTGGATGCCCTGGGGAGGAATCCTGGGGTCTGTAGGATTTCAGTGACTGCCACCCTTTGGTTGTGCTCTGCTGTGCTCTGCAGAGCCCCGGCTGCTGTCACCTCCTATCAGTGCCCAGGGCCACCTGTGTGCACAGCTGGGCCAGTGTTGGACAGGGATCATCCCAAGGAAATGCCCCAGGAGCCCCCGGGACCCCCGGCAGCCTCTGCTCTCAGCAGCCAAGCACACAGTGGGGAGCAGCCCCGAGGAAGCTGCTCTGTTAAACTGTCGCAGTGCTGTGAGCAATCCATCGAGAGGTCCAGATAGTTGGGATTTTTCAGGCCGGGGGATAAATCGCCCTTTCACAGCTAACGTTCAGCACAGTCCAGAAAATGTAGGAGTCCATTGTTAGGGGAGCGAGGCTGAGCCCTCCCAAACCGGTCATGAAAGCGATTCCCACTGAGTGGGACGAGGTTTGTAAAGCCTTCACCCAGCTTGGGGCTGACCCTGACCTTGCTCTTGGAGCCGTGTCACAGGAACAGTCCCGCTGGAGAATTCCCAGTGCCTGCTGTGCGTGAGGAGCGGCCGAGCCCTCGCCGCCTCCGGACTCGCTCAGCCCAGCGAGCGTTCCCGTGTTTCCCTTGGGAAGGAGTTCAGTCTCCGTGTGCCCGAGGGGATCTCTGCGCTGTCCTGAGTGCCTCGGCTCGCCCAGGCCTCTGGGGCTTGTGGGATTTGTGAAACTCTGGGGGCACAGGGTTTGTTGTGCTGGGAACTGTCCCTTCCTGAAAAACACAGATTTGGGATGATCCGAAATGTTGAGCCAGTGGGGTTTTTTCTCAGGTTGTTTCTCAATCGTCTCTGCAGGGTTGTCTGTAAATTCCTGTGTCAGCACAAACTCTGAGACTCTGCTCTGGGAGGCTCCTTGTTCCTTGTGGAATATTGCAAACCTTGTTCTGGTCAAAGAAATGGCTTCAAATGCTTTGTTTATTTTTTTTTTTTGTGCCGTGCTCATGTGCAGCAGAGTGAGCTCAGAGTCCTTTGGAACAGAGCACAGCAAAATTCGCAGGAGTTATTGAGTTATGGGTCTACACGTGGAGCCTTCTCCACATCAAAGGCTATTCCTTTGAATTAAAAAAGAAGAGATTTTATCAAAGTTGCAGGCATTTTATCAGGGAAAAAAGTCCTTTTTCTCCCTTCAATCGCTCAGAATCTGAGGAGAGCCTGGAGCGGTCGGAGAGGCGCAGGGAGCGGTGGGAGCAGAGGCAGCGCAGGAGGAGAAGGCTCAGGCAGCGCTCCATCAGCACGGAGAAGTGGGTGGAGACGCTGGTGGTGGCAGACACCAAGATGGTGGAGTTCCACGGCAGCGACAACATCGAGAAGTACGTGCTGACCGTCATGAACATGGTGAGTGCTGGGCCCCGCAGGGCTGTGGGACGGAGCCACGGAGTCCTGGGAGGGTTTGGGTGGCGAGGGACTCAGCTCATCCCCTCCCACCCCCGGCACAGGCAGGGACACCTTCCACGGATCAGTTCCTCTGTCCCCCTGCCCCATCCTGCTCTGGGGAGGGGACAGGCACCATCTCCCTGGACCAAAGACCCCAGGGCTTGCAGGACTGACCCCTGGGGGACCCTGGCAGAGCCCCCACCCCCAGGGCATTGCCCCCTGCCCTTGGCATGGCGGCCAAGCCCAGCGCCCTGAGCCCAGCAGGGACGGGCGGGTGGCAGCAAACGCGGGGCCAAAGCCTCCGTGCAGGCAGGAGCAGCTCAGCCACGGCCATTTCTCCTTCCTGAGGGGCTGGAGGGCTGCTCCCTGGCTGAGGGAAGGAGAGCCAGGTCCTGGTGGTCTCCAGTGGGAATCTGGGGGGCTCTGCTGGCACCATGAGACAAACAGGGCTGGGGAGGAGGCTCAGTCTGTCCCTTCCTGCCAGGGATTGGCTTTCCAGAGAGCTTTGGTGGGTGCCAGGGGAGGGTGGCATTGCGCAGAGGACCTCAGGTGACACCCCTGGGTTTCTGGGGGTGAAGGCACCCGGAGAGCACGGAATTCCTTTGAGATGTTAAACACTTCCATTAGGAGCAGAGCAGAGGAGCTCCCCGGGCGTTTCTGGCCGAGCTCCAGGTGTGCTCAGATCATATCGAGTGTAAATGGATTTTATGGCAGGCCTCACTCCGGCCGTGTCTGTTCTTGTCTCCTGTGAGGAGAATTCCCAAAATGCTGTCAGCAGCCTGAGCAGCTTCCCCCGGAGCTGCTGTGGTGTGGCTAGAGGTGCAGCAGCAGTGTCCAGGCTGCTCTGGGCTCCCAACTCTGTCCCATGGCTGTCCCACTGCAGGTGGCAGGGCTGTTCCACCACGCCAGCATCGGGAACCCCATCAACATCGCCATAGTGCGGCTCATCCTGCTGGAGCACGAGGAGGTGAGGGCAGAGCGGGCACTGAGCCCCGGCAGCCCAGCTGGGATGGGCTGGAGAGCCAGGATCCCTCCTGGGATGGGCTGGGATGGGCTGGGAGCTGGGCTGGAGAGCCAGGATCCCTCCTGGGATGGGCTGGGATGGGCTGGGAGCTGGGCTGGAGAGCCAGGATCCCTCCTGGGATGGGCTGGGATGGGCTGGGAGCTGGGCTGGAGAGCCAGGATCCCTCCTGGGATGGGCTGGGAGCTGGGCTGGAGAGCCAGGATCCCTCCTGGGCTGTGCTGGGATGGGCTGGAGAGCCAGGATCCCTCCTGGGCTGTCCTGGGATGGGCTGGGAGCTGGGCTGGAGAGCCAGGATCCCTCCTGGGATGGGCTGGGATGGGCTGGAGAGCCAGGATCCCTCCTGGGATGGGCTGGGATTGGCTGGAGAGCCAGGATCCCTCCTGGGATGGGCTGGGATGGGCTGGGAGCTGGGCTGGAGAGCCAGGATCCCTCCTGGGCTGTGCTGGGATGGGCTGGAGAGCCAGGATCCCTCCTGGGCTGTGCTGGGATGGGCTGGAGAGCCAGGATCCCTCCTGGGATGGGCTGGGAGCTGGGCTGGAGAGCCAGGATCCCTCCTGGGATGGGCTGGGAGCTGAGCTGGAGAGCCAGGATCCCTCCTGGGATGGGCTGGGATGGGCTGGGAGCTGGGCTGGAGAGCCAGGATCCCTCCTGGGCTGTCCTGGGATGGGCTGGGAGCTGGGCTGGAGAGCCAGGATCCCTCCTGGGCTGTCCTGGCTCGGCTGAGTGTGTGAGAGAAATCCAGGTGCCCACGTTTGCCCCCTTGTCTTGGCTGGCAGAGCCGGGCACAGCGTGGGCAGAGGAGCTGCAGGGACTGGGATTTGGGCTGGTCTAGGGTGACACTGCGTCAGAGGGGTGGCAGAGGGCTCGGGGTCACTGGGTGGTCGTGTCCCAGCTGCCATGGCGGTGCTGGGGGATCTGAGGCCACTCAGGGGCTCCACAGCCTCGCTCTTCACCCTCAGCCAGCACAGGGGGTCCTGAAGGGGTTCTTAACCCCTGTTCTGGATGATTTAATGTTTGGGTTGAACCAGAGATGAAAAGAAAGCAGGAAGAGGGCTGTGCTCCCTCCCAGCCTGCGAGCCATAAACATGGAGCGATTCCATCTGGAGGGCAGTCGCTCCCCATTCCACTCTGACGTGTCTGGGATCAGACCTCTCCCCACCCCAAAACCCAAACAGCTCGGGCAGATTTCCCTTCCTGTTGGCAGGAGGACCTGAAGATCTCCCACCACGCAGACAACACCTTGAAGAGCTTCTGCAAGTGGCAGAAGAGCATCAACGTGAAGGGAGACGCGCACCCCCTGCACCACGACGTCGCCGTGCTGCTCACCAGGTGAGGAGCCCCGCGCTGGTTCGCAGCTCTGGCAGCCGAAAACTCACCTGGCTCAGGTGGGGCAGATGGGGAGCAGCTCCGTGCAGGTGGAGGAATCTCACTGTCCCTGCCTGGACACCTGCACGTCAGCTGTGTGGTGTGAAATTCGGAGATATCTGGGCCCTGGTGGCTGAACTGCCGTGGCAAGGCGTTGGAGTTAGATGGTCTTTAAGATCCCTTCCAACCTAAAGCATTCCACGAATCTGTGACTCGGTGAGCTGGTCCCAAATCTCAGGTTTAAGCCTGGGCTGAGGTTTCCAAACCAGGTTTTCACCGTGGCCCGATTGCCAAGCCCCAGAAGAGTTGGATCCTCCCAGAGTTGTACACAGGGATTAACTCTCCTTTTTCCATTGGAGGCTGGGCTTGGCAGAGGAGCCTCTGGGAAGCCCCTGACCTCCCAAGGAGCTGGCAGGAATTCCTGCCTCTGGCCAAATTTGTGTACCTTGCAGTCAAAGCCTGGTTTGAGGCGTTCAGGCTGCTGGGAGTTGGCTGTTGTGGTGGTTTGGGCGATGATTCACAACCCACAACAGCTTTATCTTCTCTGGGAAGTTCCTTTGTAGCAGAAATGAGGCACTTCAGGCCTTGTGCTTCAATGGAGCTGCTCTTCCTGGGTGGCTGGAGCTGCCCTGGAAAATCCAGCACCTCTGGGCTGTGCTTCCCCCGAGCATTGCTTGATTATCCCCAGCATCAGCTTTATTTACACGATGGAATAAACATGGCTGGGCTGGCCAGCAGCTCCCATTAATCAGGCTTAATAATGAGCTGGGGATACTGGGAGAGGGAAGGGGAAAAAGGTCGTAAATGTTTCCCCTGTGGAAGGATGTTGGATGTCTCCGTTCTCGCTCCTGTTTGGCCGCTGTCCGTGCGCCGGGTCCTGCCGCCTTCAACGCCCTCTCTGCTCTGTGTCTGTCTGTCTGTCCGTGTGTCCTCGTCCCCGGGCCAAGGAAGGACATCTGTGCTGCCATGAACAGGCCCTGCGAGACCCTGGGGCTGTCCCACGTGGCCGGGATGTGCCAGCCCCACCGGAGCTGCAACATCAACGAGGACACGGGGCTGCCGCTCGCCTTCACCGTGGCCCACGAGCTCGGACACAGGTACTGCCCTTCCTCCTCCTCCTCCTCCTCTGCATGTGCCATGGGGCTGGAGCAGAGGGCACGGGGGAGGCTGGGAGATGGTTCCCAAGCGGTTCTTCCCTTGCTGCCTGGGGATTTCATTTCTGCCTGGGCAGAGTTAAGTTTTGGGTTGTCCCAGGCTTAGTGAGAACCACGTAATCCAAGGCAGAAATTGCACTTGTGTATTGTCCTGGGGTGGTTTGGGAAGGTTTTGGAGCAGGGGCTGCCCATTGAGAAGGTTTAAAGTAGGATCTGTCTGCAGTGTCAGCGACAGAATTTTACTTGCCCCAGGCTCAGTTAAATTTTGGCAAGATCGCTTGAACATTGCAGTTCCCAACAGATATCTATGTGTGGGAAAACACCCACAGGAGGTTTAATTCCTTGATCTCGTTCAATATTCCTGAGTTTTCAGTGGGAAAGCTGAAATAAAAGCATGGGGCCAAGTTCAGGGCGGTGTCTGGGTGTCAGCAGAGTGACCCCAGGGCAGATCCCTGTCCCTGTTCCTGCACCGGAGCGGGGCCGGGGCCGTGCCGGGAGCGGTGGCTGTGGTGGTGGTGGCTGTGGTGGCCGTGGCGGTTGTGGCCCTGGTGGCCGTGGCTCACCTCCCCTCCGTGGGCTGTGCTCTTACACAGTTTTGGGATTCAGCATGATGGAAGCAGCAATGACTGTGAGCCAGTTGGGAAAAGACCTTTCATCATGTCTCCACAGCTCCTGTATGACACGTCCCCACTCACCTGGTCCCGCTGCAGCCGCGAGTACATCACACGCTTCCTCGAGTGAGTGCTTCCTCCTCTTCTTCCTCCCGGGGGGCTGGCGGGTCGGGGGGATGCTCTTATCTCTGAGATGTCTCTCTGAGGCTGTTGGGGTTTTTTTCCCAGAGCAGCTGTGGCTGCCTCATCCCAGGCCAGGCTGGACAGGGCTTGGAGCAGCCTGGGACAGTGGAAGGTGTCCCTGCCCATGGCAGGGGTGGAATGGGAGGAGATTTAAGGTCCCTTCCCACCAAACCATTCTGGGACTCCTTGACCTCCCTGGGTTGCCTCACCCTGTGCTCTGAGGGGGTATGGAGTGTTTGGGGGGGCACAGGGGCTATGGTTGAACAGACAAAATCAGAGTGTTTTCCTTGGTGCTCTCTGCAGCTTCTGCAGAATCTCTTCGGTTCTCTCTGCCTGACACGGCCAAGCCAGACCCAGCCAAATTCTTCCCTGCCTTTGTTTATTTTTAGCACCCGTGGCTGATTCTTCAGCCTGTTGTTAGGAAGTTCCGAGGAACTCAGCCCGGAGTGTGGTTTGTCAGCCAGTGGCTTGCACTGGAGGAACATTTCCCTCCCTCGCTAGGAGAAGGTTTGAAAACAGTGAGGAGCAGCGAGGGGAGAGCTGGGCCAGGGGCCGGCGTTCTGTGGCCGGGAGGCTGCTGGGGCCAGGCTCCCGCTCCCAAATCCCGGCCTGGGACATGGGCTTGGCCCCGTGCAGGGGAATCGCTGCTGATTTATGGCTTTCCGAGGAGCGGAGCTTTCCCGCATCCGCAGCGCTCTTGGCCCTCCGCTTTTAACCTTCACTTTGGGATGAAGGATTTCCTGCTTGTGATGACCTTGGGCTGCTGCGAGCTGTGGTGGGGGAGAGACGGAGCAGCTGGAAGCTCCTCCGGGGGGTTTGGTCTCTTGGCTCTCCCTGGGGAGCGGCGCAGGGCCCGGCAGGGTCTGTCACCAGCTGTGACAGCCCCGGGGCAGCGAGGGGCCGCGGTGTCCCAGTGGGATGCTGGCAGGAGAGCGGGCGGGAGGGAGCCAGGGAACAGGACCCTGCCGACCTGGGGCTGCTGGATGAGCTTGGAACAGACCCCAGGCTGGAAAACCACACTCTCAGATGGTGGTGATTATTATTTTACACGAGGTTATGATTATTTTACGCAAGGTTATGATTATTTTACGCAAGGTCACTGTTATTTTACCAGCACTGCCCAGTGTTGGAGTGCCTGAAGGTGATTCCCGGCAGTGGCACAGCCCCACACCGTGGGTCAGCGCTGGCTGCAGCTGGGGCTGGAGGGTCAGGGTCTGCCTGGACATGAGGGGGCACTGGGGGAGGTCCTGTCCTTGCTGTGTCCCCAGGGAAGGTGTCCCCTCGCTCGGGCCACTGTAGGATGCTGGCACAGGGGGCTGGTGATGCTCCTGTGCTGGAGGGACCCTTCAGGCTTTGCTCTACATCAGAAACCGAATTTTCAGCCTCTTTCACAGTTCTGGAACTCTTCTTCCATCCTCCTCCTCCTCTTCCAGGGCCTGGGCGCTGCTGCCCTTCCCCATCCCATGGCACTGCTCCGCCAGCTCCGTGCCTGTGCAGCTGATTCTTCCCGAGCTCCAAGCCTTACCTTTGTTTTTATTGAATTCTGTCCTGGCTCTCTTGGACCCTTCCTCCAGTTCTCTGGGAGCTTTTGGAATTTTAATCCTGCCCTCAAATGTATCTGCAGATCCTCTCAGCCTGCTCACAGATGGGGATTCAATCATCGTCCGTGCGCTCGGTCCTGCAGCTCGTTAAGGCAGAGCAGCGCGGGCCCTGCGTTTCTCTGTGCACTGGGATTTACTGCAGATCCCTGCGCAGCCAAGGGAGACTCAGGCCAATCCTTCCCGGCTGGGAGATGTGTTTTGGCCAATTGAACAGACCAGCAGAATGATTGTAAAATGTTTAACAAAGAAATAGATTCTGGAAAAGCTGGAAAGCTGAGGCAGATCCCAGTCACCCCCAGGCTGGGCAGGGACCCCTCTGTGAGCTGGGGCAGGACAGGACTGCCCCAAGCAGGTCAGAGGGACAGGAGGGGTGGGACAGTCTGGGGGGCTGTGCTGGGCCCCAGACAGGCAGAGGGTGAAGCGCCCAGAGCAGCAGCAGTGCCACCCCCGGGGCTCAGCCAGGATGAGGCGCTTGAGCCTGGGCTGTTCCCAGTGAGGACACCATTCCTTCCATTTACACAGTCCAAGTGTTTTCCAGCAACAGATAAAGAATGGGATGAGCTTTAAGGCTCCTTCTAACCCAAACCATTCTGGGATTCTGTGATTCTATGGAGATAGGTGCACAGGTGCCATGCAGTGACCCCTCAGGTGCCCGGCACAGGCTGCCCCAGGACCCCGTGTCCAGCTGCCCAGTCCATGCTCCGTCCATCCCAGCTCAGCCCCACATCCCACAGCCATCCTTCCCTCCCCCCGGGCTGGGGGCCGCAGGATGCTCCTGCAGTGTGCAAATGGAGACTTTCAAGCTGCTGGGCTGCTGAAAACAACCTATTTCCTGATTTTTCCCATAGGGAAATATAAATATATTGCAGTGAGGATGTATATGGGAGTTGAGGGGCTGTCTCCAGCCAAGGGAGCTGTTTGCAGGTGTCCAGCTTGGAACTCGGGGGGTGGGATGGGAAAGGGAGGAGGGGGTGCTGGTTCTGCTGGGCATCACCCCGAGGCACTGCCAGCATCCCAGAGCAGGAGCTCTGGTGCTTCCAGCCCGTGTTTCCCCTGCTGGTTTGGGTTAAAAAGGAATCTCATTTCGAGTTAATTCAGAGCCGTTCCCAATCACAACAAACCCGAGTAATCTGATCCGCCACCACAGCCTCGCCAGAGGCTTGGCCTTGCTGGAAACAAGTTTGTTTAAATCAACACTGAAGGCTGAGCTGGTGACAATTCCGTGTGTGTTTGGGAAGTATCGGAGCCAAAGCAGTTGGAGCAGAGGGAGGCACTGCCTGCCTCAGCCGCTCCTCTCCCACCTCTGCTCCAAAGAAATGCTGCCCAGCCTGCTCTGAGCGCTTGTGTAGTGCCAACATGGGAGTTTTGGCTGCTCTAATCTCCTTTATTCCTGTTAGCAGGGACGTTTCTGGAGGTTGTGGTTCCACCAGGATGTTTCTGGTTGTTGCCCCTTCTGTTGTCGGCCCTTTGCCTTCTCCATGTCCTGCCATCCCTGGGGGACATGGGGGGATTGCTCTGGGGGGCTCCCACCCCAAAAAGGTACCCAGAGGTGCCCATCTGCACCAGAACAGCTCCAGGGATTGCAGAGCCAGGGTGGTGTCAGTGGGAAATGCTGATTACTCCTCCTCCCGGGGCATTCATCAGCTGCTGTTCCCCCGGCACTCCCTGGGGTGACACTGCTGTGACCTCTCTCTTTCAGCCGGGGCTGGGGGCTGTGCCTGGATGACCCCCCGGCCCGGGAGGTGCTGGACTTTCCCTTGGTGCCCCCGGGTGTCCTGTACGACGTGGGCCACCAGTGCCGGCTGCAGTACGGCCCCTACTCCACCTTCTGCGACGACATGGATGTGAGTGGGGTCCCACGGGCTCGGGGGGCTCTGCGGGGCTGGGGGCTGCTGAGGTGCGCTCTGCCTGCTGGAGGGTCTGATTTGTGCCCAAGGGATGGATCTGTGCCGGAGGGTCTGATCTGTGCCGGAGGGTCGGATCTGTGCCGGAGGGATAGGTCTGTGCCGGAGGGATGGATCTGTGCCCGAGGGATGGATGTATGCCGGAGGGTCTGATCTGTGCCCGAGGGTCTGATCTGTGCCAGAGGGATGGATCTGTGCCGGAGGGATGGATCTGTGCCGGAGGGATGGATCTGTGCCGGAGGGATGGGTCTGATCTGTGCCAGAGGGTCTGATCTGTGCCCGAGGGTCTGATCTGTGCCCGAGGGATGGATGTATGCCGGAGGGTCTGATCTGTGCCGGAGGGTCTGATCTGTGCCCGAGGGTCTGATCTGTGCCCGAGGGATGGATGTATGCCGGAGGGTCTGATCTGTGCCGGAGGGTCTGATCTGTGCCCGAGGGTCTGATCTGTGCCCGAGGGATGGATGTATGCCGGAGGGTCTGATCTGTGCCGGAGGGTCTGATCTGTGCCCGAGGGTCTGATCTGTGCCGGAGGGTCGGATCTGTGCCGGAGGGATGGATCTGTGCCGGAGGGATGGATCTGTGCCCGAGGGTCGGATCTGTGCCCGAGGGTCGGATCTGTGCCGGAGGGTCGGATCTGTGCCCGAGGGTCGGATCTGTGCCGGAGGGATGGATCTGTGCCGGAGGGTCTGATCTGTGCCCGAGGGTCTGATCTGTGCTGGAGGAATGGATCTGTGCCGGAGGGTCTGATCTGTGCCGGAGGGTCGGATCTGTGCTGTAGGGTCAGATCTGTGCCGGGGGGATGGATCTGTGCCGGAGGGTCTGATCTGTGCCGGTGGGATGGATCTGTGCCCGAGGGATGGATCTGTGCCGGAGGGTGTGATCTGTGCCGGAGGGAAGGATCTGTGCCGGAGGGTCTGATCTGTGCCGGAGGGATGGATGTATGCCGGAGGGTCAGATCTGTGCCGGGCAGGAACCCTGTCCCTGTGTTTTCTGCAGAGCGTCTGCAGCACGCTATGGTGCACGGTGGGGAACACGTGTCACTCCAAGCTGGACGCGGCTGTTGATGGCACGGCGTGTGGGGACAACAAGGTGACAGGGGGGACACCCCTCCATGGCCTCGGGGACCCCTGGTCCTGCACACACAGGAGCTGTGCGGGGATGGGCTCACCTCATTGCCCAAAGACCCGCTGCTCCCAGTGCTCCCAGTGCTCCCCATCCCTCACTTTGTGTTCTCCTCTCGCTGTCCCTCAGTGGTGCTTCAACGGCGACTGTGTCCCCGTGGGATACCGGCCCGAGGCCATCGACGGCGGCTGGAGCTCCTGGAGCTCCTGGGCCTCCTGTTCCCGCAGCTGTGGCGCAGGAGTGCAGAGCGCTGAGAGGCACTGCAGCCACCCCACGTAAGCCAGCGCTGCCCCCGGGGCTGCCCAGACCCCCAGGACCCCAGGCACGAGTCAGTCCTGCCATGGTTTGGGTTGGAAGGGACCTCATTCCATCCCCTGCCCTGGGCAGGGACACCTCCCACTGTCCCAGGCTGCTCCAAGCCCTGCCCAGCCTGGCCTGGGACACTCCAGGGATCCAGGGGCAGCCACAGCTGCTCTGGGCACTTGTGCCAGGGCCTCAACCCTCCCAGGGAACAATTCCTTCCCAATATCCCATCCAGCCCTGCCCTCTGGCACTGGGAAGCCATTCCCCATTTTCCTGTCCCTCCATCCCTTGTCCAAAGTCCATTGTGCAGTTACTGGTCTGAATTATAAGCTTTTGCACATCAGGGCATTAATTTCTTGGGATTGCCCATGGGAGCCTCTGGAGGGGCTGGGTTTGCTCTGCTCCTTCCACACGTCCCTCCTGTTCGTGCAGGCTCAGAGCATTGCAGTGTGACTCAAACAAAGGGCAGAGGTTCCATGCTCGGAGATATAAAACATATCCAGTGTCCTTTAGTGACAGAACAGCAACCCAGGCATTCTTGGAGCCTGATTCAGAGTTGTTTTGAAAAATCCTGCTGCAGTTTATCACCCTGCTGCATTCCATGAGCCAGCGCTGGCTCCTGCCTGGAGCGTCCGGGCACTGCCGGAGGAGCTGCCATCTCCATCCCGGGATTTCTGGGCTGACCCATCTGCTCCCCAGATGTCCCCTTGGTCACCAAATCTCTGTTGCACTGGGTTCAGCCAAAACCCCTGGCTTGCCCTGGTGTCAGAGCACCCTGGGACAGGGAGGAAAGGAGCTTTGTAGTGACGTTCCAGGGGAGTCACTCTCCCATGGCGTGAGGAGCTCTGGCAGCCCCAGGAGTGGCTCCTGATGTGCCCAGATGTGCTGTGCCCGTCCTCGTCCTGGGGTGAGTTTGGCACATGCTGTTGGGCTCTGGAGGGAAGTGCTGTCATCTCAGTCCTGGATCAGGACCTGGATTTGTGTGTGACATGAGCTCCGTGGCAGAGGTGCCGTGGCAGTTTGTGGAGTGTTCCAAACACAGCTGTGGACAGGCAGGAGAGCAAACACTGGGGATTTCCTGGGCAGTTGTTTGCTTTGGCCACTGGAGGTAAATCTTCAGCTTTGCCCTTGGGATGAGTGAGAAAATGTGTGCTGGGCATCCCCCCTCCCTCAGCCATTCCCTCAGGGCAGGGCATGTAAACACAGCCCTAAAATAATCATTAGCTCCATTCTCTTCAGCAGAGTGCCCAGGAGAAGGAATTTTCATGAGGTCACTGGGCCATGGAGAGTGGTGTGACAGAAGGAAAAGGCAGCGTGGCGGGAGGTGGTGGCAGTGAGGATCTGTTGGCATCTGAGAAAACAATGCTTGGTGCTTCTCGAGTCTCTCTTGCTCTAAAAAGTGCAGTGTCAGCTTGGCCATTCCCAGGGACAGCAGAGTCAGGAGGACACCCTGGGTGGGATGGGGAGCAGCTCCTCCAGGCAGCTCAGGATGGGCACCTGGGGCTTGGAGCAGCCTGGCCAGCGGGAGGTGTCCCATGGCCGGGGTGGAACAGGACGGGCTCTAAGGTCCCTTCCAGCCCAAACCATTCTGGGATTCTCTAAGGTCTCTTTCACTCCAAGCCCCTCTGTGACCCCCGGTTTTCCCTCCCACAGGCCGAAGTACGGGGGCCGGTACTGCCTGGGGGAGCGGAAGCGGTTCCGGATCTGCAACGTGAGGCTGTGTCCCCCGGACAAGCCCTCCTTCCGCCAGCTCCAGTGCAGCCAGTTCAACCCCATGCCCTACAAAGGGAAGCTCTACAAGTGGACACCGGTGCCCAACAGCAGTGAGTGGAGGGCAGAGCCTCAGAGCTGACATGGTGCTGCAGACGGCCGGAGCTGGCCGTTTGTGTCCCAGCGTCACCTCGCAGCCTGTTCACACTCAAATATTTTGTATTTTGCATTGTGGCTGGGCTTGCAGGGTTGATTTTGTTTTCGGAGCCGGGCCCGGGCGCTGGGGCTGAGTCTGTGCCTGTTCCCCAGTGAACCCCTGCGAGCTGCACTGCCGGCCCGAGCACGAGTACTTCGCCGAGAAGCTGCGGGACGCGGTGGTGGACGGGACCCCCTGCTACGACAGCGACGCCAGCCGCGACGTCTGCATCAACGGCATCTGCAAGGTGGGCCTCGGGGGACCCGGGGACATCCCGGGCCTGGGAAAACATGGGAGGGGGCAGGACCCACCCCTGGGTGCTCAGCTCACGTCCCCTCCATCACGTGCTGAGCTCACTCCTTTTGCCATTCCCCGTTCGGGAGGTGTTCCTGATTGCCGTGGGGTGTGGTACGGGCTGGCTCAGCCTCCGTGCTGGCCCCAAGGAGACAGAGCACAGCCCAGGCCAGGCTGGACAGGGCTTGGAGTGACCTGCTCTGGGGGAAGGTGTCCCTGCCCACGGCAGGGGGCTGGAGCTGGATTAGCATCCCTTCCAACCCAAAGTGCTCCGTGATTCCGCGTATCCTCTGGAGATGGTGCGCTGGGTGCTGTGGGTGCTCCGGAGCTGCTGTGGGGCTGACGGGGCTCCCTTGCAGAACGTGGGCTGTGACTACGAGATCGACTCGCACGCCGTGGAGGATCGCTGCGGGGTCTGCCACGGGGACGGCTCCACCTGCCACACGGTGCACAAGACCTTCGAGGACAGCGAGGGGCTGGGTAAGGGCACCTCGGCTGTCCCCAGGACACCGCGCGCCTGGTCGGGCACGGCCAGGCTGCTGCTGTGCTCCTTTGGAGAGGGGGTTGGTCCCAGCTTGTCCATTTTTTGGGGATAAGACAGCAGGGAACTCAGATGGGCTCAGGGCAAGGTAGGGTTTGGTGCCCACTGGTGCCTCACAGAGCTGTAAGGATTGGCACAATGCTGGCACCCAGGGGACACAGTGCCCACCCAGGGGACACAGTGCCCACCCAGGGGACACAGTGCCCGGCCAGGGGACACAGTGCTGACCCAGGGGACACAGTGCCCGGCCAGGGGACACAGTGCTGACCCAGGGGACACAGTGCTGACCCAGGGGACACAGTGCTGACCCAGGGGGCACAGTGCCTGGCCAGGGGACACAGTGCTGACCCAGGGGACACAGTGCTGACCCAGGGGACACAGTGCTGACCCAGGGGACACAGTGCCCATGCAGGGGACACAGTGCCCATGCAGGGGACGCAGTGCTGACCCAGGGGACACAGTGCTGACCCAGGGGACACAGTGCCCACCCAGGGGACGCAGTGCCCGCCCAGGGGACACAGCACTCACTCAGGGGACGCTGGCACCCACCCAAGGACAAAAATCATCTCAGACACTTCTGACTCTGCCAAGACCAACGCTCGGTTCCATTCCCAGGTTATGTCGATATCGGGATTATCCCCGTGGGGGCTCGGGAGATCCGCATTGAAGAGGTGGCAGAAGCTGGGAATTTCCTGGCGCTGCGGAGCGAGGACCCCGAGAAGTATTTCCTGAACGGCGGCTGGACCATCCAGTGGAACGGCGACTACAGGGTGGCAGGGACCACCTTCACCTACAAGAGGACAGGCAACTGGGAGAACCTCACCTCTCCGGGGCCCACCGTGGAGCCCGTGTGGATCCAGGTGCGGTGGATCCTGCCCTCCCTGATCCCGGGGTGGGCTCTGCACCTCCTCGGGTGCGTTTCTCCGGGAGCCCGCGCCGAGCAGCCGAGCACGCGCTGCCGGCCCGGGGAGTGTGTCCAGCTGAGCCTCATCCCCTCTGCAGCATTCCACACAGTATTTACACAGGACAGGGAGCGCGAGGAGAGAGCCATTTCCTGAGGCTGTTCCCGTGTCTTATCAAGAGCAGGGAAGGAGCCCCAGTGCTTGTGTCTGGGCTGGGCTGGACAGTCAGCAGCGAGGGAGCTGCCGGCTCCTGCAGGGCTGCTGGGAGTCAATAGCCTTGTGGCCATGAGGCCAAGCCATTCTCTGGAGAAACCAGCAGGAATCATCCCCTGCTGATGGCACAGCTGAAATCCCTCGTGGTGCCAGGGGTGGTGACGGCCACGGAGATGCATCCTGTGGACCCCCAGGCCCCCCTGCCCCGGCAATCAGGGCCCAGCCTGACACACTCCCCGGAGCACCCCCTTGCACAGCTTGCCTGGAGCTGGGCCACCCTGAGCAGCCAGAACCTTCTCCTTGTGCCTTTCCTTCAGCAGCAGCTCGGGATGGGATGGGATGGGATCCATGGGATCCATGGGATGGGATGGGATGGGATGGGATGGGATGGGATCCAATCCATGGGATGGGATGGGATCCATGGGATGGGATGGGATGGGATCCATGGGATGGGATCCATGGGATGGGATGGGATCCATGGGATGGGATCCATGGGATGGGATGGGATAGGAGCGGGATCCTGCTGCCGCCAAGGGCTGCTGTTAATGGCAATGCTGGCACGCTTGGCACCCACAAATCACTTTCTGGGATTCACAGCCTAATTGAAACCTTTGGACAAGAATGTTGTGATATTCATGGAGAGGTTTTGGAAAGACGCCCTGGCTCCTGCCAAAGCTCCAAGAACAACAAAGCTTTGGCAATAATGGGAGTGCTTAGGCTAAGAAAAACAGGGATGAACTCCCAGCCCTGGCGAGCGCGGGTGCGGGAGGAGCTTCGAGCAGGACTTGTGTCAACCACAGGAGCTGCAGGAGCCCCTTTGGAGTGGGGAGCAGTTTAGGAAATTCCACCCTTGGGCAGGGACACCTTCCACAGACCAGGTTGCCCCAAGTCCCGTCCAGCCCTGGTGCAGAGCTGGGCACAGTCACATCCTTCTGGCCCTGCTGGACAGGTCCTTCTCTCCTGAGAAGCCCCAGGGGCAATGCCACACCCCACTGCCACCCCCTGACTGTCCCTGTGTCCCCAGCTGCTGTTCCAGGAGACCAACCCGGGTGTGAGGTACCAGTACACGATCCAGCGCCCGGCCGACAGCGAGAACGAGATCGAGCAGCCCGAGTTCCTGTGGCGCTTCGGCTCCTGGACCACCTGCACGGCCACCTGCGGCACAGGTGAGTGCAGCCCCGCGGGATGCCCGCTCCGAGCAGTGCAGCATCCCTGGGGAGCCCCAGGGATTCCTGGGGCTTGGGTTTCACAGGGTCTTAGGGGAAGAAAGAAGGGACATCTGCTGAGGTCACAGCTCCGGTGCCCCCGCAGCGCTCACCAGGAACCCCAGGGCTTTATCCGCGCCGTGCCGCCGGCTCGGTGTCCTGTTACCTGCAGGGATGGAGACAAAAGGGCTTTAGAGAAACCGGGCAGTGTGGAAGGGCTGGTCTCCTGCCTGCCTGGGCCTCTCCAGGGGGAGAATATCAGGGTTTTATGGAGAGCCCACGGGAGGGTGCCTGCTGCGGGCAGAGCGCTGGGGTCCCACTGTCCGTGTGGGGACATTGGCTTCCCCCGTCCTGCCCCTGCCCCCTGGCTGGCTATCCCAGGGTCCCCAGGGCAGCTTTTGGGGCAGCTGATGCAGAGGGACATTCCTGGAACCCTGCCGGGGGAGGCTGGGACCAGCGAGCACTTCCTCGAGAGCAGCTGGCACTGGAAAAAAGGGGAATTCAAGGACACTCGTGCTTTCGAGGTAGCTTCGAGGACACGGGCTTTGTTTAAAACTAGCTTTCCTTTGTGTGACTTGAGTGCTTGGCTTCCAGAACTGAAAGGAAATAGAGGAGTGAAGCAGGCAGGAGTCGGGTGAGGGTGAGCAGCTGGGCAGGGCTGAGCCCCTTGGCCTGGCCGGGATGGTGCTGTGAGCTGAGACGTGGATATGGCAGAGCTCACACGGAGCCTTTGGCCAGCCCCAGGGCCCTGTAAGCTCCCAAGAGCTTGAGCCAGAGCCCAGCTCGGCAGCCTCAGCAGGGTTCTGTCAGTCTCAGTGGGTTTGTGGTGACAGCTCTCCGTGTCACAGGTCAAGTATGTGTTACAGAAATGGGGACAGGAGCCGGAGCGAGGCAGCGTGGTGAGCTCACCCCTAAACGCCCCTGTGAGCAGATGGGGACACGAGGCTTTGGCCAGCGAGCTGTCCCTGCTTTGGGCTGGGGCAGGGCTGCCCAAAGAGCAGGGGGCTGCCCTTGGCTGCCCACAGCCCCCAGGACCCCAGTGCACACAGCTCCGTGGCTGGTGTGGGCACTGGGCAGTGGTGCCAGGACGGTGCCAGGACAGTCAGCCCCTCCCCTGGCAGCCTGCCCCAGCTGCCCAGGGGGCTCCGTGAGGGCAGCGCACCCTCAGCACAAATCAGCTTGCAGCTTCACCTTGTGCTTTCATTTTCTTTCCCTGCTCTGGTGGCTCTGCTGCTGGAGGCTGCTGGGTGGTTCTGTTCGGTTTCCAAAGCCGCACTGGTGCCCATGCTGTGTGTCAGGGGTGTCTGTGCCCTGTTGGGGGTGTGTCAGTGCCCGTCCCTCCACAGGGCTGTGTGTCTCAGGGGTGTCTCAATGCCATCCCTCCGCAGGGCTGTGGCTCTCAGGGTGTCAGTGCCCTGTCAGTGCCCTGTTGGGGTGTCTCAATGCTGTCCCTCCGCAGGGCTGTGGCTCTCAGGGTGTCAGTGCCCTGTCAGTGCCCTGTCAGGGTGTCTCAATGCCATCCCTCTGCAGGGCTGTGGCTCTCAGGGTGGTCAGTGCCCTGTCGGGGTGCCTCAATGCCGTCCCTCCGCAGGGCTGTGTGTTTCAGGGTGTCAGTGCCCTGTCAGTGCCCTGTTGGGGTGTCTCAGTGCTGTCCCTCCGCAGGGCTGTCTGTCTCAGGGTGTCAGTGCCCTGTCAGGGGTGTCTCGAATGCCATCCCTCTGCAGGGCTGTGGCTCTCAGGGTGTCAGTGCCCTGTCAGGGTGCCTCAATGCCATCCCTCTGCAGGGCTGTGGCTCTCAGGGTGTCAATACCCTGTCAGGGTGTCTCAATGCCCGTCCCTCTGCAGGGCTGTGGCTCTCAGGGTGTCAGTGCCCTGTCAGTGCCCTGTCAGGGTGCCTCAGTGCCCGTCCCTCTGCAGGGCTGTGGCTCTCAGGGTGTCAGTGCCCTGTCAGGGTGCCTCAATGCCATCCCTCTGCAGGGCTGTGGCTCTCAGGGTGTCAGTGCCCTGTCAGGGTGCCTCAATGCCGTCCCCTCCGGCAGGGGTGCAGCGGCAGGTGGTGCACTGCGTGGAGCGGCTGGCGGGCCTGGTGGAGGAGCGGTTCTGCGACGCGCTCACCCGCCCCGATGACCAGGCAGCGCACCTGCAGCGAGGAGCCCTGCCCGGCCAGGTGCGACCCTGCCCTGCTCCTGCCCTCTCCCCCACCCTGGGAGGGGTCCCAGGCCCTGGGCTGGTCCCATGACAGCACCCCTGGCCTTGCCCGAGCGCCGCAGGGCATTGTCCATCCGCAGGCTGAGCCTCACGGGAGGTCCCATGCTGGCAGGATGCTCCTCTGTGCTTCTGTGGCTGTAACCCTGGCACGGCCTGGGGACTGTCCCACCCCTGACCCTCTGTCTGGGCTCCAGGACTTGGGCTGCCACGTTGGGATCCTCCTTTCCCTGTGGCTGCACGTGATGGGACTGACTCTGGTGTGTGGCCTCTTGCTGTGGCTGAGATCTTGCCCTTTCCCCCTTTCCCCCTTTCCCCCTTTCCCCCTTTCCCCCTTTCCCCCTTTCCCCCTTTCCCCCTTTCCCCCTTTCCCCCTTTCCCCCTTTCCCCCCTTTCCCCCTATCCCCCTTTCTCCCTATCCCCCTTTCCCCTGTCCCCCTGTCCCCCTGTCCCCCTGTCCCCCTGTCCCCTGTCTCCCTTTCCCCCCGTCTCCCTTTCCCCCCGTCTCCCTTTCCCCCCGTCTCCCTTTCCCCCCCGTCTCCCTTTCCCCCCGTCTCCCTTTCCCCCCGTCTCCCTTTCCCCCCGTCCCCTCTCCCCTGTCTCCCTTTCCCCCTTTCCCCCTGTCCCCCTCTCCCCTCTCCCCCATCCCCCTGTCCCCTGTCCCCCTGTCCTCCTTTCCCCTGTCCCCCTTTCCCCCGTCCCCCTTTCCCCTCTCCCCTGTCTCCCTTTCCCCCTTTCCCCCTTTCCCCCTTTCCCCCTGTCCCCCTCTCCCCTCTCCCCTGTCCCCCATCCCCTGTCCCCTGTCCCCTCCCGGCAGGTGGTGGGTGGGCGAGTGGCAGAAGTGCTCGGCCACGTGCGGCGGCGCGGGGCTGATGAAGAGGACGGTGCTGTGCATCCAGAGCGTGGGGCTGGACGAGCAGCGGGCCCTGCCGCCGGCAGACTGCCAGCACCTCGCCAAGCCGGAGGCCACCGCGCCCTGCCACCCAGAGGTGCCCTGTCCCTCGCAGTGGGCCGTGGGGAACTGGTCTGAGGTGAGAGGGAGCGTCGGGGAGGTGCCGGGGTCTTGCAGAGGGGTGGGAGCTGGGGACAGGTGCCCCCAGCCTGCCCAGGAGCCATGGGTGTGCTCCTGCTCACAGAAAATCCGTGGCTGTGTCCGGATGGGCTCAGCAGCTCCAGGGATGGGAATTCCATTGCTTGGAGAGGTCCCAGAGCGAGCACGGAGCGTTGGGGGTTGAACTCTGCCCCATCTCTGAGCTTTGCAGCTCCCTCACGCTCCCTGCTTGGCACAGGGAGGGCACAGATGAGGTTTTCAGCTGGACAGGGCTTGGAACAGCCTGGTGTAGTGGAAGGTGTCCCTGCCCATGGCAGGGCGTGGAACTGGATGATCTTTAAGGTCCTTCCCAACCCAAACCATTCCATGGGGTGATTAACTGTGTGGCCTTGATTTATTTTTGTGTTTCTGCGAATCAGCTTAACCACAGGCTGAGGGTTTCAACCAGAAAATTATAACTCTTGATTTAAGCAGCCGTTCCAAAAGTGTTCAGGGTGAAGACAAATATCAGGAGAGAAAGAAGAGAGCCTGGGAACAGAGCTTGTTGCTAAGGAACAAATGGAATCAAATGTGAACAGAGAATATGAAGGCTAAAGGAGAGCGAGTTGGAAATATTTTTCTAGGGGCCCACAAAAGCCACAATTAAGGGCTAAGAAAGATGGATGCAATGGTTTAACAGGAAAATTACTGCTTGTCGGTGGGTCAGCGCTGGGCAGGGCCAGCCCCAGCCCTCACAGTTGTCCTCTGTGAGCCCAGGAAAAATGTCATTGGGATTTTGAGGTTCAGTAGTTTTTCTGCCCTTTAATTTAAAGGGAGAGCCCTCTTTCTTCTCCATTTCCACCACCACCACAAGTAGGGGAATTGGAGGGGCTTGGAAGCTTCTCAGAGCCGTGGTCCTTCTGTCAGCAGCAGCAGCAGGGGTGGGGCAGCTCTGTCGGTGCAGAGCCCAGGCAGGAGCACGTGTGCCTCTCCAGTCCTGGAGCACCACAGCTGCTTAAACACTGGGACTCAGTGCCTTAGGAGGACCCCAGAGCTCTGCACGTGCGGCTTTATGGGCTTCCCGAAGAAGTTCCTGCGGCAGGAGGGCTGGTTTGTTGTTCATGGGCTCCCAAACAGGATGGCTGTGCCCTGGCAGGGGCACATCCCACCGTGCCAGCCCCGATGGCTCCTGCTCAAGGCTGAGCCCTCCTGCGAGCTCAGTGTGTTCCCACACGCGGCTCCTAGCAGCCCTCATTCCTTATCTGTGTCCCAAGGGCTTCCCTGATAACCCAGCCTGGGCAAATAACCTCCCTCGGTGCCCCTGCGAGCGCTGCGATACCTGGAGCTTATCTCCTGGGCGCAGCTGGAGCCTTTGCGGGGGAGCTGGAGCTTTGTGGGAGTTGAGCTCTGTTCTCCCTGGTCTGGCAGTGCCATGGCAGGCGAGGAGCAGCTCCTTGAACCCTCTCACAGATATTGGTGTGTGGAAATGTTTGGTTCCAGCTGCTGGGAATGCCTGATGGTGTTACTAGAGAATCCTGGGATGCTTTGGGGCGGAAGGGACCTTAAAGCTCATCTCATTCCACCCCTGCCATGGGCAGGGATACCTTTCACCAGGCCAGGTTGCTCCAAGCCCAAAAGCAGCAGAAAATGCTGCTGTTCTCCTTTCCAGCATCTCGATTTCTTTATCTCAAAGAGCCCATTATGGGGACAGGGGTGTCCCCAGCACAGTTCCTTCCTGACCTTTGCTTTTTCCCTGCTGCACAACACCCATGTTGTTATTGCCTGCTTCAAAGAATGCTCTTCTAGAAGAAGAGATGCAATTCATGGCAATAGGTCACAGGAAAGACCTATTAGATCATCCTCCCCCTGCCCTTCCCAGCGTCCATCTCCCGGGAAAACTGTTCTGTTTGTGGCTGGAGTGCAGGGCAAGGAGCACCGTGAGCAAAGTGCCCAGCACAGCCTGCTCTGGGATAGTCTCTAACGGGGAGCCCAGTTTGGGCAGTAAAGCTCTGCTCCCCAGAGTGACCAGCACTCCCCACGGTGGGGCTGGCACAGCAGGTGTCCGGGGACCCAGTGGGTGGTGGGAGCTGGCAGAGTGACACGGAGCCCTGTGCCCCAAGCGCTGTGGCCCAGGGGACAGCGGAGCACTCACTGCTGAGGATGTGGCACCGCTGCCGGCCCTGCCCTGCAGAGCTGACCCTCTCTCTTCCCCCCCAGTGCTCGGTGAGCTGCGGGAACGGGACCCAGCGGCGCCCCGTGCACTGCAGCAACAGCACCGGGGCCGCGTGTGAGCCTGCGGAGAGACCCAGCCCCGACAGGCTCTGCTCCTTGCCGCAGTGCCCGCAGCCGTGGGACAACGGCAACGCTGACTGGTCCGGCAGCGGCTCCTCCAGCAGGGAGGTGTTCAATGAAATCCACTACATCCCCAGCAACCACATCACTAAATTCAACCCCGTGATCCCAAATGTCCCGGAGTCCAACGATGTCAATGTCATCACCGAGGAGGACTTCTCAGCCAGGAAGGGAAACATCTTTGTTGATGATTTTTATTACGATTATAACTTTATCAACTTCCACGAGGATCTGTCCTACTATCCCTTCACAGAGAAGGAGACCAAAGGTGAGGGGCTGAAGCCAGAGCTGAGCACTGATGACATGGAGGGGCCCCGGGAGCTGCCCACTGAGGCCCTGCTCACCACCGAGCTGGGGGGAGAGCGCGAGGACCATCCCGGCACCGACACGGACAATGCTTCTGCTCCCATGGGTGAGCGAGAGACAGAGCCTGGGCATTCAGCCGTGGATGACCTCCTGAACGTGGTCCCTGAGGATGTGGGACCAGCCACTGCCAGATACACCACCCCTGCCTTTTTGGGTGAGGAGGAGGAAGAGGAGGACACGGTGCTTGTGCCCCACTCTGAGCACCGCCCGCCCACGCCGAGCACCGTGAGCCACGGCTCTGCAAACAGCCACGGCCACCCGCCCCGGGATGAGCCCCACGGGGCTGGAGCTGTGCCCCCCAGCACCGGCGCTGGGCACGATGCCCCCGGCCATGGCCTCGCTCCCTGGGGACCCCACGCAGCCACTGCGGTGCCCACGGGCTGGGGCAGTGCCACTGCAGATGTGTCCCACGGGCTGGGAGTGCCGGGCAGTGGCAGCGAGGGCCGTGTGAGCACAGAGGGACACGGCACGGCCAGGTCTGCAGGGAGAGACCACCAGGACCCCAGGGAAAGGGGCCTGGCCATCACTGGTGCCACCAGTGGCGCAGCCCCCCAGCCCACGGAGCAGCTCGGGTGGGCAGGAGTGCCAGAGAGGGTGCTGGACACGCGGGCAGGTGGGCGAGCCCGTGGCATGGACAGGGCAGACCTTGCCTTGCCCACCCTGCAGACCCCGGGCTGGGAGCTGGCAGGGAGGGCTGGCAGCCCCCACCCTGCTGCGAGTCCCCCTCCCGTGGGTGCTGATGGGGCTCCCGTGGGGCAGAGTGGGCACCAGCCAGAGCTGCACACCCCCACAGCCCCCACCTCAATGCCCTCGGTGGCCACGACAGCCCCTCCAGTGTCCCTGTCCCCTGCCGTGCCACCCTCCCAGCTCAGCTCCAGCGGCCTCGCCCAGCAGGATGGCCTGGCCCCAGCCGTGCCCACAGCCCCAGCCCACAGCCCACCTGCCCCCACAGCAGCGTCCCCCCCGCAATGGGGGACCCCAGGCGTGTCCCAGCCCCCGGATCTGCCATCGCCCCGCACCGAGCTGCCCTCCCACGGGACCCCACTCAGCGCCACGGCACCGAGGGAGCCCTCGCCGTGGGCACCCCCGGGGACATCTGCCCCCAGGGACGGGGACGAGCTGTCCCAGCCCAGCCCTTTGTCCCCCCTGCTCTGGGAGGAGAGGCTGGAGGAGGAGGAGGAGGAGGCTCTGCTCCCACCATCGACCACCGCGGCAGACACTGCCAAGCCCAGCTGGGAGGTCGGGAACTGGAGCGAGGTGAGTCCCGTGAAAAGTGTGACATGGGACAGGTACGGATGTGTCCCTGTCCTGGCTGGCTCTGGGATGTTGCTCTTGGCACCACTCGGTGGCTGGGGTCATTAATGCTAATTAAGAGAGAACTGGTAAGGAAAGGCTAAAGGCACCCTCAGCCCCAGCCCCAGCGTGCTGCCCCATGTTCCCCTGGGTGTGGGGATGGAGAGGAGCAGCCTCAGGGGCATTGGGATGGAGAGGAACAGGCTCAGGGGTATTGGGATGGAGAGGAACAGGCTCAGGGGTGTGGGGATGGAGAGGAACAGGCTCAGGGGTGTGGGGATGGAGAGGAACAGGCTCAAGGGTGTGGGGATGGAGAGGAACAGCCTCAGGGGTGTGGGGATGGAGAGGAGCAGCCTCAGGGGCATTGGGATGGAGAGGAACAGGCTCAGGGGCATTGGGATGGAGAGGAACAGGCTCAGGGGCATTGGGATGGAGAGGAACAGGCTCAGGGGTGTGGGGATGGAGAGGAACAGGCTCAGGGGTGTTGGGATGGAGAGGAGCAGGCTCAAGGGTGTGGGGATGGAGAGGAACAGCCTCAGGGGTGTGGGGATGGCCAGCAGCAGGCTCAGGGGTGTGGGGATGGCCAGCAGCAGGCTCAGGGGTGTGGGGATGGCCAGCAGCAGGCTCAGGGGTGTTGGGATGGAGAGGAGCAGGCTCAAGGGTGTGGGGATGGAGAGGAACAGCCTCAGGGGTGTGGGGATGGAGAGGAACAGGCTCAGGGGTGTTGGGATGGAGAGGAACAGGCTCAGGGGTGTTGGGATGGAGAGGAACAGGCTCAGGGGTGTGGGGATGGCCAGCAGCAGGGTCAGGGGTGTGGGGATGGCCAGCAGCAGGCTCAGGGGTGTCAGGATGGCCAGCAGCAGGCTCAGGGGTGTGGGGGTGGCCAGCAGCACACTCAGGGGTGTCGGCATGGCCAGCAGCAGGCTCAGGGGTGCCGGGATGGCCAGCAGCAGGCTCAGGGGTGTGGGGATGGCCAGCAGCAGGCTCAGGGGTATCGGGATGGCCAGCAGCAGGCTCAGGGGTATCGGGATGGCCAGCAGCACACTCAGGGGTATCGGGATGGCCAGCAGCAGGCTCGGGGTGTGGGGATGGCCAGCAGCACACTCAGGGGTATCGGGATGGCCAGCAGCAGGCTCAGGGGTGTGGGGATGGCCAGCAGCAGGCTCAGGGGTGTCAGCATGGCCAGCAGCAGGGTCAGGGGTGTGGGGATGGCCAGCAGCAGGGTCCCTGTGTTGCAGTGCTCGGCCACGTGCGGCGTGGGCGCGGTGTGGCGGTCCGTGCGCTGCAGCAGTGGCAGTGACGGTGGCTGTGCCATGGCTGACCGGCCTGTCCCCGCCCGGAGGTGCTCCCTCAGACCCTGCTCGGCCTGGCGTGTGGGCAACTGGAGCAAGGTAAGGGGCCGTGCGACGGGGAGGGACCCAAAACCCATGGGCCAAGGCAGGCCTGGGGTCCCAGCAGCTCCTGGGGAGGGCTCTCGCCCCACAGCTCACTAAGGCAGATGGTAGAGGTCTGTGCTTGCCACGGAGTTTAAACTGCTCATCCCACTATATTCTCCTGTTCTGGTACAAAAGTCATGAATTTGCAAAAGCCAAGGAGGGGTTTGAAGGGCCAGCTTGGGTGGAGCTGGGCAGCCTGGGCTGGTGGGTGTCATCGCATGGCAGGGCCGTGGAACAAGGTGGTCTGTAGGGTCTGTCCCAAACCATTCTGTGGCTCTGTGATGTGCCAGTCTCTGGACAATGTTCTGGCCCCTCTGCCCTGGCAGGAGATGTTTGCAGTTGGGCTGGGTGAGGTCAGTAGGTTCGGCGGTGGGGAGCAGCCCTCCCTGCTCTGGGTGCTCGCTGTTCCTCGGGATCATCAGTGTTCGATGCAGAAAGGCTGGTGGTGTCACAAGTGGAACCCGCCTGGTTTCAGAGGGGTGGCAGTGGCAGATGAGCCGCACGGACTGTGCTCTAGCTCGGCCTGGAGCAAGGGGAGAGGAGGCTGAGTGTCAGCTCAGCCTAGCGCCAGCAGAGCCTGTCCCCAGGGTCACCTCCATTTTAGCAGAGCCTGTCCCTGGGGTCACCTTCCCTTGGCAGAGCCTGTCCCCAGGGTCACCTCCCCTTGGCAGAGCCTGTCCCCAGGGTCACCTCTCCTTGGCAGAGCCTGTCCCCAGGGTCACCTCCATTTTAGCAGAGCCTGTCCCCAGGGTCACCTCCATTCTAGCAGAGCCTGTCCCCAGGGTCACCTCCCCTTGGCAGAGCCTGTCCCCGGGGTCACCTCTCCTTGGCAGAGCCTGTCCCTGGGGTCACCTCTCCTTGGCAGAGCCTGTCCCCGGGGTCACCTCTCCTTGGCAGAGCCTGTCCCTGGGGTCACCTCCCCTTGGGCAGAGCCTGTCCCTGGGGTCACCTTCCCTTGGCAGAGCCTGTCCCCAGGGTCACCTCCCGTTCCCGTGGGGGTTCCCCATGCGGTGCCATGTCCTTTCGCAGTGCTCCCGGAGCTGCGGCGGAGGGACGAAGGTTCGGGACGTTCACTGCGTGGACACCAGGGACCAGCGGCTGCTGCGGCCCTTCCACTGCCAGGCCGTGCTGGCACAGCCCCCGGCACAGCTGCCCTGCCAGAGCGCGCCATGCCTGGCCTGGTACACGTCCTCCTGGAGAGAGGTAGGGCTGCCCGGGGCTGGGGGATGGCTTGTGCCACCCCTGCCATGGCAGGGACACCTCCCACTGTCCCAGGCTGGTCCAACCCCAGTGTCCAGCCTGGCCTGGGACACCGCCAGGGATCCAGGGGCAGCCACAGCTTCTCTGGGCACTATGCCAGGGCCTGCCAGCCTCACAGGGAACAATTCCTAATTCCCAATATCCCATCTGTCCCTGCCCTCTGGCAATGGGAAACCATTCCCCATTTTCCTGTCCCTCCATGCCTTGTCCCCAGTCCCTCTGCAGCTCTCCTGGAGCCCTTCAGGCCCTGCCAGGGGCTCTGAGCTCTCCCCGGAGCCTTCCCTTCTTCAGGTGAGCACCTCCAGCTGTCTCCAGGGCACAGGGGCTGCAGCCCCAGCCCCTGATGGTGTTTTCTCTCCCTGCTGTGCCCGCAGTGCTCGGAGCCGTGTGGTGGTGGGGAGCAGGCGCGGCTGGTGACGTGCCCAGAGCCAGGGCGCTGCGAGGAGACACTGCGGCCCAACAGCTCCCGGCCCTGCAACACCCAGCCCTGCACCACCTGGGTGGTGGGCTCCTGGGGACAGGTGAGTGGGGCTGTCCCCTTCCCCAGGGAGTGCAGGAATGGGGGAACCCAGGAATGGGGAACCCAGCCCTGCACCACCTGGGTGGTGGGCTCCTGGGGACAGGTGAGTGGGGCTATCCCCCTCCCCGGGGAGTGCAGGAATGGGGAATCCAGCCCTCGAGGTGCTGCAGGAATGGGGAACCCAACCCTTGAGCTGCTGCAGGAATGGGGCACCCAAACCTTGAGCTGCTGCAGGAATGGGGAGCCCAGCTCTCGAGGTGCTGCAGGAATGGGGAACCCAACCCTCCGGCCAGCGCGGGGGCTGCTGCAGGAATGGGGCACCCAGCCCTCGAGGTGCTGCAGGAATGGGGCACCCAGCCCTCGAGCTGCTGCAGGAATGGGGAGCCCAGCCCTCGAGCTGCTGCAGGAATGGGGCACTCAGCCCTGCAGCCAGTCTGGGGTCTGCTGCAGAACGCCCTCGGGGTGGCACTGGGGCTCTGTGGGGCACGGGGAGGGGTCCCCAGGCTGACCCTAGTCCCGCTCCCGCAGTGCTCGGCTCCCTGCGGAGGAGGCATCCAGCGGCGCCAGGTCAAGTGCATCGACACCCGGACCGGGGTGGCCGAGGAGGACAGCAGCCTGTGTGACCACGAGCCCTGGCCCGAGAGCACCCAGAAGTGCAACCCCCAGGACTGCGACAGCTCCGAGCCCGGTGAGCAGCAGCAAAACCAGGCTGGGAAATGGTGTGGGACATCTGCGGGGAGATGGATGAGTGTTCCATGCAGGGATTGTGTAAGGCTGGCTTGGCTAATCCATAATGAAGTGGCAATGTTATAACTGTCCATGAATGTCCAGAGCATCCGTCCCTCAAGGGGCCGAGCGGGGTTTTACTGGCACAGGGGTGAGCTGGGGTGTGCCTGTTGGAGTCAGCAGTGTCACCCAGACAGGGACACCCGAGGGACCCCGGGAGGTGTGGGGTGAAGGGGTGTGCCTGTTGGAGTCAGCAGTGTCACCCAGACAGGGACACCCGAGGGACCCCGGGAGGTGTGGGGTGAAGGGGTGTGCCCCATTCAGGGGCAGCATTCAGGGAAAGGAAGGCAGAGGGGAACACCCAGGGGTGGAGCTCTCAGGGAGCTGTTCAGTGGTAAAGTCCCAGAACACAAGACTTGTAAAACAAGTGAGGCCCAGCATTAGAAAATGGAACAAAGGAGCAATTCTCCAGCCCCTCCAGATGTGTCTGAGCAGGGACCAGCCTCATTCTAACCTGTTTATCATTTACCTGCCCTGGCTGCAGCACAGTGCTTGGCCACACCATGGGCACTCTCTTGGCTTCTCCTCCCACCTCCCCTCGCTGAGATAGATCAGTTCCCACAGCCCCAGGCAGTTCCCTGGGAGCCACAGATCTGGGGGCTGCAAGGGTTAACAGCACTTATAGGAAAAGCAATATAACGATGGATTAGATGTCACTGATATCAGCACGTCAGTCATTTATCAGCTTTATCTTTTTAATGTGCAAAAGAAAAACTCTTTGACTGCCCAGAAAGTGTTGTTGGGCCTCCAGGAGGTTTGCTGGACAAAGGGAGGGCTGAGAGGTGCAGCAGGGTGGGCAGGGAGCAGCAGTAGCCGATGCCTGGGGTGGAGGAGCCGCATCCATGGCTGCTCCACACATCCCTGCAGGTCCCGTCTGCAGCCTGGGACAGCCATTCCACCCTTCCAGCTCTTTGTGCTTGTCCCCTGCCCAGCATGTTCCTCCTAACTCCTACTCCAGGGCAGGCAGGAGCGTTGGCTTTGGTTAGGTGGGATTTGGGCACTGGTGCTGTTGGCCATCGGAATGTTTTCAGCCTTTAATCTGCTCCTTTTCGGAGCATTTCAGGGCCACGGGGCACTCCAGTATTTAGGAAATGATGAGTCAGCCGTGCTCAAGAAATGATGTGTGGTTCCGGCTGTTTTTGTCAAGGGAAGATTTCCGTGCCGGGCTCGGTGATGAGAGCTGTGGAGCCAAGGCTGGACCAGAATAACCACTGAGATGTGTAGGAAGCACACAAATAAATGGTAAAATCCTGGATCAAAAATGACATAAATGCTCTGGCTGCAGCCCAGGGCAGGAAACGCCTCTTGGAAATACAAACGTTTCCAGCCAAAGCATGAAGGGGAACAAAACTTTCACATGGCAGGAAATCCCAGATGTGTAAATGCACAGGCAAAGGCTCCCAGAAAGACAGAAATGTAACTCCAGCCCTTTCCTGTGTTTTAAGGGATCTTTACTCACAAGATGGATTCAGGCTGGAGCGATCCATGTTTTTGTGAGGAGCACGAGGAGCCTCTCCCTCCTCTGGCGTGAGGTGCTCTGGTACCAGCAGAGCCAGGGCTGGGTCTGTGAGTGCTCCTGTCCTCACTGGACACAAAAATGCCAATAACCCCAGCAGGGTTTCAATGTTCAAACCATTATCAGATGGATTTTGAGCAGAGATGGAACGGATGAAGCACAAACAAACATCTCACAGCAATCGGCTCCTCAATTAAAGGAGGCCGGGATTAATTAGAACCAGAGTCCTGAGCTGTTGCCAGGTTATAAATTAATTGAAGATTGCACCGAGGTTATTTTTGAATGTGGCTGTTGTCTTACAGCTGCAGCCAGCTGTGAGTGTGTCCTTAGATGGCTCCTGGGAGCATCAGAGCCGAGGGCACCCCAGTGCCTCCTCGTGATGCTCCAGAGGCTGGGGACATTTATCTGGGAATTGTTTATGGTGTCTTGGAAAGGAGTTGGGCCCCAGGCCCTGCATGAGGGCCTGGAGAAACCTGCTGCAGTTTATCCAGATCAGTGAGATTTAAACCAGAAAAGGGGAATTGCTGTGTGCTGGAGGAGGAAGCAGAGGATGGGCAGGGCTGGTCACTCAGCTGGTCACTGCAGGGTGGTGGCCGTGCTGGACACGGCCTTTGGGCAGATCCTGGCGGTGGTGACACATCCCCGGTGCTCATTGTGGTCATGCCACGGAAGGAGTCACTCCCTCGTGCCCGTTTCTCCAGATCCCATATCAGGGAGGTCTCTGAGCTCCCCAAACTCACCCCAGGCAGGTGATGGGGCCCGTCCTTGGCTCCAACAGCAAACACGGCTGTCCCACAGGTGTCTCAGCTTGGAATTCCAAAAGGATGAGGTAAAGACTTCAATGGCTCAAGGACAAGTGTGTGTAAAGTGGTGCAGTTCCTCTGGGAGCAGGACAAAGCAGCAGGGTGGAGCCCAGCCCCAGATCCCAGGGGCTCAGCCCTGTATCTCAGGAGTTCAGCCCCATATCCCAGGAGTTCAGCCCCATACCCCGGGAGTTCAGCCCCATATCCCAGGAGTTCAGCCCCATATCCCAGGAGTTCAGCCCCATATCCCAGGAGTTCAGCCCCATACCCCGGGAGTTCAGCCCCATATCCCAGGAGTTCAGCCCCATACCCCGGGAGCTCAGCCCCATATCCCAGGAGTTCAGCCCCATATCCCAGGAGTTCAGCCCCTATCCCAGGAGTTCAGCCGCTATCCTGGGCGTTCAGCCCCATCTCCCAGGAGTTCAGCCCCATATCCCAGGAGTTCAGCCCCATATCCCAGGAGTTCAGCCCCATATCCCAGGAGTTCAGCCCCTATCCCAGGAGTTCAGCCGCTATCCTGGGCGTTCAGCCCCATCTCCCAGGAGCTCAGCCCCATATCCCAGGAGTTCAGCCCCTATCCCAGGAGCTCAGCCCCATATCCCAGGAGCTCAGCCCTGTATCTCAGGAGTTCAGCCCCATATCCCGGGAGCTCAGCCCTGTATCTCAGGAGCTCAGCCCTGTATCTTGGATCAGCCAGCCCTGGGGTCGAGCTGGGGGCTGTGGGGGCAGCGATGCTGGGGGGTCAGGGAGTGAAGCCCCTGCTCAGTCTGGCTCAGCCCCAGACACCCACGGCTCTCCCGTTTGCCGGCTCGTTATCCAGGGCTGGCTGCATTTCCAGTTGCCACAAGATTAATTGGCAATTAAATGTGGTGTTGCTGCTTGCTCTGAGTAAGGAAATGAAATTGTTCATGGTTCTGCGAGGCCCAGGGTTTGTCCACAAGGGATCCATGTGGGAAATAATTGCAGCAAATCCCCGTTTTCTCTGTCATTTGAGCGGGTATGTTCCTATCCGAGCGGTGAGGCCAAGAGGTGCTGCTGAGCGAGGCATGGAGGGCAATTAATTAACTGCTAATTAACAACAGGAGTCAGTGGGAAAGGGATGCTCAGGAAAGGACTCCCTGTTTCGATTAAATGTAGGAGAAGGATGTTGCCCACAGCAGGGCTGACACCTGAGAGCTGTGGGGTTTGTGGGTTTCTCCATTTTCCCAGCTGTGGCCGTGTCGGTGCCAGCCTGTGCAGGCCAAGCTGGCAGCTGGGGGTACATCCCATCCCATCCTATCCCATGCCATGCCATCCCATCCCATGGATCCCATCCCATCCCATGGATCCCATCCCGTGGATCCCATCCCGTGGATCCCATCCCATCCCATCCCATTGATCCCATGCCATCCCATGGATCCCATCCCATGGATCCCATCCCGTGGATCCCATCTCATCCCATCCCATCCCATCCCATTGATCCCATCCCATCCCATCCATGGATCCCATCCCATCCCATCCCATGGATCCCATCCCATCCCATCCCATGGATCCCATCCCATCCCATCCCATCCCATTGATCCCTTCCCATCCCATCCCATTGATCCCATCCCATCCCATGGATCCCATCCCATCCCATCCCTCCCATTGTGCTGACCAAAGACCACAGTGAGGCACCTCGGCCCTAGAGCAGGACCCTGGAATAATTTGCTCGTTAAATTCGGCCCTGGCTCCGAGAGCATCCCGAAGGCCAGAGGTCAGCAGCCTAATTCCCTGGATTTGCTAGCTCAGCTCTAAGCTCAACCTTTCCTTGTTTTCACAAAACATGTTCCAGGAAGTTTATTTTTCCCAGGAATGAAAGTAAAAGCTTAGGTCTGGCTGGCAGAAGCTTAAATGAAATTTAAAGCAACTTCCACACCGACCTGAAAAAACAGCCCAAAAAAAGTGGGGGTTTTCAGTCTCTAAAGTGCTGACTTAGCCTGGATTTTTAAAGCCCTGCTTTAAGCTGTTTCTTTAGCCTAAAATTTGGCATGGATTTATGGAACGTGTGTCCAAATGAAGTGTGAGGATTGTGTAAAAAAATTGTTAATAGAAAGAAATAGCAGTAAAAGGATTAAATGAAAATTGGGTGGGTTCTGTAGGTCCCTTTCTGAAAAGCTGAAAAATTAAGTGCTTATTACAGCTTCCCTTATCCAAGACCAAATTCCAGGGAGGAACCATGAGCTCAGCCAAGATTTTCAGACCTGAGCTTGACCCCACACACATCCACCCTGAGCCTGCACCAGGATCTGGGAAAGCGATGGGAACTCAACCCCTCAGCGACTCCCATTGACTTCACGGAGTTCAGGGAGCATTTGGAAAACGCTCTCAGGCACAGGGTGGGATTGTGGGGGTGTCCTGTGCGGGGCCAGGAGCTGGGCTGGATGATCCCTGTGGGTCCCTTCCGATTCGGATGTTTTATGATTCTGTGAGGTCATTTCGCTTTGGAGCCCGGGGTCTCCTGTAAGGTCAGCAGCCTCCAGCCAAGGGTGGTGGCTCTTCTGCCCATCTCCGAGCCCATCCCAGCTCTGTTCCACAGTAATCCCGTACCTTTGTGCACAAGGAGGTGTTCAGAGAGCAGTAACCCCTGCCAGAGTGGGCTCGTGGCTGCCTGGGCACGGCGCAGGGATGGGAATGTCCTGCTGGGCTCAGGGTGCTGAGCCGCGGGGAAGGGATCAGGAGAGAGCCAGAGCATCGCTCCCAGCCCAGAAGCAGCCTCCTCCCCGAGCGGGCCTCCAGCAGCCCCTGCTCTTTCCAGGGAAGGCAGGAGGCAGCTTGGGTGAGATCCATAAACAACTTTCTAGGAAGCTGCGATGAATGGAGCGAGCGCTAGAAACACCGAGGGGCTGGGCAGGGTCTGTGATGAGCAGAGTGAGTGCTAGGAGCACCGAGGGGCTGGGCAGGGTCTGCGATGAGCAGAGTGAGTGCTAGAAACACCGAGGGGCTGGGCAGGGTCTCCTGGACAGGGTCTGTGATGAGCAGAGTGAGCGCTAGAAACACCGAGGGGCTGGGCAGGGTCTGACTGGGCAGGGTCTGACTGGGCAGGGTCTCCTGGGCAGGGTCTCCTGGGCAGGGTCTGGCTGGCAGAGCATCCCTAGCAGGGCCCAGGGCATTCCCACCCACCCATGGCCATGGGGGCTGATTCCCCTCTCACGGGACGCCCCTGAGGTGTTTCAGGAGCCCTGCTGAGCCATCCCTGTGCTGCAGCAAACAGGAATTTGGGTATTGCTGTGCTCCGATGTCCCAACGCATTTGGGACGCTCTGGCTGGGCGCAAAGAGCTGCGGCTCGGGAGGCAGGGAGGAAATACCTCAGCTGAAACAGAAAATAAATTTCAGAGCAGTGTAGTGACCTCCTCAGTGCTGGGCTGGGGGAGGGGGCTGTGGCTGAAATCCCAACCCGGGGAAAAGTCTCTGCTCCGCATCTGCCGCGGCTCGGCTGCTCCCGTGGGAATCGGGGCAGCGGCCGTTCCCTCGCACAGCCTTTGTTCCCAGAGGGGCAGGGCGAGGGGCAGTGGTCAGTGAGAGCTCCCCTGGCTCGGTCCTGGTGTTTCCCCTGCAGGGCAGTGCCCTGAGAAATAAAAGCCCCATTTGCTTGCCCATTTCTGCCCCTGCTCTGCATGGTCCTGGTGGAGGGTGCCCAGGGAGAAGCACTGGGGGAAGACCGGGGGGATCGGCTCCAGAGTGCATCAATTCCATCCTTTTCCACAGAAAAGCTGTCATTTATTTTAATCCCTTGTATAGGAGGTAAAACTGACATCACAGAATAGCGGATTTTAAGCTTGGGCACATTTTTGAGTTGATGTAATTGAAGCCAGGCTTACACCACTGGGTGAGAAGCTGCAGGCTCAGGGAGCCGTGCCTTGCTCTGAGATGAAGGAGAGAAGGAGGAAATCAACAATTCAAACAAACCAAGTGTGTGTTCATGGGAACAGTGTGTATTTGGTGGTGAGTCTGTGCTGCTGCACTGAGCCCACTGGAGCCTGCTCTGGCTGGGGAGGGGGCTGGGGGCTGCTGGTGGGGCAGGGAGGGCTGAACCCTCCTTTCCACAGCCCACGCTGCCCCACACCAGCCATGGAATGACACCTCACAGCGTCCCGTGGGATGCATGGGTGGCAGGTGTGAGGCAGTTCAGGTGGGATGTCCCACCCTCGCTCCCTGGGCAGCGTTTGTGTCTCCCCGCGCTGTGAACCCAAATCCCAGACCTGGTGCTCCCGGGCCTGGAGTGGGAGCTGGGATTTCCAGACTGTCTGCAGAGAGGAAACCGTTCCTGCAAACAGTTTGCTCAGCCTGGGGTGACTCAGCTGGGGTGGCTGGGCTCTGGTGGTCACTCCAGCCTGGGCACTCCCCCGCAGCAGAGCCAGGGCTGCCACCGCAGCAGCCGTTCCCAAAACAAAGCCATTCCCAAAACAAAGCCATTCCCAAAACAAAGCCCTTCCTCGGAGCAGCACCGGAGTTGTTTTGAGGTCTGCAGGACACCTGCAGGAAGCAAACCAGATGATGCAGGTCCTCGAAATAACCTAAACAATTCAAAGAAAAAGGAATTCTGGCCTTTCCGCTGCTCTGCTGGCACAGGGGGGCTCTGGGGACTGGCAGGAGGTGTCAGTGCGGGGGGGTTTGTCCCCCTGCACCTCAGCTCTGTTCCCTGGGAGCATCATTTCATTGGGAAGATGCTTTGGAGCTGCTGGCAGCAGCACAGGTGTTGTTTGTGCTGGGAATGGGAACTGGCACGGCTGCCTGGTGCCCAGGTGGGCTCTGCAGGCTGCCTGGTGCCCAGGTGGGCTCTGCAGGCTGCCTGGTGCCCAGGTGGGCTCTGCAGGCTGCCCACGTGGCTCTGCAGGCTGCCCGGTGCCCAGGTAAGCTCTGCCCGGTGCCCGGCTGGGCTCTGCCTGGTGCCCAGGTGAGCTCTGCTCGGTGCCCAGGTGGGCTCTCCAGGCTGCCCAGGTGGGCTCTGCCTGGTGCCCAGGTGAGCTCTGCAGGGTGCCCAAGTGGGCTCTGCAGGCTGTCTGGTGCCCAGGTGGGCTCTGCAGGCTGCCTGGTGCCCAGGTGGGCTCTGCCTGGTGCCCAGGTGGGCTCTGCAGGCTGCCTGGTGCCCAGGTGGGCTCTGCCTGGTGCCCAGGTGGCTCTGCAGGCTGCCTGGTGCCCAGGTGGGCTCTGCCCGGTGTCCAGTGGGCTTTGCAGGGTGCCCAGATGGGCTCTGCCCGGTGCCCGGGTGGGCTCTGCCCGGTGCCTGGGTGGGCTCTGCAGGCTGCCTGGTGCCCAGGTGGGCTCTGCCTGGTGCCCAGGTGGGCTCTGCAGGCTGCCCGATGCCTAGGTGGGCTCTGCAGGCTGCCCAGGTGGGCTCTGCAGGCTGCCTGGTCCCCAGGTGGGCTCTGCCCAGTGCCCGGGTGGGCTCTGCAGGCTGCCCGATGCCTAGGTGGGCTCTGCAGGCTGCCCAGGTGGGCTCTGCAGGCTGTCTGGTGCCCAGGTGGGCTCTGCCTGGTGCCCAGGTGGGCTCTGCAGCCAGTGCCAGCTCCCATGGAATCCTGCAATGGCTTGGGTTGGAAGGGGCCTCAGCGATCATCTCCCTGCCACGCTCAGGGACCTTTCATCAGACACCTGATGGCCGTGGTGACGCTGGCACTGACCTTGTCCCCTCCCTCCCTCCCTCCAGGTGTCCCCTGCGAGCGTGACCGCCTGACCTTCGCCTTCTGCCAGACGCTGCGGCTGCTGGGCAGGTGCCACCTGCCAACCGTGCACGTCCAGTGCTGCCGGAGCTGCCGCCAGCACGGGCTGCTGGCCGGGCCCGGCCGCGACCGCGGTGACCAGCGGCTCTCCCGGAGGTGACCGCGCCGTCCCCGAGGGCGCTGAGCTCCGCGTGGCTCCGGTGGCTCTGCCACAGCCAGGACCGGTGGCTCTCACAGCCCGGGGAGGCCCTGGGCTCTCTCATTCGTGCTACTCTCTAACGGTGCTCAAACCATCCGTGGGGCTGCTGGGGCGCGGATCCCGCTGCTCCCTAGGGACATTCCGGGACCTGTCGGGGTCACGCTGCCCCGGGAGAGCAGCGGGGAAGCGTTTTGGGAAAGGGGAACTGAAAGCAGCAATAATTCGGGGAAGACCTCTCAGAAATGCTTATGGTGCTATCATTTGACATTTGCAGCCTCTCGAAGGTGTTGGCTGGCCAGCACAAACCTTGACTTTTATTATTATTTTTATATCTCTGAGGTGAGCGTCCAGAATTCCACCGGCTCTGCCGACCCTTTGGGGTAGGGATTTTTTTATTTCCTTTAAGGGACTTGAAGCTGGCAACCCTGTAACTTTCATTAAAATGTTTACGCACTGAAGCTAAATAGATTTAACTTAAGAAGTGGAGACAGGGCAGAGTAATAAAGTTTCAGATCAGCTGGGGTGTGCAGGGCTCTGTGCCCCATCTCCCCTGCTGGCCTTCTCTGCCAAAGCCACTGCTGTGTCCCTCTGGAGCAGAGGGGACCTTCAGGGACACCAAGGTTTGGGGTCCACCAGCACATTCCCTTGCACGTATTTGGGCAAGAGAGGGAAGCTGCTCTTGCAGTGAGTGGCACATCCCCTCCCTCGTGGGCAGCCAATGCTCGATCCCTGGATTTCTGTATGTGTAGCAGTGTAATGCTCTGTTAAGGTATTTTTCTGTGGCCTTACAGGCTAAGCCCCTTTTTTCCTGCTTATCTAGATTCTCCTCTGTTAAGGTTAGCTGATTTTTAACTAGAATATCCAATTTATTCTGAGGCACAGCCCCTACGGCCACTCCCAGAGCGGTGTGGGAAGGAATTCCTCCCTGTCTCGGGGAGGGTTTGCCAGCAGATTGGTCTCTGGAGGAGGGCAGGAGCATTTAGGTAGGAATTCCTTTCCCTATTACTCTTCAGGCTGTGGAGGATGCCCAAAAACTGGGGGACCTTGGAGGCTCTCCTCCCTGCCCTGGGCAGAGCCAGGCTGGAGCCCATCCTGGTGCGTTTCCCTGGGCTGTGGGAGCAGCACTCGCTCCGAAGGGGGAAATTCCTGTGTGTGATTTGTATGTAAAACACAAGCCATGGCGTCACCATTTGTGCTTTATTCCTTCCCAAGGTGCTGTAACTGTTTTATGTTCCAAGAGCCTGCGCTCAGCCCTGGTTTCCTTGTCCCCAGCACCATCTGTCCCACGCCCCATCCCCCTCCCAGGATTGCAAAGGGACAGCCCTTGCGCTGGGCTCTGATGGCCACAGCGCACGAGTGTGTTAAATTAAACAGTTACTGAAGGAAATGGGTGGCTGTCACATTTTCTCTTCCCCCTGGAGAATTCCGAGGGTTTTCGGTTAATTGGAGATGGTTCAGGCACTGGCAGCAGGAAGGAACCATCAGTGTGCGTCTGAAAATCATTCACAGCTGCCGTTTGCCACTGGGATTTGTTGATTAAAACGTGAGCAGGGCTGATGGGGTAAATCAGTTCTGCAAATCAATTTATTTGTGGTACGGGATCTGGTGAGCCCCTCTGCAGTGCCTGTCCATGTGCAGGGTCCCAGCTGGGCTGGTTGGGGACACGGGATAATCCCTCCTGGGGACACCAGGCCATGGCCAGAGCCCAGTGCCACCTACCCCCGGCCCCAGGGTCCCCATCAGGCTGTGTCTCTTTGGCACAGGGAACCGCAGCAGCCAGGGAGAACCTTTTCCTTTCAACCAGAAACCTCTCCATTCCAACCCCAAACTTTCAGCCCCAAATTGGTGTCCCCAGAAGGGCCACCCTGCGGTCGGGAGCGCTGGGGTGTGCAGAGTGTGGTGCCCCAGCCCTGCTGTGACCTTCGGCTGTCACAGCAGAGCCCTGGGGTGTCCCTGTGGGAAGGGCTGAGCCCAGCCCGGGCTGGCACCTGCAGGATTTACTGCAAACCCCAACCACGGCTGCCCTGGAGCCCTGCAGTGCCCGAGCTGGGAGGGTGTGTGGGCACTGGGGCTGGAGAGGGTTGGGTCATCGTGTGGGAATGAATCTCTGTTGGAAGGGCAGTTCATCTGATTTTAGCCACAAAACAAGCCAGGCCTCCCACCAGCACAGAAACTGCACTGTCAGTGACAATCACACACATCTGGCTCAAATATCTGCAGTGTTTTCTCTCTGTGAGACACCTCCAGTGAGTGTCTCTGGAAAGAGACTCTTCACAAGGGCCTGCAGTGGCAGGAGGAGGGGGAATGGCTTCCCACTGACAGGGCAGGGTTGGATGGGATATAGAAATGCCTCTTTTCTTCTAAAGATGCTTTTATTGTCTCAATGCAAGCAGGATGTTATTCAGACAGAGCTGCTGCAGTGGGGCGAAAGGGAAGAAGGAAAGGGCTTCTGGATCAAAAGATGCTTGAAATAGGATCACAGAATGGTTTGGGTGGGGAGGGACCTTCAAGTCGTCCAGTTCCTCCCCCTGCCATGGGGAGAAACTCGATGGGCTTTAAGGTCCCTTCCCACCCAAACCATTCTGTGATTCCATGATCTGCTGAAGACTCTCTGAGAGAATCTTTTGGCTTCAGATCAGAAGTCAGACCTTTGTGCCTCCCTTGGTCACCTCCAGACATTTCTATACCGGAGCCAGGAAGGAAGAGGAGCTCATTAATTGGGAAGCAGCAGCTGCTTGTGGAGGAGCTTGTTTGTGTCTCAGATCCACGGGAGCTCTCCGAGCGTTTCCGCAGCCCCGGGAGGCACCGGCTCTGCTGCCAGAGCACCTGTGCCGTGCAGCTCAGACCTCACCGAGGGCCTCTGTCCAGCCCCGATGAGCTCAGCTGGAGGATTTTGATTCCCAAAGAGCCAGAGGGGTCATCAGCCCTTCATCAGCTGCAGGGACCAGGGAGGGGCAGGGTCCTGACCCGAGCACGCGAGGAGGCAGCGAATCCAGTGGGAATTGCTCAGCTCCCACCTGTGCTCTCCAGATTATAATAAGAGATGCGTTTATTTTCTCTTGTTCTTGAAACCTCCCTGTGCTGCCCAGAATGGGTTCACAGAGGGGTGGCACAGTCAGGACAGCAAGGGAAGGATTTGAAAAATTTCACTGGTTTATCTTTTTGTTTGGCTTTTAATTGGCAGCTGATCTCTGCTAGCTGCTCCGGTAGGGAACAGCCTTCGTCCACCCCAGTGTGGGGTGCTGCACCCCGGCCACCGCTCCGGCCATTGCTCCGGCCACTGCTCTGGCCACTGCTCCAGCCACCGCTCCGGCCATTGCTCTGGCCACCGCTCCGGCCACTGCTCTGGCCACTGCCGCGGCCACCGCTCCAGCCACCGCTCTGGCCACTGCCCCGGCCACCGCTTCAGCCACCGCTCCGGCCACCACTCTGGCCAGCGCTCCAGCCACCGCTCTGGCCGCTGCTCCTGCCACTGCCCCGACCACTGCTCTGGCCACCGCTCAGGCCGCTGCTCCAGCCACTGCTCCGGCCACTGCTCCGGCCACTCCCGGGAGCTCCTGTGGAGGAGGGACATTGCCGGTGGGCAGTAAAGCACAGAAAACAGGAGCAGGGGGAAAAGGGAGGGAAAGGAGCTGCCCCGCTCCTCAGCTGGTACCGAGGCACGGTGTGTTTGCTCACCCAGAGCAACCACGCGGTTGAGAAATTCAGTAAAGCTGTTCCACATGTGCTGTGGGAGGGGAGGGACCCTCCGAGGGGCAGAGCTGCCGCAAGCCCACAGCCCCCGGCCCCTGAGCTGCACCGAGGGAAGGCTCGGCCGGCTGTAAACATTTAGAAGTATCTACGTGCTAAGAATAGCTCTGTCTCTACACGCAACTGCTCCGCTGCCGTCTGTGGTGAGTAACAGCCCCCCCGAGTAAAGTGTGTGCAAGCACAGCTCTTTGCACGCAGGGGAACAGGGGAACAGGCTCTGTCCCTCCTCCTCTGCCCCCAGTCCTCTCTGCAAGGGCTGCAGCCTGGGCACCCGGGATGGAAACGTGATTCCAGACTGGGAAAAGCCAGCCTGGGAACCTGAGGCTGCTGTGGATCCCTTTGGTGCCAGGGGTCTGGCAGAGGGGCAGAAGGTGATGCTGGCTGTGCCTGCCGGAGCGCAGGTGGGGATGGAGTCTGTGTCACGCTGAGGAGGACAGAGCTGCCCCGGGCTCGGGGGTCCCTGCCCCTCGGAGGGCGATCTGCCGGGGGGAAGGTGCCCCCAGCAGCTGCCCTGAATTCCCGCAGCCCCGAGCGCCGGGGGTTCCTGCTCTCTGTGTCCCTCCCGTGTCCCTGCGGGCACGCCCGGGCTGTCCGAGCCCCGGCACGGCTGGGGTCCCGGGAGCCCACCCTCCTGCCGGGGTACCGGGGGCAGACACCCGAGCCCCTCCGGCTCAGAGTGCTCCGTGATTTACCGCGGAAAAGAGCACCGGCAGGATAGAACCGGCACAGCTCAGCTCAAACCCCGCACTGTCCGTTCCTCCAGCTCCCGGCTGCCCGCAGCTTCCCCGGGAGCCCCGGGATGGCTCTGCAGCCGCACGGGCGCTGCCGGTGACGGGCACGGGGAGCCCGCCCGGTTCCCGGGATGGCCCCGGGCTCGGTTCCCGGGATGGTCCCGGAGCCCGCTCAGTTCCCGGGACTGCCCCGGGCTAGGGGAGCCCGCCCGGTTCTCGGGATGGTCCTGGGCTCGGTTCCCGGGATGAGCCAGGGGAGCCCACCCGGTTCCCGGGATGGTCCTGGACTCGGTTGCTGGGATGAGCCAGGGGAGCCCCCTCGGTTCCCGGGATGGTCCCGGGCCAGGGGAGCCCCCTCGGTTCCCGGGACTGCTCCGGGCTAGGGGAACTCGCTCGGTTCCCGGGATGGTCCTGGGCTCGGTTCCTGGGACTGCCCCGGGCTAGGGGAGCCCGCTCGGTTCCCGGGAAGGTCCCGGGCCAGGGGAACTCGCTCGGTTCCCGGGATGGTCCCGGAGCCCGCTCGGTTCCGGGGATGGTCCTGGGCTCGGTTCCCGGGACTGCTCCGGGCCAGGGGAACTCGCTCGGTTCCCTGGTGGCCCCGGGCCAGGGGAACTCGCTCGGTTCCCTGGTGGCCCCGGGCCAGGGGAACTCGCTCGGTTCCCTGGTGGCCCCGGAGCTGTGGGAGCCCGCTCGGTTCCGGGGATGGTCCTGGGCTCGGTTCCCGGGATGGGCCAGGGGAACTCGCTCGGTTCCCTGGTGGCCCCGGGCTCGGTTCCCTGGTGGCCCCGGGCCAGGGGAACTCGCTCGGTTCCCGGGATGGCCCCGGGCCAGGGGAACTCGCTCGGTTCCCTGGTGGCCCCGGGCCAGGGGGACTCGCTCGGTTCCCTGGTGGCCCCGGGCCAGGGGGACTCGCTCGGTTCCCTGGTGGCCCCGGGCCAGGCGGGCGGGTTCGCTCCTCCCGGCGCAGCAGTGCCGTGGGTTGCTGATGCCCTCTGCAGTTGTCCCTCCCTGCTGTAAATGCAAAGGATTCATAATCTGAAGGGACAATTTGAGTGCTTTTTGATCCAGCTGAGGGCAGTGCCCCAGGTTTGGGGGAGCATCCCGTGTTCCTCCCGCCCCTCAAATCCTGCCCGATGGGATCCCCCGGAGCTGTCCCCCCCGGTGTCCCCTGCTCCCTGCCTGTTCCTCTGTCACCCCCACGCTGTCCCCAAAGCCCCGTGGCAGCAAAGGCTCTCCCACTCCTGTCTGTGGGGCAGCAGCGACGGGGATGGACAAAGATCCCGAGCCCAGTTAAAATGGAATTGTTGGAAAGTGTGGCAGCTCCTGGGGAGTCTCCTCCCAGTGCCCCAGCACTGATCCATTCCCTGAGGAACTGGGAATATTCCTGGTTGCACAGGCCTGGCTTTGCGATCTGGTCCCTTTTCCCGAATTGTTGCTCTGCAGAACGACTTTTAACCTCTGTGCCCCAGCACAAAGCCCTCAGGGCTAAGGATCCCAGGGCATGGCAGAGACAAGGAGAGTCACCTCAGGGCCACCAGAGCATCCTATTCCCTGCGCTCCCAGCTTTTGTCTGAGCCGGGAATGCCATTGCGGTGGTGCCACCGAGCTGAGCAAAGGCAGCAGCAGGCACAGAGAGCCCCCAGGGGCTCATCAAGGAGAGGAGCTGCTATCTCATGGCCACAGCATCCACAGAACCTCCTTGCTGGCAGAGATACCTGCACTCTCAACAGAAAATATCAACCCCCTGCTGGAGAGCAGAAAAGAAGCAAATTCCAGGAAAGAAGCCAACAGATAGTGGCAGCTCCGGCTCCCTGGAGCGTTTAACTCATTCCTGCAGGAATTACCTGCCTGGAGCCCTTCCCAGCTGTGGGGTGGGGTGCAGGACTCGTGTCCCCCTGCGCTGGCACACGAGGCACATTTGTCCATGGGAGTACAAAAGAGTTTGAAATTTAACTAAAATTTAATTGAAGCTGGGTAACTGAAGTTGAGAGTATTTTTCCACATGTGCAGGAGCCTGTGGAAAAAAGGGGATTGTTCTCTCCCCCACCTTTCTTTCCCCCTGCCCCATTAATTTTTTCAGCTAATTTGGCACTTGAGGGGAAGGTCCCTTGCTGGCACGGCTGTGACACGGGGCAGTTTACAAAGGGAAACATTCTCCCTGTTTATAATGCTGGAGTCCGTTCCATCATCCCATGCCTTCAGGAAAGCTTTATGGGGATTTTTAAAATGGCTGAAAATTATTAAAATCCCTGAAATCCCAACAGATGTTTGCACTGTGCTCCAAGGATTTCTCACTGCTGAACCAGCCACAAACCCCTGGAGCACTCCAGCGAGGAGCAGCTCCCCAAATCCCTCAGGAGCACCGCAGCAGATCCTGACCACGCTGCACTGGCAGGAGGAGCTGGGAGGGAACTGCCCAATTCCCAAATCCATGCTCAGATCCAGAGCTGCAATGGAAAGGAACCCTGGGAACTCCTCCAGTGAGAAACGTGGGGCAGCTGGAAACGTTGTGGATGCTGCAGGTAAGAGGAGTGGGAGCCCCAAAAGGAACGGGAAGGGGGGAGCCCCAAAAGGGACAGGACAGGGGGAGCCCCAAAAGGACAGGGGGAGCCCCAAAAGGAACGGGACAGGGAGAATCCCAAAAGGAACGGGACAGGGAGAATCCCAAAAGGAACGGGACAGGGGGAGCCCCAAAAGGAACAGGACAGGGGGAGCCCCAAAAGGAACGGGACAGGGGGAGCCAGCAGAGGAAGGGCTGTGGGATGCTCTCGCCTCCCACACTGCAGGAAAGTCGGAAGGAAAAGCAGGATCAAACTGGCAAGATCTCATCTATAGGGAAACCTTACTTCTGCTTTATAAGGCAAAGCTTCCAGAATCAGAAATATGTAACATCAATAAGGAAAAGAGCACAAATATTTAGCAGGAATTTCATCCCAGTAAAAATCTCCTTGTTCTAGTCCGGTCCCTGAGCTCCAAATTCTTTTTTTAAATTTGTTTCAGCTTTAAGATTTATCAGCACCAAAGAAGGTGAATGAAATTAATTTCTCAAACAGAAATCTAAACTTGAAGAAACAAAACAAATTCAGGACTCAGAAAGCAGCATTTCAGTACAAGAATCTGTTTTATTTTTACAGTGCAGTGATTGAAACAATGTAGAAATTTAACTTGCAAAACTGAATTTATATCACAATGTCTCTCAGAAGGCAATGCAGATGTGTTGCTTTGAATCACAAAATATTCCTCTGGACACCAGAAATTACAAACTCTCAGCACTATACACTGGACTTTCTTTAGAGACCGATTCCTCATAATTTAAATCTATCTTATAAACAATTTCTCTTTAAAAAAAACACGCGGAAGATAAAAAGAACTCAAGTATTAAACTCAAGGCCTTGATTATTATTATTGTCCTCAGTCTGCAGCAGGGCTGCGTGGGCAGTGTCTCTAGTCAGGCTCAGTCACGCACTGCTCCACGATCTCCCGCAGGTTGGGGTTCTCCATCGCCGCCGCCACCCTCTCCTTGTCGTTGATCTGCTTGTTGACTGCAAAACAGCCCAGGGAGGGGAGATCAGCAGCTCCCAGCGGCACCCGAGGGCGTGGGGGGCTCAGGAGCAAAGGACATCACGAGGAGGATGATTGGGAAATGGGGAACGAAGCAAATGAAAGCTCAGTCACAGCAAAACAACCATTGGGAATAAACGATTTTTGTCACTGTTCCAGTTTAGGGAAGGATGTCCCAATGACACGTCCCAAAATCAAGTGTGAAATTCATGATAAATTAGTAGCCCAGGTTCTCCAGCTTCAATTTCTAACCAAAATAACCCATTTTTGCCAGACACTGATCGCCCAGGCCCAGGCACTGCCTGGACTCCCAGGGCTGCTTAGGGCTGTGCCTGGCTCTGGCTGTGGCACAGCCTCCATGCCCTGCAAGCTTCACTTCAAAAACTGACTAAGAAACAGCAGGTTTTGTTGTGAAGATGTTAGGACAGAGGGATCAACCAGTGAGGCACCTCTTCATGCGGATTATTCAGCAGCACCTCCTTTTGATACAAACACAACACCTGCGACAACTGAGGCAGCTGTGCTATAAAAGCAAACCAGCAACAAGCAGGTGGTCAGAGCCACCACAGCCTTGGAAACACCTCGATGCCATTCGGCTTCCACAGGGTATTAATTTCTGGAAAGGCAGGGGAGGAAAGGACCCCACAGAGCACGAAGGGGCTGAAGCAGCAGCATGCACAGGCTCTACTCACTGTCCTCCTCAGTGGAATGTGTGCCCTCAGAAATGTAGATTTCCAGCTGGAGGAGAGATCAGCAGCGTTAGGAGCACCACGACAGTGGAATATATTCCTCCCTGGAAGTAAAACACAGTCCCCCCCTCCCCACACGCAGTCCCTGTCACCCCTGCTGCTGCAGGAAGGGACTGGTGGCAAGAGCTCCCTCCACACTGCTCAGCTGGGAGGATGGAGCCAGCAGCTACAAAAACCACCCCAAAATCAACAGCAGAAATCCTCAGGTAATTAATTTATTCTTTAAATCATTTTGGGCAAGTCTCTAAAGGTCTGTAAATCACTGTGTTTAATTTAGGAGCATTGCCATTCATTCATGTGGTTTAAAACAGGCTTCAAAGCAGGCACTTTACCTTGTGTCTAAAAGGCAAACATCTCTGAAGTTTTATTCTTAAACAAAGGCCTGTTAAAACACAAAAGAGATTTTGCTGTAAAATTCAAGGTTTGAGGTGCATTTTCAGAGAATCCACATTTAACAATCAGTATAACTGACAATGTCCTTTTGTATTCTGAGCAGCACAAGCCACAGAAGGACTAAGTAATTCTTGGTTTGCCCTTTGGATGCAGCTTCTCAGGTAAGTTCTCACCTGCATTACAGCCTTGGGAGGTCTCTGCTCTCTGAACACCTCCAGAAACACTAAATAGAGACAAACTCCTGAATTCACAGCTTTCCTTGGTATTTTTGGTACAGCTTCCCAGCTGTTCTGTGGCTGCATCTGCACCGAGGGGAGTGCTTGGATTGTTTTTTTAATATTAGAAAATCCAACATTAAAAATTTGGGCATAAATACAGTAATTTCCTCATTAAATTAAGTACTTGACCTTTAATCTTAAAACACACTGAGAAATCTTTGTATTGATATTTAATGCTGAGTTTCTAACTTTGGCACTTTTAAACAAATCATGTCAGAGCTCTCAGATGTGACTTTTTCAGATGAAATCTCACCACAAATCATAAGGAAAAAGTAAAAAGGTAAAATAAATCAATGTGGATTCTCATTTAACTTAATTCCTTTCCACCTCCTGATGGATCAGGACTTTTTGGGAATTCTTGGATTTTTGAGACGTTCTCTTTGAAGAGCTTCCCTAACATGACATATACAAATGGATGTCCCTGTTTTGTTGGATCTGGGGTTTTTTTGCTTGGTTTGGTTTGGTTTTTGGTTTGGTTGCAATGGTGGTTGGGTTCTCAAGATGCAATTCTTGGTCAAACCAACACGGCCAGGCAAGGCTGAATCTGAACTGGGACTGATGTTATCCAGACAGCCTTAAAATAACCTTGTGCTCATTGTTTCTGATTTAATTAAATGAATCTCACCGATGAGAGTGGCCAAGGAGCAATGAGGTACTGTTGGTGTAAACCTGATGATGACCAGATATTCATCCTCCCCTATCTCCTGCACTTCCACGCAGTTTTCCGTCACCACTTCCAGTTCTTCCAAAGTGTTGGGCTTCTCCGGGTCCCGGATAGTCCGGATTATATCTGAGGCAGGAGACAAAGGACCAACAATAAAGCATCTTCCCTGGATTTAATAAAAGGCATTTTTATGAGCACCCACCTTCCCAGCACGGTTGGTGCTGCTCCTCTTTGGAAGCCACAACAAACGAGCCAAGTGAGTCAAACACGGCCCGTTCTCCCTGCCCCACACGGAGCACCCCCAGCCCCTCGGGGCCCCCTCAGCTCTGAGCCCCTCAGGCCCGGGCGTGGTCACCCCAGCCCTGCCCCGCAAGGGCGAATGGGGAACACCCCCAGGCCCCTCACAATCCCCGCCCCACGGCCCTCGCGCCCTCCGGCAGTCACCGTAGACCTCGATGGCCCTGTCGTGCTCCATGGCGCGGCTCGGGAGGGCATGGCGGGCCCTACTGCCGGGGCTCCGCCACACCCGGCCCAGCGCCTGCGAGAGCAGCGCCAGCACCAGCGACATGGCCCCGCTCCGCCATGGGCCCGCGGGCCGCGGCACTTCCGCGTGGGGCGGGGCGGGGCGGGGCCGGCGGGCGGCCAATGGCGGGGCCGGGACAGGGCGGGGCCAATGGCGGGGCCGGGACAGGGCGGGGCCAATGGCGGGGCGGGGCCGGCGGCGCGGCCAATGGCGGGGCCGGGACAGGGCGGGGCCAATGGCGGGGCGGGGCGGGGCCGGCGGGCGGCCAATGGCGGGGCCGGGACAGGGCGGGGCCAATGGCGGGGCCGGGACAGGGCGGGGCCAATGGCGGGGCCGGGACAGGGCGGGGCCAGCGGCGCGGCCAATGGCGGGGCGAGGTCAATGGCGGGGCGGGGCCGATGGTGCGGCCAATGGCGGGGCGGGGCGGGGCCGAGAGGAGGGCAGTAGGCGGGGAGATGAGGCCGCGAAGCCCCGCCCATAGGCGTGGCCACCCCTCATTGTCCCCACGTGCAGTCGCGTCCTGGGGTGGGGACACAGATCTCGGGACAGCCCCGGCCCTAGGGTTGGGGACAGAGAAAAGATACAGAGAATTCTGCTTGAAGATAAAGAAAATTCTGTTTATAGACACGAGCGGCAGTCGCGGGCTGGCGGGGACTACAGCTCCCAGCGCGCATTGCCGCGCCGCGGTGCGTGCTGGGAGCTGTAGTTGCGGCACTGCGCTGTCCAGCTGACCGGAACGAGGGGCGACCCCGCCAAGATGGCGGCGGCCCGGGGCGGAGGTGCCGGCCGGCTCTGAGACGGAGGAGCAGGAGAATGGCGGCGGCGGGGGCCGGGGCCCGGCGGGAGCTGCGTGTGCTGCTGGTGCCCCGCTCGGGACAGCCGCGGGGATGCCCGCGGGACGCGGCGCGGGTGCGGCTGAGCCGAGCCCAGGACGCCCTGGGCACGCTGCTGGTCTCCGGCGGGATCTACCTGGAGTCGCTGGCGCCGGGCGGGGGCCGGGCCCGGGGCAGCGTCCTGCCGGGAGCCTGGGCGGAGTAAGTGCGGGGCAGGGGGCGGCCGGGAGGGACCCCGGCCCGTGTGCTGTGGGGGCTGCGGCCCCGCTGGAAATGGGAGCTCTCCGCAGGGCCGCGGGGGTGCTGTGCCGGCTCTGCCTCCTTAGCTGGGTGCGTTCACTGCAGCTGCTCCAAAAGCCGAAGCGACCAAAAGGGTTTGTCTGTCAGGCTGTTGGCTCCACCGGGGCCAGCCCGGGGTGACACTCGGCCATCACATGATGGCTTTGACATCTGCTTCAGCAACTTCGGCGCTGAGCCAGAGCCACTGTCGCGGTTTAGAGCTGAGCACCTGCAGTGTCCAGCAGCACCCGCACTGTGCAGAGACTCGCACAATCCCAGGCTGGTTCCCTCGGGCTGGGAGGGACCCTAAACCCACCCGTGCCACCCTTGCCATGGCAGGGACACCGTGCACTGTCCCAGAGTGCTCCAAGCCCCAGTGCCCAGCCTGGCCGGGACCATTCCAGGGATGGGGAGTGTTTCAGTGCTGTACAGGGCTCTGCTCTCTGCTCTGCCCCATCCCCATCACCCCAGAGCAGCTGTGGCACACCTGGAGAGTTCCTCAGCCCAACAACAGGGGAACATCTGGGAATGGGCATTGTGTTCTGCTGTCCCTCGCTGGCAGAGCTCGTGTTCCCCGTCCTGGAAATCCCGAAGCAGAGCATCCCTCGTGTCCTGCGTGACCACAGGGAAAACCACAGGAGGATGGAAACCCCTTTGTGCTAGAGAGAAGGGGTGGGGATTCCTCAGGCTCTGTCCTGCCAAGGATGGAGCAGTTCCAGCGCTGGGAGGGACAGGGTGACAGCAGAACCTTTACTGCTGAAGTGAGAGTGGTGCTGTCCATCAGCAGTGCAGAGCTGTTCAGTGCGGAAATGGGGAAAGGGAATAAAGCCAATAAACCTGAATGTTGTATCTTCAGCTTCCTGTGGGACAGCGCAGAAGATGTGCAATCAAACAAGACAAAGCTCCTGGCTCTTGGTCAAAGTCATGAACTATTTGTCTATGAATTCAGTGTGGAAGATGGAAAACACAACCCGAATTCCCTGCACAGTTGTAAGGAAGAGACAATTAAAAAGCTCCTGGAAGCTAAAAACATTAGTGAGTAAATGTCAATGTGTTCCATGTGTGAAATTACCGCTGGTCTGGTTCTGCTGCTCCTGGTGGCAGTGAGATTGAGCACTGGGGAAGTGTTGGTACCTCCACACTGATCCAGTGTGATCTGCAGGATTAATGGACTTGAAAAATAATAGGTACATGTCTGTATTCAAAGGTAGCCTTGTTAGAGATAATTAAGCTCTTGTCGGGTCATGTTTGGGTGATATGAAGTTAAAAGTAAATTTTAATAAAATATGTGCAACCCTGCTCTCTCAAATTGTAACTTTAATATTAGAACTGAGGGGAAGAAAACAGAGACGAGGCCCTTCAATAATCCTGCAAAGACTAATTAAACATTTAACCTTGTATTTTTTGATTAGCAAACATAATGTGCAGTTAGAATGAGCCTTTTCAGGACTTTTGGTGTTTTATGTGTTCTTAAACAGCTTCCCTTCCTAAAATATTTTATTTCCAAAGTTTGTGGCTTTTCTTCTCAGTGCTGGCTGAAATATTATTTTGTGCTGATTTTTTGTGTTCTTCATAGTATCGTCCACTGAAAAAGCCACATGAAAAGTTTTAGGAAATTGTTCTAGACTTAGTGCCCGTGACACAGAGAGAGAGATTTAAAAGCAACCACCCCAACTCAGTCCCAAATTCTGTTAAGATGGTAATAGGGGTGATGAATTTGAGCTGTTGTTTTCTTGGGATTCCTTTACAAATCAAAAGTCCAAGCTGGCTGTAATCCAAAATCTAAATACCTTTAAATTTGCAGGTTTGCCTTCAGTTTTCTCTGTGAAGATTCTGTCTTTTGGAAACAGCAAGTGCAAACTTCTGCTCAACCAGTTTATCCTTGTGCACCTGACCTTTCCTGGGGGAGACTCACCCTCCGAGACGTGTGACTGCTTCACCTTGGATCTGCCTCCAGGAGCTGTGGGGAGAATAACAGATGCCCAGTTCTGCAGGGGGATCCTGTTCCTGCTGGACAGTGCTGGCTGGATTTGTATCCTTTGCAGGAGAGATGAGCTCTCAGGGAAATATCCTGGTTATGGTAGTGAAAGTGCCATGGCTGTGTGTCCAGCGTTTCTCAGCACCCCACTGGAGATCTGTTTCCCTCAGGATCGATGGGTTTCATTAATGGGTTTGATTCATGGATCTGTCATAACAGGCTGACATCTCCTGTCACCTGATTCCTTAATTAAAGTAGAAACGATCTGCAGGTACACAGGGAGCCAGATTTGTGTGTAGGGATGAGCAGGGGCTCAGGGCTGTCAGTTCCACCAGCTGCTGGATTTAACCTGTTCCTGCTGGATTTAACCTGTTCCTGCTGGATTTAACCTGTCCTGCTGCATTTAACCTGTCCTGCTCATCTTCTCTGACACATGAAAGCACAATAAAGTCAGGTTGCCTTCCCCTCCTCTCAGCCCAAATTCACCACCTTCCCCTCCTGTGTAACTTCTCTGTTGGACCCTCCCAGGCCTGGGCTTTTCCTTGATGCTGTTTACAGACATATTTGACTGCTCTGATGGTGCCACCTTAGGGAAGGTCAGCGTAGCCCTGGGAGCAGGGCAGGGGGAGGGCCCAGCCCCCATGTCCCCCCTGGCTGCCCTGGCAGTGTCCCCTGACCTCGGCGTGGCCGTGGTGACCAACACCTGCCACCGTGCCCTCGCTGTGCAGCTCAACGCCTACTTCAGGTACAGTTCCAGGGGAGGCTTTGGGCTGAGCTGACCTTCACTAGTCCCTAATCTTGGGCTTGGACTCGTGGGGGTGCTGGCAGCTTTCCATTCTGAGTTCTGTGCTAGAGCAGAAATTTCCTCTTTGTTCAAAGATTGTCCTTTCATTATCTGCTCCAGTTTACACTCTGTCACTTTAAAAAAGGAAAATATATCTATAACATCTCTTTATTTTAATTTATCTATTAACAAACAGATAAACTTTGTCTTGCGCTTCCTATTTTTTCCAGGAAGATGAGGTGCTCTCAGTGCTAGGGGTGGGTGGTACCACCTTTGAGAAATGCTGTGGGGTATGGAATTATCAAACTCTGCTGGTACAGCTGTGCTGATTTAGCTTGATGAATTAGGGCCAGGTGGTAATTAAGAGCTGGTATCCAGCTCAAAGGAAGGAGCATCAGGTTTTGATGGCTCACCTGTTACCCTGAGAGAAAACTGCTTCACTGAGAGCTCCTGGAGGAGTTCAACTTAAAAAAATCTTAAATCATGTGAGAAAGGTGAAATTTTGTATTTCTTTCTTTACAGACAGTTCCCTGAGCATTTGCTGTGTAAGAGAGATCCTGAAAATCTTCCAGTGAAGCCTCCTGAGGGAGTGGATGAGGATGACCTGGCCAGCTCTGAGCACAGCATGGAGCTCCTGCCGTCACCTTTCCGCACGGACAGGTACAGAAGGGAAATGCCTCCTGACACAGGCTGGGCTTTGCCTCCTTTGGATCATTGATAATAAACTGCTGATTTGTTTTTTCAGTTGTTATTGTGACAGGTATAATCTGCCCATTCTGCTGTAAATCCTTTGAATTTAGGATGGGCTGAGACAACTTTAGGTACATTGAACAGCTTCCAAGCAGTAATTGCTGCCTTGGGGTTACCTTTAAGTCTTAGAGTATTGATACTAATAAAACATGTGAATTCTAGTTTGATGCATAGGTGAGACTCAGTCCTGGAATTAATTCTGTTCTACTGTATTTTAATTGTTGGGGCATTTTCTATGAGGAGAAGAAACTTTTCTGCTAAAAATGCTGAATATGGACATTGTCAGCTAATGCAGCTGTGATCACTCAGGGAGTATTTAAATGAAAATAAACAGGCCACGTTAAGGTTAAAATGCAGGGTGCTGGGTGGATTTTATAAGCTTAAAAATTTTTTAAGTGTTTTATTTAACTGAGAGAGCTTTATCTGCCTTGGAGTAATGCCTGGTGTCATAGGTGGCTGCTGTCCTCTCCCCAGGTCCTGGAAGGCACACTTATCCTCCCTGTGGGACAGAGTGAGGAGGAGAAGAACACCACGTTCTCCAGATTCGGTGACTGACTTGAATTTGCCTTGGTATCAGTTTTTTACCCATCTGGAAGATCACGATGCTGAGATCTGTGAGGATCCAGAGAAGATGGTGGCCTTTGTTCCCCGGGCTGCTACGTGGGCAGCTTCCCGAGCGCTGCACAGGCAGGGCACAGCCCGTGGGGCTGCGGGACAGCAGTGGGCACAAATCCCCGCGGGAGCACCGGAGCAGGTGCTGAAAGTGGAGTGCAAGCTGGTGACTGGAGCCGCAGCCGTGTTCGTGGTGCTGGCCCGGGACACGGGGCTGTCTCTGGCCCTCTGGGATTTCGAGTCCCAGGACATGACGTGTTCCCCTTTCGGCAGCGGCAGTGTTTATGTGGAGTGCAGTGCTCAGCTGCCGCTGTGTCTGCTGCTCACAGGTGAGGGCTCACACGCTCCTTTGGGGTTTTTGGTGTTCTGCCTGCTTGCCTGGCTGCTCTTGGCTCATTTCTCTTGCATTCCTATTGCAATAGAATGCTGACAGGTGAGGGCACATACACTTGTTTGGGGTTTTAGTGTTCTACCTGCTTGCCTGGCTGCTCTTGGCTCATTTCTCTTGCATTCCTATTGCAATAGAATGCTGACAGGTGAGGGCACATACACTTGTTTGGGGTTTTAGTGTTCTACCTGCTTGCCTGGCTGCTCTTGGCTCATTTCTCTTGCATTCCTATTGCAATAGAATGCTGACAGGTGAGGGCTCACACACTCTTTTGGGGTTTTTAGTGTTCTGCCTGCTTGCCTGGCTGCTCTTGGCTCATTTCTCTTGCATTCCTGCTTGGGTGAAATCCCAAGGGAGCTGCTGCAGCTTTGCCCCACTCTTTTGGAAGCAGCAGAGGATAGAAACGCTGCTGCCCAGCAAGCGGCTGATCTCTAATTGTGGCTTGGTTGTGTCGTTTAGAGCAGGGTCTGTCCCTGGTCCTGTTCGGTTTGACTCGGGAGGAGTTTCTGACCAGGCTGATGATGTTCGGCAGCGCCGCAGCCGTGGATTCCGTGTGTCACCTCAATGGGTGGGAGAGGTGCTCCATTCCCCTCCACGCCCTCGAGGTAAGGAGAGCTGGCTCACGTCTTGCAAATAGTAAATAGCAAATAGCAAATGCTTCTTTCAAGTGCTGAGTGCAGTTCAGGAATGTTAGTGTGGGTTTAGACACAATTAAAAGTATACCTCAAAGCTAGGGGCAAAAGGAAGTGGTTTGGGTATTAAATAAACAATAGAACCCCAAGCAGATGAGTAACCCACAAGAAGGAATACAACAACAAAGTGAATGCACATTAATAAAATTAAACAGAATAAAGCAGTGCTCAAAATTCCCTCTTTATTGGACCCAAAAGCATTTTTGCCAATTTCTGCGGCAGTTCTTGTCCTCTTGCAAAATATCAAATATTAAAACAAGTCCTTGGAACTAGATTTTTGTGTTTATTATCCCGTTCTTATAAAATTGCTGTAAACTTCTCCAAAGTCCTGATTTTCATAGTATTTACTTTGTATTGCTGCAATAACATTTTATTGTGTGAAGGTGGCAGGGTTTGAGCAGAGCCTGCTGAAGGAGCCTGGCAGGTCCTGAACAGGTCACTTTGTTATTTCAGGCTGCAGGTGGTGCACACATAGTTTAAATTCCTTCTGTTTTTCTGCAGTTTGTCACTCAGGATAGGGTGAGAATCCCAGCAGTAAGTGTACAGTGTATGGTTTAGAATCCACGCTTAGTTATTCTGCTGTATGTTTGTCTAGGCAGGTTTGGAAAATCGCCAGCTGGACACCGTGGATTTGTTTTTAAAGAGCAAAGAAAGTGTTTTCAGTCTCTCTGCGCCCTGCCCCGAGCACTCTGAGGCTGGTGCCTCCCAGACCTACCTGAGAAGTAAGTGAAGCACTGCAGCTGACAGAGGTTTATTTATTCCCTCTCTCTGTGGCTGTGTGTGAACTCTCTCTGAAACCACTGCAGATCTGGAGGAGCTCCGGCCAGCTCTGAACTTGCTCTGCTCAGCAATCCAAGACAACGATCTGGAGCCTCACAGCAAACAGTTCTCTGAGCAGCTCCTGAACCTCACCCTGACTTTCCTGACCAAGCAGCTGGAGGAAATCTTTGTGCACACAGAGGGTAAGATCACTCATGCTGGGTCGTATCTAGTACTGTGCCATTATTTAGGGAAGTAAGAACAGATAATTATTTTAATTAAAAGCTTAAATTTGCCTAGAATTAACATAAAAGTACTTGAATTAAGTGAGTGAAAGAGGTTCATCCCTGCATTTTAGATTGGGCTTACCTGACTAATAATTGGTTGGATTAATAAAAATTTCAATTCTCATTTACTGAGGGCAAACGCCTCAGTGAGGGCAAGGAGCTCTGGTGGGGTTGTGGCCAGACTAATAATTGGTTGGATTAATAAAAGTTTCAGTTGTCATTTACTGAGGGAAAGCCCCCAGTGAGGGCAGGGAGCTCTGACAGGGCTGTGGCTGTGTCCTGGCTCCTGACAGGGCACTGAGAGTGCTGAGCTGTGCCACTGCCTGTGCAGGGGCAAGAGCTGATGTGCCCTTCCCTCTGAGGGTTTCTGTTTGTGAATCAGGACATTTATTAATTCAGCATTGCTAAACATTGAAATCCTGTTTGTTCATTGCCATTTAACTGGTGTCTTGGATGCTCTTGGCAGAACCTGATGAATTCCTGCAGAAGGCTGCAGATATTTTAACTGATTACATTATTAAACTGAGAAAATTCCTGAGGAAATATCCTCGACCACAAATGACCCCAGGGCACACAGGAGCTGACCTGGATGAAGACCTGCCTGAGATAGAAGAGAGCCAAGAATGGGAAAAAATGACACCAGAGGTAAAAATGAGTAATCTGGTTTTCACTACTGTTGTTAAGTTTATTTAAGGAGGTCATTAATGTGGAAATGTCTTAAAGTATTGGGGAAGAAAATCAAGATAGGGATTATAAAGACATCAGTTTGTTTCATGTTTTTCCCTTCAGGAAGTCATTGCTGAGGCCATCCTGAGCAACAAAATACCAGAGGCCCAGATCTTCTTCCGAAGGCGCCAGCATCCTGCTGAGAGTCTCCAGGAGTTCATCCAGACGGGTCTGAGCCTGGTCTATGACTGCCTGCTGAAGGACAACACCAGGGGGGCCTCAGAGCTGCTCAGGAATATGGTGAGAGGTGTTTGGGCATCTCTTGTTTGTGCCTCAGGAGGTGCAGGAGGAGGGCAGCTCCTAGGGGTGCCATGGCTGTATTGATTGCACCAGGAGCAGGAGGAATGGCAGGGAAATTCCCCGGTTTGAGTAGTAATTCTGATTGCTGAGGGAGCCTGTGCTGGGTGCAGATTGATTGCACCAGGAGCAGGAGGAATGGCAGGGAAAATCCCCTGTTTGAGTAGTAATTCTGATTGCTGAGGGAGCCTGTGCTGGGTGCGTGGTGGCTGAATGCTGAGCAGCAGTGGGAGGGAGCTCTGCCTGGGGAGGTGTCCCAGGCTTTGTCCCCAGCTGCTGGGGACATCAGCACGTCCCTGGAGGAGCTGCTGCAGCGACTCACACACGTTTGTAAGGGTTGGGGGTTTGGAGCAAAGCAGCTGTGTTTAGTGTGGATTTACTCTTCTCAGTGTATTCTGGGGGCACATTTTACACTTCGCATGCACTGAGTGTCTTCTTTGCGCCAGGGCTTCGATGTGCAGCAGGAACTGCACAAGATCTGCTTCCACACAGAGGACAAACACATCCGGGACCTGCTGGTGAGTGCAGCAAAGGCTTTTTCAGTGCAGCTCTCGGGCCTGAAGCCTTGTGTGTGTTTGTCCCTGCATCCTTCCTGTAGTTCCTGGAGCATCCCTGCTCCTTTGTGTGTGCAGTTAGAGTGCAGAGGTGTCACAATGCCATTTCTTTGTCCCTCTGATCACTTCTCACCCAGTCTGGAGTGCTCTTGTCATTTAAGGGTATTGCCCTCTGCTTCCAGCATCCTCTTTCTACAGTTGGTTAATTGTTTGCGCTTGCAGGATCATTTACAACTCGAATATATTAAAGGTAGATGAAAATTGGAGGTAATACGTTAACAATTGGAGGTAATACTTTAATTATAATTAAAGGTGAAAGTGTTACGAGAAGAAAATTATTTTTCTGAAAAAGAGAAGAAAGTGATAGACTTCGTGCATCAGGTTGAAAGCCTTTACTCCGAATCCTTCGAGGAAAATGGAGAGACTCAGTCTCTTTCCAGGTAATGTGGGTAATTAATTTTAATTATTAATTAATAACATTAATAGGGTATAAAATGTGTTTGATTCTACATTCTGTATGATTTACTGCACTAAGAAATACAGTCTTTAATTTCATTAATTTCACACTGGTCTTTGTTTGCTGAAATCAGGGTCAATGTGGGGACTGAGCAGTTTTCTCATTCATGTGACAGTTGCTGTCATGTTCTCTCCAGACTAAGTCATGACAAACTGTTGTGAGGGTGACAGAACCCTTCTGCTTCAAATGAAGCATTTTCAATAGCTAATAATATTAGTATTACTACTCAAATAATTATTTATGTTCAGATGGAATGTTTGCTTTATTTTTGATCCATGCTGTCTGTAATACTGCAAACTACATAACCTAGAAAACCCTTTTACAGTTAAATAATTGTAAAACAAATAACTGTAGTGATACTTATGATTTGTTTAAAAATGAGGTCATTCTTTAGTTCTCAAACATTTGGCTCAGGTCAGTCCCTCTGGAACTCGTAACGTTTTCAAGTTACACTTGAAATGGAGTGGTAGTGAAATGGTTAGGCTGGGAGTGTTCACTCGAGAGCCCTAAAGCCCCCTGTGCCACCCTTTGCAGCTGGAGGAGGGGGCGGGAGCTGTCCCCAGCCCTGGGTGACCCTAAAGCCCCTCTGCCCCACCCTTTGCAGCTGGAGGAGGGAGCAGGAGCTGTCCCCAGCCCTGGGTGACCCTAAAGCCCCCTGTGCCACCCTTTGCAGCTGGAGGAGGGGGTGGGAGCTGTCCCCAGCCCTGGGTGACCCTAAAGCCCCTCTGCCCCACCCTTTGCAGCTGGAGGAGGGAGCAGGAGCTGTCCCCAGCCCTGGGTGACCCTAAAGCCCCTCTGCCCCACCCTTTGCAGCAGCTGGAGGAGCGGGTGGGAGCTGTCCCCAGCCCTGGGTGACCCTAAAGCCCCCCTGTGCCACCCTTTGCAGCTGGAGGAGGGAGCAGGAGCTGTCCCCAGCCCTGGGTGACCCTAAAGCCCCCTGTGCCACCCTTTGCAGCTGGAGCAGCTGGCGGAGGAAGCAGGAGCTGTCCCCAGCCCTGGGCTGGCCCGCGGCTCACGGCAGGAGGCTCAGGCTGATGTTCAGCTGGGCTCACGGGTGGGATGAGCTGACCCAGGAGATGATTCTGCTGCCCCGGAAACCTCGGCAAGGCAAGTGCCCTGGGGCTGGGGGTTAAGGTGTGTTCGGTGTGGCACACAGCCACCGTGTGGGGGTGGCGTGGACAGTGTAAAGCTCCCCGGGGGTCACTTACATCTGTCCCTGGAAGTGGGTGACGATGGTCTCGCCCTGCTGCGTCCTGGGTCCGTGCTGTTCTGTAGAGAGGGCTTGGGAGCAGCTGGGAGGGACTTGCCCAAGGCATGGCCACGGGTAAATGCCATCCTCTGCCACGTTCTGTCCCTTGATCTCAGCACCGTATTGGCAACTGTTCATTAAAAATTGGAACCTGGAGGGACAGGCCAAGGGGGAATGGCTTCCCACTGCCAGAGGGCAGGGATGGATGGGATATTGGGATGGAATTGTTCCCTGGGAGGGTGGGCAGGCCCTGGCACAGGTGCCCAGAGAAGCTGTGGCTGCCCCTGGATCCCTGGCAGTGCCTGAGGTTGGACAGGGCTGGGAGCAGCCTGGGACAGTGGGAGGTGACCCTGCCCATGGCACTGATGGCCTTTAAGGTCCCTCCCAACCCACACCATCCCACACTTCTGTGTGTAACAAAACACAGGATTTCCCTCAGAAGTGCTCGTTCGTGCTGCTTTCATCCGTTTGCCTTTTTCAAACCCAGAGCTCAAGACCTGCAATGCTGAGGTTCTGTGGATGCACTTGACAGCCCAGCACGACTGGTTTAGCATTTGTTCCTGGATCGAGGAGTCAGAGCCCAGCCAGGCCGAGTGTGGCCAAGCTGCCTGGCCCCCCCTGAGCCCTGACATCGTCGACAGGAGCACACTGTGCAGCTCCTACATGAGACAGGACATCCTGACCAAGCTGGCCAGGTAGGGCCCTCGGGCCTTTTCACTCTCCCTAGCTCGTGTGGAGCCAAAATCAAATAGTTAGAGAAGGCAAGAAATATTATTATCATTATTGTTATTATTATTATTATTGTTGTTGTTGTTGTTGTTATTATTAATTTTTATATTTATTTTTTTGGAAATAGCATGAATCCATTGATAAATGTAATTTTAGTCTTGCACTTTCAGTTATCTGAAAACAGTAAGAACCATGAGAGCAAGAGCAATCCTCCCTCAGCCCTTGGATGTTTCCCAGGGATTATATTCCTGATGCAAACTTAATGCAAGAGAGGGAATTCTGAGTTCACACAGAGCATTTCACTGCTCACACCTCATTCTCTGCAGTGACCTGGAGTAACCACAGCTAGTGTTTGTTTGGGCACTACCAGACAGATTTTGGCACACTGTGTTTGCCTCAGCAGGGAATTAATCCCTGGGAAGGAAAGGTCTCTCATTTTGAGCTGAGAACACCCATCAGAACCTGTGAAAGAGAACTGTGTGATCAGCCTCTCTGCTTTTTCTCCTTTCTGACAGAAAGGGAATTTTTGTCCGTTCCGAGCTGGAAGATTTCGAGCTCCTGCTCCAGAGATTGTGGTGCCTTGGGGGAGTCCTGCAGAGTCCTCCCCCTGTTCCAAAACACAGCACTGCCAGTGGCCTGGACTTCCATGCTCGGTTTGTGCTGCACTGCCTGGAGCACAGCCTGCAGTACCTGCTCTACACTTACCTGGACTATTTCAGGTAGGAATGTTTGCCCTCCCTCATGTCCCACGAGGCATCCCAGATTTAAAGGAGGAAACACAATCTGAACAGTTGGTGGGGAGAGTTTTCCTCAGCCCTAGCAGTGTCATTTAACAAAAACTCTGGGGCAGAGTATGAGATTTGAAGCTGTATTTTGAAGCTTTATTCAGATTGTCTTAATATTAATTTGTGTGTCAGTCATAAAAGGAAACAACTACATTTGTAATGAGTATATTGCTGTAAGCAATACAATCCTAAGTGAGCCAAGACAAGGCTCTTCAGAAACTCAGAATTTACAGAATTCAGAAACTCTCTTAAGCACAAGTGGGAGTTGACTCCTGATATGTTCACAAATAAGGAAATTGCTGGTTTCCTCCTAAACTAGGATTAGTTGGGATTTGGAGGTAGTACCAGTATTAGGTATTGGAACTGCGTGAATGCTTTCCACTTAATGACACTTGGCAATTAAAATTTCTGTGACTCCAGTCTAACACTGGAATTATCAGAAAGGTAGAAGTGGACCAGGAAAAAAGCCAACACATCGTTTTCTGGTTGTTTGTCTAACCAGCTGTAGTTGGCATAACAAATGCTCCCAGTCTTTAATGTTGTGTCCCGTCAGTGGTTACAAATCCTGTATTTTCACTGTGCTGTTCATTTATTTCAGTCTAACCCCTTCAAACTGCCCTATTCTGGACAGCAAGGAGCTGCACGAAGCACACCCGTGGTTTGAGTTCCTTGTGCAGTGCCGAGGGGTCGCCAGCAATCCCCGAGGTAGGAGCCTGGCTGGAACCTACCCCCTGGTAGGAACCTGGAGAGGAGCTGATGTTTGTGCTCCAGCTCAGGGCTGGGCACAGCTGATTAAACCTCTGCTCTGCTGCAAACCTTCCTTTGGCCATGACTGATCATTTCCCTCTCCATCACTTCCTCATCTCTAAAGTCTGGGTTGTAGTTCCTGCTTGAACCTTACGTAAAGATCTGGAGCCTGCACCTCAGTGAGAATTCTTTTGTGTATCATCATCGTGACCTCCAGTTCAATTACATTCCCAACAGGTTGAACAGAAGGAGAATTCGTAAGAAAATGCACATTCCATTAAAATGAAACCTTCCTCTAGTCCTTGTGGTGCATTTTGTTTTCTCTGCCCTTGGATTAGGTGTTTGCTTCATGGAAAACCAGTGGAATTTGTGCCTTTAACTCTTTGCACTTTTTAAACGTTTCATCTTCTGCAGTCACACATTAACAAAAGATTAAAATAAGCCCATGTGAAGATTTTTTTGGAAGGTGTGATCAGTGTAGGATAAAGAATTGAACCAATACAGTGCTAAACTGTGGGGCTCAACCCCACTCGATCTGTGTAGGTAAAGATGTAATTTGAAATTGGGGAAAGCTTAGTAAACCTTAGCACATCCTACCCATATTCATAGGGAAATTGAAAAAAATCAGTATTGACAACAAAAAGTAAAATATTCAGCATTTTTCACGGTCAGAGGACGGTTGTAACGTGTGATTGATGATTTAATACTGTTTTTGCATAGAATTAAATGTCACTTTCTTTTCTTTTAAGATCCCAAGATGATTTTCCAGGCGAGCCTGGCCAATGCCCAGGTCCTGATTCCCAGCAGCCAGGGAGGTGTGAGCAGCATCCTGCTGGAGGGCAGGACCCTGCTGGCCCTGGCCACCACAGTGTACGGGCCGGGGGGCATCGACCAGGTACTGCCTGGGCCACTTCCCCCTGTCCCTCTGCCCCCTGTCCCTCTGCCCCCTGTCCCTCTGCCCCCTGTCCCCCTGTCCCTCTGCCCCCTGTCCCTCTGCCCCCTGTCCCTCTGCCCCCTGTCCCTCTGCCCCCTGTCCCTCTGCCCCCTGTCCCTCTGTCCCCCTGTCCCTCTGCCCCCCCTGTCCCTCTGCCCCCTGTCCCCCTGTCCCTCTGCCCCCTGTCCCTCTGCCCCCTGTCCCTCTGCCCCCTGTCCCTCTGTCCCCCTGCCCCCTCTGCCCCCCTGTCCCTCTGCCCCCCTGTCCCTCTGCCCCCCTGTCCCTCTGCCCCCCTGTCCCTCTGCCCCCCTGTCCCTCTTCCCCCCTGTCCCTCTTCCCCCCTGTCCCTCTGCCCCCCTGTCCCTCTTCCCCCCTGTCCCTCTTCCCCCCTGTCCCTCTTCCCCCCTGTCCCTCTGCCCCCTGTCCCTCTTCCCCCCTGTCCCTCTTCCCCCCTGTCCCTCTGCCCCCCTGTCCCTCTTCCCCCCTGTCCCTCTTCCCCCCTGTCCCTCTGCCCCCCCTGTCCCTCTGCCCCCTGTCCCCCTGTCCCTCTGCCCCCTGTCCCTCTGCCCCCTGTCCCTCTGCCCCCTGTCCCTCTGCCCCCTGTCCCTCTGTCCCCCTGCCCCCTCTGCCCCCTGTCCCTCTGTCCCCCTGCCCCCTCTGCCCCCCTGTCCCTCTGCCCCCCTGTCCCTCTGCCCCCCTGTCCCTCTGCCCCCCTGTCCCTCTGCCCCCCTGTCCCTCTTCCCCCCTGTCCCTCTTCCCCCCTGTCCCTCTGCCCCCCTGTCCCTCTGCCCCCCTGTCCCTCTGCCCCTCTGTCCCCCTGTCCCCCTGTCCCTCTGCTGCCCTGTCCCTCTGCTCCCTCTGTTCCTCTGTCCTCCCTGCCCCTCTGCCCCCCCTGTCCCCTGCCCCCTGTCCCTCTGCTGCCCTGTCCCCCTGCCCCCTGTCCCTCTGCTCCCTCTGTTCCTCTGTCCTCCCTGCCCCTCTGTCCCTCTGTCCCTCTGTCCCTCTGTCCCTCTGTCCCTCTGCCCTCTGTCCTCCCTGTCCCTCTGTCCCTCTGCCCCTCTGCCCCCTGTCCCCCTGTCCCCCTGTCCCCCTGTCCCTCTGCTGCCCTGTCCCTCTGTCCCTCTGTCCCTCTGCCTCCTGTCCTGCACACGAAGCTCCTGCCATGGCTGTGACAGAAAAATGCCCCTGAGCTCTGTGTTGGACCAGATCGGATGAACAGTGTTCCATCCCCAGCACAGTCACCTGCAACATCAGGTGCTGGGGAAGATGGGTCAGACACAACTTAAAAGCATTTTATAGGAAAAAAATTGTCCTTTCTGTGATGTCACTGCATGTCAAATTCCCATGAGGTAGATTGGCACATCCCAAAACGGTTTTATTTAATTTGTTTTAAAATTAAATTTTGTTAAATTTTGTTTAATGCTGTTTCCTCCTAATTAATTTTGCTTCCTTGCAATGTAGGTCCTTCAGAACGAAGATACAGAAAAACCTCTAATGAAAGTTGATCCACAGCTCTTGAAAATGGCCTTGACCCCTTACCCCAAGCTGAAGGCTGCTCTCTTTCCCTCCTACACTGCTCAGGGAATTTTGCCTCCTGACATCTCTCTCTACCATCTCCTTCAGGTACACCAAGAGCTTTTGGCAGGACGCGAGGAAAGGGAAGTTTGCAGCTCAGGCCTGGGGTGGGGCCATGAGTTGTTTCCCTGGGATCCTTAGTTTGGAGCTGGAGCTCCCAGCTGCATCCTGAGCTGGTCTTTCCAGTGGGCTCTAAACCCTGGAGTTGGCAGGGCTGGAATGTCACAGAGGGACATGTTCAGTGGGCGAGGTGTTTAATATTGCAGAAATTACAATATTTAGATTTTAAAATGTTTTAAAACCGTCTAATAGAAATAGAAATTGAGATTTATGGGATGGAGATATGAAATTCTTAGGATTTATATTTTAGGATTTTTTATTTTATTTATTTTTTAAAATTTTTATATTTTATTTTATATTTTATATTTATATTTAAATTAATATTTATATTATTAATTCTTAGGAATTATATATTATATCTCAATATATTTTGTTTCTAATCTTTCAGTCACTAAAGCCCTTTGATCCCACGAAATTATTTGGCTGGCAGTCAACAAACACCCTCGCAGTGTCAGGTATGTTCCGTGCCGAGGTTTGCATGCCTTCCTAGCCTGAGCACCTGAAATAAAATATGTTCCAGGGGCATTATTTGGCAGATAAATTTACTCAAAAGGCCATTTCTTCCACAAGAAAAATAGTGTGATTTACTAAATTACTAAAATTGGGTTTTGAACTAGAATTCTGGATTTTTGTATTAAAAGATCCTCACAGACAGCACTTGTAAATATAAGGTAGAAAAGCAAAGTTTTCTTTTAAAATGAAGCTGAGATGCTGCAGAGCTCTGATTTCCAATGAGGAATGCCATTTCGGAGGGGTTTGGATATGCTGAGCTGGGAATCAGAAGCAAAGCAGCCGTGTGTGATTCTCACACCGATTTGTGACCAAAGGCCATTTCTGGTGCTGGGTTCAGCCGTGTGTGATTCTCGTGCCCCAATTTGTGACCGAAGGCCATTTCTGGTGCTCGGTTCAGCCGTGTGTGATTCTCACACCCTAATTTGTGACCAGAGGCCATTTCTGGTGCTCGGTTCGGCCGTGTTGGATTCTCACACTCTGATTTGTGACCGAAGGCCATTTCTGGTGCTCGGTTCAGCTGTGTGTGATTCTCGTGCCCCAATTTGTGACCGAAGGCCATTTCTGGTGCTCGGTTCAGCCGTGTGTGATTCTCGTGCCCCAATTTGTGACCAAAGGCCATTTCTGGTGCTCGGTTCAGCCGTGTTGGATTCTCACACCGATTTGTGGCTGAAGGCCATTTCTGGTGCTCGGTTCAGCCGTGGGTGACTCTCATGCCCCAGTTTGTGACCGAAGGCCATTTCTGGTGCTGGGTTCAGCCGTGTTGGATTCTCACACTCTGATTTGTGACCAAAGGCCATTTCTGGTGCTCGGTTCAGCCGTGGGTGATTCTCACACCGATTTGTGACCAAAGGCCATTTCTGGTGCTCAGTTCAGCCGTGTGTGATTCTCACACTCTGATTTGTGACCGAAGGCCATTTCTGGTGCTCGGTTCAGCCGTGTGTGATTCTCACACCGATTTGTGACCAAAGGCCATTTCTGGTGCTCGGTTCAGCCGTGTGTGATTCTCACACCCTAATTTGTGACCAGAGGCCATTTCTGGTGCTCGGTTCAGCCGTGTTGGATTCTCACACTCTGATTTGTGACCGAAGGCCATTTCTGGTGCTCGGTTCAGCCGTGTTGGATTCTCACACTCTGATTTGTGACCGAAGGCCATTTCTGGTGCTCGGTTCGGCCGTGTTGGATTCTCACACTCTGATTTGTGACCGAAGGCCATTTCTGGTGCTCGGTTCGGCCGTGTTGGATTCTCACACTCTGATTTGTGACCAAAGGCCATTTCTGGTGCTCGGTTCAGCCGTGTGTGATTCTCACACTCTGATTTGTGGCTGAAGGCCATTTCTGGTGCTCAGTTCAGCCGTGTGTGATTCTCACACTCTGATTTGTGGCTGAAGGCCATTTCTGGTGCTCGGTTCAGCCGTGTTAGATTCTCACACTCTGATTTGTGACCAAAGGCCATTTCTGGTGCTCGGTTCAGCCGTGTTAGATTCTCACACTCTGATTTGTGGCTGAAGGCCATTTCTGGTGCTCGGTTCAGCCGTGTTGGATTCTCACACTCTGATTTGTGACCAAAGGCCATTTCTGGTGCTGGGTTCAGCCGTGTTGGATTCTCACACTCTGATTTGTGACCAAAGGCCATTTCTGGTGCTCGGTTCAGCCGTGTCTCAGCTCCCTCCCTGCTGCTGCCGTTTCAGATGCCTGGGCTGAGCTGCCTCACTTCTCGAGCCCCGAGCTGGTGGGCAGGCACGCGGTCCTGGAGCGCCTGGACTTCCTCTACTACCTGCTGCACGGCCGCCCTGCCTTCGCCTTCGGCACCTTCCTGCTGCAGCAGCTGCTCAGGAGCAGAGCCCCCCGGCAGCTGTGAGTGTGCTCAGCCCTGCAGGCAGGGAATTCATCCTTCCAGCAGCAAACGGGGGGGTGTCCCAAAGGTTAGAACCCAAATGGCACCTGAGAGGAGGTGAGCTCTGTTTGGAATTGCCTAAACAAAATCTGCACGAGAAAAACGAGGAAAATATTCGGGTCATGTCAAACACAGGTGGGCTCTTCTTCTTGAGCCTCTAGATCACCTTGTAGGGAAAAGGTGCCCCTTTTCTTTGACATTTCCCAAAGGTGACACTTCTTTAGTTAAATTAATAAGGCAAAAAATATACTGGAGGTTGAGGAAATTAAATGTTCTGGCTGAAGCTTCAAAATCAGGTTTTCAAAAGGGTACAGTCAAATGACACATCTTGCTTGAGTGTATGAAATTCACTATTTAGTGTAGGAATTGGAACAAATCACTTTGCTCTGGAATGTCTGGTTGGTGTATTGGTCACTGTTTGTTTTTCTCCATCATTTCTCCACACATCAGTTTCTCTTGTGCAAAAAGGAAAGCATGCATTAATGTAGAGTGAAGTCATGTTTAACAGGCAGTCAAGGATACAGGATATTTTTCAGTGCCTGCTGTGGAAAACCCCTTTGGGTACATTTCAGTCTCAGCTCCATCTGCAGGTCAGGCTCAGGTTCCTGTGCTGCCATGGATTGTCAGCTCTGTCTGCACTCATCTCCTGAGGGGTGTTTTACTGATTGTCATTCCACTGCCTTTAGTTTTTGAGAAGTGTATTAAATTGAAAATTCTGCCTCTCGTGCGTGAGGCTTTATTCTCATACCCACATTTTTTATAAATACAAAACTTTTGGTCTGTAGTTCCCTTTGGTGCTGCTGAACCTGAGAGCTCAGTAAACCTTGTGGGTGCTCGTTTGCCTGGGGAATCCTCGTGCTGGAGGTGGATTCAAGCCCTGTGTGTTCTGTTGCAGGATCCAGCAGGCAGGACACGAGGCCCAGGTGTTGGCTCTGTCCTCCTTCGGTGTCCCCTCGGTGGCTGCAGCCTGCGTGTGCTTCCTGGAGCTGCTGGGGCTCGACAGCCTCCGGCTGCGTGTGGAGCTCCGAGCTGCCAGGATGATTTTCAGCCACAGAACGAGGAGCGAGGACTCTCACCACAGCCGAGTCCGAGACTCTCTGGGTAAGGCTGGCTGGGTCTGCTTTGGAACAGCTGCCGTGGGTTCCTTGGGAAGAGAAGCAAGGGATGGGAAGATGCTGCCTGGTCAGCAAAGCAGTGAAAGCATCCAAGAACTTTGCTCTTCTCTTATTCCTGTTTCTTAGTAATTCCGAAGGTGCATTTTGATCCTGTCGTGTGAGAAAAGGCAGGAAGACTGATAGAAGGTGTATCAGGATCTACCAGACACTGTCCAGCAGCTGCCTGAGACTGATATTAGGGCTATCATAATCTAATAGAGTCAAAGTCCATTGCCAAATCTCCTTTCTCCTTCCTCTTTGAAAACTCTCTTACAGCTGCAGTGAGATCAGCTGTTCAAAGCTGTAGGGAAATTAAATTTATTCTAGAAATAACTTCAGAAAGTTGTATTTCTAACTCCAGGGCCACAGGTGTCTGCTTTCCAACCAGGAATCTCCTGGTGCTTCTGGAAATGCTGCCCTGACTCTGGTCCCAAATAGCTTCTGAGGAATGTGTTCTTTTAAACAGTTGAGAAGCTAACAAAGTTGGCTGAGGGTGAAAAAGCAGCAGCAGCAGCAATTCTTACCTCCTTGGAAGAAGCTTTCTGGGATTCAATTGATCACCAAGGAATAAAGAGGTGAGAGCAGCCTGGTTTTAGGGGTTAGCTGGGAAATGGAGACTGGGCACTGAATTCTGTGTATCAGCACTGAATTTGGTGTATCAGCAGTGAATTTTGTTTGTGTGTCAGGTAACACTGAGGAGGTCAGGATAGGACAGTGGGTGGGAGCACCCCGAGGGTGCAGTGGAAAGCTCCCCAGGCAATGTGAGCTCCTTGCAGGGCAGCCCCTGCAGTGCAGTGTTGCTGTGTGCAGACAGTTCCTCTGGGCTCACAGGCTCTCTCAATTCCTGAATGTTGCTGTGGGTGTGGCAGTTCCTTACGGCTGAAGCTCTCTGAATTCCGTGCAGGACATCCAGTGACTCCAGAAGGCAGTGGTCCTTGGTCATGCAGTTCTGCAGACTCCATAACCTCGGGCTGAGCACGTCCTTCCTGAGGGAATGTGCCAAATCCAGCGAGTGGCTGCAGTTCCTCATCCAGAGCCAGCTCCACAGCCACCAGCCAGCCCAGGTGAGCTGTCTGTGCATGAAATGGAGTCTTGTGGCGAGAGAATGTCCCAGTGTGGAGACAGCAGGAGCCTCACCAGCTCCTGGGATTTGTTTGTCTTGGGATGGCAATACCCTTGGACTGTGGTAGCCCTTCCAGGCACACTTGTAAATTTAATTTAAACTCATGTAGTCACTGCTTTTTTTATTGGAGAGCTGCCAGATGTTCAATGTAAGTTTTAATAAAGCCACTCATCTTTCCTTTTAAAACTCAAATTGGTTTTTTTGTAAAGAGGCATTTGAGCTTCATGGGAAAGGATGGGCTTCAATTTTTCATTAGAATGATTCACACCTACAGAACTCTCTAGGTCTCCGATGTTGTTCTAAAACCGAATTTAAAGAGTGTTTTATTTGTCTTTGTGTAGTCAGTGCTTTTCTCCTCTCCCCTCAGGACCTCACAAGGTTCTGGTGCTGTTTCCTCAGGTCGTTCCCCTCCTGCAGGAGTTCCCTCCTGTGTTACGAGATCACCTGGTGCTGGCCCTGGGGAGGTTCCTGTGTGCTGAGCCCAGCGCTGCCCAGGACAGCTGTGCAGGGAGCCTGTTCCAGATCCTCCTGCAGTGCCAGGAGAGCCCCAGCCCCTCCCGGTACCTGCTGGCTGAAGGGCTCAGGGAGCACGCCCCCATCCTCAGCGTGCTGGCAGCCTGCTTCCCCGTGAGTCTGGGAGTCGTCTTTTGGGGAAATAAGCAATAAATGCAGGTGCTTGTCCTAGCTCTGTTAAATGGTGGGTCTGCAGTAGCATTAAAGCTGTTTTTCTCTGTTTCTGCAGTAGTTGTGGATAGTGTGACAAGTTTCACCAGGCGGTGTATAAACCCTCCCTTTTGGCATTTCCAGGATGCAGAAATCGTTCCCTGCCTCTGTGTTTGGATCATTACCTCTGTGGATGAAGCCACCAGGGCTGAGGCGACTGCCCACCTCCAGAGCTGGGCAGGGACTCACCAGTGGGACCTGCAGGACCTCGCCCTGATCTGGAGAGTCCTACTAAGGAAGCAAAAAAGTAAAACGCTTCTCCATGGCTTCCAGCTCTTTCTAAAGGTGAGAGAGTGTGGTTTCAGTGGTGTGTTTGAGTGTATCTCAAACCTTCTGGGCCTGTAAATGCCCTTCTGTCTTGCTTTGTGCCAAGGGTAGCCTGGCTATCCTCTGAAATTCACAGGCAAATTGGAAGTGCTTGCAATTATCACAGATTGTAGATCCTCCGTCAACCTTGCATGCAATTTTAATAAATTAGAACTTCATTGTTCTGCTGCTGAGGAAGACGAATTCTGCATTTATTGAATGAAATAATATATGATTTTTTAAAATACAATTTATTTATAGAGGTACTTCTGGGAATTTATTATAACCTGGATTTGTGTCTTAAAGGATTCCCCTTTGCTGCACATCCTGGAGATGTATGAACTGTGTATGAACTGCAAAAAGTACAATGAAGCCAAAACCAAACTGGACAAATTTCAGGAAAACCTCACAAAAGTAAGGAAATTCATTTTCCCTGAACGTCACTGCCGGGGTTTAGCAGTTGGGTTAAGAGGAGCAGAGTGTTTTCACACTGCTCCTTGTCTCTCAGTGCAGATGTTCTCACCATTCTTTCCATCCCGGTGTTCTGGTTCCCTGAATGTGCTGGTGACTGACATTCCCTGCCATCCGTGGTTTTCCTTCCTGGATTTCAGGCTCAGGCAGCTCACTTTCCTTTCCCTGCGTGAGCAGCTTGGGAAGGGTCCAGCAGTGACAGGGACTGTTTGTCCAACAATTGATTTTGTCTGGCCATTGCTGATCCTTCTTGTATCCCTTATCTCCCCCTTGGTTATCAGCAGTGATTGGGGGTCACCCTGCTGTAAAATGTTCCACTTTCAGGTCCAAATCAGGACCGGATCAGGTCCAGTAATGGATCTGTGCTCCCTCGGGAATGGCAGGTCCTTGTTCCCTAGAGAGAGACAGATCTGCTGCACCTTCCATTCCCAGTGCCACTCCCACCCCAGGGCACAGCATATCCTCAAGAAAAGAGAGCCCTAAGCCCTAAATCTCTCCATCCCACAGCTGAGAGCTGCAGCAGCAGCCCCCGAGCTGCCGGGGCCGTGGCTGGAGGCGCAGGCGCTGTTCCTCCTGGAGCTGATGCTGCAGCAGTGCCGCACGGACTACGAGCTGGGGAAGCTCCTGCAGCTCTTGGCTGCAGCAGAGAACATCCTGCTGGACGGTAAGGACAGCCTGAATCCCAGACTCCCTGGCAGGGCTGCATCCTGAGGGAAGTTCAGACCTCCCTGGGGTCAAACCCAACTTTCCTGAGCTGTTTGTTCTCTTTAACCCAGGCCCGTACGTGAAGAAACTCTGTGCGCTCAGTGAGGCCCTGAGGGACTCCTCCATATCGATCAATCGCTCCATCCTGACCTCCTGCAGCCTGGAGAGCTTCCAGGGGGAGTGCAGGTCCATCCTGGAGCAGCTGCAGGAGCAGGGAATGTTCAGCCTGGCTCGGGAGGTGGCAGCCCTGGCTGAGCTGCCCGTGGACAGTGTTGTCACACACGAGGTACAGTGCACTTAGTGACAGTCACTTCTCCTTCCTGCTGCTGCCAGGGTTGAGGATGCACATTCAGCCTTCCCAAAACACTAACTTTTCTTTAAATTGTATTTTATTTTAAACGCAAGTGCACCAAGCACACTGCCTGTAAATGCTGAGCTGCAAGGGGCAGGACAACTGTCCTTATTCTCTTACTGTTTTTACTTTTATGCAATCAGTTTCATTGGGGAAGAAAAACAGATGAATTTGTCCATCTATTTGTCCATCAGGGGTGGGACGAGATGATTTTTAAGGTCCCTTCCAACCCAAACCAGTTCTGTGATGTTGCATATTGGGGCACGTACCTAAATCCGGTGTTTCAGCGCTGGCCGTCCTGTGTGAGTTGGAGTTTGCCTTCTTGGAAAGATAATTGTGACAAACCTCTTTGAATTTTACAGGTTCTGAGAGATCTGCGTCGTTTAAGAGACACTGGACAGTGGCATCAAACGCAGACAAGAGCCGAGTTCTGGAAGAAGTGCAACGACACCTTCACTAAGCATTCCCTCTCCAGCCGAGCCGCCGCGGGGTTCTTCCTGGATCAGGCCAACAGCGTGCTGGAGTCCTCAGGGCAGGAGGGGACAGCCAGCGTCATGGAGAGGCAGCTGCTGCTCACCCTGGCCGGGCACTGGCTGGCCAAGGACGCGGCGGTGGCCGTGCAGGAGCTGGAGGAGCTGGAGAAGCAGATCTGGCGGTGCCGCATCGCCCAGCGCGTGCTGGCGGCCGAGGGCTCGGGGCAGTGCCCCCGAGCCTGTCCCCCCAGCGTGGGCAGCGAGCTGTCCCTGGGCAGCCTGGCTCAGCAGTTCTCCTTCGCCAAGCTGCCGGCCCTGAACAGCGCCCGGCACTGCGCCCTGGGGGCTCTGGGCCCCGCGGAGCCGCGGGAGGCACTGGGGGCCGCGGAGCGGGCGGCGCTGGGGACACTGGTGGGGACTCTGCTGGACGAGGGCAGCGTGCACGAGGCCGCCCGGGTGTGCCACTACTTCCAGCTGTGGCCCAGGGACCTGGCGCTGGTGCTGCACTGCAGAGCCCTGGCCTCGGGGGAGGCTGCGCTGGAGCAGCTGCGGCCACAGCTGCAGGCACTGCTGGCGGCTGCAGAGGGGACAGCCACCGCAGGAACAGCCACCACGGGGACAGCCACGGCGGGGACAGCCACTGCGGGGACAGCCACCATGGGGACAGCCACAGCGGGGACAGCCACCACGGGGACAGCCACCATGGGGACAGCCACTGCGGGGACAGCCACCATGGGGACAGCCACCATGGGGACAGCCACAGTGGGGACAGCCGCCGCGGGGACAGCTGCCGTGGGGACAGCCACCATGGGGACAGCCGCTGCGGGGACAGCCATCGCGGGGACAGCCACCGCAGGGACAGCCACCATGGGGACAGCCACCATGGGGACAGCCACCGCAGGAACAGCCACCGCGGGCACGGCCGAGGGCAGCGCAGCGCCAGGCAGAGCCCCCAGCAGTGAGTAACTCGTGACCCCTGGCAGGGACACCTGCACTGCCTGGCCTCGCTCTTTGCCTTTCCCCAAACCTCTGCAGAAATGGAGCTCTGGCTGACATGGGTTTCTCTCCTTGGTTCATAAATGCTCTCCTGAAAGGAATTTGAAGCCTTTCAGGGCACACTGTGCTCCAGGCAGGGCGTTCTGGGTACAGCTTCCATGGATCCTGCACCTTTCATTTTTTATAGTTCTCAGTTCTGGCCCAGTAAAGCAGCACTGAGCTTCATCCCTTTCCTGCTTTTAGAAAACATACTCTACTAATTTTTTTTCTGTAGCTGAAGTAAGGAAATGCTTTAATTAATATATTTTTCTGACTTCTTTGCACATTATAAAGGGTTTAGTGTTTCTTGTTAGTAGCAAGGCTAAGGCTGAGGATGTTTATCTGTAAAGTTCTCTGCATGTCTGTGAAGTCTGAGTGAGAAAGCTTCAGCTGGAACATCACTTTCTAATGCTGATGTGTAAAGCTGAATAGACACAAAAGAGCAGAAATGAATCCTAAGTCATCAGAAAGGCTGCTGAACACTTACACAATCTTATGCTTAGAAATTTTATATCTGAGATATTATTGAGGATATTTGGGTTCTGTTACATCGTTTGTACCCTGAAACAAATGTAAAATTTAAAAAAATCACAGGGATCAAGAGCTGAGAAAGTATTATGAAATTGCTGCAAAATTCAGGAGCCTTGTCCAGGTGCCTTTATGAGATAGGAATTGATTTTTTTTTTTTCCCAGCATCCAGCTTGGAGGACTGGACCCCTCTGGGGGCTCCGTGTGACAATGACCCGGTGGTGGCGGCACTGAAGGCTCTGGCAGAGGAATGTGTCCATGGCAGGAGCTACTGCAGGCAGGTGCTGTGCCTCTACGAGCTGTCCAAGGTGAGCCCGGGGAGCAGGGCCCTGGGCAGCTGGGCAGGACCGAGGGGTGAAGGGCCCTGCAGGTGCTGCAGAGGTGCAATTCCTGACGCTGTGTGTGGGAAGAGGCCAGAGGTGTCCTGGGCACGAGGCGCTGGGATGAGCTCGATGCCCAGCCCTGCTCAGCCTGCGGCTCTGATGGCTTTTCCCACAGTGTCCCCTGCACTGTCCCCCTGCGCTTTTCCTTGGGCCGCAGGGAGCTGAGGCTCAGGGGGATTGCAGCTGCCTGGGGCTCCGAGGAGCTGTGCAGGGACAGCCTTTCCTCAGAGCAGAGCCTCTTTGTCCCCAGGGCTTTGGGCAGTGCCACTGGTGGCACTGCTGCTGTCAGGGGACACAGCCCTGCCTTGGCAGCTGGCCTCTAGTTTTCAAATGATTCGATTTTTAGATTTTTTTAGATTTTTTTATTCCTGAACAAAACAGCAGCAGCGTGCTGAAAATGTTAGTATCATCTTTATCACAGAGGTTCTTAGATTTTCCTACAGAATTTTTTGTGCTTCAAATATTTGTACGTTGGGTTTGAGCTACTAAGAATTATTCGTAGGCTGCCCTGTCCCTCTTATCCCATCCATATCCTACTGAACTCAACCTGGATGTCCACACTTTTGGATTAAGAGTCAATCAGTGTGGTTTTAAGGTACATTTTTAATTAATTTGTCATTTCATAAAGGTGTGTTATGTTACAGCAGAGTATTTTCAGAGCCTCACCAGCTCCCGTTCCAAACATGAAAACTAATTTACCTTTTTCACTGAGAGTCTGTGGTGTGTGGAGAAGAGGAGAAGGAGCCTCCTAATCAAACTTGTGCAGTAAAACATAATTCTTTGTTTGGGAGGAACTGCTCCTGTCCCTCTGTGGGTATTTGCAGTGCTGAGGTTTATCTTTGGCTCAGGAAATGATCTCTGTGCAGCTCTGGGATGTGAGGCTGCGAAAGCAGAGCCCCTCCCCGCCTGGAGCCCGGGGTTAGGGCTGTGCTGTGGCTCGGGGATGTTCTGCGATGCTCAGGGATGCTCTGCGATGCTCAGGGATGCTCGGGGATGCTCAGGGATGTGAGGCTGTGAACGCAGAGCCCCTCCCCACCTGGAGCCCGGGGTTAGGGCTGTGCTGTGGCTCGGGGATGCTCTGTGATGCTTGGGATGCTCAGGGATGCTCTGGGATGCTCGGAAATGCTCAGGGGTGCTCAGGGATGTGAGGCTGTGAACGCAGAGCCCCTCCCCACCTGGAGCCCGGGGTTAGGGCTGTGCTGCGGCTCAGGGATGCTCGGGGATGCTCAGAGATGCTCAGGGGTGCTCAGGGATGCTCAGGGGTGCTCAGGGATGCTCAGGGGTGCTCTGGGATGCTCAGGAACGCTCTGGGATGCTCTGGGATGCTCAGGAACGCTCTGGGATGCTCGGGGGTGCTCGGGGATGCTCAGGGATGCTCAGGGGTGCTCAGGGATGCTCAGGGATGCTCAGGAACGCTCTGGGATGCTCGGGGATGCTCAGGGATGCTCAGGGGTGCTCTGGGATGCTCAGGGATGCTCAGGAACGCTCTGGGATGCTCGGGGATGCTCTAGGATGCTCAGGGGTGCTCAGGGATGCTCTGGGATGCTCAGGAACGCTCTGGGATGCTCGGGGATGCTCAGGGATGCTCGGGGATGCTCAGGAACGCTCTGGGATGCTCAGGGATGCTCCGGGATGCTCAGGAATGCTCTGGGATGCTCGGGGATGCTCCGGGATGCTCGGGGATGCTCAGGAACGCTCTGGGATGCTATGGGATGCTCGGGGATGCTCAGGGATGCTCAGGGGTGCTCTGGGATGCTCTGCGATGCTCTGAGTGCCCGTGTGTCCCCAGGAACTGAGCTGCTCCTTCGCGGAGGTGTCGGCGCGGGACCCCCAGGAGGTGCTGGGGGCCATCCTGTCGTGCCGGGGGCCGGAGCGCGGCCGCAGGGCCCAGGCCTTCATCGCCTGCCAGGGGCTGCCGCCCGCGGCCGTGGCAGCGCTGCTGGCACAGCACATCGCCCACGAGCTGCTGCTGGCCTCTGCCCGCGGAAAAGGTGCGACAGCCTCGGCCTGGCCGCGCTGGCTTTTCTCGGGGTGGGATTGGTGTGCTGAGAGCGATCCTTGCGCTCCAGGGACCTGAGGAGTGTTTGGGCAGCTCTGCCCCGGGAGCACTGTGGGCCTTATGTAAAGTTTTACATGAGTGTTCATTTGTAGTTATTTCTGTGTTCAGCGTGGTGTTGCAGTAGTTAAGGTTTTATTTTTATGGACATAAATTTAGTATTTTTTTTAAGGATTTTTAACTGTGGTCTTTGCTGCCCCACATCATCTGACTTGGGAAAGCTCGTGTGCATTCCCTGTGTAAAGAATGACCGAAGGTTTTCCCCTTTCTTTTTTCCTTTGTGAAATGAGGGAGAGCAGTAAGGTCATCCAGTAAGATTTTGTTGGACTGAACTGTCAAAAAAGTATTTTCTGATTGTTAAATTTAAGCAATAACATCCAAAGTGTCTTTAGGATTGTAGTCCCAAGTCCTTAGTCAGTCTGGATGACACCAGATTGGTTTGTTTGGGGTTTATTAACTGATAATAAAGAATAATAGTAGTTCTCCCCTGCACAATTAGTGATGACACAATTCCCTCTCTGGCCACAGGACAGAAGCAGGTTTGGAATCCTGCGGTGGAGAGCCAGGAATTCCTGCAGCTCGCCAAGCTGTGCCAGGATCACACCTTGGTTGGGATGAAGTTACTGGATAAAATCTCCTCTCTGCCCTGTGGGGAGCTGTCATGCAGTGAGTAAATGGCAAATCCTGCCTGGTGTAACCTGCGTGTGCCTAACGTGGTTAAAATCACAGCTGGAAGGAGAGAGGTGGTGCTGGGGGAAGGCTCTGCTGCTGATCTCAGATTTTATTTTTGGTTAGTAGAGCTGAGGATATGCACAGTAGAAAACAGTGCTGCTTAAGGGTTGGGTCAGTTTAGTTTCCAAACAAAATACAGATTTTTTTTTGTGCTAAGCAAGAGGTGGGAAATGCAGTCAGGGAGTGACTTGAGCTGTGGTGGTGGTTTGTTACAGAAGAGGCATTGGGACTTTGTTCATATTCTTCACAGAAACTGAATTTTTCAAACCCAAATGCAGAACTTGTGCCCTTCCTTTCCCAAATGCAGAGCTGGCAGGCAGTGGAGTGATGATGTGTTATACATTTGTCAGCTTTTGGTGGAGGAGGTTGGAAGTTTTGTGTTTTGTGTTTTCTCTTCTGGAGAGAGGCAATAATTCACTTGCTCAGCCCCTGAACTGAAACACCCAAGTTTTTCTGCTCCTCAGTTACAGAGCTGCTGATCCTGGCCCACAGCTGCTTCAGCCTGACGTGTCACATGGAGGGGATCACTCGCGTGCTGCAGGCTGCGCGGCTGCTCACCGAGGAGCACCTGGCGCCCAAGGAGGAGTACGGGCTGGTGGTGAGTGTCGGGGGACAGGGGACTGTCTGGGGCTGGCTGTGCCTGTCAGGGGCTGGCTGTGCCCGTCGGGAGCTGGCTGTGCTTTCCTGGGGCTGGCTGTGCTTTCCTGGGGTTGGCTGTGCCCGTCGGGGGCTGGCTGTGCCCATTGGGGGCTGGCTGTGCCTGTCCGGGGCTGGCTGTGCCCGTCCAGGGCTGGCTGTGCCCATTGGGGGCTGGCTGTGCCCATTGGGGGCTGGCTGTGCCTGTCAGGGGCTGGCTGTGCCCGTCGGGGGCTGGCTGTGCCCGTCCGGGGCTGGCTGTGCCCGTCGGGGGCTGGCTGTGCCTGTCCGGGGCTGGCTGTGCCCGTCGGGGGCTGGCTGTGCCTGTCCGGGGCTGGCTGTGCTTTCCTGGGGCTGGCTGTGCCCGTCAGGGGCTGGCTGTGCCCGTCGGGGGCTGGCTGTGCCCGTCCGGGGCTGGCTGTGCTTTCCTGGGGCTGGCTGTGCCCGTCGGGGGCTGGCTGTGCCCGTCGGGGGCTGGCTGTGCCCGTCGGGGGCTGGCTGTGCCTGTCCGGGGCTGGCTGTGCCCGTCGGGGGCTGGCTGTGCCTGTCCGGGGCTGGCTGTGCTTTCCTGGGGCTGGCTGTGCCCATCAGGTGCTGGCTGTGCCCGTCGGGGGCTGGCTGTGTCTGTACAGGGCTGGCTGTGCCTGTCGGGAGCTGGCTGTGCCCATTGGGGGCTGGCTGTGCCCGTCGGGGGCTGGCTGTGCCTGTTGGGGGCTGGCTGTGCTTTCCTGGGGCTGGCTGTGCCCGTCCAGGGCTGGCTGTGCCCGTCCAGGGCTGGCTGTGCTTTCCTGGGGCTGGCTGTGCCTGTCAGGGGCTGGCTGTGACTGTACAGGGCTGGCTGTGCCCGTCGGGGGCTGGCTGTGTCTGTACAGGGCTGGCTGTGCCTGTCAGGGGCTGGCTGTGCCTGTCAGGGGCTGGCTGTGCCTGTCGGGGGCTGGCTGTGCCCGCCTGGGGCTGGCTGTGCCCGTCCGGGGCTGGCTGTGCTTTCCTGGGGCTGGCTGTGCCCATCAGGTGCTGGCTGTGCCCGTCCGGGGCTGGCTGTGCCTGTCCGGGGCTGGCTGTGCCCGTCGGGGGCTGGCTGTGCCTGTTGGGGGCTGGCTGTGCCCGTCGGGGGCTGGCTGTGCCTGTTGGGGGCTGGCTGTGCCTGTCAGGGGCTGGCTGTGACTGTACAGGGCTGGCTGTGCTTTCCTGGGGCTGGCTGTGCCCGTCCAGGGCTGGCTGTGCCCGTCCAGGGCTGGCTGTGTCTGTACAGGGCTGGCTGTGCCTGTCGGGGGCTGGCTGTGCCCGCCTGGGGCTGGCTGTGCCCGTCCGGGGCTGGCTGTGCTTTCCTGGGGCTGGCTGTGCCCATCAGGTGCTGGCTGTGCCCGTCCGGGGCTGGCTGTGACTGTACAGGGCTGGCTGTGCCCGTCGGGGGCTGGCTGTGCTTTCCTGGGGCTGGCTGTGCCCGTCCGGGGCTGGAGGTGGTGATTCGGTGGCTGGTGAAATGTGGTGCGCTGTGTCACTGGGCTGTGTCCCTGCGCTGTCACTGGGCTGTGTCCCTACACTATGTCCCTGTGCTGTGTCCCTGTGCTGTCCCTGCGCTGTGTCCCTGTGCTGTCCCTGCGCTGTGTCCCTGTGCTCTTGGGCATCTTTAATTCGTGCCGTGAAGGAACTCCAGGAGTCTGTGCCGTGCCCAATGGAATGGTGTCAGTGCTAAAAGCTTCAGTGCCTATTTTTATGTGATAAAACGGTGCCGTTTTACCTCACCATGACAAAGATGAGGTTTTGGGTGGTTTAGGAATACCCCCGTGGCTCCAGGGGAGCACAGGCCAGCCGATGTGACTCGTGTCCCTGGCCCAGCCTTGCAGCAGCTGCCCTGGGGATTGCAGGGATTGCTGCATTCCCTGGAGCTCCTCACGTGCCCTGGTGCCCACAGGTGCGTCTGCTCACGGGCATTGGCAGGTACAACGAGATGACCTACATCTTCGAGCTGCTGCACCAGAAGCACTACTTCGAGGTGCTCATGAGGAAGAAACTGGACCAGGTACGTGAGGGACAAACGTGCTGGAATTGTGTGGCTGCATCAGAAACTGCTGTTTACACAGGGTGGAATTACCTGGGCATTTTACTTCCTGGGTGCCGGGACTGAGAGTCAAGTTCCATAGAAATAATTCTGTTATTTATATTATATATATATATCTATATATCTATATATCTGTAGATATATATTTATATTTATATTTATATTTATATTTATATTTATATCTATATTTATATTTATCTAATATATATTATATATTATTTATATATAAAAATTCATTTTTAATATTTATATATATATATAAAAGAAATTATTTTCATTTTAGTTGAACCACTTTTTTCCAATTAGTTCAGGGCTACAACGAGAGCAGCGTCGAAACTTAAACTTGGCACTGTCAGAGTTTTCATGTCCTGCTTTGTTTTTATTTCCCATTAAAGTTTCATGGGCGTTTTAAAAATCATAAATATTCATAGCTTTGTTTAAAATCAATAAATTAAGCAATAGAAAATGTCACATTTTGACATTTTTAAGGTGCTGGATTTTCACACCCAGTTGAGCCCAGGTGTGATGCTGCCCTTGGGTTTTAGGGTGTAACGATCACTTTTTGGAAAGTGGTGCCAGCGTGGCCTGTGGGTGCGGGAGGTGGCACCGGCAGGCCCTCAGTGTGCCCTCTGTGCCCAGAGCGGGACACTGAAGGCGGCGCTGCTGGACTACACCAAGCGCTGCCGGCCCGGGGACAGCGAGAAGCACAACATGATCGCCCTGTGCTTCAGCATGTGCAGGGAGATCGGCCAGAACCACGAGGCTGCTGCCTGCACCCAGCTCAAGCTCATCGAGTGCCGGCCCTGGGGTGAGCGGGGCAGGGGCAGGGAGGGGAGGGGAGGTGCCTTGTCTGTGTCCTGGCACCCCTGGAACCACCACTGCCTGCGTGCCAGGCTCGTGCCCTCAGCAATGCCCCAGGTGCTTCCGAAGGGCTGAGAGTTTGGCTCTTTCCATGTCATGTTCTGTGGTTCCTCACGTGCAGCAGCCAGGGACACAGCCAGGGACACAGGCAGGTTTGGGGATGTGACGCAGTGGCTTTGCAGGGGTTGTGTCTGGGCAAGGTGTGAGCCCTGCGGGGTGAGCTCTGCTCTGGGGTGAGCTCTGCTCTGGGGTGAGCTCTGCTCTGGGGTGAGCCCTGCAGGGTGAGCTCTGCTCTGGGGTGAGCTCTGCTCTGGGGTGAGCTCTGCTCTGGGGTGAGCCCTGCAGGGTGAGCTCTGCTCTGGGGTGAGCTCTGCTCTGGAGTGAGCTCTGCTCTGGAGTGAGCTCTGCTCTGGAGTGAGCTCTGCTCTGGGGTGAGCTCTGCTCTGGAGTGAGCTCTGCTCTGGGGTGAGCTCTGCTCTGGGGTGAGCCCTGCAGGGTGAGCTCTGCTCTGGGGTGAGCTCTGCCCTGGGGTGAGCTCTGCTCTGGGGTGAGCTCTGCTCTGGGTGAGCTCTGCTCTGGGGTGAGCTCTGCTCTGGGGGAGCTCTGCTCTGGGGTGAGCTCTGCTCTGGGGGAGCTCTGCTTTGGGGTGAGCTCTGCTCTGGGGTGAGCCCTGCAGGGTGAGCTCTGCTCTGGGGTGAGCTCTGCTCTGGGGGAGCTCTGCTCTGGGGTGAGCTCTGCTTTGGGGTGAGCTCTGCTCTGGAGTGAGCTCTGCTCTGGGGTGAGCTCTGCCCTGGGGGAGCTCTGCTCTGGGGTGAGCTCTGCTCTGGGGGAGCTGCTGTGGCACCGGGGACAGCCACTGCTGCGAGAGCAGCTCCAGCAGGAGCTGTGCCAAGAGATTTCTGAGCGCATCTGCCACTGCCAGTGCTGGGATCTGCACAAATGTGTGCTTGGGGTTTCTTTCTGGTCTTCAATCATTTGACCAGGCTCCAGCAACGGCTTTGATCCATTAACTGAACAGGCAGTGTGTTTCTTCCTGCTTTTTTAGTAAAAAAAATTGGTTTAGTCTGTTGGTGCTTTCCGGGACAACACCAGGGACAGACTTGGCACCAGGGGGCTTTTTGTAACTTAGTCACCTTTAAAAATAATTGGTTATTCCTTTTTTTTCCCTGTTTCAGAGGAGTCTCTTCAGGACATTGCAAATTTAAAGAAGCTGCTGCTGAAAGCTCTGACTCTCTTCATTGATGCAGCAGAAAGTTACTCCAAGGTAAAGTGAGATGGAATGGAATGACTTGTGTGCAGCACTGGGAGCCCAGGAGGAGTGGGCTGGGCTGGGAGAACACACGGAGCAGCCCCGGGAGGCTGTGCAGGGTCCTGGCAGGAGTCTCTGTCTCTGCAGCCCAGTAGGACCAGTAGCACCAGTACCGAGTGTGCCGTGCTGGCTCCTGCTCAGGCTTGAGCCCCTGGGGTTACAGGTGGGCTCCCCACTCCCAGAGCAGGGCCCACGAGCTACATTAGCAAAGATGGAACAAGTAAGGTGTTTAAAACCAGGCATAGTTATAATGGAAGTATTTGTGGGAACAAAGCTTTGTTTAACACTCGTGGACTATAATGACTGTGAAGGCTCAGCTCTGAGCTCCTCAGGGCTGCTCTCGGATGGCCCAAGGAAGCTCCCCTGTCTGTTCCAGGACTCGTGTGTGCGGCAGGCGCTGCGCTGCCGCCGCCTGACGCGGCTCATCACGCTCCAGCTGCACTTCCTGGGCTCGGGGCAGAGCACGAGGATCATCAACCTGGGCAGGCAGGACCTGCCCGCTGCCATCCTGGCCTTGCCCAGGTTCTACCAGGTGAGCTGGGCTCCCTCAGGGCCCTTCTGTCGGGAGCTGACTTTGTCACAGCAGTGCCCGAGCGCTCGGCTCCTTCCCGTGGCCTCCACGTCCTGTGACTTGTTCCAACTTCATATCCCGTGCTATACAAGGGATGGAGGGACAGGATAAGGGGCAATGGTTTCCCACTGCCAGAGGGCAGGGATAGATGGGATATTGGGAGCGAATTCTTCCCTCTGAGGGGGTGAGGCCCTGGCACAGTGCCCGGAGAAGCTGTGGCTGCCCCTGGATCCCTGGCAGGGTCCAAGGCCAGGCTGGATGAGGCTCGGAGCAGCCTGGGATCATGGAAGGGATCCTTGTTTGGGGGCTGGGAAGGTTACTCACAGCACTTTGTTACCCTGTATTTCTCTGCACCACAGCTGCTCTCAGTTACAGCAGCAAGGGATGGGTCAGACAAGATCTGCAGTGCTGAGTTCCCTGTGGAATGTTCTGTGCAATTCCCTGTTCTGCTCTCCCTGCAGGCAGCCATCGTGGCCGAGGCCTACGAGTTCCTGCCCGACTGGGCTGAGGTCCTGTTCCAGCAGGTGATCACCAGGGGGGACTTCGTGTACCTGGAGGAGTTCAAGCAGCAGCGGCCGCTGCGGCCCGGCCTGTTCGAGGAGGTGGCCAAGAAGTGAGTGAGGTTCCGGGGGCAAACTGCAGCTTTCCCTGCACAGACTCCTTGAGAGGGGCAGGGGGAAATGTTAGACTGTTAAACCTGTTCCGGGGTAAGCTCTCATAGACAGGGACTTGAGACAGAATTCCAGAATGCCAGAATGCTTTGGGTGGGAAGGGACTTAAAGCCCATCCAGTGCCACCCCATCCATGGGCAGGGACACCTTCACTGTCCCAGGCTGCTCCAAGCCCTGCCCAGCCTGGCCTGGGACACTGCCAGGGATCCAGGGGCAGCCACAGCCTCTCTGGGCACCTGTGCCAGGACCTGCCACCCGCACGGGGAAGGATTTGTTGGTAGGTTTGGTTCCTGAGCACAGCGTGGAAGTAGCTCTGATCCAGCCTTGTTGAGCTGGACAAGCAGGGAGCTCAGGGCTGGGCGGAGTAAATCTTCAAACTAAACAACCAGGAGATCCAAATGTAGGTGTTGAGCACAACCTCTTGTTGAAAATGTAGTTCTTGCAGGCCCCGAGCAAGAGTCTCAGGGCCTGGGAAGCTTTTGTGTCTCAGTTCCACGTGCAATTGTTGCAGGGTCAAACAACATCCCCCTGCTGATGCTGCCCTGCGGAACCTGAAGCGGTTCCTCACCCACTGCGAGGACATTTACACCTACTACAGGCTGGCCTATGACCACAAGTTCTATGACGTGGTGAACTCGCTGCTGAAGGACCCTCAGACCGGCTGCTGCCTCAACGACCTCTTGGCCAACTGAATTCCAGCCCCAGAGCACAGACAGCAGCAGCAGTGCTGATCAACACAGATTTTATCAGTGACCTGCTCACACAGCTCTGCTGCTCTGTAAAAATTACTCCAGAAAACTGGACAGGGTTGTAAGTATTTAAAATGCTGAGACAGTGTTAATCTAAAACTGTTTTTCTTATAATAAATCTTACTGTTTATAAATTATTTGAGTCACCAGCAAACACTGACTGGCCCAGGTAGGGGTGAAGCAGAGATCAGCAGCCCTTTAAATTAGCAGCATGGGGAGGGAGCACCCCAGGAACTGTATCCAAAAGGCTCAAACAGGGGTGCAGAATCTCCAGGACAAGGGGATGGAATAAGCAGAATCACTGAAGGTTTCAGGTACAGAGTAGGATAACGTGTTCTTTGAGTCCAGTCTGATTTCTAAGGTCTTGTACAGCTCTAAAAAGCACATTCCTAATTCTGCTGTCTTGGAGTAAAAGAAACAATCAAGTGCAAATGTATTTTTACAGTTATTAAATATAAATTCCTTTCCAGGCCCAAGCCACGGGCACACTCCCAGCACAGCTCAGCTCTGCAACTCTCCCTCTTCAGGTATTTTTCCTCTCAGACCCCTAAAGAACTGCTCCAAGGCCAGCCTGGTGAAGTCCTCAATAGTGATTTTTATTAAATTAGTTGCTTTATAAAACATTGCAGATGTTGTAATTGTTAACATAACAATTTGCCCAACTGTAGGAACTGCTGCAGTTTGCAAAGCAAGTTTGGTTTTTAATGAAAGAAAACAGCCGAGTTGTGAGAGACCCACCACAACCCAGGAGAGCCCCAAGGAAGTCGTGTGGTTTGGTTTTGTTTTTTTTTTTTTACACTTAACCCATTAATTAACTGTTAAAGAACACCCAACCCAGACAGCTGCATTAGTAGAGATTTAAACGAATGGAACTAAACTTCATCCTCGAGACACAAGTGGGTTTTGCCTTGCTGTGCCCCAGCAGGTGCTGTTCAGGTGTCAGGCCGTGGAGCAGTGGCTGTCCCAGGGGACACGCTCCCGGGTGCAGTATTCCACACTGAAGTTAGCAGTTCCCTTCCCAAAATACTGAAATCCTCAAGCTCTAACTCAAGACAAAGCGACTGGAACTCTACGTGCACACCCTGCCCTTGCTGCAAACTGCTCGTGCTCAGCCCTGGCCCTGGAGCAGGGACAGTTAAGGCCATGTCATGGAGCTGTGCTGGTTATAATCCTTCACCTTATTCCAATTCCTTCCCAATTTAGTGGCTGTTACTATAAATAGCAACAGTGCCCATTATCAGAATTTTGGGTTTTTAACTGCAATTTACAGACCTTCTCCGTTCTACCCCCGCCCGGAGCTTCCGCCCGGACCCGGCACCTCCAGCCCCCAGCACACAGATACTGCAATTCTGATTGTAGCATTTGGCAGAATTTAAAGGAAGAAAAGTTGTGCTACATGTTTAAGGGATTATGGGCAACAGAAAGACAACAGAAGGGAGATAAATGTCACATGAAGTCTTCAAAGTCTTGTACGTACTCGCCGTCGTAGCCGCCGTAATCGGCCAGGTCATCTTTCATCGTCGCCTTCAGCCCCCCGCCAGGCACAACCCCTTTTTTCTTCTTTTTGGCTTTATTCTGTGGCAGGAGGATGAGGATGGTTATTGGGACAGGCCCAGCGCTGTGTCCTTAGCCCAGCCAGGGTCAGCGCAGTGGCACTGGGCAGTCCCACTCCTCTGCTTTCCACCCCATGCATTTTCTCTTCCTCGGAAAACTGTGCCAGTCCCAGGTGTCCCCAGCTCCCTGCACCACAGGCCTGCCCACCTTCTGCCTTCATCTTAATTCCCCTGGACTCTCAACAAGTAACTAATCAATGCAGGGGAGCCCTGAGCAGGGGCTGTGATCCCTGAGGAATACCCCCAGACTTACCTTCTCTTGTTTTTGTTTTTCACTGCATAATACTGTCAGAGTGTTTGTGATCTTTTTCAAATCATCCACCTCCACTGCATCAGAGAAAAAAAGGAAAAAAAAAGAGATTCCTTATCAATGTTGTTCTTACAAGGCAGTTAAATAACATCAACACTCTCTAAAACAGAAATAAGCATTAGTGTAACTATGGGCAATTACTTGATTTAAATCAGCAAAACACAGAGGGGGTAATTCTGGTCCTTAAAATCCCAACGAGGATTGGGTCCAGCTGGTCCCTTGGAAGCCTGAGTGTTGTAGAAGGTAAAACTTGCAAACAGAAGTTACTGAACACAAGAGTCTTACTAAAACATTTGAACAGTACACTATGGAGACAGTAGAACACAGTAAAATGTATCAAAAGGAGCACTGGCTTAACAATAAATTATTATTATCAATAAATGGTGCAAGAGGCTGGGAGTCCCTCCTGTTAGGAGCTCTGGAATCCATCAGAGAGATGAAGTTCCCAACTGCCAGCCAGGATGATGGATTTGCCCAGCTCTGCCTGGGATTGAGTTACCCCTCCCTGAAGGACAGCTGGGTACAGGACAGGGATCGATCCCAGCAAGCTCTGCAGCCACCAGGGCAGGGGGAAAAGGAGTTTCAATTACTTCTTCTCTGTATAGTTACATGCTGAGTTCCAGAACAGTTAATCTGCAGTTCCAGAATTACATGAACTCAGTTTTGTAATAGTTTCCCTCCAACTGAGGTACTCAAATTATCTACCTCAGAATTTACTCTTATTATTTTAGAAATGGCTTCAAGAAGAACATGCAGGATTTAGATCAGCCTAAAAATCCACACTTCTTAGATGTGCACACTAACCAATGTGCAGAAAGAGCAACTCTTCCACGAGGAGAGGATCTTCAGTGGAGTTTGTGGGATTGGAATCAGGTCAGTGCCTCATTTAGTACAAACTACACAGAGCAATCCCCTCTGAACATTGACTATCACAGCATGTTTTCCACTTCAGCTCCACCACAGCTCTGGCAGCAGTGCTGGGGCTGTCTGCACTTACAGGAAATACAGACGTCCCGAAGTAACGCTTCCAAAAACCCGGCGTAATGTAGCGACTTCTCGTACTGTGTGATTTTCTCCTTGAGGAGTTTCCCAAATTCCGTGAAGTCATCTTTTGAAGAGGGGTTCATGGCATCTATTCCACAAGTGTTATTTATACCTGCAGGGACAGACAGGGCTGTCAGAGAACACAAGCTGTGAGCCCTAGGAGGGGACCTGGCTCCCACCTCCCTGAGCTCTGCTCTCCCACAGCAGGGCCCATCCCTGGCCGGGCAGGAAGGATGTTTGCTGCAAAACTCACTGATTTCATAGAATCCCTGAATGGTTTGGGTTGGAAAGGACCTTAAAGACCATCCAGTGCCACTTCCTGCCGTGGGCAGGGACACCTTCCACTATCCCAGGCTGCTCCAAGCCCTGTCCAATCTGGCTTTGGACACTGCCAGGGATCCAGGGGCAAGCACAGCTGCTCTGGGCACCTGTGCCAGGCCTCACCACCCTCACAAGAAGGAGCTCCTTCCCAATATCCCACCTACCCCTGTCCTTTGTCAGTGGGAAGCCATTCCCCTTGCTCTGTCACTCCATGCCCTTGTCCAAAATCTCTCTCCAACAATTTCCAAAGCTGAGTCAAACTTAGTAATTTGACCCAGTTTTTCCTGTTCTCTGGACAACCTGCACCTTTTCCCTCAAATGAATGATTCCTGCCTGCAGCTCTGCAGTGCAGAACTCAGCTAGTTCTTCGCAGCTGTATCCAGCGCACCCCCAAGCACTGCACTCTGTGACAACTCACTGAGCACAGCCTCCCCTGAGCAATGAGCTGAATCATTCACCATCATCAAGGAAACGCTTCCATGTGTGAGGAACGCTGCTGTGCATCAGCATCTTTGCTATTTCTTTGTTCTCAGTGCCACCAGCTCCGTGTGCTGAGAGCCAAACCCTGCTCAAGCCTTGCAGGGTCCCACAGGTCCCAGGGGTTTATTTCCTGCTGCTTTAACTCACCAAAGGTTTCCTTTGCCAACTCCAGGTCTGACTCCTCTTGTAACTTCTTTAGCCGTAGTTTGTCTGCCAACTGTTCTTCTGGTGTGAGCTCCTTCTGTTCCTCGGGTGCCTCTAACTGGAGGGAAAACACAGGGAGAAGGTGGCACATGAAAGACATGCTGCTTTCTCCAGGGCCACTGAATCACCCGCGTCTGCCTCGAGTCTGTCAGGGCACAGAAAACCTGGAACCCATTCCCTGGAGTGTCAGTAAATTGTTCATTTCACAAGGAATGGGAAGAAAGACCAAACTCCCACTCCTGCCTGTTCCAACACGTGCTGCACTCAAGGGAACTGGGGTAACACTGTTCCAGTCACTCGTTAAATTACATGGGAATTATAGCTCCCAGCCCCAGATGGGACCATGTACAAGACCTAAGTTTGGTTTATCAGATGAATCAAGACCTTTTCAGGTCTTGCTCAACCTCCAAAACAATCCAACCCGCCTTCTGAATTTTATGTGACCCAGAAGAAATCAGGAGTTACCCTTTTTTTAAGCTCCTCTTGCTTTTTCTTCTGTAGCTTTTCTTTTTCTTTGATCTTTTCTGCTATTTTCTTTTTTTCTGAAACTTTTGGTTCTGTAAAAGGTGGAACAACAAACACAGCTCTCAGAGATCTGATGATTTGTTTCCCCACCCACAATCATAGAAACACTGGAAGCCACCGAGCTCAGCTACTGGGACTGAACAGAGAGTCAAAGACACTTGTGTTAAAGCCAACCCCAGCCCCAGCCCCGCTCAGGTTTGGATCCTCACACACCCCCAGACTACACCAGTGTCTGTTCTGATGCTGACACAGAGCCAGGGGTTACCTTAAAGTCTCACCTTGTTTTACCTCTGTCTCCTTTACCTCCTCCTCTTCCTCTTCATCATCCCAGTTATCCTGCAAAACAGTTAAGATTCTTTTACAGATACCTGTAACCTCTGCCAATGCCCACAAACCCACCGATCTCATGTCGGAGTGAGGGAGCCATGGGAGCTGTACCTCAAGGGTTTTTGGGGCTGTCCACGCTGCCTGGGGCCAGTTCTTACCATGAAAAAGGCAGGTTTTGGTCAAACAATCAGTTTGTGTCAATAGTTAGAGCGGCCAGGTCACGAACAGTCAAACAACCCCCACACAAACAGGACTTTATTCTCCTTTCTGGTGTTAGGAGACACTGAATGTCACCGAGGGGTGGACACAACACAGCCTTGCTGGAAGCCCCCAGCCCAGCTGAAACCACGTTACAGCAGCACAGGCTCTCCTTTCCACAGCACACCAGGAACCTGCTCCTTCCCAGGGACCCTCTCCTCTGCTGGGAAAAGCATTCCCGTGGCTGCAGAGGAACTGCAGAGCACAGGGGAAAGCCACCCTGATTTGCTGCCCACACAACACCCAGCACGAGGCCGTGTTGGAGCAGGGGAGGATGCAGGGAGCCCTGACTTAGGCAGGAATTCCAACTTCCAACGCCACCAGACCACGGTTTTGACCAGGTTTCCATGGAATCATTAAGGTTGTAAAGACCTTTAAGATCATCAAGCCACCCCTCTATTCACCACTAACCCATGTCCCCATGAGCCACATCCACGCATTTTTCCACCACTTCCAGGAGTGGGGACTCCACCACCACCCTGGGCAGCCTGTGCCAAGCTGGACAAGCCTTTCCATGAAGAAATAGTTCCTAATTTCAAAACAGCAATCCAGTTTTAGCTGCCTGTTTGGACTCAGCTTGGAAGCCCCAGGGGTTCACTGGACAAGCCCCAGTTCACATTAAAATCACCTGTGAGGACATGGTCACAGGTAAAATCAAACCCTTCAGTGCTGGAGTTTGGTATTCCCACCTCACAACAGTGGTGCACAGGGCCCCACCGGCCAGGCAGGGATTTTCTGGGAGGCTACACCAGAGGCACAAAGCCCCACGTTCCAGTGGGATGTGCTGATCCAAGCAAGGAGACACCCGAGTCCATCTACCAGCTCACCCTGCTTAATTGGCACTTGCAAGGGACTCGGCTTCCCTTCCACATTCCACGGAGCTGACTTGAATTTGGAGCAGCATTATTTTAGCTCACATCTAATTAGGTTTGTTACACCCACTGCTTAAATAGCTCCCCTCAGCACTGAGGAGCTGCCACAGCCCCAGCCCAGCTAGGCCAGGAGTCAGGTGCAAACTCCAGAGCAAGGGCAGCCTCGCCACAAGGGCTTCATCCATGGCATTGGGAGATCTGGGAGACTTCGCACAGGGCACGTGGGCAGGGGCTCCATGCCATGAGCTGTGCTCCCACCCCGTCCTACCAGCCAGGCCTGGTTTGTAAGCTCTGGGAATTCCAAGTCCTGCCAGCCCTGCTGGGTTTATAAACTCCAGGGAGCTCTCCTGGAGGAAGAGCCAACAGCCTTAACGCTGTGTCTGTGCAATGATAAAGTCATTCCAAGAGAACATCTTTATACCACAGTATTTCAACACTGCTTCTGCCTCCTAAACTACACCAGGGCTCCTGAAACAGCTTTGCTGGGAGCTGACAGGGACTGGGCACTGGCTCCCAGCTACACCGAGCACTGGGATGGGAGCAGGCACTGCCCCGCTCTGCCTCTGCCAGCACTGAGTCAATAGACGAAAATTCCTTGGCAGGAGGCCCGACTTCTGGGAAACGTGTGCTGGGGAACACTGAGAGGAGTTTTGTTACCAAAGGTGCTAATTTTAAACCTGGGAAGTTGATGTTTCCTAAATTAACAGTTACTGCAAGTTCATTACTAAAAAACCTTCCAAAATACAGATCTGCAGATACAAAGCAAATTCCAAAATGTGAAATGCCTAAAGAAAGCCATGGTCAGAAAACGCTCTGTGCTGCTACTTTAGACCACGTCATTTCCCTCACGTGGGGATTTCCCCACGGTGGGCCCTCGCACTGAGGGATCCAGAGCCTGCCCCAGGCCTTTGAGAATTCAGCAAGAAGAGCAAATCAAAGGAAAACAAACCAAAATAAACCACCTTTCTTTGCTGGATCCTCTCCAGGTGCAGCTCCAGCACTAAATCCATAATCCCCTGGAAATAGTTAAGAAGCTGCATCCTTACTATGTATAAGATGTAAAATGTCTTCCCACTGCCAGAGGGCAGGGCTAGATGGGATATTGGGAAGGAACTGCTGGCTGTGAGGGTACTGAGGCCCTGGCACAGGTGCCCAGAGCAGCTGTGGCTGCCCCTGGATCCCCGGAAGTGTCCAAGGCCAGGCTGGACAGGGCTTGGAGCAGCCTGGGACAGTGGGAGGTGTCCCTGCCCAGGGCAGGGGATGGAATGAGACGAATTTATGGTCCCTTCCAACCCAAACCATTCCAGGATTCCATGATTCCATATGGGGAATATCTGTTCCTTTATTAAGGAATTATTATTAATTTTTATTATTAATTATTATCATTAAATATTATAATAATATTATAGAAAATATATACTATATGTAATATATTAATATAGTATTAATATTATTATAAATATTGTTAATAATTGTTATTAAATATGAATATTATTATTGAACAGCCAGAAAATGCTCAGGTGTCTCCAGGAAAACCACTCCAGTCCAGTTGTCCTGGACACATTCTATCCAGCAGGAAGGTTTCTCACTTTCTAAGGACGGAGGAAAAGCAAAGGTCACAGACAGCCTGAGCTCCAGGTGTCTGTGCTCACCTGCGTCAGTCGCACACTGTGTCAATCACAGAGGTGTCAGTCACACACCTGTGCCAATCCCACCCTGGGCACTTCCACGCTGGCCACACTCATTCCCAGGCCCTGGAGCTGTTGTTCATATATCTGTCCTTGTCCTGCTGTTCAAATGTGACACCTGGGCCACTCTGGGCTGTGGCTGTTGCTGAATTTAAGAAGGAAAATTGCCAGCTTGTAACTCACAGAAATATGGTAACTTTTGAGGGTTTTTAAGAGAACTACTTTTTCCATACTGATTATAAGAACTCCACCTGAGCCCCAAGAAAAACTGCTGGTGTTTTTCAGAGATTCTGGCAACAGTGTCCTCAAAATCATGGCAAGTGCTCTCCCAGTGTTACAATGTCCCAGGGCTGGATTGGAAACAAAAAGGTCGTTTTTAGTTCACTTCTTCTACTCACAGAATCCTGGAATGGTTGGGGTTTTGAAGGGACCTCACAGACCACCCAGTTTCCCCCAGCCATGGGCAGAGACCTGTTCCACTAGACCAGGTTGCTCCAAGCCCTGTCCAACCTGGCCTTGAAATCCATCTGGCATGTTCCTTGTACATTCCCTGGCATCCCTCTGCATTATCCATACGAACACGGAGCAAACAGAGGTTTCTGTGGCACCACCACCCTGCCAAGGGCAGCTGGAGCAGAGCAGGAGCAAACAGCCTTTAAGGCAGGTCTGCTTCAGAAGCACCAGAAATGATCATCCACATGTTTTAATCCCACTTCCATGCGGACACCACGCTGAAACACGGCAAGATCCTGCCTCATGGTGTGTGAAGAAGCAGGCAGATCAGGTGGAAAAGACACGCTGGTAGAGCACAGAAGTTTCTGGTCAGCAGCAGAAGCACCAACACAGCACTGCCCTCATTAAAACCCGACCTGACGCCTCACCAAGCGCACCCCACTCACAGCCACGGGCCCAAAAGGCTACAAAAAGCGAGGGGAAAGCGCCCTAAAGACTGTGAAGCAGCTGGGAAGCAGCAGGTTGATCCCCCAGAGAGCAGGAGGTGCCACTTCAAGAGCGTCTGCCTGACCCTTCCTCCCCTGCAAGTCCCAAGGCAGAGACAGCGGCTCCGGGCACAGACCGGCTCGGGTTCTCTTGGCATTTGGACTTGTCACCGTGACCGACCCCGGAGTCGCTGCCTCGCGGGCGGAGCCGCCGGGACCCACCAGGGCCAGCACCCCCGCCGCCCCCGGGGCTCCGGCCCGGCCCCGCCGCCTCCCGAGGCCCGAGCCCGGCCCGAAGCCGCAGAAATCCGCCCGGCCCGGCGGGGCCCCTCGCCCCCGCCCCAGCGCCGGCCCCGTCTGGGCCCGCGGCCCCGCGCTCGGGCACCATATGGCAACGGCCCGCCGCCCCCGCCGCACCCACACCGGGCCCCGGAGCCGCCGCGCCGCGAGGCCCCGGCGGGGCCCGCCCGGCCGCACCTTCACGTCGTCCTCCTCATCCTCGCCGGCCCAGCGGTCCCCGGCCACCCCCGGCACCAGCCGCTTCGCCACCGGCTCCACCACCTCGAAGCTGTCGGCGTCTGTGGGGAGAGGAGCGCGGGTGAGGGGCGAGGAGCGGCGCGGGGGGGCCCCCGTTCGCCCCGGGCCCCGCGGCCCCGCCGCACCCACCCCACGAGTCCGCCGCCTCCGCCGCCATCTTGCCCCGACCGCGGCCGCCGGGCAGCGCCGCGCGGGGCACGCCGGGACGGCGGCGGACTGCCCCCGCCCCGCCCCCGGCCACGCCCCCGGCGGGGCGGGGCCCGAGCGCCGCGGCGGGAACGGGACGGGAGCGGGACGGGAGCGGATCGGATCGGGATCGGAACGGGATGGGAACGGGACCCAGATCGGCACGGGAACCGGGAATCGCAGTCTCGGGTCTCTCCCGGGGGCAGCGCCCCGCCCCGCCCCGCCCGGCGCTATCGCGGGGCCGCAGCCGCGGGAGCCGCCCCGGCCCCGGCACTGCCCGGCCCCGGCACTGCCCGGCCCCGGCACGCACAGCCCGGGAGGGGCCCGGGGGCCCGGCCCAGCTCAGCACACGCGGCCGGTCGCTCCCGTCCCCCGCCGGGCACAGGCTGTGTGTCCCTGGCTCCATCCCGGCCGGGCACAGGCTGTATCCCGGGCTGTATCCCGGGCTGTATCCCGGGCTGTATCCCGGCCGGGCACAGGCTGTATCCCGGGCTGTATCCCGGGCTCCATCCCGGCCGGGCACAGGCTGTATCCCGGGCTGTATCCCGGGCTGTATCCCGGGCTGTGTCCCGGGCTGTGTCCCGGGCTGTATCCCGGGCTGTGTCCCGGCTGGGCACAGGCTGTATCCCGGGCTGTATCCCGGGCTGTATCCCGGGCTGTATCCCGGGCTGTATCCCGGGCTCCATCCCGGCCGGGCACAGGCTGTATCCCGGGCTGTATCCCGGGCTGTATCCCGGGCTGTGTCCCGGGCTGTGTCCCGGGCTGTATCCCGGGCTGTGTCCCGGCTGGGCACAGGCTGTATCCCGGCCGGGCACAGGCTGTGTGTCCCGGGCTGTATCCCGGGCTGTGTCCCGGCTGGGCACAGGCTGTATCCCGGCCGGGCACAGGCTGTATCCCGGGCTGTATCCCGGGCTGTATCCCGGGCTGTATCCCGGCAGGGCACAGGCTGTGTGTCCCTGGCTGTATCCTGGCCGGGCACAGGCTGTATCCCGGGCTGTGTCCCTGGCTCCATCCCCGCCGGGCACAGGCGCTGCCCACGCTCTCACCGTGCCCGGAGCAGCCGCGCCGCCCACGCTCAGCTTTATCCACATCAGAGGTTCTCCTTCCCCCTCTGTCCTATAACACCAAATAGAGAAAAGCTGGAAATTTTCACTTCTCCCACTTCACTGCCAGCTCCCAGTTTCTGTGAGAATCTGAGAAAAAGGAAGATAGATTTTGTCTGAAGACAATAAATTTACAACCTGTCTTTCATATAACAAATGCATGATCTCTGTACACACCTGTATAAATCACACACGTGTCTAGGAAAAACACACAGAAAAAAGAGACTTCCAAATTTATCTTCCTTTTCCTGTTCTCCATTTGCCAGACTATTTATATAACAACAAAGCTTTACCTATGGATCAAACAATGTCACAAGTTAAACCCTCACCAAGTCGACATAGTTTCACAGACTCAGGGTGCTGTGGGGATAATCACAAAACTGCCAGGAATTGTGCAGTGATTTGGAATATGTTAATAGTGGAATACGTAATTTGGAATTCTAAGGATTTACATAGAGCATTTAAATTTTTCCTTGACACTAAAACACAGACATGATTTCTTCCCTTCCACTTCAAGGCAAAAAACTGACAGGAGCAATGTCTTGACTTACAGATAACTGTATCAAAGAAGGATGATATCAGCTAAAAATCATAAAACCAGAATCCAGAGCATAAGTATTTAATATAAATCTTTGTGCTTCTATAGACTAGAAATGATTGCAGAGGAAACAGAAATCCATAGCACAGGACTTCTCTTCCCATCATATTTTACAAGATTTGGCCCCATCAATGACATTTTTGCAAGTATCAAAAACAATAAACCAAAACAGTGTTACATTGCATGGACAACCGAAACTGGGATGTGCTGCAGTCTGTCCAAGTCCATCCTTAGCAGAACATCCTTGGCTGCTTTCAAACAAACAGGGTTTTTTGGCATTTTATTTCCAGCAGTCTGGCTCTCTCTGGGCACTGCTGCACCTGTGCCATTCGTGCACTCCTTCAGGATTTCCGCACCGAGAACCTGCAATGCAAAGCTGGAATTTCGTGGCCTTGGTGTGACCAACTCTTTGAGAGCGTCCTCAGGTGTCCTCCTGTGGCCCTGTGACACCACCCTCCAGCCAAACCAGTTGAATGCCACAATGATTTTTCCAGAACAATTGTCTTCCCATGCCCCCCCCCCCCCCCAAACTCCCACTGACAGCAGCGGAACAGCTCTGGTCCCGGAGCCCTTATGGCTACAATCTCACCTCCTGCCCTTCCTGTGCTCCCTGGAGCTGTTTTCCGCTGGATCCACTCCTGGCACAGGCTCACCGGTGCCTGGCCCAAGGAGGCAGCTCCGGATGGGACCCAGGAAAGGACAGAGGAGCAGAAGGCTCCCAGCCCAGCCCGCTGGGGAAATCCCAGAGTCCTGGGGGTCTGGACCATGGGCCCACGTTGCTGTCCCACCGCTGGGCCAGTGGGATTGGCACTCCTCCTCCTCTTCCTGCTCCTCTCCTCCGTTCCTGCTGGTCCCTCTTGCCCTCAGGCTCGATGCTTTCCAGCTGTACCAATCCAACCATCCACGAGTGCCCTGGAACTCCGACTGTGACAGAGCAGCATTTGGGAAAGGGGACGATGTGCTGGGAAGGGCTTTTGTCACTCACGGCACCCCTGCGAGGTCTGATTCCACATTTCAGGGCTTTTCCCAAAGCTGATCTGTCTCCTCACGGTGTCCCCTGTGGCTGACCCTGCTCGTGCTTTGGGAGATTCCTAATTCAGCCTTGAGACATTCAGGCTTCCCGAGACATTCCAAAGCAATGAGAAATGGCAGGTGGAATGGATCCAAGGTGGGGATCCAAGGGGGAAGCAGTGACACCATGGCGAGGGCCATTCCAGCTACAGAACAAATCCAGGGAAAACAAAGAACTGAACAGGGACGGCCACCAAAGGTCTGAGAGATGTCACCGTGCTGCCAAACCACGGCGCTCCAACCTAGAACAGAATCCACAGGGACACGCAAAACACACACACAGTCACCGTGACCCAGCAGGAGACCACAAAGGAAATCATCCAGAGCTTTGGAAATAGGGTGCTGTGCTTTCTAAAAGGACAGAAAATGGCAATCAATGCTCGGTGCCTTGCCCGAGTGGCACGAACCACACTCAAGGCTCAGTTACACACCTGGCGGAGCCTCCCCTGGCCATGGGGGTGGTTTTGGGGACACAACCTGATCCAGACCTTGGCACAGGAACAGGGAACTCCCCTCAAGACGAACACAACAGAAATAAAACCTGTGGATGAAAGCAGAAGCATTTGCAGGAGGCAGAACGACTCTGCAGAGTTGAGAGTGACGAACACCAGGCTTGCAGCACAGAAAAATATGAATATTTAATATGTTTACTAAGCAATGTCTGTCACTCCCGTTGTGCATCGATGTAGAACTAAATCCCCTCGTTTACTTTCGGGTTTCCCTCACAGATCTGATGGGCACAACACAGACACAGCTGGAAAGTGCAACATGGCTTTGGTCTCCTCCACTCTGGAAGGCCTTTTGGAATGGCTGGAGGCGCAGAGGACCTGGGGATAAGGATGTTATTTGAACAGATGAACATCCCATTGCAGCTGGAAAAGGCCACGAACTAAACACAGCTGGGCTCATTCTGGCAGATCCGGGATTTGACAGCAGTTCTGTGATGTGGAGAAATTGGGAGGAACCCTCGTTAGGCAAAGCTTCACCACCGAACACTAAACCCCCTCGGACTCAGATTTACATCGCAAGGAACAGAAAGAGCTGGCAAAGCAAGGGCAGCTCCAGCACAAGCTGCCCCTTCCAGAATCCATCCATCCACCTCTCCATCAGCACCCCCGGGGGCCGGGGCTGCCCAGCTGACACGGCTGCACCAAGCAGATGTAAAGGTAATGTTCTGTACATTTTATTTCAATAAAGACATAAGACAAACAGCGTAAAGATGCCCAGATGCCCTAAAGATAAATACATTTAAAAGATTCTCATTAAAATGAATCTGTAGTATTTCTTTCCTGCAAGCAAAATACCTTTCTTTAAATACAAAAAAAATCAGTATTCTGAATTGCAAATGTTTTCACTTTTTTGCAGAAAATCTGCCATGATGATTTTGTTTTTAATGAATAAAGGTTTTCCACAAAACAGGCTTGCTCTACATGCTAAGTTTTAACAGTTCAGTGACACCATGTGCTAGCTACATACACAACAGATAATATAGTAAGAAAACACTCAACCTGATGAAAAGTTAAAATCTTCATTAATACACTGGAAAAAGTTGACATAACTCATGCCTTTTAAAATCAAAAATACAAAAATTAAATGTTTTGCTAAAAAGATTTTCCTTATTTTAAGGACTCATTTGAAAATGAAGCTGCATGTAATTTGTACAATAAAATTGTACAAGTAAACAGGTAATATACATAAAAAATTAATTGACATACTTCTCAATTATCAGCTGTCCACCTTTAATTTCCAATACTGTACTTTCTTATCAAGCATACAAAATAGCAAACTTCTCTTTAGAAAAAGTGCCGTTCTGTGACATCTTTTACACAAAACCAGTCCGAGCCTGTGGCGTGGTAATGCAGTCGAGAGGCAAAGCTTCCTAACTTGTACAAATTCTACCTTCCATAAAAAGCCTCCGGAAAAGAAGATTTCCCACCGCTATAAAAATATCACCTCCGGGGCGCTGCATTAGGAGCCACGGCCGGGCCATTCCCTCGGAAACCAGTGGGATGGCAGGGGAGCCCCGGCCCGAGGGCTGAGCGGAGCCAGGAGTGTCCCAGCGAGCCCTGCCCCAGCGCGGTGCCGCAGAAACGGGGGCAGGACGGCCTCGGCAGCCCTGCAGGTGACCACGCTGCTCTGCTCGCCAGGCCCCGCAGCACAGGGTGAGGTATTCCTTGTCCGTCCGTGGTGCCACTGCCAGCTGTGCTCTGCCCGGAGTACGTGCCATCGCAATGGTTTAGAATATTCGGAATATTAGTAATTCATATCTTCGTCTTAGCTAGCCAGTCTCTTGATTTTTGAAAAGATTTCGACTACAGTAGAATATTACAGAAAGAAAATATAAATGCAGGGTTTTTTTTTTTTTTTTTCATTTCTAAATGAAACTTACGTGGGCTAAAACTAGAGAATATTTTTAAACAAATATACAGGATGCAGGCAGACAAAGCAGGGAAACGGCCAGCCAACTGTTTAATAAAAAACTAACAAAATTTGGCTATTTCCAGAAAAACTATGAAGCGCCTCAACTAAAAGGAATGCATAATGAAATTCTAATCTAATACAGGTCAAAAATGTAAAAAGGTTATAAACCTTAACAGGAAAAATAAAACAACTTTTACTGGCCATTCCTGTTGAAATGAGAATCTTAAAAGTAACAGAAAAGTGGCTACAAACCCACTTAGAGCACCGAACAGAGAGAAAATCCGAGTCCGTTTTCAATCTCTGTTGTATCATAAAATCCTGTGTTTCTACAGGTCAAACTGCTGGTGGCAGAAACAGAATTTTCTTTATAAACTGCAGATGTCCTGTACATAAAAAATTTCCTTGGAGTTGCACTAGTTCTAAAGACTTTTCTGTTCTAGCCTCCCTACTGCGGGTACTGGATTGTACTGATGGCGGCAACCTCAGGTGTAGAAAGTCTCTTTCTGTAACCCTTGATCATTGTTGGGCACCAAAGATAAGAAAAGCAAGACGGGGTACAAAAATGCAAAATTTCAACAGTAATGGCAATGTTTTGTATTAGTCCAACAGGGTCCTGCATTTCCTCCCCTCGGCAGCGAGAGCAAAGGCTTTAATCGGGGGGTAGCAAATCATGCAAGCGAAATCTGTCTCTGATGTGAGGTCGGACGTCTTCGTTCTGTGGGGGAAAGGGCAGGTTTAGGAGAATAAACACAGCCAGGATCCACACCGAGCAGGGCTCCTCGTCTAACACCCCTCTCTCTTCTAGCGGAACAAGCACCAGCCGTGAATTATGGCATTCCACACACTTACACAGGTAACTCCACAGCATCCGCAACAGCTCAGGAGGGATTTATTTGCCTTTCGGGAATAAAGACACACAGCACAGGCAGCAACAGGCACCACGTCATCAAAAAGCTCAGAGATTCCCAATTTCCTTCAAACTGATGTCACAATCCCACGGCCCTGCCTTTACAGCACAGTCAGCAGTGACAAGTCCCTTTTTGCTGTGTGAGCACGTCCCTGGATCTTCACCAGCCTCAGTCTCAGTGACTCAGAAAACCTTACAATAGGTGACAATATTAAAGGAATTCACTGACAGCTTCCGGAAAAGTCACAGAAAGCAAACACTTACCAGCTCTACGAGTTTCTCCAGAAATGGAATCAACTTTAGGAGTTCATTATCATTTTTATCCATGAACCAGCTTTCTATAGGAATTCCATTGGAAAGCTAAAGTTAAAATAAGAAAAAAATCATCAACACACGATTTATACTTCATTTGTTTACAAATATGACTTGTGAAATAACATTTAAGGGAAAAACGTTTTCAAGTCACAGATTCATGAGTATTTTTCCCACAGTTTGGTTTGCAAACTTCAACACAAACGTAAGCCCCAAACTGACATAAAAAGTGAAATCCCAGTGTGGGGTTTCCCTGCCCCCCTCAGGAAGTTTTGCCCCAAGGTGTCCTGCCCCAGCTCTCACCTGGTAAGCAAAGGCTTGCGGTGAATTGTCGATGATGATGGTTTTGGAGAGGTCTCTGCCCAGGATGTTTAAATCCTTGATGTAATTCCCTTGTACACACACACAATGCTCACGGAAGAGTCGATGCCTGTCATTAAAGGAAAACACTAATTAATGACACCAACAACAACATCCACACTGCACCAGGAACATGGAGCTTTGCCAAGCATTATCCAACGTTTTCTCTTCCAATCTCTTGTTAGAGAATTGTGCCTTTTTTCTGTCTCTTTAGAGCTTTTCACTGGTAAAATGCCCAGTTCAGGTGATTTTGCACTAACCCAGTTCTGGGGTGGGTGTTTGTATTTATTTAGGCTCTTTTTTCTGAGCCCTTTCACAGACAGACCAGCAAAGGGACCCAGAACACCCCAAAGATCTGCCAAGCCGCAGGTGCTGCACAGAGCCACTTTATTGGGGTTTATTGGGGTTTATTACCCCTTTATTCTGTCCCAGCCCTCACAGAACGGGGCCTCCCTGTGCCACCTCGTGCCAGAACACAAAGTGTCACAAGAAATGTTTCCTTTTCTCTTACACCTCTGCTGGCAATTAACCTATTTCAGTTATCACATTTCAAAGAAAAGCCTCAGGGCCAAAACATCCCATCAACTCCTTCCCTTCCCATTAGGCTGCTCCTGTGTAATTTATGACAGAAGAAACGGATGGATTGACCAAAAGGACTCTGATTAAAAAACCAGCAGGAATAAAACTCCTATTTCACGGCATATCAACAGAATTATAAATTGTAAAGCAGGCAGATTTGGGGTTGCCCAGCCCAGTTGCAGAGCAGCCCCTTGCAGGCTGCCTGTATTTTTAAATGGAGTGCTCAGAAGCTGTACATAGTGTGCTTAATTCCATGCAGGAGCTGAGTTCCCAACGTTGCCATGGAGGGAAATGAGCTGCTGCATTTATATATAGAGCGTGAGTCACACGTGTGGGGCCTGACAGGCACCTGGGGCTGCAGGCAGAGCTGGGACAGAGCTCAGCCACACCAACCCCACACGGAGCAGAGCAGAGCAGAGCAGAGCAGAGCAGGTGGCACAGAACAGCTCTGCTGGCCTCTGGACCCTGTCTGGCTGTGAGTGCCATTGGCTCTTCCCTGTCCCAACTCAGGAGCAATCACAGTGCTGAACGTTCGGATCAGAAAAGGATTGGCACGTGGGACACAGCCCACACTCGTGTCTGGAGTGCCCTTCCCCGGCACCATCCCCGGGGTGGCACAGCCAGGCTCAGGGCTGGAAGTGTTCCCAAGCCTAATTTACAGTGGCACGGAGGCACAGGGATCAGTGCCACATCCCACATGCGGGGAACTGTGGCACATCCCACCCGGGATCCTGTGTCACATCACAGAGCAGCAAGACTGGCCCTGGGTACAGCTAGTGACAGTTTATTCTTCTGCACATCAGGAAAAGGAGTTGAGATGTGCCCTCAGCTCCACGTGAAACACTGGACAAACGCAGTGCCTTTCCTGGTGTGGGCAGCAAATCCAGTTTCACTGCAGAACGCACAGCACAAGGTGCAGAGAGGCTGTGCAGTGAAGTCACACAGCTCTGACACCCCAGGGAGTGTTCCCTGCCCTGGGACACCCCACACAGGGCAAATCCCTGAGCAGAAATCAGTTTGGGTTCAGCATTCCCAGGTACAGCCTCCTGCCAGGTGAGAGTGACAGAATCTCACCCCGGGAATTTCCTTCTGCCTTAAGGAACTGCAAAAGCCAAACACTTCCCAATAAAGCTCAGTACTGCGAAATGAAAACCAAACCAGCTCTAATAAAATCTAACAGACAGATGATTCTGTGATTGAATGAGAATTAAAAGCATGCTGATTGCAAAAGCTATACAAGTCACACTTAATAATAAACTAAGTTTGAATAGTTTAAAAGTAATCAGATACTCATTTAATTTCCTTTATTTGCAGTGTGTATTCCAAAGCACATTTTTGACCCCCAAGAGGTTATTTCCCATGAGCCAAACTAACAGAGAATGAGCAGGTACAGGTTTTGGCCTGGGGTTATTTTATCACAAGGCACCAATTCCACCACTTCAGTCCATGTTTGTCCCTCCCTCGGCCCAGACAAGGCCACAGGAATCAGTCAGGGACACACTGCAGTAAGAACATGTCCCATCCCACATGTCAGGCTAGGGTCTCAGTTTGCCCACAACAGGTCGTGCACGATGCTGTTTTACCTGACCAGCTGCTTTTTGGGGTCCAGGATGTTCAAGAGCTTGTCTGCATACACCTTCTTAGAAGCAGTAAACAGAATGATCTGGGGAGTGGAGGGGAAAAGGTCACCATTGGACATACAAGTGGATACAATTTAAAATTAAATTCAAAGGTAGTATCTAACGGCTTTACCTCATAAATCTGAGACATTCGTTCCAGGAACTCTCGGAAGAACGGCCTTAGCCGGACATACACCTGCAGCAGAGAGGGCTTTAGCAAACATCCTCAGCCTCCAGCCATCTCCCTCCCCACTGAACGCCACTTTTTGCCAAGAAGGGCAAAATGAGCATCAGAAATAAAGAGCAAAGATCAACTTCTTGTATGACAACACCCCAATGACACCAATGCTCCAGCAGCTCCCAGCCCGAGCAAACTCAGCCACCACAGCACAGAACTGCACACACAGAGAATCCGTTCCCTGCAAGGAACTGCAGTCACATGCGGCCCCAGGCAGGAGGTTCTGCCTCTCCTGGACTCCACGGCAGCCCAGGATTTGGGCTCCCATGGAAGAGCTGCAGGCCTGGCCCAGGGTGGGTTGGGCTGTGCTGGCAGCCCTGGCCATGGCAGGGGCAGCACTCGGGGCTGGGAGGAGCAGCCAAGCTCTGCTCCTGCTCTCCCAGGCTCAGAGAGCTCCCACATGGAGCTGCAGCTCTGAGGAACATCTGCAGCTCTCCTGGAGAATCGGGGAGAGAAGGGAGGACACGGAGCTGCCTCTCATTGCACAGGATTTCAGCTGTACCAAAGGCTCTAACAGCCACTCAGGAAGAGGGAACAGCCTTGGGTTTCCCTGCGAATCCCAGTGAGGCTCCACAAGGATTTGCAGTACATGAACTGACTGAGAACAAATGTATTGTGAGCACAGCCCAGCCACCAGAGGGGAAGGACAGGGGAGCAGCTGAAGTGAATACAAAACTTCTTGCCAGATCTGACACCTGCAGTTTATCACCCGACAGGTGCAAAATGCCAGGCTGTGGCTTCCCTCTCTTCAAACAAGCTGAGAACAACTCCACGCAGCAAGGATTCCCACAAAACAATATAAAAAATTGCACGTTTTTCTCTTTACCTGGTAAATGACATCTTGAAAAAGAACTGGAAAAGTGAGTGCAGCATCTTCTAATTCATTTAGACTACAGTGCACTAATGTTTCATCCTGGGGAAAAATTACGTAAAAGAAAGACGAGAGTGTGAAAAAACAATGTTGAAAATGTTTCTGCATTTTATGTTCATTTTAAGGCATGTTTATTTAGAATGGAAAATGCGCTTTTGTGCAAGTGCTGTCAAGATTGAAGAAAATTCTTAGGATGAATTAAACATTTCATTATTCTTATAATTTTTTTTTAATTTTCACTAAAATTATGTGCTGGGGGTGTAATTACAAGGAGATATTTTAATTTTGTAGGCTCTCCTCTCTTTCAGTTCCAGGCTGCATCTCTCAGTGTGAATAATCCTCTCATTCCTACGATCACACAAGGACATCCCAATTGATGCTGCTCATAAAATCACAGCATCATTCACAGGGTCTGAAACAACTTTCGAAACAGAGACACTGATACAAATCATAATCAAGACAAATATATTTTATAAGAGTATTTCAAGAAGTGGATTTGTGCCTTTTAAGAATAAGAATGTTCTAAAAATTAGAAGTTTAATTTTTCATCCATCTTGATGCAAGACACTCGTAGCTGAATTTTCCTATTTATTCCTTCTCGTTTTTCCCACACTGGATTTAGGAAAGCTTTGTGGGAACAGATAACTCTCTGTTTGACATGTTAAAACTGTAATGCCTTTTTTTTTTAAAGCAGGATGTAAGTATTTGACAAATATAACATACATTCTATTCCTACCACAATTAATTATTTTTTAACTATTTTAAGCTAAAATTATGCAACATTCAACAGTCTTTTTGTTTAAAGCAAACATGACTGATTTCCACAACAAACAAAATAAGGGAAATGCTCCGTCCCCCTGCTTTGGTTTGTGCTTATAAGGATATTTACCAAGTCTAGAACTAATGAGAACTCTGGTGTGCTTCTGGTTTTCAGTGGGAGAGCTGGCTTTCTGTTCAGCTGCTCTTCTGTTAGTGGGGGCACGTGTTTGATGAAATAGTATCTGAAAAGAATACAGATTTTGCTGTAAGCAGGTACATCATTGAACTGAAATGTTGTAGCCCAACTTAACATTTGAAATATTTAAGGCTGCACAAGAATTTTAAAATTAAATAAACCCCACATGAACATACACGTATTTTTTTTAAGCTCGGAGCTTTTGGAGTTCATTATCATAACATAAAAATGATCCAATTTAAGTAAAAATATCTTAATTCAACACCCCAAAGATTTACTATTTCCAGCATCAACACTGGCACTTACGGATCGAAGACTTCCCAGTCCTCTTCATAGGTGGCTTCTGCATGAGCTGATGAGTAGCCACTGTCTGGAGATACTGGTGCTGAAATTCAATGAAAATGACCAAAACAAAAAATAAAACAAAAAACCACAAGAGCTGGTCTTATTAGTGCAGTTCTTTAAAGTGACAATTTGCACTTGGGACACGAGGGAGGAGCCAAGTGACAAACTCTGCCTGCAGCCCCACGTCCCCAGCCAGGGTCCCCCCTGGACCTGCGGGGCCCAGAGCAGCCCCTGTGCTCCCAGGGCACATTCACCCCTGCTAAAAGCTCCTCTACCAAAGCCTGGAGGCTCTGGGGAGGGTTTAGTTAAAGATGTGATGCTGCCCATGCACACAGAAGCTGAGCTTCATGGCTACAATTGTTGCCAAAAAAAAAAAGTCCTCTGAAGAAAATAGAGAAAATGAATGTAGGATCTGTGTGTTTCTCATTTACCATGTGGGTCTAACACAAGATATAAAATATAGCCAATTTCTCTTTGGAGATCAGCAAGTCCAGGGTGTGCATATGCAATGCTAATAAAAATGTCTTTCTTCTGGAATCTCTGCTTCCAGGGGAAGAAGCGCTATGAGGCCACCCGAGTCACACCCGGAATAGATCAGTCCTGCCACAACTGTGTCTTTGGTGCATAAAGCAGCTTTATCTATCCACCATAAACATCAGTATTAGTGCAGTTTGCACACCCCAAGCGAAGGTGGAGCAGGAGTTCCTGCCAAGTGCTGCTGCCGGGACTGCCCTGGAGCACCCCTTCCCTGTCCCCCATGGCACAGGAGCTGGACTCCCTGCAAGCACATCCTCCTGCCCCATGGCACAGGTGCCGGGACTGCCCTGCAGCACCCCTTCCCTGTCTCCCATGGCACAGGCGGCCTGGCCTGTCCCCTACCCAAGGGGAGGTGGAATGGGAATTCCTGCCAAGCACAGGGGCTGGACTCCCTGCAAGCACATCCTCCCCACCCCATGGCACAGGTGCAGGACTCCCTGCAGCACCCCTCCCGCCCCATGGCACAGGTGTTGCACTCCCTGCCCCATGGCACAGGTGTTGTACTCCCTGCCCCATGGCACAGGTGCAGGACGCCCTGCAGCACCCCTCCCGCCCCATGGCACAGGTGCCAGACTCCCCGCCCCATGGCACAGGTGTTTGACTCTCTGCCCCATGGCACAGGTGCAGGACGCCCTGCAGCACCCCTCCCGCCCCATGGCACAGGTGCCAGACTCCCTGCCCCATGGCACAGGTGCCAGACTCCCTGCCCCATGGCACAGGTGCCAGACTCCCCGCCCCATGGCACAGGTGCAGGACTCCCTGCAGCACCCCTCCCGCCCCATGGCACAGGTGCCAGACTCCCTGCCCCATGGCACAGGTGCCAGACTCCCTGCCCCATGGCACAGGTGCCAGACTCCCTGCCCCATGGCACAGGTGTTTGACTCCCTGCAGCACCCCTCCCGCCCCATGGCACAGGTACAGGACTCCCTGCAGCACCCCTCCCGCCCCACGGCACAGGTGTTGTACTCCCCACCCCATGGCACAGGTGCAGGACGCCCTGCAGCACCCCTCCCGCCCCATGGCACAGGTCCCTGTCCCTTACCCGTCAGCGGGGGCAGGTCGCGGTCCCCCGGCTCCTCGGTGTCCCCCAGGCCGTTGTTGACAGCCCTGACCTGCACGGCCTGCCCGGGGAAGGCGGCGCCGTTGGTGGAGGTGGCCGTGCTCGTGGTGATCTCGTCCACCTGCTCCATGTCCAGCTGCTTCACGATCTCCTCAGCCTCCACGGCCTGGCCGGGAGAGTCGGAGCCCGATGTTCCTGAGGGACATTCCCAAACACTCGTTACCTTCAGCCTGAGCTCCCAACACAATGCTCACACTCATTATTAACCACACACACACAAAGCCTCAGAGTAATTAAAGATATCTGCACTGATCATGTCACAAAAATAAGAACCAAACTGCAGACCATGACAAACGACTTTAAAATATGTTTGGGACAAGGAATGTAATCCCTTTTTTTCCCCCTTCTCTTTTTTTTTTTTTTTTACTGAAATGTGCACCACTAAACACACTTCTAATGCTCAAAAGTTTATTGCTTCTTTCATTAATTACCAACCCATCTAAGAATTAAGGAGCCCTTTATCTGTCAGCAGCAACTCTTGGTCTGTAAACCAGAATGAAAAGTGTACTGCCACTCAAAATACCTATTTCATACAAAAGTCTATCACTCTCAGCTTTAAGAATGTTGCTTTTTGAATAATACCATTTTTATTTGCTGGTGAAAAAAAATTGAAAACAGGAGAAAAGATGGTTCCCAGTAACGTTGTTCGTGGGGGACTGCCTGTGGTAGGGTTATCTTCCAATTTTCCATTTTGCTTTACGTGTTGGTTCGTCATCTCATAACTTCCAGCTTCTGGAAAAGAAAAAATATAAGTTTTAACACCACCCAGCTGGGTTTCAGTTGTATCTTTTCCTTTACTGTCAGTACTTGCACTTTGGGAGGGAACTCTTGCTCATGGCTCAGCAGGGTCCATGAGAATGGACCAGCACGAGCCCAAAGTGTGCCTTTTCAACCCTGTCTGAAGCTCCACTCCCCAGACGAGGCAGCACTCCTGCTCACACGCACAGCAGAGGTGTGAATCCTGCCGGTGCATTGGTGGGAGCAGCCCCTGGCAGAGCACGGCGCTCCCAGGGCAGGACTCCACTAGAGGGAGGCACGAGAAAGGGTCAGGATTCCCTGGCTGAGCCTCCAGCTGCTCCAGAGCCCAACCCTTGCTGCTCCAGAGCCCATGGTTTGCTGCTCCAGAGCCCATCCTGTGCTGCTCCAGAGCCCATCCTTTCCTGCTCCAGAGCCCATCCTCTGCTGCTCCAGAGCCCATCCTGTGCTGCTCCAGAGCCCATGGTTTGCTGCTCCAGAGCCCAAACCTTGCTGCTCCAGAGCCCATCCTGTGCTGCTCCAGAGCCCATCCTCTGCTGCTCCAGAGCCCATCCCTTGCTGCTCCAGAGCCCATGGTTTGCTGGTTTGCTGCTCCAGAGCCCATCCCCTGCTGCTCCAGAGCCCATCCTGTGCTGCTCCAGAGCCCATCCTGTGCTGCTCCAGAGCCCATCCTGTGCTGCTCCAGAGCCCATCCTGTGCTGCTCCAGAGCCCATCCTGTGCTGCTCCAGAGCCCAAACCTTGCTGCTCCAGAGCCCATCCTGTGCTGCTCCAGAGCCCATCCCTTGCTGCTCCAGAGCCCATGGTTTGCTGCTCCAGAGCCCATGGTTTGCTGCTCCAGAGCCCATCCTCTGCTGCTCCAGAGCCCATCCTCTGCTGCTCCAGAGCCCATCCTTTCCTGCTCCAGAGCCCACGGTTTGCTGCTCCAGAGCCCATCCTGTGCTGCTCCAGAGCCCATCCCTTGCTGCTCCAGAGCCCATCCCTTGCTGCTCCAGAGCCCATGGTTTGCTGCTCCAGAGCCCATCCTTTCCTGCTCCAGAGCCCACAGTTTGCTGCTGCTCCAGAGCCCATGGTTTGCTGCTCCAAAGCCCATCCCTTGCTGCTCCAGAGCCCATCCTTTCCTGCTCCAGAGCCCACGGTTTGCTGCTCCAGAGCCCATCCCTTGCTGCTCCAGAGCCCATGGTTTGCTGCTCCAGAGCCCATCCTGTGCTGCTCCAGAGCCCATCCCTTGCTGCTCCAGAGCCCATCCTCTGCTGCTCCAGAGCCTATCCTGTGCTGCTCCAGAGCCCATCCTGTGCTGCTCCAGAGCCCATCCTGTGCTGCTCCAGAGCCCATCCCTTGCTGCTCCAGAGCCCATCCTGTGCTGCTCCAGCGCCCATGGTTTGCTGCTCCAGAGCCTATCCTTTGCTGCTCCAGAGCCCATCCTGTGCTGCTCCAGAGCCCATCCTTTCCTGCTCCAGAGCCCATCCTCTGCTGCTCCAGAGCCCATCCCTTGCTGCTCCAGAGCCCATCCTTTCCTGCTCCAGAGCCCATCCTCTGCTGCTCCAGAGCCCATCCCTTGCTGCTCCAGAGCCCATCCCTTGCTGCTCCAGAGCCCATCCTTTCCTGCTCCAGAGCCCATCCTCTGCTGCTCCAGAGCCCATCCCTTGCTGCTCCAGAGCCCATCCCCTGCTGCTCCAGAGCCTATCCTTTGCTGCTCCACACACTCACACAGGCACGAACAGCTCGCAAGGGGAAGAACTGTCAGCTATTATCACAGATAACAAAGGACAGAAGTAACTAAATATCCATGTTCCAGATCTGACACCTAACGAGGGTTTTCTCTAATTGTTAGGTACAGGTGTGCACATCCCAGACTCAAATCCCCATCTCATGGCTGCAGGCCAAGGCAGTTCTGAGACTGAGATGAAGGAGAATTATTTCCTCCACAGCACCCAGGCTCTGAGATGTCTGTCCATATGAGAGAGTGAATGGATTTTGTGCACCCGAGCTGAGACCCTCCTGTCAGCTGAGCCTGATGGAGCTGCACGAGGACTTCCACAGCTCTGGTTCCTATCTGAACGTGGGCTATGCCAGCTGCAGCTCCAAGCCCTCCCTAACAGGGAATGTTTTAACAAAGAACTTTTATCCCTGTGACAGTGACAGGGGCTCAGGGTGCTCTGTGTGCAGCCAGGACACCAGAGAGTCACAAGATGGCTTGGCTTGGATGGGAAGGAACCCTAAAGCTCATCCTGTTCAAACCCCTGCCATGGCAGGGACACTTTCCACTGTCCCAGGCTGCTCCAAGGCCTGTCCAGCCTGGCCTGGGACACTGCCAGGGATCCAGGGGCAGCCACAGCTTCTCTGGGCACCTGTGCCAGGGCCTGCCACCCTCACAGTTTCATTAGAAAAGAAGTTCAGAACCCAGGTTCTTAATGTTGGATTTGGAATCACAGATGATGTTTTAAGTATCCGTGACAGTTTTATCATGTCATTAATAGAGATATTCAAGAGAATAATTTTCATAAGAAACAGGGAATCTCCATCCTTAGAGAGACACAAAACTTGCCTGGACAAGGCTCTGAGCAGCTGGATCTAACTCCAGAGGCAGATCTGGCTCCAAGCTGGATCCACACTGCTGGGAGAGGGGCAGGGGGACTGCTCCAGGTGACCTTTAAGCAGTCCCTCCCAATCCAAAGTGTCCTACAATTCTAACAGAATTGCCTATGTGTCTGACAAGTGCTTTCAGCATCTGAGGACACCTGGTGACTTCCACAAAGGTCAAGAGGTGCGAGGTCACACTTCACTTTTATTTGTGAGAAAATGGGAGAAGAGCTAAATCAAATTATGACGAGACTTTCAGAATAATAATTATAAACAAAAAAAAAGTTAAATTAGCTCCAAAGCAGCTGCTGCTGATCCACATGTTCTCCAGAGACACACTGGCTGTGTCTGGGGCGTGACTGAAGTGCTGCTCACACTCCTGGAAATCCTGTTTTGCCACGATTAGCTCAGCCCTGCTCTCCCTGAGGTCAGTGAGAACCCCAACAGCCTCCCCCAGTGCAGAGCTGCCCTGGCTCAGAGCACAGCTGGAGATTAGGGAAGTGCCATGGCACTGCACGCACACCGAGGGATTCACTCACCTCCGTTCAGCTGACTTTTCCGCCGCACGCGCGAGGGCTGTTTGTTGGCCTTCTCTCCTGTCTGGGGTGTGGATGTGATCAAGTTGTTATCGATATCCCGATCAATCCGACTCCTTTTGGTGGGGTTTTCTCTTTCTTCCTTAAAATAGAAAAGAGGGAAAGAAGAAATGTACTGAACAGTGCCTCTTTTTCCACGGAACAGACCAGAGAATGTCATCTCCAGGAGAGAGTTCACCGAAGATCCTTTACTGCTCTCCTTCCAGATGCAGAACATGCAACTTGTGCCTGGCCAGCTGGGATTTAACATGAGTTTGAACTAAATCAAAGTATAGGGAAAGAAAACTGTACATGGAGCTGCTGTAGTAGAAAAGTTGTCTTTACAGCCAATCTATAAATATTTCAGTGCCGCAGAGGCTGGGAAATGCAGAGACAAAGCAACTAAAATGACCTGAAACTTGAATTCTCTGCCTGTTAAAATACACAGGAGGTGAACTGCCCAACAACATCAAATGTGACAATCCATATCAGACAGTACAGGGCAAAACTGAGCTGTCAAAAATCCAAGGATTCTCCGTACCTGGAAGTAAGTGACTGCTCTTCCCTGCAGCACTCATGGGAATGAGACAGAAGCAAACAGTTTTGCACATTTTCTGTGCATGGCTCTATATGCAGGCGCATGTTTCTGACAGATTTCTTCCCCTTTTCCCCCAAAACACCGACTACAACTCAATAAAATGTAAATCTGAAATCTAAAGCATGGTCATTGAGAGTACCCTGAAATGTGTGAGACAAGGCAAAATCAACCCAATTAAATAACAAAATAAATAACAAGGCCACAGACCATATAAAAGTTAATTAAAATTTTAATTTTAGAATTACAATATTACCTTGCTGGAGCAGCAGTTTCACATCTTTAAAAAGAATAGAGAAAACACTCTGCATGCTCCAAAAAAACAGTAAATAGAAAATTTACTAAATTTAGAAAAATTAAGCTAAAGCCCCTGCTATAAAGCAGCTAAAGGAAATACGAGCATGGGAGATATTGGCAGCCCCAGCAGAAGACAGGAGAACACCACTGATCCCCAAAACCTCCTGCTTGAGCAATAACCTCGGTGAGAGCAGCCTGATTACTAACAATAGAATTAGTCATATTGTATAGACCATAATCCATATATTGACAGAAAACAGATAAAACTGATCAACATTAAGGAAACTCATTTCCAGGTTATTTTGGAGAAAACAACCAGAGAAATTCATTAACTTGGAACAGTTGTCCCTTGGCCTCCATAAATAAGGTGTGCTCTCATTCTGCCCTATAGAGAACAAGCGTGGAGACATTACAAAAATTCCAGTGAAATCAGGAGAACTTGCTGATGGGACCAGAGGCAGGAAGACACCACTGCCTCTGGAGATCCCTCTGATCCTGCAGAAGAGGATCCAGCTCGGCAGGAAGCTCACACTGCTGTGCTCATGGTGTCCCAGGGAAGGGAATTCAGGTGAAATGGGATGAAATGTTACTGGGCTGCTTGGTTTATCCATGGAAAATGTTACTGCAGAGATGCAGAATTAAATATCCCCATTGTATGTATTTATAGAGCAATCTGTCGGGATTCTGACACTCCCCTCTCACCTGCGCCATAAGGGACACGAACATTTATCTGCTTTTAGGTGTTTCCAGAGGCCAGGGATGTGCTGAGGACTGGCCTGAACTGAGACTGGGAGGAACAGCAGACATTTGAAGGCACGACCACATAAATGTGCCTGGGACAGAAACTGCCCAGACACGCCATGGGGACATTGGCTGCCATCAACCCACAGAACCCCAGGGACAACTGAGACTCTCCCTCCCCACGGGCAAACTCCAGGGTATCCAGAGTGGTGCCACTGCCACGGCAGCCCCAGGACGAGCTGGGAAGTCAGCAGGCTCTGCAAGCTGGGCCAGCACAGCCCCTGGCACAGGAGAGGACATGGAAGGGAGCAGCACAAAAATCAGGGCATTTCATGGCAGCAAGCCTGACAAGAGAAAACAGAATGGAAAGTAATTTCGGCATCGGGGAGAGGAAGAGAAGATGGGAAGGAAGGAAGTTCACAAAAATTTAAAGAGATGCAGAAAAGGAAAACCAGATATATTTTCCTTCTCTAAAAATTTCAACAAGAAATGTTTTGCTTAGATTTGAGTGCTCTGGTGCAGAGGTTTTGCAACCAAAATGCTGCACTGCTGAGATCCAATACAGATGCTGATTGTACAATAGATCAGTTATCACAGTTTAATGAAAAACAAACTGCAAGTAAACTTAACCATTAATTTTTGCTGAGACATTTCTTTGTTAGTACTTCACTGTTTCTAGGACAGGTTGTTATGGTTTAACCTGTCATGAAAGTCAATTTCACTACATTTTTAACAATTCAAGAATAGACTGTTACATTAGTTGAAATTATTTGAACTTCAGCTTGTTACAAAGTTATTGTTTCAACACTTAGCTTAAACCCCAGGAAATACTTCTGAATTTACATCAGGTTTTTATTTATCATGTAGCTGATCTGGAATACATTGTAAATTACTTATGCTGTCTTGGCTACTCTTCTTTCAAATTCGCAGTTACACAATGTCAGTATCTGAAGGGCTGGGACAGAATGATGTGGGGTTTTTAACTGGCCTCCATTTAGAGAAAAAACACTGAAGCAATTGCAAGGTTACATTCAGCCTATCAAGGTTTTATATCTATATCTATATATACGTGTATATGTATTTTTCAGCCTCAAATGTCCATGGAACACATGCAACAGGTGTTCACCTGTGCAGATCAGCAAAGCTCAGCTTGCTGCCTGGACCAAGACGTGAGATTTCATATTTTTCCCCAACAGAATCTGGATGTGATGCTCCAAGCAGGGCAGTGCTCACTGCAGGAATCACTGAGCAGCTGCATCAATTGGCACTGGGATTTGTGAGGCTTGACCTTCATTGATTAAATGACTCCTGAACAATTTTGAGTAAAATTGCCAGAAATAGTCAACAAGTTTACACTTACAGAGTGCCTTTTCTAAGTTGTTAGTATCAGTAACTCCTCAAATCTGGATTCAAGGAATCCTTAAAATAGAAATTAAGAATGCAGTGAATTTATTTGACATTTTTACAAAGGAACACCAGGTAATAAATCCTGTGATTTACTGGACTGTTAAATAAGTCTACAATTGACTCCTGAAGGGTTTCAAAGTCTGCTTTACCTGACACAACTCACAGGCACTTGTTGCCTTCCAATTCTTTACGTTTTGCTTCCGCCACATGATTAATTCTTAACAGAACTGGTTTTCGATCAAATTTAAAGTGATTATGACCCAATCAAAAGCAAAGCAAGGGCCCACAGCCGGCGTACCTTGGGTGTGCTTCCTTTAATGAACTTTTTGATTGAAGACAAGAGGCCCGTCTCATTTTTGGGTGGTTTTCCCCCGCCGCCAGGTAAGGGCTCCTCCACCTCCGAGTGTTTCCGCTTGGCCCGCAGCGCCCGCTGTGTGTGGAGCTGGTTGGACTGCTGCGAAGCTTTCCGTGTCCTCAGCCTCATCTTCATGGGTACCACATGGAAAGCTATAAAAGGAAAAACCAGGAATACTCTCTCATTGAGGAAATGTATGAAGCTGCAGTCGTGAACGCGAGGATTACATAACGCTGGTGGTGCCGCTCGCAGCACACAGGAGCTATTTCAGGGAGAGCACCACGCTGCCAGAGAACAAATGGATGTCATCTGGCCACGGATCCAGCACCCAGCACATCCACGAGGTCTGGCAGAACCCTCCAGTAGTCCAGGTGGTGGGGAGGAAAAGCCTACCTGCCCAGAATGACAGAGCTATTCAGGGTGGAAAGAACCTCTCAGGTCATCGAGTCCTACCTGGGAACAATCACACCTTGTCAGCCAGGAGGGTGTCAGCCACCTTGATGAAAGGATTGATTGTAGGCTGCCTGTTGTCTCCAGCCCCAAATGAATGAACTCGCTAACCCAGGGAGCCCTTTCCTCTCTGTGTTCCTCAAAATACTTCACTGCAAGTCTCCACATTAAATCTGAGATGAGGCATAAATCTAAATTCCTGTCAAGCGTTCACAGAAGGAATCCTGAGCCTGTGCACTCAGTGTGGGTGATGACAAAGCAGCTCTGAAAAGGAACCCAAACCGAGCTTCAGTACAGGTGAGTTTGGGAATCACATCAGACCTCAGGAACACTCATGCAAGGGAAATATTATTAAAGCAGAGTAGAAGGCTATTCCAGGGAATGTATCCCATTTATCTCCAGCCTCCAAGTGGGCTGCTGGTATTGTCACACCCGAGCCTCAATGTCACTGCTCTCTGGGCTGGGGAAGTGCCTTCCGCAGCTGCCTGGAGCCCAGAGCTCAGCTGGCTGGAAGGGGACACCTCGCGCTTAAAATCATTCTTATCATGGATCAGGAGCAGAAAAATTAAGTAGCAAGAAATCCATCTGAGGTGCAATGCGCAGAAATACCGGTGAGAAAGTAATTTGCCTTTCCCAGCTGAAATCATGACAAAAAGCAGGTTTTTTAAGAAAATGGTATGCTTATCGTGACAGGAATCAGTGCCTGCCTTTCTGGAGTCCATTTAGTGTAGATCTGATTGCTGCATAGACAGAATAAATACAGCATTTAACATGTAAGTTGCCTTTCTGGAGTCCATTTAGTGTGGATGTGATCGCTGCAGAGACAGAATAAGCAACCTACAACATTTAACATATAGGTAATGTCACAACAGGTATGTTGTTTAGAAAAGGCAATGGTGGCACTGGGATGAGTCACAGACAGAGAAATACTGATAATATTTTTGAAAACCAGTCCAAAACCTGTTACACAGCTGTGTTTGTTCCCAGGTAAATCTCAATCTCACACAAAGGTGCTGCAGCCAACGAGGAGTGACCCAAGCACTGACACTGCTGTAGACTCAGCAAGGAAAGCACTCCGCGGCCATTGCCAAGGGTGAAACTCGATGTTACACAGAATTACTACACGGAATATTCACTGTAACTGCCAGCAAACACGGGGGGTCATTTTCCACAGGTCCAAGCTCAGCGTTTTCCATCAGTGGTCAATACAGCAGCATGAGGCAGGTCAGAGCAACCATCCCCAGCACTGCAAGGCCACCATAACCCATGTCCCCAGGTGCCACATCCGCAGGGACTCCAACAGCTGGGCAGCTGTGCCACAGCTGGGCAGCCCTTTCCATGAAGAAATTTTCCTTGATATCCACCCTGAGCCTCCCCTGGCCCAGCCTGAGGCCGTTCCCTCTCCTCCTGTCCCTGTTCCCTGGAGCACAGCCTGACCCCCCCGGCTGTCCCCTCCTGGCAGGAGCTGTGCAGAGCCACAAGGTTCCCCTGAGCCTCCTTTTCTCCAGGCTGAGCCCTTTCCCAGCTCCCTCAGCTGCTCCTCACAGGATTTATGTTTCGGATCCTTCCCCAGCTCTGTTGCCCTTGCCTGGACACACTCCAGCACCTCAATGTCCTCGCTCCTGCTCCCTCCTCATTTCTTTCCCACACTCACTTCAGAGCTTGTCTCCTCATCAGAAACCAGACCTGCTCTCTGAGCTAACAGGGAAAATTCCTTCATTTTTACACCATTAGATCAGTTTATAGAGGGAAGCAGTGGGCATCTGAGCAATGCAACTGAGCATTAGCAGGTGACCCAGCTGGACATCACAAAGCCCAAGGAGATGGTGGGTTCTGGAGAGCTGGACATCACACAGCCCAAGGAGATGGTTCATTCTGGGGAGCTGGGCGGCACAGAGCCCATGGAGATGGAAGATTCTGGGGAGCTGGGCAGCACAGAGCCCATGGAGATGGAAGATTCTGGAGAGCTGGGCAGCACAGAGCCCAAGGAGATGGAGGATTCTGGGGAGCTGGGCAGCACAGAGCCCATGGAGATGGAAGATTCTGGAGAGCTGGGCAGCACAGAGCCCAAGGAGATGGTTCATTCTGGAGAGCTGGGCAGCACAGAGCCCATGGAGATGGTTCATTCTGGAGAGCTGGGCAGCACAGAGCCCATGGAGATGGAAGATTCTGGAGAGCTGGGCAGCACAGAGCCCAAGGAGATGGAAGATTCTGGAGAGCTGGGCAGCACAGAGCCCATGGAGATGGAGGATTCTGGGGAGCTGGGCAGCACAGAGCCCAAGGAGATGGAAGATTCTGGAGAGCTGGGCAGCACAGAGCCCAGGGAGATGGTTCATTCCGGGGAGCTGGGCAGCACAGAGCCCATGGAGATGGAGGATTCTGGGGAGCTGGGCAGCACAGAGCCCATGGAGATGGAGGATTCTGGGGAGCTGGGCAGCACAGAGCCCAGGGAGATGGTTCATTCTGGGGAGCTGGGCAGCACAGAGCCCAGGGAGATGGTTCATTCTGGGGAGCTGGGCAGCACAGAGCCCAGGGAGATGGTTCATTCTGGGGAGCTGGGCAGCACAGAGCCCAGGGAGATGGAGGATTCTGGGGAGCTGGATATCACACAGCCCAAGGAGATGGAGGATTCTGGGGAGCTGGGCAGCACAGAGCCCAGGGAGATGGTTCATTCTGGAGAGCTGGGTGGCACAGAGCCCAAGGAGGAAGGAAGGCAGTCCCTGGAGGCTCCGTTCCGTCCCCAGAGCACTCACCGTGGCGGGCCCTGGGCTGAGGGTGAGCCCGAGCCCTGCAGCGAGGTGGGCAGGGGGTCTGTGTGTCTGTGTGTCTGTCTGTCTGTCTGTGTGTGTGTGTGTGGGGGCAGCACACGGAACACGCCAGTCCAGCTGACGTCTGTGACCTCTGGGGTCTGCAGTGATGTCATGGAACCACTCAGCTTGGACAAGACCATTGAGGCCATTGAGTTCAAACATCCCCTGGCACTGGAAGGCCACCATAGCCCATGTCCCCAAGAGCCACATCCACATGACTCTTAAATCCCTCCAGGGAGGGGACTCCAGCATTGCCCTGGGCAGCTGTGCCAGGGCTGGAGAACTTTTCAGTGAAGAAATTTTCCTTAATATCCACCCTAAACCTGCCCTGGCCCAGCCTGAGGCCGTTCCCTCTCCTCCTGTCCCTGTTCCCTGGAGCACAGCCCGACCCCCCCGGCTGTCCCCTCCTGGCAGGAGCTGTGCAGAGCCACAAGGTCCCCCTGATCCCCTTTTCTCCAGGCTGAGCCCTTTCCCAGCTCCCTCAGCCGCTCCTGGGGCTCAGCCCCTGCCCAGCTCCATTCCCTTCCCTGGACACCTCCAGCCCCTCCAGGTCTCTCTTGTCAGGAGGGTCCCCCAGCTGTCCCCAGCCCTGGAGGTGCCCCAGCAGTGCCAGCTCAGGGGACAGGCACTGCCCTGGGCTGTGCCCACACTGCTCTATTGGCCACACTAAGCAAACGTGTGCAAAAAGGAATTAAAGAAAACCGTAAAACATGGAAAGGAGACTGATAGTAGCAAAAGTCAATTTTGGAAATGAAAATATCACTTCAAATTTGCTACAGTACAAGTTGCCTGACTTTTCTAGAACTGAAACAAATACCAGTCAGACAAAAGACACACCAGTTTAGTATTTGCCAATGGTGAGTACATATTTATCCAGCAGGGAAACGTTCAGCTCCTCTGTGCACCCCCGCCAGGGACTCCTTCGGCTCACTGCACAGCCTGGGTATCAAGCCTGGGGTTACAAATATCTCTAATGGACTTAGCAACAGGTACCTACAATCCTCTCAGGACAGGAGTTCGCTTTCCTAGCACTGGATTCAGCTGGCAGGGGAGTTTTTATGGAATTATAGTCATGGCTCTTTCCCGAGCCAGGCTACAGAACTTAACGCAGTCAAAATACTCAAGTCTAAACACGCAGGAGAATTTCCTTCCTCAAACCTGCAGGATTTGGATTTCCCCAGCATGTACCATCCCTGATGGGCCTGATGGCATGGCCAGGTGACCAAGGACCTGAGCCTGGGCTGGCACTGCCACCTCCACCGTGCCAGGGAGTTTTGCCAAAGGAAATCAACTCCCAAAAACCCTTCTCTCTTCAACTCCTTCTACATTTATAATAAACCTAGAACGAGCGTGGAGAAAAAAAGGAAAAACCTCGTTCTCCAAGAGAAAATTACATGGCAAAGAGGGACTAAAAGGAATATCCGATCAATAATTAGTGGGACAGGAAAATAAAACGTAGGAGCCTTTAGGAGGCAGCAGCTGAAGGAGCCATGGCTGCAATAAAATTTTCCTGAGTCCACACACACCAAGTGTCAGGCTCCCTGCCTTGTGGATACTGTTGTTATTCCACAGCACAGGTACATTGTACTTATAAGAAAGAAATTCCTGTGAATGACTCATATTTCAAACTAAGAGCACACCTCCATGGAATCTGCACTTAGGGATGGTTTATTTCCCACCACATATGACTCTGCTGTTTTCTCTACTTTTCCCCAAACTATTAAAAGGAAAATTAGGCGAGGCACATCTAATTACAGGGTTTAGGGCTCTCTGATATAGGAAAACGTTGAAGACGGTAAAAGAACAATGGCAAAGAAAAATAAGAAGAGATAAGTGACAAGAAAATTTAAAATTATAGTGTTGAACAATTTCTCCATTCAGTTTGGCACTCAGGAATAACACTGAACTGCCACCACAGAAATCAATCTATCCCAAGCCTCCATACCCCAGGAACTCCAGAGGATTCAGACAACTTGAACGTGTCAGGAGTGTGACTTTGGTGACAGCAACACAGGAGGTGAAAAACTTCTATTCAATTTATCTGGGGTTTTCCTTGAAACATGTTTTACGCGAAGCCAAGAAAGTAAATGATTTTTAGCTTTCTTTACATTTTGAGCATCAATGCATGGTGTAGCTAGAGATGGAGACAAGACCAACTGCACAAAGCTGCGATCTGCCCCCAGATTTAGCAGCTGTGACAACAGAGGGGTTTGAATCGGAGCGTGGCAGGTTTGGTGTGGCACTCCCAGGCATCACTGCCGGATCACTGCGCAGATCCACAGACTGAGGAACCAAGACAAAATATTTTGTTCAGTTTCCTTTCAAACAAGTAATACCAGAGGTGTTTCGTCAGCACATTTCATGGCTGCGATGTGACCCAGATTTCAGGGTGAGGAAACATCCCAAGGAGGAGCTGCGCTCCCAGGGCTGGCTGGGATCCACTCACGCAGGGCTCGAGATGTTTTCAGGAAACACAGAGCCGTGCTGGTGTCCAGACAGCCCCGAGCCACCCCAGGGAAGGGACAAGCTGGCAGGGCTGTGGGACAGAGAAGCGTGGGTCACACTGCCTTGGTGTAAGCACCAAGGAAAGCACTGACAGGCAAAGCCCTGCACCAGACAGCCCCAAAGCACTGCACACACCTCAGGGAAATACTTTCTGTTAGTTCAAAGATGTTGAGACTCTTTCCCCTCAACAGCTCTTGGCCTTTCTTTAACCAACTTATTCTCCTTCCCTAGAAAATCACAGCAATTTCATGTCACTCCAGCAGATGTATTTCACATTTTCCAATGTACTGCACTACTTGTCACTCTTCTCCAACCTTTAGGTGTGTTTTTCTGCCACTGCAGAACTGAGAGGGCAGTAAATCAGGAAGCCCTGACTCCAAGGAGTCTGGAAGAGGTGCTAGGCAAAAGCAAAGGTAAAAGCAAAATAAAAAGACACTGATTTATTAAAACAGCAAATCACACAACATGCACTATTCAAATGTTGGTGTTGGGTTATGAAATCCGAATAAATGTATAAAGCAACCACAAGTTCCATCAAAACAACAGTAAGGAATTACAACTAGCCAACAGCCTCTAAATTCTCCCTGCTTCACTGAGAGCCCCTTTTCTGCTCCTCCCCACCTTCCAGGGCACTAAATCCACGGAAGGATTGAAATCCTTGGTCTTCTGTTGCTTTGTTCAAACCCTGATTCCGCAGGAAATCTACCTTGTGCTCACTTCTACTCTCCCAAAGTTTGAGTACGTCCCCTAAAATAAGCATGTCCGTAGAAGGATTTTGCCAAAGGATGGCAGCTTTTCATGATTGGCCTCAACAGAAAACAGATCGTCTGTTCCTTTATTTTGCTGCTCTAGCCATCATATTTCTGTTTTGCCGTTGCTTTGCTAGTGAGGCTTTGTTTTGATTATACCAAACGCATTTGGAACTGAAAGTTTATCCCCTCCTGGCCAAGATATTTTTTCTTTGCACTGAGGGTACACGCTGGTAATTAATTCAGGCTTTCCAGTCTGTGTCACACAAAGCAAGGAGGAAGCACGGAGAGCTGGGGTAACCAAAGCAAAGCTCAGAGCAGAACCCCAAAACCTGCTGCAGGAAGAGGACACAATTACAGTCTGGCATTGCCAAGATGAGAATTTCACGAGTCACCTTCAGATCTCGTGGGGCTCCTGAGAGCTTGGGAGAGGAAAGTTTGCAGCACAGAGTTTTAGACGAGCAGTAACAGATTCCACAGAAGCAGCACCGCTCCTGTTGGGATTCTGGGAGGGACCAGCTGTCCTCAGGCTCACTGGACATTTAATCCATCCTGCCAGGCACACGGGGAGCCTATTTATGGAAGTCAAGTCCCTCTCGGTACAACGCCTGGCACAGACAGGTTGCAAACACTTCCTGAACAGACCTTCCGGGATGTTGTCTGACCACAAACACAATCCTAAGGAGTCACTTGTTCTAATTGTTCAGTTCATTCATATCAGTTATCTTTTTAATTAAAAAGCCAGCAACAAGCAGATTAATAAGCCCAAGTAAGTCTGTGTTGGACTATGGAAGCCATGGAGTAACTCCTGTGTTTGTGAGGAGAATCCAGGAATTTCTGCAAACCTAATCTTGCTCCACTTCACCTGAATCCTCCCGGGGGATCACAAGCACAATCACGTATCCCACAGGACTATGTCAGGTTGCTATCTTTTAAAGGGATAGATAAGGGTTCTGGCTGCTCCCTTGGCCTTAAAAATAGCAGACTATTTTTATTGCAGGATAAAGACTCTTTAAATGATAATATGATTCTTACTGCCCTGGAAAATACTGTTCTTGGTACACTGTATCCCTTCAAAACCTTTCACAAGAGGTTAAACTCTGCTCTCCCCTTTGCACGGGGCTGTTTTCATGCTCTTCTCGCACCTGGTTTCCCTGATTTAAAATAAAAACATCAACCAACTGTGTTGTTAAAAATGGGGAAGATGCCAGCACAGTCAGGATTTGTATTACTCAGTGTCCAGACAAAGTTTAAACGAATCATTTTCCCTTATGAATACATGCTGAATTAATCCTGACTCTTTCACTGCCCCATCCTGGCTTCTTTCCTGCATGGAAAACTTCATTCTTACAAAATTGCAAATCTGAGATTAATTTGTGCACGTACCTGAGTTAAAACTGACATGCAATTAAGTTCTAAAGGTTTAACAGCTGTACTCATTTGTGAGTGATATTATGTTTTTACATATAACCTTAAAAAATAATACTGAGAGATGATGAACTTGAAACTCATCCAGTCTCAAAAACATGCCTGAAATGAGTTTCAGGGACCTGTCTGATTCCAACACAATGATGCTATTTCATACATTTTATTTTCATTCTCTTTTTTTCACTCTTTTATTTTGTGTGAAAGATCCACAAGAAAAAAAACCCAACAAACCTCACTGCTTACTCAGTGGAAAGTTATAGGAAGTTTCTAGTCAATATTCCAATAAAACGAAGTATAATAAGCACAAGCTACCAATGGCAACAGAAATTTTGCAGGGTAAAATTGCCCTGCATCCACACTGTAATGTTGCCAGTCTTGATGTCATCCTGAATTTCACTAATTTATTTCACAAGACAATCACCTCCAGGTTGGTCTAATGTATCTCTGTCACTCTGAAATGTGCATCATGTAAGGAAATAACAACTTTCTGGCTGTGACGTGCAGATTGGGCTCCCCAAACAGGAGGGGATTGCTCTGCTGGGTGAGGAGACAGTGTTTGGCTCCTGCCTTACTTTGGGAAGTTCCTGTCCGAGGGACTTCAGGACGGGGAAAAGGGAGGCTGTGCACCTGTACCATGGATTCGTGTGCTGCAGCAGGAAATCTCTGTGGGTGAGTGCCCTGATCTCCACACTCAGCGCAAAAATCTGTATTGAGAGATCCCAAACCAGAGGAATCAGCAAGAGCAAGAACTTACACAGCTGTAGGATTTGTTTGCAGTCATTCCCCAGTACTAGCAGAGAGCCTGGCCTCTCCATCACAAACCCCAACGATGAGGAAAGCAAGAGCCACATTCCAAAGCGACACCAGTCTGGACAGTGGTTAATGCATCTCAGTACAAAGCAGCGACATTAGAATTTGGGAAAATCTTCCAGACACTGAGGAAACCTGAATTAACTTAAGTAACAACTTGATCGCAAGTTACCTTAAATACCAAAGAGATACTTGACAGAAGTTAGCTGTCACCCTTGTGCCATGCGGAACATGACAGAGCACACAGCACTTCTCACTAGCAGCGCTGAAGAAACAACTTAGCGAAACTGGGGGAGAGTAGAAAGGTTGCAATGGAGGTGGAAGGAACACTTCCTAATTCCCACACCTCCTGCCCCTGCATCCCTCCCAGCCCCGCAGCCTGCAGCCCCCGAGGCTCTGCGGCTCTCCGCTGACCCTTCGGGGAGCTGTGCCTTCAGGCTGGAGTGTGTCCACACGGGAACAAGGGTGGGATAAAAACACAGCTCCTGGCAGGGGAAAGGACAGTCACAGCCCTGAACCAGCACGGCCCAGGTCAGAGCTCCGTGCCACAGCCGTGCAGGGATAATTCCGTATTGTCAGCTCAGCCGGGGTGGGATGGGCAGCGCTCTCCAGGACGGGGCACAGAACAGCTCCAAGCAATCCTGGGACAGGGCTGTCCCTGCAGGCAGCACAGATGGGGTCACCCTGCTCCCCAGGAGCCCAGCCCAGCCGGGGGATGCGACCTGTGCCACGCTGCTGCTCTGCAAGCCAAGAGCACATCCCAGGCCATGCCCTGCACAGGCACTGCAGCAGCCAGGACACTGCCCCACGCTGCCGTGGAGCCACAGCTCCAGCTCCAGCACAGCCCTGAGCCTGGGAGCTGTGCTGGTGTGATCACGTCCCAAATTTGCCTTTTATTTCCTGGCAAATTATTTTAATAAAAAAGTCTAGCCACGAATTTTTAAAGCAACTGTATTTTCTGTCATGGGTTTCATTTGCTCATTGCAGACTTTGATGGGCTCTGTCCTTTAGCATAGAAACATTGATCAGCTTTTCCTAGAGAAAAAAAGGCTTATCCAATTGCGACTGTCTGTGTGTCTGTCAGTGCTCCCTGGGAAATGCAGAACCCATGGACCAGCATCAACCCAATGTCACAGAGGGACAGAAATTCAAATACACTCAGTTCCTACAAGGTTTCTGCAGAGGAAAGATAGAACCTTTCAGCATCCCAAACAAGCAGAAGATGGCCACATCCAGCCTGACTACACACAGGCACATTCCACCTTGTCTCCTTGCCTAGCCCACCTCTGGAATATTTAAAAACTGGCAGATTAAAGTAGGAAAAAAATTCCTCGCTCCATCCTTTTGGTATAATGTATGTTATAAAACAGAAATTAGTTTTTTTAATACTCCTTGAACACAGAGGATAAGCAAAGCCCATCCAGATGAGTTTAAACACCCATCTATTGCACAGCTCTGTGCAGGAGCAGCGCAGGAGAGTCTGTGCAGCCACAGAGAGGGAGCAGAGCTGAGCAACACAGGCAAAACCCTGTGCAGAACACTGCAGAGATTCTCAGTTCTTTGCCTCCATCCTGTGGATGCTGGCTGGGGGCTCTGGACCCTCCTTCACAGCCTTTCAGCTGGGGTTTGTCCCTTCTCTCCGCTGCCGTGGCTCCTCCCTCCTCTCCGCAGGGTTCAACACGAACTCTCCAGGGCTGTGGCACCTTCTGCCTCCTGCCGCGGCCGGGGGGCTCGCGAGAGACCTGTCCCCGCTGGGCACTCGGGTGGGGGATGGAGAACCTCCCCTGGCCCACCCCCAGCGCCCTGCTCCGAGCGGGGCCACCGCAGGACGGGCCGAGCCCGAGGGACAGCCCCGGAACACAGAGAGCACCCCGCGGCTCTGTCACCGCCGGACCTGTCACCGCCGGCTCTGTCACCGCCGGACCTGTCCGGGTCTGTCACCCCCGGACCTGTCACCCCCGGACCTGTCCCGGCTCTGTCACCGCCGGACCCGTCCGGGTCTGTCACCCCCGGCTCTGTCACCCCCGGCTCTGTCACCCCGAACCTGTCCCGGCTCTGTCACCCCGAACCTGTCCCGGCTCTGTCACCCCGAACCTGTCCCGGCTCTGTCACCCCAGACCTGTCCCGGCTCTATCACCCCAGACCTGTCCCGGCTCTGTCACCCCAGACCTGTCCCGGCTCTGTCACCCCAGACCTGTCCCGGCTCTGTCACCCCGAACCTGTCCCGGCTCTGTCACCCCAGACCTGTCCCGGCTCTGTCACCCCCCGATCCATCCCGGCTCTGTCACCCCGATCCATCCCGGCTCTGTCACCCCGGACCTGTCCCGGCTCTGTCACCCCGGACCTGTCCCGGCTCTGTCACCCCAGACCTGTCCCGGCTCTGTCACCCCAGACCTGTCCCGGCTCTGTCACCCCCGATCCATCCCGGCTCTGTCACCCCAGACCTGTCCCGGCTCTGTCACCCCCGATCCATCCCGGCTCTGTCACCCCGGGCCCGTCCCGGCTCTGTCACCCCGAACCTGTCCCGGCTCTGTCACCCCGGGCCCATCCCGGCTCTGTCACCCCGGACCTGTCCCGGCTCTGTCACCCCAGACCTGTCCCGGCTCTGTCACCCCAGACCTGTCCCGGCTCTGTCACCCCCAGACCTGTCCCGGCTCTGTCACCCCAGACCTGTCCCGGCTCTGTCACCCCCAGACCTGTCCCGGCTCTGTCACCCCAGACCTGTCCCGGCTCTGTCACCCCCAGACCTGTCCCGGCTCTGTCACCCCCCGATCCATCCCGGCTCTGTCACCCCGGACCTGTCCCGGCTCTGTCACCCCGGACCCGTCCCGGCTCTGTCCCTCGCACCGCTCACTGCCAACGCCCCGAGAGAGCAGCAGGGATTTACCAGCACAGCTCCCCAGTGTAAAACCAAAGCCGAACGATCGAACACACGAACAAGCCCTTCCCCTGCAGTTCTGACAAACACGAGCCATCTGCAGGCACGGAGCCTCCCGAACTCCGGCAAATGGCACAGGACAGCCACACACCCCTGCAGCCCCAGGGAACAGAAAAGCCATCGAGAGAGAAACAGCAGAGCAATCCTCTCGAAACGATTGTTCCGTTTTGCAAGCACATACCACCAATGACAAATGTTTATCTTCTAATCTTAAACTATTTTATGGTCTGGAACCCTATTATGTTAATTGACTGAGGACATTTTTATATTAACTATTAATCTTTGAGATGGAACATTATCAAACCTTTTCAGGTATATCATAAACCAATCTAATATCAAAAGAGAATCATCTACAAGTAAATCCAAAACAAGGTAATTACACCTAACAATTAAGTCTGACACCTCTTTACCTGAACCTGGATCTCTGCAGCCCCTTTTTCCAACTGAGCTCTCAAAGACTTCTCTCTTAAAAGTACCAGTGAGCTTCCTAGTCCCTAAGCAACAAAAAAATAGAGGACTCTAAACCCAGTTATTACAGTTGTTTAGGAATATTATTTTAGCTACAATGAAATCCTCAGAAGTTTCTTCCAAATCTGTATTTTTAAGCACATAAAAACATCAAGATTACACTAACTTTATTTTCTTCTGTCGTATTTATCAGTTCTGGCCTGATAAGCAAAATAAACAAGCTTTTCCAAGTGTATTTTAATTGATTTAACTACAACTGCTTAGTCTTGACATAAGCTTGAGGTGTCAGACAAACTACGGTAGGTAATTCAATCAAATATACTGTACTTAAATCCCACATCCACAACGCTGCATGTAGCCCAAATATTCTTGTAGATATTCCTGCTATTTATTAAATACTTCCTTTACTTTTTGTATACAGTTTTCCCCCTGTGAAAGCAAACCTTAAAACTTCAGTTCACACTGTGCTTTGCTTTGGCAAGCGCCAGCACAGAACTGTGGCCCACAGAGCTAATCGGGAGCTCTCTCTCACTCTCTGTTTTTCTTTCTCCACTCCTGAGCTTTGGCCATCATTTCCCAGCTGCTGCCACAGCGCCGGGGCTGGGCACATCCCTCACTGCTCGCACAAGGAGCTCAGCCTCACCTGCAGGACCTCCCTGCCTCCCTCCCAGGTGAGGGACTGGAACCCAGGCATCGCCCACCAGCCCAAAGCATTATTCCACACAAAAGGAAGCCTCCTGCACCTAAACGAGCTCCTCCAGATGGTGAAACGAGAGAAGCTTCCAGGGAAGGGAGGAAAGAGAAGCATCTCAGGCACTGTTCTGCCCTGTGCAAGGGGCACTGGAGAATGAAGCAAGGACAAAGGACAGGTCCTAGCTGTCCCCTGGAGCCAGCCCCCTCCTTCCTGGAACAGTGCACACTCCAAACACAGCAGCCACTGGACGCAAACCAGAGAAGGGAAAGCCTGGAGGGAGCTGCAGCAGCTGAAACAAAACCCCAGCACAGGGCAAGAAACACACACACCTCTGCTGGGCTCTGCTCCAGTGCTGCAGCTCCTCTGTGCCCAGCAGAGGACACAGAGCACCCCTGAAGCTCTGCCCAGACTGAGGAAACCTGTGCTAGGCTGGGTCTGAACCCGCAGCTTTCCCAGGGCAGTACCCTGTGCTGGAAAAAGGAAAATGCTGGTTTTCCCCAGAGACAGCCAGGCTGAGAGGCTCCCAGAGGGACGTGCAGCCAAGGAACCTCTGCGTGGGGCTCCCCGCGAGCCAGGCTGTGCTGTGGGGCCAGGGAAGCCCTTGTGGTACAGCCTCAGCCTTAGATTGAATTACCTCCCTTCCTCTAATTAGCACCTCCTAAAGTACAGGGTGAATCAAAGCAATCATGGGTTAGAATGGCCTAGAGTAAACTGAGTTATGATTTAGACTGAATTGGTGCAGCACGGGCCAAACTGCTCAGAACAACTGCTCTGATTTGATTCGAGTTCCTGTTACTTTATTAACTTAAATTAGCTATTCCCAAACACAGCCTAAATAAGGACAGGATCCTTCTCTTCCCTCTGAGGCTTTGAGGATGTTAATGTGCCCTGCAGCATCACCTTCCTGCCCTATTCTGCCATAAACACTTTTGTTTATATATATAAGGTAATTAATTTACAGGCAAGTTCTAATCCAAATGCTTTAAAGTCCTAAATTCTTTTCTCCTACTTGCACTTGGAATATTGGCAATGACTAGTAGGATGTATTTTTTATAGTTGTGCTCCTTTAAGTAAGTATCCATAGCTTATTTTCCAGATGCTGTGGAGTTTCCAGCTCCTTTTAGTTAAACTTATTTTCATGACAGTATTATACTTAAAATTATATTGCTACACTAAATACTACGAACACAGAACTAGAGGTGTTTCATGCCTCCTAACTAGACTCCTCACCCACCAAAAAGGAATTCTGAATCCCGACTGGTTAGGACTGTTAGGGATAGCTTCTGCTTCTACCATCTCTTTTCTATGTCATTCCAGCAGAAGCATGGCTTGGTGGGCAGTGGATCCTCATCAGATCTAATGCAGCAGACAGGCACTGCCTACAAGTTGGCTTTAGGGTTATTTTTAGCAGGATGCACAGCAACCTGACTGATGGGGCTGGACTCTCTGAAAGCTGCCCCCATGGGGAGTTGTATTTTGGCTGTCCCAATGCAGCAGAGATCAATGAGCTAATCCCATCCACCAGCAGCCGCACATTTCCTTCCCCTGGGCTTGGCCACAGGTCCCAGGATTACCATAAACACTGACCCATCAGACAGGGAAACTGAGGCACCAAAGGCTGCGTCTCCTCAGATCCCACACGGAGCAGGGCTGGCAGAGGTGGAAGGACACTGCAGGCTGATGCTCGGCTCACTGTTCTCTTACAGCACATTGTCCTGACTAGGGTTTTCCTTGGATCACAGGATATGATGAGAGAACTTATCATTTAAGAAGTTAAGAGGACCTTAATCAAAGTAATTACTGAAACTGATCTGATTGGGAAGTAATCTATTTAGAAAAAGTTAGGACTGCCAACTGGGAAGCTCCGACCCAACCCCTGAGCTGATTGCTTTAGATGTGGATGATTTCCCACTTAATTTTTCAAGTGCTATTGAAAATGTCTTCATCTGTGAATGTCAAATATTTATTTTTCTAAAACACTAAATAATGGCCATCTAGGCACCTCAACATGTAAACAACATGTTAGACAGGCTTTCAAGCAGCTGGGTGTATGTGAGCTTCTCTCAAGCAATTGAAGAGCTGCGCCTCACCGCAGCTACCACGGCACTCCAGGGAATTCCCCCGGGACAGAGCTCTCGGTAGGGCTGGCACTGTCACATCCTGCCTGAGAGAGCTCCTCTTGAACCAGCTGCTGAGAGCTTGTTCTCCCCTCCCAGGATGCCAGCAATGATTCCATTTCAACACTCTGCCCCCTGAAAATCACAACCCATCGTGAATTTGATTAATCAACTCTGCACTTGTGGTCCGTATTTGCATTTTCGGAAGATTTAATCGGGATGTATAAACATCAAATCACAGAATCGTAGAATGGCCTGGGTTGGGAGGGACCTTAACAGGGATCCTGTTCCATCCCCTGTCAGGGCAGGGACACCTCCCACTGTCCCAGGCTGCTCCAAGCCCTGTCCAGCCTGGCCTTGGGCACTGCCAGGGATCCAGGGGCAGCCACAGCTTCTCTGGGCACTGTGCCAGGGCCTGCCCACCCTCACAGGGAACACTTCTTCCCCAATATCCCATCTGTCCCTGTCCTCTGTCAGCCTGAAGCCATTCCCCCTTGTCCTGTCACTCCAGGCCCTTGTAAATAGTCTCTCCATATTTCTTGTTGGCTCCTTCAGGTCCTGGAAGGCCACAGTTAGATCACCCTGCAGCTTCTCCAGGCTGACAATCCCAATTCTCCCAGGCTTCCCCCACAGCAGAGCTGCTCCCTCCCTCTGAGCACTTTGATGGTCTCCTCTGGACTCGCTCCAGCAGGTCCATGTCCCTCCTGTGCTGGGAACCCCAAAGCTGGAGCAGCACCCCAGGAACTTCCCATGCACAACAGACAAACAACAACCTGCTGTTCAAAATGCACAAAAGGTGGTGCCAGTGATTTAGGGGCCAGCAAACAAAGGGATTTCATTCAGACTTGGTCCTTTACTTTCTGGGCTCAGAGGAATAAGAATCATCACATCTGATCTACTCACAGTAATGAACGGGAAAGGTGCCTGTGGAGAGGAACACTCCCAAGAAAGTATGGAATAAGGATGCAGTCACAGAGGGAGTGCATGTGGGAGGGGGTAGTCTTTAAATCTGGGATAATCTTAGCAGTCCTAGGCTGACATTACCAAATCCAAAACCCATCAAACACGGGATCTGGCTTCCCTAGGGAGACCAGGCTGAAAACACATGGATGGGGCACAGCTTGTACAGGGCTTGGACAGGGAACAGCTGCACACCCTTAACCTGGAAAAGGCAGTTCTAGGGTCATACAATTACATATTCAGCTGTGATCCTGAAAGGATCATGGTGATGCTCTGGAACCCCAAGTTACTGTCCCAAAAGAGCGAGAGTTCTCAAGCTCCTCTCAGAGCAAACACATGTCTAGAAACACACAGGAATTTTAAATTTCAGTCAAATTCCAGTCTTACTTCATGCATCCTGCTTTTACAGACTCCCAGAATGGTTGAGGTTGGAAGGGAACTCTGGAGTTTCTCTTGTCCAACCCCCCGCTCAAGCTTTTCTTGCAAATTCTTGCCAAAATAGTTCAGCTTGACTTTCAGAATGGTTTTTACAAGAATGTGCAAGTGCTCCAAGTTATTCTTCCACTTACACCTGTGGAAAAGTTTCTTCCACAGGAATGAAATATGTGCATAGAAATCTGTCAAAAGAACATATGTGATTCCTGAAGTCTCCTGCAAACACGATTTCTGTTGGTGTCAACTTCGCAGCATTACAAGAGATCAAAGAAAAGCCAATGTGGTATGGAAAAACCCGGGAAGGTGAAGACTCAGGATCGTTTTGAATTCAGACAACTTTTTCTGGTTTTTTAACTGCTTCATGCTACTGAGCTTCTGACAGTGTCACATCCTTGTGCTGGGGAAGCACCACCCTGGGAGGGCGTTACCAACACTGGCAGTGCAAGGCTGAGGGGGAAAATCACCTTTCAGTTATGAAATGCACACAGAGCCCCAGCATACACGGAATGTTTGCATCCTTAGAAAAATGATCCAACTGTCCCATTCAATCTCCAGGGCAGACTGACAGGGGAATTTTTCTTTAATAAAGAACTTTGATGAAACAGGAATGTCAGCTTTGGTGCATGCTGCACTGACTGGAACAGGATCAAGTCTTAACTAAGTTCCACACGATGTTTTCAGGGGAAAAGAGGAGAATGTTTCATGGAATTTAAGTCGGGATTTGGCTCTCATCCTAGAACATATATCTTGTTATGAAAACTGCTGAAACACTTTTAAGTGGGCAAGCCACAAGTGTCCTTGGAGCTATCCAGTCAACTGGAAGTCACACAAGCAGAACCTCCTAAAGTAGAAAAGCCTGAAATTGGGAGGGGGGGTGAGGGAGGGGCAAGTAATCTTGGAATCCTATCTGTTATCCGGAACGGCTCGCTTGTGCCTACAGCATGAAGTAGTTACAACTTGTTTTCTGCTATTGTCACAGATCCAGGACGTTACTCTGGCTAAATCATAATCTCTTCCTGCCTCAGTTCATCCATGTGCAAACCTGGCTCGCTAACTCTTACCTTAATGTGTCATGGGGCTTAATTAATAACACTTAGGCCTTTTAAGTCCTCTACAAACATTAACTACTTCTTGTAACAACTCTCCAAGGTATTATTATCCCCATTTTACTCACGGAGAAACGGCAAAAGAGGTTGTCACTTGCCCAAGGCAACAGAGTAATAGTTATACTTAGAGATCCTCTTCACGGACTACTCTAACAGTGGAAACATATCAAGAAAGGCAAAGACAATAACGACAAACTCAAAATTACTTTTAAAAGTGCACCATAAGCACCTGGAAGACGATGGAAAATCCCTCCCAGAAACAATAGGCTTGTGACCAGAAAAAGCATCTCAACTGTCACCACAGAGAAAGAAGCACCCTGCACAGACCTAGGCTAGAGCTCACCCAAACAGCCACACAGAAAGAGCCAGACCTGTCCTCTCGAGCGCTCTTAAGTACCATAAAATTGAGCAACAGGCTTGTACAGTGCTCTCCAGTAACACCGAGCGAGCAGATAATCAATGTGGTATGCAGCATGCTAATTCCTTCCGCCGCGTTCCCAGCAGGGACCGGGAATGCCAATAACGGCCCTGGAAGGCGGGGGTCCTGCCCGGTGCCGGCGGGTCCGGCGCGGCCGCCGCCCCCGCCGGTGACAGCGGCGAAGTTGGTGTCCCCCGCGCCCCGCCGCGCTGACATGCCCCGAGCCGCCGCCGGGAGCCCTGCCCGGGCAGCGCCGGAGCTCGACACCCACCGGGGCGGCCGCTGCCGCGGCCCCGCGCCGCTTCCCCCGGGGCCGGTGACAGGCGCGTCCAGCGCTGCCGCCCCGGCGGCGACAACAACATCAGCAACAGGCGCGTCCTGCGCGGGACCCGCACGGGCACGGCCCGCGATGCGCCCGCAGCGCTGCGGCTCCGGCCCGGCCCCGGGGCGCGGGACGGGCCGGCCGGGCGGGACCCGCCGCAGGCCTCGGCCTGGAGGGGCGGGCGGGGGGTGTCAGGCGGGGTGACACCGCTCCGCCGCTCCCCGCGGCAGGGCCGGCCCGGCAGGGCTGCGGCCGGGGCTCGCCCGGGGCTCCGCGGCGGCCGCGGGGGCCGAGCGGGGCAGACGCGGTGCGGCCGCGGGCGGCGGGCCCGCCGCGGGCAGGCCCCGAGGGGACATCCCGCCGGTCACTCGGAGCGGCCACCCCGCGCCCCCACCTGATCCCGGGCTGGGACCCCGCGGGTCCGCCGCGTCACTCACCTGCGGGAGCGAGGGCCGGGGAGCGGCGCCGCGGGGCCGCGCTGCGGGAGGGCGGGCGGCGGGCGGGCGGAGGGTGCTGGCGGCGGCGGCGGCTCCGCGCTCCGGGCGCTCGGCGCTCAGCGCTCAGTCGCCATTTCCCGCCTACCGACCCGCTGCACCGCACCGAGGGACCCGGATGGCAGCGGGGCCGCCGCGCAGGCGCGCCCGGCCGGGGGAGGGGGCCGGGCCGGGGCAGGCCGGGAAGGAGGGAGCGGGGCCTGGCGCGGGAGCGGCGCCGGAGCCGGCGGGATCGGGATCGGTAGCGGGATCGGTACCGGGATCGGTACCGGCAGCGGCGCCCGGGCCCCGCGGCCGCGGTGCCTAAGCGGAGGAGGCGCGGCCGCTCCGCTGTCCTGGCGCCGAGCCGGGCTGAGCTGGGCCGGGCCGGGCTGGGCTGAGCCGCCGCGCCCGGAGGTGAGGGGACAGGGGAGCTGTGGAGGGACCGCGCGCGCGGCGGCGCGAGCGGGCAGGGGACAGGGAGTGAGGAGCGAGCGGGAGCGCGTCCCGGCTCGTCCCGGCTCGTCCCGGCGCTCCCCGGCCGCGGAGGCAGCGCCGGGCAGGACTCGCCGCGGCCGGAGGATGGACGGACGGACGGACGGACGGGCGAGCGGCACGGCCCCGGCCCCGGCCCCGGCCCCGGGCGGTCGCGGCTCTGGCCGCCCCTCCCCGCCTGCCGCGGGCTCCGCCGGGCGCTCCGCGGCCTCTCCCGCTGCGCCGGCCCGGCCCTGCTGGCTCGCCCTCCCTCCATTCCCAAAGCGCAGGGCAGTGCTGGCTTGTGGTTTCGGTTGCTGTTTTAAGTCGCCTGTGGAGTCTGGTGTGAACTTTTATTTCCGCTTTCTCTTCTTTTTCTAGGCAGCTTCTTTGTGAAATGCTGAGGATGCTGCATGCTTTACTATTGGAAGGGCTTAATGAAGCAGCTTGGCCATCTCATGCAGTATAGGAGGATGTAGTGAGGTTACATTTCTCATTTCAATGCTACTGAACTTGGATATCTTGATTTTTCTCTTGATGATCACTTTTACTTACCAGTCTTTTTTAACAGAACTCTTCAGTTCCCAGGTTCAACTGTTTTATGACAGGATAACGTCTCAAGGTATTGCCCAGAATGGAAGGTTTTTACAGGAGTGGCTGGCATCCTCTAATTTAGCAGTAGAGAAACCCACACGGGTGTTGGGTTTCCTGGTACATGTTGACTCCCTGCTTAGCTTTTGAATGTGGATCAGATTATGGAAGTCCCAGCTCTCTAGTCACCTAAAATATTTATTGGCTTGTTAAACAGAAGCACATCTGCTGCTGTGAAGCCAAGATTTGTTTTAGAATTCTGTCACAGGACTCTACTTGTCTGTCTTTAGCATAAGACACCATAAAGCTAATTTTACCATAGAAAAGAGGTCATAGGAAGGCAGAGGAAACAGTGCAGCCCTCGTTCAGAACAGGTAACCATATTCCTTTAGAGCATTCAAGTATGTCTTGCGAATGTTTTGTGAATGATCAGCTGTGAAAAAGGTTCGTTTGGACATGTTAAGGCCTCATTAAGATGGTTTGGCAGTCCCTTAGGAGGAACTTGTATAGCAAGATAACTGTGTGATGTCTCACACTGTGAGCCCAAATGGACATTCACTGATACTTAGAAAGTGGGAGTTTTGGGAAATGGTGGGTGGAAATACTCTCTCAAACCATGTAATTAAAATGAAACGAGCTGCCAGAGGAGATGATCCAGCAAGATTCAAAGCAAGCAGGTATTTGTATGAGCACCAGCACGGCCAAAAACACATTGAGAAGAGATTAAACGTGTGACTCAGGGTTCAATCTGATCTTTATGGCAATGAGAACTGGCCTTTTCTGTGTTACAGGATATCAAAATATGTTTTTCACAGTGCCTTTTGCTCTCCTCCAGTTCCCTGGTGCTGAATTAGGGAGAGGGGGCTGGACTGGCAGGGAAGGGAATATGGAAAATCATCTTGCTGATGGTGTTGCTGAAGTTCAAAGGTCCCTTGCTGTCCCCTGCTCCCCCCACAGAGCACATCCCTGTACCTGAGCACAGCTTCAGCTCCGTGTGTGAAGTGTAAAAACCCTGTGCTGACACACGGAGCCTTCAGAGCTCGGAATGTGTGTTTGGGCCAAAGAAAAGGCTGTGTTGGCAGCAGTGGGCTTCCCCCTGCCAGAGGATTTGGGCTCCAGTCACACTGAGACATTTGAGGAGCATGTTTGCTTCACTTCACAGAGAAACTGAAGGGGAAATGTGCAGTTGTCAGACCACTGCCCATTCCTGCAGTGGGGATCCTTGACTGCTCCTTGAAGGCCATTCCTCATGGTTTAGGATTTCCTCTCAACCCTTTCCCCTGAGCCTTGCTGAGCCCTTAGCTCAGTGTTCATACATCATGTAAACCGATGTGCTCCAGAGTGAGTTCCCTGCTTGTGCAGAGCTGCTGTGGGGGGAGTTCACAGTGTCCTGGCCAGCTGTTTGCAGTGGCTGCAGCTCAGGGCTGAGTGGGGTTTATTCCAGTGTCAGTTTAACTTCAGCATCTGGCACTTCCCGGCAAATTCAGGAGTCTTCTTCGGGTTTGTATCTTACTATTGCCCATTTCCAGTGTTCACCGTTTCTTCTGCCTTTCCGAAGGGAATAAATTCCATTGGATAGGTGACCAGAGTTAAAAAGAGAAGCAGCTCCCAGGCTGTGCTGCTCCTCCATCCCCTGCGTCTGGGAGCCAATCTGGCTGTCCAGGAGCAGCTCCAGACTCGCTGTTCTCGCTGCAGACACTCCAGCTGATGGCAACAGGGATTCATCTGCTCCCAATCCCCACAGAAACACATGGGAATGAACTTTGTGTTTGATCTGGCACAGTGCTGCGCTGGAGAGTGGCATGAGACATTCCTCCAGGGATGGAAATGCACAGCCACAAATGGTGAAACCCCATTTTGGGAAGTTGAACTGTAGATTATCCATACCAGTAATCCCAGTGTGGCTACCTGGGGCTTCATATAGGTTGAAGAACTGGAGTATTATGGTTTCTGTATTGGCATAAAGAAGTTCAGGCATAAATATCATTACTCTGTTTCTGGCTGGCTTGAAAATTCCACTGCACTCTCATAAATAAGGAGAGATGGCCCTGGTTGGTTTTGTGGGTTTGTTTTCCTGTTTTATTTAAACTGCAGAAATCTGCTCTCCTCAGTCCTGGAGCCAGCTGGAACAGCAGGACACTGCTGTTAAAGTGCCAATCCCACATTTTCTAGTTCATCATAGATAGACTTTTGATCCTATCAAATATTTTGGTCAGTCTTCTCAAGGAAGGGTCCCAGGTTACTTTAACTGGAAGTTCCATGCTTGGGTCGCGGCTTACTGAAAGCTCTGTATCTCCAGGAGTAGGGATTGCAGCTGACAGATTTACAGCATGAAGAAATTCTCGTTAACAGGGATAAAGGAGAAAGTTTTCAGATAGAGAATTTCTTCAGAGATGTGTATGAACAGTGAAATGGGTCCTGCTGAGAGCTCAGGGTGTCCAAAACCTCCAAGTGAAGCAGCACTGTTCAATCCAGATTTCTCTGGTGTGCAAACTGTAAACAGGGGCAATTAATATATTTATGGAGAAGAAAACCTTTTGTACTTTCTGTATGTTCTACTCCAGAACCCTCACTCACGAGCTCTTCTGTCCTGCAGGCTTTGGATTTCCTACTGTTGCTGGGTTTGCATATATGAAAATGCATATTTTATTAAATAAAATAAATTAATAATAAATAATATAAATAAATAAACAATAAAATCCATTACCTTGTGTCTGTTTGGCTTTGTCACTTCAAAGTATTTTAAGATCTTCATGGCTATTAAAATGCTGAAAAATTGTTTCATCCAGGACTGGGTTTCACCTTTTGACAAGATCCTGCCCATCAGTTTGGTTTTCCTCATTTTTAAATTAAAATGGGTGATTGTTTTTGTGGGATCCATGTGACTTTGGGAAAGCTTTGGCAGAGCCTGTTTGCTGAAAACCTCCAAAACTGGGCAGCTAGGACTGGCTGGAGTAACTGGAGTTGTTTCTCTGGCTGTTGGGTGGAGGTGCCTGCATTTCTCTCACTGCCTGCACTCATCCCTCAGCCTTGGCAGCCGAATCTCAGCTTCCTGCTCCTGGTTTTAAATGCATTGCCTTGTGGATCCAAAGGGATTTACAACTAGAGCCGCAAACCCAGGAGTGGGTGCACTGCTGGAGCTACCTGGGCATGTTGGTTAGAGTCTGGGCTGGGCCGTGGTGGGTGAGGCTTTGTCGGATCTCTCCTGTGGACCCCGGAATGTGAGAGCCGCTCTGATTCCCAGTCTCGCCGGGTGCTGAGGGAAGCAGCTGCTCGAGATCTGTCAGCGTTGTCTGTGCTGCCATTGCCATGGAAACCGGAGTTGGCTCCACACAAACGGCACAGGGATGTCAGAACAGCATTTTCAAAACAAACCCGAGCTGGTTTGTCATTCTTGGTGCTCAGAGCCCGAGGGGTGCAGCACAGCCTGGCTGCAGGGACAGCTGTGGGCCCGCAAACCTTCAGGGATTGGTGTTTCTACACTGGATTGGTGTGGGCTGGTGTTTGATAGACCATGAGTAGCATTGATTGCATTCAGTTCAGCACGTGCTCTTCCATGTACACAAAGCCATCCTAGACTTACCTTCCTTTAGCCCCCTCCCAGGACCTGGGTTGCCTCTGTATTTTGGGAAAATATTTGGCTGAAGGGTAGCCCATGGATCTTGGTGGGAATCCTTTTAAGGACTCTGATGTAAGTCACCAAGCACTTTTCCCTTCATTATTTAGTGATCCAGTCTTTAAAGAATTTTACTTCTAAGGGGAATTGTTCTGTCAAACAATTTCCACTTTAGTAAAAAAAAAAAGTTGGTTTTCTTTTGAGAAGCCATCCCTGGTTTTGAGTGGTGTTCCTTGGTTTTTTGTTTGTAGTGCCTTGGTTGGCTCAGAACCAGCTCTATCTCCCCTCTTGCACACTTGTGGCTCCTCCTGCTTCCTGCACCCACCAGTCCCACCTTCCCATTCCTGTTTGTCCTTCAGGCCTGCAGTTTTCCTCATGCCCTCCTCCTCCTCCTCCTCCTCCCACAATGCCAGCAGGATCCAGGTTTTTCCCTCATAGGAGCGAACCAGCTCCGGGAGAGCTGGAGGCATCAGTCTGGTGGGACCTTCTGAGGGCACCCTGGGCATTCATTTTGTGGCACGTCAAGGCTGACAGAGAGGAGAGCTGGACACAGCTCAGGGACATTGCCATGGGCCTCAGCAATGAGAGAACAGAATACACAGAAGCTGATGAGAGATATGGGTACACTGAATTCAGCTGAGGATCTTCATACAGCTGCAGGAATGCTGCAAGGATCCTTTTCCCCTCCAGGATGGAGCAGACCCTGGGGCACCTCACACCAGCAGTGGCCCAAGGGGAGTGTTGGACAAATGGCTACCAAAGCTGGAAGAACGAGGCTCGAGAGTCTTAATCATGTTAGGTGCATGGCCTAACAAGACCTAGGAGGTCTTGGAATTAACCTGGCTACTGCTCATGTTGGAATTCTGTAGGATTCAAACCGGAATCTACCAATAGACCTTCAAGCTATGGCTCAAAAGCACAGAATTGGCCCAAGCCTGTTGGAATGCTCAGGTTCATCGCAGACAATGCAGGGGAAGAAGGAACAGTGGAATGTGCAGGAATGAAACTCTGGCCAGATTCCAGGGCCATTCAGCAAGGAAGAGCAGTGGATCAAAACCTGAGTAACCTTGGGAAGGATGAAATGCTGCCAATGACTGACACGGAGCGACACGTGCTTGCCTCAAAGGACAAGAGTCATAGATGATCCTGACCACAAAGGGCTCCACTCCCTGCAGTGAGACCTCAGCTGAGGGAAGTGGGGGCGTGAGGACACTGCAAGCACAGCAATGGACTCCAAGACACAGAGAAGATTATGGCTCAGAGAGACAGAGAAGCCGGAATTCAGACATGAATCAGCACAAAAAAGGCACTTGATGCAAAGGAGCTGCAAAGGAACTGTGACACTTTCATCCCAGAATAGTTGGGGTTGGAAGGGCCCTCTGGAGAGCATCCAGTCTAAACCCCTGCCAAGGCAGGGTCACCTGGAGCAGGTGACACAGGAACGTGTCCAGGTGGGTTTGGGATGTCTCCAGAGAGGGAGAGCTCCACACCTCCCCGGGCAGCTGTTCCAGTGCTCTGCCACCCTCATGGAAAGAAGTTCTTCCTCATGCTGAGGTGGAAGTCCTTGTGTTTTAGTTTCTGGCCCCTGCTCCTTGTCCTGTCACTGGCACCACTGAGCAGTGGCACCATCCTCTGACACTCCTTGGAGATTCTTGTACGGATTGAGGGGATCCCCTCTCAGTCTTCCCAGACTAACCAGGCCCAGCTCCCACAGTCCCTCCTCACTAGAGAAATGCTCCAAACCCCTCATCATCTTTGTGGTCTCCTGGACCCTCACCAGCAGCCCCTTTTTTCGGAGCTGTGGAGCCCAGAACTGAACACACACAATACTCCAGATGGAGCCTCACTAGGGCGAAGCAGAGTAAACAGTCTGATGGAAAGAGGAAAAAAAGAGAAAACATGGAGTGCAAAGAAAAAGAAAAGGCAGAGAAGGAGGAACGTGGAACAGCCCAGCTTCAGCACAGGAGTACAAGAGGGACGGTCCTGTTGATGGACAGGGAAGGGAAAGGCAGCTGAAGCTGTGAGTACAGAATGGTTTAATCTCAAAACTTCAGAAGTAGCTCTTTAATTTAGGGGCTTTCCCAAGCTGTGTTGTGTGATGCTGCACTACTTCAGACAACATGGGGTTCAGCTGGAACTGGGACACCGCACTGAGCAGCAGCTTCACTTTTTAAATGCAGAAACTGCGGGGATTTTTTTTTGCCATGGACACTTGAAGTAGTAATAAATTGTCTTAAAAACCCGTAACATAATTGTACAAGCATTGAACTTTATTTAAGAGGTTCACTGAGCTGGCAAGGAGCAAACCCGACCCATTATTTCAGCCCAGCACCTGAGCACAGGGATGAGTTCGATCACCCTCACCAGGGCCTACAACCTGTGTCCACAGGAGCCCTTGGGGAGCAGGGGGGACAATCCCCTTCGTTCCCACCACTGCAGAGCAATGGAATCATCTCTATCAATTCTGAAAGTGCTTGAACACAGAATACAGAAAAGGGTCTGACTTACAGATCTGATGGAGAAAACCGAACCATGGGACATGATGGGTGTTCAGGATCAAGGGATCAAACTGGAAATTAACTGGAGTGGCTGGACCTGGGATGGACACTCTGGGACGGCACACCAGCACCTACAGCATGTTTACCTGGGTAAGGGCTGGACCTTCCATCGAGGGACTGACACAGCTGCTGGACGTATGTCTCTCACTCACACATTTGCTCTCTTTAACACAAAGATTTCCTACAAGCTGCAAACTATTTATATCTTACATACCTTTTAAATCAAGCTATTAGTTGCACAACTTTTTTGGGATTATCAAATTATTCAAGTCCTACTATAGATTTCCAGCTCTAGCTACAAGATGTGGTCACTGTACAGGAGTTCAGTGGGACATGGTGCTGGGCTGCAGTGAGGACGGAGCAGTTACTGAACCGTTCAGTTCCCAGTCCTTCTGATGTTCCATTCTCACCTGCTGTACAAAGCCCAGCACTCGGGAGCAGCCGTTCTGCCACACAGGTGGGACTGTAGAAAAGGAGTCCTTGGCTGTACATGGCTTCCACAGTGGCTTTGTTACATCAGGTACAAACTGTACAAGTTCTCCAGGTTCCAAGTGTTCTAAATGGCAGAAACAGTTCAGCCTGTGTTTATAGACTGGGTTTAAGTGTAAAGATTACTTCAGGTAAGGACCAGGCTGAGTAACCGGCTCCATTATGGGTTTAATACAACCTGCAATGGTACCAATATGTACATATGTACAGAGCGGTCCTGTTCACCTGCTGCTGAGCACAGTCGGCACTTGATCCTCAGCTTCCTTGGAAGTAGGAAACACTGGAGTAAAACTGGTTCAGTGTTGCAGCACCTCAGGTTCCTGGGTTGAGCTCTCTGTGACCGCGGCCTACAGGACCCCGTCGCTGAGATGGGACTTGCGGTAGTCCCCCAGGTCATTCTGCAGGTCTCGCTCCTCGTCATCTGCAATTACAGATGGCAATTAGATTACAATCAAAATGCTCAGATCAGATCTGATGTATCACTGAAAAAAATACCAAAGTACAGGTCCCCGGGACATGCTGCTAAAGGGCACAGCACCAAGCTGGCCGGGGCTGGTGATGGGATGGAGTTGGCTGGGACAGGATGTGTGGCTGTGCTTCCAGCCTGGCTGTCAGCACTCCAGGTGGGGATCTCTGGCTGCAGGGCAGCCCCATCTCACACCCTGCCTGACTTCAGACACTGCAGCACAGTCACACCAGCTGCTGGGCTTTGAGACTGCCTATCAAGTTTTCAAACTCCCCCACTAAAGCCCAACTCCTGTAGAAAGTCCCATTCCCAGAGCTGACACTGTACAGCTTCACAGAGGCTGAGAACCTCAGACCCCTTCCAGACCAAGGGCCTTCTCGCCTCAAAAAGCGAAAAAAAGCTAAAACGTCAATTTTTTCCAATTAATGAGCTTCTCCAGCACCCTGGAGCTATACACCTTTATATCAGGAAAGACTTATTCACAGCAAAGGAAATCCAAGTTGAGTTCACCCATCTTCCACTGGCTGCCGAGCTGCCTGGAGCTCCCCACACCTTCACACCCACCACGCCAGGAGCCAGGCAGGGGCCTGAGGGGCTCCTCCAGCAGCAAAAAGCTGGAGCTCACCTGCATGACACAACTTTGTCCCTCAAGAAACTGCCACCACAGCACCTGGATTTACTCCCCCTCCACCATCCAGCCACCACTAACACACATTTTAGAATCTGCCACTTTCAAACATGCCCTTGCCCTTCAGCAGGTGCCTGAGGGAAGGAACCAGCCAGGCTGGGTGCTGCCCTGCCCCAAGGCACATCCCCCAAACTGGGTATTTTCCACGGATAATTTCAATCTAAGCCTGCACATTGCTAGAGGCAACAAAAACCATGTGGAATCCCGTGGCTTTGTGGCACATGCCACAGGCTTTGTTCAGCCTGATGCAGACCCGGGTGATGTTTTCCTGACAGTTTTTAGACAGAGATTCTCTTTCCTTTTTTTCCTCCCTAAACAATTATAACCACCCTCCCTCCAACCCCACAGTTCTGCCCTTGCCTGCCCTGCAGACAAATCAGAATAAGCCCTGAAGCAGCCACTTTTTCTGGAATGCTGCCTCTGGAAGCACCACTGGCCAGGCTCAAATCACAGCTCAAACCAATTCAACAAGTTATTATGGAACAACAGAAGAACACTTGGGAAATGTGGTCTGAGGTAGTAACACACTCTGCTCAGACCATCCCTCAGGAAGAAGCTTCCAGAAGTCAGACTTTAACCTTTACTACCAGCTATTAATGCAGCCTGTCTATACAGAGACACAGAGGAGTTCATCAGGAAAAGGATCTTCCCTAAGTCCAAATTCCAAGTCACCACAGCAGGGACCGAGCAGGGACCCCACCTGGATGGAAAATGGTTTTATGGGGTCACTGTCAGTCAGAGCTCTATTTTTTCAAATGCCACTCACATCGCAAGTTACACAAGCACAATCTCTCTATTTTTCCACCACTTACAGCTGGATCACACCCATCCTTTCCCAAGTACTGGGGAATGGGGCTTTGAGGAATGTTGCCCACGTCACTGTAACTGTTCATGGCACACCTGCTGCCTGAGCCATCAGCTCCCCTGTGAAGGCTCCCAGAGCCAGGTACTCCCAGAGCTCTGAGGGGCAGTGAGAGCTGTGTGGCACAGGGACAGGGTGCTGCATCCCTGCACCACGTGGCAGCCACCTACTGCCACCTGACAGGAGGGTGCAGCCAGGTGGGGATCAGGCTCCGCTCCCGTGGAACAAGGGACAAGACAAGAGGAAATGGCCTCAAGCTGTGCCAGGGGAGGCTCAGGTTGGATATTGGGAACATTTCTTCACAGAAAGGGTCGTCCAGAGCACACAGGGTGAATTAGTTAGATGGCACCAGCCAGCACAGATTCAGCTGCAGTTACAACTTCCAAAGTTGCATCCTGAACTCCGGCAAGGAACTACTGCAGCGAGGAGCTGGGCAGCACCCACCACTGGCTGAGGGGAACAGGACTAAACCATGAAACCCCCACCCACAGGACTGCTGGGCTTTGCAGGGCTCAGGGACACACAGGACACCCTGCACTCCCTGCCCACAACAACCCAGCACCATCAGGAGCATGGCTCCCATGGCCCCAGCATGGACACAAACACTGTGAGTCACAGAATCCCAGGATGGTCTGGGTGGGAAGGGACCTTCAAGCCCATCACATTCCACCCCCTGCCATGGGAAGGGACACTTTCCATTGGACCAGGTTGCTCTGCATCCCCCTGTGCCTCTGTGCAGTGCCAGCCTGGGTGAGCAGCTGCCAGCCCAGGGACCACCCGCCAGAGTGACAGGCGTGACACACAACCCCCTGCAAGTTCTGAGCACACGGGGCACAGAACAGGCTGCAGCTGGAGCAGCAGGCACTGCAGTTCATTAGCAAGTTAATTAATCACCACGGGTTCTGGTCCGTCCTATTCTTTCCCTAGTTCATGAGTTTCAGACTCCCAGCCCAGCCCAGCCTGCTGACAGTGCACTTAGCTGCATGCCCACAGAATCAGCTGCTTTTTACTGGCTTTATCCATTCATTTTGCTTAGATGCCAATTAAATACGGTGTCTGAAAAACCTGCAGCTAAAAACTTCATAACTTATATAACTTTTATTATGAGGGTCAAAATCAGGTGGCCTGTAGGATTTTTGTCCCATTTCCTATTTTTTCCCCCCCTTTATTTTACACTTTCATTTAACTGGAAATACTCTCTATGTTTACACAACACTGTCACCCTGCAGACATGCAGGCCTGTCACAAATATCCCCCAAACAGCTGGATGGAGAAGGCAGACAAGGCAGGCAGAGGCAAGCGAAGGAGGCGATGCAGGAGCCGCATGCAGGACAGGGAATGGCCATGCACACACAGGTGTTAGGCAGCACTGGATCAGGAGCTCCGAGGTGGGTTAGCAGGAACACCACAAGCCTGTTGAATCTGTGTATAATGCACAAAAGTGACACCTGGAATCACCACCTAAGGCCTCACTACACACCAGCTCCAGGCAGGTGTGACAAGAGCAGGAGTCAAACCGTAACATTCCTCTATTTGACAATTTAGGAATGTCAAGGCCCAAAGCCATCCCAGCCAGGGGCCAGAACTGGGGGTTTGGGTAAAACCATGTCTGGAATTTAGAGTCTTGCTTTTCCTAGTAGGAACTATACGCAAGGGCAGTAAGGTGCCAGAACCCTCTCACTCAAGACTGTTGCATCGTTGCTGTCCCACAGACAGTGAGACCAAATCAAGTGAGACCAAGCTTTGTTGTGTCTGAGCAATTTGTGATCAGCTAAACCAGCGAGGCTTTACACAAATTCAACAAGTAACTCAGCATGGATTTATCACAATGGGATGGAGGTAAGGCCCAAGCTCACCTTGGACGTCTTCTTCTCCACCATCACCATCCTCTTCCTCATTGTAAGCCAGCTCGGCCTGTTTGTCTGCCTCATACTCACCCACGTTCCCATCATCCCCATTATAATCTGCCAGTTTAGAACCCTGCTGCGGGTCCACAGGGGATTCATTCTCATCAAAGAACCGGCCTGTGGAGTAGGAAAGGAGTGAGTCAGCAGCAGAGAGGAAAGAAACAGGGAGATCCTATACAAGAGCAGATCGCAGGTGGAGGCAGTCGGGGTCTGTGGTAGTTCCAGCTGGAGAGAAAGGGGGGCAGAAGGGAGAGGGCTTGGGCAGGGGTTGAACAAGGCTCATTGAGCACCTCCATGCGGGAAGAATGTGCTCCATCACCCAGCACTTGACCTCGTGACACCTGACTGTCCCACACTCCTCTCTCCACGGCGGGGGAGGGCTTGAGTGAGCATCCAACAGCTCCACCTTGTCTGCCCCCAGGCACCGACACAAGGTTTCTCAAAAAGCACAAGAGCACTCACTCAGTGGAAGCATTAGCACCCACTTTTCCCGAGGCCTGGCATTTTGCACACCCTGGAGCGATCTGACCTGCCCAGGTGGCTGGCAGTGCCTGCAGGGTGTGCCCTGCCAGCACGGGAGGGAGCCCAGCACGGGCCTGCCGTCAGCTCAGAAACTCATCCAGCTGGCTTTTACACTCTGCTTTCCTGTTAAGCTTTAACAGTTCTCAAAATGCTCCAAATCCAGTATTCTCATCTCCCAACAAAAAATTACGGATAGTTTCAGATCCTGAAACAATGTGCAAGAAAAACGAGAATTAGCTGGAAATATGTGATGAGTAGACAATCACCCAGGCACACAGTGAGAGATTAAGGGTGTGATGTCAGCTCAGAGCTGGTGTTTAATGGGATACAGGGAGATCTCTTCCAGCCCAGTGCTTGAGGGAAGCAGCTCTGAGTCTGCAGAGGTCACAGGCCCGGATGATTGTGTATAAACGAAAAAATAGGGATTAAAGTGTGATACAATCCTTACACACCGGGCACCAAGGCTGCAGCAGCAGGTGGTGATTCCCAGTGGAAGCAACTAACCGAGAAGTAAAACTGGAGAATGATTTCAACATCAGGATTTAAAATGGACAGATGTAAAAGTGAAATTATTTCCTAAAACAATGTGTATATAAAAACCAGGACAGAAGCAGTACCATGGCACTTCTCTGTACAGGGGGAAAAGCAGCAGAATTACACCTAGTGCAGCTTGAATGTACAGAAACACCAGTTTCAGGTATTTTCATAAAACAAGCAAGAGAAAAAACATGATCTGTTCAGAAATCTGAAGTTCCATACATTATTCACTGCCTGTTCATATCTAATTGAGTGATCCTGGCTATTACTGTTGGTATTTTTGACACTGCATTATATACAAACACCAGACAGGACAGTGAGGTTTGCACTTGTTAAACCTGAACTGAGCCATGGAAGACAAGGCATGTACCCAACTTCCAGCAAAAACAGCCTGTGGATACTCCAGAGATACTGTGACAAACAAGCACTGAAGGAATTGAAGTTGACAGAAGGAAAGGTTAAAATGTGATGAAGAGATCCCAGGAAACGCAGCAGGCCCACACAGGCTACAGATTGAGCTCAGGGAGCACAGGTCTGGTGAGCCTACCCTGTCCCATCCCCTGCCATGGGGGATGGCACCCACCCCCCACTATCCCAGGCTGCTCCAAGCCCCATCCCATCTGATCTTGGACACTTCCAGCAATCCAGGGGCAGCCACAGCTTCTCTGGGCACCCTGGGCCAGGGCCTGCCCACCCTCTCAGCGAACTCCTTCCCAATATCCCATCCATCCCTGCCCTCTGGTAGTGGGAAGCCATCCCCCCTTGTCCTGTCACTCCAGGCCTTTTCCCAAGACCTTCTCCACCTCTCTCGGAGCTTCTTTAGGGACTCTCATGGTGTCCCCAGACTCTTCTCTCCTCCACGATGAACGGCTCCTGCCTACACAACTACTCCCCCATCATTTCATCCGTGAACAGGGAAGAGAGGCAATCCACTAAAAAACCCAACAACTGAAATGAGAAGCGCTCTCACTCCAGAAGCTTCTTCCAGAAGCTCCTTTGATAAAATAAAGAGCCTTGCGCACCTCAGGGTACACAGAGTGGAAGCCAGGCCTGCCCAGGTTCCCTGACAATTTGTAACACACCTGTCCCTGCTCCGTTACAAAGTTACACGAGTGATATTGAAACAACCAAAGTCTTCCCAGCTTTGGCTGAATTCCTACAATATTGTCCAAAAAAGCATATTGAAGTCAAGTAGCACAGAGAGCAACTCAGCATCCTGCATGTACCAAAGTCCTGACTTAACCAATTTAAATGGGCAGTAATTTCCAAAAGCATCTTAAATCCCAGTAAGGAAATTTTCTTTTAAAGAACTGAATATACATGTGAAAAATAACACATTAAATCATATCTTTTACCCAGGAACATATATTCCTTCCCAGGCTTCCTCTCCAAAGCCACCCTCTGCAGTGGTCCCTATTTTCCAGATAGGCACTTAGAGAGAAAATGAAGGGATTTTTTTAATATATTGAAGTGTGTGATATCAGCCAACTTACTTTGCTTAATCTTCTGCAAGTCACTAACTCGGCTCTTTGGGATTTTTATCTGGTCTGGCTCAATTTTGTGGTCTTTCTGGGTTTCCACGTTTTCTTCAAAATTCAGGTGCTGGAGAGAATTTGGAGGGATCTGCTTTGCAGTGTCAGCGTTTCCATCACTGTCACTGGGCAAACCTAAAATGTTAAAATGTGAAGTTATACTCAAAATTTTAGCAGCACAGTACTGGAACAAGCCACCTGTGGTGCAGGTATAACCTGACACTCTGATATTAAAGAGACTTGATCCATGAGCATGAAGTTTACTTTCTATGGGTTTGTCTTCTTTCTAACTGCAATTCTTACAAACCCTTTCACTGCAGGACTTTAAGCTCTCATGTCCTAAACCTTCCCCACATCACCCTCAAGTGAGCTGTTCCCAGGGACAGGAGGACACTGAGCAGGCGACAGGAACATTGGTTTATCTGACTGTGGCTACCAAGAGATCAACAACCAACCCCGGAGGGGGTGGTGCAGCTGTAATTAGTACCCTAAGGAGGAACACTCATTTTAATTACTCTGTCCACTGGAGGAATCTTGAAACACTTATCTTTGAAACTTCTAACTCAAATTTAGCTGCAGTTGGTCAAAAGGTTCAGAAATTATTGGTGTGGAGGGTACAAGAAGAGATCATGCAACAGAAGCCCAAATGCCTCAGCCAGGTAAGAACACAACCTCAGATCCTGCAGAAATTTATCCTCCGTTTTCTTCTTGCAACCAAAATATTGCCTTGGCACCTGCTAACAGGAATCTTACCTGGTGCCAGATTTGGAGCGTGGGGCTGTTCAGTTGGAAGATTCATAATAGACTGATGACCTTCACTTTTAGGAGCTGAAATAAGTGGCTTCTTTAAAGCTAAAACAAAACACAGGGACAAAAGCATTAACATGAAACAAACACACTGTTTACCTGGTCTTGCTCTAATAATCCTGTAAACTCCTATTTTTGAATAGTTTTCTTAATGAAAATATAAAAGATGAGATTGCAGGAGGGGTGTTATATAAAACATTCTGGTTTGAGAATTCAAACCTCTAAAGCACAGTAGAAATTATCTGATTTTACAGCCCACTTGAATTTTATTACCACAGAGAGATTTTAAAAGTCTGCACTCACTATGAACCACATGGTGTTCACACACAACATATACATCACCAAGACCCAAATGTGAAAGAATGAAGAGTATTTCTCCTAACCAGTGGGAGTATCTTCAGCTTTAGCAGGGTCATTATCTTCTATTTCAGGCATGCCTGCATCTCCTCCTGGTTTGATTTTCTCTGCAAGACAAGAAAAGGATATTCTGCCTTACTAACCTTTCAGTCTGAACAGTGAATTTCTCTCTTGTGGAAGGCTCTAACAGAACAATCACTGCAGCTAATCAAGTTATCTGAGCCAAACAATTCCTTCTTCTACTTCAGAGAAATGCACAGTCTGGAGGCTGGCAGAGGATGCAACACAACTGGCCCATTCTCTATCAGAAATGCCCAAAAAAGGAAATACCTTTGCCATTTGCAACATGTTCTGAAGGCTCCTCATTCTTCACTATGTCTTTATCTTCCACCTCTGCAGCTGGCTCAGGTACTGCCTGCTCACCATTGCTGGGACTGACTGCAGTGTCCTTGCTGGACTGAATTTTTTGTGTGGCCTGTTAGAACAAATAAGGAGACAACATTAAACACCACCCTGGAAATTACAAAACAAACGCCCTCAAATTTGAGATTACTTTGGGTTAAGCAACACTGCATTTATGACCTCAAAGACCACCAAAGTAAAGAGCAGAGCCCTCCATGCACAAAGCTGGACACTGGGGGTCTGGACACACAACTGGACCGAAAACGTTCAATACAGAACAGCTGCAGGACATTTCTACTGCCACACAGGGGTTAGGTACAACACAAACAGGCTGAGGTAACATCAGCCTTAACCCTCAGGTCAGAGCCATGAAACAATTCTAGACTCTGACTGACATCTGCTCTCAGGCTGCCCTATTATTTGAGATGCTTATGGACAAAGTAAGGAAACTAAATTTTAAGCATCTGCTCGGAGGAATGAGGCACAAATTCTACTGGCAGCCTGGTTCCTGTAATCACACCCTTGATACCATTTCAATACTGTCACAATTTGCATCACATTAGCACCTCGAGGCCTCAGCAGAGCTCAGGCTCCCTCTGCAATAACCTGTGCAAGGCTGCGAGAACACAGATCCCACCCTGGAGAGCTGAACAGCAATATCCATGTTACAGGCAAGGACTGAAATCCTCAGCAATGACATCACAGAGGAAGGCTGGAGCAGAGCAAAGAATCTGGCCTCAGCTTTGAGCTCAGTCCACTGGGTGAGACAATAGGCAAGATTTCTTACACTAACACCCACTTAGGGCTGCTCAGGGGGATACTGAGCACAAAGTTAGGGAAGAAATGTCCCAGGCCTTCACATCTCTGAGGCAAACAGCAGGATTTGGGCTCTTCTCATTCAACACAAACTTTCTTGGCATTACCTTTTGTTCCCGTGCAATTTGGTCCATTAATTTCTTGATGTTCTCTTCATGCTGCAGTCTCATTTCTTTGATCTGCTGCCCACACTGCAGGCTTGAGGAGAAACACACCATTAGTTACACTTCATTTGTTGGATCTGCTCTCCTACAAATAAAATAAGGGAAAAAATATGAAGTGGCACAAAAAGCCAAACCTGAGATATAACTAGAATGGTCTGTCCAAAAAGCCTGGTGCTGGTATGTATACGGAGTGGGAACGGACTGAATACAAAAAGAAAGCAGAACTGGAAAAAATAGGCACAGAGCAGAAAAAAACAGAAAAACAAACAGAATGGCCTTGAATATACTTCCTCCAGAAGCTGGAATGCAACCAAAAGGTCAAGCTCCACAGTTAATCTGTCCGCAAATATTAATTCCACTGGGAAAGCAACGCGTCTCCCCTGGCTGTCAACGGAGAAGGTGCACAACTTCCACTATCAGTTACTGCTCCCAACTCAAATAACACAATCTGAATACAGAGCCAGCTGTCCCAACTTCCCCAACAAGCCACGGCCTCAGCCCAATCACCAAAATTCCCATGCCCCACAAACGCTCAACATAGCACAGAAACACCACTTTGTGTGTGTGAAAGTTTCAAATGCTTTCCCTAGTGCTGTCTTCCTCACTCCTCAAAGCTGCAGGAGTATTTGTACTCCCCGTTTCTACATCATCAACTTAAAAGGCTGAAGTCAACATAAAATTGCAATCTACACAAGGTGCTTTCAGCTTCAGTTGAAACAAATGAAATTACACTGCTAGAAAGGCAGCAATTAATGCTGGTGACACAGGACTGTGTCCTTTAAACTCTTTCATGTGTTTGTGAACTAAATCTCCACGTAATAAAAAATACATTGACTTAAAAATGCAGAACAATTCCATTAAGTCAAGATTTTCCTTAGCTTCTGTCTCACGTTGGGGGAAGGACTACAACACCACAAAGAAACAGAACTTGAAAGTCAAATAGTCAGCTCAGGTGCATCGCCGAGTGAGCACACTCGCATTTGAGGATTTGTAGACACAAGAGTAATTAGCACTTTTTAGCAAATACAGGTCTCCATCACACACCAATCTGCAGTTACCAACACTCCTGAGGACATACCTGTCATATTCCAGCCTCCTTGTCAGGTACGTGTTGTTCTTCTTGTACTCGTGCAGCTGATCTTCCTGGCGGATGAATTCCTGCCGCAACTCTGCCAGTTGTTCTACGGCAAAAAGCAAAAATCAACATGAATACAGAAAGATAAGAAAAAAATGCCCCATGGCAGATACAATTTTCAATACTGCTAAGTAAGTAAGAAATTGCTCAAGTTTCCTGTCTAGACATAAAGATTCTTAAACCAGTTTGAAGAAGATGCCACTTTACTCATGTATGCCAGATGGCAGCATGAATTAGACACAAGTTCTTCTGACACTATGCCATTCCTCCTAAATGTTTCTTTCCCTTTGCATTCAGAAGCCTTGCACAATGCTGTTTCACTTATCTGTTGGAAATCTCCTTAATTTCCTGAAAGATTCTGTCACTCTGAGTAACACAAAAGTGCTGCCAGGTTATTTCAAGGCAGGATGTTCAAACACTGTTTGTCTGCAGTAAGTGTACAAAAGGAGGCACCTTCCCGCTATCCATAAAGCCAACACAGATTTCCTGTCTTCACCACTGCTCTAGAAGTTCTCCCTGCTCCTCAGGCTACAAATAATGAAGCTTCCTACTATTTTAAGCTGCAGCTACACGGATACAGGCAGAAACCACACGTGTTGTGTGCAGGCACGTTCACATCTGAGCATGTTCTGGCTCACTCTGAAGTACTCTAAGTACAGCAACACCACAGGCATTAGAATCGTGTCTGTACAGAACTTCAGAGATGTTTCCTGGACCTTTTCTAACCCTGCATAATCACAGTGTTTCTGATCAAACTCTACTAAGCTGTGTATTTGGCCACGGAGATGATTCTACTCTCTTGTAAGTCAGCAGTGGCAGAACACATGTTCTCTCTGCAGCAAAGTGAGAGCCAACTCTGCACTTACCCACACCAGGTAACAAAACAAAATACAATGAGATTTCACATTATGGGATGTTCCAGCCTCACCAGATCCTTCACTGAAACTGCATGCTGCAGCACCAGGGCAGTTAAAATGCACAACTTCAGCCTGCCAGATGAGTTTGGCCACGAAGCCCTCACCCTTTAGACGATGTATGTCTGCCATCTGATACGAGATGTTGTTCTGCAGCTTCATCTGGAAGGAAGAAAAGATTGGCTAAATACAGGTGACCAGCAGGTTGGGGAGGGTTTGGGCTGTGAAGACTCAGGTGTGTCTGCTTGTTGTGTAAAGCCAACGTATGGAGACGATTATCGGAGTGACGTGCACGAAGTTCCTGTAAATCTAAGCAATGTGTATTTAGTGATCTGTAAGTGACATCACCAAATTAAACACAGTGTTCAGGCTTTGCTAACAACGGCTTAAATTTTAATTCCAGAAAATATTTATATCAAAAGAGTAGATTGTCTGGACTAAAATAAACATGCTGCATCCTGATACTGCAGGAGGGACTGTAAGCAGCCAATGTCAAAGCACAAGTGGATAAAAATAAACACAGCATCAACAGCAAAACAAATTGATACCTAAGGTATATCATATATAGAATTTTTATATTTAAATAAATCTTTTATGTGTTGCCATTTAACATCCTAACACACACTTTATTTTGAGAGGGAATCTCACACCAGTAAAATCCTACAACAGCTTTTAATTTGGTATTTTTAGTAAGGAAAAAAATAGTTACAATAAGTAAGAAATGTATGTACACAAAGTCTTGAAGTAAAGATGCTTTGTCTTGTTACATAAAGACAAAAACCAGCAGGAATGAAGAGAAAGATTTGCATGGGGAATACCTTGAGAAAGTGGGTAAAAATCCCCTCCTGCCCTCAGGCACCTCGGGTGCTGCGGCTGTTTTCCTTGCAGTTTCACGGTGACACAAAGGGTAACTGCAGGAAGGTGCTGAGCAGGGCTGTCACGCGTGGGTGACAAGGTCAGCATCACCTCTGGGAACAGCACACTGCAGTGCCAACACTGCCACTCGGCCAGGACACACTGGGACATGCACAGGGACACACAGACACACACACAGACACAGGGGCTGTTTCAGTTCCCCCCACCAGCCCCTGAAGTGTCTGAGTCAGTCACCTCCATTTCCTGTCAAAAAACCCCAAAACACGTCTGCCCTGACTTTTGGACTTCCTCCCCCCACCTGTGCCTTCCCTTTTATCAAATTATTCCTTCTTTAAATATATTTCCCATTGTGTTTTTGTTGTTACAAGGCTGATTCATTTGCCCCACGTGGGTATGATCAGGCATTCCTGAGTTGGAATTCCAGCCATGCAGGAGCTGCAGAGATGGTGCTTTTCTGCAGCACACAGTGTGCACGGAGCACGCACCCGACAGCTCCCAGCACACAACGGAGGTTCCTTGGGCAGCAGAGTTTTTGTGCCAGCCCGCAGGATCCTGCCTCATCCCTGGCAGCAGGGCACACAGGAATGCAAGCAAATCCTGTCCCATGCCCAGAAAAAAAGCCAAGAGGGTCCTGGGGCATGGAGAGGCACCACCACAGCTCCCACCTACGACAGGACACAGTGCTGCTTCACAAGGCTTTTCCCAAAAAAGGAAAGCAAGCAGAACTGAAAAATTAGGGACAGAGCAGAAAAAAATAGTGAAATAAGCACAATGGCCTTGAACACATTTCTTCCAAACCCTGGAACATAACCGAAAAGTCCACCTCCACAGTTAGTCTGTCAGCATTTATTAATTCCACCAGGAATGTGATCTTTCGGTAACCTGAGCCCCCTGACCACAGTGCTCTGAAATAGGGACAAAACTACTCCCCCAGGGACACTCAAGGAGTCTCCTGGCATGTCAGAGCCAGCTCTGCCTCGTGCTCTACCCACCGAAGCATTCAAGGCCCCTTTAAAGGATGTACAAAGCAAGACGCCATCAGTGACAGCCTGGGTTGGCCTTGCAGAGCTTCACCTCAAAAGCACACCTGGCCCTGAGGTGGGGACACACAGGGAAGCAGAAGACACAAGTCAGCACCAAGTCTCTCCATCCAGTGGGCACCCACCATGCCAGCTCCCCCTCCAACGACCCGGAACAGGGGAGCAGGTACACACAGCGATTTGTTGTGTTAGTGAATAATTATCTCCCCCTATTTTGCAAAACCACAGGTAACAATCGCATTTTTCTGTCTTCCACTCTAATGCAGATGTTTCCCAAAACCCAACAAATCTACATACAAAGGAGATCCTGGGAAGTAGCAGAGTCTGTTTTCAGACCCTCGTCTGTCAGAACTCCTCACACACCAACTCTGCCCACTGGCTCCTGCTCATCCCATAACCATGTGCCTGGCTGGCAGAGGGCTGCTGTCTGTGAGCAGGAGCTGCATGGGAACGTGCAGCACTTGCATCACACAATCTTTCATTTTGGTGATTTTGAGTTTCAGAGAGAAGTGACAGAATTTATATCCAAAGCAGCTCAGCTGACAACTAATGTCCCTCATCTGAAGGATAGAAAAGGAAGAAGCTTTTTTATGATTCATGGGATCTGTTCCACCTACACATGCAAAACCCACACTCCATGAGCCATGGCGCAGGTCCAGTTCTTCCTGGGCCATGTCCTCCTTCGGTCCAGACCTGTTTGTATTGCTGAGCTCTCAGGGGCTCCTCAGAGCCTTTCCAAGCATTTGGGATGGAGAAAATAAGCCCTCTGAAGCCCAAAGAGCCCTGCACAGGAAAAAAACACCAGAAATCCTGTGCATGGACATGTGGCAGCCCTCCAATACTGTCTGTGTTGTGAGTCTTGCCATGTAACAACTCCACATTGCTGCTGTCAAGCTACAGCTTTGCAAACTGGGGAGTTATCGAGTTTTGGCAACAGAGAACAGACCCAGCTGTTCCTGGGAATCTTTGACTAAACAGCTTCGTCCCAAGCATTTCTGGGCAGCAGGGAAGGGCAGGGCTGTGTTCCACACCTGGCGTGGCCAGCAGCAGGTATGGAATGAGAGGTGCTCCCTGCACACTGGGCACCTGCCACCTGGAACCTCTCCACCACAGATTCCTGCCAGCCACGCGTTTTACTGCACTTACTGCAAACGGATGTGCAAAGCTATGGAAAAACCCCAAAACCTAATGGCACGCTGCAAAAAAACCATGGAATACTCAGGAAGCTGATGCAGTACCTGTCCACATTCCAGGGCAGGCATTACCCCTGTTTGCCTCTCACAGGGAGCTCCAAAAGAGAACTCCTTGCTTGTTCCAAGGTTAAACAGACCCTCAGGAGCTCACCACAGGGTGACAGGAGAGGAAAATTCCCAATAATTCATGCTTTTTCTGTTTCTTTCTAAACACAAGACACAAGTGCAGGCCTTCCCGCGTTTGCTCCCCAGAGCAAACAACACCCTGGTGCAGTGTGACAGGCTCATTCCACAAGCAGGGAGGAGAGGAGAGCCCAGGATTTGGCCTTGACTCCAGAGATCCCTGAGCCATGAGGAAGCTGCTGCAGAAACTGGAGTTGCCTCAGCACTGGGAAAGGCACTTGATTTATGTGACCACAAGGCAAAGAACCTCAGCTGAGGACAAAGGAGCACAAAGCAGAACTGACACTGACAACCACCAGAGCAGAATCTTCAGATGAGCCTGAATTTGTTGTGATCACTCGATACCGGTGTTGGGGTTTTATTTCAGCTCCTGCATTTCACAAGTGGACTAAGATCACAGGCAAAGAGCATTTTGGTCAAACAGACTTTCCAAATTCTGTTTTGAGAGGAAAAAAATTATCATTCAAGCTTTTTTTGGTCAGACACTTTATATCTACTACTGTTTCCTTGTGACAGACATTCATTCTCTAAAACAAAGCTTTATTCTCTGCTCTCAGAGAAGTAATAGTCACTTAGAGTACAGTCCGTTAAAGGGTTTTAGAAAAAAAAACAAACATTGTTGCCACTGAGAAAAGACAGTGGCTTACATGGGAGGAAAAAAGGCCAGCCACTGGTTTTTGATAAAATCCTGCTATTCTGGCCTCTTAGGGCACTCTGAACATTTTGAACACAAGAGATTGGATGTCCGAAAGCTACGAGCTCACACAGCCTTAACTGGCACTTTCTGGAACAAAGAAGGACACAGGGCACACACTGCAGGCAATTAACAATAAATTTAATTTGGGAGGTTTACTAGGCACGTTTCTCCTGCTGCCCTGGTGCTCTGCCCTGCACAGTGTCACACTCAGAGCACCCAAAGCCCAGGCAGATCTCTGGGAACACCACAGTGTTTGGACCCCATGCATCTGAGCAGGCTCCGGCTCCAGGGACCAGTGCTGCACCCCCGACTTAGACCTAAATCTTCTCCCCTAGTGTCCTACAGGAACACATCACAGATTAAAAATCAAACAAAATACAAATTTCTTGTATTAAAAGCACACCTTGCCAAGCAACCCAGTAACTGATTACAGAATCCCTGAGGCTGGAAAAGCCCTCCCAGACCATCGGGTCCAGGCTGTGGCTGATCCCCACCTTGTCACCACCCCCAGAGCACTGAGTGCCACGTCAAGGCCTTCTAGTCCTTCCCTGGACACCTCCAGGCATGGGGACTCCACCACCTCCCTGGGCAGCTTCAATGCCTAACCACTCTTTCCAGGAAGAAATCCTTCTTGAATTGTTCCCAATAGCTTACCTGAATCCTGCCGGGGGAGTTTTACACCCACAGGCAGTTACACTAACACACCAAACAAGCCGACTGCCCTTTTGCAGACAGGAGGGGAAGTATCTTGGCTAAACCCCAAATGCTTTACAATCACTGAATCACTGAGGCTGGAAAACACCTTAAAGATCATGGAATCCATTTCATATCCAGTTGGACTTTCTATCGCAATCTCAGGAAAAATAAAAATAGAAATTAAAAATACGTTTGCTGAACACACAAAGGGCTTAATTTTAATGGTTCAGTAGGAAACTTTAATACAAACTTAATCAGTTTGAAGGAGCCTAACTCTGGAATAGGACATGTACATATTCAGCTTTTTATGTGACAATTAAATGCATTTTCTGAGGCTGCTCATTGAATGTGTGATAAGAAAGGGCCAGAAAAACAAACCTAGCCAGCAATAACCCTGGAGAGTGCGACATTTCCATAAATCCTACTGTGAGAACAGTGTTCAATGAGCAGAGTGATGACCTGCATGCTAATACACCCCGCATGCCCCCTGAGCAGGACTTGTGTACTGAACCCTGTGAACTGCCCAGGTCGGGACAGTTATGAAAGCAGAGCAGTGAAAGTTGAGGCATTCACTCATCTTGCCCAACAAATTAAATCCCCAGGCCACCCCCACCGAAAGGGCCAGCTGAATTTTCTATGAGCTTGGCTTCTCCAAGCCAAGGAAAATGACACGTTAGTCAGTAGCAGGGTTGTTTTGGTTTTTTTTCCCTGAAGTACATGCTGGCAGCATAAAAATCAGAGTGTGCTGTACCGGGCATTCCAAGAGGCAAGCTCAGGGTGCTACTGAACACCACACTGGTTTAATTTCCCTTGAAACTGGAGTTTTACGGCTGTGTCTGGTTTTTGACTGATCACAAAAGATCAAGTAATCTCAGCAGAGACAGAGAGCTAAAACACAGTAAGTAAATTTGAAACAGCCGTCTGGAAATGAGCGATCTCTCGGGATTTTCATTGTTCATACACACACACACTGGACACCTTCAGCTCTTGCTGGGGACGTTTTCAAAACCCTGAGTGCGCTGCAGTTGTCCCAGCAGCACCAAACCTGCGCCGCGGGGCCTTGATTCACTCCCGGACTGCAGAGGCTGCGGGAACACCTTGGGCAGGTGAGGACTAACAGGGCCCCGAGCTGAGCCGCGCCGCAGGGCACCGGGACCCCCCGCCGCCCCCTCCCTTACCTTGCCGTCCTCGCACCTCTTCACCTGGCCGTCCCTGGCCTGCAGCTGGCTGCTCAGGTGGCTGTAGTCCGCCTCCTTCTGCTCCAGCTGCTTCCTGTGCGAGTCCACCTTGCCCAGGAGATCGGAGTTCCGCCGCTCCAGGCGGCCCCGCGCCACCTCGGTGCGCTGGGCCTGGCTCTGCAGCTCGGCCAGCTCCTCCCGCAGCAGGGCCTGGCGGGACGCCGCGTTCCAGCAGTGGAAGGCGAGCACGGCGATCACCGCCAGCAGTGCCACGAGCACCAGCGAGGGCAGGCGGCCGCCCCGGCGGTTCGCCCCGAACCCCACCATGGGGGAGGCCGAGCGCTTCAGGGGCACCGGGGAGAGAGCTCAGGGGGGCCCTGAGGGTGCGGGGGGATGTGAGGGGAAGGGGTGACCTGAGGGGGGGATGAGGGAATGAGTCGGGGGGGACTAAGGGGTCCCTAGGGAGGGAGGGTGCGGCGGGGGGGGGGCTGAGGGAAGGGAAGAGGCCCTGAGGGCAGCTGGGTGGGGGAGCCGGGGGAGAATGGCGGGAGTGGAGAGCCCGAGGGGAGCGGGCAGTGCCCGGCAGGGCTGTGCCGATGCCAGCGCCAGCCCCCGCCGAGCCGCCGCCGCCGCCGGGCCGTGAGGGAGCGACCGGCCGAGCCGCCACCGCGGCGCCCCGCCCCTGCCCGCCCCTTCCGCTCTCGCGAGAGCAGCCCGCGGAGCTCTCGCGAGAGCTGCGCCCGCCTGGCCTGAGGGCGCGCGGTGCCGGGGGGGGGGGGGGCGCGGGGGGTCGGGGCCGCGGCAGAGTCGCACTAAAGGACATTGAAAGCGTCCCTGTGTCGTCCCCTGCATGCCCAGGGACACTTTCCACTGTCAGCCCCAATGTCCAGCCTGGCCTTGGGCACTGCCAGGGATCCAGGGGCAGCCACAGCTGCTCTGGGCACCTGTGCCAGGGCCTGCCCACCCTCCCAGGGAGCAATTCCTTCCCAGTATCCCATCCATCCCTGCCCTCTGCCATGGGAAGCCATTCCCTGTGTCCTGTCCCTCCATGCCTTGTCCCCAGTCCCTCTGCAGCTCTCCCGGAGCCCTTCAGGCCTTGCCAGGGGCTCTGAGGTGTCCCTGGAGCCTTCCCTTGTGCGGGTGAGCACCCGCAGTGTCCCAGGCTGGCTCCAGAGCAGAGGAGCTCCAGCACTCTGGGGCAGGAGCAGCGTGGGCTCCTCGGCCCCACGCCTGGGAGGTGTTCCCTCAGGGAACAAAGCGTGTCCTTGGAGTGAAGGGTTTGGAGTGTGGCGGGTAAATAATTTGTTTTATAAGACACATTCAGATAACTCTTTTTTTCCTGGACAGATTCCCTCGCACCCCGTTATGTCACGGTGCCGCTGGTTCTCGCAGAGGGAAATGGGACCCAGAGCTGGGCTGGAGCATGGAACCAGCTCCAGCCGTGGCTGCGGCCGCTCCGTCGTGTGAGGGGAGAGATCGCAGCAAGGCCAGGCGTGCGTGTGTTCACCCGCAAGGAGACTTTGGGCTTGGCTTCGCTCCCTGTGATGGCATTCAGCAGCAGTTCTGCTGCGCCGCTGTGCCCAAGCACCTCAGGCACCAGAGTTTCACACTGAGCTCCTGGGCACAATCCAAGCACCGCCAGCTGCAAATGGTGTGGGGAGGACGTGGGTCAAACAGAAGATCAGCTTTCCTCCTAAAAGAAGCAAAAAGAGCAATATTTGAGAAATAAACTATAAAATACCTTCCTGGGACACAGCACGCATTGTGCAGAATGTCAGCTGTGACAATGTTGTCACAGCTTTGTCTTTCACAATTGATTCCATACCTTACATACCAATATTTGCACTTTAGCACTTTGGTTGCTGCTACACTGATAGCCCATTAATTTGCCAACCTGCTCTCTGCAGATGGCAGTGCAGATTCACATTCCAAATCCAACGCTGCAAGTTTTCCTCCTTGTGAAGCTGGATAGTTCCAGGGTTTAAGTCTGCCCTGTTCAGCTTGTTCCTTCTGGCTGCACTTACTCTGTGCTAACGTGACCACTGTGAGCCAGGAAATGTTTGTCTAAATAATGGAAATATAAATGTGACAGGTTTGAGTTCAGAACTATACCTGTGTTTATTTTATTCAATTTATACCTGGGTTTTACGGACTTTGGTTTTGTACCAGCCTTTAAGAGTTAGCACAAAAATCTCTCCACACAGTGCTCAGTGGTGTCTCCCCCTCTCCTGTTTCAGCTGTTCCTGTTGGAATTTGTTTGATTTCCCAGCTCCTCAGAGTTCCGGGTCAGAACTGGTCCCTGCACATTTTTTGTGGTTTCCTTTGCATATCTGGGAACTGAGGCAATACCAGGGAGTTTTCTTTTCCCAATTAATTTGCCATTTAATTTCATCTGTGTTCCACTCCCTGTGATCCTGTCCTAGTCTGTTCTTTTCCTGGTTGGAAAGGTATTCCTGCTCCCTCTCCCTGGCTCTACTCTTGCACTGTGTGTTGGAATAATGAATCCTGTGATGTGTTCAGCCCAGCCTCTGACAAGATCGTGGCTGATCCTTGGCTTCTCTGCCCTCGGTCTGGTGTGAATGGAGTGATCACTCCCTGGAGCACTCGCGTTTTTTCATCCTGAAACACAGAGCAAGCGCAGGAAGTCTGAATCCCTGTACCTGTCATGGAGAAAGTGAATGATCCAAAGAAGAAAATTTATTTGGTGTTGTATCGAAACCTTCTAGATCTTTCTATGCATCTTTTCCATTTGTCTGCCACTAACCAGATTAATATACACAATGCTTATTTAACAAAAGAATAGTAATAAAACAGCAAACTCTTATATTCGTTAAGATAATCAAGAAGAAGTAACACAGCCAGCATTTACTGAATTTTTTCTACATCACGGAGAAGAAAAACTGATGTAATTGAATGACTTTTCTATTAGCATTACCAGGATGTCATAAAAATGTGCAGAGGTTTGATAATATAAAATTACAGTGGTTCTGGAAGGTGTTAGCATTTTCCAAGGAAGAATGGTCAGAACTGGTGGTGCAGGAGGAGTTTAAGCAGCAGCATGAGAGCCTTTGTCAAGGGAGAAAATACACACAGGAACCTCAAAAACTGCTGGTTCAACCCTTGTACTGTTACAGCCTAGGACACGGCATCCTTGCTGATGAAATCCATCATATACATTTGATTTTCTTCTTCCCTTCAGACATTCCACTTTGCAAAAGAATTGCTGATTATTTGCTTTCCTTTCTTTTTTCCTGCTGTGAAGTTGAAAAGTTTAGGAGCCCTGCATGTGGTATATTTAGAGCCAGGGTTGTATTGTTACTGCCATGGCACTTTTATCAGTTAAAGCGATAAAAAATCGGAGTCGTTGTTCCAGCCAAGTATTTTGATCCTTCAGCATCCAGAGCAGGTTTTTAAATTAAAGATAAATTTAGCCATATTTATTTTTGTGCATAATTTAACTCAAAGATAAGAAGACAGTCTGATTTAATAATCTATTCAGCATTACAGAAAATTGGTGATTTTAAAAGACTCTGATTAAAGGTTCTAGGATCCTGTTTCCTTCCACTGCAGCAGAATAAACCTTTTTTTTTAAAATGTATTACAAATTCGTGTTTTTTGCAAACATTCTGAACACAGAACTCAAATTATCCCAGACTTTTAGCATATCCTTAAAAACTGATTAACATACTCCATCTGTTGGTATGCCAAGCAACTGTCCAAATGAGCAGCATTTCCATGGAGATTTGTAAAACTACAGTAAAAGTAGGAAAACAGCTCTAGCAGGGGGGTGGCACTGGGGCGGTGCTTTTTTGCAATGAGATTGTTGCAGCTGGGGGGTGAGGTTGATGCTGGAAGCAGTGTTGTCCTGCCAAGTGTCCAGCACCTCCTCACCTCAGAGCTGTGTGCGTGAGCACTTTGGGTGCTCATTTGCAGGAAGAACAGTAAAAATCACTCATTTCCATTGCGGCACATTTGATGAGCAGCCACGAGTGGCCCCCAGTGCTCTGGTCTGGTTCAGCTTCTCTTTCCCATCTCTAATGAAGCATCTCTTTCCCTTCCCTAATAAAGTGTAACTTGGGCTGCAGAAGCCAATCTAGGCCCATTGACTTCTAAGGAAAATGTTTGCTGTATCTCTCAAGAGTGAGGATGGCACTCGAGCAGCTGGAGGAGGAGCTGAATGGAGTCAGAACTGGAGTTTAGAGCCGAAATGGGGTTATGTTTATTTATGGACACCTGAGGTTTGGAAATCTTTCTGACAATAAGTGCTTTGGCGTGAGGTATCAGAATCAATCTCTTAGAACATGCTGCTTTGTGAAAACAAACCCAGGCACATCTGGGATTGACTCACCAAATGCCAGCCCAAAGAGCAGAGCTGTGTCCAGGGAGCTGCGATTGGCTCAAAGCTGCGTCCCAGGCCAGGAGCAGGGAGCACATCTGTTCTGGGAAGCAGCTGGGGAGCCTCAGTGCAGTTTGGCATTTTGGAAAAAGGTGCTTTCTCTCAATAGTATTCCACAGAAGAAGGTTTGTTTTCATTTTTAGTAGCAGCTCCAAGGGGCTGGTGGAATTCCTGTAACAGCAAATGACATTTCCAGCAAGGATAAAACCACAGCTGCTGGCAGGAGCTCCCATAGGTTATTGTGGATAATCACTGAAAAGGCAAAGCATTGATTTTGGAGTGATTTTTGCAGGGAAGTGTCTGTGAGGGAATGAAGAGTGAATGGTGCCCTGGGAATGGTTTTGTGCTGAGCTTCAGAGAGGAGCTGACGGCTCAGGGCTCCCGGAGCTCCTGGGGCGGCAAACCAGGCTGGGCATGCCCAGTGCAGATGTGGGGGGATCAAAATGCCCTTTTCCCTCTGACAGGAATGGTTGCAGGAAGGGGAAGGCATTGCTGTGGATTTCCCTGGGAAGAGATGAGCTTCAGAGGAGCAGAGCTGCAGCCAGCAGCCCTGGAGCAGCTGTTCAAGGTGGCCTGGGAGGCAAGAAGTGGGGCAAAAAGAAAAATATCCTTGGAGATGGGGTAGCTGTGGCCCCAGAGTGGGCACAGGAAGTTTGTGGTGATTCCCTGCTCCCAAAAGGAAAGGTTATGTGTGCTGGGAAGGAGCTCAGCCGGAGTGCAGACGAGTATTTTAACACAGGGAGTTGTGGTTCTGTTGTCTGACATTGTGGTTTCACAAAACATCCACCTCAATTACTGTTTCTTTGTTGCTGGGGAGCACAAGCAGAGGAGGAAAATAATAATTTAAATTTAACTCTGCTAAATATACATGAGATTTCCTGGGACAAAGAAAAGACTTCTGTAGCTTGAGGGGGTGTTGCTGTGCCAGATTTCAGAGGCTCTACTACAGCCAATAACATTCTTGGAACAGCTTCATTGGAAGCATTTTTAAAACATTTTTTTAGGCAACACAAATACAGCCATTGCCTCCAGGAGTGTATGGGATTGCTCTGGAAGTCACACCAAGTATATCCATGTGGCGCTGACTGTTACTGGATTTATTTTGGGGAATTAGAGAGAGTCCAGGATGATACAATTTGCGGATCATGCCCTTGAAATTTAAAGAAAATGTTTAAAAATATATGTCTGGCCTCACTTTGTCGCTATGTCTGACCTGATGATTATGGTCATGGTACCACATTCAGATATTCCAGGGCAGGTATTCTGTGTTTTCACTTGCTCCAGGACAATGAAGCCCTTCCTCAACTCTGATTTCCAGAGCTGCCTTGTAATAAAGACTCCTGCTGCCACATGATGCCAGTTGCAGTAGCTCTAAGGTAACTGCATTTCATGGGTCAAAAAGGTAGTAGACAATTCTCCAATAAACATGTCTTATTTAAAAAATCTTTCTGGTGCATGTTATTATATTGAGGCACTTTCTGATAAATGGGAATTGGTTACATGAAACATCTTTTTAAAAACCTTAATTTGACAATGTGAGTGCTGCTAAAATAATTGATTTCTGAGCTGGTTGGGATGGTGGCAGTTTTATGTTTGTTGCTGCCTATTCTAAATCTGATAACAGCTTGAGGCCAAGATTTCAAGGCATTTAAGCATCCCCAGCTCCATCAGGGAATTTTCTGCTCCATGCACCAAAAACCCCAACAGTTTTGTCATAATGTATAAAGGTTCATGTAAAGTTTCACAGAACAAAGTCTCACCTTGTCCTGGTTGTGCTCTGGATTCACAGCTGGGAACCAATGTTTCTGTTTTGATAATTAAATATCCCCAAACTCACATTAAAGGAACGAGTCAAAGCTCATCGTGCTGAGGGACTCTGCTCCTCGGGGGTGAAAGGATTCCACGAGGAGGGGGTGGATATTTTGGGGGTCAGAGCTCAGGCCAGTGGGACTGGCTGGGAAATGCACTTCACCCAGTCAGCCTTGCCTCTTAGGAGAGGTGCTCCATCGCTGAGTCCTCAGGAAGCCTGCAGGAGCCAAGAATATTCTGAATATTTCAGCCTAAACCTCTTGTCAATCTCAACAAGGCTTGCCTGGCCCCCTCCCCACATTCCTGTCCCCAGGGGCTCTGTGCCCTGCCCAGGGCAGTTTGATCAGGAGTTTTGAGAGGGTTTTTCACTCCGGCTGCTGAGCACTGCTCTCACCAGCACCGACTGCTTCCCACAGAGATGATTTAGGAGGTGGATCCGATGACCCCTGGGGTCCCATCCATGTCAGGATATGCTGTGGTTCCAGGATCTGAGGCCAGGTGCCCGTGCCGTGCCCCAGCCGGGCATCCCAGCACTAGATGGTGCCAGGCACCGCCGTGCCACGCGTGAGGAGCGGCAGATCCAATTGCACAGGCACTAGAGCAAGGCAGAGCCATAAAACTGCGCTGCAAACAATGTTCATCAATTATGGCATAAGTACTGGGCTACGATAAAATCAGCAATTAAGGCCAAATGCTTATTAAGGATTGAGAGATTCAATGAGAGCTCACTGGGCCGTGAGGAGCAGTGCTGGAGCCCGGCTGATTCTTCTGCTTTTCCCAGCTTACACACAAATGGCTGCTGCCGTTTACCACTCGCTCCAGGAGACAATTGGGAATGGCAATTCCAAGGGAAGAGCTCTAAAAGGTCGAGTAATTTGTTGCAAGCAGGTGATGATGATTTCTGTACGTGAGTGCAGAAATGCACTCTCTCAATAGCCCGATTCCTCGTGCTGTTTGTGCCGCTGGTTAGGTCAGAGTTATGATTCCTGCCCTAGGTGGTTTGTTGTTTTTTCCCTTGTAGAATAAGAAAGCCACAAATTGAGCATCAGAGATTGTTGGGGTGTGTGTGTCAGACCCTGACATGAGCTTGGAACACGCTTTTGTATTCCCAAATATATTTTAAGATCATCGTCGTTTGTCCTGAAGGAAAAAAGAAAACAAATTATTATTGCAATACCTGGATTGAAAAAGCACTTTTTATCCTACTTGGGAATCTCCTGTGTTTGTTTCTGCCTTCAGAGTAGAACCCCAGGATTTGAATAATAAACTCCTGGTCAAATTTGGGCAGATTTCCTTTTTTGCTCTAAGAGGAATTAACATTTCAGTGTAGGAAAAGCAGCAGATCGAGCTGAGGACTAGGAGAGCTCTCTGCGTGCATTGTGCATTAGCATAGCTTCAATTATACATAAAGTGTGCATTTCTAATTTAATTTAGGTGTCAGTGAAACAGCAGCCATCGAACAGTGGATATTTACGGGTTCTCCAGCACGGAGCTGAACCCAACTCCACTCCCATTATGCTCATCACATAAACAGGAATCATCTTCCCTGGGACTTCTCTGGGAACCTTCCAGAGAATTCTGAGAGCTCAGACAGCCTGTGCAGGGCAGAGAAGGGACGAGAGGGGACAGCCTGGGCATTGTCCCAGTTCACTGCTGGGTGTGGGTCAGGGACAGGGTTTACAGAAGCTAAAACACCGGGATGTGCTGGGTCCTTCCTCAGCAGGACAGTGTAGCAGGTGTGTACCTCATGTGGACTAAGTGAATTCCCAAGCTCCATCCGGGTCTGTTAGCCACGGATCACTGCAGCGAAATCCTGGGCTCTGATCTTAAAGGAAATGGAAGCAGACGTTGTGTAGATGCTCCTGCAAAGACAAAAGGAATATTGAGCCAGGTTAAGGAAAAGCTGACATAGGGCAGAAATGGGATATGTTTTCAAGAGCAAATGGTTCCATTAAGTCCAGGGAAGTGCTTGTGTCCTTGGAAGTCAGAGCTGGCCTGAAGTACTGTGTCCATCCAGGGCACTCAAAAACTGAACAGGCCTTGATGTGCTACATTAGGTTACAAATCATTTAAATAATGCTTCCAGAGAAGATTCATGTTTCCTTGTCCCTCTGACTGTGGTTCTTCCCGTTACTGCCTTTGCTCCTTGTCCTCTGCCACACACCCGCTACAGAATTTTTGTTGTTCTCCAAGTGCCAAATTGCTTCCCTCCCGTCACTCGATTTTTTTAATGTTCAGTCTAATTAAGGCCTCGGAGCCAAGATGTGCAGAACAAGGGGTTCAATTGTGCTCCCACTTCCATGGTGCAAGCCCGGAGTAACTCCGCGGAATGCTGCAGTAAATTTCCATGAGCCTCGGCGGAGTTGCTCCAGCCGGGCAGCTCAGGGGGAGCTGAGTCAAACCTCCAGAGCACCAGGAGGGCACTGAAGACAATCCATTACCACAGGGAGCTCTCACACTGCATGGGAATGAGACAAAGAAATACCTGGGAGGCAGCCAGGCTGCCTCATCCCGGGGTGTCCTTGGGAGCACTGCTGTCGTGTGGGGCTCTGGGAGAGGGAACAGGAGGGTGGGTGGGCATGGGGAACATCCTCAGTGACCACAGCTTCTTTCCCTCTCAGGACATCACAGTGTCACAGAATCCCAGCATCACTGAGGTTGGAAATGACCTCCAAGAGTATCGAGTCCAACCTGTGACCAATCCCAACCTTGTCAACCAGACCACAGTGATGGAGCTTTTCACAGCAATTGGTTTCCTTCTCTGCCTTCTAAATGCTTTTTCCATGGGGTGGTGGTTGGCATCAAGAGCATTCCCGAGGGAACAGAGAGATCAGGAAGGGAAAGGATTGTCAGGGCTGCTTTAGTGATGGGCATCATTTAATGGGATGGCTGCGACCCAGGCTGGGGTTGAGTAGGGAAATGATGCAAGTCGGGGAAGAGAAGAGAGGTCATGTAAATAACATCATCCAGCGTGTTTGCTGTGAGCAAGCAGAATGTGAGTCGGGCAGAAATCTGTCTCTGTCAGGGACTCCTGCCGATCCATTTCTCCATGGATCAGCTGCACGTAAAGTTAATCTGCTTATGCAGCAGCTGAGAGACTGAGATGCCCTCAATGCCCTCATCTCATCCCTGCATCCTAACAGAGTTTCCAAATCCCAGGGGAGCGAAAATTCCATCTGCATTTGGTGTGACCACTCCTCATGCCTCTCCTTTCCTCTCCCCCTCTGCAAGGCCCTGGGTGGGACTGGATTGAGTGGGAGTGAAGTCACCTCTGAGGACACATCTCACGGAAGATGTCCCTGCCCATGGCAGGGAGTGCAACAAGATGAGCTTTGAGGTCCCTTCCCACCCAAACCATCCCATGACTCCATGGTTCTGTGGGCAGGGTGGAAGTTTGTGGTCTTTGAGCCTCAGTGTCACTTCAGATTGTCCCTATCTCTGTCACAGGTGTTCAAGGCAATCACACGTACCTGTGTTCCTCCAGAACCCCGGGCTGGCCTCCAACGATGGCTCGTTGTCCTCGCCAGCAGGGACCGTGTCAGCCAGGCTGCTCCAGTGTCACTGTGCAGCCACAGGAGCTCAAACGCCACGAGAAGGAAGAGAAGAAAACCTTTATTTTGTCCTAATTCAAAATCAGCAGAGTGTGTAGGTTGGAAAATTCAGCTCATGTTTGTAAACATTAGTGGCAAATGTGTAACTTAATCTGCATCTTGTTTTATTTATTTCCTTTAGAGTATCATTCATAATACCTCATCCTTTATTTTACAATAACATTTATAGTCACATTGCAAGGGCCAACCAGAATTAATCCATGAAGCGTCCCTCTGGTTCATTTCTGGATAGACACCCTGGGAGATCATTTGCATTCAATACAGGTGTTCTTCACCACCCTGGACCCGTGTTCCTTATCACCTGGCCTGACGGGTTGGCACAATCCCTTCCCTGTTGCAGGCAGTGCTGCCTCCAGGCCCAGCTACTCCATGATCCGAGGCTGGTGGATTCCAGGGAGCTCATCCCTGCCTGCACTCCTGTAATTTCCTGAAACAAACAGTGCAAGGTCATCGCTGTGGGGATGGCTCACGCTGGGCTCCTGGGGATGCTGCTCCCTGCTCCTGCAGAGCTCTGCAGCGCCGAGCTGCACGTTGGGCACGTTCCAGTTCGGAACACCCGTGTGGGCAACACAGCCCATGCTCAGGACACTCCTTTTGTGCTGCATCACTGCCAAACAGGGAAACCATGGAGGGAATGCTGTATTTCCTGGGCTTTGGGATGGGGAAGGGCTGGGGCCAGCCTGAGCACATGTATGTGCATCCTTGACTTCCCTGCTTTAGCTGGATTTCTGAGGTCCCAGCCACATGCACCCCTTTATTTAGCTTTATTTAGCTTTATTTAGCTTTATTTAGCTTTATTTAGCTTTATTTAGATTTATTTAGCTTTATTTAGCTTTATTTAGCTCTCTGGAGGAGACTGCAGACAGTGCACTCGGAAAGTGCTTCTTCCTGATTGCTTTCCCTTTCCAGCTGCATTTTAGCAGGACAGCAGGTCAGCCAACGAGACATCCTGGACTTTCACCTGTGTCCTAAGAGGATCATTTTTCCAAGCCCCCTCATCCTCACAGAGGTTTCTGTCCCTGCTTAGCACCACACACAGCAACAATCCCATTCTCATCACCTGAGCGCCTTCAACAGATTCTCAGTCTCAACAAGTTAATTAGATTAAAGTGTTTTAAAAAATCCCTTTCACAGTGAGGCATGAGCTGAAAGCAAGATGCTTCTCCTCATCTAAGAGAGCAAGAGCCATGTATTATATCAGTTAATTGGTTCAAGTAAAACTTAGATAATTCAGTTACTGCAGAGTGAGTGATTTAATAACAAACCCTCCAGCTCACAGCAGCCCGGTGCTCAGGGTGTGTGAAGATGAGCAGGGCTGTGCTCAGGCAGGGCTGTGCAGGGTCCTGCGAGGAGCTTCAGGTGTCTTCAGCCAAAACAGCCACCAAGGGCACGATCCTGCCTGGATAAAGGGAGGAGCAAACAGCAGGGGCCCAGAGAGGAGTAATTATTCCTGCAGACCTCTTCACAAAGGTCATCCTCAGACAGTTTCAGTGCAGACTCTTAAGCCTGTGCCTCAAGACTCTCTCTGTTACAGTGATCTACATTTTTAGCCCACTTTTCCCCAGGATGAACCGCTGCAGTCACACCATCTGGCTGCCTGCACGGCTCCCTCCCGGAGCCCTTGTGCCTCCCGTGCGCCTGTGGCAGAGTGAGCAGGGCTGGAAACCCTGGATCTGAGACCCAGGAAGGGGTGATGGTTGTCAGCCAGGCACAGGGTGATTGTCCCCTCGAGCTGGAGGGTGAGGAAGCCCTGGGGGTCTCTCAGGAGGTGTGTCTGGGACAGGACACGGCTGCCCTGGAATCAGTGTCTTTGGTTCTGCTGCTCACGGAATTGCTGTTCTGTCCCTGCAGACACTCTCAGCTGTTTGCTTAGAGACAGTTTTGCATGTAGGTAGGACTGTCCCTGTGATGTGCCTGTCCTCAGGCCTTTCTGAGCTTGGATCCAGCCCCCCAGTTTCTCTGCAAACCCCTGTACTGGGACCTGCCGTGCTCTGAGCCCAGCTCAGGCCGAGGGCACTTCCCGTTCTGGGGAACCACAGCTTGCTCTTGGCTTTGCCCTGCGCCCCCAGTCACTCCCAGTCACCCCATAGTCACCCCAGTCACTCCCAGTCACTCCATAGTCACCCCAGTCACCCCATAGTCACCCCATAGTCACCCCAGACACCCCATAGTCACCCCATAGTCACCCCAGTCACCCCATAGTCACCCCACAGTCACCCCATAGTCACCCCACAGTCACCCCATAGTCACCCCATAGTCACCCCATAGTCACCCCAGACACCCCATAGTCACCCCATAGTCACCCCATGGTCACCCCAGTCACCCCACAGTCACCCCATAGTCACCCCAGTCACCCCATAGTCACCCCATGGTCACCCCACAGTCACCCCAGTCACCCCATAGTCACCCCATGGTCACCCCATAGTCACCCCAGACACCCCATAGTCACCCCATGGTCACCCCATAGTCACCCCACAGTCACCCCATAGTCACCCCAGTCACCCCAGTCACCCCAGTCACCCCACAGTCACCCCACAGTCACCCCACAGTCACCCCATAGTCACCCCACGGTCACCCCAGGGCCCTTGCGTGCCCTCTCAGCCAGACCTTACCCTGCCAGGTGAAGGGCAGCGTGAATCCCTTTCTCCTGACAAGCACCTTTTCTATTAATTTCTTCCCAAGGCTGGACTGGATTGCAGGCAGCCCTTGGGCACAGCTCTGTGGCTCTGAAGTCCCAGGTTTGCTGACAGTGAGCTCCCAGGGTGTCGCAGCACCCCGGGCTCGCGAGGAGCTGGGCTCTCTGCAGGTGAGTCGCTGCTGACACAGATGCACTCTCCTCACCCCTGCAAGGTTTGTGTTCTGCCCACTGCGCTGTGGGAACTTCCAGTGTCATTGTGCGGGGTTTGATCTCGGGGCCTCTCTTTAATTCAGGGCAGATAATCAAATTATTGGTAGAAATGCTGATATTCAGTGACCAATCTTTCTGTCTAATTTAGATTTGTGCATGATTTTAAAGCAAAGGTCATTTGTTCCACAGTGCTTGGGAGAACTGTTTATTCAGATGTGCAGAAAGATTCATTTTTAGCATTAGACAATAAACTTCTTGTTTATTAGTTTTCTATGGAGAAAAAATAAGACAATTACAGACACACACACGGGCACACACCCCCTTGCACCAACCCAAAATCCAGCATCTACAAGACTGGAAAATGCTTTGGCATGTACTATAAGGGGGGTTTTACCAAATTGCTTTTGCTATAGTTTAGTATTTTTCAAAAAATTAACACTACTTAAGTTTGCTTTCAAAAATATTTACCCCAAAGATAGTGGGGAAAGGCTCCTGAGATACCCCCAAGTGGTATTGAACATTGAAGATTATGCAGGAAAATGTGGTTTCTCAATTGGGACCTTTACATCGATTTAGTTGCAGTCACAGTATAGTTGTGTTCATCCCACAAGCGAATCCTCACCTTCAGTACCTACCCATGGGACAGCTAAAGCCTGATAATGCTGCCAGCATTAGTGAGGATTGAAATTAGATGATCTTTAAGGTCCCTTCTGACCAAAACCATTCCAGGTTCACTCTACACCTGACCATGGCCTGCAGGGATTGATGAAATTGAGGTTTTTTGACTTCTTGGCTGTTTTGTGCTGGTTCAGAGTGAGGTGAGGCCCTCGGAGAGGGCTCTGTCCGTGCCCCCCATTGCCCCAAGAGGGTCAGAGGGCAGAGAAGGCACACACAGCCCTGGGCTGGGCTGGACTGGGCTGGGCTGGGCTGGACTGGGCTGGACTGGGCTGGGCTGGACTGGGCTGGACTGGGCTGGGCTGGACTGGGCTGGGCTGGGCTGGACTGGGCTGGACTGGGCTGGGCTGGACTGGGCTGGACTGGGCTGGGCTGGGCTGGGCTGGGCTGGGCAGGGCTGGGATGGACTGGACTGGGCTGGGCTGGGCTGGACTGGGCTGGGCTGGGCAGGGCTGGGCTGGACTGGGCTGGGCTGGGATGGGATGGGATGGGATGGGATGGGATGGGATGGGATGGGATGGGATGGGATGGGATGGGATGGGATGGGATGGGATGGACTGGGCTGGACTGGGCTGGGATGGACTGTGCTGGGCTGGGCCGGGATGGACTGGGCTGGACTGGGATGGACTGGGATGGACTGGGATGGACTGGGATGGACTGGGCCGGGATGGACTGGGCTGGGCTGCGTGCCTGCCTTGCCGGGCAGCAGAACATCAGAGCTGTGTGAGCCATGGCCCCGAGCCACGGCCCCGTTCCCTTCCAGCACTATTGAAGTGCTTCCCTCTGTCTAGACTGTTTCATGTCCTTTTCAGTGCCTTTTTTATGCCCAGAGTTTTATGGCAGCAACCTCGGAGCATGATTTCCTTGCCTTGGAGAAACAGCCGTGAAGACAAGAGAAGTGTTGGGGCTGTTTGTGCTCTCATGCAGCGTTGTGCCCACACAGAGCAGCTCCTGCCTTTCTCATGGCATCTGCTCGCAGGCACAGTTGATGTAAATACCCTCAAAGCCATTTTATATCCAGCTGCTAGTGAATCTACTGGAAGTACATCCTCTCCTTTTCCTCCCACAGCTCGTGGAACGCAGAGTCAGAAGAGTTAAGTTCTTTGTTTGGTAGAGGACATGCTAGAAACTGCTGGTTCAAAAAGATTAGGCACAGTAATTAAAGCATAATTGCTATTAATAGTTGTCTTCCTAATCAGACTTATCTCTCTATTGCTCCTTACCTCAGAGGATTTTTCCTTCTTTGTGTTTTTCTGGGAATGTGTTGTTATGGATGAAACAAAGCAAACCGTGGCCACAAACAAATGGGTAAATGTGTGTGATTCAGTGAGCCCAGCACACAGCAGCAGCGCCCTGCTGTTTGGAGCAGATCTGTCCCTGGGTGGGAGAGGATCTGTCCCTGGGTGGGAGAGAATCTGTCCCTGGGTGGGAGAGGATCTGTCCCTGGGTGGGAGAGGATCTGTCCCTGGGTGGGAGAGGATCTGTCCCTGGGTGGGAGCAGATCTGTCCCTGGGTGGGAGAGGGTCTGTCCCTGGGTGGGAGCAGATCTGTCCCTGGGTGGGAGCGGATCTGTCGCTGGGTGGGAGTGCATCTGTCCCTGGGTGGGAGCGGATCTGTTTCCCTCTCCTGCCTGCCCGTGCAGCCGGGCAGCAGCTCCTGCTGCTCTCATTCACTTCCAGCCTGCTGTTAAAGGGTGCAGGGGGGTGGGTGCCTCTCCTCGGGGCTGTGAGGTGTCCCTGGGGTGCTGGTGGGAGGTGGCAGCTCTGACCAGAGTCCCCACGGCAGGAGCCCGAGCAAGGGCTGCTTGTGCCCGATGGCTCTCGTTTCTTCTACAGACACGGTCCTGGGGAGGACAGCTCGGCATCTGCACATTCCAGTCCTTGGCACAGCCTTTGTGGAGACTTCAGAGTCCAGCCCAGCCCAGTCTGGTGCCAGCTGCATTCCTCCGAAGGTCTGTGCTGGCGCCGGAGCAGGGCCGGGAGTGCTCCCTCAGTCCTTTCTCTGCGTCACTCTGTGCAAAGACAACACATTTTCCTCCTCTCTTGGTTTTATCTCTCTGCACATTGTCTCTATCCCACTGCCCTGTGCTTCCTCACTCGCTGCCATTCCCGTTTCTACTTGCTCGTTCCTTTCCCTTTTTTCTTTTCCAATATTCATATTGCCCCTGAGTGCAGTCGTGCAGCTACAGGAGAAATCCCCAAACAATCTGCCAGCCCTTTGAAGAAGGGTTGTGTTCTTCTATGTCAGCTTAATTACTGTGTCCCACTGAGGATGCCAAGGCCTTCTGGGAGGGGAGAGCAGAGGCAGCTCTGAGCATTGGTTTCAGGCTGGGACCGTGCCCGGGGCACTGCAGGGCTCCCGTGGGACACTGCCTGTCACCTGCCCTCTTGTCACCCTGCCTGCGCCTCCAGCATCTTACTGTTTGTGTTTATTACAGGTTGGTTCTTGCAGAGCTGTTCCTCAAGCGCTGAGCCCCTCACCTGTGATCTGAGCTGAGCAGAGTGCTCAGGAGTCAGCTCCTTGTTTGTCACCGAGCTGGGTCAGAGGTGGCCGTGCCCGGCAGGGACAGGGCTGCTCTGCACCACACAGAGAGTAAATCAAATTACAGAGTCCCTGGGGACAAGCCCTGCTCAGTGCCCGCTGCCTTCTCTCCCTGCACCTGCAGATTCTGTATTTCCCACACCCCAGGTTTTGCTTCTGCCTCTCTTACCTGGTCACTGCTGATGTCGACAAACTGAACTGCTCAGAGCATGAGCTTTGTGAGAATGTCCACATTTTTCATGGCTGAGCACCTTTCCTGTCTAAACACTGATTTCCTGGAAATAGCATAAAGCTGTTGTTAATGGGCCTGATCCTGTGAGCAGCTGAGCCCACCTCATTCCCACTGAATTGACTTCCTTGGCAAGTGAATATATTAATTTACATTCATATAAAATATAGTAAATATAAAATAACATACAGAATTTATTATACAAAATTAGTATATCCATTTATATTAATAATTATACATATGTGAATAAATATTCATGTATTTATTTGACTTTCACGGTCAGCCAGTGTCTGATGGAGAGGCAATGGAAGGATATAGCAGACTCGGGCCAGGCTGACCTCAGTGCCCATCCCAGTCAGCTGAGCCAGAGCATCACCTGCCCCTCTGGACCCAGAGCCTTTCCTCACAAGGAAACCTGCGGCTCTGGTGACACTGAGATGGAATTTTCTTGTTTTTAAGGACGGTGTTTCGGGATGGCCTGTGGATGCTGTGTGCATCAACCCAGCGTGTTTCTGGAGCAGACAGGGTCACATCAGCTCCGTGCTTTTTACAGAAATAGCTCCCAGATGTAACCATTGTGTCACAGCACATTTATGGAATTTGGCAGAATTGCAGGATGTGTGGGGTTTGTGTGCGTGAGGGGAAATCTGTGCTCCAGCCTCCTCTCTGACCTGCAGACGAGGTTTGTCACAGCCTCTTGGGCTGTGTGTGCTTGCCTTGCTTGGGACCACGACCAACAGCCCTGCGTGGTGAGGAGACAAAGCCAGGGCTTGAACGCCAGGCTGGAGTTTTCCTCTGCTGGCCGAGACAGGCATGGCAGCAGAGTCAGGGCACCTGAAGCCTCCCGACACACGAAGAAGAAGGGGCTTTAGCAGCCAGCATCGCCTCAGGCTGCCTCTTAGGAGTGCACAGAAACAGAGGATTCCTGGTGAGCTTCAGCAAGGTCCGTCCAAGAGCAGGTGGAGCAGCACCGCCTCCAGAGCTGGCTGGGCTGCAGGAGCTGCCCTGTGCTGCACCATCCAAGGCCCAGGGAGGTTCAGCCCTGCTCAGCCCAGCCTCTGTCACCCCAGAGACCACTGTGACATCTGGGCCTGGCAGGGGTCAAACATGGCCTGGGAAGTCACCGATCCACACACAGTACTACTGTAAAAGCATCTTACTTTCTTTTACCTTTACCTGGGTTTTCCAATCTCCAGTGAAAAATGAGAACAGAATTACTTCCCTTCTTGCATCTATTTGATATTTTTTATGGCTTTTTAATGCTGGTAAATGGTGCCAGGAAAATCCAAGCATGAATGAAAGCAGGACTGGTAAATGCTTTCATTCCTTCAGCTGATGGGCCCCAAACATCTCCCATTGCCTGTTTCTGTTAGACTGTAATTAACAGTTTGATGCGTCTGTAAAAGTGGGGAAAAATAATTGTGACCCTTTGCAAGAGCTTTCCTTGAAAAACAAAAGGCCAAGAGAGAAACAAGAGAGAGGGCATCTCAGGTTTGTTCCTGGCCGTGCGCGTTCCCAGCCATCGAATCATATGGTGAGTGATGAGCAGTGACACATCGGAGTTCGGTTCCATCCCGTGTCAGAGGAGGCAGCCTTTGAGGGCCTTTTGGTCACAAAGCTGCAATAAGGAAGGTTTTTCTCCTCGTGGGAGTAAATGAACCGGCTGGCAGGGATTTGGGAAGCCGTTTCCAGCGGGGGTCCCTGCAGCCCTCTCGCGGGTCACCAGATGGCTTTCCACCTCACCAGCTCTCACCCCAGCGTGCACGGGGAGAGGCAGAGGCCAGAGCTGGTGGGGACAGCACATCAGGAGCTGTGCCACCCCCCAGGGCTACCTGTGCTGGGCACGGCCACAGCAGAACGGCTCACGTGGCTCCGGGGCTCACCTGTGCCTCACAGGTTGTGTCAGACAGCAGAGATGAGGCTGCGCCGCTCCAAACCCCAGGAGATGCTGCTCTCCGTGTCTTGCCTTGCTTTGGAAGGAGCAGATGTAACCTATTTGTTGGATGTCTGAAGGGCATTGGGAAAAGGTCAGTGGTTAGAATGAGGATGACGTGCTTCAAAAGTGCATTGAAACAGCACAGTTCATTAAACTCTGAGGAGCAGAATGTGGGGAGTTAAGGGGGGAATTGCCTTTATAATCCTCTTTGTGGGCAGTTTTGTGTGAAGGAATTTAAAATAGTTTGATATAGTTTTGCATAGGTTTTTTTGGCCTTGTTATAAAATATTCATACTGCAGTTAAGGGAACTGAGTCAGGACTTGCAGTCTGTTCCTGAGGCTGATTGTTTGCCCATGGCCTGCCTAAATTCCTGCTTTTTCCAACACAAAGGCAATGGTGGAGCAAACACCATCAGTGACAAGCACATCTTCAGAGCCCTGTCATTGGGAAGCCATCCTTGGGAAGAACAGATTGCCTTCAACAATTTGTCTTCAACAGATTGTCCTCAGCCTCCTGAAGGAGGAGCGGATTTGCTTCTCCAACTCCAGATTGGAAACTCTGCCCCTGAGCCTTGAAAGCAATGGCAGAAAACAGCTCCGGGTGTTCTTCTGGAAATAGAAGAGGGTTACAGACTAAGCCAATCAAACAAATGAGACAGTGGTTTAATGGGAGTGGCCCAGGGAAGCAGCCAGGGGACTGTCCCTCAGGAACGCTGTCTGCAGGGCACCCTTCACCTGCTGCCAGAGTAAGCAGCCCCTGCTCAGCTGGTGTGGGCATCCAAAGGATGAAGACAAAAGAACTCCTCCAGCCTCCTCCAGCACGATCAAATCCATGGCAAACCATTTCCTCTGGCCACGCTGGAGATGTGCTGCTCCAGGCACCCACCTGCCCCAAAGGGAACCCTGAGCAGCGCCGTGGCAGGGACTGCAGGAGGTTTGATCCTCCTGTCCCCGAAACCCACAGGAGTGGGACAGAAACTCCATCACCTGGCAGTGTCTGGGTGTCAGGACTGTCACTAATCCGTCCCGAAGGCAGTCACGAATTGCTTTGCTGTGTCGGGGGTGCCCAGCGGTCACGGTGAGGGTCCGAGGGGGCAGGAGGCTGCTCGGTGCCTCTGCCTGTCCCAGCAGGTGGTTCTGCTTGGAGCCTCCTGGCACGGCCGAGGGAATGTTATCCCCAAACGGGCAGGGCAGTTCTGGAGCTCCTTGCTCTGAGTGCCACCAGAGTGCCACCGCCAATGGACGTGAAATGGGCACGAAGGGCTTTACTCTTCACACTGCTGAACTCCTGCTGTTCGCTCCCCTCCTCAGGGACACCCAGGTCAGCTCTCTCGGTGGCCAGCGGTGCGCGGGGCTCGGGATGAGTCAGTCCCTGCCGGGAGGGAATGTGTCCTCTCCGGGACTGACCGAGCGCACCGCGGGAACGGAGCGGAGAGTGCGGGGAGCTCCTGCGGGAGAGCTGCCCCGCGGCAGGGCTGCTGCAGGCTCTGCTGCAGGGCTGCCCTGCTCTGGGGGCTCTGCAGAGCTGCCCTGCTCTGGGGGCTCTGCAGAGCTGCCCTGCTCTGGGGGCTCTGCAGAGCTGCCCTGCTCTGGGGGCTCTGCAGAGCTGCCCTGCTCTGGGGGTTCTGCGGACCTGCCCTGCTCTGGGGGTTCCGCAGAGCTGCCCTGCTCTGGGGGGTTCCGCAGAGCTGCCCTGCTCTGGGGGGCTCTGCAGAGCTGCCCTGCTCTGGGGGCTCTGCAGAGCTGCCCTGCCCTGGGGGTTCTGCAGAGCTGCCCTGCTCTGGGGTTTCTGCAGAGCTGCCCTGCTCTGGGGGTTCTGCAGAGCTGCCCTGCTCTGGGGGGTTCTGCAGAGCTGCCCTGCTCTGGGGGTTCTGCAGAGCTGTCCTGCTCTGGGGGCTCTGCAGAGCTGCCCTGCTCTGGGGGTTCTGCGGACCTGCCCTGCTCTGGGGGGCTCTGCAGAGCTGCCCTGCTCTGGGGGTTCTGCAGAGCTGCCCTGCTCTGGGGGTTCTGCAGAGCTGCCCTGCTCTGGGGGCTCTGCAGAGCTGCCCTGCTCTGGGGGTTCTGCAGAGCTGCCCTGCTCTGGGGGTTCTGCAGAGCTGCCCTGCTCTGGGGGTTCTGCAGAGCTGCCCTGCTCTGGGGGCTCTGCAGAGCTGCCCTGCCCTGCCCTGGGGGCTCTGCAGAGCTGCCCTGCTCTGGGGGTTCTGCAGAGCTGCCCTGCTCTGGGGGCTCTGCAGAGCTGCCCTGCTCTGGGGGCTCTGCAGAGCTGCCCTGCTCTGGGGGTTCTGCAGAGCTGCCCTGCTCTGGGAGTTCTGCAGAGCTGCCCTGCTCTGGGGGTTCTGCAGAGCTGCCCTGCTCTGGGGGTTCTGCAGAGCTGCCCTGCTCTGGGGGGTTCTGCAGAGCTGCCCTGGGGGGCTCTGCAGAGCTGCCCTGCTCTGGGGGGTTCTGCAGAGCTGCCCTGCTCTGGGGGTTCTGCAGAGCTGCCCTGCTCTGGGGGGTTCTGCAGAGCTGCCCTGGGGGTTCTGCAGAGCTGCCCTGCTCTGGGGGTTCTGCAGAGCTGCCCTGCTCTGGGGGTTCTGCAGAGCTGCCCTGCTCTGGGGGGTTCTGCAGACCTGCCCTGCTCTGGGGGGTTCTGCAGAGCTGCCCTGGGGGTTCTGCAGACCTGCCCTGCTCTGGGGGCTGCTGCAGAGCTGCCCTGCCCTGCCCTGGGGGCTCTGCAGAGCTGCCCTGCTCTGGGGGGTTCTGCAGAGCCCCCGCCGGCTCCCTGGGCACGGGGGGCCGTGCCCGTCCCGGGGCGCACGGGAGGCAGGGGATGCTCTCGCCCCTCTCCGGTGCTGTTTTTAGGCTCAGCTCTGTGCGGCATCGATAAAGCTGCGGCTGTCGCTCGGAGTCCCGGAGTCGGGCGAGCCGGAGGGCAGGCGGGGCGAGCCGGGCATGAGCTGATTGACAAGAGCTCTGCAGCACTCGGGCACCGCGGGGCTCCCCGAGCTCAGCAATGCTCAGGTGTCCGAGCGGCCCTGCTCCAGCCAGAGGCGCACTCACCTGTGTGACAGCAGCAGTCGCAGGTGCCACCCACAGGCTGGCGAGCCTTTCCCACCGCACAGTGCATGAGTAATTTGCCCTTCCAGCATTTCCCTGGCAGCTGGAGAGGGTCCTGGCAGCCCAGGCTGTGCCCAGAGCCCACCGAGGAGGATGAGCAGGGAGGGTCCTGCTCTCACCTGGATTCTGTTGCTTGGGAAACCACTCCCTCCTCTTCCGCTTCTTCAACAGAGCGGCTCTGCCTTCCAGAAGGCAATTCCGTGATGGAGCAGCCTCAGAGCCAGCACAGGTACAAGGGAAAGTACAGAGAATGGGTGGAAATACTCCTGAATGTTTTGTGAGAACAAGTACCTGAACATATTTGTTTTCACGTGCAGCATCCAGAGACACAGACTTGAAATTGTGTGAGGGTGTGCTCCAGGCTGGAGTCTGCTCCAGGCGGGAGTCTGCTGGCTCTGAAGATGAAATTCTGACCCCACAGGTCTCAGGGTCTGAGTTTTAACTATGCTGTGAGTCCTCAAGGAAAAAATTGGACACTCCAGTCAAATTTTCTTTGCCTTTTCCTGGGAGATCCCACTCTGGTCTCCAGGACATTAGGTGTGTTTTTTCCAGTGTTTGGATTTGCAAATGGGGTTCGTTGTGGGAGCCTTTGTGTCCTGCAGGTCACTCTCGCAGTTGGCAGCACAACCTTCCCTCTGAAATTGCTCCCTGATCACAAGAACTGCCACTTTTTGTTATGCCTAAACTATGACATTAATCATTTGCTATTTTTGTTCATTCTGTCAGAAACATTTGGTAAAGCCTTTTAGTTTCCCTTCCTCAGGCTGCCTTCCAGGCACTCGCAGCCTCCTCTCCTGGACTCACAGCCTCCTCTCTGCCCTGCCAGGCTCCGCGCTGTGGGACGGATTGGAACGAGCAGGAGTGAACAACCAACATCTTCACCAGCTTCTCTCCCTCACTGTGCAGGTTCTGAGCGGCAAAGCCGTGGCCCAGAGAAGCGCTGGGATGGCAGCACCTCTCGCAGCCTGGCAGGGACCGGCTGCATCCGGGGCAGCGCCGCAGAGATGGGTGTGCAACGCCAGCGTCCCCATCCACTGCTAACGTCACTTCGATCTGACAGAGAGAGAAACATCTCTCTGAGCTAGAGATCTTCCCACCCCAATCTCCAGGACACTTAATTACCATGCAGCCAGTACATTTCACGGTGCCATTACAAATAATTTAGCTACAACGATATGGCAGTTTAATTTGCCTTATTTATCTCAATCATTTTGCATGAGGGAGATAAACGCCTCAGCAGGATTTCACGTGGACGCTCCGTCTCCTTTAATGTGGTTTCAGGTGAAGGCTGCACGATACATCCCCGCACAAAAATTAATCTTGCAGGCAATCGGCCTGAACTAAAACACCCAGAGCAGGTAAACAGAACTTTGCCTCGTGGCTCTGAGCTGAGCCAGGGCTCTGTCGTGAGCTGCTTTAGAAGTGTCTTACTTTGGAGCCCAGGAGAGGGGAAAGACAATACAGATCCCCCCACATCCATGTCCACAGCGTCCTGCTGAGCACGTACTTTGCTGCTTCTTTCTTTTTTTAGTTTGGAAATGTCAGCACTTTCCGTTCCCATGGGAACCCTGCCTTTTCCCTTGGCACGTTGTTGCACTGAGAGCTGCTGGGACTGGCGCGGCTGTGGTGGCTCTGGAAGTGTGTGCCAGCCGTTCCTGGCTCCCGGACACAGAGGGGTGGACGTGGGACCCCAGCCCTGCCCCGGGGGTCCTGCCGCTCCCACCACCCCGAGAGGCTCTGTGCTTCCAGGGACAGCCTCAGCCACGCCGTAAGTGGGACAAGGGGTCAGAAGCTGATGGTAAAAATTCCTATGGGCCTGATTGGAATCTCTTATTACAATTATTCTAATTATTCTAATTCTCTATAGCCAGGTGGGGTCGGGCTCTGCTCCCAGGGAACAGGGACAGGACAAGAGGAAAAGCCTCGAGCTGTGCCAGGGGAGGTTCAGGCAGGGATCAGCAGGGATTTCTTCACAGAAGGGGTGATCAGACATTGGAAGAGGCTGCCGAGGGCAGTGGTGAGGTCCCCACCCCTGGAGGTGCCAAGGAACAGGTGGCCGTGGCACTCAGGGCTCTGGGCTGGGGACAAGGTGGGGCTCGGGCACAGCTTGGCCTCCATGGGCTGGGAGGGCTTTCCCAGCCTCAGTGACTCTGGGATCCTACACAGTGCCCAGTGTCCTCATGGGACAGTCTGGGATGTCCCCGGGGCAGAGGGAGCCTGGCAGATACAGCGCTGTGGTGATGGTGGAACTCACATTCCTGGAGTGAAAACCTGATTTTGCCACTGTTGCAAATCTCCGAGTTAGTGGGGATCCATTTGCTTTGGAATAATTTGTGATGTGATAAAAGCAGCAGCAGACTTTGTGTGGTTCGGCGCTCCCGGGGGGACACTCTGGAATGTACTGAGTTAATACAGATCCCCAAACACGCCGAGTTCACTGGGTTTACGGGTGCCACGACACTTATCTCCATTGCTCAGTTTCCAAACGCTGCTGCTTAAAAAAGCTCCTTTCAGAGCAGTGGGACGTGCGAAACAATGCGGAGCTGCTGACAGGTACCATGGCAATGGCTGTGCCAGGAGCTGCACGGCTCTGCCGAGCTGCTCTGCTCTCGCCTGAGCTCATTTCCACTCCATATTTATGAGTATTCCCACTCCTGAAGGATGCTGACAGCCCTTCCCTGGGCTGCTGATGTCTCGGCCCGGGGGCTGTGCCCTGTGTGTGCAGGGCACAGGGAATTGGCTGCAGCTCTGTCTGTGCCAGGGCAGGGCAGGGCGGTGGGAGCAGAGCACTGAGAAGTGGCCCTGAGATTGGGGTCCCTCCCAGGATGTTCTGAGGCTGCACTCCCATCCTGCTGGTCCCAGCTGCCTTCGTGTCCCAGCCTGTCCCGGAGCCCTGTCCCCCATCCCGGCAGGGCTGTGTCACCCATGGTGTCCCCCAGCCTCCACCAGGGCTGTGCCACCCATGGTGTCCCCCAGCCTCCACCAGGGCTGTGTCCCCCATGGTGTCCCCTGGCCCCATCAGGCAGGGCTGTGTCCCCCATGGTGTCCCCCAGCCCCATCAGGCAGGGCCATGTCCCCCATGGTGTCCCCCAGCCCCATCCCAGCAAGGATCCCCACCCATGGTGTCCCCCAGCCCCATCAGGCAGGGCCATGTCCCCCATGGTGTCCCCCAGCCCCATCCGGCAGGGCTGTGCCGCAGCAGGGGCTGCTCCCCTCCCAGTGAATGTTCCAAGCTCTGGGAAGGCAGGATTTCAGAGCAGGAAGGTTAATTGCTATTTGCTTTCCAAGCCTTTATCTCGTTTTCAACTGCTCTCCCTTTCATCTTGCCGCTCTGCCTTTTGAAGAAGCACATCTAGAGGTCTGTTCGCAGGGTCCAGAGCAGCTGCAGACCCAGGGCCAGGGAGGATCAGCAGGGGAGGCTCATCTCTGGGCTGTGGTGCTCTGTGGGCAGGAGCTGTGCTCCTGTGGGACACATTCTGTAGGAACAGGACTTTAGGGTGTGGGGAGCCACCAGTCCCAGCTCCCAAGGGTGGTCTGGCCCTGCCAGCCCCCAGTGCTTCCCCTCTCAGCTTCTCTGCTTTGTCTCCCAGCTGTCTTTCTTTGTGAAATAAAAGCACCTTTAACCATCAGGTGCTTTCCTTGCCACAAAGATATTTACACACTTCAATAAAGGCAGCTCTCAGGATTCTATGTAAGTTAAGCAGATGGAGCTCGTGGGGTGTTTTTGCAGCCTCTCAGGGATTTTACTCATTCTCTCTGCACTTGCTGCACATCTCTGTTAAGCACTCAAACACCAAACCTGAATGCAGATCTCCAGGGTCGGTCTAAACACTGGGTAATTGAATTTTCCATGGGCAAATTCACTGCCCTGCTCTTCTGGCTGGTGGCTCTGTTTGCCAGGGCGCACCCGGCATGCCCCCAGAGTGTTGTTTTCCGCCCATGCTCTCCCAGGGCTTTCTAGGAGCAATCTCCGGCATCCTCCTCATGGCCCAGTGCCTGGGCATGGCCAGGGTCTTGCTCTCCCATCTCCAGTTTTATTCCCAGACTCATTAAAGCCTCTCTGTTTGGATGAGTGGAGTGTTTGAGAGCGCTGTGTGCCTCAGCTGCTCTTCCTTGTTAGTGACTCTCCTGCCAGGCTCTTAATCATCCATATGTTTTATCAGCAGTGATCTTGCATTTGCTAACAATCTGCAGATTAGAAAAAAATTATCCCCAGTCCCTGGTGAGCCCCTCCGCAGGCCGGGCTGTGCCCGTGGTGCTGTGCCCGTGGTGCTGTGTCCATGGGCACAGCACAACCCTGCCAGTGCCAGTGCCACCTCCCGCCACAGCCTGGGGCTGATCTCGTCTGACAGCCTCGTGCCAGGGCACATCTGCACCGAAAACTGCCACAGGGCAGGGCTGGATGGGATATTGGGAAGGAATTGTTCCCTATGAGGGTGGCAGGCCCTGGCACAGGTGCCCAGAGCAGCTGTGGCTGCCCCTGGATCCTTGGCAGTGTCCCAGGCCAGGCTGGACAGGGCTTGGAGCAGCCTGGGACAGTGGAAAGTGCCCGTGCCCACGGCAGGGGTGGAATAGGATGGGCTTTACAGTCCTTTCCAGCCTAAACTATTCCGGGATTCTGTGTTTCCAAAAATCTGACCTAGGCTAATGAACTTGCCCATTTAGTACCTGTGTTGGGTGATGTATTTAAAGAGGCTGCTTTCCTTCCAGTTTATACAGATGCCAATTGCTTTCCTAAATATGCTTCCACCAGGGTGTTTTCAGTTACAGAACTCTCGCAGTTCTTATGCACATCCCTACTTTTTAATTTCTTTTCTGCAGCTCGGCACAGGCTCTGGCTCCCAGACAGCACTCAGGAATCCACAGGGATGAGAGTATTTCATATTGACTCTAAATAAAGGGTAGTGTTACACAAAGGAAAAAACATATCCAAACAAAGCAGAAGCCCAAACCCCAGGGCTTCCTACGAGGAAGGGAAGGTTTAATTTGTTACCCCGTGCCTGGGGTCAGCCCTGCTGCAGCACCACGGCTTTCATCCCCCTCCTCTCCCACGAGGAAACCCTTCGAAAAGCCTCTTTTCCCTTCTAATTCATTACCCCGTAAAAAGCATCTGTTTGGGGGAGAAAAGGCATTTCGTGGGTAACAAGGGGACATCATCTCTGTGTTGGCTTTCCAGGGTCTCATCCACAGAAAGAGTCTGAGGTGCTGGGGCAGGCTGGGGCTGGGGGCGAGTGCCTGGATAGCCTCAGGCTCTGAGGAAGGTCAGCTCCATGGCCAGGAGCTCCCAAAGGGCACAGGGACGAGGAGCTGGGTGCTGGCAGAGCTGGGGCTCAGCCTGTGCCCCCAGTGTGCCCGGCCCTGGCTGCCCTGCCCCGGCCTGGAAACGCTCAGCTGTGTCCGTGTCACCAAAGGATGGCACCCAACGGATGTCACCCAAAGGATGTCACCCAAAGGATGCCACCCAAAGGATGTCACCCAAAGGATGTCACCCAAAGGATGCCACCCAAAGGATGTCACCCAAAGGATGTCACCCAAAGGATGTCACCCAAAGGATGCCACCCAAGGTCACAGAGTGTCCCAGGGCACTCCTGCCTGCCGGGGTTCCCTGCACAGCTCTCACACATCCCTTACCTCCCTCCACCCAAAATGTGCAGTCAGTGCCCATCCCTCCGAAATTCCGGGGATGATCCACTCCCTGTGGCAGCCTCGCGACGTGTCTGCCAATGCCCAAATTATTGTCTTTGCATTCTCTCGTGGCTATGATTGCCCAAAAGTCTGGATACAGAATGCAGATAATAGAGCAGTAAATATCCCACCCAGGCACTGGAAGCTGTAGCTGTCGCAGCTCCCCGGGAGTCCATTTGCTTCAGACAACAGGGTTCTACCAGAAATATTGTGAAGAAAGTAATTGTAAACGTATTTAAGAGAAAAATAAAAGCAAGTTAAGGAAAGCAATGCCCATTGCACTCCCCAGGCAAATGCATTTCCGTGGTGCCTGAGCTCTGGGGGTTTGGGGTGCCTGAGGGTGATGAGCTTCCCCCCAGGTTCCCGCGGCAAACACTGCTTGAGCATCCCTCCGACCTGAGCGAGGAGTGCTTGCTGTGGTGAGCGAGTGTCTGATTCTGCGGCAGGGCAGTGGGGCAATGCTGTCACTGTTCTGTCACCGTGTGTCACTGTGTGTCACTGTGTGTCACCGTGTGTCACCGTGTGCCACCGTGTGTTACCGTGTGTCACCGTGTGCCACCGTGTGTTACCGTGTGTCACCGTGTGTCACCGTGTGCCACCGTGTGCCACCGTGTGTCACCATGTGCCACCCTGCAGAGCCACCGCGGCTTGGCCGGAGCGGGGCGGGCAGGATGGGTCCCCATGGGCTGGGAGGGAGCCGGGGTGGCACTGTCACCCCTGTCCCTCAGCACAGCCATGGGAGGGAGCCGGGGTGGCACTGTCACCCCTGTCCCTCAGCGCAGCCGTGGCCTGCAGTGGCACAGGGGCTCTGGGAACAGGCGGCCACTGCCACGGCGCCGGGAGCGCTTTGCAGCGCAGGGCAAGAGCTCCCAGCCCTGCTTCGTGCCAGAGCCACAGAAATGCCCCTGCTGCCCAGGGGAATGGGGACATCGGCCCTGCCACTGTCCCTGGCGCTGTCCTGTGTGCCAGGGGAATGGGGACATTGGCCCTGCCACTGTCCCTGGCGCTGTCCTGTGTGCCAGGGGAGTGGGGACATCGGCCCTGCCACTGTCCCTGGTGCCGTCCTGTGTGCCGGGGACCTGGGGGTCTTTCACCCCCAGGGGAGGCTGAGCAGAGCCGAAGCGAGAGCTCCTCCATCCATGGGGAGCATCTGGCAGAGTCCAAAGCAGAGGTGCCAGGAATCATTTAGATTAAATCCAAATTAAATCCAGGGCTTGTCAAACCTTCTGCTGTTCAGGGAGCAGCAGGAGCAGAGTGCTGGGCTGGGCTGTGAGCAGGCTCAGGCACCTCGGGCAGAGACCTGCCCTCCTCAAGGACAGAGGTGTCCCGGGGGCTCCCAAGGACTTGGACCTTGCTGTCCCCTCACAGCGGCTGGGGAGCAAGCTCGAATTGACACCAGAGGATCAGCCTTGGTTTTTCGGTGGGAAATCTGCCAGCTTGGCTGCCCCCTGTGTGCAGCTCGAGGCCGGGGCGGCTCGGAGTGTGGCCAGCAGCCCGCGGGCAGCCGGGGCTGGCGGTGGCCACTCCTCTGCCGTGGGGACAAACAGAATCCAGGTTGGTTTGTTCCACAAGGGCTCACCAAGAGTCTCACCATGGGGTGGCCTCTCTGGTTAAGGCGAAAATCGCAGAATCCCGGAGTCAGAGGCTGGAAAAGCCCTCCCAGCCCATCGAGTCCAAGCTGTGGCTGATCCCCACCTTGTCCCCAGCCCAGAGCTCTGAGTGCCACCTCCAGGAATTCCTTGGACACCTCCAGGGATGGGCACTCCAAACCTCCCTGCGCAGCCCCTGCCAAGGCCTGACCACCCTTTTTTGTGAAGAAATTCCTCCTGATGTCCAGCCTGAACCTCCTGTGGCACAGCTTGAGGCTGTGTCCTCTTGTCCTGTCACTAGAGAAGTCACCCCTGGTGCCTTCCCCCTCTGCCCCATCTCCTGGTGCTGTCCTCGCTCGCTGACCTCCTCGTGTCACATCACGTGCAGCAGGACCTGGAACATGTGCTCACCTTCTGCTGCTCACCTGGGCTCCAGACCCAGAGCAGCAGCTCCCAAAGCCAGCGCTGGACAGTCCCCAGTGTCCCCCCTGGCACTGCTGTCACTGTGGCCACCTTCCCCTGCAGTGAAATGCCCCCCAGGTTCCTGCAGCGCCTGGGGCCTGCCGTCACCCTCCCACTCGTTTTGGCCTCTTGGGCTCTGCCTTAGCTGGCAGGGCTCTCCTGCTGCGTCCCTGATGCCCAGGGAGCCTAGCCCTGGGGGGCAGAGGACAAGAGCCCCCCACACACGAGGGTTCCCGTGGGCTTTTAGAGGATGGGGCTTCAGAAGGGCTGAGCAGCCTTGGGGACCCAGATCTTGTAGGATTATGTGCCCGAGTCCTTCAAGCATCCTTGTAAATTAAGTATTTATTTACAGTGAGATTCTTGCACGCACAGCAGGGACAACATTAGCAAATCCAAGCCTCGTGCCTGAAAATCAGGAGCCAGGGGTGCAGAGCTGGGGCTGGAGAGTGAAACCCCAGGGCTGCTCCTCCTGCTGTCTTGTCTGTGCCCCCGCTGAGCACCCTCTGGGCCATCTGCCTCTCACATTTTCCAGCCTTCTTTGACAATCAGCACAGAAAGATTTCTTTTTTTCGACAGAATCTGTGATTACTTTTCAGTCACGAGGAGCGGGAAGTGGGACTTCCAGGAAAATGCCACTGAATATCAAGAGAATAATAAAGGAAACACAAGTCCTGGCTGTGGTGCCCGGTCGTGGGTCAAGACAAAGTTTCCCTGGGTGTGTTGGGGGGGACACACGACCCCAGTAATGTGTTTTTATGGCCCCCCAGTTCACAGTAGAGTCCCCAGAGGCTGAGATACACAGAGATACTCTCCTCTCTGCCTGTTACAACATTTACAGAAACAGTCTGTAAATAGAATTATAAGAATGTTTTAAATGGATTTCTGAGCTGGATTCAGAAGTATTCCCCAGTCGAATTCCCTAAATATAAACCAGAGCTTATCTTGCTGGCACAAAACTGCCGAGAGCATCTTTCAGCGTTACCCCGTGAGCCCCCGAGGAGGCTGGGAGTTGTATTCGCACTTTTTGGGGTCTGCTGAGGTACAGCTGCGACTCAGGGGCTCGGGGGGAGGAGGACACTGTGCCCCATCGAGGCAGGAGCCCCCAAGGGACACTGCCGCGAGCCCACGGAGCAGAGCTCCTCCTGACACACCTGATGGGCTCTGCTGCACGGAAGGGCCTGGAGCGAAGGTTTGCTGGGAACTGCTGACTTGAGCAGCCGCACAGTCAGGCCTAAGTGTCTCTGCTGTATTTCAAAGTAAAACCAGGCAATTACGAGTATTTTTTAAAAGTTATTTGGTGCAATAGTGGAGTCATAGAATCCTGGAATGGTTTGGGCTAGAAGGAACAGCTTAAGGCTCATCCAGTGCCACCCCTGCCGTGGCAGGGACACCTTCCATGATCCCAGGGTGCTCCAACCCCAATGTCCAGCCTGGCCTTGGACACTGCCAGGGATCCAGGGGCAGCCACAGCTGCTCTGGGCACCTGTGCCAGGGAACAGCAACCTCCCGCCCCTCCCAGGGAACAATTCCTTCCCATATTCATTATCCCTGCCCCTGGCACTGGGAAGCCATTCCCCCTTGCCCTCTCACTGCAGGCCCTGAGCTTTGCCCCTGCTCCTGGCTGGGCTCTTGCCAGCCCCTTCCCCATCCCGAGAGCCTCTCTCACCCCTGCAGCTCCAGGGCAGTGAAGAGGTGGCTGAGGTCAGCTCCTCTGACCTGCCCAGCAGCGCAGGCTCTGTAATTACTCACTGAATATCTGCCTCGAGCCAGAGCTGTGTGCTGGAACTGAAGGAGCCTCTGTCTAATGAGCTGTCCCTGGATGTAAGCAGTAATTAATGTGCATCGCCCTGCAGGTTCCCACCTCCTCCTAATAGGCTGAAATTTTATCCTCTGGTTATAATTGCAAATTATGGTAAAAATTTTACATGCCTGGGAGTCGGGGAGCTGATGCTCCAGTTTATCCCCTGTGGGTACACACGGGGAGCTTGCAGAGATGGCTCCAGCCATCCTTTAACTCCTGGCCCTTGGACACTTCATCCTCTCCACCTCTTCTCCTGCCTCGTCCCCTTCTCTTTCTCTCTCCCTTTGTCTCCTCTCCTCACCATTCTTTGCCTCCTTCCTTTCTGTGTCTGAGGGACAGCGTCTGAGCCTAAATAACTATAACTTATTGACCTCCTGTGGCTGGAGGAGACAGCTCAGCTGCAGGTCCAAATGCTCCCATGGCCATCAGCTGAGGGTGAAGGATGCACCAACGCTCGCCAAAGGCTTCCACACTCCCCAAACACGAACTGATGGCAGAAAGCTCCCACTGCTGCACCCCCTGGAAGATCTCCCGTCTGGAACCAGCCTGCAGTGCTAAAACTGGCCTGGAGCCAGCGGTGAGTCCCTCAGCCGTTGCCATAGTGTTATAATTATTCATTATTGTAGGAAAATATTGCATAAAGAGGTGACAGACATTTATTCCAGATCCAGGAGGGATCTCTGAGGGAAGGAGCTCTGAGGCTGGTTGCAGTAGCCAGGTGAGACTCTTTCAAGAAGAGGCTCCGTCTTCTTCTCCAAACCTTTTTATCCAAAAAAAAAAAAAAAAAAAAAAGTAATTAAGGAATAAGAGAGAATTTGGGCTTTGTTCCTATCAACTCTCAGTGCACAGGAAGCTGAGAGCAAACGTGAGGCGGTGAATGATGTGCCAGGCAGCCTGGAGAGCTGCCCAGGGCTGAGTCCAGCTGCTGCGGGAGGCTGATGGCAATGCGGACAGCTCTGCTGACCACTTGAGTCACAGCAAGCCCCGAGGGCTGGGCCCACTCGGACATCTCGCCCGGCCGGCGCTGTGCTGGAGCTCTGCTGCTGACAACAGTGGGTGTGTGCAATTTCAGAGGCAGGTACGTGCTGAAAGGCAGAGCCGAGCTGACAGCCTCGCTCCCGGCGCCGGGAAAGGCCAAACGTGTCCCTGAGAGCAGAGGGCTGTGCTTTGGTCATTTCAGCACAAGGAGCAGTCATTGTTTACAATGTTTGCATAACTGGAAGATGAACAGCCATCCCTTACCCCTGTGGGGCTGCCTGGGGTCTCCGGCTGGGCCCTGAGCCAGCGCTTGGCAGCCCTGGGCTCTGCTCCAGCCGTACCTGGGCAGCCCCAGGGGCTGTTCTCCACACCTCACACACCCCTGCTCTGCTCCAGCCGTACCTGGGCAGCCCCAGGGGCTGTTCTCCACCCCTCACACACCCCTGCTCTGCTCCAGCCATACCTGGGCAGCCCCAGGGGCTGTTCTCCACCCCTCACACACCCCTGCTCTGCTCCAGCCATACCTGGGCAGCCCCAGGGGCTGTTCTCCACCCCTCACACACCCCTGCTCTGCTCCAGCCATACCTGGGCAGCCCCAGGGGCTGTTCTCCACCCCTCACACACCCCTGCTCTGCTCCAGCCATACCTGGGCAGCCCCAGGGGCTGTTCTCCACACCTCACACACCCCTGCTCTGCTCCCAGAGCTTCAGCTGCTGTGGGTGACAAACTGTAATGGATGATAAATCCATGGACTATGTGGAGAATAAATAATGAGCAATATTTTCTAGTGAAAGCATAGAATCACAGAATCCTGGATTGGTTTGGGTTGGAATGGACCTTAAATCTTATCTCATTCAAACCCCTGCCATGGGCAGGGACACCTTCCACTATCCCAGGTTGCTCCAAGCCCCATCCAGGAGCTCGAACATTTCAAGGGATCTGGCAGCCACAGCTTCTCTGGGCAGCCTGTGCAGCTCTCTTAGTGAAATCTAACCTGTTTGAAAACAAACACAGCTAAAAATTCACTTTACATTTGGAAAGCTGCATTTTGAATTTTTTAGCTCAAAACTGCAAGTGGCAGACAATCGAAATCGGGAGGATTTGTAGGATTTACAGTATTAATTATTAAAAAGGAAAGAAAAAGACATTACTCATGAAAAGTGCATTCTTGTCGATCAAAGCTGCAAACAGAGAGTACTTTTATAAAGGTATCTGCCAGCCTTTGATACGCTCTGTGGAAACCTTGTCAGGTATTTTGAGAGTGGAACGTGCTGTCGGGCTCCAGTGATGTTCCCTGTTTCGAGGTCGAGGCAGAGGCAGCAGAGGGAGGTGAGCTCAGCCGAGAGGCTCCCGAGCTGCCTCAGCAAGGGGCTCCAGGAAAAAACCACAGCAAACTGGAACCTCCACGGAACCGCTCCCTGGGGGCAGGAGCAGAGTTGCAGCGGTGCCATGGCCCAGGCAGAGGCTCGGCACAGCCGGGCTGCCGTGAATGCGCTGCTCATTAAACCCTCAGCTGGCTCGGCCCGGCTGCTCGCGCTGAAAGCAGCACCTGCCAGCGCCGAGGAGCCCATTCTTCAGCAGCAGCTCAGCTGGTTCACGAGGGGAGCTCGGAGGCAGATGAACAATTTATGCAGAGTGGGATCCATGACAAAGTAGCAGCTACTTTGGTGAATACAAGCATCTTTGTACAAGTGCCCAGATGGTTCAGGAGCGGGGCCGTGGCTGTGAAAAGAGCCCTTGTTGTTCCGGGCTCGGCATCACGCCCCTGACAACGTGCTGGCCACGGCCCATGGTCCTGGGAGCTGCAGGATCCCGACAGACATCCCACACAGGCCGAGTGCCTGCCTCTGGTGACATTTTCTCTGCAGGATAATGTCCTTCCCAGGGTGTTCCCGCTGTCACTGCTGCAGCTCTACTGTCTGCAATGTCGTGTTCCCTCTCTGTCCTTTACATTAACTGGACATTTGGATTAACTGCCTGTTGGACACTGAGATAACCAAACCTGGTCCTCCGCGGTCCCTCCATGGGCACGAGGGTCATGGAGCTGTGTCCAGCCTGGCTGGGGATGGGAGCACAGGCCGGGAGAGACTCATCTCTCATCACCCATCTCGAGACAGCCCTTGGACTGCAGGATCCTAAAGGATCCCAGCCCCACACACCGGAGATGGCTCCCCACAGCAGGGATGGGGGTCAGGGGTAGGAGAGCCTGCAGAGCCACCGGCCTGAGAGCAGCTGACCTTGCCATGGGAGCTGGAAAGAAGAGCAGAGAGAGACACTGCCCTGCAGCCAGGAGTGACCTGGAAGGGCTGGTGGGAGTGGCTGGGAAAGGTGAGGAACGTGACTCCAAACCATCTTCCTGACTAGGAAGGCAAGGAATGAACAAGGCTGGAGCAGAGAGAGTGTGGGGAGCAGTTGGACAGCTGTGGTCCATGGAGACTGGTGCTCCTGGGGGAGGACGGGAGCTGCTCTGCAGCCTGAGCTGGAGGGGACAAAGACGAGAGGCCAGGCAGAGAGGAGCTGAGCCAGGAAGGTGCAGTGGGAACATCCCACTGTGGTGCAGAGGGATGGACTGGGGACAGCTTAACACAGGCCCTCACTGCAGCCTGTTTGATTTGGGTATTTGTCAGTGTGTGGAGCCAGGGTGGGGAGGAGCACTGCTGACCCTCCCTGTGGGGCCTGGGGATGGCAGTGGCAGTGTGACACCCGGGCAGGGAATGGCAGGGGCGGGAGGCAGAAACCTGCAGCAGTGCTGGCTGGATTCCCATGCTCCCCAGTCACTGCTGATGCTGCCACCAGGTATTTCACTTCCCTGGAGCAGCACCAGCTGCATCCCATCAGCACTGATGGCTCTTGGAGTGCATTTTGTCAAAGAACCAGAGATTTAAAACTTTCCTTCCATAACAAATAAACACTAAGGGAGAAGCTCATGTCCTGGGTGCCACGTTGGCACTTTGGCTGGCTCTGCTTGAAGGACCACAGCAGCTGCCAGCCCTCCATGGGAATACCTGCCTAGAAATGAAATTGGGTTCTGACAAGAGAGCTGGGCACAGGCTGGTGCTTTGGCAGGGACCTGTGGGCCTGCTGGGTCAAGCCTGGTCACCTGCTGTCCTTGGGGACACGGAGTCCCTGGGGCAGCCCCCGCTCTGCCCAGGGGCTCTGGGGTGCGGGTAGCCCCTGCCACGCGTCCGACCCTGCCCGACATGGCTGGCGATGCTCAGCGCCGCCGCGGCGCCCGAACTGGGGACTGCCCCTCTCTCCCGACCCGCTGCCCCCGGTGTGGGGGACACCCGGTGGGCGCAGGCTGCGGGGAGCAGGTAGAGGCGCGGACACCTGCGGCGGAGCCCCGCAGCGCTGGGTGCCCGGCGCCCCCGGTGCGCCCCCGGTGCGCCCCCGGTGCGCCCCCCGCTCCCCCGCCGCCCCTCCGCGCCCGCGGCTCCCCTCCCGCGCGGGGCTCCCGGCGGAGGCGGCGGGGCCGTGCCGCCCGTGCCGCATTGGTTTGCGGCGGAGCCCATCACCGCCGCCGCGCCGAGATTGGCCCCCGCAGCCGGCACCGGGCGACCCCCGGGCCCGGCCTCCTCCCGCCCGCCGAGCGCCGCACCGGGCAGGGCACCGGGCACGGGCACCGCGCTCCGCTCCGCTCCGCTCCGCGCCGCCCGCAGCGGGGGCAGGGCCGGGCCGAGCCGGGCGGGGGGCGCGCCCACAGCCCCGCCCCGCACCGCCCCGCACCGCCCCGCACCGCGCCGGCAGCGGGATGTGAGCCGAGGCTCCGCCGGCAGCGCCCGCCGCCCCGCGCCCCGGGAAGATGCTGAGCAGGTGGATGAGTGGCAGCAGCAGGAACCTGGACCGCGAGTACAACTGCACCGTGCGGCTGCTGGACGACAGCGAGTACACCTGCACCATCCAGGTCAGCCTCCGCGGCGCCGGCACCGCGGCCGCGCTGCCCCCGCAGCCGCCGCGCTGCCGCCCGGCCCGGCAGACAAAAGGAGCGGAGCGGAGCGGAGCGGAGCGGCGGGGGCGGCCCGGTGCTGCCCCGCGCCGCCAACAAAGGAGGCCCCCCCGCTCCCGCCGCCCGCCTCCCCCGGCTCTGGGGCGGCCACCGGAGCCGCGGCTGCCGGCGGCGGGGAGAGCCCCGGGGCTGAGCCCCGCCGCCCGCGACCCCCCCGCCGCGGAGGGGTGCGGGGATGGCGCGGAGGGATGCGGGGATGGCGCGGAGAGCCGCCCGCCTGCCCCCGGCGCGGCGATGCCCGCAGCACCCGGAGCGCAGCCGGAACGGGGCAGGGGCAGCCCGGCACGGCCGCCCCGGGGCCGGGGGAGCGGCGGCCGAGCCCCGCCGAGCCGCTCGGGGCGAGCCCTCCGCTGCCGGGCGCGGGGGCTGCGCGCAGCGCGGGGAGGACGTGGGTGCCAAGTGAAGTACGGGGGATGCAGCGGGGCAGGGACGCGCGGGGACCCGCGGGGCAGGGATGCTGCAGGGCAGGGATGAGCCGGGGATGCTGCGGGCACGGACAGAGCCTCCCGGCCCCGCCGCAGCCGGTGCCCGCTCTGCCTCTCCCGTTAGCGCCCGGATTGCCGTGACGAGCGCTCGGGTTTTGTAATCGTCCGGAGCGGCGGGGACGGGCGCGCATCCGCCGCCCCCTGCGCCCCCGCGCCGGGAGGCACCGGGACCGGCCCCAGGACCCGCGCTCGGCGCCGTCGCCCCCACGCCGTGTCCCCACGCTGCCAGTGCTGCGAGGGGCACCGCTCAGCGCGCAGATGTCGTGGGATGTCGTATTGCTGAAAACTAGGGAAACGCACTCCCGGGCTCCGCTGGAGCCAGTCCGGTACCGGGACCGTGCGGCCGGGGGGCTGAGAGGAGCACCCCTGGCCCCGGCTGCTGCTGCGCTTCGTTCCTGCCATCAGCATCATCCTTGCCAGGGAGCTCACGAAAACCTGTGCGGAGCCGCACGCGCGGGGATTGCTGCTGGAGGCGGCTGGCCCCAGCCCAGCCCGTGGGCGATGGAAAATTCGGGGCAGAGTTTTGTGTAAAGGTGACTCAACACGTCAATAGCAACAGCTCCCACCGTCCAGCCTCGGGGCCCTCCGCTCCCCCTGCCCTGTGATGCCAAGGAGGGGTGAACATCCTCTCATTTTCGGCCACAAACCTGCTTTCGGTGATCATGCCAAAGGACGGTTACCGAGGGTGCTGCAGGCTATGGCAGGCACCGTCATTTTGGCTTAAACAGTCTAAAATCGATAAATGGGGTGATTTGTGCAAATACCACTGAAGAATGGTGGTAACGACGGCGGTCCCCGCTCACCTCCCCCACCGGGGTTGTAAAGTGTGACCCAGTAAACAGCTCTAACAGCAGCCCAGTTTATTTTGCATAAGCCAAACTAATTCGTCTCTCAGAGGTTGTTTTTAATACAAATTAAATGGGAAACTGTAGTTTGGGAGAGAAAGTGTGGGCAGAGCAGTTCAGAAAAATCTGGATTTTCTGCCCTTAAGACAATTTGACAAGGTGTCGTCATTTTGCATGTCGGTTTTTTTAAAGAGAAAATACTACTTGGTCCCATATTCCGGCTGATATTTTATGTGTAGCATAGTAAACAGGGAATCCTGGTATTTAGCATGCATGACCTGAGGGATGAAGAATTTGCTCCTGTTACCCTGACAAGCAAGGTTACCCCACTTAAGTGTTTGCTCTCGCTTGCTTTCATGCTGCCTTATAAGCCAAGTATTTATAGTCCATGCGAAATTAGGGAGAACATAGCAGGAATGTGTAATGTCTTGCAAGTGAGGAAACCGTCACCGCGCAGGCTGCGAGCGCTGAATGAGTTTTGAAGGTCATTCCCTCACGAGCGCAGAGATTTCACATCTTGCCGAGATCCACAGTGTCTCCTCACCCAGGCTGGTTCTGCGCCTGTTGGGTGTAATTTATGTCTTTCTATTTTTGCTTAAATCCGGAGAAACTGGCCAAAGCACCAGTCATGGTTGTCACACGCAGTGCTGTGGATCCGGGCGCACGTCTGGGAGCGGAGCTGTGGCTGGAAGTTTGTGTCTGTGGTTTTGCTGCTGTGCCCGTGTGCTCTCCCTGGCAGCGGCCGTGGGGATGGGCTTCGTGCCCTCCCTGGAGCGTGGCCTGTCTGACAGGGCAGCTGGCTTCACTGCTGGGGATGAGGAGGCAGCACTCGCAGGAAGAGCTGATTTTCAGGGGCTTTATTTACATTTCAGATTATGGCATTGGTTAAACCTGTCATAAAATTAACCTCTGGCTGTGCTTGGTGAAGGTGTGTGAGTAGGGGTTTGGTGCTGCTAGATAATACCTGAGCATTCTGCTTCTAAATAAAGCCTTTTTTTATTTGATTATCCAAGGTTTGCTTTGTTCATATTCCCATGTTGAACGAGCAGTTCATTGTCTGAGCTGGGATGAATCCTTGCTCTTTTTTTCCCGCATTTTCACTCCTGAACAGCCCATCCAGGCAGGCAGAGAGTGTGTAGGGCTCCTCCCTGGGGCTCCCCGGACGCTGTTGGTGGGACAGGAGTGCCATGGGCACAGGGACTGGGGTGCCGTGGGTCGGGGCAGCAGCGTCAGCACCTCCATGAGCCTTTTGCTGCGAGGTTTTTTTGTGAATTCCGGTGTTTGCTGGTTTGGAGAAGATGCTGTCCCACCATCGGTCTGGGCTGGATCCCGGGGTCAGTGCGTGTCTGCCAGCGAGCAGAGCTGTGCTCTCAGCCCTGCCAGGGCTCGGGGACAGCAGCTCACAGCCTGCACGTGGAGATGTTGGGGTTTGACTGGCAAAAGCTGATATTCAGCGGTACCACAGGCCATGGAGGCACCTTTTGAGACAGTAAAGGTGGTTGTTCGTGTGTGGGGTCCCTCAGGTGTGAGAAGGCAGCAGTGCCATCCCTGCTCCATCCCTTGGCACGTGCTGAGTGCCAGTGTGGGTGTGGGGACCCCACCCATGAGTGTCACTGTCCCGAGACGTGGCCCTGGGGAAGGGGGGCTGGCAGAGAGGGGCAGCCATTCCTGAAGGCATTCTGCTCATCTCCATGGTGAGGGTCTGCTCTAGCTGCGGGTTTAATTGAAGTTTCACCCCTCGTGCTCCGTGTCTCGGGAAGGACATGGAGCAGGCTGCTGGCGAGGCTCCTCGCAGCGCTGTCGGGATGAACCGAGCTCTGAAACACCCAGCAATGCTGTGGTTTGCTGTGAGTGAGCTGCTTGTCTGAGGAAATGTTTTAAATTCTTCACTGTGGTGTCAGTGGTGGCATAAAAGGCTCGAAATAATTAATGATTTGCCACTGCTCAATGCATCAAGCGTTTTCCTGAAAAGACAGTGGTGTTTTGTTTCAAACCCCAGTAGATCAACAGGAACACGGAGACGTGAAAAAATAAATATATGGTTTCTTAGATACAGAATGTAAGAACTTTCTTGCGTAAGGTTGGGAAGAAATGAAAGTGAGCTCTTGGCTGCACTCTGGGATGAACCCCCCGTTTCCCACTTGGATCACGAAGTTCTTTAGGAGCCCTGACAGGATCATTAATATCAGGCAGCAGCACAAAGGGGAACCTGGGGGTTTGTGGCAGTGAAGGTTATTTGTTCATTATCTTTTTATCTTCTGAGAGTTTTCAATTGCTTTTCCCGGGAAGTAGGTTAGCAGACCGCTGCTTCCGCAGGGGGGGCTCCGCTCTGCAGCCCTGAGCGCGGGTGACGTGTCCTGTGCCAGAGAGTGCCACGAGCAGGGCTCTGTGCCCAGCTGCTGCTGTCTGTCTGTCCCACAGCCATCCCGGCCCTCCGCAGCTGGAGCCTGAGCTGGGGACAGGGAGTGGGGACAAGCCCATCGTCAGAAATGAGCCATGTGGCAGCTGAGGGTCTCTGGCTGAGGGTCCCTGGCTGAGGGTCCCTGGCTGAGGGTCCCTGGCTGAGTGTCCCTGGCTGAGGGTCCCCAGGGGCTGAGTGTCCCCGGCTGAGGGTCCCTGGCTGAGGGTCCCTGGCTGAGGTTCCAGGCTGAGTGTCCCCGGCTGAGGGTCCCCAGCTGAGGGTCCCCAGGGGCTGAGTGTCCCCGGCTGAGGGTCCCAGGCTGAGTGTCCCCAGCTGAGGGTCCCCAGGGGCTGAGTGTCCCCGGCTGAGGGTCCCTGGCTGAGGTTCCAGGCTGAGTGTCCCTGGCTGAGTGTCCCCAGCTGAGGGTCCCTGGCTGAGGGTCCCTGGCTGAGGGTCCCTGGCTGAGTGTCCCTGTCTGACTGTCCCAGGCTTAGGTTCCCAGGGCGGCTGAAAGCGTTACCAAGTCTTTGCTGTTGGCTGTTCAAAGCCATGTTTTTATTCACAGCCCTGGAAATGTGTTGCAGCAGGAACCCATCGTTCTGGCTGCGCTGTGTCTCTGAGTTGTGCTGGTGGCACAGCTCCTTTGCCCCTGGCTCCAGCATCTCCATACATTTTGTAGGCTTGGGAGGAGACTGCCTGAAATGCACAATGAGTTTGAAGGGTAAACAGTAGTCAAAGCAGAGCATTTAATCTCTTTTTCCTCTTAAATTTATGTCTATAAATTTAAATACAAAAGGTACAGAAGGCAGCTAAGGTGCCTCCACTAAATGTCCACTGAAAATGGGGGACAATATTGACTCACATTTCATCAGGAGGCAAAACCCCAAGTTGTTTTGGAAACCTGTGGAAAATATTTCTATTGCTGTTCTCTCTCTGCCAGCCGAAATGTCTGTTTTCTGTTCACTTTTCGTACCTGTTTTACAACGCTACCTGCTGTGAACCCGCCGGCTATTCCCCTCTCAGGAGCCAATTTCCTGACAGAACTACTTTGCTTATCACTTTCCTGTAGAAGATGTTGAAGGCAAATATAGATATAGAGTCAGATATAGATATAGCTGTCCACGTGCTCGTGCACACACACAGAGATGCATTGGAGAGAGATGTGTACCACAGCATCATGAAAAAAGGAATTTGCTCCTTCTGTCGTGTCAGAATTAGGTAATGTGCAGCAGGAGGCTTTTTTTGAGGTGTCTGGGGAATACTGAAAGTGCTGTGAGCAGCCCACTTATTTTTAATTTTTGAGTCAGTCTTCGGGAGCCCAGAGGGATCGTGGACACGGGGATGACGTTGATGGCCACGTGCTGGCAATGGCAGGACCCACACGATGCCTCGGTTTGCCCTGTGCAGGACCAGAGGCACTGACAGCCCCGTGCCCCCTCCGTGCCCTGGTTTGGTCACTGGAACCTCAGAGCTGGCTTTCCTGGAAGCCGTGCATGGAGCAGGCAAGGGCTGTGTGGGGAGCAAGGTCCTCACTGAGATGCCATGGCTGGTGGTGGGCAGGGTCCTGCTGGAGGTGCCCTCAGGCTGTGGAGCTCACCCCCAGCTCACGCAGGGGTGGGGTCTCTGCAGGTGTGTGGCATCCCAGGACCTGGAATGGCGTGGGTGGGAAGGGACCTTAAAGGCCATCCAGTGCCACCCCTGCCATGGCAGGGACACCTCCCACTGTCCCAGGCTGCTCCAAGCCCTGTCCAGCCTGGCCTGGGACACTGCCAGGGATCCAGGGGCAGCCACAGCTGCTCTGGGCACCTGTGCCAGGGTTTTGCCCCTGGCCTTGAGCGCTGGCTCCTTGCTGGGCCCTCCGTGTTCGAGGATGCCTTGTGCTTGTTTCTGTCTCGTGCGATGTGAGGAGGGAATTTGTCAGTGGGGAAAGCCCAGCCCTGAGGTTTCCTCAGCACCTCCCCCTGCCCGGGCTGGCAGCCCTGTCCTGTGCCAGGGCCAGCGCAGGGCCAGGGCCGTGCAGGGCTGGGGACCCCGAGCTGGCTGCAGAGCGGAGCAGAGCAGAGCACACGTGTGCTCCACCGACACAGGAGCTGTGGCTCCCTGCCATCCCTGAAATCCCCGTGCCCCTGCCTCCCGGGGCAGAGCGGCCCTGCTGTCACCTGCTAGAAAGGACATGTGCCACTGGAGAAGGCTGGGAACAAGCAGGGCTGGCTGTGAGGGATGTGCTGGGGTTTATTTGCCGTAGGTTTTGCACAGAACAGACAATCCTCGTTAGCGTGGGGTCAGCCTGGGGCTGGGGCAGAGCCCCGAACGCTGCCACTGCCGTCAGCCTCTTGTTTGTGGGCAGAAAACCCAATTATTGTTTGGTCTCAACAAATGCTGGAGTTGCCTCTGCAAATTAGGTTTCAGGTCAAATTCTTTTCTTTGAAAGGTTCCCAGGGTCAATTATTCCAGCGGTATGGGAGCAATTTCTTATTGATGATCTGGAATTGCTGTGAGGCCGATGTGTCCGCAGTGAGTGTCTGCAGGGACTGTGGCTCCTACACAGCTCAGGGGACATGGGAACAGGTTCTGATGGGTGCAGGGACACTGTGGTTACCTTGGGATGGGGTTTGTCATGCCAGGGCTGGGGATGATTGGAAAAGATCATTGAATCGTGGAATCACAAAATGGTTTGGATTGGAAATGGTTTGGAAGGGACCTGAAAGCTCACCTTGTTCCAAACCCTTGCCGTGGACAGGGACACCTCCCACTGGCCCAGGCTGCTCCAAAGGTGGGGCTAAATCCCCTCCTCTGGCAGGATTCATAGTTACTTACCTTTGGTTATTCCTATCAGCCTATTGGGAGCTTCAGAACTCAGGAAAATATATCCTACTCTATTTGTGGATTCTCCCCTTGTATTCCCACCAGTGCCACTTGGCCACTCTCTAAAATCTAATTTATGTGGCACTTTTGTCATCCCGAGAGACATTTCCCTTGTGGCCCAGCCCTTGCCAGCAGAGCCGTGCCAGCTGCTGCCCGGGCCCAGGAGAATGACAAACCCACCGTCCCCGGCCAGCAGAGGAAGGAACCCACACTGGAGCATTTCTGGAGCTGTCGCCAAAGCACGACAGCACCTTAACCAGGGCAGGCTCGGTGCCCGGGGCGGGAGCAGCCGCGCAGGATGGAGCAGTGCAGCCCAAGGTTGCAGCTCCCTGCAGGAGCCCTGTGGCTGCCAGAGCTCTTTTGCTCAGTGAGGAAGAGGAGCGTGAAGGGCAGCGCGGCGGGAGCACGCCAGCCCCGGCTGGGAACGCGTTCGCTGGGACTCACAACACGAAAGCTTTTTGTTGCTGTGAGGGCTGAGCAGGTTGGAATGGCAGGGGGAATGTCCCTGGCACTGCCAGCGCGCTGAGCCATGCTCTGTCAGCATGTGGAACACTGGCACTCCTAGAAAATAAGAGTAGAAAACTCCAAATGAAATGAAATTTCACTAAATGTGTCACCCAGCGGCGCGTTTGCCTGCGTGGGTTGTGTCAGGATGCCAGAGGGTGCTGGGGCAGAAGCCAGGTGAGCAGTGCTGGCAGGAGATGTGCCAACTCTTCTGCCCAAATCCTGGAGATCAGCTCCTTCCTCTCCAGAAAGAAAACATTTGGAATTGTGTTTCCCTCCAGAGGGCAGGGATAGGTGGGATATTGGGAAAGAATTCTTCCCCATGAGGGTGGCAGGCTCTGGCACAGGTGCCCAGAGCAGCTGTGGCTGCCCCTGGATCCCTGGCAGTGCCCAAGGCCAGGCTGGACATTGGGGCTTGGAGCAGCCTGGGACAGTGGGAGGTGTCCCTGCCATGGCGGGGGAGGAATGGGATGGTCTGTAAGGTCCCTTCCAACCCAGACCATCACAGGATTTGATAATTCTCTTTGCAAACAAGGCCTGGTCCTGAGTCTGATGCTGTCCCCAGAAGGGCCAGGGGCAGCTGTGGGAATGTGCTTCAGGTGCCTGCCGAGAAAAGCTCTTTTTTTCCTAAACAAAACTGGGATTTCTGTAACTGTGGAGGAGTGATCCGATGGGATCCTGGGAGCAGCTGGGCACTTTGTCCCTCCTGCATTGTCCTGCTAAAGCTGCAGGCCCTGCTCTGCCCTTAATTACACTTGGGCATTAATTACCCTCCAAGCACATCACCTTCACCGGTGTCACTGTCTTTGTCTGCAGAAGTGACCTGGCAGCTGAAATTTCATGAGGAACTTGGTGAATTGTGCACACACAGAATACAAGATGCCATTGTGCTTCCTCCAGCTTGTTATCTGGGAGGGACTCTGGGGTGAAATCCAGGAAAATCTGATTTTCCTCAGCAAATTCAGCGGCTGTCGCGGCCAATCCCCATCAGATCTGTGCTACCACGGCGGCAGGGCCTGTTTTATGTAACCTCTTGGTGGGGTAGGGCTGTGTTTCAAACCACGGGATCAACTCTGTGTCCACTAATGGACTATCCCAGTCCTCCTCATGGAAACCGGGCGGTGGTGGTTTTCCCAAATTGTCTGGTCTTTGGTCCTGGCCAGGGAAGTTGATGTAAATGGAAATGTCTCCTCCACAGATGAGGGAGCAGATGGAAAACCTCCCTGGCTCTTTACCATGTACTTTGTGTTGGGAAGATGGAAAGGCTGGGAAATTCCTCCTGGAGAGGTGCGGGCGCTGCAGGGCTCAGGGCCATGGGCTGGCTGCACCCTGACGGTTTTGCCATAATAATTTTGCCATAATAATTTTAACAGACTTTCCTTGGCTGTTTGAGCTGGGAGCCTCCCTCTGCTCCGGGCTGGTCACGATCCCCTGGAGCCAAGCGAGGGCTGGGTCCCATTTTCCTTGCCTGGGAGTGCCAGGTCTCCGCACTGAGCAGCTCACTGGAAACTCAAGGTTCATATGTATTTTAATCTTTCCAATCTGGCAGTGAAGAGCACGAGCCCTGGACTCGTGCGCAGGGACACAGCCCTGGGCTGAGTGGGAGGAGGATCCAGGTGGATCCATCCCCAGCAGGCACCGGCGTCTCTCCAGACAGACGAGGTGTTTCCCTCCATGACAATTAGCAGCAGCTTCCACAGCCAGCGAGGCCTCGGCTCATTAATGTGGCTCGTCAGGATTTGATCAATGCTGCGGCCGGAAATAGAATATTTTGGCTGCATAATGTCTGTTACCAAAGACTTTAATTATAGTGGCATATCTGTCACATCGATGAGGGGCTTGCGTTTCTCTGAGGGTTTATAGTGGCTATTTCGTGTTGGCTCTCACCCTGGAACACAGGCTGGGGTCCCAAAGGAAATACCCATCCAGCTGCCTGTAGGGGACTTTTCTTTAATAAAAAAATGACAAAAATTGAGTCAGCCATTCTGGAGCTGGAAAGAGGCTTTAAGAATATATAGATCAGGTAATTTGTAGCAATTGCAGCTATCTCTTAACTCATGGAATGGGCAGCATATTGGGACTGGGGGAAATAAAGAAAGCTGGAATCCGATAGAGTTATGTTTGAAAAATAATAATAAAGGTGCTGAGCAGGTACTTTTCACGAATCGATCTAGTTCTCATTAGCCTTGCACTGTATAGTTTGCTGACTAATATTTTTGGCTCTCAAGTAAAAATGGCTTTCCAAAGGAAATATGGAATGAGAACAGAACGTTTTTGGGACCTGAAAACCTGGAGCTCCTGGGGCCATTGGAAAAGAAGAGATGTGAGGGCAGCAGAAATACAGGAACAGAGGAGAGGGCTGGGGCTGAGTGGCAGTGGGACAGGGCCAGGGCAGTGGAGCTGTGATGGGAACTGGGAGCATTCCCGCTGTGCCAGCGCTGATATAAACCCCCAAAGCAGCAGGGAATGATTCCCCAGCCTGTCACCACTCCTTGGGAGCGGCTCCTTGAGCCCATGGCAGGGCTTTTTCTGGCTGTGATTTCTGCTTTGGTGGGGCTTGGAGGAAGCCGAGGGTCCTCGGGGCTGTCTGGGGAGCTCAGCAGGGCTGTGCCCTGCCACCTTTCCAGGCAGGAGCAGGAGCTTGCACAGCCCCTGCATAGAGCCTTGGTCCTCGCTGGGAGCCCCAGCTTCACACCTGGGCTTTGCTCTGGACATGGATAAGGTGTCAACACAAAATTAATCCAACATAGCACCTGTAAATGACACTGGCAGGGACTCCTCCCTGGCCCCTGGGATGCTTCCCGCTGCCAGCAGGAGCACATGGGCCCCGGGACAAAGTCCTCTGGAATGGGATAAACCCAGAGCAAACAGGCTGGGAGGGCAGCAATCAGGCTGAGGCTTTTGTCAGAGCCAGCGAGAGGAGAGCGCTCCTATTTCCATAGGGCTTTGTAATTAACAGGGAATTTTGTTCCGGGATGTCATTGAGTGTAATGGGGAACGGTGGCTGAGGCGGTTTAGGCTGATTCAGTTTGGAGCTCCTGTGGGCGGTGTGTAATTCCCAGCTCTGCTGGGCTCTTCCCAAGTCGTGTTTTTGGGACACGGTTAATCTCAGTGCCCAGGAGCTGATGGGCCCTGCCTGTCCTGTGTGTCCTGGGCAGACACAGCAGGAGCAACAGGAGCACCGAGGGAGCTGCTCTTTCCCTCTCGTTTAACAGTCCTCTCACAGGAGACTTCCCACTCCCTCTGTGTGTGTCTGCTGCTCCTCACCCCTGCGGAGAAGGGCACCTCCAGCAGCACGGCCTCGGCCACGGCCATGGCAGTGGCTCAGTGGCAATGGCTCGGTGGCAGTGGCTCAGTGGCAGTGGCTCAGTGGCAGTGGCTCAGTGGCTGTGGCTCAGTGGCAATGGCTCGGTGGCAGTGGCTCGGTGGCCATGGCTTGGTGGCAGTGGCTCGGTGGCGGTGGCTCAGTGGCAGTGGCTTGGTGGCTGTGGCTCGGTGGCTGTGGCTCAGTGGCAGTGGCTCAGTGGCTCGGTGGCAGTGGCTCAGTGGCAGTGGCTCAGTGGCAGTGGCTCGGTGGCAGTGGCTCAGTGGCTCAGTGGCAGTGGCTCAGTGGCCATGGCTCGGTGGCGGTGGCTCGGTGGCCATGGCTCGGTGGTGGTGGCTCGGTGGCCATGGCTCGGTGGCCGTGGTGCCTGTGGGACACACGGGAGGCTTGGGAGGAGGATTGGGCTGGGCTGGTGTTTCACACTCTGTGCAGCCTCCGTGAGACGTGGATAAAGTAAAATCCTGCCCGGAAAGGCTCCAGCCTTGGCTTCTGCAGGACTGGGGGCACCGTAAATCAGCCCGAAGGAGTGGCTGACCCCGCACACATCGCCTAATTGGTTTCTTTTGCTTTGTTCCACGGATTTCCATGGAGAGGGGGGAGAAGCCAATGTTGAGTGCAGCTGGAAGGGCCGGGGATTGCCATGGGAACAGAGGAGCAGGGCTGATGGCAGGCAGGGGACACTGGCACTGCCTGGGAGATGCCCTCATGCCCTGCCCCACTGCTGTACTGGGGACATCGCGCTGGGGCTTCGTGTCCAGCCCTGGAATGACAGCGAGGGGCTGTGACCCACCGGAGTGAGGCCAGGTCCAGCCTCATCCCAACCCCTGGGCTCTCCTGGGCTCCCCAGGACTGTGCCACCGAGGCAGGGTAGAGCTGTGTGTTTATTTACCCCAAAACTCAGTGCCCAGGGGTTATTTGTGCACTTACTGAGGGCTTGCTTTCGCCTGTTTCATTTGCCATCCTGACACAAGCTGGATCCTTCTCCCCTGGGAGGCAGCTGGTGTGTCAGTGTCCCTACAGGAGCTGTGCAATTCCCGTTCCCGGTGTTTTCTGTGTCCAGGCAAAGGAATTACGGTGCTGCTGCTCTCTTCCAAGTGAGCAACCTGGCGTGAAAGAACCCTTGCACGGGGCAGGCATGGGGAGTGCTTATGGCTTCTTTCAGGTGTGCTTGGGAAAAAAATCCTCTGACAAACCACAGAGGCAGAAGAGATTGTTCTGTAAGTGCTGCAATTATCGTGGTCTTTATTTGGACAGTCAGAGGGCCACAGGGATTGGCATCCTGGCCGGGAAGGGCTGAGGGGCAGCGGAGCTTGGAACCACAATGGAACAGATTCACTCAGCCCCTTCAAATATTTATGGCCTTGCAATCCATACACTTTTTAAGAGCATTTGACATCCTCCTACTCTGCTCCGGCTTGTGGAGCGACTCTTGAGAGCTTCTGCCCGGCTCTGCGGGTGGCCGCAGTGACCAGGTGCGGTGGGGCGGATTTATGGCCGGGATTTGGGAGGGATCCATGGAATCTGTTCCTGGAGAGCTCCTTGTTGTGAGATAATAATCCTGAGGGATGCAGGACACCTGCGGGCGCTGGCTGGGCGAGCAGGGGTTGGGCTGAGGGGACTGTCCCCTCCCTGCCCACGCAGCTGTGGCTGTGGCACGATGTGCCAGAGCACCGCTGGCAGTGCTGGACCTGGCGCCAGGTGGGCAGGGGTGTCCCACCCGCTTGGAAGGGACAGGAACTCACTTTCTAGCAAAAGAAGTCAGTTGTAAGAAGCCAGTTGCCTTCCTGCCGGAGGGACAATTCTCGTCAATCTGCCGCTTTTTACTCTGATGGGATAAAAATAGAGCACGATTTCCAGGCAGCAGCCGCACATCCTGTGGTCCTAATGAGCTCTTAAGGTAATTACCTTCGGTGGGAGAGAGCTGGAGAGGGTGTGTTCTGCTGACACAGCGAGTTTGCAAGAGATGGGTCTGTACTCCATCCCAGAGCAGGGGGCTGAGGGAGACACAGGAGAGATGGAGAGGGATTTGGGACAGGGATGGAGGGACAGGACACAGGGAATGGCTTCCCAGTGCCAGAGGGCAGGGCTGGATGGGATATGGGGAAGGAATCCTTCCCCGAGAGGGTGGAGGCAGCTTGCCCTGTGCCAGGGCCTCACCACGGTCACAGGGAAGAATGTGGTGTAAAAGAATGTTTTAATCTATTTAATTTCTTCAAAGCCTTATTTTAAAGTGTGGTTCCATAGCTGGGGGTTATCATAAGAGGAATTATGGTCTAGGCTGAGAAAGAGCCACATGCCACCCCCTGCCAAGCTGTGCCCGACCAGAGGCTGTCCGGAAAGCCACCGCTGTCCTGGGCATCCTGTCCCCAGCTCTTGGTGCCGGGGGCTGCCGGGGCAGGGTGCACTCACCGATTCGCGCTGAGGCTTTGCCCTCCCCGGGTCAATAAATAATCCCTCGGAGCACTGTGTTGCCTCCCAGCTCTGTAAATCAATTTACGCTGTTGCAGAATATCCAGTGCTTGCACGAAATAGGTAAATTACATCTCCCGCTGTTCCATCTTCGTAACGAATTCGATACCATCTTAAGAATATAAACCACGAGAGCGCTTTTGTCTGACTCAATTTGCCTCTGTGCGGCCGAGGGGCTGATCTCCCGAGCGCTGCCTTTCCCGAGCCTCTGCAATCCCGAGGCTTTTCTCTATCACGCTCTCCGCTGTATTTCCCCAATTACAGCCAGATTTATGTACCTGCAGCTCCCTTGCCGTGTGCTGAGCTGGGCTGTGACCTCTGCAGCCCCAGGTGTGACGCGGGAGAAGCCTGTCCAGCCACAGCTCCTGCTTAGAGCAGGCATTCCCTCCTCCTGCTGGGTGCTCTCCAAGCCTGGCTGCACAGTGAGGAGCTCCTCTAAACCCCCCGGGTCCTGCCCCCAGCAGAGGCTGTGGCTGCGAGGTTTCCATCCCACATGGGGGAGTTTGCACCAGAGGAGGAGATGTCACCTCTCCCGTGCGGCACCGCACACGCTGCTGCTTTGGGCTCATGGCAGAGCCTGCATTTCCTGTCCTGGAACGGCAGCACTGGGGAGGATTCTGCAGAACCCTCCTTAACATAGAATTCCATATCAGGGATCAGCGTTAACAGCCCCACTGCAGCCGGTGCTCATCGGGAAGGGCTGCCCGGGAGGATAGAGGCAGAGGGACGATGGGGAATGGGTCAGCAGCTCCGAGGAGGAAGCCTCAGCTTTGCCATCCCTGCAGAGCAGGCGGACCCGGCCCCTGCCCCTGACCCTGACCCTGCCCCTGCCCTCAGCACCCCTGCAGCAGCTCTGGGGTGATGGGAGCACTGGGATGGACAGACTGACACCCCGAGGGGCAGGGCCATGGGATGGGGGCTGTGGGATGGACAGACTGACATCCTGAGGGGCAGGGCCATGGGATGGGAGCACTGGGATGGACAGACTGACACCCCGAGGGGCAGAGCCATGGGATGGGGGCTGTGGGATGGACAGACTGGCACCCCGAGGGGCAGGGCCATGGGATGGGGGCTGTGGGATGGACAGACTGACACCTGAGGGGCAGGGCCATGGTGACAGGCAGTGTTCAGTGCGGTCCTGTGGCCGGGGCCGGGCAGGGTCCCCCCAGACCCACAGAGTGAGGACGAGGCTGTCCCGAGGCTGCTGCAGGCACCGAGCAGGGTGTGAATCTCTGGTCGGGAGCCAAGCAATGCCTTCATGCAATCCAAGCCACTCCTGTGCAGTGTAAACATCGTCACTGGAATGAATCCGAGGGTCTGCGCTGGCAGATAGCAGCTGCAGCAGGGTGTCAGCAGGAGCAGAGCCTGCACTGAGGGATGCTCATGCTCCTCACTCCTTGGGGGACGTGGTGGTGGCTGTGCATGTTCCAGAGCGTGGGGTCACAGGCCAGGACATCAAATCTTTGTCTTTTATTGGTTAATGCCGTGCTCCATCACCCTGGCTGGTGCGGGATTTTCACTGTAATTAATACCAATGAACATGTCTGCTGGAGAGGGCACTGGAAAGCTTTTCATACAGTGCTGTTTCCTCCCTGAATTATCATTTTGGTTTACATCAGACCTCAAAAACGCACCCTGCCCACAGCTGTGGTGTGCAAGGACACTGGGCCAGGGGTGCTGTGCCCCAGAGCTGCAGTGCCCCCAGACCCTGCTGTGCCACAGGTGCTGCCCAGGTATGCTGAGCCTCGAGCTGCCCTGTGCCCCCAGGGGTCTGTGCCAGCCCCCTCTGCATGGGCCTGGGGCGACGCTCTGATCTTTGGTCTGGTACAACTCTCCTCGGGGTGATGCTCCTCTCCTCAGGGTGATGCTCCTCCTCTCGGGGAGATGCTCCTCTGCCGTGCTCCTGTGCCAGGCACAGTCTCAGTGCTGCCGTGCAGGCACCTGCTCTTTCCTCGGTGGATTCCCCCATCCTCCACCCCTTTTGGTGGCCTTTGTGTCTCCACATGCACCAAGGGATGCTGCCAAGGACGTGGCCTGTCCATGACTGAGCAGTGGTGCCCCTGGGCACGGTGAAGGGTCTGCCTTGGCACCTGCTAAAATCTGGGGGTGTCTCTGAAGGTGGCTGCAGAATGTGAGGCTTGAATTCAATCTGTGACAGCCCAGAGCCTCTATTTCCTGTGCTCAACTGCAGGAGCTCTGAGAGACGGACAGGGAGCAGTGGGCCTGGAGACAGGAGTGGTTTGGGAGTGTTTCTGTGTCGGGCCTGTTATGGCTCCTTGCTCGCAGGGAAAGTGCAGCCTGGATGTGAGGGAAGATCCCAACTCTTTCAGCTGCCAGGCAGGGCTATTTTCACTCTCCATCTCCTCTGCATATTCCGGACACGGGATCCGCACTGACCCTGCAGCCACCTGAGCTCCCCAGCGCCTCAGAGTGACAGGGCCACCCTCCTCTGCCATTTATCCATCAATTTGTGCCACGCAGGGGCCTAATGGAGCGAGTAACACCCGGGCTGGGGCTCTGCAGGGCCACGGCACAGCGCCGTGCTGGGGAGAGCTCGGCATTCTGAGGCAGTCTGGTCACCTGTGCAGGGAGAGAGGGAGGGAGGGAGGGACGGATGGATGGATGGATGGATAGATGGATGGATGGATGAGGGGTGGAGGGATGGATGGAGGGATGGACGGACAGACAGGGATGGATGGATGATGGATGGACAGACAGGGATGGATGGATGGATGAGGGGTGGATGGATGGATGAGGGGTGGATGGATGGATGAGGGGTGGATGGACGGACAGGGATGGAGGGATGGAGGGATGGATGGATGTCCCCAGTCCTGCCAGGGCCCTGTTCCCCAGGGATTTCTGGCTCCCCGTGCAGGGCAGGGGCTGCTGCACACTGGTTTGTACCGTGGGGACAGGGCCTGTTGGGAGAGAACCAGTGCACACAAATCAGTGCAACTTGCACTGCTTTCTCTAAGCCCACGAGTGTCCTGTAGGTGTAATTCCATTTGTCTTCCCGCAGGTCTCCCGAAGCATCCCTTTCCTTTAGCAGGGATGTGCTAATCCCATGTGAAACCCGCTCTGATGTGAGTGGAACAGACAGGCAGAACCTTTTCTACATTAAACTGGAGGCGCAGAGCCTTGTGCACACACGGAGTGTTATCACAGACATGATATCCCAGCCTCACGCGCTCCCGGGATGCTCGGCCGCGCCTCGGGAGCAGCGCGGCTCCATCGCTGCCTGACAGCGAGCAGGATGATCTGAGAGGGACAGGGGGAGCTTCCCTCCCTCTGCTTTGGTGTGGCCGTGGAATAAACCACAGCCTTTTGTGGAATTTGGCTGTGATCTGCTCTGAGCTCTCTGTGTAGCGCAGCTCATCCAGGCGGAGTTTTTAAGGTGGGATTTTTAGCAGCTCCTGTTAAGGCCAGGAGCTGACCTGTGGCAGTCCTGGGACATCTGGGGAGGTCCCGAGGGGCTGCAGCTTGGGTGGGGCTTGGGTCACCCTGCTGTGCTGGGCAATGCCCCTGCCCACGGTGGGTGTGTTGAGTGGGGGTGGTCAGGGCCCCGTGCAGAGTCCTCAGCACTGCTGGGGGAAAGCACATGGGAGATGGGATCAGGGATCCCTCCCGGCTCCGTGCCCACCCAGAGAGCTGATCCCTCTATGTATCTGTGTGGTCAGATCTGCTCCGCTCTCCTTCCCAGAAATAAACACAGGTGGAAGAGAACAACACCCCATTTGGAATTCTAGGTGCTGTTTTCTCACCTGTGGAATTCCCAGTGAAGATAAACCCAGCACGTGCAGGCAGAGGACTTCTGCCCTGGCCATTAGGGCTTCCAGATCAGCTCCCCTTGGGCCTCCAGCTCAGTCCCTTGTCCCCTTCAGTGTCCTGAGCAGCAGATCTGGGGCCACCACCCACGACACACCATCCCAGCCTTCCCAGCAAACCTTTAGAGGCAGATTTTGGGAAGAAGGCCCTGATGGATGCCCACAGCAGCAGCAAACCCAGCCAGGCTCTCTCAGCTGTGGTGTTTTCTGTGAGTGGCCGAGGTCCCGGTGGGGCTGGGCTGGGCTGGGGTGGCTGCAGGTCCCAGTGACGCCTGGTCCTGCAGGCTCGGTGGAATAGCCAAGGTTTAAGAACTCTGGGCAAAGCATTTGCATTTTCAGGAACTCCCGGAGGGTAAAAAGCTGTCAGCCCGGATAAATATTAGAGCAGCAAAGGGAGGAAGGAGAAACCAGAGTGAGCAGGAAGAGCAGGAGAGATGAGGAGGCTGCTGCCATTTGTGGGCCCTTGGGACAGACCCTGAGAGCCGTGCTCGCATCCCACTGAGCTCAACAAGCACTCCTCCCGTCCCTGGCGTCTGAGCACGGCGAAATGTTGGAGTCCCATGTGGTCCAGGGGGCTGGGGCCGTTCTGCCCCCCTGTCCACTGCTGGGGGTCACTGGTACCGCCCCTGCCCCCGGGGGGATGCTGGGCTGCTTTGGGAGGCTTCAGCAGAGCGATTTTCCGGGGTGTTTCCAGCAGCTGAGCTGGCCAGGGTCCCCCTGTCCCCAGCAGTGCTACAGCAGCCTGTGCTCCAGCCGGGGAGCTGCAAACCTGCAGGAAGGCTGGGCATCGCCCCTCGCTCCTGGCGTGGACAGGGTGTCCCCTGGCAGTGACAGCAGGGTCCCCTGGCGTGGGGTGGCACTGCCCCAGCGGTGTTTGGAGCTCTCACCTGGGCTCCAGCAGGGCTCTTTGGAGCAGGGAACGCTCCCTCTCTGGTTTCCTTCAAAGGACAGTGTGAAATGAGGAGTTAACACAGCAGTAAACTTGTCCATCACCAGCAGCAGCTCGAATCATTAAGCCTGAAACAATTTTAATTGGATCCAGGATTTGCAGGAGATTTTTTTGTGTCGTGGTGGAGCCAGACCTGTTTCTCTGCTACCGCCAGCCATTGGAGCAGTGGAGAGGGGAGAGGCCCTGCTTGGCTTTGGGTGCCTCTGGATCGTGAGGTGTTGGGTCTGTCTCAGCTCCAGACTGGGTGAAAAGACAGAGAGATCGATGTTTTCTTTGCCTTGGAGTGGATAAACATCCCTTGGAGAGCTCTAAGTTGTTGATTTAAGTCCTTGACAGGAATTCTCCAGTTTATTGTGGTGACAGGCTCCTGACACCTCCCGTGGGCCAAAGGTGCAAATCTGGGGAGGATGAACCCCCAGCTCTGTGGGGGTGGTTTGGGGATAAGAATTCAGTTAATCATTCTGCATGTCCCAATTAAAAATGAGGCATTTGTCTGTGCAAACGGATGGTGGATCTGTGGCCCTCGCTCACACGAGCTTCCCAGGGAATGTGTCTTCGCAGCGCATGGACTCTTTCAAACGAGCCAGGAATTAATCAAACTGAGGTGATTCAGTGCAGTGACTGCACAGAGAGGGGAGGTAAAACATAAACATTAAAAATTCAATTTAAATAGAGCGGCCTGGTGGCATTTGCAGCCAGGTGTGTGGCAGTTCCCGATCTAAGGAGAGCCGGGTGCCAGGAGGATGCTGCAGCATTAGTGGGGTTACAGCAGGACAGGGAATTCCTCTGGCCACGGCCTGAGGGGCTGGGGATGGTTTGCTTCCAGCACAGGAGTAACCAGGGGCCGTTTTAAAATGTAGACAGAAAAGTCCCACAGGGCATCAGAGATTTAACTGTGTTTGAGGAGGATTCAGGTGCACAAACAGCCCTTGGCATTTGCTCCATGGTCCTACTCCTTGTTGCGATCAGATGGCGTTTGTAGAATCTTGGAATCACAGAATCCTGGAATGGTTTGGGTGGGAAGAGACTCTAAAGCTCATCTCATTCCAGCCCCTGCCACGGCAGGAACACCTCCCACTGTCCCAGGCTGCTCCAAGCCCTGTCCAGCCTGGCCTGGGACACTGCCAGAGTTCCAGGGGCAGCCACAGCTGCTCTGGGCACCTGTGCCAGGGCCTGCCACCCTCACGGGGAAGGATTCACATCATGACAGAGGGTGAGGCATGGCCAAAGCCCTGTAAGGTTAAAACCCGAGATGCTCTGGGCCATGTAGGGTTTTGGACAAGGCAGCGACTGTGGGGAGCAGGGGCTGGAGGGCGGCTCAGGAAGGGCAGGAGGGGTGGGCTGGCAGGGAGAGCGGCTGGAGCTGCTGGCACAGGAGCCGGGAACGCCGTCCCAGGCTGTGCGTGGTGCCAGCCCTGCCCTGCCCTTGGCCCCGTGCCCTCTCCGTGGGCGTCCGGCGGTCGGCTTTCGAGGAATCGCCGCCACACCTGCGGTGCCACCTGCCCGTCCTGCCCACGCCGAGGGACGAGGGGCAAAGGCAGGGGGAAATCGGTGCCATTTGTGCCCGTGAGCCCCAGCGCTGAGGGACCGCAGCTGCCGCTGGCCGGGACCGGGCACGGGCAGTGCCACCTGGGCAGCGCTGGCGGTGGGGCTGAGGAGCTCTCTGGCTGTGCTGCTCCATGCTCCAGCCTGCCTGGGCACATGGGGAGCTCGGATCCCCCGGCACTGGGACCAAGGACAGTTTGCAGGCGGCCGTGCAGCTGCAGAGCTGCCGCTGACGTTGTTTTTCTCCTCCCTGACAGACGCCGGCGATGCCATCGGGTCACCCGCGATTTCAATGTTTAACGAGACGCTTCAATATTTAATCGCACGCTGCTGTGGGGCTGTGGAGACGCGGCACCGCTGGCAGGGTGGCACAGGGATGCAGAGGTTATTCAGTGCGGGAGTGCCCAGGGGGGCACAGCTCCGTGGGCTCCCCACACTCCCCCAGCCCCTGGGAGCCAAGGCTGCTCCTCCGTGGGGGACTCGAGTGGCACTGCTCTGCCGTGGAGCCCCTCGGGGGTGGCTGTGCCAGGACCATCCTCCTGCCGCACGGTGAGGGTCCTGGCGCTGCTGGCGGCAGCACAGCCCCGGACACTTCTCCCCGGACCCCCGGCACAGGCACTGCTCCAGCGCGGTTGGGGCTGGGGTTTGTTGTGGCCACAGCTGGGCTGGCAGCTGATCCCAAAAACAGCACAAAAACAGCCATAGCAGTCCAGAAAGTTGCAGATGGCCGGGAGCAGGGAATGCTGGAGCATTCCGAGGAGCTGCTCCCTGCTCGTGTCCAGCTGCAGAGAGCTCTCGGCTCCCTAGCCCCGTTCGGGCACGGCGCACCCCGGGAGGGGCACAGAGCAGCACCAGGGCATGGGAGGGGCACTCTGCAGAGCTCAGGAAAGACAATCAAAAGGGGCTTGGCAAACCGGGGCAGCGAAGGGAAATAATATGGGGAAGGGAAACTGGGGGCCTGGGTTTGCTTCTGGAATGGGGAGGGGGAAAAGGGCTGGGAGGGCAGAGTCCCATTCCTGGGGATGAAGGTGGTGAGTGTGTGGAGAAGAAGAAGGAAGCATTCCCTGGGTTTTCATCCTGGATCTCTTCCCAGTGCCCCCGGGATGCTGGATGTGAGCAGACTCCGGCTCAGCCTGCCAAGCAGCAGTGCCAGCCTCCAGGCCAGGCCGGGCTGCTGCGAACTCCAACCAGACCAGGAAGCCTCTTCAGCTGCTTTATTTTTCTAGGATTAGAAATCAAAATCTTTATTATGAAATACTAACACTTGCAAAAAAAAATTCCCAAGGCTGGGCTCCTCCATTGCCAATTCCATCAGTGCCAGTGCTCCCGGCTGGCAGCTCCTGCAGAGCCGTTATCTCCAGGAGAAATCGTTACACAATCCTCATTCTCATGCTACAAACGGCTCCGTTATGGAACCCGGACTTCAAAGCAGACCCAGAAACAACCAAGTTTCTGTTCAGAATCCAAGATGTTCGGGGAGGACCAGGATTTAGGCTTTGCAATCTGTTGCAGAGAGCAGGTTGGGCTCGATCCCGAGGATGGGAAGTGGTCCCGTGTTTGTGAGGGGAGAGAAATGAGAAAATCCTTTCCTGACCCAGTAGGCGCGGGGATTTAACTGGGAGCGAATGTGAATCATGTGTGGAATAAGTGAAGATGCAGTCTCCCTTCAGCTGCCTGGGCAGTGGGAAGGAATTGACCCAGCAGAGTGGGATGCTAGAATGGGATACTGGAGAGAAATGCTGTAGTGGAATGCTGGAGCAGGATGCTGGAGTGAAATGCTGGAGCAGAATGCTGGAGTGAAGTGCTGGAGCAGGATGCTGGAGAGAAATGCTGGAGCAGGATGCTGGAGTGAAATGCTGGAGCAGGATGCTGGAGTAGGAAGAATGGTCCCTGCATGTCTCTCCTCCCTGTATTCCTGCCTCCAGCTGACCAGAGGATTGTCCCAATGCCAGAGACTGGCACAGCTCTGAGCTGTGGGAGGCTGTGGGGTCTGGCAGCGCCGGTGCCGTGGGGAGGCTTTGCCAGGCTGCCCCAGAGCTGCGCTGCTGTGGCTCAGGTGTCCCCGTGCTCCGGGGCACGAGGCGGATGCCCAGCGCTCATCCTGCATCATCTTGCTTTAATGAACTGCTTTCCCAGTCCATGGACAGACTAATTTGGCTCCTGTCTCGCGGGGAATGAAGCCGTGGCTCGTGACCCCGCTGGCTCTCGAGCTGCTGGGAAGTCGCTGTGGCTCGGCCGAGGTAACCGCGTTATCCCTGCGGTGCCCATTAGCTCTGATGGGAAGGAATGGCCCTGTAGCTTCCCATTAGAGCTAATGGGCATCAGCAGAGCTGCCTGCCCAGCGCAGGGAAGCTGTGCCCAGCCCAGGGAAGCTGTGCCCAGTGCAGGGAAGCTGTGCCCAGCACAGGTGAGCCCTGCTCAGCTCAGGGAAGCTGTGCCCAGGGCAGGAGAGCAGTGCCCAGCGCAGGGAAGCTGTGCCCAGCTCAGGGAAGCTGTGCCCAGCGCAGGGGAGCTGTGCCCAGGACAGGAGAGCAGTGCCCAGCGCAGGGAAGGTGTGCCCAGTGCAGGGAAGGTGTGACCAGCTCAGGGGAGCTGTGCCCAGCTCAGGAAAGTGGTGCCCAGCACAGGAAAGCCGTGCCCAGCACAGGAGAGCAGTGCCCAGTGCAGGGAAGCTGTGCCCAGCGCAGGAGAGCAGTGCCCAGCACAGGGAAGCTGTGCCCAGCTCAGGGAAGCTCTGCCCAGCTCAGGGAGCTGTAGCCATTCCATGCCGAGCCGTGGAAGCAGCGTGGGGAGCAGGAGCAGGGACAGCTCTGCAGGGACCTGCCACAGGCAGGGGATGAAGGAGGGACACCGATTCGCAGAGATGCAGGTCCCGAAGCTCCTGGAGAGTGGGGCTGCAGCAGATAGTGCAGAAACAGGCTGGAGCTGTCAGATCCCCACGATGAGATCTGGGGCTAAGGTGTAATTCTAGAATTTTCAAAGCAGTTTCAGTTTTGGGGGATCCATGAAAGAAGAGCCAAGCCCACAGACCCTGCAGGTCTGTAATCTTCACAACATCATCAGCACCACAGCTGCTGGATTAACCTTTGTTTCCTGGATTTCCCTGAGCAGCCACTTCACTTCCCGGCAGCAGGCAGAGATGCAGTGCAAGCACAAAATACAGCTACCTGCTCTCTTTTCCTCCAAAATTCAGCGTTTCTGATGAAGCAGGCGCCCAATCCAGGTCAACCTTGGCTGGTTTTAGCAAAACCATTTCCTTCAGATTTGGATGAGGCTGAGACTTTTGGAATTACAGAGTGAACCCAACATAAGTACTAACAATTTTGTGTGTGTTCCCTGACAGAGGGCAGGCTTAGATGGGATATTGAGAAGGAATTCCTGGCTGGGAGGGTGGGCAGGCCCTGGCACAGGTGCCCAGAGCAGCTGTGGCTGTCCCTGGATCCCTGGCAGTGTCCCAGGCCAGGTTGGACAGGGCTGGGAGCAGTGTGGGACAGTGGGAGGTGTCCCTGCCCTGGCAGGGCTGGAATGAGGTGAGCTTTAAGGTCCCTTCTAACCCAAACCACTCCGGGATTCTGTGATTACTAAGTCCCCATCATTTCTTCTCTTCCTCGATGGAGTTGGTGAAGAGAACAGAGGATGAGGGTGGGAGCTCAGCCTGACTGTAAGTGTTGGAAGCAGCAATGGATGCCCGAGCGGGGGCAGCTCTCAATGCCCAGCACTGGCCCGGGCACGGCTGCGAGGGCCAGCGGACAATGCCCGCGGTGTGCACACCACAAAGGGCTCTTCTTCCCCCAAAGCATGCCTGGCCACTTGCTTTAGCCCCTCCTTCCCCAAGACAATGGCAGGAAAACCTTCCTTTGGGCTGGAATTCCTCTCGGTTCCTCTCTCTCCCAGGCTGGGGCTGCGCTGTCTCGGCTGAGCTCAGGCCTGGGGGGTTCGAAGCCTCTAAACGCCCACCCAGTGCCAAGGAGCAGCCGCTGGCTTCCCACACACCTCTGGGGTGCCCAGGTCATGCCATTCCACGTGCAATGACAGTAATTAACTGCAGCACTCTTTCAGCTTTGAGCCCATCACTGTTATCCCGCAGAGCACCCCGTGCCCCTCTCTGGATCACCCTGCCAGGCAGCTGGGCTGGCATCCCACGGCTGCTGCTCCTGCTTGGTCATTCTGCTCAGGAGCTCGGCTACTGCAGCCTTTGACAGTCTCCATCTTTATAGCTTATTTCATGTTTTGAAAGATTTATTTGAATAAATTGCCAGATGAAATACTGCTTTCAACTCGCTGACCTGCTGGGCTGTTGTAGCCTTCCAGCAGTGCCATCAGGGAAAATTCCAGCCTCAGAAGTTCTCCTGGTATAAACGAATTGCCTCGGAGGTATTTTGATGCAGAGCTGCATTAAGCAGAAAGGGGGTTTGGTGACAGTGGTTGTTGGTTAAAGAAGAAAAGAAAACTTCAGTGTGTGTTTGAAGGGCTGGGTTGTTTGCCATGGCCAGCGTGGGCTGCTCGGGGAGTGGGAAGCTGGGAATGCCACGGAGGGATAGCACTCACGGCAGATGCTGGATGGAAACCAGAGCTGCTGCTTGGTTCCTGTGCTTCGGAGAGTCACTCTGCGATTGGCGATTGCTGGGATGGGAGCTGCTCTGGACACCCGAAATTTGACTGGACAAAAGCACATAGCCTGAAGCTGTGCCAGGGGAGACTCTGACAGCATCAGGAGGAATTTCTTCCTGGAGAGAGCGGCTCTGCCCTGGCAGAGGTGGTGAATGGCAGGATTTGGGAGCAGCCGGGCGGCACAGAGGGAGAGCGGCTGCGGAGCTGGGCTTGGCAGTGCCTGCTGCCTGCGGGTTTGCTCTGCTGATCCCTCATCCTCGGGGCTGCAGCAGCCGTGGGATTTAAAGTGACAGCACGGAGGGGCCACAGCTCCAGCTCAGCCAGGATTGGGCGGAAGAGAGCGAAATGGGGTGAAGGCATCCCCAGCTCAGCAGCAGCACAATCCTGAGCTGAGCTGGAGGTGCTTCACCCATTTCCCTCTCCTCCCAGCCGAGCCCCATGCAGGGTGGGTGCTGTGAGCAGCAGATCCGGAGGGAGAACTGACAGCCCCATCCAGGACCCTGCGACCCTCCTCCAAACATGGATGGGCACGGTCAGTGCTCCAGGGCGACATTTGTACTCCTGCTCAAAGACTAAAGACATGATGCTCTGGTGATGTTCGTCCAACAAAATTTGTTCTGGAAATGGTGCAGTACCTCAAATAAATGCCGTCCAAAGGCAGAGTGAGTGTTGCTTCTGTGCTCAGACGTTCAGAGCTCCCAAAGTGCTGCTGAATCCTTGCCTTTGCCTGCGTGGGGTTGTTGTGGGCTCCCAGGACATGGTCACGTTGGTGGCCCCTGGTTTCATGGCAGACTGCAGCGGCTGTAATGGCACTGGGATGCTGAAGGGACGGGGGATTGGATTTATTGGAACCAGACGTTTCTGGGGCCAGCCAAGATTTCCTTCTATACAGGAAATAATTTAACAGCACAGTAATTATATCAATGCATTTAATAGAATCATGGGATCATTTTTGTGGGAAAGGACCTCGAAGATCATCGAGTCCAGCCATCTGTAAGTAGGAAAGTAATTCCAGGCTTTACTCACATGGAATGGCGTTATCCTTGAGGAGCACTGGGTGGATTTGTGTGCACACACAGCTGTGCCCTGTCATTCATCATCGTCATCATCGCCATCATCATCATCATCATCACCATCCACCTCAGCTGATCCTTGCCCAAACTGCAGGAATGTGCGGCTCTGGGGCATCAAGCAGTGCCAGGACAAGGCACAACAGGACACACATCGTGTGTCCCACCCATGCCAGGCTGAGGAGCATCCCCGCGGCCACGATGAGAGCTCCAGGGGCCCGTGGAACAACTGGCACAAACTGGGGCAGAATGTGTGGTTTGTCAGTGCCCTGTTATTAATAGTTAATCAGCCTGCTCTGTATTTCAAAGCGTGTGGGCATGGGAGGGAATTGCCAGCGAAGCAAACCACTTAACTCGGAGTCGCGTTTCTGGCGCGGCGCCTCCGAGGAAACGCTCTCCAGGTTTTCCTGGAGAGCTCATTATGGAGACAATAAAGGCCCAGGATAAATAGGATGCAACTGTTATTAACACGCAGTCCCTAGAAACTGGGCTAAAAAATCCTCGGCACTTGGACAATAAAATTGTGTCCTTGATCCGAGTGGTAGCGTGTTCCTCCCGTTGCCATGGCGATGGCATCCTCCAGCGATGCTCCCAGCTGCTCCTCACATTAACGCTCCCTCAGATCCTCGGGCCGGGGTATTTGCATTTGAAACCATCAGCAGTGCCTTCCCCGACTGCCATAGTCCATCCATTTCACAAAGTGCTCCGTTTTTTCCTGCCTCCTTTCCCACACGGTGGTTTTTGGCACTGGAATGCCCTTCCCCAAGGCAAACCCATGCTGGAGTGTGCCACCGTCCCGCTGGGCATGGAGAGCTGGCTCCAGAGAGAAAATTTACTGCAAATTGGATCGTTTGGCTTTGTTTAAAATTCTGTGTCCATGGAAATCAGTGGTGGAGAGGGCTGGGTACCAGAGGGCACCTCCTCCCCACCTCTTCACCTCCCTGCACAGAGGCCACGTGTGTCACCACCTGTGCCAGGGGTGCTCGTGGAGTCACGGAATGGTTTGGGTTGGAAGGGACCGTAAAGCTCATCCTGTTCCAACCCCTGCCATGGGCAGGGACACCTCCCACTGTCCCAGGCTGCTCCAAGCCCTGTCCAGCCTGGCCGAGGACTTTTCCAGGGCTGGGGCAGTGTGTCACAGTGCAAGCTCATTCAGAGTTACGGCGCAGCTCAGGATACTGAACCCGGGGCTGAGCTGCAGGGAGGCATCAGCCCCAGAATGTGTGCCATGCCAGGGACCATCCCGGTGGTGTCTGGGCTCCCAGACCCCTCGCTGCTGCTCCGGGGGCTCTGGGAGCTCTGTGGAGGAACCCAGGGCTGTGGCTGGAGCCTGTGTTGGAGCAGAGCTCCTCTTGATGGCCCCGCGAGCTGTGGGATCCACCACCCCAGGGCGGTTTATTCCGCTATTTAATCGCTCTTGTTTTTAAAAACTGCATCTTGTTTCTAATCCAAGTGCGTCTGCTCCAGCGCCGGGAGGCTGGGTCTGTGCTGCCTCTCTTCACTTGATTGAAGAGCCCTTTAGTAGCTGATATTTTCTCTCTGTGAAGGCATTCACGGCTGATGGCCGTGTCACCTCTCTCTCTGATGGATGAGAGGCTGAGCTCCGCACTCCCTGCCAGGCAGCTGCTTCCAGGCCATTCCCGACTCTGCCACATCCCCGGGACTGCCACTGCCTCACTCCAATGCAGGTACCAGGGCTGGGCTGAGCCTTGCAGCACCCATCCAGGAGCGGTGAGCAGGGCAAAGCTGCCCAGAGCTGCCCCTGTGCCCTGGGCCATCCCCAGCGTGGGCAGTGGTGTGGGGCTCTGTCCCTCTGCCCCTCAGGTGAGACCCCACCTGCGGAGCTCCCAGCCCTGGGCCAGCCCCGGAGGGACGTGGAGCTCCTGGAGCTGATCCAGAGGGGCCACGGAGCCTCTCCAAGGGCTGGAAGTCTCTGTGCATCCCTCAGGCAGGGCTGGGACTGGGGGGCCCTTCTGGGGGGTGTTTCCAGTTACCAATTTTGACAGCATCTGCCTGTGACTGCGCTGCCATTTTCCACTAATGCCTGTTTGCAGGAATTCCTGACTGTCTGAGTCCTGTAGTTCGGTGCCTGAGGGAGCTGCCCAGGAGCCTGCCTTGAGCCTTGGAATCAATCCACTTTATTACCTGTATGACAGAGCTCAGTGTAAAACAAAATCTTGTGGCAATATTTTTTTCTGTGCTGGAGAACAGAGAGGAGCTCACAGAACCTTCAGCACAGCACACCAAAGATTTACTTTCCAAACCACGAAGAAATAATAATAGATTGGGTAAATTGAATAGATGAGAAGTGAAAAGAGCCAAGGGCGGGAGCATCATTGTTGCTGGGGGTGTTTTCACAGCAGGAGGGACCTTTGTCCTCTATCCCAGGTGGCTCCAAGCCCCGTCCAGCCTGGCCTTGGACACTTCACTGGCGCAGGGAAGGAGGTGGGATGGATCCCTGGGTGCTGGGATGCTCCTGCCATCGGGAAGCTGATTCCAGAGCCGGGAGCAGCACTGCTGGATCCAGCTGTGGCCCAGCAGTGCATCCCCATGTGCCTCTGCAGGATTTCTCAGCTCCTTGCTCATCCTATGGTTTTTTCGCTCAGGAAATCAGTGAAGGTGAAAATTTAAATGCAAACACGAAGAGAGGCTTTGGAGTGAACAAATTGGAAACCCAAGTCAGTGGAAGGAGGGGAAGAGGCCATGACATAAAAGAGATTGTGTGGTCAGAAACAGCTCAGCCAAAAATGAGCTCGTTGTGGTTTCTTCCCCCAGGACAATTAATGGATGGTTAATTCCTGTATTTTTGAGGGATTTCTGAGTCACTCTGCCCGTGTTGCTCCCTCTGAATCTGGTTTTGAGGTTTTGATTTTAGCAAGGGACTGCCACGGCAGGTCTGGGCCGGGGCCATGCCGAGGAGGAGGATGAGGAGGATGGAGGAGGATGGAGGATGAGGAGGATGGAGAAGGATGGAGGATGAGGATGGAGGAGGATGGAGGATGAGGAGGATGGAGGAGGATGGAGGATGAGGAGGATGGAGGATGAGGATGAGGAGGATGGAGAGGGATGGAGGATGAGGATGGAGGGAGCAGAGCGGTGCAGAGCCACCGCAAACCAAACCCTCTGCAGCCCTCGGGCACCCACCGGGAAGGAGGGGGCAGAGATTTTGGACCAAACTCTGCCCCACACGGCCTGGCCCCGGGGCCGCGTGAGGCTGTGTGTGACGGGCAGGAGCAGATTGCTGCTCCCTGGAGCAGGGAGGGCTCCTGTGACATGCAGCAATGTGACACTTGTGTGCGTGATGTCACACTCATGCTGGAGCACTCGTGGCTGTCCATCCCGATCTTCGTACGCCGAATCTGGGGCAGCCGCGGTGCCCTCAGCGCTGCATCTCCATATTGCCATGTGCATTCCGTGGCTTTATCCTGCCAGGGGAGGCTCCAGCTCCGCAAGGTCTGACTCCTGTTGGGCATTCACAGCAGGCACAGCCCCTGGCTTTGGGCAGGACGAGCTCTGATGGCTCAGGGAACAGCAGGACTGAGCCTGACAGTGACAGGGCCCTGGGGGGACCAGGGGCAGTGGCTTCAGACTGAGCAAGGGCAGGGTTAGTTTGATATCCTGCAGAAATCGTTTCCGGGGAGGGTGGGCAGTGCCCAGAGCAGCTGTGGCTGCCCCTGGACCCCTGGCAGTGTCCAAGGCCAGGCTGGACAGGGCTTGGAGCAGCCTGGAACAGTGGGAGGTGTCCCTGCCATGGCAGGGGTGGCACTGGGTGGGCTTTAAGGTCCTTTCCCACACAACCCAAGCCATCCTGTGATGCTAAGAGCAGAAGCCTTGGAGTCAAACCCCTCCAGCTGGGACTGCTCCTCCCCAAGCCTCTCCTGTCCCACGAGCTGCCTCCTGCCTCATTTTCCCTGCATTTGGAGTATTTTGGAATGGGTGCAGTAAATAATGTCATTAGTAGGTGCTGCAAGGGTTGAGTTAATCCTTGCAGGCACCACTGGAGTCTGGAGGGGCACCATTTCCTCTCAGACGTGTCTCTGTTTCACTCTTGCAGAAGCTGAATAATTCTCTTTGACAGCTTTTTGCTTTTTATAGCAGTAATTAGTCAAAAAGCATCGGCGTGACGAGCGTTGGGAGCTCTGCCCTGGCGCTCCTGGTTGGTGCTCCAGGCACACAGCTCGGGAAGGGCACTGCTGCAGATTTGGGGGTGGTGATAAGGCCAGGGGTGAGCAGGGTGTTGGTCTCTGATGCTAAAATGGGCAAACCCTTGGCCTTTTTTCCTACCTAAATTTGCACTTGTGTTTTGAGGCACCTGGTGGGATCTGGGGCAGCTGCTGGAGCCAGGCTGTTCATCCAGCCTGGAGTGACTACTACACAAAACAACAAAAAAAAAAGAAACAAAAAAAAAAAAACAAAAAAAAAAAAAAAAAAAAAAAAAAAAACAAAAAAAAAAAAAAAAAAGGAAGACTAGAAACTGTGATTTCACAAGTTCAGTTGAGGTGGAAGGAGATAGAGGGATTTGGGGGACAAACCAGGTGTTAAATGTGGCTTTAATCCGAGTTAGTCTCCAAAATACCACCAGATCTGGTCACGGGGGTGACGTTGGTGTAACGTTGGCAGGACTGAGTGTTGCTTTAACAGAAAGTGTTAACGGTGTGGGAAGAATTTACTCAGGGAAAAGATGGAGATTTTGTGTCTCTTTGTCTAATTCAGGTTCCCCAAGAGCCACGGGCCTGGTTTATCACACACTGTTGGAAATGCATGCCTGTCATTTTGTGGGGCTCTTTTTTGGCTTATTTTATTGAAAAGATAAAATTAGAAGTCAGAGTTATCTGGTGACTTCAAAATAGCTGAGTCTGGGTGGAATTGGAGTTGTCTGTGGCTCTTTGCAGAAAGCCAGGATGGAATTAATCAGCTTACTGCAGTCAGTTTAATGCTGTTTATACAGCGTGGAGCTCGGAAAGGAACAGCCACGATAACATTTCTGTTCAGCATCCCAGAGCAGGGAGGATGAGCAGAACAGGTCCCTGGCTGCTCCTGCAAACCTGCGGCTGTGACGTGAGCTGGAAGGGTCTGAAGCTGTGTGGAGGTGGCACTTGGGGACAGCGCTGGGCAATGGCTGGACACGATGATCTCAGAGGGCCTTTCCAACAAAAAGGACTCTGTGAGTCCACGGCTGTGTGAAGCCCAAGGCAGGGCTTGCAGTGGGCACGGACGGGGCCTTTGTGCCACCGTGAGGACACAGGAGGTGACAGAGACGCACACCAGAGAAACCAGGGCAGTGCTCTCGGAGAATTCACGGCGCTGGGAAAGCCTGGGCTTGCTTTTCCTGCTCCCACTGTCCCAAAGCCATCGGAATGGCCCTGCCATGGCAATTAGCTCCTGCCCGAGATGCTAACGAGCCCCAGGTGACCCCAGGGCGGTGAGGTGGGGCCGGGGGGTTATGGGGAGCAGCTGGGCAGGAGCAGCTCTGGGAGCTGTGACCTGTGGCTGTGGCTCTGGGGACAGGAGCAGCTCTGGGAGCTGTGACCTGCGGCTGTGGCTCTGGGGACAGGACAGGACACGGCTGTGGTGAGTCTGCGCTCCTGGGTGGGTGGCAGTCCTTTGTCCCCAGGACACTGTGGGGTATTTTGCCCCTCCAGCCCTCCGCCCTGCTTTGGGACGAGGGCTCAGTGCTGGGATCTGCTCTGAGGTGTCCCTGGCTCAGGGTGGGGCTGGGGCTGCTGCTGAGGCAAAGGTTTTGCAGAAGAGCTGAGTTTCCAGGGGCCTAAGGGGGAGGAAAAAGAAGGAATGTTGATTTCTGCAGCTGTGGGTGTTTGTTTGGGGTCTTTGTTCTTATCCTTATCCCAGCACAGCTCAAGCCCTTTGCCTGAATGTCACGGATGAGTCTGGAGAAGCTCTTGGGGGTGCAGGTGCCAGGTGATGCATTTCTGAGAGATGACAGAAAATTAATACTTTCTCCTAACAAACCTGGAGGGACTTCTTCAGCTGTGCTTGCCTCTGCTGCTGTTGAAATCTTTGCAGACCAGAGGAATAATTTGTACTCCTCTCCCCAAGCTGGGGCCAGAAGCTGGAGTGAAGCTGTAGTAAATCCCTTTTAGTTGAGACAAACTGATACATTTCGGTTTTGTTGTTTAATTTTATCACAGATGTAAATATCCTACAAGTCCAAAGCTGTTGGCAGCTCCTCAGGGAGTGTCAGAACTGGGATGTGGATTTAAAAACATTTACGTCCTGCTGCTGATGGGGATGTATAAGGGAAATTCAATCTGTAAATGCAACTTAAAGCTTTTCCTGCCCTCCCCCTGAGCAGTGGGCTCAGCCTGTGGTGAGCAGGGACACCTCCCCTGGCAGTGTCCCTCCTCCTGTCGCCCCCCGGTCCGTGCTCCGTCGCCCCCCGGTCCGTGCTCCGTCGCCCCCCGGTCCGTGCTCCGTCGCCCCCCGGTCTGTGCTCTGTCACACCCTCCTGCTGCCAGTTCCTCGCTCTCAGAGGAGGAGCTGGGACATCTCACCTCCCTGAGATGTGCTGCAGAGCCACCTAGGCTTGAATTCCCACCTCTCCCGAGGCCAGGTGGGGTTTTTGGTTTAGGGGAAGATTTGCTGTATTTGAGGGAGAGAGAAGATGGATGTGCGTCCTTCCCATTCCCAGGTGTGTGCCCTTCGCTTGGCAGACAGAAAATCGCAGAACCCGGCCAGGTTTGGGTGGGAAGGACCCTTAAAGCTCATCCCCTCCCCCCTGCCATGGCAGGGACACCTCCCCCTGTCCCAGGCTGCTCCAAGCCCTGTCCAGCCTGGCCTGGGACATTCCAGGGGCAGCCACAGCTTGGACGCTGATTTTCAGCTTGCTTTAGGTCACAATTCCAGTTGCTCTGTACCGGTGACCTGGCGCCTTCTTGCTCCGTGCTCTCTGCCAACTGCACAGCGCTGCTTTGGCTTCTTGTCGCTTTTTGCTGCAAATCTTGGGAATTGGACCCGTTTTCCCAAGGATGCTGTTAAGCCACCCAGCGGTTGCAGCATCCTAATTGCGTTGCAGTCAGCTTTTAATCCTGTTAGTGCGTGTCATGTTGCTCTTGTATCATTCTAATTTTTAATCAAAATGTCATGCGATACCAGGTTAAGTGTCTGCCAGAGTCTAAATCTATTAAATTGGCACCATTGCCTTTATTAATCAATTTTTAAACTCATCAAAAGCTCAAACAGATTTGACAGGGTTCATTTGTCACCAATTTTGGTGCCTGCTCTCCACTATCAGCGGCTCCTCCCTCGGACTGGGGTCAGAGGGCTGGGTTTGCCCATGCAGACACTCATCCTTATTTCTTGGCAGAATTCTGTTTTCTGACAGACTTTTGGAGCCTTCCAGTGTAGAGGTATAAAATAAAATGAGTTTCTGCATAAACCTGAAGAGCTCAAGTTCCCTGTCCCAAAGAAATTCCAATTTAAATACTTAAACCTGGTTGTTGCCAAGAGTTTTGTCTTCCTGAATGCAAATATTTGAATCCTGCCATTGGATGCTGACTGGGAGCTGTGTCCTCGCTCCACAGGGCAGGAGAAAACTAATTAGATATTAACTAATTATTTCTGGTTTGGCCATCTTGAAATCCACAACTGAGAGTGGGGAGGCAGACAATGTTTATTATTATTTATGTTGGAAGGAGATGCCGGTGGTTGGCTCTCCTGTCAGATGAAACAGATACGAGTCAGGCACGTGGCTTTTCCTCAAAAATCTGTGGGAACCTGGGGGCTTCCAGCCTACCCGAGCCTAATTCATGATAATTATTTTTAATATTGCTATTATGTGGCAATACATTGTTGGAATTCCATAACAATGCAGCAGCGATATGAAGCATTTCCAGGCTGGCTCTGGGCTCCCTGAGGCAGCATTTATTAAAATCTCCTTTTGTCCATATTTCATGTTTATTGCTGCCATCTTTAATTAAGGGAGGTAAATATTGCCAGGGGGGCTGAGGGGCCTTTTTAACATGAATTATCGGAAATGCACTCGGTGGTACAAGGTGCTATGGGAGGGGGAAGGAGCTCTGGGTGTTTCTGCTGCCTCTCCCCCCCGGGATGGGGCAGCTGGGCAGGGAAAGAGCCCTGCAGAATCTCTGCACCCAGAGACTGCCGATCCTTCAAAATTAACAGTGAGGGAGGAGTTGAGCTTAGTTGGAATTGGAGTTTCTACAGATTTCCTGCAGGCTGGTTTGGATGGGAAGGGACCTCAGAGCTGCTCTTGTCCCAGGCAGGGACACCTCCCACTGTCCCAGGCTGCTCCAAGCCCTGTCCAGCCTGGCCTGGGACACTGCCAGGGATCCAGGGGCAGCCACAGCTGCTCTGGGCACCTGTGCCAGGGCCTGCCCACCCTCACAGGGAGGAATTCCTGCCCAATATCCCTTCCATCCCTGCCCTCTGACAGTGGGAATTTATTTCTCTCCTGTCCCTCCATCCCTTGTCCAAAATCCCTCTCCAGCTCTCGAGGGTCTCCCCAGAGCCTTCTCTGAACTTAACTCAGGTGTTCCCCCCTGGTTTGGCTGCTCCACTGGGGGAAATTCATAATCAACTGCTGGCCAGCTGCTGGTCTGGGCTCTGCAGATCCCAGCCAGGAGAGGGTTTAATTCAGGAAAACATCCTCTGGGGAGGGCTCAGATGTCTCATTTGTGAAGACATCCAGGATGGAGCCATACTGGGAAGCTTCTGAGATGCTCTTGCTTGCCTCTGCCTAAAGGAGAGGCATTTCTGTGGTGTTTTGCCTTTGTTAGGGCTCCTGTTTCCCTCCTGTCCCTCACACGTGGATGTGGAGCTGCTTGGTCAGAGCTGAGTCACGGCTCTCTCATTCCCTCCTTGCTGTGCTCTGGAGCAGCTCAGCCCAGCCCGGAGCCCTGCCTGACCCAGCTCCTGTGCTGCCCGAGGATTGCTCCTCTCCGACAGCCCAGCCGTGCTGCAGGCGCTGTCCCACCTGTCCTTGTCCCTGGCGGAGCAGAGGGAGCGGGAGCTCACCTGGTCTGGGGCAGAGGAGCTCACCTGGTCTGGGGCAGAGGAGCTCACCTGGTCTGGGGCAGAGGAGCTCACCTGGACTGGGGCAGAGGAGCTCACCTGGACTGGGGCAGAGGAGCACACCTGGTGTGGGGCAGAGGAGCACACCTGGTGTGGGGCAGAGGAGCACACCTGGTGTGGGGCAGAGGGGCTCACCTGGTGTGGGGCAGAGGGGCACACCTGGTTTGGGGCAGAGGAGCGGGGTTGAGGCTGGAGAGCCCCACGGAGCCACCACGGTGCCCTTGGAGAGCAGCCAGAGGCTCCGAGCTTGCTGACAGCTGGGATAAGGAGCTGCCAGCAGCAGGGAGGCTGGGAAAGGACATTCTGCAGCACGTGGGGCAGGAACCCTGTCCTGGGGGGGGCACAGGGAGAGGAGCCTTTGCCACAGCGATGGGCTCCATCTCCAGGGAGGAGAGGAATGCTTCTGGTGGAGCTTCCGTGGTGGCAGGGAGCCCAGCAGTGACATGGGGCTGTGCTGGCAGTGACAAGGGGCTGTGCTGACCCTGGAGGTGCCCGGGCTGTCCTGGCAGCACTCCTGACTCGCTGAGCAAAGGGACAATTTTCCTCAGGGACTCATCTTCTGTCAGCCCTGAGATAATCCGATGTGATAGTGCAGGCGCAATGACTTCATTACTGTAATTATTTTTATTGCCTCTGCAGGCCTCTGTTTTAAAATAAACTGAGGAGCCAGAGCATTCAATTCCATCTCAGTACCGGGGGAAGGGTTGGGCTCAATGCTCTTGGAGGGCTTTTCCAACATAAATATTTCTGTGATTCTACAACCTTCGCCTCCTTTATTTCATCGTTCTCTCAGGCCTGAACGTTCAGTTATCCCCAGTGCCAGGTTCTCCCGGCTTTGCTCGCCCTTGCCCTCTCCAGGTTACAGGGTGGGCCCAGGAGCTGCCACACAGGTCACACCAGGGTTTAAAGTTGGGCTTTAGGGATGGGAAATGTTCCCTCAGGAGCTGGGGCCCGCTGTGGCATTGGGAGCAGGGACAGTACTCACAGATGGGACACTTCTGTGGCGCGATCCTGGGTTCTCTTGGCAAGGTAAATCCTGCCGGCAAGGTCCTGCTCCCAGTCCCTCTCCAGCTGCCCAGACGCTGCTGGGCTTCCATCTCATTCCGAAGGTTTTCTGCGGGGAATATTGAGTTCACAGCCACGCGAACCGGCTCCTCAGAAGGTGTGCCCGTGGGTGGCAGGCAGGGTGCTCTGGGCAGCAGGACAGGGAAGGTCGGTGCTCGCAGGGCGCGGTGGCTGCCCGGAGTGCAGAATTCCTGTTGGGATGCTCAGTTAGCTCCTGCCCTGCGCTCCAGCAGTCTCTCTGCTAAGCTCTGCGTTCCCGCGGCTCATCCGGGCTGGGGAGAGCTTAGAGGCCATCTGGGCTCGGAACAAAGACTTTCCCATCAACACGGGTAATCCTGTGCGGACTCGTGTAATCAAGGTTGGCTCTGAGCACACACCGGGCGGGGGGCCGTGCTCCCAAAGTGCTCCTGCTGCGAGGGGGCAATCCCTGGAATGGGGGCCGGTGAGGGTCAGGGGGCAGAGCCCTTGTGCTGCTCTGGGGGCAGGGGGTGCTGGGGTCCCGTGGGATGGGGGGCTCAGGCGGCTGCCCCCCGTCCTGGGAGGGGCAGCAAGGTCAGGAACTGCTGCTGTCAGGGGGGATCTGTCCCGAAACTCAGGCTGTGAACAAGCTCAGCTGCTTCTGGGCCCCTGGGAGAGCCCTGGGCCATGTTTCTGTGGATTATTTTTATCTCTAAATATGAAATTCTCTCTAAGCAGCATTTAAAGCAGTGTCACTGCCCTGGCTGGGGTGGCTGTCTGGGACGCGGACACAGACGTGGAATTCAGACAGTTTCTTTTCATGTCTCTGATTTTTAACATTGCCAGGAGTTGATTTTTAATAGTGATAAAGGAATTTGGACTTGTTGGGGTCTGTTTAAATGAGCTGGCCAAGCTCAATGGGGCTGCTGGTGCTCTGTCCGTCTGCAATTCCCACATTCTTTCCGTCAGCAAAAATACCCCAGCCACTCCGGGTGGGGGGCTGCCTTTTGGGCCTCCCTGGAGCGCTCCCTGTCATTCACTGAGGTTTTTGGGGGTTGGAATGGTTTGGATTTCAGTTTAAAATGAAAGTCCAGGGAGAGTTAAAACCCTTCTGTTTGCCCGGGGCTGTGCCCACTGGCAGCACCTCCCTGGCTGCTGCAGGGGCAGGTTTTGGGGTGATCCACACCCGGCAGGGGCTGGGTTTGGATGTGCTGGAGTGCTGGCACTGTGGGGCTGTGCCCAGCAGGGTTGGTGGGGCCGAGAGGGCATCTTTAATTTGGATATAAATTGATGAGCTGGTCAGGGCTGGTCTGTGGCTGCAGCCTCGTGCTCCATGGCAGGGAATGGGCACGGGAACTGTGCTGGTGCCCCCTCGCCCACCACCCACGCTGTGCGGGGAGGGGCTGCCGTGGGCTCCGTGGGGCTCCAGAGCACCCAGAGCTGGTGGCTCTGTCCTCTTGGGCCGTGGGCCTGCTTGGCCACTGCAGGCTCATCCAGCACAGTGTGGCACTGCCCTGGGCTCCTCCTTGGCTTCAGTGTGCGTGGCCGTGGGTGGCCTTGGCACACGGTCATGGGGGGATGGGGGGTCTCCCCACCTTGGGGACACTCCTGGCTCCTCTCTGGTGTGTCTGTGGAGCCGCAGCCACCCCTCCAGCGGCTCCTCTCCAGCCGTGGTGCTTTGTCAAACATCTTTCTGTGGAGCGCAGCTGAAATCCTTTATTCTGTCGGGTTTGATATGGAAAGTAAACACGTTAACATCAAGGCAGCTTTCCAGCAGCAGCTGGGATTTGGCTCCTGCTCCGCCGCCCTCGGAAGCCGCGCGGGGTTCGGCGTTGGGGGTGCTGTTCCCGGGGAATGGCACTGCTCAGAGTGATGAAAGCTCTGCCTGCGGGGTTGGATCGCTTACTCACGGAGCCTAACGTGGGAAATGGCTTTGCTGGCAGAAATCCGGGCTGGTTTTGTGGGCTGCTCCTCCAATTCACCCACCAGCGAGGGTGCAGGAGGTGCAGAGAGGCTCTTGTTCCCTTCCCGAGCTTTTCCGTGCCTTTCCCGTGTGGCTGTGGGGTGGAAGGGGAAGCCTTGGGTGACCCAGGATGGACTTGGCCCTGCTCGGCTGCCTGGGCTGGGGATGAGCCACAGCTGCCATCCCCCGGGCTGGGCTGGGGCTTACACAGCCTTTGGGGCTGGAAACAGCATCTTCCCACAGAGCACAAGTGTCCTGGTGCCTGGCAGCAGGGGACAGTCCCCAGCGCTGCAGTGTCCCCTGCCAGGGACTGTGATGCAGCCAAGGCGGGGATGTGCCAGCAGCGCTCAGGACAGAACACAGAAATAAGGTCACTCGTTTCTGTTTGAAAAAACCAACAAAGCAAGCAATCCTGCTTCTGGCTTTTTGTGGGTAGCTGGATCCTGCTGGACAGCTTGGGAGATGGATGGAATAACAGTTTTCTTTCTGCTGCTCCAAGAGTTTGCCACGGAGGATGGCACATCCTTGCTGCAGATGTTACTGCAGATCTGCCTAAACCCAGAGCTTTAGCTGCCAAAGCCCTCGTGTGCTCCTGACGGTGTGAGGGGATGGTCCCCAGCCGGGGCTGGGCTGGGCTCAGCCGTGGCCTTGTGCTGCCCAGGCACCTCTGGCTGAGGAGGGGAGCTGGGGACACCCCGGAGGTGGCACTGGGGGCAGTGTCACCCGCTCGGAGTCAGAGGGCCTGGAGGTGTGTGCCGTGCTCCCCGCAGAGCGCCAGCGCTGTGTCCCGTGGGTGCTGGCAGGGAGATGTCAGCCCACATCACCATCCCCGAACCGCGGCACCCGCAGAGTGCTTTGTGCTCTCTCGGGTTAATCCGAAAAGGTCATGTGTGACACTGGCATGCGACTGCAAGGACAGAGGCCTTTTGGGGGCTTTTCTTTAAAAATAGAACAGCTGAGCACAGCCCCATCCTTTTGCAGCTGGATTGGCCCTGCTGGCACCGTGGCCTCACTTCTCCTGGCACTGTCTGTCGGCGTGGCCAGGGCTGCTCCTCCCTCGGGGGGTCCCGGGGGCTGCAGGGAGCAAGCAGGGTGCAGCTTCAGCAGGGTGGCATCTTGCAGACCCCTGTTCCTGTCCCCGCAGCAGAGGCACCAGCCCTCCCTGGGGAGCGGGGGGTGACAGGGGCTCCCCTCCAGCCCGGACCTCTCCAGGGTTCCGTGTCGGCAGTTCCTGGCAGGTGCTGCTTTCTTCCCAGCAAGGTCACCGCTCCTGGCCATCCTCACAGGCTCTGACGTGCAGGGGAAGGCAGGGAGTGATGGAGAGGCACGGGAAAGGTCAGCGCTCGCTTCACAGTGCTTTTGTCGGGTCCCAGGTGAAACCAGACATTTGCATTTAAATGAATATGTATTTTGAGACGTTAAACCCAGCGGCAAAACAAAGGCCTTGCTGAGATGACAAATGCATCGCTCCTTGTGCCTGTTCCCGATATCTCCACAGCAGCCTTTAGAAATAAACCCACGTCAGCCAAAGCAGTTTTTCTTCCTTTCCTTTTCCCAAGCCCACAGCCGGCTGTAAATACTCAGTGTGGACCTGGGCGGCTGAAACCTTAAATGAGAAAAGACCTGGTGGATTTGCAGGGTCTGTGATGTGCGGGAGAGCGATCTCAGCACCGTTCTGCAGTTCCAGGTCAGCTTCTCTTTCAACCTAAACCCTCATTAAGAGAGAAAAATCTGCTTGGAAACGGGGGGGAAACAAGTTGGCGCTGAGTGATCTGGGAAGCCAAGTGGGGCTTTTTGGCTTGAATTTTGGAGGTTTTTTGTGTGGCTGAGGGGTGAGCCAGGGCTCCCATGGCCCCTCGATGGAGTGAGTGGCACCAGCACAGGTGGGGTGTGGCCAGAAGGGACTGTCCCCAGGGTGGGACTGAGCTTGGCTGCCCTGGGTCTGCGATGCCACGAGCTGCTGGCAGCAGGAGCCTTGGTCCATGTCCTGTGCACTGAGCTGGAGCTGGGCTGGTGTCAGGGGGGCTTGGGGCAGCCAGCGCCACGGCAGGTCACCTGTCACCTGTCACCGCCCCTGGCAGGGGCTCAGGGCTGGGCAGGGTCCTGTGCAGCCCCAGGGATGGGGTGGGCATCACGAAACACCAGCTCCAGGCTCTGCCGCCGGTCCAGGCTCCCACCTGAGCGTGCTTCTGCCTTGCCTTGTGATGAATTAAACACAGGCTCTCTGAAGTCGACACCCAGCTGCTCAACAAGCTTGTCGAGCATTTAGAGCAGGAGCCGGGCTGTGATCAGCCCTGCCCGCGCCCTGCGCGCTCCCGGCCCGGGTGGCGGCTGGGGACGCGCAGCTCAGCTCCCTGCGGGCCGAGGGGACACTGTGCCGGGCAGGGGGACACTGTGCCGGGCCGAGGGGACACTGTGCCGGGCAGGGGGGACACTGTGCCGGGCAGGGGGACACTGTGCCGGGCCGAGGGGACACTGTGCCGGGCAGAGGGGACACTGTGTGGAGCAAAGGGGACACTGTGCCGGGCGGGGGGACACTGTGCCGGGCAGGGGGACACTGTGCCGGACAGGGAGGACACTGTGCCGGGCAGGGGGACACTGTGCCGGGCCGAGGGGACACTGTGTGGAGCAAAGGGGACACTGTGCCGGGCCGAGGGGACACTGTGTGGAGCAAAGGGGACACTGTGCCGGGCAGGGGGACACTGTGTGGAGCAGAGGGGACACTGTGCCGGGCAGGGGGACACTGTGCCGGGCCGAGGGGACACTGTGCCGGGCAGAGGGGACACTGTGTGGAGCAAAGGGGACACTGTGCCGGGCAGGGGGACACTGTGTGGAGCAGAGGGGACACTGTGCCGGGCAGGGGGACACTGTGCCGGGCCGAGGGGACACTGTGTGGAGCAAAGGGGACACTGTGCCGGGCCGAGGGGACACTGTGCCGGGCAGGGGGACACTGTGTGGAGCAGGGGGGACACTGTGCCGGGCAGGGGGGACACTGTGCCGGGCGGAGGGGACACTGTGCCGGGCAGAGGGGACACTGTGCCGGGCGGGGGGGACACTGTGCCGGACAGGGAGGACACTGTGCCGGGCAGGGGGACACTGTGCCGGGCCGAGGGGACACTGTGCCGGGCAGGGGGGACACTGTGTGGAGCAGAGGGGACACTGTGCCGGGCAGGGAGGACACTGTGCCGGGCAGAGGGGACACTGTGCCGGGCCGAGGGGACACTGTGCCGGGCAGAGGGGACACTGTGCCAGGCCGAGGGGACACTGTGCTGGGCAGAGGGGACACTGTGCCGGGCAGGGGGGATGCTCAGCTCCCTGCGGGTAGAGGGGACACTGTGCCGGGCAGGGGGGACACTGTGACGGGCAGCCTCCTGCCCCTCGGGCCGTGGCTTCCCGGGAAGGGCTGGGGCTGGTGCCCCTTCCCTCAAGCTCTGGCTTGCCGTGGGGCTGGCTGAGCTGCGCTGTCCCAGCAGGGACGTGGCCCTCAGTGCCCCGAGGTGATGCTGAATTGTATTCCTTGAATACAATTCCTGAATTGTATTCATCCCCTTCCTAAGGGTCTCTCCTCTTCCCTTTCCGTGTCCCAGGGCTGTGCACAGTGCCTGTGTGAGTTTCCCGGCTGCCTCTGGCCGGGCTGCCATGGTGGTGACAGCGATGGGGACACGCTGGCAGCCGGGCACGGCTCCCCTGTGCCCATCCCTGTCCCCTGGGCTCGGGTCAGAGTGTCTCTTCGGGGGAAGGGGAGCAGGGAGCAGCACAGCTCTTGCTGTGGCAGATTTCTGGGCAGCCTCCCTGGCTCCGCAGCCTCCCCACTCTGCGAGGGACTGCCCCGAGCCCCCGGGGCTGGCACAGCCTTCCCCTGACCCCTTTTAGGAGCGCGTACAGCAGCATTTTCTCCAGTGTAAGGTTTTCCAGCCCTGTGGGCTGCTCTCCCCAGGGCTGGATTCTCCCCCACCCTCTCCTCTCCCCCTCTCACCTGTGCAGGTGTTCCCTGTGCAGTGCCCAGTGTGTTACCTAATGCCATCCCCGGTGTTATTGATAAAACAACTCTGCTGCGGTGCAGGTCTCCATCCCCCAGCACTGTGTCTCATCTGCTGCTCAAGGCACTGTCAGATTTATTGGGAAGTTTCTGCTCTCTGCCCTTCTGTTAGTGTGGATCATTTACACCTCAAAACAGCTCGCCAGCCTCTCCCTGGAAATCACCTCCTGCGAGGGCGAGCCCTCTCACAGGCCAGTGCTGCCTCTGGTTATAAAAAACCAAGTCCTGGTTGTTAATATTCAGGGAGCAGTGCCACTTCTCCCAGGACAAAGATCTTGCCGTGGCTGGGCAAATCAGAGTTCATTATCATGTTAATCTGACTGATTGCAGTCTCCCAGAAGGATTCCACATATGGTCATTCTTGTAGCACAAATGAAAGCTGTTTTGCCTCAGCCGTGAGGCTCAGGCTCCTCTCTTGGTGCATGATGGCCTTTATTATTGAAGTGCAATTCTGGGAGATGGAAATATTAATTATTTTTGAACCTGTTCTTAGTTTTGAGTCTGAATTGGGGTTTTGAATGTCTGCCTTGTGTTTGCAGTCAGGATTTTCCCTTATTTTTATTGTTTTATTTTGGCTCTGGTTTTAAATCTGGAAGTGTGAGCTGAGCACTCCCCACGCCCCCCACTCCATTCAGGAGCCTGTAGAGATCCATGTGTTTTCTGGGAAATAATTTGGGGGAAGCTGCAATCCTTGGCACTGGTCCTGGTGGAGGCATTGGGTGCAGGGCACTCCTCACGTGGGGTTTTTCTGCTTGCTCAGGGTCTGACTGACACTGCTGGCCCAGGGCGTCAGTCTGGCAGCTCATATGGAATTATTCCAGTGGTTTTTGTAACACAAACACAAGGGCTTGGGGACACTTGTGGAGCACAAGCAAATTAAATGGCTCATTCCGCCCTGCTGGCACCCTGGGCTGCTCAGCACCCCCTCCAGCCCCACGCCCAGGATGTGGCCCGGGGTGGCTGGTCCAGCGTGGCCGCAGGGACCCGGGGCTGCTTTGGGGACACGTTTGTGGCAGTGGCCGTGTCCCACCACTGCCAGGACCAGGGAGGGGAGGGCTAAGGAAGAGCTGGATCGTGTCTTCGCTGGGCATCAGTGCATCCCTCACCCTGGGCTTCTTCCAGCACCGCACTTCGCTTTCATGAAAGGTAAATTTTTTATGAAGCATTTATAGTTTCGTTCTTCCCTCCCCTGAGCCCTGTGCTGCAGTCGGCTGCTGGAGGGAAGTGAGCGCTTGGCAGGAGCGCTGCCAAGAGAGCCGGGGGTGCCTGCTGCTCTGGGTGCCAGGGGCACGCACGGATCTATGTTTTTCTTTGGTTTATTTCTGTTCCTCGGCTCTGTGTGCAGCAGTGCTGAGCACAGACCGCAGGGCTCATTCCTGCACGGTCTGGAAGAGGTCCCACAGGGCGATTGCCCCAAACCTGGCAGAGCTCTGCCCCGAGGGGTGTTCCCAGCAGCTCTTGCAGCTCTCCGGGGGTTACAGGGGTGGAAGCAGAAGGGTGTGAGTTCGCACAGCTCCCCGAGGCTGTCCTGTCTCCTGCAAGCAGCTTCTTGGTGTCAGAGGTGTGCCCCAGCTGTGCTGGAGTGGAAGATGCTGCGCCAGGCTGGCAGCCCTGGGATGCTGTGGGGACACGGAGCTCCGGTCCAAGGTTAGCACCTCGAACGGGCCCTGGAGCTCCTGGACCCACAGTGGGTGCGAGTGTTAAAGCTCGGGTACAGCCCGGCCTGGCACCGACCCTGCGGCGCAGGATTGTTGGAAATTAACTCTGAGGTCACCAAGGCCACCCTGACCCATGTCCCCAGGCACCACATCCACAGTCCTTTAAATGCCCCCGGGATGGGGACTCCCCCCTGCCCTGGGCAGCTGTTCAGTGCTTCCCGACCCTTTCCAGGAGGGAATTTTCCCCAATGCCAACCTAAACCTGCCCTGGCCCAGCCTGAGGCCGTTCCCTCTCCTCCTGTCCCTGGAGCACAGCCTGACCCCCCCGGCTGTCCCCTCTTGGCAGGAGCTGTGCAGAGCCACAAGGTCCCCCTGGTCCCCTTTTCTCCAGGCTGAGCCCTTTCCCAGCTCCCTCAGCCATTCCTGGGGCTCAACCCTGCCCAGCTCTGTTGCCAAAGTGTTTCTGATTCCCTCATGCCCCAGACAGCCCAACCTGCAGGAGCAGAGCCTTCCTGGTAGAAGCAGGTAGGTCTGACTTCCTGAGGAGACTTTTCATTGTGCTGATCTCTCTGAACAGTGTTTGTTGGCCTCTAAACAATTCATACCAGAGCTGGTTGTGCCGAGAGTCTTTTGCATACTAATGGCAGGGGAGTGCCAAACTCAACAAGAGCCACATGGAGCCACTCCAGCCTGTGTGAATGAAAAAAGGGAGTTTGAGTTATTGGAAAAAACAATTTGGCTTTGTGGAGAGTGCCTCTCAATTATAGACTTATAAATTCTGAATGTAATTCATAGAAGCTGTGTGGCAGCAGAATGTGAGGTGACACGCCATCAGTCACTGGGAGGGAAGGTCTGGATCGCTGCAGAGCTGTCAGGGCTCTGCACATCTCCGTGCAGGATCCAGGAGCTTGTCCAGGGCGTGGTTTGGAGGTGGGGATGTCCTGCCCACACTGACCAGCGCTGGCGTCCTGGAGGGGTGAGGGCCCTGCCATCCTGGGAGATGTGGGGCAGCAGAGACGGAGCTCAGGGGAAAGCACAGAGTGAGTTTTCCAAAGCCCCTGGAAGCTGTCAGGAAAACTCATCAAACAAGGAGATTAAACCTCCCCAGATGCTGCTGGGAGCCTGGCAAGTGCTCCAAGCACAACTCCCTGATTATTAATGTATTTTAAAGTGTGCTCAACTGCTGTCCCCCCACTGCAGACTTTGCTAAATGAGGACATCAGTGGCTGAAATTCCATGATGGAGAGCCGTGGAGAACCTTCTGCATACGCCAGCATGTCAAAGGTTTGAAAACCTGCGGAGGATTAAGAGTGGCATCAATAATCTGGAATTTAAGGCTCCATGGGTCACTTCATTAGGACCTTTCCTCCTCAAGAGCTTTATAAACTTCTGGATCAAACCGCCCAGATAAGTCTTGAAGACAGAAATTACTGTGTCAGCGAGGAGGAAGGATTAGAGATAACAGGGAATTAATACTGAAATGCATATGCTATAAATATAACAGGATTACACTGGAGTTATGTAAAACCCTTTTGCCTTCCTCTGAGTCTCCTCAGGTGGGCAGGGCTCTGGTGGGCAGGTGGGCAATCCCCTGAAGTTCTGGCTTCACCTATGGCTCCCAGAACTCCTTTTCTTGGCATCTCAGTAGGAGGAGGGGAGTAGCTTCAAACTGCCAGGGTTCAATGGGATATTGGGAAGGAATTGTTCCTGTGAGGGTTTGAGGCCCTGGCACAGGTGCCCAGAGCAGCTGTGGCTGTCCCTGGATCCCTGGCAGTGCCCAAGGCCAGGCTGGACAGGGCTTGGCACACCCTGGGACGGTGGGATGAGCTGCTCTCTCAGGTCCCATCCCCCCCAACTCCATCCTGCTCAGCCTGGGAGCTCAGGGCACCTTTCTCCTGCCCCACGTCACCAGCCCTGAGCCCTGTCCTGTCCCTTGGGAGCCCCTGCCGTGCTCGGGGGGAGCCTCCAGCCCCCACAGCCCCTCCATGGGCCCTGGGGGGAGGCTCAGTGCAGGAGCGCATCCTTCAGAGGCTGCAGCGCTCTGCTCCAGGTGTCCTCGTGGATCTCTGGGCTGCTCATTCCCTGCCTGCAAATGAATATTCTCAGGCCTATTTTTGCCCATTTCCTCGTTCCAGAGCTCAGCACAGGCTCACTGTGAGGGCTGAGAGCTGTGAGTCAGGAGGACTTGGCCCTGCCTGCAGAGCCAACATTAACTTTGTCCGAGGGATGATAAATCCTGGGCTCGTACAGCACAATGCCGAACTTGGAAAATGAAGCATTTAAACCACAATATTGCAGTCAAATTGCTGGTGAAAATCTCTTCATGTTGGCAGTGGAGTTGGAGGGTCTTTGATCTCTCCCAGCTCAGATGTTGCTGCCAAAGAGACTTAAGCTTAAACTTCACTTTGTAAAATAGACTTTTTTGACAGTTTCCTTTAAAAAAATAATCTCCTCCTAAGCTCAGAAAGCAGGGACGAGTGGGCAGCCCACAAGGAGATTTCCAACCCAAATAATGCAGGAAGGAGCCGCTTTCAGCTGCTTCTATTGCTTCTGTAAATCCTGGGCTTAATCTGCGGAGCAGCTGGGGAGATGTGGCGTTAGAGCCCCAGCAGTGCAGATGCTGTGCTGGGCTGGGGCTCTGGCACCGTGGGGACAGTGAGGGGCTGCCTGTGCTGGTCTGGCGTTGGGGACGTGGCAGGTTTGGGTGGCAGCAGCGCTTGGGCTGCTGTGGGAACTGAAGACATTTCTGTGGCTTTGGCTCTGGTGCTGTGCGACACCTGATTGAGAAGCTGGAGTGAAAGAACCTTCCTGGCATGTGGGAAATGGTTTGAAAAATGGCTGTGCCACCAATCTCTGCAGCCAAGGCTTTGGGACAGACCCTGGGCTCATCCTGCAGTGCAAAGCTGTCCCTGTCCCCAGCGAGTTCTCAGCTCTGAGGTAGGATGGGAAGGCTCCTGCCTGAGCTGAGCCCTTCATTCATTTCCAGATGAGCTGCTATTTTTAAATCTCTCTCTCTTTTTTTTTTTTTTTTTTGTTTTGTTTATTTTTCTGTCTGTGGATGACCCTAATTTTGGCTGAGGAGCTTAGAAAAGCAAAGAATGCAAGGTTACTTTAATCTTCTGAAAGTTTGGAAGTCCCCGGGGACGCTGTGTTTGACAGAGCTGCAGGCGCCCATCGCCCCCAGAGCCTCAGCTCTGCTCTGCAGCACATCGGGCAAGGCTCTGGCAGTAGCGATGCTGAATTTCAGCATTCTGCAGGTTCACCCCATGGAACTTCCCCAGGCTGGTGAGCACTCCTGGCTGCTCTGCACTGGGAGGGGACTGGGATGCTGGGCTGGCAGTGCTGGGATGCAGCCCAGGGGCCCAAATGGAGCTGACTGAGAGCTGAGGAGCTGAGGATGCTCGAGACCCCACGTCCTTGGCACAGGTGTTCCCATCACCTGCATCACACAGGTGTGTTTGCCACTGGAAAATCCCAGCAGGATCTCCCTGGACCCAACACAGCGCTGCCCTGTTTCCCTCAGAAACAGGGATCATAAACTCCTGGAAGAGCTCCTTCCTGAGGAGCCCATCTCCTCCCGAGCAGGGCGCAGTGAATCTGAGGATGAAGCCATGGCTGATGGGTTGATGCTCCTCGGGTGCCTTGTGAAGGTCTGTGGGGCCATCAGCTCCAAAGGGCTCTGCCAAGGACTGAGTGGCGATGGACCCTGGCACCAGCACTGTCCCTGTCCCCAGCAATGTCCCCCTCGGCAGGGTTTGTCCCTCAGCCCCCGAGCTGGCCAGGGCAGCAGGTAGGAGCTGGGCCTGGGGCTTGGTGGCCCTGGCAGGTCCCAGGGGCTCCTCGTGTGCCACCCAGGGGCGCAGGGAGGGTGGCAGGGTGGGTGCCAGGTGCTGTGGCTGCTCTCACGAGCTGTATCCGAGGCACCACACCCCTCCCAGCCCCAAAGCCCTCTGGTCCCACAGTCTGTCCCCATGTCACACGCTGCCCTGTCAGCTCAGCCCGTCTGTGGGATGAGCCGGGGCACTGGGCTGTGCTGGGAGCTCCGGACATCCCACAGACATGGGGAGTGCCACGAGATCTGCGCCCTTGGCCGGGGTGGGGCGCGAGGGAGGCTGTGGGCACTAGGCTGGGGGTCTGAGCCCCTGGCACTACCCTGCAGTGTGTCAGGACACTGAGCTGAGGCACCGCGCACAGCTCTGCAGCTCTGCTGCAGCCTGTGCCACCGTGCGGCTCCTGCTGCCCGCAGCACGGCCTCGCTCCGCTCCCGCCGGAGCAGGGAATCGGGGCTGGTGTGTCAGGAGTCACCGCTGATCCCAGCTGTCCCCAGCCTGCCCCGGAATGCTCCGTGTCCCGCTCCGTTGTGATTAGCAGCAGTGACACAGCACCCTACAGCAGCCACATGTGTCTGGCACGGCGCTCGGCTCGGCTGCACCTCCTCAAGGGCTCGTAAGTTCTGAGTCAGAATCAATGAATCCCAGATTGGTTTGGGTGGGAAGGGACCTTAAATCTCCTCCCATTGCACCCCTGCCAGGGCAGGAGCAGCTTCCACTGTCCCAGGCTGCTCCAAGCCCTGTCCAGCCTGGCCTTGGGCACTGCCAGGGATCCAGGGGCAGCCACAGCTGCTCTGGGCACCTGTGCCAGGGCCTGCCCACCCTCCCAGGCAGGAATTTCCTCCCAATATCCTGTCTAACCCTGCCCTCTGGCAGTGGGAATTCATTCCCCCTTGTCCGTCACTGCACTTCCTGAGGCAGAGTCCCTCTCTGGTTTCCTTGTGGGCACCTTCAGATACTGAAAGTCCTTGGAGGTGTTGGCATTCGGAGCAAACCCTCGGTGCCAGCCTGGCACGTGGAATCCTAGCATGTGCCAGCGGCTGCCCATGGTCTCCCCATCAACCTGGGCACCCCAGAAGGCTGACCTCAAAAACCTTCAGACAGACAGGAGTCTCATTTTATAAGAACATATAAAGATCCAAACATGGAATATTTAAGCCGGTGTTATGCAATGGGAGCTCTTTTAAGTCGTGATTTGTAAAGGCAGTTCAGATAATTTCCTGAAAGACATTCTGCTAATGATTAATTTAGAATATGTTTAATTCAAGTTAGGGAGATCAAAGAGGGAGCGTTTTCCCTGTAATGCCATCCGTGGTTTCACACTTTCACCAAATTCCAGGCACTGGCGGGTGTCTGGTTTGTCCTTCCCTGCAATTCCTCTGTGAAAATTGCAGAGGAAAGCATTCTGCAGGCTCTGTGCTGGTTTGGGGCAGGGGAAGGGAAAGGAGCCTCGAGCAAATCCCTGTGAAATTTGCTCTGGGAGGTGAGGAGGGACAGGATGCTGGGGGGATGTGGAATCAGCCCTTCTCCTGCACCCGTGGCCCCGGGTGGGTCTGACAGTCCTTCGGGTCTGACTGGGAATGGTTTAGGATATTCTTTATTTATGCATTTTCAGTTATTAGTTGTTTTAACCTTGTTGTCTCTGCCAAATGTCGCTTTAGTTCAGCCTGCAGCGTAACCTTTTCTGGGGAAAGAGAACAAACCCAGCATTTATTGCAGTTTCCCGTGAGGGAAGAGGTGCAGCCTTCCCAGTGCAGGTACCAGCCGAGCCGGGAAGGTGATCCCGTGCCCGACAGGTGAGCAGGGCTGGGGTTTGTCCCACTGCTCCCAATTGCTGCTGCCATTTGCCTCTTCTCAGGCTCCATCCTGCTGCTTCAGTGCTCAGTGTACAATTGAGTCTTACCTCAGGAAAGGAAAGCAGCTCGCTCCGGCTCAGGAAAAGGGGTTTGGATTCAGGTGTTGTAATTCCTCCCCACCTGTGCCCCTGTCCCCGGGCTGGGCAGTGCTGGTGACGGTGACAGTGACGGATGGTGCTGGCTCTGCGGGCAGGAGCAGGGCTGTGCCGCTGGGGTTTAGCTGCAGCTCCAAAACCCCAGGGATTGCTCCAAGAAAGGCCTGGAGGTGCTGGGCTGTGTCCCGAGAGGAGCGATGGAGCTGGACAAGGGTCTGGAGCAAAGGAGGCTCAGGGGGACCTTGTGGCTCTGCACAGCTCCTGCCAGGAGGGGACAGCCGGGGGGTCGGGCTGTGCTGGCAGGGAACAGCGACAGGGTGAGAGGGAACGGCCTCAGGCTGGGCCAGGGGAGGCTCAGGGTGGACATTGGGAATATTTCTTCCTGCAAGGGAGTCCGCATCCCTGGAGGGATTTAAAGCCGTGGATGTGGCACTCGGGGAGATGGGTGAGGCTTGGCAGTGCTGGGCACGGTTGGACTCCACGGTCTCGGAGGGCTTTTCCATCCTCAGTTGCTGTGATTGACTCCGGCACAGGCCGGGTGCCAGGCTGGGAGCCAGGGCTCCTCCAGGGGAGCGCCAGGGCCCTCCTGACTTCTGTGTGCGGTGTCTCCATCTCCCGGTGCCGCTGCGGAGATGTGCTGTCCCCGGGCGGGGACTGGCCAGCCCCAGGGCTGCGCTGCTGCCAGGAAGGGGTTAATGGCATCCCTGGGGTTCCCCCATCGCGGTCTGTGTGCGCTGAGCTCCTGTTTGATCAGATAGCGCACTTGTTTGATCAGATTCCGCCTGCGCTCCGTGTATTTGTCAGGGAGCGATGTGTTCGGCTGTTCGCGGCTGTCGGGAGCAGCCTTTGATCGCGGAGATGCGCCGTGTGCGGCAGAGCCGGCCCTGCCAGGCTCAGCTCCGCACAGATGCCAGCGGTGCCCATCCCGGGGGAGCTCTGCCTGCCGGAGAGCCGGAATGCCAAGGGTTAATGACTCTGACAATGGACATTCGCAAAGCAGCAGAGCTTTGCGACCCTCGGCCGAAGGGAAGGAAGAGGAGGAGAGGTTTTAGGGATGCGGTGACCAAATGTCTGCATAAGGACAGCCCCGGGGCAGAGGGGATGAGCACCCAGAGCCGGGGGATGACCACAACAAACCGACCTTTGTTTGAGACCAGACTGGGCTGCGAGACAGATAAGGAGAGAGGCCGATAAGCAGACCCTGCAGTGGGATGATGCTCATTGTCTGGGCAATGTCCTCCCTTACACAGCTGCCTCAGGTGAGAAACTTCCTCCTGAGGGGGTATCGGGACATTCCCACATAGGCCTGGAGGTTTTCATCATTTTTGATGGGGCGTAAATCACCCAGCTGCCCCTCGGGTGTTACGGGACATTGTTCCCGAGCTGAAAATGTCACACAGGGAGGTGTGTGGGGCTAGCACCGTCCTTGGTGTCACTTCACAAATTCCAAACCCTTCAAACACACATTCCCCCAAGCTCTGCCCCGCCCGCCCCCCCCGTGCTGTCACTGAGTCTCTTTGTCCTGCAGAGAGATGCCAAGGGCCAGTACCTGTTTGACCTTCTGTGCCACCACCTGAACCTGCTGGAGAAGGATTACTTCGGCATCCGATTTGTGGACCCCGACAAGCAAAGGGTGAGAGAGAGCCCCTCCTGCCCGGGCTGGGAGAGGGGGTCAGGCTTGTCCCTGCAGCTGAAAACCAGAGTATGAGGCAAAGATCTGGAATAAAATCACATCCAGGCAGTGCTGAGGGGGTCCTCCCTAGCAGCTCTTCCCTGCCCTCCTGCTGGGCCCGGGGTCCCTGGGGGCTCCGGCGAGGTCCTCCCTTTGCCCAGGGGACAAGATCTCCCCATGGCCCCCTGGGGACCTGCAGGGAGGGCTCTGGGGTGCACCGGGCTCTGGCAGCAGCAGCCCCGTGTCCCGGCTCCCCGAGAGTCCCCGGCGTCGGTCGGGCTGTGTGAGCCAGAGGGACTGTCCCCGCTCTGGGGTCCCCGCAGGGCTGAAGCATCCCGGAGTTTGCAGAGCGAGATTGTGATGCTGCTGTGAAGTGGGAGCGCGGTGCCCTGGCAGCGGGGCCGTAGGACCACCTCCAGCACAGATTCACGTTTTAACACCGAGGTTAGGCCGTTTGACAGCTCTGCGCCGAGAATCCAAACACTTGAGCATTGCCTCGGGCAATGGAGAGTGAGACAAGAGCGGAGCGCAGAGCCAGAGCCGGGCGGGACCTGGCCTGACCCAGCTCGGCACGGATCCGTGTCCTGCTGACCCCGGGAGCTGCAGCAGGGCCAGGGGAAGGGGCACGGAGCCACGGTCCCACGCCGAGGCTGTGAGTGAGTCCTGCCACTTCCCTGTGGTCAAGCAGGGCTGGTGCAGAGCAAGCTCTTCCCGGAGTCTGTCCAGTCCCTCCTCGCCCCGAGAGCCCTGAGGCTGTGCATGAGAATCACTGTGGGCTCACAGCTATCGACAGCAGCCCAGGGTTGTGCTCCCCACGGATCAACACAAGCCCCAGAACAACCAATTCCTGCTCCAGGGCTCTCCTGCCACGGCTGTAGCAGGGAGCTACCGATGCTGGGCACGGAGCTGGGCACGGAGCTGGGCACGGAGCTGGGCACGGAGCTGGGCACGGAGCTGCTCCTCGCTGTGGGACAGGGCAGTCTGAGCCTCCTGCACACCCCCAGCTCCCCTCCTGACACTCAGGTGGCTTTTCTCACCCAGACAAGAACCTTCCTCTTCTTCATCCCCACCTTACCAAGTCATGGCCATCAGGCTTTAATTACCTTCTTTTCCCTTTCAGCATTGGCTGGAGTTTACCAAGTCGGTAGTGAAGCAGATGCGGGGTGAGTGTTGCAGGTGCTCTGGGCAGACTGTTCTCCTTCCATCTTAGATGTACTCCCATTTTCTCCAGCCTTTCCCCTCTGGGGTCAATTCCCAGCCCCTCTCCCAGGAAAAGGTTCCCCCAAATCTGTTCTGGTGGGTGGAGAGCAGGATTACCCCCAACCACCCCACAGAGGCCGCAGCCAGCACAGGGCACCAGGCTCTATGGAGACCAGGACAGGAGTGCTGGGGATGAGGAAGTGAGGTTTGGAGAGGGAAATGGGTTGGGTGGCAGGCGGGTAGAGCCACTGGCACCTCCCCATGGCTGTATCAGGGACACCTGCTCTTGCCATGGCCCCTGCAGTGAGGAGTGTGTCCATGCCTGGCCGCCCCTCCCTTCCCAAGGGCAGTTTGGGGGGAGCAGGGCAGGCAGGTGAGACCCCCAGCAGCACCTGGCTCGAGCTGGGGTCAGGTGGGGTGGTTCAGGGATGAAGGGGACCAGCCCTGCCCTTTGGTGACACGGTGTCCCTGCTCTCCGCAGCCCAGCCTCCCTTCACCATGTGTTTCCGAGTCAAGTTTTACCCCACGGACCCCGCGGCGCTGAAGGAGGAGATCACCAGGTGAGGACAGGGGCATGGGGGGAGCGGCCAGCCCTGGCAGCAGGGGCTTGGCTGAGGCAGGAGCACTTGGGCAAGCTTTGTTCTGTAGTCAGGAAAGAGCAACAGCCATTGGGATTTCCCAGCCAGGCTGGGTGCTTTGGGACCATTCCTTCTGTGGGGGAAAAGCATAGGAATTTCCGCCTGTGTTGAGTCAGGACCTGGAGCTGCCATGGCTGGTGGGGAGCACAGGCTGAGGGTGGGGAGGCACTGGGACAGGCTGTGGTGCCCCTGGATCCCTGGCAGTGTCCGAGGCCGGGTTGGATGGGGCTTGGAGCAGCCTGGGATGGTGGAACAAGATGGACTTTAGGGCACTTTCCTGCTGAACCATTCCTGGGTTCTATGATCAAAGCCCCTGGCTTGCTCTTGGGGTGCCATGGGCTCCAAACCCACATTCCAGGGCAGAGCTCTCCGAGCACGGCACAGGCTCCGTACCACAACCGCTGCTGCTCAGACTCCTCGCTTCAGAGCCAGCCATTTGTGCAGTGCCCCAGCACGTCCCTCGCTCAGGGTGTCCTTACTGTGCTCGGCCTGTCGGGAAGGGTTTGAGTGCCTGCAGGTCCCCTGACGCTCCCGGGAAGCAGCCAGCCGCGTCCCGCTGACGCAAGGAGCGCGGCCGCTCTGGGAGCGCTGGGTGAGAAGCTGCGATGCAGAACCTGACAGCGCCTCTGCCGAGTTTCTATCTTTAGGGGCTCTTCATGCCGCTCTTCCTGCCAGGAGGAAGGACGCGAGGAGCACATGCAGAGCGATCACTGCGGCTCAGGAAAACAAGCCGAGGTTGTGCATCTCCAGCAGCCCTGGGGCAGCTGGGCTGGAGCCTCCATGAAGGGCTCTGTGCAGGAACATCTGAGAGCCTTCTCCAGGGCCTAAAGGAGCTCCACAAGATCTGCAGAGGGACTTTGGACAAGAGTCTGCAGTGACAGGCCAAGGGGGAATGGCTCCCCACTGCCAGAGGCAGGGCTGGGTGGGATATGGGGAAGAAAATCTTCTCTGAGAGAGTGGTGGGGCCCTGGCACTGCAGCAACCTGGTCTGGTGTGTCCCTGCCCATGGCTGGGAGTGGAATACAGAGAAGAATTTCCCCCCAAAATCTTGTCTAACTCTGCCCTTTCTCCCCCATGGCTGAGACCCCCATGCAGCTGCCCTTTGAGGTGTGCCTGCAAGCTGGAAGCTGGGCTTAATATTCACTTTTTCCTGGACTGAGTCCACTTTCATACCAGGATTTCTCTTTGATGTATTTTATCTGTGAAAATTAACGGTTTACCTCATCATAAACTCGGATTTGAGCAATGAGGCATGACCGAGGACTGCAGAGTGCGAGTCTGGTTATTTAAATTCATTTCTGAGCACTCCATTTTGCTCCTTCACTCTATGACTTATGTTTTACCAGCTAAAGGTTTTTCCGAACGCCACATGACTCAGCCCAAAATGTTACTTAGGTTTAAATTTATTTGAAAATGTAATTTTTCCAGCATAGTTTGTCTTTTCACTGGGCACAGAGACAGGGATGGGGAGCGCAGGAGGCAGCTCGCCCTGGCTGATGCAGCGCTGGCCATGGCGAGGACGGAGGAGGGAAGTGTGTGCATTGGCGGATGCTTGAAAGGACACAGGAAGTTTGGGAAGGAGAAAATCGCATTATGGGGAAGCTGAACATCCAGGGAAACGCAGAGATCATGAGAACCCCTTCAGAGGATTGGGCACCTCAGCTGGGCTGGGGTTTGCAGTTGTGTGAAGAAACACAGTGGGTATCCAGGCTGATGGAGATCTCCCCCAGCCCTTGGGTCAAGCAGGCACCGTGTGCCTGGAACAGGGCTGGGATGTGTGGGTCTGAGCCCCAGTCCCGGCCAGGGTCAGCCCAGTGCGTGTCAGGTGTGCTAAATGAGCTGCTGGGAGAGAGATGTCAGAGCAAGGGCCTGGTGGCAGATATTCCATGTCTAAATTGCCTGTTGGTGTAATTTAAATTTTCTTTATAAATGGACTCTCCTCCTGTCCCCAGGTACTTAGTCTTTCTGCAGATCAAGAGGGATCTGTACCACGGCCGGCTCCTGTGCAAGACGTCGGATGCCGCGCTGCTGGCTGCCTACATCCTGCAGGGTAATGCTTTGTGACAGCAGAAATTCGCTTTTCCTGCTCGGTATTGGCTCCATTATTGCACTTAGGGCAGGTCACTGCACCTGCAGCACCGATGGCACCCCCGGGCTGGGCTGGGCTGGGCTGGGGAGGGATGGGGGCTGGGCTCTCACCTGCACGGCCACACCTGCACTGGGGCACGGTGTCCCCAAGAGCAGCCCCAGGCTCATCCAGCCCCTGTCCCCCTGCCCGTGCTCCTGCCTGCTCCTGCAGCCTGAGGAATTAATGACTGTGGGACAGTGACCATCTGCTGCCAGGTGATTGCCACACGAACAGCAAAATTAATTGGATGCAGTTAATGCCTGACAAGTGATCCCTCCCAGCGGGAAGCACAGCGGGGCTGGAGCAGCATTCCCGGGGTGTGCTGAGCCTGGCTGGGTGCTGCCGGGGTGGGGATGCTCGCTGTGCTCTGCTTGTGCCGCTCTTCCCAACTGGATCTGTCTCCCACCAGCTGAGATTGGGGACTACGACCCGGGGAAGCACCCAGAAGGCTACAGCTCCAAGTTCCAGTTCTTCCCCAAGCACTCGGAGAAGCTGGAGAGGAAAATTGCGGAGATCCACAAGTCAGAGCTGAGGTGCGGCAGCTGCAGGGGTTGGCGACGCTCAGAGCGCTTTTGGGATCTTCACTCCTGCCGTGGGCTGAGCCCTCGCCCCACATGTGGCACATCCAGCTGGGACCCTGCTCCTGCCTCAGCCACACAGCCCGGGGGACCTTCATAGGGGACAGTGACCAAGGCCCCATAAACGCCCTCCTGCCTGCACCCCTCTCCAGGGACGTGGGCTGTGGAGACCATCAGCAGCTCCCATTGTCCCATGTCACTGCCCGTGCCTCCAGAGCTGTGTCCCAAAGGGATTAAGGGTGCCCGGGAGGGAAGCAGGTTTTACTTCCCAAAAACCCATCAGAGCTTCTGTGCTGGGGGCTGCTGCCTTCTGCCCCCAAACTCCCCTTTCCTTCCCCCCAGTGAGATGCATGTGCTGCAAGGAGGGAATTCATCCCTAAATTTGGCAGGTGCCTTTTGACCCTTCCCAGTGCTGCCAGTTCAGTGTGGGAAAGTATGGGCTGGGCTGCAGTGCTGGGGTCCTGCTGATCCCATAAAAACCTAATGGGAATGTGCTGGGAATGCTTCATCATTAACAGAATCCCTTCACCTTCCTGTCTTCCATGGAATATTCTTTTTTTTCCTGATTTTCCCTCCTGCAGTGGGCAGACACCAGCTACTTCAGAGCTGAATTTTCTCAGGAAAGCCCAGACTCTGGAGACCTATGGCGTTGACCCACACCCGTGCAAGGTAAAGGAGTTCCTAAACCAATTCCTTAGGCTGGTGCTGGGGTTGGATTCCTCTCTGCAGCCAGGGATGGTCCGCAGAGGTGCCAGGGACTGTCCCAAGTGTTTTTGTCACCTGCCGGTGGCTCTGGGGACATGCTCGGGGGGATGTGCTGGGGCCATCAGCTTTCTCCAGCCTCAGCCTCATCCCTGGCCAGTGTGAGTGCACAGAGAGGGGCGGGGAGGGCTCTGAACCCTTCCAGGGATATCCAGGGAGCCAAAGCAAAGTGTTTTCAGTGCAGACAGCTGTGACAGGGTGGCCGATCCTCTCCTGCTGGAGCAGGACTTTGGGAGGCAAGAACAAGGTCAGTGACGTGGCTGAGGAGGCAGCAGGCATTAATCTCTCTGTCCATCGCTCTGCCCTGTCCGGCCTGTAATCCAGTTTGCCGTTGGAAATGCTCTTTATTGACTGAGGATGTCACTGCGCGTGGCTCTCTGGGCCCTGCTAATCCCATCACATGCAGATGGGTGTGGGATATAAAGCAGACAGAGAATTCTGGTCTCAGGCAGTGCCTGTGCTGGGGTTCCCTGGGACTGTTCCCTGCATTGTGCCACACAAACACACAGTTCCACTAAACCGGGGGGATTCCCCGTTTATGGGCACTTTCTGAGCACCCAAGAGGTTACTTTGCTCTGAATTCCCTCTAAACCAGTGGTCTTGCAGCAGCTGCCCATTCGTGACCTTTGCTGCTGAAGTCAGGAAGTTTCCTTCCTTTTAAACCCCTAGAACCTTTTGATTGTATTTGAGTTACACTGATTGATGTTCTTTTAACAGCTAAGGACAAACATACACACTTGTAGGTCTATCAGCACAATTCTGCCTAATTCATTAAGAGCTGCTGGTAATATGCTTAAGGGATCTGGAAACCACAGTTAAATGAAGCTGATTCTGTTCTCTCTTCTCCAGCGGATTGTGGAAAATTTGGATGAGGAGTTGTTTCCTCTCACCAGACATCCTCAGTTCAGTGTCCCTTGACTCAATCCTCTTTGAACTTTTCATGGTACTCTCACAGTAGTTTTCTCCCCAAAAGACAAACACAAAGATCTTCCTTTCTTAAGCTGGGCTCACCTGAGTCCTGGGCTGTCCTTGGTACCTGCTTTATATGTAAATCCCTATAGGAATGTGTGTGTGTGACGAACAGGGGTCCCTCTGTTTCTCTGTTTCACTCGATGGACAGAATTTCTGGCCTGGCCAAAGAGAACTACGGAATGGTTTGGGTTGGAAAGCTCTCCAAGACCATCGAATCCAACCCTTCCCCAGCGCTGCCAAGGCCACCACCAGCCATGTCACTGAGTGCCGCATCCACGCTTGTTTTTGAGCCCATGTAGGGTCCTGTGCCCCATTTATTAACCCCAGGAGGACACATCCCTCTGCTGAGACTCTGCTTCCTTTCTTGGAGGTTTTCCCAGGTTTGGGAAAGAGCCAAAGCACTTTGGGCAGCGCGGGGCCGGAGCTGTGGCTGGTTTCTGCACACACAGGAATGTCCCTCCTCTGCCAGCAGGGCTGAGCCCCCAGGGGGGTGAGTTTGGGCTTCCCCCTGCCCTGGGCAGGTGTTGGGCTGAGAGTCAGCGCTCTCTGCCTTCGGCCATTGAGCCCTGACAGCTGAGATGGACTTTTGTTCTGAGCATCCCTCAAAAGCCCTCTGGGTATCTGCTGGCCAGAAACCCCCCAGGATTAATCCAACCATTACTGCTGACCCACAACTGTTTCACATTTTTCAGTTCAGCCCGTCCCTGGTTTTCCCTGCGCCCAGTGTGGTCGCCAGTCCTTCCCCGGAGCCGAGTCCTTGGCATTGGGTTAAAGTGCTGACACTAATTAGTGGGTTTGGACTGGCTCGATGCCGCCCTGGGCACAGCTGGGCAGGGCTCCGAGGGAGGGAAGTACAGCTGGGGGTTATCGTGTTCTGGGTTAATTGCTATATATAATATATATATATTTAGGACTTGGACGTCAGTGATCCTTGTGGGTCCCTTCCAGCTCAGGAGATTCTATGATTCTATGACAGCATAAAAAATAACTATCATAAACTATATATGTTATAGTAATTATATATACTAAATAAGTAGTGTATATCTATATACTAAACAAATAGTGTAGATCTATGCAATAGCTATATATACTTATGTAGAGTAGTATAGTAGCAATATATACTATATAAATATACATTAGAATAGTATAGTTGCAATATATACTATATAAATACACATTAATTGCAATGGTTATAACATGGTACTATGTAAATAGCATAAATTCTATATATGTCAATATGACATTTAATATCGATGCTAACAGATAACTGTCCCCTCCTGCTGGCAGGGCTGGCACAGCGGAGGGTGCAGTGCCCAGCTGAGGGACTGAGGGGCTGAGGGGTGGGCGCTGTCCCAGCTGTGCCGATGGGCAGCACCTGACGAGCCCTGGCTGTTGCCTTGCAGGACGTGTCCGGGAACGCGGCGTTTTTGGCCTTCACTCCCTTCGGCTTCGTCGTTCTGCAGGGAAACAAGAGAGTTCACTTCATCAAGTGGTGAGTTCCCACTGCTCCATGGGTATCCCCCGGGTGGCTGAGGGATGGCCGGGGATGAGGGCACGGGACAGTGCTGTCACCCAGAGCTCTGCTGCCCCACACTCCTTATCTCTACATTTTTCCCCATTAAACTTCATCGTCCCCGTCAGCCACATCCCAAATGCCCCTGGCCCCTGTGAGCCTTTCTCAGCTGTCCCTGGGTCACTGCAGGGTGTCCAGTCTTGGCCGGCATGTCCCTGGCAGCTGGCATTGCCACCAGCTGATGTCCACGGGACGAGCCCCTGCTGACCCTCGTTCCCCCAGGCTGTCCCCATTCCCCCCGGGCTGTCCCCCATTCCCCCCGGGCTGTCCCCCGTTCCCCCCGGGCTGTTCCCATTCCCCCCAGGCTGTCCCCATTCCCCCCAGGCTGTCCCCCATTCCCCCCAGGCTGTCCCCATTCCCCCCAGGCTGTCCCAATTCCCCCCAGGCTGTCCCCCATTCCCCCCAGGCTGTACCCTGTTCCCCCTGGGCTCTCCCCCATTCCCGCCAGGCTCTCCCCCATTCCCCCCAGGCTGTCCCCCATTCCCCCCGGGCTGTCCCCCATTCCCCCTGGGCTGTACCCCATTCCCCCTGGGTTGTCCCCAATTCTCCCCAGGCTGTCCCCTGTTCCCCCGGGGCTGTCCCCCATTCCTGGTCAGGTTTCTGAGCCAGGGCTGCTCTCAGCACCCTCTGGCATCTCCCGGGGTGGAGGACAGGCTCTGGAAGCTGTCCCAATGCCATCCCGAGCACCGGGAGCTGCCTGGGCGGGGTGGGCTCTGCGCTGCTGGGGGCTCTGCTCAGCTGCCACCCGCCTGTCCTTGTCCCTCCAGGAACGAGGTGACCAAGATGAAATTCGAAGGGAAGACTTTCTATCTGTATGTGAGTCAGAAGGAGGTGAGTGCCTCCCCTTCCCGTGGCACTTCCTGGGCACAGTGTGGTCGTTCCTTCGGTGGGCTCCCCAGGAGTGTGGCAGCAGCAACACCCTGGCCTGGCAGGGCAGGGACATGGGGACAGTGACAGCGGCTGCAGCTCCGTGGCAGTGCCAGGGTCACCTCCCTGCTCCTGCTGGTGCCCAGGTGTGAGCACTGGGGGCTCCCTTACCCCCGGGCTGTGCCAGGGCCCCCCACAGCTCCTGGCCATGCCTTCCCTCGGGATTATTCCCAAGGGAATATTCATTGCTGTCATCCCTCAACATCAGCTGGAACACCTCTGGCTGCAGGTGGCTCCCACAGGAGCCATCAGCAGGAATTTTTGTGAAAAGCTGTGTTTCTGGCTGCTCCCAAAGGCCGGGGTGGTGGTGTTGGCACTGAAGCACGTCTGTCAGGTGCTGTGCCAGGCTAACCCCTGTGTCCCAAATGGCTCCAGAGCAGGATCTGTCCATGCCAGTGCCACTCTCCAGCTCTGCCTACTCCAGTCTTCATCTGTGGGATGAGCACTGCTCCCTGTCCTCCCCCTGACTCCCTGTCTTTCTCCTTTAGGAGAAGAAAATTGTTCTCACCTATTTTGCCCCGACACCGGAAGCCTGCAAACACCTCTGGAAGTGTGGCATCGAGAACCAGGCTTTCTACAAGTGAGTGCTGGTCTGTGGGATGTCCTGTAGCCCCCATGGGTTGGTGCCCACCTGTGGGCTCCATCGAGGCGCTGGGGTCACTCACTGGCCGTGTGGCACCGCGTCCTGGTGGCCCTGGCAGAGCCACCAGCCACCAAAGGCACCAGTGCCCCTGGATGGGGACCTCTGTGCTCTTCCCTCCTCAGCAAACTTCCATCAGGAAATTATAACTAATTATTTGGGATGGAGCCTGGAATGCCAAGCAGCACCATCCTGCTCATGCCATACTTAACCCAGCCCGCTTTGTGCTTCGTAATGAGTTTTATTTTAATCAGCAAGCTGCGAGACAGAGCGTGCGATGCATTCCCACCGGGAATTCTGCAATCAGCAGCTGCAATCAGCAGGTTTCGCTCCTCATTACATGAACATGAAATGAAATTGCAATATTGCTTTACAAATCTCTCAGTGATTAATCGTGGCACTGAATCACCGCTGGGTTGTGCACCCAGCGGGTGGACCATGGGCTGGGCTGAGGTGCTGCTGGGCACAGCAGGGTGAGGGATCAGCTCCTGTGGGATGGGGAGGAGATGGGATGGTTCCCCTGGGCAGCTTCACCCACCCTGGCGAGTGCCCACGAGCCCAGGAGGGGCCGAGTGTGTCACCCTGCAGTGCCCAGGCCATGGTGAGCTTTCAGTCCCTGCACGAGGGTGTCACTGCTGGCCCTGGGGTCCCGCTGGGAGCTGTGGCCCGAGCCCCCTCCCTTGGCAGTGGGTCCATCCTGGACGTGCTCCCGCTGCCGGCAGGATGAGCTGTGCTGACAGCGATGGCTGCAGGGGCTCGTGCCCCGCCAGACAGTGCCACCCACCGCTGGTGACATTCCACACCTCGAGGGCTCTGCTCCTGTCACCTGGCCTGCTGCTGCTGGCTCCCAGCGCTTGGCCAGCAGTGTGGGATGCTCACACGGCTCCTGGTGCTGTTGCAGGTTGGAGAAGTCGAGCCAGGTGCGGACAGTGTCCAGCAGCAACCTGTTCTTCAAGGGGAGCCGGTTCCGATACAGGTAAACACTGACGGCAGGAGCAGCTGCTGCTTTGGGTGCTCTTTTGGAGGGCTTTGGGGAGCAGTTTGGGGCTGCAGCAGACTGGGGACATCGCAGGGTCTTCCAGAGATCACCCCATTGCAACGCCGACCCCTGCCAGGCCACCTCCACTGCTGTCTCTGTGTCACAGCTGCCACCTCCCTCCCCAGCCTCACCGGAGAAGTTTTGGAGGGACAGAAGTAAAGGATGGGAGAGGGTGGGGGATTTGGGGTTTGAGAAAACAAGATGTGAAACAAATCACCACAATCCCTAAATTCCTGCACTGAGTTGCTGGAGTGGTGGCCTGGACCTGGGACCTCATATCTGCAGGATGAGACACCCCAGTGTGTCCCCAGCATGGAGTGCCCAGTGCTGGCACCCTCCTCACTGGCATGGGAGGACCATGTTGTGTCCACCTCGGCTGAGGGGAGGTGACCCCCATGGTGTGCAGCATCCTCTGTCAGCAGAGGTGTCAGCCCAGCCTTTCCGAGTTCCTCCCTCGCCCCTATTCCCAACAAATGTTTCTGCTTTCCCCTGGAGCTGCAGGGGCACACCCTGGGAAGGCCTGTGGGGAGGGGACCAGGCAGTGCACGGTGTCACCAGGCTGTGCTCTTGTCCTCACCTCTGCTGGTCCTGTCCCCCTGCAGCGGCCGCGTCGCCAAGGAGGTGATGGAGTCCAGCGCCAAGATCAAGAGGGAGCCCCCCGAGATTCACCGGTAAGAGCGCGGCAGCAGCGCCCAGGGGGTGCCCGGGGTGGGACCGCGGCCGGAGTGCTGCCCGGGGCGCTGGCACCATCCCGGCTCTGATCCTGTCCCTCGTGTCCCCAGGGCCGGGCTGGTGCCGAGCCGCAGCTGCCCCTCCATCACACACGGCCCGCGGCTGAGCAGCGTGCCCCGCACCCGGCGGAGAGCTGTCCACATCTCCATCATGGAAGGTAGGACACGGCACAGCCCTGCCAGCCACGCCGGGCTCGGCAGCGGTGACACGCACACGGAAACACGCGTGCACAGAAACACACGGACACAGAACACACATGTGCACACACACACACACACGCACATACACACGCATGTATATGCACACACATGTGCACACGTGTCCAGCTGAGGCCACAGCCCCAGTGGCTTTTCCTCAGCAAGGCTTGTCCTAAGCAAGGCTGGTGTTTCACTGGGCTGGTGTTTCACCAGGCAGCTTCTCCCCATGCTGGGGCTGTGTTGGAGTAGGATGCACTGGGAAGAAGGGCTGCCAAAGGGCAAAATACTGTGGAGCTGCCCCACGGGGCTGGGGACACACTGGGGGCCGTGGCTGTGCTGCTGGTGGTGGCTGTTGTACCTTCTGGTGACAGCAGTGTCCGAGTCCCAGTGACATGGCCATTCCCTGCTCCTGGATGGGCTGCAGGGCCAACGCTGCCCCAGCACAGCCACACTGATCCTGGACTGCAGGCAGGGGCAGGGGCTGTTTGCCCCATGGGGCAGGATTTAATTCCACCAGGGGATCCCAGGGTTGGTGTCTGTGCCAGTTTTGGGGGCGGAAGCAGACAGGGTCACCTCTGTCACCCAGTTACTTGTGACAGTCTCTCCCCCACGTGCTGTTGTGAAGCAGCCAGAGCATTAAATCACCTTCCACCATAAATCACCCTGAGCTGGTACCACCCCTTTGCTTTTGCTCACTCTCACTTCAGCCCGGTCCCGTGGGAATGCGGGTGCCCAAAATAGTGCTGACCCTGGGGCTGGCAGCAGTGCCACTTGCAGAGCTGTCCCTGCGCTCCTTGTGTCCCTGTGCCACGGGCCACCATGGTGAAGTGCCTGGTAAAGATCAAAACCAGGGTCAGTGTCCACCTGTGGCTCATCAACCACTGCTGCCGGGAGGTGCGGGTCCGGGTGCTGGCCCTGGGGCCGCGCCTGCTGTCCCGGGCCCTGGGCATTCTGCCGCTGCTCCCGGCTGTCCCCAGCCTTGGCCACGATGCTCCGTATGGCCCCGGGGACCCATCTGAGCCAGGTAATGCTGCGCCGCGGGGTCTGGGTTCTGCTGGAGTGTCCACGGGGGTCCCCATGGACTGTGGTGCCCGTAGTCAGCTGGTGACCATGGCCCCAGAGCAGGGGGGATGCAGGAATGAGGGATGCAGGACATGCATAGCAGACAGTGGGCTGGGGTCTCTGATGCTGGATCTCCGGGTTCTTATTACCGCAAAGTAGCTTTGGTGGCAGGGCTGGACACAGATTCCCCAGGATTTTCTAGCTTCTGATGTCAGTCCTGTGGAAGCAGATGGCAGGAGGGTTTGGGTCTGGGGGACCAGCACTGCTCTCTTTGTGGTGATGAGCAGGAGGACACCCTCAGTGAGTGTCCCCCATGTCGGGGATGCAGCAGTGCCACAGGGAATGTCCCCACGAGATGGGAGAGCAGAGAGCTGGCAGGGTGAGAGCGTGTTCCCTCCTCACCGCCCGGGAGCCTCAGTGCCACTGCAGCACTCGCGCTGAGCTGGGCTGAGCTGGAGGCATCCAGGCAGTGCTCACAGACGAGAGGCTGCAAATCCCCGGGAATGCGGCCGGATGAGCTCCAGGTGCTGCTCTTCACCCTTCTGCAGCGCGGGGCCAGGACACAGGGTGACAACATGCCAGGGTGCTATGGTGCACTGTGCTCTTCCCATGGGGACAGGTCCTGCCCTGTCCCTCCCCAGTTGCCTTCAGAGTGGCCCTGGGGACCAGCTGGTCCCTGCCATGACCTTCAGACACCCTCCCTGGAGCTAGGGCCACTGTGATGTCAGCATTCCTATCCCCACCGCCTGCCACAACTACCTGAAACAGGTCCCATGGGTGTGTGGTTTCTTGGAATTTGGGGATCTGGAGGAGATGTTGGTAGGGGCAGGCATTCCTCAGCACAAAGGACTGCCTGGTAGGGGCTGGGGGCTGGCACGGGGGGCTGGCACACAGCTTGTGTGTGAGTGGTGTTAAACACTGGGCTTGTGGTGCATCTTTAGAACTCAGAGTAGCCCATGCTGCAGGGGTCTCCTGCATGTGATGGGGACATCTCCCCCCACGTGATGGGGACACATCAATCCCCCCAGACCAGCACAACTCTCTCTTCACACACCTCCCACACTGGGCTCTCATAATTCCCACCCCTCCGTGCCCCCCACCGCGATGGCTGTGCTCTCCAGCTCATTCCTTCCGGTGTCCCGCTGTCCCTGTGTCCCGCTGTCCCCGTGTCCCTGTGTCCCGCTGTCCCTGTGTCCCGCTGTCCCGCTGTCCCGCTGTCCCCCTGTCCCCATGTCCCCGTGTCCTGCTGTCCCTGTGTCCCGGTGTTCCGGTGTCCCGGTGTCCCCCTGTCCCGGTGTCCCCCTGTCCCGCTGTCCCCCTGTCCTGCTGTCCCGCTGTCCCCCTGTCCTGCTGTCCCGCTGTCCCCCTGTCCCGCTGTCCCGCTGTCCCCGTGTCCCGGTGTTCCTGTGTCCCTGTGTCCTGCTGTCCCGCTGTCCCCCTGTCCCGCTGTCTCCGTGTCCCCCTGTCCCCCTGTCCCCCTGTCCCGCTGTCCCGCTGTCCCTGTGTCCCGGTGTCCCGCTGTCCCCCTGTCCTGCTGTCCCGCTGTCCCCCTGTCCCGGTGTCCCGCTGTCCCCCTGTCCTGCTGTCCCCCTGTCCCCCTGTCCCCCTGTCCCCCTGTCCCGCTGTCCCGGGCAGCAGCCTGCGGTGCCGCAGTGCTACGGCTGGCCCTGCCAGAGGCAGAGGGGCCCCAAGCACTGTGGGCAGCTGCTAGGGTGAGTGTCACCGTCACCTCGGGGCAGCCACAGCCCGCGGGGGCGTGCGGCTGCCTGCGGTGAAGTCCGGGCCCTCGGCGGTCCCGGCTAGCGGCCAGCGGCTGTCCGTGACGGTGACAAGCCAGGCGGGTGCTGGAGTGCCACCGCCGCAGTCACGAGTCGCGCTGAAGGGGCTGCAGGTCCCCAAGGACCAACAACAACAACAACAACAACAACAACAAGGAGCAGCAATCCGGGGCAGCCGTGCCCTGTCCCCGCGGTGGGGGACACACCGGGCGGAGCAGTGCGGGAGGATCCCGGCTGGCGGCAGGTAGCCCCCGCACCGCTGAACGCCCCCTTCCCGCTGTCCCCGCAGGTCTGGAGTCCCTCCGTGACAGTGCCCACTCGACCCCGGTGCGCTCGGCCTCCCACGGCGACGCCTTCGCGGGCCCGGGCCGGAGCGGCCGCGCCGAGAGCAGCGAGCGGGTGGCCGTGATCGCCGACGAGAGCTACAGCCCCGCGGACAGCGTGCTGCCCACGCCCGTGGCCGAGCACAGCCTGGAGCTGATGCTGCTGTCGCGCCAGGCCAACGGGGCCCCGTGCAGCATCGAGGAGGAGAAGGAGTCGGAGGCAGGCACGCCGGCGGCGGAGGCGGAGGGCGAGCTGCGGGCGCTGTGCCCGGGCGCCGGCGGCCTGGGGCCGGCACAGGCCCAACAGGTGAATAAGTTTGTTTTAAGTGTCCTCCGTTTGCTCCTTGTGACAGTTGGACTCCTCTTTGTTTTGCTCCTCCTCCTGATCGTCCTTACCGAGTCCGACCTTGACACTGCCTTTTTCCGTGATATCCGCCAGACCCCCGAGTTCGAGCAGTTCCATTACCAATACTTTTGTCCCCTCAGGCGATGGTTTGCCTGCAAGCTCCGCGCCGTGGTAAACCTGCTCATTGACACCTGAAGGCAGGAGCCACCACGGGGGCCTGGACCTGCCGCCGTCCCCGCGCGGGACCCGCCGGGGGTCACTCACTAACCCTCCCCTCCCGACCCAGAGCCCGGCCGGCCGAGGAGGCGGCTCTCGGGAGGAAGAGGAGGCTGGCGCAGCCCCCGGAGCCTCCTCCTCCCCGCGCCCAGCCGCGCTGCTCCCACCCCCGGAGCCCGCACCGCTCTCCCGTCCCGATCCCACGCGCACGACTTGGGAAGCACCGAGCAGAGGGAATTCATTGCTCCGCCGCCCCCGCGCCCGTGCCGCAGCCGGGCCTGGCGGGGCCGTGCCGCAGGAGCGTTAGCAATGGTGCTACTGAGGTTTAATTTAACACTCGTGTACTGTTACGGTATTAAATCCGCACTGTGCCCGCCACCACCGCCCTCCGCGAACCGCTTGGCAGAGCCCTCCCTGCCCACCAGAGCCTCCTGCGAGGTGACACAGCCGCGACGCTCTCGGGGATGCCCCGGTGCCCCCCGCCCCCCATAGCGCAGCGATCCGGAGCCCTCGCCCTGCTGCGGACTCGTCCCTTCGCTACTTTTTTAAGCCTTGAAGCATCGGTGCTCCCGAGGGCAGGGGAGCATGGAGGCCAGGGGACGCCGGGCACACGCGGCCAAGCCCGGCACGGAGCTCTACGTGACTGTGTCAGATTTATTGGGAAGACCTTTACCCTCCGCCCGTTGTACCTGTTTTTTAAAAAAAAAAAACAAGCAAAAAGAACAAAAAAAGAAAAAGAGACATTTCAAGGTCTATTTTAACAAGGAAATGCTATTTTGTTATCAAATCTAATCCAATCTTTTTTTACTTTATGGATGGGGTGACCGTGGGTGCCGGTACTGAGCGGTTCCCAGTGAGCAAATGGTTTAAGAGTAAACGCCGGGAGCCCAACGCCAGCCGAGTCCTGCTGGGTTTGGGACAGAGAAGGAGCTCTGGTTTTGGGACTCTTCACAAGAGGACACAAGTTCAGGAGCACAGGTGACACCGAAGAAGCCAACGGACACCTTTAGCCCCGACTGTTGTTGAGTGCAAGTCAATAAACCCGACTCATCGCGCTGGTGACGACACCGGGACCGTTGGTCACCAGGAGCAGCAGCCCATCCACAGGGAGCAATAACAGCCAGTTCTGGTTAGGTTTGGGTGAGAAGTTGGACATATCAGCAAAAAAAAAAAAAAAAAAAAAAAAAAGAGGTAAAAACAGTTTAGCAAGTTTAATTTCATCTCAGGGAGAGATTTTGCCGTAAGCTGGGGCCATAACTGCAGTTTTACAAAGCCTGATGTCCGTGTTGTCTTTGAGCATCCACCACGCGCCGCCGGGCGGGACACTGACGTTGGGCCAGACGCGCTCGTGTCACTGCAATAAGGGGAGAGGTCCCGTTGGGGGGTACGGCCCCCCTGCCCAGGTCACGGCTGCGGCCACCCGCTCACAGCACGAGGCCCGAGGAGGGGCTGGGGTCCAGCCCTGGCTCCAGAGCAAGGCAGGAACCCTCCAGGAAGGCTCCAGGAGCCCTCCAGGAAGGCTCCAGGAGGTGAAGGAGCGATTTTTTTTTTTTACATGATAATCCTGTTTTATGCAACATAGCAAAATTAACTCTTAGTGTAGTGTTCCTACCTCAGCCCATAGTGCTGATGTTTCTATGCAGTTGTGCTTGTCCCGATGCTGACATTTTTCACCCCGGGTTAACGCTGCAGTGTCGTCCTTCCTCCTCCTCCTCCTCCTGCCCCTCCTCTCCTCACTGCAATGTTCTGTGTGAAGTGTGACAGCACAGCTCCATCCCGTGCTCCATCCTTTCCGGACACATCCTCCGAACCCCACCTGGGACCTTCCACCTTGGCTTTCCTCGGGTAACGCTCTGTGCCAGCCCCAGGTCACCTCTGCCGTTGTCACCCAGCGTTTTACTGCAAAACCACGAGAACTGGTGATTTTCCGTTGTACGTTTTTCCTGTCCGTCCCAGATCCTGTCACGTGTTTCAGGCCCTGTTAGTTTTACCCGTCTTTCTATCAAAATGTTGTTTCCATAGGTTCTGAGATCAGAAACCCATCAATCTTGTCCTAGCATACTGCATCTTTCAGCAGTAGACAGTAAAATACCTGAAAATGTGAATTTCTTAGTTTTCATAAAGAAAACCTAGAGATTAACCTTTCATGTGCCAAATACTGTAAGTTACATCTTTTTTTCCTTCAAAATGTACCTTTTTCTACATATCCAATACCTTAGTTAGCATAAAATCATTGGTGCCATGAAAAGTATTTTTAAATTTAAATAAATATTTAAATATCATGAAAAGCAGAGTCGGGATGAGCTTTGTTCAGTGATTGATTTTTCTTTACTCAAGTGAAAACTCAGCTCAAACTGTGAGAAATTTGGTATTTTGGCAGCTTCTTACTGGAGTGAGGAGCTTCAGGCCCTGCAAGTTCCAGAGCTGCAGGTGAGTCCCTTGCACATCCCTGCCCTGTGGGAGCACAATTTTACAAATGCACCCAGGAGTTTTGGGCCCCTCAAGACAAGGAAGACACTGAGGGGCTGGAGAGTGTCCAGGGAAGGGAACAGAGCTGGGGAAGAGGCTGGAGCACCAGGAGCGCCTGAGGGACCTGGGGGGCTCAGCAGGATTAATTTTATTTCCATGGAAGACACGGGTGCCAAAGGTAGTTTAAACAATTTATTTTAAGACTTTGAAAAGTACGTTTCTGTCCTGAGAAACAACAGTTAGCTTCGGAACTGCTTAGTACGGAATGAACAAAGTCAATGCAGAAAGTTACAAAATACAAATCTATGGCACTTCTACTCTTTGAACACATGAAGGCGGCCGCTGGAGTTGCCCCCCACCAGGATGTTCTGGCTGGGGTGCACAACGTTAATGGAGCACACGGAGCCCAGGCACTCCACGTTGCAGAAGGAGTGCAGCAACTTCCCCGTGTCCTGGAAGACCTGGATCTGCCGGGGGTGTGCCATGCTGCCCACCAGGAAGCAGTGCTCCTGCTTGGGGTCCCAGATGGCCCTGAAGCGGCTCAGCCAGCGGCCCGTGTTGTTGTTGTGTCTGCAGGGGAAGGAGAAGAGCAACATTCCTCCTCATGAATCCAGCATTTTAAATTGTCATTTATGTCCTATTTGCTCCCTCGCCTTCTAAGCCTTCAGCACTCACAGTGGAATGCTCTGATACCTGCAGTGGATCCTTGTCCTGAGATGCAGGACGGGACAAGAGTACCAGAATGGTTTGGGTTGGGAGACCTCAGAGACCATCCAGTGTCACCGCCTGCCATTCCACTGTCCCAGGCTGCTCCAAGCCCCATCCCGCCTGGCCTTGGACACTGCCAGGGATCCAGGACAGCCACAGCTCCTGTGGGCACCTGTGCCAGGGCCTCGCCCCCTCACAGGCAGGAATTCCTTCCCAAAACCCAACCTAACCCTGCCCTCTGGCAGTGGGAAGCCACTTCCCCTTGTCCTGTCCCTCCAGACCCACAGGAGTGGCCAGGGCACTGCCCTCAGCCCAGGTGTGCTCTCCTTACCTGACAGAGCTGAGCAATGTGACGGTCGACAAGGACGTGGTGTCATAGACCCTGAGCACAAAACAGCACATTAATACAAGGTACCTGTGCTAAAGAACACAGCCCTTCCCTCACAGAGCAGGATCTGAACCTGGGGCCACCCAGGAGTGGGGAATTGAAGGAGCAGCACAGACACCCAGCTTGGCCACAGGCAACAGCACCCCAGCTTGAATTACTGGATGTGTTTGGTGGATTTGCTTTCAGCTGGAACTGCAGCCCACCCTTTCTGGCAGCTCTGGAGGAGGGGCTGCAGAAGCCAAAGGCCAGGCCAGCATCCCACTTGCTCCTTCACCCCATGAAATTTGGGGATCCCACCCCCCAGGGCAAAAACTGCCCAGCCTAAACAAAATCAGGTAATTACCTAAATTATGTTCACAAAGTAACCAGGAGAAAAAGAACCTCTAAAACAAGCAATTCACAGCAGCTTAAGTGATGAAACGGTAGGCTGTTACAGAAGAGCTGACACCATCATTATTTCAAGTACCAGCTACAAACAAATTTAGTTTCTGAGCATTTTGTGTTTGTGTTCACCAGCCAGGCTTTGGCTGGCTGCTCTCGTGGGTTTTGATTTTGTTTGTTTTTAAAAGATTAACAGTACCTGTATATTTTTACTGTTAAATATCTTGCAGGAAAATGAGAATTAGAAAAAACCAACCAACCCAAAAAAATAATTTTAACATATGTTAAAAATGTTAATGCAAGAAAATATTTATAATTTTTTAAAAGTGATAAAGACAGAAGGTTCTCAATGATGGGTCATATGGAGAGGTAATAATAACAACAACAAAAACAGTAATTATGACGATGATGATAAACCACCCAAACAGTTAGTATTTTCCATGAGGATTCCTCCTTCCACAGCCTTACCTCAGCTTGTCATCAGCACACACCGTCACCACCCTGCTCCCAGTGACAGGTGAGAAATAGGCTGAGCCCACACTTTTGGTATGTCCTTTGAGAGAGCTCAGGGGCTTGTTCCCCTTGGCCTTCAGGTACCGAACGTCGAAAACACAAACATCCCTGCAACAGGTACCACACACACCTCAATAATTATCCTTCATTTACCAAAAAAGCTCCAGAGCCACGGCAGGCTGTGAGGGAGCTGGTTCAGAGCTTCAACATCCACTCCAATGGTGGCTCCAAGGAATTTTGGAAGCACCAAAACCACCCCAACCAGTCCTCCATAAAGTCCCTCTGTCTGCCAAAGCCCACCAGGGCCCATCTGTCCCCATTTCCAAAAGGTGAAGGGAAGTCAAAGCAAATCCCACCTTAAATCCCGCTAAGGACTGAAAACTTGTTTTCTAAAAGAACCAAGACAGCTTTGACTGTACATTGAAGCTGACAAACTGCTCACCCCCAGCACAGAGCCCACTGAAAAAATAACCAGTTCAATTCGGGCTACGTACACCGAGCCAGCCACCAGGAAGTACTGTTTGTTCACAGGGTGCACGTGGACTGTCCGTGTCCTCCTGAAGCCAATGTCTGCAGAGAGCTCCGAGGACACCCCTGGGGTCCTTCTGTCCACAACAGCCACGTTCCCGTCCCAGTGTCCCACTATGGCAGTGGAGGCATTCTCTTCCAGGAAGTCGAAGGAGGAGAAGTTGTCCTCACTCCTGCAGACCTGAGCCCAGGAAGGTCAAATGTCACCAAAACTAAAGGAAACACGCAGTTGTTCCTAACACTCAAACACTCCCTGGGCTGTGGGTTTCATCCTCTCCCTTTTTAATTCACTAAAAACACTAGTGCAGCCCATGTGACAGCCTTACCCAGCCACGCAGGTAACCCTTCTGTGAAACAGGTATGCTTTCCACAGGGGAAATAATTAGGAGATAATTAACCATCCCAACCAAACCAGCAACAGCACACTCAAAACTCCCTGTCAGAGCTCCTAAAAGGCACTGTCACCTGTGTTCCAACAATCAAAGGGCTCTTGGCTTTGAGCACACACTGAGCAAGGATTAAGGATATCTTTCCCTTCTCCAGTGCTGCAGAAACTTTTAATCACGCGCAGAAATGTAAACTTGGAAATTGGGAGAATCCAGGCTGTCACTGGGTTTTCGTGAGTAGGAAACATCTCCGTATTTTTGTGATGTTAATTAAAGGTTAATTCACACGTCCTTGTGGAAACAGAACTTGAACTTTCTTGCTAATAAAACAACCAAACGACTTGGTGCAAGCAGACTAAACCTTCCCAGCAGTGCCACAGGCAGACTTCCTCACCTCATCGAAGACAGCCCTGGTGACATCGCCGCAGCGCAGAGTGTCATTGCTGAGGGACAGCAGCTGAGCAGGGTTGCAGGGAGAGAAGTGCATGCAGTTGACCTGGGAGTTGTGGGGGATGAACATGTGGGCTCCTTCCTCAGACCTGCAGCTCTGCAAAACAACAGACCCCACAGACATGGGTGCTGATCAGTATCGTTATTTATTTTAATTACTACAACTCTTAAAAAGCCAAGTCTCTGGTTTTTGAATGTTTTTTGGAGGGCCTAGAAGGTGCCGGGTGAGCAGAGACACCAGCACAGGTAATACAGTGAGGCTGCTTCTGGTCCCTAAAAAGGCAAAGCTGCAACTTCCTGCTGCAATTAGTGCCACTGCAGCCAGCAGCCCTGGACCTGGACAGCATCACCTGGCTCATTTCCACCCACAGAGCTCGTTTCTGTACCGCATGAGCCATTTACATCAAAATATGGACACACCGAGTTACCTGAATTAGTGACCCAAACTGCATCAAAGCAGAATCTTCTGTGTCTTCTCTTCTAAATTTTGCATCATTTTGTTATTTTAAAAGAAACGGAACAGGTCGTTTTTGACCAAGTTCTGATTCATTCCACAAAGATGTCTCTGCTCTCAAACTTCAGAAAAAAACAAGGGAGAGCAAAAGGGAAAGCCATTCTGGCAACTCTAAATTTGACATTCACCCTGGTATTATCCTGAAGAATGGAGAGAGCCTACAACACCCTCATGAACCTGACAAAATGCCACCCCAGGCTGTGCCCACCTGAACCTGTCCTGAACCACACACCTGGTTCAGGTGAGGAGCACATCAACCACTCACCACATTCCAGAGGCCAACGTGCCCGTGCTTGTCTCCAGCTGCCACAAGGATGGTGCTTTCGGAAGGATGGATGGCCATAGAACACACTCGGGCTTTCACCACCTTCCTGATGTTCTCCTCGCTCAGCACCATCCTGCTCAGGCTCTCCTGGTACCTGGAAAATCAAAATAACAACCATCACCACAACGTTCATTAGAGAAGGAAGGAGGGCCAGACAACACCCAGTTTCAGCTGCTGCTTTCTTGTTACCTCTTTATGTCAGGTGTGCCCCTGTCAGCATCATCCACTTTCAGCTACAGACAGAAAGAAGGTATTTATCAGAATTAGAGCCCAAGTGAAATGACATTATCCAGAAATAACTAATTAAACTAATAATACCTCACTTATCCTCATCCATGTGCTCAGTAAGGCCTCTGTCCATTTACTGTTCTCCTCCTGATCCTCTGGAACCATGGGCAAAGGTCCGACTGGAACTCGAGGCTAGGGTGACATTGGCAATTTTTGTAACTCAAACCAACTAAAACCACAAACAGGGTGAATTGATACTTTCCCCACACCAGACATTTTGACAACACGTCTACAATAGGACAGGAAATACACAGTAAAAACACGTGATATCATAACCCTATTAAAAAGATCATTTCATTGGCAGCACAGACAAATTGCCTCCCTGGGTTTCTTCCTCTTCTGATACTCCAGCAAGACCTGTATTAGAGATTCAAATCTATTCTATAAAGCTCCATGGAAGATTTAAATTCCCACCTCTCAGAACAACATAACTTTTACTTGTTGCTCCATCATGCTTCAAAGAGATAGTAAATATTTCCCAAGAAAATAAACCAGATCAGAAGTTACAGTGAAATAAAAACTAGAGTAATAAACTTTGGAATTTAAGGCTGCTCAGCTCCACAGGCTGTTGACGTGGAATGTTTTACCTCAGGACCCTTCTGTGGATCCCAAATTCACTGTGCTATCAGCCTGGGCCGCAGAGCACTGCCTGGCTTGTGGCGAGGCCGTGGCACCTGCTCGGGGTGACAGAACCAACCCTTCCTTACTGTCCCTGTGTCACCACCTCCCCATTGCCTCAGGGTTCACAATGCCAGTGCCACCCCTCAGTGTCACCAGCACTGGTACTGGAGAGCTGCTGTGCACACACACCCCTCCAGCCCTTTCCCATCTCACGTATTCCTCCACTCCTGGCTGGGCAAGCGTCTCCAACAATGGAATGTCCAGCGGCTCCACTCTGAGCAGGCGCATGGATCTCCGCCGGGTTGTTTCATCCTCCACCTTTTTAGGCTTGCGCCTGCAACAATGAGAACGTTTCAGCTACAGAACATGAGTCCCTGCAGTTAGGGACAGACCCAAGGGCACAGCTGGGACATCAGCCCCTCCTGGCCCACTGCAGGAGGCACAGGGGTGCTTTCCCCATCAGTGACAGTGAGGAACGACACCATGAGCACTTTGCAATGCACACACAGGTCCCACATCTCTGTTTTCCTTTTAATATATTCACCATTGTTGTCTCCCTTCCCAGCTCTCCTCATTTATTATCCATCCTGCCACTCACCCACCAAGCCAGCCTTTCCCACCTCCTCCCACCACACAGCTTATTCTTTATCTGGGTTTCAGCTCATTATCTGCTGGACCTGGCACTGTTTCGGCACTGCCAAATGTCTTCAAGACCTCTCTTTTTCCCCCACATCTTTTCCCAACATTTGTTTTCATCCCACAATGAAGGATCAAGGATATAAATCTCACCAACTTTTATTTTACCTTTTGGTGACATGAGATTGCCTTTTCGTCGCAATTTGGTTAAGTCTTGCAGCTGACTTAAAGAGAAAAAAGAGATCAATTATATATATAATGAGCATAAAGGATTAACCAGTACAAAATACAATCATCTCAAAGCTGCAATGAACTTATTGCAATTATTTATAATAAGAAGAAAGAGAGAAGCTGTGGTTGCCCCATCCCTGAAGTGTCCAAGGCCAGGCTGGACAGGGCTCGGAGCACCATGCTGTGTGGAAGGTGTCCCTGCCCATGGCATGGGGTCAAATGACAGAAGCTTTAAGGTTCCTTCCAAACATTCCAGATTCTGTGATTTTCATGGCTTTCCTCACGCACCTGCCTCAGTGAGGGAAGGGTTTCACACCAGGAGAGGTAACAGTACAATTATGACACTTGAAAAGGGCATTTTGATGCTATTTGGACACTATACAAACCTCATGCAGCTTTAGAGCAGCAAAGAATTTAGCATTTTCTGTAATGTTCTTTAGTCTTTTCCTTTCATAAGCTGATAAGTGGGAGTATCCATCCTGCAGAAAGAAAAGCCAGTTACTCTCCATCATACAATTACATGGCAGCAAGAGAGGTCCCAGGCTCAGGGAAGTGAATCTCTAAACTGATAAATGAGTTTAAAGTGGTTTGATATATTTGCAACAAACATAAAACCATACAAATTGGGGTGGTCATTTATCAGCACCAAAATCTGTCCACATGGGTCCAGCCTGCTTTACAGAACTTACACTGGCATTAACTCTGTGAAAAGTGTTATCACATTTTTTTAATAATGAAAACAATAATGAAGAGACTCAATAAAGAGCTTAAAACTTCAGTGGAAGGGAGTAAAATGAAGTTGGACACCGCCAGTCAGAGTTTTAAAAGGAAAAAAAAAACTACGTAAAGATAAATAACCTTATAAACTTAACTTTTATAAAGATAATAACCGGGGGCGGGAACTCACCGGAGCCGCGTCTCCCCCGTCGCTGCCGTCACTGTCCGCATCCCAAAGCCCGTCCGGGCCGCGGGCAGCCGAGCTGGGGCCAGGCGGGGACCCGGGGGAGGCTCGGGGACCGGGGCCGGGCTCCGGGCACAGCTTCTTGCCGGGCGGGGCGCGGGTCCCCGTGGGGTTCAGCAGCCTCTTCTGGGGCCGCGGCCACGCTGCAGCGGGCAGCGGCGTGAGCAGCACCCGCAGCTGCCGCCCCAGGGCCGGGGCCGGGGCCGGGGCCGCGCTCGGCCGGGGCTCGGCGGGGCCCGGCTGGGGCGACTCCTGCGGGGCCGAACGGGGCTCGGCGGGGCCTGGCTGGGGCGACTCCTGCGGGGGTGAACGGGGCTCGGCGGGGCCCGGCTGGGGTGACTCCTGCGGGGGTGAACGGGGCTCGGCGGGGCCCGGCTGGGGCGACTCCTGCGGGGCCGAACGGGGCTCGGCAGGGCCCGGCTGGGGTGACTCCTGCGGGAGCGAAGGGGGCTCGGCGGGGACCCGCGGCGGGATCCCCGGTTCCGCCGGGCCCTGCACCCTGCCCGCCACGGCCCCGAGCCCGCCGCCCCGCTCCTCACCGGCCCCGGTTTCCCCCCTCACAGCCCAGCTCCTCTCGGGTCTCCTCTCCTGCCAGATCCCGGTGGCCTCGGCCCTCGGCCCCTCTCCTCCCACCCCCGCCTCCCCCCGCTGCCCTCTCCTCCCGGCCCCTGCTCCCCTCCCACCTCAGTCCCCATCTCCCCCGGCCCCTCTCCGCCCAGCCCCGGCCGTCCCGCGGCCCCGGACCTGCAGCGGCTGCCGGGTGTGCGGTGCCGGCTCCTCGGGCTCCCGCGGCCCGGGCAGGGACAGCGCCATGGCGCGCGGGGCGGAGCGGCGCTTCCCGCCCGCGGAGGGGCGGCCCGGGCCGCGCCCGCCCTCAGCGCCTCAGCGCCTCAGCGCGTTCCGCCCGCGGCACCGCCCGCCGAGCGCCGGCGGCAGCGCGGGCAGGCCGCCGGAGGCCCGGGTGGATGGGAGAGAGGGAAGACATTCCTCCCTGAGGGTGGCAGGCCCTGGCACAGTGCCCGGAGAAGCTGTGGCTGCCCCTGGATCCCTGGCAGTGCCCAAGGCCAGGCTGGACAGGGCTGGGAGCAGCCTGGGACAGTGGCAGCTGTCCCTGCCCATGGCGGGGGTGGAACGGGATGAGCTTTACGGTCCCCCCCACCCTAACCCTCCGGACTCGGTGCCCAGGAAGAGCGGGTGAAATGCTCGGCTCAGTGAAGCAGGGGAAGGGCTCGTCCCTGCCCTGCGGGCACAGCTCCTCTCACACCGCAGGACAGCGGAGCCAAGGGCCGAGCCCGGGCCCTGGCACTGACAAGATCACGGTTTAAAAAGAAAAAAACAATAACTGATAAAAAGCACACCCAGGGCAAGGCTGGGCACTCCCAGTTCCAGGAGCTGGGGAATCAATTGGGAAACTTAAAAACACTCGTTACCTTTCGCTTGCCAACCTGCCCTTTCCAGAGGAGCAGCTCAGCTCTCCAGCTCTGGAGCACTGAGGCACAAACAAGGGAGAAGGACAGAGGCACACACGGCTCGGGCACAGGCAGCTCCCCGGCTCTGTGCTGCCAAGCGTGTCCCTGAGGGGGCTGTAAAGCACGAGCACAGGCACGAGTGTCACCAGCAGAGCAGGGTTTCTAGAACCACTCAGAAGTAGAAAAGCCCAAATAAACTGACAAGTTAAAAAATATTTATTTAATGTGAGCTTTTGTACTCTACAAATACACAAGTCCCAGAAGGTTCAGCAGCAGCAAATGAAACAAAAATTTAATAAACAATGATTCCATCTGGGGGACTTGCTTTCATGCAGTAAATTGCATTTCCCAGTTACAATATGGAATATGAAGGCTGAAGGAAGCTCCTGGATTTGGGTTTGGGCAGTGCCATCATGCCCAGCTTCCCAGCAGCTCCCTGCGTGGCACCCATGCTGCAGGACGCAGAGCTGGCACCGGAGGAAGACGGAGCCTTTGAGCTCGGCAGCTTCTTGGTCCTTCTGTACCTGCTGTAGCCACTGCAAAAATCAGAGAGAAGGTGTGTGTGACACTCCTGTGTCACCTGCCCTGTCTTCCCTGCACCAGCTTGCACTCACACAGGCACCACCACTCCATTTTCTAGAGGACTAGACCCTCATTTTGTAATTTTTTTTTTTTTTTAAAACACACATGACTGCAAAAGTACCTCTGAAATGCAAACAGTAGAGCTGTTGCTCTGGGATGTGCCCAAGGGTGAGCAGCAACAGCAAGTGACACCAGAGTCAGCAGCAGTTAATGACAGATATTCCAGCAGAAGGGAAAGTGCCAAGGGTGGGACAAAACCTGCTGAGCTGGGAAAAGCAATTTGCTACAAAAAACAAGGAGCAGAATGATGAAAAACGGGGCAAGGAAGGGGAAATCTTCACAAAGTGGCAGATCTGCCCTAGAAGCTCAAGACCAAGCAATAGCAGATGCAGGTGTTGCCTTGCATGATACAATCAGAGGGAGAATTTGAATTAACAAGGGGCTGAAGTTCAAATATTCCACCAAATGTTCAAAGTTTTAAGACCTCTTTATGATTTCAAGCAAGGAATCTGGTCAGCCTGGTAATGCTGACTACGGCCAGAACACTGAAATTTAGTGTGCCTGCTTAGCTTGTGGCAGTCAAGTGTGAGAACAACTGTTAAATATCCTTCCTCACCAGCTTTTTAAATCAAACATGGAGAAAAGCACAGCAGAGCAGTTCTTACCAGGCACCTGGATAATTTTTAACACCATCATTTAGGCCCATACTTAAGAAACTGCAGGGGGATAACTGCAATGCTGGGATCATCGCCATGCTGACATGGGCAAAGAGAAGTGACAAGTGACCACAGGCACGTACCCTCTGGAGCGAAACTGCTGGCTGCCACCAGCACTCGTCTTCTTCCTCTTGGAGTCCCTGGAGTTCGGCAGCCGTTTCCTTTTTCTCTTCTGGTTTGTGTTATTGCCAAAATAACTGGAGGTCGTACCTGTGTCCTCTGCTTCTGCATCGCTCCCCAGGGAGCCGGTGCTCCCCGTGGCTGTGTCCGCACCGGGGCACGCAGCATCTTCTGCAGACAGGCAGAGGTAAAACTGAATCAAGGTATCATGTGGGCCACTCAGACTGTCACCAGAACACACCGATGGTATCAAAACATGTGTCCTGGCTGTTGCACACCTCCTCTGCACTGCCCCATCCCCAGGCTTTTGGAGATACCCTGAATTTAGCTAGTGGGAAGGCAGCAAAGACTTTGGTATGTTCTGAAAGTGATTGCTCCCTTTTGGAATTATTAAACTGTAAGAATTGGTTATTTGTGATTAAAACAAGGTAACTTTTGAATCAAACATACTAGAGGAGGAGAGAAGGGCACTGAACAGGAAGTACACGTTGAGGTACAAAGCACACCTGGGATGGAGTGTTCTGAGTACTTATCCATCACTTTAATTATTTCTGCACCGTATTTCTCCAGTTTGTCTTCTGTGACACCATCGATCTGCAGCAAAACTTCCACATCTGAGGACAAGGTTTCTGTAACATAACGAAATACCCCTCAGACATGTCAAATAACTTTTTATAAAGATACCCTGAAGGAAATTAATTCCTTTCCATGCTCCTCTATGCAGAAGCCCTGAAGGACTTCTGAGAAACCTGACCTTACCTGCTATTTTCTTTAGTGTAGAAGTACTGAAAATATTGAAGTAATGCACATCAAAGACTTTGCCCAGCGTTTTGCACGTGTCTGTAAGTTCACTGAGACACTGTTTAACCATCTCTTCCCGCTGGGACATCTTTGCCATGGAAGCCTTTTGCCTTCTGATGGCACTGGCACTCTCTGTCTCGTGGAACTCCACCTGTTAAAATGAGCCATCCATAACTCCTGCCAGGGAGTTTCTGCAAACCTTGACTGCAGGAACACAGCACAGGAAACAGAAAGCATCCTTTGATGGACCAAAAAAAGCTGTTCACCTAGTATACATTTTTAAAATAATTTTTTACAGGCTACTCAACCACCCCCAAGTTTCTTCTACAAAGAGTGGGCAGAGTTTAGAGAGAAGGAAAACCTCCCGAGAGCCCAGTTCCCAGATGGCTTCAAACAGAGGTTGTTACTGGGGTAATGCTGAGGGGTCTGCCCTGCTCCAAACACAGCTCTAATGCAGAGAAGACATTGCCTCACGCAACCTGGGACTGTCCCATGACCTTCCTGAAGTGCACCTTCCATCAGATCTCACCAATGGCTAGGAAAAAAATGGAGTAGAAAATGCAGAAGGGTGTGCTGGTCCTTCTTTCCTTCCTAGCCAGCTTTCTGTGGGGGTCAGAACTTTTCTTCACTGTCCAGCAGGAATCAGATGGGTGGGGGAGAAGAGAACGATTTAAAGGACTCCAAGCCTCTCAAACTCACTTTTTGCCCCACAGCATTATTACTGGAATACTGGACTAGGAATGACGCGTGTTGGATTCCGTTCCGTGCATCTAGTAGAGGTTACTTCAGCTGGAGGCAAACTGTGTTTAAGTAACCCAAGGAGATATGTTACATGAAGACTGCAGCACCTTCCTTAAAACAATGCCTTCAAGAAATTAAATAGTTACACACCTGTAGTGACCCATCCAGCACAGCCTGAGCCCTCTCTCCGAGAATGACATATGCCACTGCCTGGTCATTAGCTGTGATGTACAAATCCTCATCCAGGATCCTGTCCAGGACCAGTTTTCTAAACAGCCTTTCAGCATTGTGCCTGGAATAGGCAGCCCCCTTCCCAAATATTCCAGACTGAATCTTGGCACTCGTTGAACCTGTGCAACAGAAAGCACAGGATGAGCCCATTATCACAAGATCCACATTCGTGTGCATTTACAGACCTGTGGGAGATTCCCAAGGCAGTCTATTCACATTTTAAAAAGTGTTTAAGCACCAGAAAACCAGTTATATTATCACTATAGCAACCTGAAATGGATTAAATCTTGTTTCACGTATTTTGGATCACTTACCAACAAGAGATTCTTGGGAAGATTAATTTTGCAAAATACATGTTCTTTTAACTGCCTGCTGGCATTGCACAACCTTCCCAATTCCCGGTCAGAGCTCTGTGCACCAGATCATTCAGGAGTTTCCGGGAGAACAGACTCACCTAAGAAAATGTCCACCATCATGTTCAGGGTGTACCTGCCAGAGCCTGGATTCCTCTTCCCATTCATCCGCCCCACTTGCCCGCAGTGCTCTCGTACAAACCGCACGATGTTCTTCACATCCTCGGTCACATTCCTTGATTTATAATCCTGTTAAATCACACTCGATTAGGACATGCCATTATGTGTTTCTGCCCTAATCCAAGTTGACAACCTCAGTTTTCATTATTGAGCTTTTCTCAGCTGTGAATTGAGTTTGTTCCAAATAAAGAAACAGTGATTTCCTAGTTAGTAACCTACAGTGATACAGTCACAGGGATTCTGGATGTGATAATACAAAACCAGTCCAACTGATTGTATATAATCTCCATGGTGTTATTTATGTAGAGTGAGGTGCAAGATGGCTGGGTAAATACTGGGAATCAAGGTAAATCATTTGGAAAGCATTCTTGTAATTAGCCTGCCATGCTCTAGAACCTGCACTTCCAAAATGCATTAAAATGAGACTGAATATGCATTATCCTGGTCAAATTTGGTTCCCATCACAGCTATAAGGGAATGCTTCAAACATGGGGCTGAGAAGCAATATCCACAGGCACAAAACTCATCAGGATCCCTTCCCTGCCTGCCTCCACAGCAGCCTTCCCTTCTGCTCCTGCCACTAAGTTTGCATAACCATAAATGTTCGGACGACTTCCAGCAGTGCACACCTAACGTGGCCCTCATGCTGCTTTGGCATGCATGAAAACATCAGAACAGGAACTGAAGGGACTTCCCCATAGCCATTGCTGTGCATCTGATATTAGCTCCTGCTGTACCTCTGACAGGAACAGGAGCATCACAAGTCCATGGTTAAACCCTGAAAATAACTGGAAGCATCACAAAAATATAGGACATTTATTCCTTTTCTCCATTAGCCTTCCCAAAGGTCATGTAACCACTTTTTGACGCAACTAAATACAAAATCAATTTAACACCACAGCAAATAAAACCTGTGGGGTTTACCTTCTTTCTACTGCAATTATCACAAATGACTTCTGGGTGATCTTTGCAGAAGGTGGGGTTGAAATTGGTTTCCCCGAAGTAGGCGAGCAGCTGGACGCGGCGGCACTCCACCACGTTCTCGCAGTAGTGCACCATGCTGTACAGGTTATTGAAGTGGGTCTGCCTCGTGTGGCTGTTCCCATCCTTCTCCACTGAAACACAGCACATTCAGTGGTGTTTGTTAAAGCTGCACCTCTGCGTTTTCATGGCCTGTCAGCCAAAACACAATATTGGCTTTGCTTAAAAGAAGATGAGTGGGTTAGTACAGAACTGATGTAGAACAGATTTCATCTCTGAAGTTCTAGAAAATGGAAAGGGAAACAAGCCTAGAATGACAAGAGTCAAGAGAAGGGTATGTGTGACAGGATGAGAGGAAGTGGCCTCAAATTGTGTCAGGAGAGGTTTAGATTAGATATCAAGAACAGTTTCTTCATGGAAAGGATAGCAAAGCCCAGGCACAGGATGCCCTGGATGAAGTCACCATCCCTGAAGTATTTAAAAAACATGTGGTTGTGGCACTTGAGGACATGCTTTAGTGGTGAACAGGGGGGTGGAGTTGGTCTGACAGCTGGACTTGATGATCTTAAAGCTTTTTCCAACCTTAACAATTCCATGATTCTGTGAAACAAAGTGGTTCTGACTAAAATTAGGTACAAGTGATAAAAATCCTGCTCCTGCCACCTGAATGAAAACCATCCAGGTGAGGACTCCCAGTTCTCCCCTCTTTGCAATACTGAATTATCCATGGCACTTGTAAAAGAGAAATAACACAGGCTAAATGAGACTAGTGACAATGTGACTGCTGTAATGTCATCTCCAAGTTCCCAGAGCAGAACTCACTCAGGATGAGCCTTCTCAGCCTGGTCACATCACTGTAGCTGTAGAAGAGCAGGCAGTGAGACATCTCTCCATCCCGCCCAGCTCTGCCAGACTCCTGGTAGTAACCTTCTATGGATTTGGGAAGGGATGCGTGGATAACGTAGCGCACGTCAGGTTTGTCAATGCCCATTCCAAAGGCAATGGTTGCACATATCACCTGGGAAGGAGATTATAATGCTCTAGACATACACTATGGAAATAATTCTTGCAGCACTGCATGGAAAGCAGATAAGTCACCTGGATTGGGAAACCTGGAGGACCCAGAATGTCACTTGTAACAGTGCTGAATGAGTACAAAACAGCAGCACCTCCCCTCTTATCCCTTTATTGGGATAAAATTCCCAATAAAAGATGGCTACTGTGCCCCAGCAGGTCTGTCAGGATCAGTTGTTCAATACTGCAGACATCTGGTGATACTGCACAACTTCCCTTTCATTTTCCAGGCCAAGAGGGACAAAAGTACCCAAATTCTCTTCGCTTTTCCTCCCAGTTTTCATTACCTGGCATCCTTCCTGATTAACCCACTTCTGCTGCACGAGATCTCTGTTGGAATCAGTGAGGCCAGCATGGTAGGCCAGGGCAGCCAGCCCCTCCTTCTGCAGGATGGCTGCTGTGGTGTCACATTCGTGCCGGGAAAGGCAATAGATTATTCCAGAGTCATCTGCAAAGAGATGGGAAAAGAAATTTCAGCTATAATACAGCTTTATTCCCTTTCACTTGCTCAACAATCAAACCTGACAAGCAGACACCAACCTCTCCCTATTGGAATAAAAGTAGGAGTAAGGATATAACTGCTTAACTATAAAATTTATTTTATTAATATCAGATGGTCTTGATACTTTTTCCTACCCAAACTTTTGGGGCTTTTGGTGAGGTGGAATAAAGAAATGTCTTCCTTATCAGTATTGCGCAATCTCAGGATTTAGAATATATGAACAAAAACTATATAATTCAAGAGTTAAGAGCAGTTCAGTCAATGCTCTCTGAGGGTACAGCACCAGAGAAGCTGTGAGGGGAGCTTGGTGTAGTCCAGTTGCAGCAGCAGGAGCTGCAGGACTCCAAAGTGAGCCTAGAAAGACGGGAATCTTTGAAGAGATCTTCAAGGAAAACTACAGATAAGCAGACCAACACAACTAAACAAGATATTGCGTGACCTTTATGCTCTGAAGACATGATGCCAAAAGCGCTGGCAGGCTCCAGAAAGGTTACTCAAGAGCATCATCATAATTTATTTTTCCATCTTAACTTGAATTCTTATCTTTAGAATGGACATAAATCTGATTCCTATTTTCAATAACATTACTTTACCTCCAACTTGCTTTTCCTATAAATATATCATTATTACAGCATTATAAAAGCTTTTGCTGCCTCGAGAAGTGGTTCACGAGAAGGCCTGTGAGCACTGTGCTGCTCAATACTCACAGGGATGGTATTTTTTAATCCATTCCAGGCAATCCATCGCCACCTTCTTTGGCTTCTTGGGCAACACATCATATTTCAAGTTATGCCTGTTGAAGCTCATTGTAAACCTGAAATGTGACAGTTCATGGTGCTTGTCAGCCTTGTGAGTACAGTTATGTTGTGTTAAACAGCCTCCTTCATCATGCAAGGAAGTTTTTAGTTCTTTAATATTTTGCGTATACCTTCTATTAAATTCCATGCATGCATTTAATTTCATCAGATACAGCTACACAAGGACTTCACAAAGGCCTGTGAAGCTTTTTTTACTTTACTAAGTTTTCCACTCAAAATTTCTCTGGCACAAACAGTTTCAGGAACCTGCTGAGCAACTCACACTTGTGGTTTCAGCATCTCAAGCTGATTCAGGATGTCCTTCTGCACGCGGGGGTTGGCAGTGGCAGTGAGGGCCATCATGGGCACAGAGCGGAACTTCCTGCGGAGCATGTTCAGGCGCTTGTAGTCTTGTCGGAAGTCATGGCCCCACTGGGTGAAAAACAAATTTTAAGTGTAACCGAGTAAAATGCTCCAACAGAGTCTTTTGGCATTCCTAAAAACAAGTGGAGGCTTTACCTGGCTGACACAGTGGGCCTCATCAATGACAAAACGAGCCAAGAGCTTCCTGTCATAGAGGTTCTCCAGGGCAGACATCAGTCGGTTGCTGGCACACACCTGGGACACACCACCAGTGGCATTGGGAAACAAAATACCTGGGCTAAAAGTGTCACCTGACCTGACTGAGAATACAGAAACAACTGTCCTACGCTGCAAAATTAACCTGCACTGCACAGGTAAATCCTCAAGGCACAGAGATGAAGCCAGTCAGCTGCATTTTAACCAAGCAGCTGCTGTGGGATTCCCACGAGGTTCCGGGATCACCTATCCCGAGGCTCCTCGTTCAGAGCAGCCTGGATTTGGTAGCTGCTGGACAGTGATTAACACTACTGTGTAGCAAGACAGATTGAAATAGGTGGGGATAGGAGTTTAAGAATTTACATTGTACAGATATACGCAGTTCTCATTCTTGGCTAATTATTGACTGAAATTAGCTACATCTGTATAGATTCTTACTGAATTATCTAAAACTGTCTAACATTTTTTTCTCCAGAAGCCTACTCTGAGTGCAGTGTTTTAACACCTCACAGCAATCCCCCTCTCGTAGCCCCCATGGTTTTACAACTGAAGATGAAGTGCAGACCTTCTCAGGGGTGACATACAGCAGCTTTATGACAGGGTCTTTCTTTGACAACTGCATGTATATTTTTGAGGCATCAGCATCTGTTCTGTCACCAGTCAGGTATGTTGCAGAAATCTGTAAAAACAATATATAAATATATATACTGAGTTTTAATATTTTCAAAACTGAAGAACCTCCAGACGTAGCTCTACTTCCCATTACAAACCAGCTCCTAAGCAGTCAGCCTTGGGAACGCACATTTGGGAACACACATCTGAGCGCTCTGGGCATGGGGAAGGTGTCCCTGCCCATGGTGAGGGGTGGAACAAGATGAACTTTAAGATCCCCTTCAACCCAAACCATCCTGGGATCCTGTGATCTCCTGCACCTGCACTTCTGCTCTGTGTATCGTGTTTCCAAAGATCTTTAGCACCTCCAGAACGCCCCTAACTCAGGAACTCTTAGTGCTCATTCCCGCTGCAGAGTCAGGCTGCTCCATTTAGGTAAGTAAATACAATTCTCAGGATCTCAGAACCAGCATCTGCTCTGGAAAACACAGCTCTGACATCCAACACACAGGAGCAGCAATAAATCCAGCAGTCACACCGTCAAGACATCCGAGTTCATCCAATTTAGTTCTTCCCAGGCAACTTTCTGTGCCATTCACAGTGTCCATCTAATCAATTTATGCAGTGTATATTCGAGAGACACAAGATTTGCTGTAAAATTTCAGATTTCTAATCCAGTTACCTGCAGTTTCACTGAATAAAGCTGCTGGAACTTACATCTAAAGTCTTCAGCTTCTGAACCTGATCGATGATCAGTGACCTCAGTGGAGAGATAACGATCGTGACCCCAGCAGAGACACAGGCTGGTAACTGGTAGCACAAGCTTTTCCCACCTCCTGTGAGGATGAGACAGAACACAGCAAGTGTTGGATATCAGGAGAAAAGGGATGGAGAGCTATTTCTTACTTTTCATTTTACAGCACTTTTGGAAACAATAGATTTCTACCAATGCCTGCCACAAAGTGATGCCTGTAGGATAAGAAAGAGTTACCTTGTGAATTACTACGGAAAGCAGAAATTCAAACCCCTCACTCAAAATATCCTAATGCAACAATACTCCTGAAATGCTGCAGCCACAGAATTCCAGCAGCACAAGGGCACAGGGGAAGAGAAAAGCTTGTCCCAGAGCTTGCAAAAGGAGCTGCAGGCCTGTACCCTGTGCTGTCGGGGCACGCACCTGTGGGCATGAGGATGAAACAATCCTCCCCCAGCAGAGCAGCATTGATGGCCTCCAGCTGGTTTGTCCGGAAACAGTGCAATCCAAACTTTTTGTGAAATATATTCATCATTTCTTCAGAATGGAGAAATTTCATACCCCTGAAACGCTCCAGTGCAGGGTTATGAACCACTGGATCTGGGAGACAAAAACACGTACTTAGAATAAGTTACGACATCAAGTTATGGAAGAAATTGCTCCCTGTGGGCGTGGGAAGGCCCTGGCATGGGTTGCCCACAGCAGCTGAGGCTGCCCCATCCCTGGAAGTGTCCAAGGCCCAGTTGGACAGGGCTTGGAGCAACCTGGGATAGTGGAAGATGTCCCTGCCCACGGCAGGGGGTGGAACGAGGTGGTTTTTAAGGTCTCCTCCACCCCAAACCTTTCTGTGGCTCTGATTTTCACCTCCCTTTTCACTAATATGTTCCTACATTAACCTGAAATGACACTGACCAACCCTACCCCAGGGGGTTTGAGTTTGCTCCCACAAAACCCATTTTAGAACATTATGCAGTGAACACCATTGTACAGCTTTGAATTAAAAACTGCAGAATCATTATTTAACTAAAACACAGAAACACCCTCATTTCCAATTTTAGCAGCTTCATCTTCCAGCAGCCTGAAACCTGCACAGGAAGGGAATATTAAAATTTGGCATCATCTGGAGGGAAAAAAACCCCAAGATAACTTTGCAAAAAGGAATTAAAAGAAAATTCCACAGAAACAAAACACATTGATGTGAACTGTAGTAGTTACTTGGCTTTAGATTTAAAAATAAGTAAATAAGAATGTAAAAACCCAATAATCCTCTTATGATTTACCTGGATGGCTCTTTGTTGCCATCAGGAAGCCTGGCTTCAGAGCAGCCTGATTGGATCCCACAGCCGACCCTTTGGCTCTGGACATAATCTTGGACAGGAGGGATTTGGTAGGTGGCCCTTCCCTGACGGGCTGACACAACGGCGTCGACGGTGCCTCAGGGGCTGAAACAGCCGAGCTCTCCCAGTCCTCATCAAAGTCCTCGATGTCAATGGGATCCAGGTCGAAGTCGGGATCATTTGTACCAAAGCTGTTCCCTGCAGGACTGGCAGTGGGAGCTGTGCTCCGAGCCCTCAGGGCTGTGCTGGTCAGGGGATGGTTCCCATTCCTCATTCCCGGACTTCTGTCCCAGCTGCTGTCGCAGGACTGGAGGCTGAGCCTGAGGGAGCCTCCCTCCCTCCCTCCCTTGGGAAAAGGCAGCTCTGCAGTTCCCGGGCAGGGGATCTCCTCAACACTTTGCTTTGAAGCACAGGAGGTGTCCAAGATTTGATTTGTTTTGGCAGAAAAGTTGCTGGAATGCACAGAAAGCACTGATGGGAGGTTTGTGGATTTGGGGGAATTCCTGTCAGAACTGAAGCTCCAGCTTGGACCAGGCCCTGCACCAGCACTGTGACGGGCATGGGGGCCCTGCTCCATGGGAGATTTCCAGCTTCTAGGAAAAGTGGTGTTTATGCCATTTTGGTTCAAACTGACAGAATTAGCCAGCAATTTTCTCCTGGGAGAGATGACAAGGGAAGGAAGAAGGAAAAAATATATATTTAGTCACAAGTAATGATTTACCGAGTTCTACAACATTCATTAAACAGTTTTGTCTCACTGCTATTAAACACATTAACATATGGTGGTTCCATCGTGCTCTGAGTCACCATGTTTGAAAATTATTTCAAACAAACCTAGGGAATAGAGAATACTACCAGAAGAAAGTAAGGACAAAATTATGACATCATCTCTACGGACATAAAAGAAAAGGATTCCTAAAAGCAAGGAACAGATTCAGGCAAGGTAGAACATAAAAAAAGAAAAATCCTTAGAGGCAAAACTTGAAGTTAAAAATACGCCTGAACCAAATAATGTTTTAAGGTACTTCCTAAAGATTATGTCTGACTACAGCAATGAGAAATAAAATAAGTTGTTGCATTGAGAACATTTACAGAAGCTTATAGTCCCAGTCCATGAAAAATCTAACCAAAATCCCAACTCCTAATACTTTTTCCATGTATTGTGCCATCAGATGACACAGGAGGCAAAGCAGCAGGTTGTGGTAGCAATGATTATATTGTGGGATGACAAGCTCAGGGATATTAGGAGAAATCACCATCCCTGCAGTCAGCAAGAGGAGAGACAATACCAACCGAAGGCCTGTGGCACAAGAACCGAGGAGGACACCTGGCAGGTCACATCACATCACCTCTTTCTCCAGAAGCACCTGGTGCCAGGCACCTCCTCAGACTGACTGTGGAACTGGATCCTTCCATCTGGCAAAACATGGGGACCACTAACACTGGCAGCAGTTTGGGGTATTTTGCTCCTTCCCTCCGTAATCTCAAGCTTTGTAAAGCCCCTCCTGCCTGGTTCTCCAGAGTGCTGGGGACACCTGCAGGCAGTTCCCTGCTCCACACAGAGCTGTTCAGCCTACCTGAGGTCCCTGTGCTGGAGCAGGGCTCTGGCACAGCGCAGGGCCTGCAGCTCCTGCAGGGGGATGGCATCCACCAGCTCACAGATGGCCTCCATGACTCCGTACAGCTGCCGGGCCACGGGCACAGCTTCACCTGGCACAGGGAGCGAGTTCAGCACAGTCATTTGCATTAGAATATGTGTCAAGAGGATACCACTCTCCCAGAGGACAGTACATTGCAGTAAGTCAGTCTAAATAAGTTACTTCCAATATATTTTTAGTTCATTTGTGTAAAGAAACAGTTTCTGTGTGCGAAACTCAACAAATCTATATATTTTTGCCCTTGTCTTTTATTATCTGTCTATAATCCATCTATTTATGTCAATTCTCCAGTTATAGATGTTAATTCTCCCTCTGTTAGTTAATGCTCTTGGATTACACAGAATAATAAATAGTTGCAAACTATCCCCAAAATCAGAGATATGAAATTCCAAAACATTTTGTGCACCTGAATCCCCTGCACTGGGATCACCTCCAGGATGTGTTATGGGAACCTTCTCCTGCTTGGCCTCGGAGCTGCCAGCGGTGCATCTTCCATCAATGGGAGAGTCTCTGAAAACACTGGTAACACCAAAAGAAAAACCCATGGAAATACAGATATCTGTAACTTGAGGCATTTCCACAGAACAAAGGGATTTAAGACGTCTGTAAATATAAATTCCTGAAGGCCCAGGTAGAACCCAAGAGCAGAGCAGTCACTCATCCTGTGTACCAACATCTACAAACTTGCCCCAGTAATTTTTTCCCATCCAACTACAAAAGTAACTCTGCTTTTTTTCTGAAGTGAAAGCCACCTAAAACATCAGCCATAAAATTAGTATTTGATAAAACACTTATTGCAGCTGCCAACCATTAACCTGCCAAGCAGCAAAGAGACACAAACTCAATCTGTACCTTTTTAACAAGCAGGAGTTTCAAGTCTTTTTTTGGTACTTTTCTAATCATGCAACAGACAGATGGTTTTAGCAGTGAAGTCTGATTACCTGACACTTTGCACAGAAGGGGAGAAGGGAGGCAGCTGCTCCTCAGGGGAGGGAGGGATGATGTCCAGGTCATCCTCCTCGAGCTCAGCACCTGCCAATGGCCCGGTGCCCTCATCCAGTTTGGAGGGGCTGTTCCCAGCCCTCCGGGGCTCCTGGCCCTGATGGCCTTCAGCACCAGCAGCTGCAAGAGAAGAGGATTCATATTGCTGGGGAACACTGTACACAGCCCACTACAAACAGAAGAGGTGGAAAATTAGCAGCCAGATTTCAAAACACTCGTTGATACAGTTTCTGACTTTTAAAGGACAAAACTTACTGCTCCCTTTCCCCCCGCAAAACAGACAGACAAAACCCCACAAACCCTCATTTAGGTGGAAAAGTGATACAGCTAAACATACAGTCACCTGTCCCTGGCAGAGGTGAAGCATCGACGAGGTCTATTCTTCTGCAATGGCATTCTATAAGAAGTATTTATATAAAAACCTATTTCTATAAAAAGCTCCTATTTTAAATCCTAGCTTTAAAAGAGTGCAGACTCATCAGCAGGCACAGTCCCTGTACTGGAACTGGAAGGTAAATGTACATGAATTGTGTCTTAAAAGACAAATCCTACCAGGAAAGGTCAATATCATTAACTTATTAAAATTAATTTCACAGAGAAAGGAAAAGACAACAAAATACCAAGGACTGAAATACAATTCACAAATCTTTTCACCATTCAGTTTAAGGGCAGCATCCCAGAACACTCTTTGATGTTATTCAGTTGCATAAACATGTTAATTTCCCAAACAAAGGTCCAAAATTTCAAAACACAGCAAGTAAGGAATCTAAAATAGAGCAGTTCTGTGGGACAGAGCTGCCAAAGCAATGGCAGACAGTATTTTGTGATCATAATTGAGGGATGAGAGTTCTTTTATGGTGCTTATTACATTTGTGTTAAAAATGGAGAGAGACCAATTTTTTCTGTTTTAATATCCCATTTTGGTATAAGATGACTTTATGTTTTTTCCATATGAATTTTAAAACTGTTTTTCTCTCTTAAAAATAATTGATCATTATGCCATGTGGGAAGTCTTATAACTCCAGTATATGAGCAGCTGCTACTCCTGCACCTGCAGAACACTTGCACTGCTTCCAGGCTGGGGGTACCCAAAAGGAAACCCAGGAACCTAAATGAAATCCAGGGCTGCTTGTCAGGAGCACGCAGCTCCCTCTGATTCCCGACCAGCCAAGCCCTCAGTGTGCAAACACAGATTTTCTCCAGCTCAGCGGTACCTTCAAATAACCCTCACCTGGGCGAGCCCCCGCGCTGTCCGCATCCAGGAGGTCAGCAGGCGACTCCTCCCAAACACAGTCCCCCGCAGCCGAGTTCCCACTGCAGGGAGCCGAGTCCTCCAGGCAGATCAGGGACTGCTGTGACCAAGGTCGCTGCTCGGCCTCCGGCGTGGCCTCCCCCGCGCTCCCGGGAGGGTCCCGGGGGCTGGGCCGGGGGCTCGGCCGCGGGGGATCCTTGCGGGGGGCTCGCGGCCCCTTGGGGGACAGGACGGGCGGCCGGGAGAACTTCTTTTCAATCCCCGACAGGTCGAAATCGTCGATGTCATCCCACTCATCGCCGATGGTGATAACGGGGCCAGCGGCGGACCCGGGGCCGGCCTTCCCGGCGGGAGCGGCACTCACCGCCCTCGCCCCGGGAGCCGCGGGGCCCTTGGACGCCTCGGGAGCCGCGGCGGCGGCCGAGGGGGCACAGGCCGGCGGGGGGCCGGGGCTGCGGGGGGGAACACAGCCCCATGACGGAGCCTTCCTGTCCGGGAGGGCCGAGGCGGGCGCGGCCAGGGAGGTGTTCACGTCCTTGTCTCTCAGCACCGAGGCGGCAGCGAGGCCCCGCGGCGCCTTCTTGAAGGTGAAGCCCCTGCAACGAGACGAGATGCCCATCACGTCCCGGCCGCTGCAGCCGCCGTGCCCCGCTCCCCAGCCCCGGTACTCACGCCGGGCGGTCCCGCGGCGGTGCCGGGGCGCGCAGGGCCCCGCGGGCCGAGTGCCGCCGCAGCTGCTCCCGGAGGTTGTTCTGCGGCACGGCCGCCATCGCGGGGCCGCCCCGCCGCCAGGGGGCGCTCTGCGCGCAGCGGCGTCCTGCCCGCCCCGCGCGCGCTTTGCATTCGGCGCCAAAAACTCCCTCGGGCCCGCATTGGATGGAAGCGGCAGGGCGGAAGTGACGTCAGAGGAGGGTCCTATGGCGGGGGCACGCGCACGTTCCGCCCGCCCCTTCCCGGAAGGTGGCGGCGCAGCCCTCAGGCCGCGCCCGTCTGTGTCCCGCCCCGCAGCCCCGCGCCATAGCCCCGCTCCGCTTGTGCCCTGCTCCGGCTTTGCTCTGGTCCACAGCCTGGCTCCACAGCCCCGCTCCGCCTGTGTCCGGCTCCGCCGCTCTGCTCCACAGCCCCGCTCCGCCTGTGCCCCGCTCCGCCTGTGCCCCGCCCCGCAGCCCCGCTCCGCCTGTGTCCTGCTCCGGCTTTGCTCTGGTCCAGAGCCCCGCTCCGCCTGTGTCCCGCTCCGCCTGTGCCCTGCTCCTCCTGTGCCCCGCTCCGCCTGTGCCCCGCTCCGCCTGTGCCCCGCTCCGCAGCCCCGCTCCGCCTGTGTCCTACTCCGGCTTTGCTCTGGTCCAGAGCCCCGCTCCGCCTGTGCCCCGCTCCGCCTGTGCCCCGCTCCGCCGCCCCGGGCAGCGCTTGGTGCTTCACGGCGTCCCGGGGCGCGCTGGACGGCGGCGGGAGGCCGCAGCCCCTCAGCCCCGCCGCTCAGAGCTCGCAACACAACGCTCCGGTGACGAGGCAGCTTTATTGTCAGTGGCAGATTCCAGCGTGAAAGAACACAGACGTGCCTCTGCTCATGCGGGGCTTCATTTCCCCAGCGCCTGCTCACAATCAGCACCGAGGTTCTCGCGTCTTCATTGATGGGTTAAAGAAAAATCACCCGTTTCTTCTCTGTGTGCATTAAAATACCCTAATTTTTAATACAAAAAATAGTAGACATTTTGTGAAAATAGAAAAAGTGTACAAATCACAGCACTCATCCTTCCTTTAGAGAACAGGGAAATCGCCTTCAAAGAAAATTTAAAAATTGGTAAAATTTACACCTGGTGATTGCAAAAAAGCCACCTGAAGGACGGGGGGAGCTCTGTGTGCCCTAAATTGGTGCCTGTGTGGTTTCCCAGCACCCAAGTGGCCCCTGCTGCTCCCCCAGGTGTGCCAGGTAGGGACAGGTGGATGGAGGCACACCTGGGCACAGGTGCTGGCAGCAGGAGGAGGGAACCTGGCACCGGCACAGGAGCATGGGTGTGTGTGGCTGAAGAGAGGCACAGGTCTTGCTGCTGGAGGTGTGTGCAAGCCAAGGAACCTGCCTGCAGGTAACAGCTTTCAGCAGGCAGGCGTTGCTCCTTGTTCTCCCTTTCGTCAGTTCAGCACTCAGAAATTGGAACGCGATCAGTCACTCCAGCCCTGCTGCCCTGTCCCTGGCCTGCACTGCCCTCCTACACCTGAGGAATAGGGTAAGAGGCACAAGCAGCAAGACCACACATGTTCTTGCCTCGTTCAATAAGGAAATACCTAAAAAAGAGAGAAATGGGTGTGAGTGAGCATGCCCTCCTCTGGCAGAGCCAGCACGGCAGGTGAGGGTGGGGAGGCCCTGGCATAGGTTGCCCTGAGAAGCTGTGGCTGCCCCTGGATCCCTGGCAGTGCCCAAGGCCAGGCTGGATGGGGCTTGGAGCAGCCTGGGATAGTGTGCTCCTGCAGGGAAGGTGTCCCTGCCCATACAGGGAGTGGAAAACAATCGGCTTCAAGGTCCCTTCCAACTCAGACCACTCTGGGAGTCTGTGAAGGCAACCGCTCTCTCCGTGCCAGCCCCTTCCTCGTACCAGCCCAAGGACCGTGACCTGTGACAGGGCTGGAACTGCCCACAGCTTTCCAGACAATGCCATTCCTTGCCCCCTTACACCCTGAATTAGTAGAATTACCACCTGACTCCCAAGAATTTCACCTGCTGCTGGAAACACTTGTGAAGCTGGACACTCGCTCCTGGCACAACCTGTTCTCCCCCAGCCGTGTGACCAGGGGAGAGGAGCCAGGTGAACCAGCAGCTCTGGACATGCTGGCCGAGCCCCTGGGGACCACAACAGCTCCACTGCTCCAAGGCTCTGCACTGCTCCAAGTCACCCCAGGACTGGCTTTGTGAGCCATGTCACCACCCAGACTGGGATGAATCTCCATGTGCCTTCCCAGGTGCCAAATTTCAGCTGGAGAGCATAAGGGTGGACTGGGGCTGAGGGTACAGGCAGAGCGCGGTGGGCACCAGGACCCCCTTACCCCTCCATGCCCCACAGCCGGCCCCAGGAGTTCTTGACGATCCAGTAAGGAGTCCCATTCTCCTCTCCATAGCCCACGGCCAGGACGGCATGGTTCACCTTGTCAGGGGTGTGCTCACAGCGTGGGCTGCAGGGAAAATAACACAGATGTGTTGTGTGAAAAGCAGCCTGTAATTAGTCAGGGATTAGTCAGGCCAGCAGTCTTGACTGCACTCTGCAAACAGAACTACGGGATGCTCTGAACTCCCAGCTGTGGAGAGTAGGGAGGGAGGCCAAGGAAAGGAGACACTGCTGTGTTTTCCCACTCTGAAATTACCAGCCATATCTGGAATTAGGGACACCACGGACTTTGGAGCTCCCGGCCCACCAAGATGAGCTACAGTGAAAACACTGAGCAAAGGAATTTTCCCAATGGAAACCAGCAGCTCTTAGTGCCTCCCTGTGATGGTTTGTACTGCCCCGAAGTTCAAGGGCACTGTTCCATTTTTTGCTCAGGAACAGCAAGCTCTTGGGTCTAAATATGTGTTTCCTCTAAATTTGCAGCATTCAAACTGCACTTGCTGAAAGCTGCTGCCTGTGGTATGAAACAAGACAGCTCATGGTACATGCTCCCACCTCGAGAGCATCTATTTTTATACATTTTCAAACTGCAGCACAGGAAAAGATCAATAATCTCCACCTCAGATTTTATGTTTTTCAATGTGTTAACAGCTGCTCAGGGCTGAAAGCATTGGAGCATCAATTACTCCATGCACTCTGACCTTATATCCACCTTAGGCTGTAAATCCACAGGATAACTGCTCCTGGCGTGTTCTTCAGACCGTGTCCCTGCCCTCGCAGCCCAGACCTGCCCGGGGCTGGCACTTACCTCTGCATCACTGGCTATTGGTTCAGCAAAGCCACTGGAACCACGGCCTGCTCCTTCCCAAGATCTCCCTGGGGCAGGTCCCTCAGGTTCAGACCCTCCCTTTCATTTTCCCAGGTCTATGTGAGTGAGGGCTCATTACTCCAAAGCATTTTCCTATTTCTCCAAACATGCACTTTTCCCCTTCCTGGGCTGACAGCATCTGTCCTGCCACAGTCAGCTCTTGTCTTTCCAATGTACAATGATCAGACTTTTAGGTGGCTTTTTGCCCTGGCCATGGAGCTGACGCCGCACTCAAGACTCGCTGGGTCACTTCACGTTCCTAACTGTTCTTTCCTCTCTGCTGTTCCTCCTACCTGTCCAGGAGAGCACCTGGCAGGACTGAGGTGAGGCACTGCAGAACCTGCCCTGCAGAGAGCAGCAATGGACCCTCTCTAAAAGCACAACCTGCAGAGGTGCCAGCTGAGGTGCAGGGCAGTGTGAGGGCAGCCACGCTTCTCACCACCAATCCCTCTGAGCTCTGGCACCGGGGAGCTCCCCATGGAAAATCCACTTTGGCTGGGGTTTGCCCTAAGCAACCAGATGTGTTCAGCTACCACAGCTGGGCTGACCCTGCCGCTATCCCAGCTCAGACACAGATCAGCCCTGGGACAAGCCCCACCAGCCCTGTGGTGAGCTGCAGAGAGTCTCCCAAGCTCCCTGACTCACTGACCTTCATTCTACCACACTCTGGTCTCCAGGCTGGACAGGTTCCTAGCAAGCAGCCCCTCCTCCCTGTGCAGCACTTTCTCCCTCCTACTGGGGAACCAGTAAATCAAGGCTCCATTTACTCTTTTTTTTCTATTTTCTATTTTAAAAGAAATGTGAGAATGCAGTCCAGTGTTCCTGCATCCAGCAGGAGAAACAGGGATGCATGTGATTCCAGCCCTACAGCTTCCCATCAACCTCACCTGCCAGGTTCACATACTCACTTGGAATACACTCCTTTCCTGTAGTGCATGAAGTTACTCGTCACCTCAAAGGCAAAGCTCACTGGGTTGTGCTTCCCCACAGCTTCCACCATGCCGTCCTCGTCATACTGCAAGAGAGGATCCAGAGCCATCCATCATCTCCTGGCTGTGCTGGGACCAGTCCAGGTCCAGCAGGGCACAGGGGGATGGATAACCCTGGCTTCCTGCACGCAGGCAAGGAATCAAGTGCTGAGCTGTAAGAGAAGAACCAGGACTTTGTCGCAGCCGGGAGGTGCACCCACTGTGGGAAGCAGGCAGGAACCCAGTGCCTGTGTTTCAGCTGCAGCACTTCCTTGGTGCCACCTTCCAAAAGGTGTGCAAGAGAGCAGGAGTGTGCGCAGCAGCTCGTTCTCTCCCAGGAGCACACAGGCTGGAGCTCCAGCTGCAGAGCCCAGCACGCCTTGGGGCACCCCAGCACCTTGGCACAGCCCTGGAAGTTTGGAAACGCAGCCCTCGAGGCCTCACCTGCGTGATATTGATGACATCCTTGACAAAGGCAATGGCTTTCTCCGGCTGGAACTTGCAGGTGCCATTCTGTGGGGACAGAGAGGAGCTGTTGGAGCCTGCACCGGGCCCTGCTCTGCTGCAGTGGCCTGGGTTGCACGGGGAATACCTTGGCCCGGTACGGGTAACTGTCCTCCCCCATGAGCCCTTTGTTGTACAGGATGTACTCGAAGGCTTGGCTTGGCAGGCCCCTGCAAGACAACACAGCCAGAACACAGCTCACTTAGGATGGGAACAATTAATTAGGATGGTCACGATGAATTTGGATGGTAACACTGCAGCTTCTGCAGAGCAAAGCCATCAACATTGCCCCCTCTGCAGACCATTCCCACCAGCCAGGGAGACAAGGAAGGGCAGTGTCTACCCCAGAGCCTCCAAAGGCACAAACTTCAGTCTGTTCCTGCAGCATCTCCCTGCCTGGGATTCAGGCCTGGCACACCACTCTCTGGCATGGTCAGACCTCATTCTCCAGGTGCCAAATCCCTGGATGAGAACACCAGGAGCCCTGAGAGCATGAGATCACCTGCCACACACAGCAGCAGCCTCACATGCTGAAAGGCGCATTTTGGTGCCCTCTGCCCAGCCTGGCAGGGAGGATGAGGGACCACATCTCCAGCAAGCAGCTGCTCCCTTCCCTGGCCACCTTGCAGAAGCACATCTCAGGAGGGAAGAAAAGAGAGCATATCAGGGAGTGCTAATGCAGGAACGCCTAAGGAGGAGTCGCAAGAAAAATAAGAAGCACCAAGAGTGGCTTTGCTCAGCTCTGAGCGTCCCTCTGGGACTGCTTATCTCACAGCAAACAGAAGTTGTCAGAAAGCTCGATTCTCTGCCTTTTCTAGAAATGCCAGGAGGAACTTCTCAAAGGGGAAGCTAAGGTTTCTGTGGGTTCTTCAGGGTGCCGTGAGACACACACAACACAGGGGCAGAAGAACAGCCAGAAATCCCCTTGCTCTCCCAGAGCCCATCAGAGCCCAGCCTGTGGCTGCCGTGTCACGAGACATGTGAAGAAGGTCTCAGATAAAAACTAGAAAATGAGGAACAACAGAAGTTGGGAAATGCTGGAGATTTAGTGAAACATCCTAACCTCTAGAGAGGGTGAAACTAAAATAAGCAACCAAATCCAAATTTGCTTCCCCTGACATGTTGCAGCCAAGGGAAGACAAAAGACATTCCATGATGTGGAAGGATCCTACACTAGACACTAGATCATGAGGAAGGCTGTCAATCACAGAACATAAGATACTCTAATTTCTGTTCTTTCTGACCCTCTCTGACTTACCCACTGCAGCCGTGGTTGTTAAAGGCCTGGGCACAATCAACCAACTGTTGCTCCGCCTGCGGAGAAGGGTTTTGAGTCAGTGATTATTCCACACCTGCACTCAGAGTAAGTGACACAAAAAGCAACCGCGTGGCAGGAACTGAGAGCTGGTTTATCTGTGCACCTGGCTGTAACAACAACCACAGCACTGGTTTACCCACGCAGCAACCAGTTCACCCACTGGGAGTCACTGGAAATGGTTCTATGTCCCAGGGAAGTGGACAAGGAAGACCTGGAGACAGCAGCCTGGAATGCCTGAGCTGCCAGAGGCATTCCTCCTCACGCTTGCCAGGAATCTGTTCCCCTGACAGTAGCACTGACTGAGATTTCTTTCAAAGGTCAGGTTTGTTTTTAACACACCCAACCCGCAGTCATTCTGTTAAGTTGTGTAAGTGGCTACTGTCTTTCTAGTTCTTCAGGCACATAAATCCTCTGGGAGCTGAAATATCAACAGTGTCCCAATATGCTGCCTGCAGAGAGAGGCCCCAGCCGGCTGGCAGGGCCAAACACAGCTTCTTTCCCCATGCCTGCTCCCAGCAGCCTCCAGCCCCTCTGGGTTCATTCTGCTCCAAAAAGGGCTCTGCCCAAGCCCAGGAAAATCTTTTACCAGAGAGAGCAGCTTTCCCGTGGCAATGGCAATAGCAGACTCCAAACAGCCCGTGGTGGAGAAGGTCCAGCAGCTCCCACAGGCACCCTGTAATAGGAACGGGAGAGGAACGGCTCCAGAATGTGCTGCAGGCTCACCAGCCTCCCAAAAACGCTGGGGCAGAAGGGTATGGCAGGAGAGCAGAGCCTCCACTGCCCACTAGCAGCTGGGCATGGCCTTCTGCTCAGCCCCCGCCCAGGGCAGGCAAGGAGCGGCGCCAGGGGAGCTCCCTGTGGCACAGACACCCAGCACTGTTCCTCAGGCACAGCGCCTGCCTGCAGCCATCAGGCCCTCTCCTGCCCCGCTCTGGGCATGTCACACACTCCTCACCTGGTTCTTCACAGGTGTCACGAAATTTCCCTTCTTCCTCCAGTCGATAGAGTCAGGATATGGCCCAGAGCTGCGCAGGAAGTTCCCCTTGGTGGCTGAGCAGTTCTGCAAGTGAGGCAGGAGGACTGTGGTGAGCTGCCAGGCCAGTGGCCCATGACAGCCACCCTCCCCGGGCTGGGGGGTTGGTGACCAGCCCGCACACACTGCCCACTGCTGCAGGGAGCCCGGGGCCAGCTCTGGAGGGCACCACCAGCCTGTGACCCTGGCTGCAGTGCCCTGACTGCTCAGGGAGCTGACAGCAGAAGTGACAGCTTGGCTGGAGTCAGGGTCAAGGCAGCTCAAAGCCATGAGGGTGAGGAAGAGGGCTCACCTTGCTCTTACCCCGCTGCTGGTGGCACAGGACGTGACCTTATCCAAGTGGATTGCAGGCAGCACAGCAATGGGTGCTGGCCCAGCTCCCGGTGTAGGTCACTGCAGAAGCCCCACTCACAGGGTCCACCCAGACCCCCTCCTTTCCTGCCCAGCCACACTCCCAGCATTTACCTGGGGCTCACTCCACAGGTACAGTTTTTTAAACTCCGTGAAGGTCAGATCCGAGAATTGGTTCAGGCCCACTAGAATGGGGAGAAAGAGGACACTTTGCTCGAGGAGGCTCCGCGCTCAGAGCCGCACGGGCCGTGGCGGGGCAGGAGTCGGAGCTCATACTCTGGAAGCTGTGGTTGCCGGCGTTGTGCTCCTCGATGCGCCGTTTGTTGTCCAGGAAGATGCGCAGCCTGCGCGGGTACTCGTCCGGGCCGTACCGCCGGTTGTTCTGCGGGGACACCGTGCGTCAGGGCACCCCCGAGTGCCGCCGCCCCCGGGGACCCCCGGCCCGGCCCTCCCGAGCCTCACCTGCAGCATCCAGGCCTTGAAGAGATGCTCCTCTGCACGAGAGAACGGGGGCGTCAGCGGCGGCACCGCAGCGACTCCGCCGCCGCCTCCGCCCCGCACCGGGGAGCGCACGGGGGGCCAGGCCGAGCCCGAGCCCGAACCGAGCGGGACCGAGCCGAGCCGAGCCGAACCGAGCCGTGCCGGCCCAGGCCAGGCCGTGCCAAGTCGCCTCCTGCCCTCCCGGTGCCCCTGTACCTTCGGCCAAGCTCTCCCAGGCGGCGGCGGGGGCCAGCAGCGCGGCCGCGGTCAGCAGCACGGGCCAGCCCATGGCCGGGCCGAGCCGCACCGGAGCGGAGCGGAGCGGAGCGAACGGAACAGAACCGGGGCGGACGGGACCGAGCGGAGCCGATCGGGGCCAAGCCGCGCCGAACGGAGCCGAAATAGGCCGAGTCCGTGCTAGGGGGCGGAGAAAGGGGCGGAGGGGCGGGGCACGGGGCGGGGCTACGGCACTGGGCGGGGCCTGTGTAATGGGCGGGGCACTGGGCGGGGCTATGGCACTGGGCGGGGCACTGGGCGGGGCTATGGCACTGGGCGGGGCACTGGGCGGGGCTATGGCACTGGGCGGGGCACTGGGCGTGGCTGCGGCACTGGGCGGGGCACGGGGCGGGGCTATGGCACTGGGCGGGGCTATGGCACTGGGCGGGGCACTGGGCGTGGCTGCGGCACTGGGCGGGGCACGGGGCGGGGCTATGGCACTGGGCGGGGCTATGGCACTGGGCGGGGCCCGCGCCCCGGCGGGTCCGGCGTCATCCCGCCCGTAAAACTATCACAAACCTCGGTTCACCCTGAGATAGAATAGATTTATTAGCAAGAGGTAATCAGGAAACATATATTTTTACAAAAAAAATGGAAATATTTTTCCCAAACAAGCTGTAAGTTGAAATAGTTTTAGGGCTTGAAAGAGAATTCCCATACCACGAGGTATTGCTTACAGCAAGTGTTGTGTGAGTGGAGCATGCCTGCCACTGCCGGGGAACCGTGTCAGGGACTGTACAATGTAAAAAACCCAGGTACTATTCACAGAATAAGCACTACATTACTATATCCTGCTAGCGGGTGGTTAGCCAGGATTACAGTAGATGTAATAAAAACACTCGTCATCTCTAACTCTACGTCATGATACTCAGAGTGGGCACAAGGGCACGGACCTACAGCATATCAACAGGAGCTGGATGCAGCGAGGAGAGGCAAGGGGATGCTTCCATCTTCCCGACTTCAGAGGGACTGGGGCAGCAGCCAGGGCCCCCCGTGCCCAGCCAGCAGGGTGGCACTCACAGAGAGGGCAGCTCACACCAAGGGACAACCTTTAATGTGTTCCCTTCTCCCACCTTACAGAATCTGCCACGGGATGTAACCGCCAGCTCTGTCCGAGTGAGAGCTGCTCTGTGCTGCCCCAGAGCCCCGTGGGGACACAGGGCTCACCTGCCCCACGGGGACACAGGGCTCACCTTCCCCATGGGGACACAGGGCTCACCTGCCCCACGGGGACACAGGGCTCACCTGCCCCGTGGGGACACAGGGCTCACCTGCCCCATGGGGACACAGGGCTCACCTGCCCCACGGGGACACAGGGCTCACCTGCCCCACGGGGACACAGGGCTCACCTGCCCCACGGGGACACAAGGCTCACCTGCCCCACGGGGACACAGGGACTCAGCTGCCCGACCACCAGCCCCCCAGGAGGAACAAATGACAAAAGTAACATCATCGAAAAGAACCCGGGACTCCAGCGAAGTGTCGATGCGTTAAACCTTAACCAGGGCGGGAAATCCTACGCGAGGTCTAGTGCGGCCTGGGGCGGGGGCGGATTGCTCGGAGAAGCACAGACGTGGGAGTCACTCCAGGGCGTCCAACGGAACGAACGGGTATGTACAGTATGGTATAGCGAGTGTACACGGGCGGCCACCGCCGCGCTCAGGAAGGCAGTTTGGGCTCTATTCGCAGAGAAGCTTCGTAAAGGGTTTCCTCGTCCATCACAAACGACTGGTCCAGCAGGTACTGCGTCACCTGGAAAATGGAGCGGAGCCATTCGCGAACTGGGAGAGCACAAACCCAGCTAAGGGGCACCCAAACCCCTGAGACCTGAAGCACCCACACCCTGATAAACGAGGCTCCTGCGGCAGAGGGTGGCAGAGACCTTTCAGCACATCACATGTTGGGGGCCACCGTGAGGCAGAGGCCAGCTGGTCGTGGTGGTGGGAGTGGTGGAACACACTCTGCTCCCTGGGGAAGGGGTGCTGCCCCTAAATAGCTGTTTCTCAGCACGTCCAGGGTGCAGCCCTGGAAGCACTCTGAGCCTGGCCTGACGGCTGTCCCGTCTATTGAAGCTGCCCTCTGCAGCAAGTCCTCTGCTGCAGCTGCCTGGGGGTCACGGGGGGAGTCTGCTGGAGTCCCTGCAGCTTCCCTCCACCCCCTGCCCCCCACCACCAGCCTCCAGCCAGGCACAGCCACCACTCAGCATGGAGCTGCAGGAACTGAAGGCTTTGACACTGTGATGGAAGAGGGAGATGAGGAGCAGAGCATGCCTGTGGCTCTGGGGACAAGGCCATACCTTTGGCTGGTGCTCGATCTTGTAGGAGGTTTGCTGGAACTGGCGGATCTCCCTTATGATGTGTGAGATCTGTCCAGGGATAAAACACGGCAGGTGCTCATGGCTCAGCCATTGCCTGGAGAACCTGTCCCCATGCCTGGGAGAGCAGGGGGAGCACAGCACAATGCAAAGGGCCCTTTTGTCCCTTCCAGATATTAGGAACAGCCCCAGGTGTGTGCAGGGGACACATGTGGCTGTCTGGTGCTGTACAGGTGAAGGCTGAGGGGACACAGACCTGGCCACAGCCACATCACCCCAGCCCGGCCCTGCACGCCCACACCAGGGGCTGGAGCACTCACCATCCTCATTTTGGAGAAGTTCACCAGGCCATCCTCGGTGTAGTTCGGGGTGCCCTCCTCGATGAACGCCAGGTCAGTCAGGTACATGCCCAGGTAGGGGACACACGGAGGGTCACAACTTCGGGAGCAAACCAGAAAGAAATGAGTAAGAAAACTGCCTTACTTTGGAGCTTGGGGCAGGTAGGGGAGAAGGGGGGAACTCTGCAGTCAGCAGAATTGGAAGGATTCTCTCTAATACAGGAAGGCTCTCCCAGGGAAGGCTGCTGGTCTCCTGGGCCTCATCCCCACCAGCTCGGCAGGACAAGCACGACCTGTGGCTGTGCCCCTCACAAAGCCATGGGATGCAGGAGGTGAGCTGAGGGCGGGAAGACCTTTAGAAGCTTCCATGGGCAACCTGGTCTAGTGGAAGGTGTCCCTGCCCACAGAGGGGTATGGAACAAGATGAGCTTTAAGGTGCCTTCCAACCCAAACCATTCTGGGATTTGGTTATTCTATGATAGCGACAGGGAAAAGTGTTCCCTGGTGTCTGGCAGTGATTTTTTCCTTTGCAGTCCCTTTTATTCCCACCTTTCCAAACGCTGCACAAAGGAGCAGCTCAGTCCTGGGGATGGCTTTGCCAGCCCCTGTGCTGGCTCAGCAGGACACGCTTTAGTGCAGGCTCTGAGTGACGCTGGGAGCATCAGGTCCCCTCAGACCAGCAAGCAGCAGCCATGGGAGAGGAGGAGAAGCACCATTCACTCACTTTTTCAGTGCCTCCCTCAGGTTCTTGAACCTGCCCTCTGACGACACCAGCTTCTGGAGCTTATCAATCAGAGCCTTCGTCTGCAAGAAACCAAAGTGCTGCTCGGCAGGGCCCTGGAAGAACCCTGCTCCCTGCGGCCGGGGAGGTGAGGCTTGCAGAGCCACAGGGCTGCTTCCATCCCGCCCTGCCCAGCGCACAGCACCCCATCGGCAGTTCCTACACCTCCATGGGTACAGCTGTGCCCTGGCCGTCACACCTGCTGCTGCTGAGGAGGCTGTGCGCTCGCCTTCTTCCCTGCTCCCACCTCTGTCCTCACCAGCACGTGTTTTCATTCACAGGTTTATCATTTTATAGGAAAAATGACTGCTCCTGGCTGGGAGGAGCCCACAGTGGTGCTGGCTCAGCTCCGTCTGGCTCCGCACCAGTAGGTGCCAGCTACTCCTGTCCCACATACCTCCAGCAGGAATTCATCCTGCTCATCCACAACAGGTCCGAGGAGCCCAGAAAACCAGTCAGAGAGGCTCAGTGTGTGTGCAGGTACGGGGGCTCTCTGGGAAAGGTTTAACTACACCTCTGACTTTGCAGGGCGGGGCCCATCTCTTCTCACAGGTAACAAGTGATGGGACAAGCAGAAAGGAGTTGTCCCAGGAGAGGTTTAGATTGGATACTGGGAAAATTTCCTAATGGAAAGGGCTGTCCAGCCCTGGCACAGCTGCCCAGGGCAGTGGTGGAGCCAATGCAGGGATTGAACAGATGCGTGGATGTGGTGCTTGGGGACATGGGTTAGTGGTGGCCTTGGCAATGCTGAGGGAACAGTTGGACTCCATGGTCTCAGAGGGCGTTTCCAACCCAAACCATCCTGTGATTCCATGAATAAACCCAACTCCAGGGCAGGGTCTGCCTGCCCACACACCACCTCCCTCCTGAGAACAGCCTGAAGCACCTTTCCCCATTTTCTAAGTCTTTTTCAATGCCTGTCTCATGCTGCCCCTGCACCATCCCACCCATCCCACCAAAACCCGCCGCCCCAGGAGGGGGTCACCCCTACCTGCTTGGAGACCTTGAGCCAGGTTTTCTTGAGGCGGAAGATGGCACTGCGGTTGAGGGAGGAGGTGATCTCCAGCACGGCGTTGTAGTTGTGCAGGCAGCGGCAGATGTCGGCCACCGCCACCCACTTCTCGATGGCGCTGACCCGCGCGTTGATCTCCTCGTTGCGGATGATCTCCGACGCGATCAGGTTACTGACCTTGGGGAGACACAGCACCCAGCCTGAGCTTTAGGATGATTTTGGGCACAGCTCCGTGTCCTCCAGCCTCGCAGCAGTTTTTAGATTTCCCTGCGCTGCAGCAGCCCCAGAAGGAACACTGCACCAGGGGTTTCTCCACCTGCCCTGGGTGCCCGAGGCAGGTAGGGCCCGTGGGGCAGGTGACCCTCACACACCCCAGGCCCTGGGGCAGGGGGCCGAGCTGCCTCCCCTGTGCCCATCCCCCTGTGCCCTGCAGCTGCACCTACATCATTGAAGTGCTTGGTGTTCTTCATGATGTAAGGAGTCCTCTCATTCTTCTCCAGCTTCATCCAGCCTTGCCCGAAGAACTCTCTGCAAACCACAGTGGTCAGGTCAACTTTTATTTCCCAATTTTATGGGATGCCCAAGCCCTGCAAGCTCCACTGCATTGACACAGGATGGAGATCCCGGGGTCTTTGCCCCCCCACGCTGCCAGAAAGAGACCACATGGACGTGGTTGAAGGTGCGATGGTTGTGGGAGGGTCTCCCTGAGCCGATTGCCTTGGGGATGCTGGCAAAGAAGCCACGGGATCAGGACCCAAATCTGCACTTGAGCCAAGTCTGGGCTACTGGCAAAGCCTGGGAAGGCTTTGTACTCTCTGGAGTCAGCCCAGCCGGGCTGCCCGTGGGGCCCTGGGTGACCAGAGCCACCTTTCCTCACCCATGTGGATCACTCACTCATACGGGATCTTCTTGAAGACCAGGTGATCCAGCAGTGTCAGCTGTTCTGCGATCTCCAGGGCTGAATGGTTTTCAAATGGTTCTGCTTTGATGCCCTCAGCCTGTGGGACAGAGGAACAATGGGGCTCACGGGGCAGGAGCACAGTGAGAACTTCCACTCATCATGAGCACAAAGCCAAAGCCAAGGTGGGGCTCCCAAGCAAAGGCTTTTCGCCAGCGGGGCCAGGGTGTGCAGTGCCGTGCTGGTCCAGGGGCTCCGCACCCCACACTGTGCCCTGGCTCCTCCCAGCCTTGCGAACCCCACGGATTTAATCTGCGACCTTCTGGCTGTTTAATTAACAAAGGGATCCCCGCTGGAGCACCACTGCCCCTGCCCAGCAGGGGCAAGATGGCTCTTCCAAGGGATTTCCAGAAAAGCAGGGGAGCAGGGATGTCCCCTGTCCCCACCGCCTGGCCCTAGCCAAGCAGCACTTGCAGGCACGGGGGCACTTGGGCTGTCCCCCAGTGGAGCCACCCAGGGTGACAGCAAGAGCCTGAGGTGCAGACCTTCATGGAGTCACTCACCAGTGCCTGCCCTCAAACCAGTCACAAAGCCATTGTCACTGAGACCTGAGCCTTGGTCACGGCTCAGGCCAGCACCCGACACACCCCACAAACAGCACAGGACAAGGCTGGTGACACTCCCTGCAACACCTCCATCCCTGCTGCCTTCTGGGAAAGGATCAGCTGCTGAAAAAACAAACCCGGCTGACACCCCACCCAAATAAACCCCAAACAGCCCTGATGACACAGAAGAACCCCCCAAAATCAACACCACCCCACACACGAGCCCAGCACAAGGCAACAGCCCATTGCACAACGCCTTGGGATGGGCATTTCAAAAGCTCGGGGGAACAAACACCAGCTTGGCTCCTCCACAGCTCCAGGGCCCCTGGAGAGGCTGCAGGGGCACTTGGGGGTGCGGCTGTGGGGCACACCCTGCCAGAGCCCAGGACGGGCAGGTGGCACCAGTGGCACTCGCACAGGGCAGGGGACTGCGGGAGGTACCAGCCAAGGGTCAGCACAACACACACCCCCTGCTCACACTGTGCACCCCAAACCCAGGGCCCCCTCGTGCTCCCACCACGCCTTTGACCGCAGGTCCTTCTGCTCAGCTGAGGGGCAGAGCAGAGCCCTCTGCGCCTGTTTGTTCTCTCCTCTTCAGAGGAAATTTCCCGAGTGCACTTAAGGGCAACAGTTCAAACAAAGCCCGGGGGGACTGCCCCCCCCAGAAGACACTGGCGGAGCCAGGGGACAGAATCTTGGGTGTTTCAGGTGCACCAGGCCAGTTTCAAGTGGCTCTTGCATTCTTCTGGGAACAGATGTGGGCTGGGTTTTCTCCAGTGCAGGAAGGCAGCAAGTGCTCTGCAGCCATCCTGGAGGTCCTAAATCCATGGCACATTCCCAGGGCTCTCTTCCTGGGGAGCAGCACTGATGCTGATGGCCAGAGCCCAGCCCCTGCAACTGGAGCAGGTTTGGGGACACGGAGGACAGGACAGGAACCCCCGGGGCTTTCCCCTGTCCCTCCGGCAGGCACAGGCAGCAGCAGGCAGGTGTCTCTATGCCCTCTCCAGCCATTCAGCTGACTGCGGGGGGAATAATGTGCCTGTGGGCTAGTTCAGTGTGGCCTGTAACTGATCCAGCTGTGCTCACAGCTGGCCCCTCCCCAGAAAGCCTTTCCCTGCTCTGCAGCTGCACCCCTGACACAGCCTTGGAGACTCACTCTTCCCTGAGCTGGGTGTGCAGAGCACCAGGACCTTTGGCTGCTCCCCTTCTACCACCTCAAGCCACCAGGGACAGGGAGAGAGGGAAGGAAGGGCTATTTACCATCTGCACAACCTCCTCCAGGGTTATCTGGTTGTCTCCTGGATCCTCCTGTGTCAAGGTCCTGTGGCATGGAAAGACAGGATTACTTCTGGGAAGCCACCAGACCCACACAGCTCCAACAGGGCAGCGCAGCTCTGAGGATTTGCACGGATGAAACACTTGGCCTGTGTTTCATAGGAACCCTTGGGTCCCATTTCTCATTTTAAAGAGAAAAACACTCTTTAGCTGAGGGCACATGGCCCCACGTGCCAGCCCTGCTGCAAGGCAAGTGCCCTGCCCTCAGCATGGGGCACACACTGGTGGCCAGAGCCACCCTGCTCGGCCACGGGAGCTCAGTGCCACCCCAGACCCAACAGCAGCAAGGGCCACGCACCCCCTGAGCTCAGCACTGACCCTCAGCCATGCACTCAGGGGTCACACCCACCAGGTCCTGACGGCTGGCTGCAGCCTGTACCACCCATCCACCTCCTTGCCCTCCTTCCCGGCACCTCCCAAGCCCCTGGCACAGTCCCTCCTGGTGCCCTCGTGCCTGCTGTGATCCCCGGGGAGAGTGGGAACAGCAGCTGGCACAGTGTCCAGGAAAAGCCACCTCCTGCCCACAGCCCTTCACCTTATGATGTTGGCAGCCGCTTTCCTCTCCTGGGTCAGGAGCTCAGGGTCATGGATGACCTCCTCCAGGAAGCCGATCACTCGGAACTTCAGCTCCTCGTTGGTCTCAAAGTCCTGCCAAGGCCAGCACAGCCATGGAGTTACTGAGCTGGGAGTGACATTGATCCCGGCAGAGCTGCTCCCAGCCCAGCTGGGGCAGGGGCTGCCTCTTCCTGGCAAAATCCCGGCACACGGGAACCAGCCGGGAAGGCACAGGCTCCCTCAGCACCATGGCATCGGCATCACCCGGCCTGGGAGAGCTGCGTGACTTCCCAGTGACAACCAGGATGGCACCGCTCCCACTGCCCCCCGTCACCAGCGCAGGGAGGGACAGGGCAGCAGGGAGAGCTCCCGGGCCCGAGCTCTGACCCCATTCTGAGACCCCCAACAGGCACCAAACCCAGAGACTCTCCTGCCTCTGCACCCAGCCAGGGGTGACTGTGGACCCAGCTCCCCTGCTCTGCACGCTGACTGTGCAAACATTGGGATGTGACCCCTGTTCCCCTGCTGGGGATCCCAGCTCCCCGCTCCTCCCCATGGACTCTCCTTTGCTGCATTAAAACCTAAATGCCAAATTGCCTTCTCAGCTGGAGTTTGGCTGAGCCACCCGGCACGCAGCCGAATTCCCGGTGCCAGGGAGGGAGGGAGGGAAGGGGGGAAGGAGCCCCCCACCCACCTGTGAGTGTTTGGACACCCAGTGCCGCAGCACGTTGAGGACACGGTTGGTGGCCGCTCTCCGGATCACAAACTCCTTGTCTCCGTTTCGCTGGTCTGTCGGGAAGCCTGAAACTGCCAGCGGCCCTTAGCACAGCACAGCTCCCTTGGGAAGGGCTCAGAGCTGCTCTGGGGCTGCCAAAGGAGCAGCCCCCGTTCCCGAGCACCCCTGGGCTGCTGTGTCAGGAGGCAGTGGGACACCTGGGGACACCTGTAGCACGCACAGCCCTGGGGCAGCACCATGCCCACGCTCCTGGGACACGGCCCGGAGCAGGCTGGGCTCTGGGGGCTCTGGGAGCTCTGGGCTCCCCCAGCATGGCTCTTCCCAGCCAGGGTGCGCCTGGAGGGAAACCCATCTGGGAACAGTGGAAATGGGCACCCCAAAAGCACTCCCTTGGGGGCAGCTACCTGCGCTGGCGAGGGACATCCTGCGGTACTTCTCCTTGGTGGGAGTCCCCTCGTTGGCCCCCGCTGTGGCGATGGCGAAGGCGGAGGTGGCGGACAGGGCGCTGCGGGTGCTGTCAAGGTCCCGGCAGGACGTCATGACCACGCCGTTGTTGTAGGAAAACAGCGAGAAATCTGCGGGAGAAGAAATCCAACATCCCTGCGGTCCCCACACAGCCCCTGACACACGGGCACCCCCAGACCAGGACAGGCCTCGGCTCACTCGGTACCTGATGAATTTTTGCACTTGATGGACTTGGGAGTCGTCGGAGATTTCGTTGGGGAAGTTTCAGCTTCTGCTTCATCGCTGTGGTTGGGATCGGTGTCCGACTCTTCCCGGACAGACACCTCTGAGCCTGGAAGGAACAGGGAACCCCTTTACACCCGCTGCCTACAAATACAGACACATTTCATTCTTCCCAATTTTCCTGAAGTCTGACCCATTCCAGCTTCGGATGCAGCCACCGTATATAGGAAAGGCACAGAGTCTTGCGGTTTCTCAGGGATATTTTGGAATGGGTTTTTCTCTGAGGTGAGGAGGTCGGATGGTGGTCTTTGGTTTTGTTATTAAAAGTTACTGAGTTTTCGGGAGGCAGAAGCTCTCTGTGCATGCACCTAAAGTGGTCCCTCCGGGCCAGAGCCTTCCGTTCCCAAACCCACAGGGACTCACTTTGCTTGCCTGGCAGTGACTCCTCTTGTTTGTCCGAGGCCGCTTCTCCTTCGTCTGGGATTTTGTTGGGATAGCTACTGGACACGTACAGCTTGTTGATGTCCAGGGTGGTCTTGCTGAAGGGGGCCATGGAGGAGTACATGCCGGCGTAGCCGTTGGAGGAGCAGCTCAGCGCCGCCAGGTCCAGCGCCTTCCCCCCCGTGATGATGGGGATGTTGAGGGACAGCTTCCTCCGGCGGCTGGGGGACGACGACTTGGTGATGGAGAGTGGCGGCGGTGACGAGAACTTGCGGTTGGCTCTGGGGGACTTGGGGGGCTCCCCATAGAGCAGCTTGTTGTTCTGGCTGTTTGCAAACAGGAGCTCCAGGGACCTTGGGGAGACAAGGGAGAGGCTGAGCTGGCACCTGCCCTGCCTGGGAGGTTGTGGGCATCCCCCCATGGCATTGGGACCCTGGGGCATCCCCCCATGGCGCTGGGACCCTGGGGCATCCCCCATGGCGTGAGGACCCTGGGGCATCCCCCCAGGTATGGCAGAGCCACCACAACCCCCCAGCCCCCTGCAGCCAGCGCTTGGCCCTTCCAGGGGCAGGGACACCTGCAGAGCTCAGGTTCATCTCCTTCCCCTGTTCAGGAGTGTCACAGCTCAGGGGGAGCAGGTGACACAGTCCCAGGGTGGCACCAGCGCTGGGCAGGTCTGGGGCACAGAGACTGCGGGCAGGGGATGGAGCAGTGGTGCTACAGTGCCCCCAGACCCCAGCACTCCTTTGGAGACAGGACAGGTCCTGGGGCAGCACCGGGGCCAGGCAGGGCAGGGGGGCAGAGATTGGGGACAGAGAGGGGATGAAGAGAGTGGCAGATGCCCCACCCCAGGGACAGGACAGGTCCCGGGGCAGCACCGCAGCCTCACCGTGCCGGGATGGCACTGATCGGCTTCTTGTAGATGGTGATGAGCTTGTCGAGGACGACGAGGGCGGTGGTGAAGACGCGATAGGAATGCAGGAACGTGTTGAGGAAGTCGATGCTCAGGAAGCGCAGGTCCGTCAGCCTCTCCAGCAGCCGCTCCACACTGGCATAGCGGATCTGCAGGACCTTGCAGGAATTCATCGTTTTACTGAACCTAATGTCAACATCATCACAATACAAGCTGGCATCAGACCTGCAGAGAAACAAGATATCTGTGGTTCCAGCCTGGAACGAAACCAAGAGACCATGGAAAGCGGTGCAGGAAGGAGCCTTGTTCGTGCTGGGTGTCCCCATGAAAAATGCAGGTGGGAACGCTCCCGGGGGGAAACCCACGCCCTGGAACGGGTGGGGCGCTCAGCAGGCAGAGGGATGTGGAGGGGCCATCCCCAGGTGCACAGAAACCAAGCCCTTCCCCTGCCCGGCAGCACGGAATGGGCAGGGACACCCCCATGCTGCCCTGTCCCACCGGCTGGGACAGCCCCCCTCGTCCCACACGTGTCCCAGCACAGCCCCTGCACCCCAACACCACAGGGACCAGAGCCCCTCCCGTCTGGCACTGTTACCCTTTCTTCACTACTGTAACTCTTCTCTAAACTCTCCATCCCATGGAAGTCACAGCGGTCCCGAGGCTCCTGGCAGCGCTTGGCTGTCACAGGAGCTGTGTCCTGGCCCTCTCCACACTCACTTGATCATCTGGGGGACGGTGACCTTGGAGTTCTCCTCGAAGGCGTTCATCATCAGGCCATTGCAGCGGATGTTGTCCACACACTGGAGAGACACAGGTGGGAGGTGGGGGAAGTCAGGGCTTGGCTTTTTCCAGACCAGACACATCCCCACCTCTGACGGGAGACCCGGCAAGGACACAGCCCAGCAGAGGTGGCAGGGGACAGCCCCTACTGACCCAGGAGCTCTGCCTCTTCCTCCCCCCGGAAGAAATGTCTTCAGGGCCATTTGCAGAAAGTAAATGAAGAGCAGGTGGATATTGTGCCACATGTCCGAGTCAGAGGAGGAGCCCCCACCCCAGGCCGAGATGGCAGTGATGGGACAGACCCTGCTGTGGCTGTGTCACCTTCCTCCTCCCCCCCGCTCCTCCTCCTCAAGACACCGCAATGGCAATGGCAATACCTGGGCTCTGCGTGCCCCCAGCTCCCAGTGAGCCCCCAGGAGCCTCTCTGCTCCCCCAGGTGGGTGCCCAGGGCTCAGTGCTCCACCTGAGTGAGACCCCAGCCCACGGCAGGTCCCGACACCCCAAGGGTGCCAGGGTAGGCGGTGGGGCTGCACTCACACAGGTTAATCTGGGTGCCCAAAGCGATGCCACAGCCCAGCAGGGATCCCATGGCAGCTCCTCATCCCAAGAACTCCACGCCCCGACCCCACTGCCCTGCTGGCTCCTACCTGGCTGATGTCACTGGTCCATGCAGCCTTCTCCTGCCTGGATGAAGCCACGAGGATAACGGTGAAAGAAGAGGAATCTTTCGGCTCCACCACAATTTTGAAGTCAAGGTGGTCGATGTCTTGTCCTGATGTTTTGGCTTTGGAACAGAAAAACCCCACACAGTGATTGGGAAAGCCTTTCCCACCCCCTCTCCCCCAGCAAGGGCTTTAGTCAGGTTTTGAGGAGGCTTTATTCAGCTTTCTGTGCATTATTGGCTGCCCCAGGTCTGTCTTAGTGTGGGTCAGCTTGATTCACAGTAAATAATTAATCTAATTAAACCTCAGCTGTGGATTCTTGAATGTATTGGCACCTGAATTTATCCACCCACCCCCACCACGTACCGTCCTCGTCGGTGCTCTCGGGCTCCTCCACCAGCGTGCAGTCGATGAGTGAGATCACTCCGTTCTGCAAGGGGGCAAGGGGGCTCAGCAAGGACCCTGGGGGCTGTGGATCCCTTGTCCCCACCCCAGGGATGGGGACAGGTTGGTGTCCCCAGGGGCGCACACAGCCCCGGGCAGGGAGGGGACACCCAGCCCGTGCCCAGCGCAGCGCCGGCTTTCACTGGGAAAAAAAAGCTGTGCCCGCTGGGAATCTCTGGATTTTCCTTGTCGAACTGATCAACTAATTTGTTTATAAATTATTTAATAGGAGCTTTAAATTTAATTTTCACAAAGTCTGTTGTTGCAATTATCAGCTCTTTGCCATGGACTGTAATTCTTCAAACTGATAATTTAATGCTGCTAACAAGCAATTTCTGTAAGATTCTTGCTCAATTAACTGCCAAACTTCCCCAAATAAACACAGGAGCCCAGGGAGTGACCAGAGGAGCCAGATAGCCCAGGCTGTAATTCCAGTTTCTTCCAGAACAGATTGTCAAGGTTTCTGCGGCGGATCAGGGTGAATTCTTTTATCAAGATCTTGTAGTTTCTCGTCTCTCCCGTGACTCAGCTCTGACAAGGGCCATGCGAGACAAACCCATGTGGCCACTAGCTCCCAGTCCAGCAGCCCTGGGGCTGCGCCAGGGGAGGGCAAGGCGGTCCCTCTGTCACCCAGAGGCTGGCGAGCTCGGACCTCAGCCAGGCCACCCTCTGGCCCGTCCCCACGGCCCGAGAGCAGCAGCAGCCACCCCTTGCCAGGCTCCCCGGCCCCCTCACCTTGGTGAGGTGCAGCTTTCCCCCGGAGCCGCGGGTGCAGATGATGAGGTGCTTGGAGAAGAGGAAGCACTGCCGCTCGCCCTCCTTCCGGAGCGACAGCGAGCCCAGCCGGCCGCGCGTGATCTTCCCCTTCTCCGACATGGGCACCTGGATCAGGGACCCTGCGGGGGACGTGCCATCAGCACTGGCATCGGGGCAGTGCCACAGGGCACCGAGTGTGTCCCCAAGAGCCAGGGCTGGGACAAGCCACCCCGGTTATGGCTGCCCAGCGGCTGGGGGGCACCAGCCATGGCCCCCAGCCCACCCTGTCCCCCATCCCAGGGCACTCCACCAGGACCGGGAGCTCAGCAGGGTCCCACTGCTTCCCTGGGTGCAGAATCAGGAACAGCCAAAATGCACCTCCTGCACCACAACGTGGGAAAATGCAGTGACAAAACTGCCCAAAAGCGCCAAAGCTGCCGAATGTGATGTGCTTCTGGCCGGTGAAAACTCAGAACTGAGTTATATTTTTAAATTGCGCACAGGACAAGGACAGGGACACGGGGCTCACGTTCACCAGAGGGGAGGGATGTCGGCGCTGACACAGACCTTGTCTGACGAAGGTCTGGCTGGTGTCCAGCAGGATCTCACACCCCTCGATGATCATCCTCTCTATTGCCAAGTTTTTCCGAATATTTTCAGTCTCGCTCACTTCATCGTGCATTATCCTGAAGGAGAGAGAGGAGAATATTGGAGCTGGGATGGGATCTGCACAAGTTTTCCCAACCCCTTTGGACATATGGTGGGGCTGCACCAGGTAAAGCAAAACCTGAAGGAATATCAAGGGAATTACTGCAGTATCCACCCAGACACAGCCAGGAGCTCCAGAGGTGACCTGTACCTCTGCCTGGACTGGATATTGAAATGTGACTGCTTGGAAATCACAAATTCAGACATAGGGCACAGAGATCCCCCCACCATCAGCCCCCTCTGATATCCCTGCTCCTTGAGGAGTGGGAAAGGAGATGGAAACTCTTCACAGTACTTAAAGAGTGCTGGTGGGTTTGGCACTGACCCCTAGGACACTCCATGGGCTGGGGAGGGAGAGGATAAAACCCAGGGAATTACGGCCAATTCCCAAGTGCTCATGTGGAGATCTCGGAGGCACTCAGCACCTTCCCACGGGGCAGCCCCACCAGTCCTGCCAGCCCTGAAGAAAGGGCAGAACCAGACCCTCAAAGCCACCCCAGTCTCCAAAGCCCTCATCTCATCACCCAGGAGCCCTGGCACACATTGCCTCTGGCCAGAAGCAGCCAGGAGCTGTGGAGCCCCAGGGGTGGATCAGCAGCTCTCACCTGGACAGCTCTTCCAGCTTGGACTTGGCGTAATCCAGGCTGTTCCTCTCCACGTGCTCGTGGGGGGTGTGAGCCAGCAGCTCGTGCAGCGTCAGGATGTACCTGGGGATCTGCGGCACGAGGGAGCACAGCCGAGGTCAGTGGGGGCACTGGGGACAGCAGGGGCCCATCCTGCCATGGCCGGGGACACCATGGCCAGGGACACCCTGACCTGAGAGGTTAAAGCTTCAAAGCTCCTTGTGCCGAAGCTGAACGAAGAGGGGGAAAAATGCAGGGCTGTGCCCAAGGCCCTGCTGTTCCCTGCCCCAGAGCTGTGGGGTCAGCCAGCAGCACCCAGAGTCCTCCCACACTGATGGCCCAAGCAGGTCCCAGGAGCACTGTGGCACCACCAGGGTCCAGCCCCAGGCCACCTTCCCCAGGCTTTGCCTCCCCACCATACCGTGCCAGCTGTGGGGATGGGGTTTGCACTGTCCATCCCCTTTCCCTCGCATCCCTGGGCCCGATCCTGGCTCCAGTGGTCACCTGGAACATGGGGTAGGTGAGGAAGGTCTCCAGGGTCCTCTCCTCACAGTCAGGCTTGGCCTCGTAGTGCTTGAGCAGCTTGTCGAAGTCGCGGTTCTGCTTGCAGTGGGCCAGGATCTGCAGGCTGTACTGGTGGTTCCGCACGAACTCCTGGTAGATGTTCAGCATGGGCAGCAGGATGTCAAACAGGTCGGCTGCAGGCAGAGCAGGGCACGTGGGTGGGATGCTCCAGCCCACGCCTGGGGGCTGCCACAGCCCTCTGGTCCCCCTCACTCACCCAGGGCAACCCCGAGATCTCCTGCTCCTCGTGTCCCCCCCACTCTGCCCAGTTTGAGTTTAAAGAGGGTCTAGTGGTCTCCCTGGGCACGGTCCAGTCCCACCTCCCACCGCCCAGCAGAACCGGGAGCAGCAGGATTTGGTTGCTCTGGGATTTTTTACTCTGTGACTGACGTGACCACGCAGGGACGTGGTGTGCAATGTGTTCTGCTGCTGGCTGGCAAACGCCGTGGAGCTGCAGAAGGAGAGGGAGCAGCAGGAGGTGGAGGAGGAGGAGGAAGCAGCACTCACCCAGCACCAGCGTGGGCCAGCTGGAGATCCGCGCCTTCAGGCCTTGGTAGAAGATTTGGTGCAAAAACATGATCGTTTCGCTGGAAGAGGGACCAAGACAGGACTAAGCCAAACCAAGAACAGAAAGATGAACAAGAGGCAAACAGTGAGGAATTAGACAAAATCTGCAGCCCAGGGGGAGCAGGGCAGCCCTCGGGCTGGCTGGGGACAGCTGCTCAAGGCGGCGCAGAGGGTTCCTGGAGGCACAGGGAGTGATGGAGCTGCAGACTCCCAGGGCGCCCTGGCGCTGAGCACCCAGGGACGGTAGTGGGTGTCCCGAGCTGCCGGGATGCCACAGAGCTCCCGGAGCCCGCAATGGAGCTCACCTGTTGAGGAAAATGCTGCTGACGTCGTCATGCGTGATGGGCGGCTTCTTGGAGCTGGCGGCCATCCGCAGCGGCCGCAGGAAGTTGTTGACGAGGATGTGGAGCTGCTGGACGTACTCGGCCTCAGCCTCCAGCATGCTGAACACCACCTGGTTCCTCTTGCGCATGCTGTCAGCGTGCGGGGACCTGATGTAGTCCTGGATGATGGTCTTCCACTTCCTCCGGCACAGCCAGCCCCGCAGGAAGCTCTGCACCTGAGGGAGCAGCAGCTGGGAGTCAGGGACAGGACTGGGGGCCAGGCAGCAGCCCTCACTCGGCTGGGAGGTTCCCTGGCTCTCTGCCGAGGTGTGTGTGCCGCTGCCTTTTCCTGGTGCTGCTCTGAGCCCTCCAGGCTGGGAATCCAACAATTCATTTAAATACCTGGCACAGGCTGCCCAGAGAAGCTGTGGCTGCCCCAACCCTGAAGTGTTCAAGGCCAGGTTGGAAGGGCCTTGGAGCACCCTAGGGTAGTGGAAAGTGTCCCTGCTCACGGCAGGAGGTGGAACAAGATGAGGTTTCAGGTCCCTTCCCTGTGTGACTCGGCACCCGCAGCACGTCCCACTCTGTGCCCAGCGCTCCAGTCCCAGTACAGGGGTGCCCGGGGCCGGCCATTGCTCCCTGTGGGAATGCTGCTAGGGCGATGGCTTTTCCTCTGCCAAAATAAAACCTGCGACCTCAGCCATGGCAGCAGAAGTCAGAGGGGCTGGTGGTGCAGGAGACAGCCCTGCCAGGGACGCCTCGTGCTCTGGGGAATGCTGGGAGGGCCCTGCCAACACATGGGCTCCCAGTCGGGCACAACACATTTTCCTCCTAAAAAGCCCTTCTGGAAGAGACACCTGCTCAGACACCTCCTCAGCCTCCCAGGGAGCGCATCTGCTGTGCCTGCTGGGACCCCCCGGGTGCCAGCCTTCGCCACCACCCACCTTCTTGATCTTCTTGATGTCACTGTCATCGTCGCTGGGCGCGCTGCTCTGGCTGGCCTGGATGCGCTCATGGTCCTTGAGCAGGGATGCGATCTGTGGGCACAGGGGTGAGCGGCTGTCCGGCACGACCGGGGGCCCAGGGCGTCCTGGGACTGAGGGCATGCCAGGGGCCGAGGGTATCCTGGGGACCGAGGGCATCCCCAGTGGCCGAGGGCATCCCAGGGACTGAGGGCATCCCAGGGGCCGAGGGCATCCTGGGGCCGAGGGCATTCCAGGGCTGAGGGCATCATGGGGCCGAGGGCATTCCAGGGCTGAGGGCATCATGGGGCCGAGGGCATTCCAGGGCTGAGGGCATCATGGGGCCGAGGGCATCCCGGGCTGTCACTGTGCCGGGGAGTGGCACGAACCTCTGGTTTAAGGACAGACACAGGGACACCTCGTGCCGGGTGTGCCCTAAGGGGGATCACAGACTCACAGAAGCACAGCCCCACAGAGCACCTCAGGCTGGAAAAGCCCTCTGAGATCATCCAGTCCACCCAATCACAACACTGCCAAGGCCACCGCTAACCCACTGTTGTCCCCAAGTGCCACATCCATAGGGCTTTTAAATCCCTCAGGGATGGGGACTCAATCAGCGGATGAAGCAGATGAAACCTGGAAAAGCTGTCAGGGCTCCTCAGGCTGCCACCGACTCCTCAGTACCCCTGAACACACTGCCAGGACCGGGACCTGGAAATACTGTCCCCCCAACCCAATCCCCATCCCTGCTTCCCAAAAAAGCCTTACAGCGAGTCAATAAACACAACTTGGAGAGAAAATGGCAGAAAAATCTCAAGCATTTGCACCCCAAAATGTGCAGGCGGGAGCAGCCCCCCAGGCATGCTTCCCGCACAGTGGGATCAGAGCCATCAGCTCCCGTTTGGGTTTTGGTTTCACTGCTTCTCCCTGCACTTTCTCTCCCTCCTCTGCTTGTCGCGTGTCCCGGCCCCCACGGCCAAAACCACTTGGAAAGTGACAGGAAAAAGCAAGAAAGCAGCACATGTGCCATGAGAACGTGGGAAATTGGGAAAATATGAGCTGAATTTTGATTTTCTAGAAAAGAGCAGAAGAAAACAGCTTGGAAAGAGGATTTTTGGGGTGGAGGGGAATGTCCCATTTTGGACAGAAAGGAGTAAAAAAAGTTGGGGTTTGGTGCCTGGACTGCTTGGAAAAAACAGGAACACACCAGAGCTGGCAGCCACAGGCTCATGGTCACTGATCCACCTTCTACACATTTGTTTCATCCCATTTCACTATATGGATCAGCTTTTAGAGGAGATTTTAGAGGTTTTTGCTTTCTGTGTGCTCTCCCAGGGAGCCCTGAGTCCCCAGAACCCCCGGCACAGCCCCTGCACTGAAGGTTTTGTGGGCACCAAAGCAGCCCCCGCCAGGACAGAGGGACCCACGGAAGGGGTTTGCCAGCGCCATGGTTTTATTTTGTTTTGTATTGTTTTTTTTTAATTGAGTGAGCAAAATTTGCACATTAAAGTAGGAGCTGATAATTTGTTCCCTGCTTCAAAGCATGGGGAAGAGTGAAAAGCCCCAAAGCAGCCAAGGTGAAAGCAGTGTCCCTGAGCCTGGGGAGGGGACGCTGCAGCCACGCTCAGCTCGTTCCAGGGCTCACAGTATCTCCCACCTCCCTGGACCCAACTCCTGCCTCTGTCCCTCAGCGGGTTGGGGTCACCCCAGCTTGGAGGCTGGACCAGACCTGGGGACAGGATCACGGTCCCAGGTGAACTGCCCCCGAGTGGGGGGCACGGTCTGCAGCCAGGGTGGTTTTAGGGCTGATCTGTTCTGCTAGAAAGCAGAAAGAGCACAATTCCAGCACTCCTGGGAAAGGCTTGTGGCTCTGCAGCCCCACAAGACTAAAACAAGGTTCAGTGCATCCCAACACAGGGTCAGGGATTGCTATTGACCTGAACATTTTAACCCAAAAATTCAGAATTTAAGGAAAAGCCCACAATTAGCACAGGCTAAACCACCCCTGCCCTCACTGCCTCTTCAGAGGCCTCTTCCGGGGCAGTTTTGAGGTTCTGAGCGGTTTGGGGTCGAGGTTTCAGCCCTGCCAAGCCAACCCTGGCTGCCTCCACCCCAATGCCACTGCCCACCCCTGCCAGACACGAGGAGGGGCTGGCAGCAGCACTGGCTCTGGGGGCCCCGGGGTGCCCCACCGCCCACCAGCAGTGCCAGCACCCACCCGCAGGCACCCGGGGGTCGGGGAGGGCCAGGAAAGAGGAGACACCCCCACAGCCGAGCACCCCCTGTGCGCAGAGCAGCCCCTCTCTCATCCCCGCGCTGAGGAGCATCCCCCACTGCCGCCATCTCCTCCTCCCAGGGCCCCAGGGACACGCGTGTCCCTCGCACCGTCTGCTGAGTCATCTGTGCACCTCGCTGCTGTCTGCCATGCCCGGCCTCGTGTCACCCCTGCCACCCCCGATCCGGGAGGGAGCTGCTGCCGGGACACGCCGCGGGCAGCGCTGATGGCACAGATGGCTCCGAGCAGCGCCCGAGTGCTCCCCGCACGGAGCTCAGCATCCCCTGGGGTGCCGGCGGTGAGATCCCCTGTGCCCTGCAGAGCTGCCCCCAGCCCTGGGGTCCCAGCATCAGAGGGACTGCTGGAGTGATTCCAGAGGAGGGCACGGAGAGGGTGGGACAGCATGGTCTGTGGGGTCCCCTCCAACCCAAACCGCGCTGGCATTCTGTGACACAGCGACTTTTCCTCGCTCACAAGAGGCAAGGACCACTCCCCGGCACTCCTCCCTCAGTGACCCTTCCCTGCCGCAGCAGACCCCTGGCTCTGGGGAGCATCTCACACCGCACACACACAGTGCGGGGGTGGCACAGCCACAGCCACAGCCACAGCCACAGCCACAGCCACAGCCACAGCCACTTGCTGCACCTCCTGCCAGGAAAATCCCCATGGGAGGCGATGCCCTCGCCCCTCCTGCAGGAGAAGGGCCAGCCCGGTGTCACTAAAAGAAGCAGAACCACACCAACGGTGCCACCCCCGGCCCCCCCCGCAGGGGGATGCCACCCGCCTGCCCACAGGTCACCCCGGGAGCGTCACTGCACCCCGGGGCAGCGCCGGGCGCTTCACCTCGGCCTTGAGGCGCTCGATCTCGATCTCCCCGTCCTCGATCTGCTGCCGGAGTTGCTTGGCAACAGTCTTCTCCGTCTCCACGATCTGCAGGAGATGGAGGTACTTCTGCATCAGCGCCTCGTGCTCTGTCGCCAGGTTCCTGTAGCTGCAGCAGACACGGCCGTGAGCATCCCACCCCCGCAGAGCCTGCCCCGCGCCCCGGGGTGCCACCCCAGCACCGGGGGCTGCGCTTTGGCAAGGGCTGCTCCCGCCAGGCCCTCGGGCTCATACCCCGGCAGGGGAACGAGCCAGGGGTCAATTCCTGCAGCTGGGAATGCTGCTGCTCAGACAGGGCCTGTCGGGGGAGGATATGGGTACCCACAAGGGGCAAACAGAAAGGACAGAGCAAACAATGACATTACAGGAGCCAAAAAGACCCCCAAACCTCTGTCACCTGCCACATTCCAAGAGTTTAAGAAGAAGAAGGATGTGTGTGGCACAAGCTCCTAGAAAGTCCTGCTCCTGGCAGGGGCTGCAGGGGATGGTGTTTCTCCCATTCCCTGCACACAGCTCCCACCTTATCCCACACCCTGCTGCCAGCCCAGAACGTTCCTTCCCCAGAGAGGCACCTGCACAGTGCTGGCTCCTGACTGCTCTCCAGGGCAGGTGGACTATGCCAGCTCTCCCACGGAACACAGACAGGAGCCTGGAGAAACCCCTTCCTGACCAGGTTTGCTATTCCTGGTGAATCCCTTCCCAATGGGCTTTGAGCCTGAGGGTGGATCGGGCATCCCTCTGGCACCAGGCTGGGACAGGCAGTGTCACCCTGCCGGGGCTGCTGGTGGAATGGGACTGGGATGGGGATGGGGACCAGGGGGACAGCTGAACACAGCCCCTGCTCAGCACGAGGGTCCCCAACGTGGGGCTGGGGAGCAGAAGTGTGTCGCTCTGCCTGCTGGCAGTGCCCAGCTTGGTGCCATCCTGCCGACCCCAGCCGCCCTCGGCACAGTTTCACCTCAACCCCAGACCTGCGCGGGCACAGGGCACACCTGGCGTGAGCTATGGCTGCCACCCACTCGTCACAGTCCTTGGCATCCTCGGTCCTCAGCTCCAGGGTCTTCTGGTTCTCATGGTTGAAGTTAACGGTGAAGTAGTGCTGCGGGGGCGAGCACAGGGGTTAGGGTTACACTGCACACAGGGCGGCAGAGAGCACTTCCCGACCCACCACGGGCTGGGTCAGTGAAGAAAACCGCGTTTGGAAACACCAGGAGCCCGGCCACAACGTGCTGCCCTCAGCACAGCCAGGCCACCGGCAAGGAAAACGTTCTGGGGGGAAATTCTGCTGGGCAAAGACCTGGCCTCAGCAAAACCTAAACCACCGTACCCACCCGAGCCCAGGGAGCTGCAGTCCTGAGCCTGCAGCAGCTGCCCTGGGGATGCCCTCACCTGGAAAACAGGCAGGGTAGCAAGGATGCTGAGCTGGACCTGCATCCTCACCTGCATCCACAGGTTAAAGCTTGGACTTGATGGTCTTAGAGGTTTTTCTAAGTTTAATGATTCCACAATTCCATGATCCTTGCCTGCATCCCCTGCCTGCATCCATAGGCTGATGGTCTTGGAGACCTTTTCCACCATTAAGGATTCTATGATCCCTGCCTGCATCAATAGATTCATGGCTGGACCCAATGATCTTAGAGGTCTTTTCCAGCCTTACTGATTCCTGGATCCCTGCCGCATCCCTGTCCGTGTGGGCAGCGAGCCCCTGGGGCACACGCCGGAGCCCTGTAGCGCCCGGGAGGTGAGGCCGAGCCGAGCCTGGTCCCTCGTGCGCCGCTCCCGGGGGCTCCGGGGGGGTGGCCGCGGCGCGGGGCTATTTTTAGCCTCCCTTGACATTTCCAGTGTTTGTGCTAATTGTGTGCGGTGCCACCGCCGCCGGGTTTGTGCCGCTCCTCTGCTTCCCTGCAGTCTCCAAGGAAACAGGTACCACGCTGCAGTGCTGGATACTGCCCGGAATAACTGGGCTAAACCAAACCCACTGGAACGAGCTCATCCTGACATCATCTGCTCCTCTGCTGGGTTTAACGAGAACCTGAACTCAGAGGTAAAAAGCGCCTCTAGCCCAAGGAGCAGCAGCCTGGCAGGACATGGGCAGCTGCCAGCTGTGCCATGGAAACACCAATGGGCACCACAATGCTCTTCCCTTCCCATCCCTGGTCAGGCCCAGGGGTGCTGGGGAGAAGAACCCCCAGCCAGGTGCAGGAGGCTCTGGGTGAGCCCAGGACGATGGGGAGATGGGGCACAGCCGGTGCAGCCGCACAGACAGACCCAGCATCTCCAGCCCGTGCCCACCCAGGGCTCAGCTCTTGGGGTGACACCCTCGGAGCTCACCCAACCCCCCCGCATCAAGAAGATCTCATCAGGTTGGCAAGTCTGGAAATGCTCCCACTAAACACCAAGGAGGTGTGAGGGAGCCCTTCCAGGCCCTGGTGCCCCCAGCAGCTCCCGGTGCCACAGGAACAACCCACGCTGACAGCACAGCCCGGCTCAGAGCACCCAACCTTCCCCAGCGCCCTGGAACAGCAGCGGATTTGGGGCTTGTCAGAGGTTAAAACAATGCAGAGCCCAGGAGAGGAACTGGGGCAGGAACCTGGAGCAGGTACCCTGTCTGGACAGGTGCCCACCCTGCCCCGCTGTCTCTGCCCCTCTTCACCTGCTCGAGGCACCTCCCAGCACATCAGCGGGAGCACCCAACACACAGGTTTTGTCAGACAGCTCCTGGCCCCTCCAATCTAAACCAAAAACTCCTGAAGGTTTTGTCCATGGCAGTTCCAAGGCCGTGGGCAGCAGAGCCAATGATGACGGGTGCAAGCCCCCCACTGCAGGGCTGCAGGCAGGACCCTCAGTCCCCACAGCTGCCCCTGTGATCCAAACCTGCTCCCGCAAGCACAGGCTCCATGTGTCGCTCCAGTGCATCCCCACACAATTCCCAGGAAGTGCAGCGTGCTGGGAAGGAGGAAGTTATTTTATATTTGAATAATAAAACTCCCACCACCTTTTATCTCCGCCTAAACGATGATCCCTCTCTGCCATCACAGTGACACATCGCACCAACAGCCCGGGAGCGCTTCCCGCAGCACTCGCTGGGGCACGGACTGAGAATCAGATCCACGGACAGGACCAGAGCCACGGATGGGACCAGACCCACGGACAGAAGCAGCACAGGACCAGCCACTCATGGCACCAGGCAGAGCGCTGGAAGCATCAGGATGAGCTCCCGGCTCCATCACGGCCCCAGCCCAGCGTCCCTGGGGCAGTTTGTGCTGCCCAGGGCAGGGCACGAGTTACCCACAGCATCACTTTGCTTCTCCTTACACCCATTTCTTGTTCATTTATGACCTCGCCAACTGCCAGCCCTGGGACCGGACCCCCCTCATCCCAACCCCCTCCCTCTGCTCTTGCCAAAATAAGCAGATGCGATTCCTTGAGGAAGTCCCACATTCCAGCCGCCCCTGTTTCCATGGTGCCTCCCGAGCCCCCGCTGAGGGAGGCACATCCCCGGCTCCGTGGGACGCGTGGCTGTCTGGCACGGAGGATACGCAACCCTGGACCCTGGCTCTGTGGGATGCGCAGATCCCTGGGCCTCAGGGATTTCCCTGGGGAAGCCTCGGGGGACACAGCAATTCTGCCCGAAATAATGACGCGGGAGCGTTCCAGGTCACCATGGGAAGCATTAAAGCACCTCCAGGGGCACCCTGAGCCCCGTGACCCCGCCGGCGACAGTCACCCGCTCCCCCCGGGCACCCAGAGCCCCGTGACCATCGCCCTGCTCCCTGCAGGCCCTCCCTGCTGCGGGGCTGGGGGCGGGGGGGACAGGGACAGGGACAGGGACGGGGACACACGCGTGACCGAGGCCCTGATGTGCAGAAAGACTCTGCACAGAATTTTTTAGAATTTGCAGAAGGGCATTGTTTCAGCCTGGCAACCCACCAGACCCCTCGGGAGGCTGTGGCTGGGGGCGGGGGCTCTCCCCACGCTGGTCACCGCATGTGTGACAGTGGGGGCACCACGAGGGACCCCCAGCAACGCCAAAGCAGTGACTGCCATCCTTTCCTGGCTCTGTTGTGCCATCACAGGGATCCTCACCCCGCGCAGCGATGCCCCCATCATCCCTCAGAGCTGCCTGCCCTCCGTCCTCCCGGAGTGGGCAGATCCACATCCGCCTGTTTGTGAAGCTGATGGTTATTCCAGCTGACACAAAGGGCAAGAGGAGGAGAATTTTCCTGCTCTGGATGGATGAGTCTAAAAATCCACAGCCAGCCATGGCAGCTTTTAACATCCCTGACCTACATACTATGTGCTCTGGGAAAACAGGACCTCAGAGTTGGATGCTCCAGCAGCTCATTTCCGTGCTGACAATAAGAAAAAATATCCCAGAGGCTGCAATTTCCCTCCTTTGTTTCCATATGGGCTGTCAGGATATTCGGAAATGGATACTAGAGGTGAACATCACCTGTGTGGAGCAGGCGCTGGAGTCATGGGCAGAAATATTCATAAAATAATTAAAACAAATCAATTTTCCCCTGATTTTATCTGGTGATTCCAGCAGGCAGGCATGCAGGCATCACCAGGACCAACACCATGAGCATCACCCTCACTCAAAAATCCCCACATGGCATCACTAAATACACTAATTAATTAAGAACCCGGTGCTACCCCAATGCTGACGAATAGTTCAGGTTTAAGTCCACAAACTATGATACATAGTCTCCAAAAATTCAGATTGCATGTAATTACATTCAGGTAGAATTCTCACTGCCCCAGATAGCTGATGCTCATGGACTTGTGGCCAAGGCTGGGATTTGGGGATCAAGTGCCTGGGACATTAGTCCTAAAGTTTGGAATAGCTTGGGAGCTGCCCTGCTCTGAGCATCTGTGGGTGACCTGCTCAACCCTGCCCCACAGATGGGATCTGTCCCCTCTGGCCACCCTCCAGAGCCCTTTGGGGATCCCCAGGTGAACCCCCATGCAGGGACGGATCCCACTCTGCACCCCCAGAGCGCTGCCCAAGCTCTCCCCCTGCCAGGAATGGCTCCACCAGCAGGGCCTGGGGCTTGGCTCTGGGGAAACCGGAGCTGCCAGGCTGGCAGGGGCTGCTCAAGTCCTCAAGGCATCCAAATATTCCCAGCTCCACTCCCCTCAGCACTCCCAGGGTCACAGGAATGGGGCCACAGGACAGGGTGCTCTCAGTGCTCCATGGCCCCATCCCTAGAAAACGCTCTGGAGACGGAGAAGGAAATCCCCATCCATGGGCAGCCCCAGCTGGGGGAACGCAGCTCAGCTCCGGAGCTGCAGAGCCTGGAGCCAAGGGCTCCGCACGGGGCACTGCCTGACTCAGCACCACGCTGGCTCTGTCTGAGGGCTCCTGCTTGGGAACAACCCACGGCACCAGGACACAGGTCTGGAAACTGGCCCTGGCTGCCCAGGGCAGTGGGGAAGTCCCCATTCCTGGAAATGTTCAAACGCTGCGTGGATGCAGCACTTGGGGACATGGAGCAGGGGCAGCCTCGGCGATGCTGGGGGAATGGTTGGACTGAAGGGCCTCAGAGGGCTTTTCCAGCCTTAGTGGTTCTGCGATTCTAAATCCAGCTCCAGGCTGGATCCGTGGAGCAAACCCGGCTGTGCTTCCTGCTGTCCAACTGAAGTGCGAAGGAGAGCCCTCACCCAACGCTGGGGCCTTCCCAGTCCTTGAGGTTGGGGCTGGATCAGCTCTGGACCCTGTGGCTGCTCAGCTCCTCTGCCAAGATCTCACCTTGGGGGCACCCCCATCCCTCCTACCTGGGGCACCCCCATCCTGCCCACCCCTCCGGACGCACAGGGACCCGGAGGGGAGATGTGACCACGTGAAAGCATATCCCAGCACTGTCACCCTCAGGGGACCTGGCACAGCAGGGCCAGGGTGTGCCACGGCCCAGACACCACAGCAGCACAAAAGGGGGCCTCACCTCCCCACCCCCGGCTCATCCCAGCACCGCTGGCACCACTGCCCAGAGCAGGCAGGCCACAGCCTCCCCAGCCCCACTCTGACCCTACAGACCCTTCCCCGGGCCACAGCATGACCTCACCCAGCAGGAAAATACCTTCCACATCCAACTGGTTGGAAGGAAAATTCATTTGTGGAAAAACATAACAAAAGCAGAAAACAAAGTTTCCATAGGCAGTAAATCCCTGTTTGGTGTTCCAGTTTTCCAAATGTCTTTGCTCCCTTATTCTCACATACGCCAGTGTTAAAATTCACTGTGTTCCAGGAAAAAAATCCCCCCAAAGCAAAATACGTGTACATTGAAAGAGAGGGTTTGAAAGCGCCACCTCTTAAAATTTCTCCTTTGCAGAGAATTTGGAGCCTTTCAGGCTCCACTCCAGCAAGGAAGGAATCCAAACCTGGAGCTCCTCTGCTGCAGGGAACACTGTCCTCAGAGCTCCAGCTGGAACTGCACAGATAGATAAATACCCTCAGAACACAATTAATTGGGATCACGGGCAATGCTAGAAATTTCCTCAGCACCTTCCCTTTGGAGGATGCTGGGCACAGCTGGCTATCAGGTGAGCCTGAAGCCGAGGCTTTCCCTGGCGTGGGGAGCACGGACCCTTCCCGGCCCTGCGTGCCATCCGCTCCTCCCGCCTCAGCCAGGCTGCGGATCTGCACCATCAATATTCGCCGCTTATTTCATCCCTGGGCCATTAATTAGCTTGCAGAGCAGCGGGCATCCAGCGCTCCGGCTTCCAGTCCCATTTGGCCTAAGGAATTACACAGAATTACAAGCCAGGCGCTGAACCGCGGCAAATCCACGCGGAGCAGCAGCAGGGGAAATATTTGCCATGGCAGGAGCTCCCTGTGACAGCAGCCCCTCACTTACCGCAAGGATCAACTCTCTGGATACATTTTGAACAGGAAAGGGGATGTGACATCCTCCCTGTAGTGTTTGCATGGTGGAAAATCCCTCCTGCACAAACACGAGGACCCAGAGCTTTGATTCCCAGCTTGACTCCAAGCTGGCCAGGAAGCTTGATTGCAACCTGGCTGGTAAACTTCATGGAAGCTGAACTAGGAGCCCACAAAATCTGTTACTGAAGGGACAGCAGTGACACCCACAGCAGTGTGACCCCTTGCTGCCACAACCCCCAAGGTGCTGCACCCCACAGCCGGGCTGTGAGGAGCCCCAGCTGGCCAAAACCACAGTATTTTCCTCTGCACAGGGAAATATTCCTGTGCTCCTAGCCAGGAGGGAGGGGATGTGCCAGGGAGCAGTGGTACTGCATGCCTGGTTCTCTCGGCAGGGTTTTCCAAGTGCCAGGAATAGCCAGAATTAAGGGGCTGATTTCCCCCCAGGCTGCCCCGTGCCCTGGGGTGCCCGGGGGTGCCCCTGGGCCCCAGCCCACAGTCCGCCGGCAGCACTCCCACCGCCTCCCCAGAGCCTGCTCAGGCAGTAATTATGCAAGCCCTGCAGAGCTGGACCCAAAGCGCGGTGCCTCCGGTACGTGCCCAGCCCGGCCCGGTGCTGCCGGGACCCCCTCGCTGCTCCCGCTGGGGGCCCTCGGTGCCGCCGAGCCACGGCACCCACAGGGCACACGGCCGTGCTCCGCACACTGCGGTCAGAGCGTGAATTCAGCTGGCTCCTGTCCACGCTAATGAGGCTGGAGGGGCGGGAAGCGCTGGATGGGGATTTGCCCCCATCCGGAAGCCAGCCCTTCTCCCCACCTGGCACCATCCCATCTCTCTTGGCTGCTACGGCGCATCCCAACTCCAGCAAACCACCCCAGACAAACATGCCAGGGGCTGCCCACGTCCATGCCGTGCTGCTCCAGGACACACTGCCCAGTCGGGAAAGGCACATTCGGGGGGGAGAAACCCACCCCCGAGCCCGTCGGGGCTGTGGTGCTCACGCCTGGGACCACAGCAGCCCTGGGGCTGGGGGAGACCTGGATTTTCCCAGGGCCTCGCAAGGGCTTTGGTGCTCCTGCGCTGATCACCCGCAGACATCAGCAGTGGCAAAGGGCACTGAAGCCCAGCGCCAGCACGGGGGGCTCAGCAGACCCGCACTCTGCTTGTCCCCACGCCGCGGTGGGGATGGAGGTGCAAACCGCGCACGTGGCGAGGGGGAACGGGGTGCAATGTGCCTGAAAGCAAAGCGCTGCGCTCCCCCCGCCGAGCACCACGCATCCATCGCGGGCTTCTCACACCGCTGGGCCGGGGGAGTCGCCTGGCAAACCGCGGGGGCACAGAAGGGGGCACAGGGGGTGGGGGCACCAGCGAGGCCGCGCAGCTGGTGCCGCCCATGGGAAGCCCGGGGACCCCCGCCCGCCGGGGCCGCGGCCCCGAACCCCCGGGCCGGGGGACGCGCGGGGCTCCGCAGCGCCCAGCGCGGCCGCTGGGAGGCGCCCCGCAGCCCCGCGCTAATTACCGGCGGTTAATTAGATGGGAGGGGGCGTAGGGGTGCTCCGGACAGAGCCCCACACCCCCACAATGAGCCCACCCGCTGCTCCGGCACCGCAGCCCCGGGAAGCATCCCCCTTCCCCGGCACAGACCGGCCTTATCGTCACCCCCAGAGCCCGGTGACTCGTGGGGTAGGTCACGGGCACCGGAAGCTCCGCGGCTGCGGGGCCCGGACCCTCGCGGGGCATCCTCCCTCCCCCTCCGCGGGGCCCCCCGTGTCGCCCACCTGCTTCTCCAAGGAGTCCTTAGCCGAGAGGGGGGGCTTGGGGGAGGGCGCGCGGTCGCAGACGCAGCCCTCGAGCAGGTAGAGCCCCGAGGGCCGAGAGCTGGAGTCGGTTTCGAAGTAGAAGAGCATGTTCTGGAGCAGCGCGAACCACTTGGTGTGCCATTTCGTGTTGTCGGCGCTCCGCTTGCTCAGGTACCCGCGCCGGGCCCCGTCCTTCTTCGCCAGCAGCCCCAGGTGGGCGACGTGCCCGTCATTGAGCCGCATCCCCTTCTGCATCCTGCCGGCACCGCGCTCACATGGCCCCCGCCGCGGGCGGGGCCGCGCCGAGCCACCCCCGCCGCCCCCGCAGACCCCGCGGTCCCCGCAGCATCAGCGGCCCCCGCTGCCCCCGGGGAGCCGCCGGGCGCTCATCCCGCGGCCTGGCCCCGCTGAGCCCCCGGCCCCGGCTGTGCCGGTGAGCGCCGCGTCCCGCACCCGCCGCGCAGAGCCGCGGACGGGCGGGGCGAGTGACGGCGGCGGCACCGGGGACCGTCAGCGCCGAGCGGAGTCGCGCCGAGCCGAGCGGAGCCGCGGCCCTCCTTCCCTGCCTCCTTCCGTGCCGCCGGCTGCGGGGGTGGTCGCGCCGCGCTGCGCTCGCTCGGGCCGCCCCCGGGCCGCGGGATGCCGGGGCCGCCGCCAGCACGGTCACCGTCAGCGCCGCCACCGCTCCGCTCCGCGAGGGAACACCGCACCGAGAGAGACCCCCAGACCAAGGGGGAGCCCCAGGCATGTGGGACCCTCGGGCAGGCATCGAATCCCACCCATAGCTGCAGCCCCAGGCCGAGGGACGCCCCCCCAGGCACAGCCAGAGCTGAGAGACACCTCCAGACCGACAGAGCCCCGAGACCAAGAGGGACCGCATGGCACATGGGACCCCCAGAAACAGCCAGAGCCTCAGGCCAGGAGGGACCCCAGGCCAGGTGGAAGCCCTGTGGAAGTGGATCCCAGGCCAAAATGGACCCTTAGGCAAGGCAGCACCTTGAGATAACTGGCACCACCAGGCAGAGCAGAGGGACCAGTTTGTCCATTTATTTCCATTTGTCTCACTCTTGATCCCTCTTCTCCATCCTGGCCCTTGTGTGCTTTGCCGAGCAGGGGGAAACTGGGCACAGGGAAACTGGGCACAGGGAAAATGGGCGCAGGGAAAACTGGGCAGTGGCTGCAGCTGAAGCCTGTGCAGGGAAGGCAGTGCCCTGGTGCCCCCTGTACCCCAGGGGGATCCTACAGGCAGGAGTGCTGGGTCAGGCAGATGCCACAGTGATGGGCATTTGGTGTGCGACCTGTGGTGTCTGCAATATGGCATGACAGCCCTGCAGCCGAGGAGCCAGCCCTGACCTGAGCCCCGAGCATGACATACCCCCTACGGACAGGGAGGACAGCAGGACAACCCTGATCATTGGCTTTATTTCTGCTGAAAATGCTGGCAGAGCTCCAAGGAGCCCAGTGAGGTCACAGGTTGCCATGGGAACGGGAGGGAGCAGGCTGGAATTGGGAAGGGTGCTGGCATTGCCAGGATGGAGCTACTTGGCCTGGGTACTGCTGGAGCACGCGCCCATCACCACCTCAAGGGACACAGCCTGAGGCCTGCTGGGCACTGGGTCAGTGCCAGAGAGGAGCAGAGCGGGAATGGGGCCACCCACTGCCCTGGCTCCCCCCGTGCCCCTTGCCCTCCCACTTCTGTCCCCGGCTGAGTGTGCCCCTGTGCCCAGCTGCAGCCAGGTTTGTAGCTCCAGGGCTTTCCCAGCAGCACAGCCAACTCCCCTCCATTGCCAAGGCTCTCTCCTTTTCCATTTGTCCAGCTCTTCAGTGAAGTCCTACATCTCATTTCATTGCTGCAGCCTCTGCTTGGGGTGAGAGATGGGTCCCAGCATGGAGCAGAAGGTGCTCCCTGTGCCAAACCTGTCATATATGGAGCAGTGCAGTGGCACAGGAAGAGACCCTTTGCGGGACCTTGCAAGATCCTGGATGAAATAATAGCTGAGAAGCTGGCGTTGCCAATAATTCCCATATTGGATGGCAGCTGCCTGATGCCCTGGGAGCTACTAAACCCTCCGGCCAGATGCAGGGCTGTGCCCGGAGGTGCAGTGCGCTGGGGGATGTGGTGTACCTGGGGATGAAGTGTGCCCAGGGACATGCCCAGTGTGCCCACTGCCCACGGGGTGAGGGTCCCACTGTCCTAAGGACAGCAGTGATCCCAGCACTAGGGACAGGCAGCCCTGGGCTGTGCTGGGGTTGGTACCAGGCACAGCAGCTGGACTTTGCTTCCCAACACCATTGGTTCAGTTCAGACTCCCTTTGGAAGATACAGAGGGTGATGGAAACATCACTGGCAGCTTTCAAGGCTCGAGCCTTGGAAAGTTTGATTCCCGGAGCAAAGGGAGGTTTGTTTCCTGCAGGTGACGTGGCATCAGTCAATGGGGAGGTGTTTGCAGTGTGACCCTCCTGGTCCAGCAGCGGAGGGAAGTGTTCATCACACTGCTGAGAGCCAGGAGAGCCAGCCTCTGTGCTGGCCATGGGGCAGGGAGTTTGTCCAGAGTAAAGATTGCCAGGGTTTCCAAGTGCTCCAGTTGCTGTGGTTTCTTTGCTCTTCATTGAAGTGTTTAACAAATATGGAAGTGGTTCCTGTGGCTTCCATCCCGTGCACAACCTGACAGATCCACAGGCAGTGGGAGCAGGGACTGCAGCAGCACCCGAGGGCCAGGGGCCTGGGATGCTGCTCAGGACAGGGGAGGCTGTGGGGGAGCTCTGGGGGAGGGACAGTCACCAGCAGAGGCCTCTGAACACTCAGTGATGGGGTGCTGGGAGACCAGGGCAGGACAGCCACTGAACCAGCAGGGACAAGGTGAAGGAGTGGGGAGGTGACACCTATGGCATGTTCAGGGCTCAGTCAGGACCCTGACTCGTCCAGTGTGGCACAGGCCGAGTCTCTTGGTGCTCTCACACAACACAGTCCCTCATCTTGAGGCTAAAACAAAATCTGCTGGTGCAGCCAGGGCAGGTCGGGGACACTCTCTGAGGTTGGCAGCTGCATCCTCACCATGCCAGCCTGGACAAGTGCCACCAGCATCACCACCAGCATGGGTGTCACTTCCCACCCCTCGAGTCCCACTGGAGCTGAGCAGGCTCAAGTGCCGTTTGCATGCAGTGCTGGGGGGCACAGGGATGTCTACCTGAGGGCTCCTCACCAGCACAAGGAGCCCACGAATTCATTAGGTCAATTTATCACTTGGCACCAAACCTTCTGGCTGGGCCCAGGAAGGGCTGCCTGTGCCCAGCCCCCAGGGCCACAGGCAGCCCCACTGCAGAAATCACCTCACTGTTGACATTTTTTAACGTCAGAGCTCCGGGACTGTGATCATGCAATGCAAAATTGTTTCAGCAGCCCTTTGAACCGCTAAGCTATTCCCTGGGAATCTCAGCACCAAGGTTGACAGCCTGGTAATTTATGCCAGCAGCTCTCACTCCCTCCTGAGCCCATGGAGAGGGCTCTGGCACCACTCCTAGCTCCTGGCTGGGCTGCCAGCATCCTCACCTGAGAGATGCGGGGGAAGAATTGCTTCCCCACATTGCATCGAGCCAGGGTTTGCTGGGGTCCTTCGCCCTGGCAGGGCCATGAGACAGCGTAAGGCACAGCAGCGTTCGGAGTGTCAGATGTGCCTTTCCATGGCATTGGGGTGACCCCTGCCTGCTCCAGGCGGAGCATCTCCGAGCAGCACTGACCGTGACGGGCAGCCTCTCTTGCCGTGGGGACAGCCTGTCTCCCGCTGTCACCAGTGCTGTGGGTCTCTGATGGGTGTGCACGTGCCAGCTGGCCACAGCTGTCCCTGTGCCACCTTGCTCCACTGGGACAGTGGCACAGCACCTGCCCAGCCCAGCAGCACCCCCTGGCACAGAGAGCAATCATCTCCGTTCCAGGGCCAGGGCAGGCAGAGGGGGAGACTCCAAGCACCCACTGAGCGCCCCAAGTCCCTGCAGCACCCTGAGCCCCTGTGCCCCCCAAGCACTGCCCCAGGGCTGCAGGAGGATGCCCATGGCCAGGTTTGCCGTGGCCTAATGTGAACTGTTTCTATCTCCATGGAGAGCACACGCCACTGCCATGGGCTGTGTCCTGCACAGGGACCGGGGCTGCCCCGCAGAGCCACGGCCAGCACCGGGGGCTGGTGCTGGGCACCGAGTGGGGACGGGGAGGGCACTGGGGGCACGAGGGAGCGAGGATGGGGATGGGAACTCCACCAGTGCAGGCGATGTATCCGGAGCATCCCCACGCTGGGCCACCTGGGTGCTGCAGGTGCCTTGAGAGTGCACCCATGGTACGGATTTGGGAACCAGGTATTTTTAGGCACTGCTGTGTTTTACAAGCCCTTAGAAGGTGTTGTAGCCAAAAGGGGTGTTCTGTAAGCGTGTGATGCTGCACTCTGTAGGCCAAGGTCCCTGCTGTTCCACAGTGTTTGCCACCTGACAGAGCAGCGCTGAACGCCCCTGCACACGGAGCCTTCGGGATTTTAAAGCCATTCCCTGTCCCTACAGGTGCAAGGCATCGTCAGGCACAACCATCCCCACTCCCCGTGTCTGACTCTCACCTGGCTCCAAGCTGGGCATGCTTGCCCAAGTGGAAGGTGCTGGGGGCATGGCTGGATCACCTCAGACAATCTCTCCTGGGGCTGGACGCGCCGTGTCCGAGCAGGTAATCCCCAGGGCCGCCGGGATTAGCCTCGGGGAGAATGACCAGTGCTACAACTGCTGCTGCTCCTGGGGAGAGCCCTGCCGGGTTCTTGCACACCTAAGTCTATCGTTAATTAAGGACTTAATATCCAGATCTCTGGAACTGACTCACTCCTTACTGTCACTAAGAACACCTTTCTCCCTGTCTTTCTCCCAGCCAGTTGGGAAGACAACAATCCACTCTGACATCTGCTGTGAGGTGATGGCTTTAGGAGCTGCAGGAGCCACAGGACTCGGTTTGGGGCTGAAAGAGGCCCTGACTGCAGGTGACACTCACACCAGGTGACACAGGAGGCTGCAGGCAGCACATGGTGTCACTCACTAAGCCAGTTCCTGCCCCACTTGCCGCGGGGCAAAGGCTCCAGTGGCTCCCAGCATGAGCTGCTTATGGGCACTGGGATTATCCTCCCCAAGGGCACAGTGGGGCTGCCCACGGCCACAGCAAGGTTGTCCCACATCCCTCGGGCACCAGGACACAACCAGAGCTTCCAGGCAGGAGCCACAGCCCCATGGAGCTGGCTTGCCTGGCAGCTGCCCCAGGAGCAACCGGACACGGTGCTTACACAGGGTGACAATGCTGTGGGTGCTGCTCTGCCACAGCAGCCGGCTGCTCCTGGGAAAGGAGCTGGACAAACCCCTGCAATCCTGAGAATGAGGAGCTGTAGCCCCAGAGATCACCGAATCACCAAATGGTTCGGGTCAGATGACCTTAAAAACCATCCAATTCCAATCCCCTGCCAGGAAGGGTCCCAAGAGCCAGGGAAGCACCCCAGGGTCAGGCAGCATCACCTTCATCATCAGCCACAGTGGGTGGGGAGCCCAGCAGGCGATCCTGCTCCCTCCTTGGCAGGGAGTAAATTGGGGTAATTCCACTTCCCCATCCAGAGACATCTCCCTGCCCAGGCGGGATCCCCTCAGCCTCAGGGGCAGGGGACAGACCTCAGGGGCTGAGGGACAGTCCCCAGGGGCTGGGGGGACAGACCTCAGGGGCTGGGGGGACAGACCCCAGGGGCTGGGGGGACAGACCCCAGGGGCTTGGGGGACAGACCCCAGGGGCTTGGGGGACAGACCCCAGGGGCTTGGGGGACAGACCCCAGGGGCTGGGGGGACAGACCTCAGGGGCTGGGGACAGACCCCAAAGGCTAGGGACAGACCCCAGCAGCTCTCCTGCCCACAGCACACAGTGCCCTGGCCACAGACAGGCAGTGACAGCACCCACACTCCCCCAGCACTCTCAGCCCCACAGGGAACAAGGACCCCTGGCCCACGCTGGCCCTGGCCCAGGCAGACGTGGCTGCTGCTGTATCTGTCTGTGCAGTGCATCAGCCACACACTGCATCTGCTCCCGGATCCACGAGGGGACGGGGTCAGTGCCATTGTAGCCCCCAGCCCTGGCACCCCTGGTACTGCGAGGGGAAAAGGACCCGTAGGGGTACTTGCCACCGTGCTGAGAGCGGAATTTGGGACTTTTTTGGGAACTCATGGGATTCCCAATGCAGCTACACCAGCCTAACCCACTCACCCCTCAGAGGCGAGGAGGGCACCCCAGCTCTCATGGGCAGGACCCCCACAGTAGCACTCCCAAGGTGTTGCAGCAGGGCTGGAGGTGCCCCCCTGAACCAAGACCTTTCATTGCTCCTATTTCCTGGAATGGAGACACCCCCTAACGTGTCTCCATCTCTCATTAACTCGTTTAATTAGAGGGGAGCCAGAGACCCCACCCTGCTCCCCAGTTCACCTTCCCAGGAAGAAAGCGCTGTCCTCATTGCCCTGTTCCCACTTCGCCCCTTGGCACTGCCCTTGTTTCCCTGGAGGAAGTTCTACACATTGTTATTGTCCCTCAGAGACTTTTTTGGGGTTTCTTTGGTTGCTGGACAGAGCTGGTCACTCAGGGATGTGGGAGACCCTTCTCATTCATTTTCCTTGGAGAGCCTTAAGCAGCACAGCTCCTCACCCTCGCAGTGACAGCAATTTGCCCGAGGTCTCAGAGGTCATCCCTGTCAGAGCAAGGAGAGGCCCAGGGTCTCTTTGTCCCTGCGGGGTGTTACCTGTGGCTGTGTCAGTAAATGGGCACAAACACAGGCAGGGAATGGTGAGCCCCAGAGCTGCCCCAGAGCCACAGCTGAGCGACCCAAGCCCTTCCCTGGAACCCAGCGGGAAGAAAGTGCTGAAGTTTGGCAGCCACGGCTGGGTTCCACGTTACTGTGGGATTTGCTGTAACAGATTCCCATCAGTCACAGGAGAGTGATGGATTTATTTTTAAACAGATTAAACATCTGCTGCTGACAGAGCACATCTCGGCACCGGCCGGGCAGCAAGCAGTGGCTGTGGGGAAAAGGCAGTGGGAAAACCCCGGGAAGGCAGTGGCTGAGCTTGGAAGGCTTGGGAATATATTTTACGATCATTTGAAGCCAGATGTGAGTGTCCTGTCAGGACTCAGTGACACCGGGACCCCTGGGGTCACACTGGCAGGGCTGGCACCACCGTGGGTGCGGCTGCCGGGCACTGAGGGATGTTTTCCTGTCCATTATAGAAACAAATAAAACAAAACATTTGCTAATTCAGGGAGATTCTTCTGGATAAGGCAAATTAATCAGCTGTGATTCATTCTCCTGCGCTCTCTGGGACAGAGGCAGGTTGGGGATTAGGGAGCCAATGGGAGCACTGTGGGCATGGGAATCGGCGCTGCCAAGGCCTGGGTCTGGTGGGAGCTGTGGGCTGCAGCACTCGGGGCAGTAGAAGATCAGTCACAGCCTCGTTCAGGTGTTTAATGATCCCAGAATTATCCAGGAAACACTAAGGAGATGGTTTGTTTAGTTCCCGTTCCCAGGCACAGGCCCTCTCTAATGCCTCCCATGCAGCTCGAAGGGAGATGGAGTATTTTTCCTGTGCTGCTGCTGGATCCATCACTCACTAAAAATAAAGCTGACTTTCCTGCAGTGGGTAAAAGCCAGTGATAAAAATCCCCATGAATACTTCATCAAGCTGCCTGCTTTCCCATGGATTTTCTGTCGCCAGGAGAGCGTTTCCAGCAGCCACTGGTGCCTGGAAACCAGGACTGGGGGGAATCCAAATCAATCACGTCTGAAAGAGGGAATTTTCTACTAAATCCTACTCCTCCCGGTGACATTATCCATGTAAGAGCTCTGGCAGTAGCTGGAGGGAGGATTTTACCCGGGGACGGAAAGCAGGGGGGTCAGGGACCAGGGCTGGGGCACCCCAGCACCTTCACCTCCCCATCTGGAGGAGAACGTGCTGGAGACAGGGCAAGGAAAAGCAGCAAGAGGATGAAAATTCAGCAGGGAAGATCCAGCTTCAAAGGTACAGGAAGCTGTCAAAGCTGCAGGGACACTGGAGGCTCTGCAGACCACTGACCAAGAAGGTTTGGAGAGGTGACCCTGCCGCAGGGGTCAGCACGTTCTCCCCTTCGTGGAAAGCTGTGCCTTGGACCCCCAGCTCAGGGGAGCCCCCGGACCCTGCCCCATGTCCTGGGGTTTTCCGTCTCACCGCGTTTCTGGGGACACCCCGCACAGAGGGAAGAGGTTTCCCTCTGAAAAAAGGCTTGAAGACCAACATCCTCATTGCCTCGTGTCTGCCTGAGCAGACACTGAATCATCCCGCAGGCTGGTATTTAAAATAGCAGAATTCCTGTTTTTAGCGAGAGTGTTGCTCAGCCCTGAGAGGAGGAAGAGGCTGTAGGGGATCTGCTCACTGCCTCCCTGCGCACGGCCGGGCACAACGGAGGCACCGAAGGTTTTCCAAGGGTCCCCGGGGGTCTGCAGCCCCCGAGGGCTTTGCCGCAGGGCTCCTGCAGAGCGCAGGCAGCTGCCCCAGCCTTCGGCCCCGCTCCGGAGCTGCCCCACGGCTGCTGCAGCCCACGGGAGCCACCAGCAGCTGCCCTTGGCCGTGTCCCGGGGCAGCCAAGCGCCGGTGCTGCGCCGAGCGCTGCCGCAGGGACAGGTACGGCTCGTCCTGCCTGACCTAGTTAGCACCCGCGGCAGCAAAATGCGGCTCTGGGAGAGCAGAGCCTGCTCGCATCCAGCACAGCCAGAGGCACTCCTCCCTGCCTGCTTCTCTCGCTGGGACACGCAGCAGCCCCTGCAGGAGTCCCGTTCCAGCTCCCGCTGTGCCACCACAGGATTCCATGGGTCTGTCCCAAGGCCCTTCCTGCTCTCAGGCATCCTTCCCGAGGCAGAGGCACACAAAGCCAGACCTGCTTCCCACGAGCAGGCCAGACCCTCCCGCGGTGTGTCCACTCTTCTCACACGCACAGAGCTGCCTTGGCTCTTGTCAGCTGCAGCACCCAGAGTGATTCCAGGTGTGCCATTCCCTGCTAAGGGATGCTTTCCAGAGCATCCTGCGACAAGGCAGCTTTGTTTCACAGAATCACAGAATGGGAAGGGACATTGAAGCTCAGCTCATTCCACCCTCTTCCACAGGCACGGACCCCTTCCGCTATCCCAGGTTGCTCCAAGCCTCATCCAGCCTGGGCTCGATCAGCTCTGGGATGGGGCAGCCACAGCTTCTCTGGGCAACCTGTGCCAGGGTCTCACCAACCTCTCAGGGAACAATTTCTTCCTCACAGCTCACCTAAACTGACCTGTTTCCAGGTCCCTGCCTTCGTACTTCTCCAACCCACAGCTCACGTTCAGACAAGCCAGGCTCTTGCACAACCTGGGTCACTCCACCAGCGTTTATGTAACCTGGGAGCCTTCAGCAGCAGTGACCTGCTTCCCTCTAACTCGCTTATCAAAAATACCAAAACAGGACAGCAGAAGGTGCCACGGGGGTATCGGCTCAGGGCAGGTGCTGGCATCACCTGGGAGCACATTCCAGCTGCCTCACCACATCAGCCATGCCCAGCACAAGCATCCTCTGCAGCACACACAGCGCGGAGCTCACCTGGCCCCAGGCAGGCTGCAGCAGAGAGCACTTCCCGGAGGGGTCCGCTGGTGCTCCTGATCATCTTCCATGCACAGCTGGAGCTGCAGAGAGAGGCTCCCCTGGGAATTCCCAGCTCCTGGCCTAGGTGGTGCCTGTGCAGCAGCATCACCTGCCTCCAAGCATGGCCAAGGACCCAGAGAGCCCACTGCACACACGGGGCAGCGTTTGGTCCTTTAAAAATGACCCAGGAACACCCACAGCAATGCTGCCTGTGCCTGGTGCGAAGCCCCTCATGCACCTGGGAGTCCATTGCTAATGAGGGCTAATGAGGGCTAAAGAGGGCTAATGAGGGCTAATGAGGGCTAATGAGCCTTCAGCTCTCACCCCGTGGCTTCCCAGCTTGGAGCTGTTCTACCCCTTGGTCCCCATCCCAGGGTTTTCCACTGGTGCCATCAGCCTCATGCAGACCCTGGCAGGCCCTGTCTCAGCCCCAGGAGGAGGAACCCAGGCCAAGTGGCTGGAGGATGGAGCCAATGGCAGGGTGGGATGCAGGAGAGGGTCGCAGGGTGCATCCCTCCTGCTGCACCCCTCCTGCTGCATCCCTGTTTCTGCATCCCTGCTGCTGCATCCCTGCTGCATGCCTTCCACTGCATTCCTCCCCCTGCTGCACCCTTCCTGCAATCCCTGTCCCAGGATGAACCCATGAGAGACAATTCTGTGCCAGTGGGAAGGGACCCGGGGGAGCGAGTGTCCCCAGCTGCTGGGTTTGAAGAGGGGGGGACAAATCTCCGTCCCCTCCAGCAGCAGGTTCCGGGGAGCTGAAGCAGTGCAGAAGGGTGGGAAAATGTTCCTCCTGCCTGCAGCAGCACCTCAGGGATTGTTGTTTAGTTCAGGAATTAATCCTGAAAAGTCGAACATCAAACAATCCTTTAAAATCGCACTTTCCTGGTGGTTTTGTGTTCAGTACAGTGACACAATGACTGCAGCCTTGGTATCCAAGAGCTCCCCAGAGCCTGGCACCACACAGACAAGCCAGATTTCTGCTATTCCAAAGCCAATTTCATCATTACAGCAGAATTTTATTTTTTTCCTAAGCGGGTGTGTTCATAATGGTATGAAACCAGAAAAAGCAGGAATTCTTGCACTGAGGAACAGCAGGAAAAATACAGTGCAAAGGCCCTAGGTTTTGCCTGGCAGTGGAATGAGGGAGTTTCAAATGTCAAACCTGCTGAGCTTTGCTGCAGCTGAAGGAGCCCTTCCAAGCCGTCGGAGGTGTCACCACGTTGGATTCAGCCTCTCTGTTCCATCTGACTTCAGTAAATGGCAAAAATACGCCTCTAAACCCCAGCCGTTGGCAGCATCGGCTGCACAAATAAATACGCTTGTCATCGCTTGATTTTTTTCCCATTTTCCAAGTTAAAAATGTTCTGGATGCCAAATGCCACCCGTTGGACCCATCCCTGTGTGTGCACACAATTAGCAGGAGCACCAGGCCAGGAACAGGATTGGGGAGGTATAAATCTGACCTCAGCATCACTGCACCTTGGCTAACTAAAATGCAGTTTAGAAAAAAAGGGAGATTTTTTAAAACCCCAACAAATTAATCTGCCAAGTGTGAAGCAAATTAAATATCCACTGGAAAAGTGAGCCTGGGACAAGGGCAGCTGAAAGGGTGATCACACTGTTAGCAGCGTGGGGCAACAGGACCCTAAAATATCCTGAATGTGACCGTGGTGGACGGAGCCAACCCCAGCTCCTGTCGAGGAGGATGATTCCAGGAGTGTCTGTCACCCCTGGCCACTGCTTTTCCCAGGATACGCTGGGGACAAAGGCACAGGGTTGGCCTGGCAGCCCTGGCACCTCAAGGCACCGAGTTCCTCTGTGGTCTCAAGCACACAGGGAGGGTCCTGAGCTCTGTGGGGGGCTCAAAAGAGCTGCCAGAGGACGGGAGCTGCTCATGAGGAGACAAGCCCCACCTGCTCCCAGCAGCTGTGCAGGAGGGAGGGTGACCAGGCAGGATGTCCTGCTTGGAGGGTGACACCCGCGGGAGGGGAGAAGGGGCAGCCCAGCCCCGCGGGCAGGACACAGATCTGCAGCACATCTGCTCCAGGTTCAGCCCGCAGGGAGCAGGGATCTGGGAGGCTGAGTGGTGTCTCCCCACCCAGGGGGAGCAGCAGACAGACCCCCGGCCGTGCCACAGCTGCCCCGGGAAGGCGCCAGGACGCGGCATCGGTGGGATTCGGTCTGCGGTGGGCTGAGAGCACCGAAGCTGATGCACACCCCCAGCCGCTTGCTGAGGAGACCATATATAGCTTGTCCCCGTCACCACAAGGCTGCCATGGATCCCGATTTGGATCCGGGTTTGGATCCGTCTTTGGATCCCGGCATCACTGCGGATTCAGCAGCGGCTGTCAGTGCTCATCCCGGCTCTTGGCTGCTGGGGGAAGCTCGTTAGCAAGTTGTCAGAGCAGGGGGTGCTGGTGAATCTGAATACCAGATCAGGTGTCGGAGCTGTTTGTTTTGGGGATGGATTTGGGAATTCAGGAGCGTCTGTAATGAGCTGCATGTGATGTCGGCCGTGAAGTTCAGGCGATTAGAGCTCATGATTTGACAAAGCTGCTCCTGCTCCAGCTCCTACATTGGATTCCTTCGGCCAGGGTAAGGTCACTGCAGAGCAGCAGATTGCTCCTGGCTCAGTTAGGAAACAACTGGAAAACGGAGCTGTGGGTAAAGGCTCTTCCCACCAGCTGGGAATGGCAGTGCCGGAATGCTCAGACTCCTCGCAGGGATGTTCCAGCCCCAGTGCCATCGCTGCGTCCCACCTGCAGTATTGGATGGCAGTCCCGGTGGGGTCCTGCTCCATCCCTATTCCATCCCCGCTCCTCCCCACTTCCTAACATCAATGGAGAATATAAAACAGCAGCAACAACAGCTACCAGCCTGTGATCTCATTTGCAGCCCTCAGTGACAGCACTGAATTAGCCAAAAAAAAAAAAAAAAAGGAAAGTGGTTTTAATTAAAACTGTTGCTGGAAGAGAATTGTGATTAACTGATGTCATGCGTTAAAATTACAGATCCCGGGAGCTTAAGTGACAGATAAAATAGCACAAATAGTTTACAAATTCATTTACTTAGGAAGAAACCAAACAGCTGGAAACAAGCACATGGCTTATTATTACAAATTAATTAGTTGTAAAGGGGGGTTCACACAGAGGTGACAGGTGCCAGCTGAGGTGCCGGACATGTCCGTGCACGGCTGTGCCCTCACTGGAGCTGAAAATGCAGGACTCGTGTCCGTGTGCTGGTGAGGAGCTGGAGGCTGCCCAGTTGATCCAGAGGGACCAGGATCCACTCTTGGATGCTGTGGGGGCCTGGAGATGCCCCAAGTGACAGCACGACTTGGAGCCGGTGGTGGCACCACGACCACAGCACGGGGAGGCTGCCGAGGTGCTGTCAGGAGCAGCCCCGTGAAGCTGCAATGTTTGCCCACACCATGCCGGGCTTCTATTTTTTGTAATTCCCCTCATTTGACACATTTTGATGATGTTTCCATCCCGGTTGCCATGGTGACTCACGTCCACTTCCCCACTGCTCTCTACATCCTTCTCTCACAAGTGCTGGCACAGGAGACACAAAGGCCCCATCGTGCTCTCAGCAGCCTTCCCCAGCAGCCTGGTGCGGCCACGAATGGCTTTTCTCCTTCAGCTGCCCCCAGCCTTTCCACCCCCAGGTTACAGCGTTAATGCCTGCGAAGTTTCATCAAATCCCGGATTGGTTCGAGTTAAAAGGGACCTTAAAGCTCATCTTGTTTCACCCCCTGCCATGGGCAGGGACAACTTCCACTAGTCCAGGTTGCTTCAAGCCCCATCCGACTTGGCCTTGGACACTGCCAGGGATCCAAGGGCAGCCACAGATTCTCTGTTGTGGACGAAAACTCACACCATGTGTCTGAACAAGAACTGCAGCCAAGCTCTGAGCAGTTCTGCTGGGACAGTGCCCAGGCTCACAGGTCAGGATTGTCCCCGAGCCGACAGGATCACACGCTGAGGAGTTCAGTGACACTTGGGAGCAGTCCCTGGCAGCCCAGCCCTGCAGGCAGAGCTGCTTGCCCGCTGCCTGTCTCACTGTGAGCTGCCTGCCAGCCCATTCCCCCCGCAGCCGCTGGAGATGCTCCTGCGGCTGGAGATGGGAAGCCCTGACCTAGATCAGCCCGGTGGGTCCATCCATCAGCACCCACCCACCCTGCGGTGCGGGGCAGGACGCGCTGGGACCCTTGGGTCTCTGCAGAGTGCTCGGGGCAGCAATACCCCCCGGTCGGAGCGCGCCGAGTTTGTGATTGTGCGCTCTGCGCTCAGCCCCGGCAGTGCCCCGCCTGCTCTTGCGGGTGACAGGAGCCGGGCCGGGGCCCGCTGGAGCCCCAGCCCCGAGCTCGGCGCGGGGAGCATTGCCCACCCCTGGCCCGGACGCAGGAGGGCAGCCGGGCACCGCGCTCCGGTCGGGCACCGCGCTCGGGGCGCACCGCGCTCGGGGCGCACCGCGCCCGACACCTCCGGGGTGCCCCGGGGCGGCGGGTCCCGCCCGGGCGCTGAGCTCCGGCTGAGCTCCGGCTGACGGCGATTCCAGCTGGCTGAGCACATTCTGGTGCAGATTACATCGATGTTCCCAGGAAGATGGGCTGTCACATCTCATCTCATTCTGCATTCCTGCTGTGCTCTCCGCACACCCTGCCCTGCCGCGGCAGCACGCGGGGTGCCAGCACTGTCCGGCTGCGTGGGCTGTGGGAAAGGGTTAATGCGCCATGGGGGGCACCCCAAAGCCACCACCATGCTCATGGTCCCACCAAAGTCACCACGAGGTTCAGGGTCCCACCAAAGCCACTGCAGCATCCACGGTGCCAGCGCCCAGGTTTGCCAGGCAGTCACAGGCCTGGGAGCTGCCCCAGTTCCAGGATCACAGCAACAGAAAAAACAGGGACAAAGTTCTCCCAAAACAGAAGGCAAACGTGTCTGGAGGTGCCAGGACAGGAGATGAGCAGTTCAAGCCACAGGCATATCAGGCACAGCCACTGCCCTCCAAACATCCATGGACTGGGAAAGCACAGGAGAGCTGGAGAGAGACCTGGAACAATGGTCTGGAGCACCAGGACAAGAGAGAATTGCTTCCCATTCCCAGAGGGCATGGTTAGATGGAATATTGGGAAGAAATTCTTCCCTGTGAGGGTGGCAGGCCCTGGCACAGGTGCCCAGAGAAGCTGTGGCTGCCCCTGGATCCCTGGAAGTGTCCAAGGCCAGGTTGGACAGGGCTTGGAGCAGCCTGGGACAGTGGGAGGTGTCCCTGCCATGGCAGGGGTGGAATGAGAGGAGCTTTAAGGTCCTTTCCAGCCCAAACTATTCTGGGATTCAGAGATTTATTCACCTACAGAGCCACTTCATACACAATCCAGGGACAATGACAAGGCTCTGTCACTTTGCCCTTTTGCCCAAACCAGAGCACTACTGATCCACAAAACACTCCCTCTCACCACCTAGAGCAGCTGACTCTGAAAGGGGTTTTTAATCAGCATCTTCCCTGTCCATCCATTTACAAACTTCCCTGGCACACATGGATTCTTGCAGCAACCAAAATATCTGCCTGGTCTCAGCCCTCATGTCACTCTAAGGAAACTTTTCCACCCTCCTCAGCCCCCTGGGATGGGACCAGCTCTCCCCTGGACATGGAACTGTCAGCGCAGGTGGAGCAGAGATAAAAAAGGATGCACCTCTCCACTCTGTTCCCAGAGCAATTCCAAGATTCATCCTTCCCTGGCTGGCTCTGCTCATGAATAAACACCACCACTAACAACCCTTTACCTCAGCCCCAGGGAGGCATTTTTGCAATTTCTTGCTAGAATCCCTCTAAATGCATCACTTCCCTGATCCCCCGTGGAGATGTTTCCACAAGCAGAAACCACTGGGCTGCGGCATGTGAATGTCACCGAGTGAATTGGTTAAAAATTCCATCTCGCTCACCTTCCCACGGCACGCGGCAGCGGGAGCTCGGCGCCAGGCACCAGCTGTGCTGCAGCCTGCAAAATGGCTCTGGCTCCCGGCGCCCGTCCTGGGAGCAGCACTCGGCCTCAGCCTGTCAAAGGAGCAGCAGCAACAGGGAAGAGATAAAGAGACAAGTGGCATCATCTCTGTGCTGTTGCCGGTGGGAAACAGCCCTGGCATCTGAGATGCTGCTCCTGCACGGCAGCATCAGGAAGGCACTGGGAAATACAGTTCACCTACGCAGTCCACAGCCTGGGCAGCACCCCTGGGGATAAGGAGCCCCCTGCCCACCCCACCGTCCTGGCTGAGCCCCCAGCCCCTGCTCCATCAGCGCTGCGATGCACGGGGTACCCTGGCACAGGCCAAGAGCTGTGAGAGCATTCCCTCGCCATTCCCTCAGCCAGGCAGGATGCACCTGCCCGGCAGGATGCCCTCAGGCTCCAGGAAGCACTTGGGCACTGCGATGTCCTTGGGTACCGCGGTGGGCTCAGCCACCCTCGTGCTTGGAAATCGCACCGTGGTGAGGGCGGGGGGCGCGGGGCCAGCCCCTGTGGCCCCTCTGGCCGTGGGTCAGGCTGGCATTCGGGGCTCCGTGGGGGATGAGTGCCCACGGCTCCCTCCCCGCTCCCGCAGCCGGCGCGTTCTCCGCACGCTCCCACATCTCCGGGTGTGCGGGAGCTTGGCTGCAGTGCGTTAAACAAGCAGCCTGGATCTGCGAATAACCAATCTGTCAGGCTTCTTCACCGGCGTTTTTTGGAAAACCCTGCAGGCAGGTGCAGGTGCCACATCAATATGTCAGCCCTCTGATGACGAGTTCATAATATTTTCTGCTTGCATTCCACTGTCTCCGTGTATTAGCAAACAGGCGTCTCCCAGCACTGCTCGCTGGAGCCAGGGGTTGCGGATTTAATAACAAAATCATCGTGGTAAATCATTAGTTGGTGATTCAGCATGGAAATGCCTCATTAGCACTTCAGCATGTGCAGTGTGTGACTTATGAAAACCTCTGAATTATAACTAATTAAGCGCAGGCCAAAAAATTAGCCCCGATCAGAACAATAGTTCTGATAGGATAAAATAAAATAAAATAAAATAAAATAAAATAAAATAAAATAAAATAAAATAAAATAAAATAAAATAAAATAAAATAAAATAAAACAAAACAAAATAAAAATAAAATAAAATAAAACAAGGGAATAAAATGTGTGAGGTCACCAGAACTGGTGCGCACTGGAAGGAGAACCCATGTGCACAAAGTCAGAATGGAACAGTACATGGAGAGAGCGCGTTGCTCGGGAAGATTCCTCCATCCCGAAGCACTGGGATACAGAGTAACGTCAACCTCTAATTAACAGAAGTTTTAAAACCTTCGACATGCTAATTAATTGCTGTATTAATCACAAGAACTTTGAACACTGACACATTCAAAGCCGTTTCAAACTAAATCTATTTTGCTTTGCAATGTCTGATCCCGAGACGCTGGTAACTCTGTGCCTGCTTGGCTCCTCTTGGCACTGACAAACGGGGGTCTTGCCATGCCCCCACCCAGGACATCGCCCCCTCACAGCCCCAGGGTGCTCAGTGGGGTTCCCGTGCTGGTCTCAGTCCGTCACTGGGGAGCAAGTGATGCTGAGTGAGCCTCTCACCCTAAGAAAGGCTCTAAAAATAAGCTCTTAATACACTCTTGCATCCTGTCAAATCTTTAAATAGCTGTTTGGAGTTCAAATTTTAAAAACTGTTGAGCTCAAATGATTTATGACAACTTGGGAGCCAAAAATAAATGGGAATGAGGAAAGAGGAGGAGCCCGTCCCCCGCCGAAGCTACCGAGGAGAAGTGCCCGTGGGCTGAGCCCACGCGCAGCCGGAGTCCCTGGAGCCTCAGGGGACCAGGGGTGCAAGTGGGCTGGCGGAGGGCTGGCCCTACGGTCACCCCGTCCTGGACGGTGTCACTGGCCAAGCCCCGTGCCCAGTCGGAGGGACAGGCAGTGTTTGTCCTGGGGGGCAGGGGCACAGGGGGGCTTTGACTGGGAAATGGAGTCTGAGTGACTCACGAGCCAAGGAGCGTCTCTGAAAAGAGGAATTACAGAGTCTGACTGCACCAGGTTCTCGTGATGTGGATCCATTGCCAAGACGTTCTTTTATGCTATAGAATATTAGACCCTACTTTAATCCAGTTTGTAATTAGAAAAGTGCAGGGAGCACTCACTTAACTCTGCTCCAGAGACACCTGCAGCACAACTGCACACTGGCACTGCCTGTTAGAGACACACTGAGTGTCAGGAGAGGGGAAACAGTCTCTGTATCACAGAACCCCAGAATGGTTTGGTTGGAAGAGATCTCACAGACCATCTCATTCCACCCCTGCCATGGCAGGGACACCTTCCACTGTCCCAGGCTGCTCCAAGCCCTGTCCAGCCTGGCCTTGGACACTCCTAGGGATGGGACAGCCACAGCTACTCTGGGCAGCTGTACCAGAGCCTCACCAACCTCACAGAGAAAAATCCCTTCCCAATATCCCATCTATTCCTTCCCTCCAGCAGGGGAAAGCCATTCCCCCTTGTCCTGTCCCTCCCGACCCTTGTTCCAAGTCCCTCCTCAGCTCTCCTGGAGCCTCTTTAGGCACTGCAAGGGGCTCTGAGGTCTCCCTAGAGCCTTCTCTTCTCCAGGTGAAGACCCCCATCTCTCCCAGCCTGGCTCTGGAGCAGAGGGGCTCCAGCCCTTGGAGCATCTTCATGGCCTCACCTGGACTTGCTCCAGCAGGTTGTACCTCACTTTCTGAATGCCCACCTGAGGCTGGGGATGACCCCTGTGTGACCCAGGGCTGTCCCCACAGCGAGTGGGGTTGCCATCCATGGTGTGGGGCACCCCTCGGCCGTCACCCTCCCGCTGCCAGCCCGGCCATGCCCAGCCAGCGCTGGCCATGTGCGCCAGGCTGTGAGCAATCGCCGCTCCCAGGCTTTCCAGAAATACTCTGCTCTCCTGCTCACTGACCTTTGATCCTTTATTCAATTTCCATTCTTCTGGAAAGCCCAGAAATGTGGAGGATGTCCTGACACTCACGTCAGGGAGGAGGCTGGGACAGTGCTGGTGACGCCTGCCCGTGGCAAACACCACAGGGCTGTGCTGGGAGGGGACTCCGAGAACAGGGCAGGGGGCTATGGGTGCTGGCACAGGGCTCTGAGCGCAGGGACAGGGCTCCGAGCACAGGAACAAGGCTCTGAGCGCAGGGACAGGGCTCCGAGCACAGGAACAAGGCTCTGAGCGCAGGGACAGGGCTCCGAGCACAGGAACAAGGCTCTGAGCGCAGGCACAGGGGCCCTCATTTCTTTTTCTCTGGATGTTCCCGGAGCAGACCCCTCTGCAGTCACGATGCTCAGGCTGGCTGGGGAGAGGGGCAGAGTGCTGGGCACGCTGCAGCTCCTCATCCTCCTCCTGCAACAGCTGAGTAGGAGGTTATGGAAAAAACATGTTTTCCCAAATCCCAGCACTTTCCGCTGCAGCACTTGGCTCTGGCTCCACCTGCATCTCACCGCGCAGCTCAGCGCCGGCTCAGCGCCGGTCCTCTCTCCCACAAGGATCGTGGTACCAGTTTCGCTCCCTCCCGTCGCACAGCATCTGCTGCAGGAGCCTGGGGAGGAGCTCTCCGCGCTCCCCGAGCGCGTTCTGCGCTGCCGCCGCGGCCCCTCTGCGCTCTGCCCAAGCCGCAGCTCCGAGCCGGCCGCGGGGCACCCCCGGCTGTGCTGAGCCAGCGTTTCCCTCGGTCGTGCTGGAAACCCGTCAGGAGCAGGATTCCGCTTATTTCGGCTGAGCTGGGAAAAAGCAGGGAGCAGTGATAGTGTGGCTTTAGGGGGTGCATTAGCTCTGCCCCCTCAGGCTGGTGGGTACCTGGTTGGGATGACACTGGGCTGGCAACCAGCAGGGCATGGACAGGTTTGGGTCAGATCTTGGGGTGAATTTCTTCTCTGTAAGGGTGGTGAGGCCCTGCAGAGCTTGCCCAGAGCAGCTGTGGCTGCCCCAGCCCTGAAAGTGTCCAAGGCCAGGCTGGATGGGGCTTGGAGCAACCTGGGGTAGTGGAAGGTGTCACTGCCCATGGCAGGGGTGGAAAGAGACGGTCTGTGAAGTCCTTTCCAAACCAAACCATTCCAGGATTCTCTGATTCTCTTGCAATTCCTAACCCTGAGTATTCAAAGGCAGCATCCCACCACAGCAGAACAAAGTGGATGGGAAAATGAACCTTAATAAGGAATCATATTCTCTCTAGGGGAAAAAAATGCCAAATGCAAGCATATTGTATTCCCAGCCTGTGCATTGCAGAGTCAGTGATGTTGTAGTTCTCACTCACCCCACGTGCAAACAGCCCCCTGAGCCACCGGGGCAGAGCCCTGGGAAACGCCACCGCCTGCCCCAGGGCTGGCAAGGGTATGGGAATCCCAAACGGGAAATCCCACATGGGACGTCAAATGGGAAACCTGTCAACGGGAACGGAGGGGCAGTTCCAAGCCAGGACCAGTCGAGCAGGAGCCGAGCCTCATGAAGTGAGTGTGGTGTCAAGAGCAGCGAGAGGAGCACTGAGATGTGCGGTGTGAGAGCTGTGCAGGGACAGAGGCGTGCGGTGCCAGAGCTGTGTGGGGTCAGGGCTGTATGGTTTCAGAGCCATGCGGTGTCAGAGCTGTGCGGTGTCAAAGCCGAGCGGTGTCAGAGCTGTGCGGTGTCAGAGTCAGAGCTGTGCGGTGTCAGAGCTGTGTGGGGTCAGGGCTGTATGGTTTCAGAGCCGTGCGCTGTCAGAGCTGTGCGGTGTCAGAGCTGTGCGGTGTCAGGGCCGTGCGGTGTCAGAGTCAGAGCTGTGTGGGGTCAGGGCTGTATGGTTTCAGAGCTGTGCGGTGTCAGAGCCGAGCGGTGTCAGAGCTGTGCGGTGTCAGAGCCGTGCGGTGACAGAGCCGTGCGGTGACAGAGCTGTGCGGTGTCAGAGCCAGAGCTGTGTGGGGTCAGGGCTGTATGGTTTCAGAGCCATGCGGTGTCAGAGCTGTGCGGTGTCAGGGCCGTGCGGTGTCAGAGTCAGAGCTGTGTGGGGTCAGGGCTGTATGGTTTCAGAGCCATGCGGTGTCAGAGCTGTGCGGTGACAGAGCCGTGCGGTGACAGAGCTGTGCGGTGTCAGAGCCGTGCGGTGACAGAGCTGTGCGGTGTCAGAGCCGTGCGGTGACAGAGCTGTGCGGTGTCAGAGCCGTGCGGTGACAGAGCTGTGCGGTGTCAGAGTCAGAGCTGTGTGGGGTCAGGGCTGTATGGTTTCAGAGCTGTGCGGTGTCAGAGCCGAGCGGTGTCAGAGCCGAGCGGTGTCAGAGCTGTGCGGTGTCAGAGCCGTGCGGTGCCAGGGCCGAGCGGCGCCGGCTGCGCGCAGCCCATATTGCAGGTGACATCCAGTGGCTGCGGGAAGCAGTGCAGCGCCACTGCTGCCATGGGCACCCTCACCCCGGCACTCTGCCACCGACCCCCAGCACCTCTCCAGGGGAGAAGCTGGGGCTTCCCCTTCCCTGGAAGTGTTTAAGGCTAGGTCGGACAGGGCTTGGAGCAACCTGGTCTCGGGGAAGCTTTGGGTTAGATCCTGACCTTGTCAGGGGCTGGAACGAGGTGGTCTGTGAGGTCCCTTCCGAACAGCGGAGTACAGACCTAAGGTGGGGTTTCAGGGAGCTTCATCCCAAAATGCCCACAGCACGGGAGGCTGCTGCAGCCTGCGGAGCTGGTGGGACACGCCAGGGCCCTGCATACCCTCAGGGGCTCCATCCGGCTGCTCTGAGCCGAGAGCGCTGGGAGAGGGATGTGTTCGGAGGTATTTGCAATTTCCTCCCACCTCAGGGGGATTTCCCCGCCCCCACCAGCCCTCCCCCCACTGTCCAAGGGCAGCGGGAGAACACTCACGCTTTAATAACAGAGGTATGTGGGGGGACAGGCAGTACAAATAAACCTGCTGATGGGAGCAGCAGTGGCAGACATTTGCTTGGCACCCAAGGCACCAGCCCCTCATGACTCCCACAGAGCCGGGACATGATGGGACAATCCCAGCCCTGCAGATCTGGGACTTGATGGGATATCACAGCCCCACCTGCCCAGCCCCCCAGTCCCATTTCCGCCCTGCTTTGGGGGCAGCAGCCCCTGTGCCATCACGGGAACGAGCAGCCTGTGCCAAGAAGTCCATTTTGGGAGCTGGCCTTGTTTACTCTGGACTGAATGTTCACATCCCGGGAGCCGCTCAGCTACATAATCACCAAAACCAACACGGGACCTGGGGCTGCGCCGTGTTTTTGTGCTTGTCCAGTAGCCGCTCAGGGACATCAAAGCCTTGGCTCTGGCCGCAGCCAGCCCCGCGGGCCCTGTCTGGCTGCTGCTGTTCCCACCGGGCTGGGGAAGGACTCAGCAATGCTGGGGCAGGTGGGAGCACCCTGAGAGCCACCAGCAATGCTGCAGGGCAGGGGCTGCTCCCTGGAACATAAGGTTCTTCCAAAACTGCCTGAGACTCACCAGAGCTGGGAGGAGAAGGGCTGTGGCTGTGCTCTGGCTTAAGCAGGGAGTGCTCCTTGGGCAGGGAAGCTTGGGCAGGGGGTGCTCGTTGGACATGGACCCCTTGCCCTAGTGGGATGCTCTTACAGCCCTTTGGTGTTGCCCTGGTTTGCCACACTCCCCTCTCTCCCACCATCCAAAACAGAGGGGACATGATTGTCATCATCACCCCATCTCTCCTACCCTATGGGGTGGCTCTGGTGACCTGGGCAGATCCCAGGTCAGGGGGCAAAGGACAGTGTCCCAGCCCTGGGGGACATGGGGGACACAGTGCTGGGTGGTCACACCCCCCTCTCGGTCCAGGAAAGACCCTGGGAACACTGTGGGGACAGGATGTCACTCCTGGCACTCGTGCTCACGGGCACAGATTGCACCCCACACACAGACACCTGTGGAGGTGTCATTGATCCGGCTTGACCTGATCCAGGCTAACAGGGCTTCCAATCCTGCTCTGCACCACAGTGCCATCCCCATCATGTTGAAGGAACTGTCTGGTGGCAGCAGGACAACAGCAGGACACAGCTGGCACCTAGACGTGTTCCCCAGCAGAGCAGTTGGGGTGTGCAGGAACTGGGCACTCCTCCCCGGAATCCCAGGCATCCCCAGGCTCTGCAGGGCCATGCAGGGAAACATCTGTCTCCTCTCCCCCTCCTCTCCTCACAGATGTTTTTGATGGGGCAGTTTGTCCCTTCCAGCCAAGGCAGATGCTGGATGCAGCCTCATCCAACAGCCCAAATTCTGCACAGCTGGAGCCAGGGAGGCCATGGTGCCCTTTGGGGCACTCCCAGCTGGGAGTAAGGGTCTCCCTGGCACACAGCCCGGCAGGGTTTGGGTAACTCCAGCCAGTGAAATATGCCCAGCAGTGCTTTCCGTGGGGAGGGCAGCCGGAGCACAGGGAAGCTCCCGAGTCTGCAGGATGTGTGTGCAGGGCCTGGCACAAACCCGTGCCTGATGCCAGGAGCTCACAGCAAATGCAAAAGTGCTCAACGGGGCCCCAGGCACTTGGGCAGTGTCCATCCCTGAGGGAGCCAGGATGGAGACCTCCACGCCCTTCCCACAGGATGGCTGATGCTCCCCAAGGTGATGGCATCGGATGAGCCCCCCAAAAATGGCTGAGTGGCTGAGGGACAGCAAGTGGATCCAGCTGCCTCCCTGCACCAGGTGCCAGGTGTACTGGCCCCAACACCCTCTTTGGTCCTTCGAGCAGCAAATAAACCTGGACCAAAACCAGAAGGAATTGCAGCCACAGCCACCCGGAGCCCACGGCCACAGGGAACACAGGCCTTGATGTCCTGCACATGCAGGAGTCCCACAGCTCACTCTCCTCCAACAGGAACTACAGAGATGCTTTTGTTTGGAAACAAATAGTCTATTTCCACCTGAAATGTCATCCTGTGCTCATTCCGTGCTCGGGAAAGGGTGGCAAAGCCCCAGGAGCAGTGAGTGAGGGGGGAAGAAGATGTTGGGAGGAGGACAGGGAGGATATAGGGCACCTGAATCAACACAAGGCACTGGTATTGACAGCTGCTTTACAACCTCCACCCTTCTCTTCGCTGCTGCCAAAGCCTGTGTACATCCATGACCGAAGGACAGCAGGTCCCTGGCCGTGGGGCAGTTGAGCAGGGACAGCCCTCCTGGCACCACCCCGGAGCGCTGCGGAGGTTCGTGTGCCACTGACTCACACCAGGAGAATCTCCGGCCCAGCCCAAGTCCCTTCACGCGCCTGGCGCGGGACTGTCCCTGCCGATCGCTAGCGCCTGCACAGAGCAGCCCAATGCCATGGCAGGCTCACACACGCCCAAGACAGGAGCAGAGATCAGGATTTCTTGGCTCAACCCTACTGTTTTCAGCTCCAGTGCTCCGGCTGCACTGAAGCTGAAAACAGTAGGGTTAGGGTGCTCAGGAGTGAAGGTGCTGGCGACCAGGGCTGGTCATGGCCCCCAGATATCCTTGGCTCCTGTGTGTGGCACGGAGTGCCCATGACTGACCAGGACCGACCAGGCTCAGCCTCTCTCCTCGAGCATATGACGGGAGGAACCACTCAGGAGAGATGTGGAGAACACTGTGGGAACATGGTGACGCAGGGAGAGCTGCCCTGGGGCACAGAATGGATGTCACCACTGGCACAGGGGCCCAAACAGCTCTGTGGGCAGGTGAAGCAGGAGCAGTGCTACCAGACCCTGCGGTGGGCTTTTCCTGCCTTTCAGCAGCAGGGCACCCCCAGCCCCAGCCCCACGGCGCGGCGGCACTGGTGGGCTGGGGACCGTGGCGGCTGTGGATGCCTTTCTGCAGCGTCAGACGAATCCGCCCGGCTGCACCCCCGCGATTTATACAGCTTAATCCGCGGCGGGCAGGTCCCACCCGCGCCCCGCCGGCCCGGTGCCGGCTCAGCCCCGCGGGCGCGCGGCCCATGGGGACGGTCCCTCCCCGCAGGGAGGGGACTGAGTTATGAAAGTTGTGAATGGGGAGTGTCCGGGGGGCTGGAGCACAGGGAGCCCAGGGGCGCGGGGCACTCGCTGCGGGCAGCGCAGGCAGGCTGGGCTGCGGCACCCCGAGGTCCCCGCGACGCCTCCCGCCGCCGCCCCGCAGCCCGCGGACAACGCCGACCGGAGAAGAGGCACCCGGTGACACCCCAAGCTCTATCCCCCATTACCGCACCGGCTGGCTTCCTGTGGCTTATATCCCACAGCTCCTGGGGGAGCGTCTCCTGAGGCCACTCTCGTGTCCTTATCACTTTTCCAGCCCAGCTTCTTCACTGTAACTGTTGGACGGAGAACTGATAAGGGTATGCGAGTGACACGAGCGACTGTCCTGACGCGCCGGCCCCTGGTGGCCCCCGGGCTATCCCGGCTCCAGCTGCGGCAGGCATCTGTGCCTGTGCGTCTCCAGATGTTGGCTCAGGATAAACCGACGGAAAAGCAAATGCAGGGGACACAGAAGTATCTTTTTTCACTAAAACCTGGCAGGTCCCATCACTCCAGGACTTTCCCTTTCAGCATCTGCAACAGGTCTCCAGCAGGAAAGCGCATCTTTATGGAAAAGGTCTTGAAATTATTTTTAATGTGTTACTGTTTTCTTGTGTTTCAGTGGAGTTAGCTGGGAATTCTTCAGGATCAATGTAAAGAGTAATTATAAAACTAAGAAATTAGTGTAAAACTGCGCTTTCCTGTGCCTGGAATTGTTCCCGTTAAATGCTATTTATTCCCAACATTTCCCTGATTTTTAAGGTGAGTTCCTGCCAGCCATCTCCAGCCACAGCAGATGAAGGGAATGATGGACATCCCAGAGGGACAAGGGCAGTGAACCCCAGGATGAGGTAAGGGAGTGTCTGCTTGGCTCCATCCCGCTTGGGGTGCTGCTGCGGCACAGCCCATATCCTGCTGAGCCTGGGGGTGTCAGGGGTCCTACAGGGGCAGCCCCTGCAAGACAAACTGATGCTCTAGAGCACCCGGGAATCCCTTCACATGTCCTCTTCGCCAGTTTTTCAGCTATTCCCATCACTCGGATCTTTCCCACCTCCACTAAGGCATTTTGCAAAGTGTCTCAGCACTGGTGTTCTGGGTGCTGCTCATGAATCTGGGGCTGGATGGAGAGCAAAGAGCCAGCACCAGCACAGGGAGGTTTCTTGCCACAAGGGACACAGCCTGGCCTGGCTGAAACCCACAGCCACACAGCCCATGCCCCAGGGCTGCCCTGGCCCCACATGACCCCCATAGCCCCCAACTACTGCAGCCCCACAGGGCTCCCCAAAACATTGCCACCCCCACGGGGACTCAGAAGTCCCCTGCAGCTCCCTGCACACCCTGCTGCTTGGCAAAGGCTGGAGGGGGATCCCAGAGCCTCTCGGGGGTGGGTGCCCCAGATCCCCTTAATTTCCAGGTGCAGGCATTGGGGCAGGAGCTAAAGAGGAGGAGCAGCTCCATGTCAGGCACTGCGTGCACAGGCTGGCCTGGGGAGGGGATGCACCCCCAAACGCAGACCCTCCTGCTCCTGAGCTTGGCCCCATCCCAACCCCGGGCCCAGCCCCTGACACTGACTCAGAGGTGCAGCCCCAATGTGGCAGCCATGGCCCAGGCTCCTCTGGTGGCCACATTACCGTGTGCCAGGCACGGGCTGCCTTCTCCCACTGCAGCCCTTTGGGGAGAGCTGGGCTGTGCCCTGGGTGCTCCCCGCGACTGCCGGCGGCCCCACAGCTCCCTTCACCACGGCCGGGGATCCAGCCATGAAACCCGAGCATCCTCTTGGAGCAGAGAGGGGAGTGTCAGTATTTGGGACAGGCTCTGTCACCCCTCGTCGATGGCTTTTTCTCCTCGCTAGTGACTCCAGACCCAGGTCAAGGGGGCAGGATGTCATGTCCCACACCACAGCTCTGGGCAGACAACCGAGTGGGCTGGCACCAGTGGGTTCAGAGCGCTTGGGGGTCCCGGGACTGCTCCCCAGCCCACCCGTCCCCAGAGCCGGAGGGGCAGAGCAGTGCTCTACACACAGCCCCCACAGCCCCTCCGGCTGTTCCCGTTGCCCAGGGAGGTGTGGAGGTGTTGGAGGACCCACAAAATGAAGTGAGGGAAGAGGAGGGTCCTTCCTACCATCCGCTGTGAGCTGGTCTAGGGACAAAAATGAAGTGCTCATGACGTCCTTTGGTACGGGGGGGTCTTCTGTGGGGGGCACCAGAAGCTTCCAGGAGCCCCAAATTGGCTGGGGTGAGTGCCTGGAGCTAGCGGGAACCCTGAAATGGATGGGGTGAGCGACTGGAGCCTCCAGGAGCCCCAGATGTGAGTTCTGCGTTCTCACAGCCGCTTCTGCATGAGGGGTTCAGCGGGGGGCCGGGACCTCATCTGATCCCTCTGCAAACAGCCGCGGGCGGATTGTCAGTGTGTATTTGGCTTTCCCCCGTGGCAGGTGGGGTGATCAGCCATGAAAAGACAGCTTAGCGACACCGGAAAACTCCTGAGGCAGCCGAATTCCCCGCGCCGGCCCCAGCCCAGCCCCGGCCGCGGGGAGCCGGGCCAGCACGGGCGGCCGGGGGCAGTGGGGACGGGGGGGCGATGGCTGAGCCAGCCCCGGTGCCGCTGCCGCGCAGCCGCTCCTCGCCCTGAGCACGTAGCCCCGATATTAAAGTCATGAATAGGAAATTCCACTTCTTCAGAAAAAAACAGAATCCGGATATTTCATAAGTGTCCCAGTGGACATGAAAGCCGCACCAGGAAATTTCACTCAGCAGAGATATTAAAAAGTAGACGCAGCCCTTGGGGCAGCCGGGGCCAAGCCCCCGGAGCCCGGCACAGGGTGAGGGATGGCTGCGGGACACGCGTGTGCTGCGGCCCCAGCACATTCCGCTGTCCTTCGTGTCCCTGTCCCTGCCAGCCCTGCCTCACCCCGGCGCTGCCGGGGAGTGCCGCCCCCACAGGCACTGTGCAGAGCTAATTGCAGGTTATTGCGCTGCTCTGTCATTAAATACGGATCAGTTCTCTTCCGACACGCACTCCGAGGAGTGCAAACTCGGATCTTCTCCTGCCTCCGCTCTCCTCACCTGCCAGCAGCCACGGGCGCAGCATGCACTGTGTCACGGTGGTGGCAGGGGCTACAAAGCTCTTTGGGTTGAGAGAGACCTTAAAACTCATCTTGTTCCACCCCCTGCCGTGGGCAGAGACACCTTCCACTATCCCAGGGTGCCCCAAGCCCTGTCCAGCCTGGCCTTGGACACTCCCAGGGATGGGACAGCCACTGCTTCTCTGGGCACCTGTGTCAGAACCTCACCGCGCACACAGAGAAAAATCCCTTCCCAATATCCCATCTACTCCTGCCCTCCAGCAGGGGAAAGCCATTCCCCCTTGTCCTGTCCCTCCAGACCCTTGTCCCAGGTCCCTCTCCAGTTCTCCTGGAGCCTCTTTAGGCACTGCAAGGGGCTCTGAGGTCTCCCCAGAGCCTTCTCTTCTCCAGGCTGAAGACATTTCATCCCTCGGCTTTGGCTGAGTCAGTATCCAGCTGCCCAGACCCTGGGTTTTATCTCTGATTCAGTCTGGAGCCCTACACCTCTGCCATTCCCAGGGACCAGGCACTGACATCTCCCTGTTGCTGCTCCCTGTGGGGATTCATCAGGACTAGGAGTGAAACACAACCCAAAGAGCATCGTAATGGCTTCTCGAGAGAAAACGAGTTTCTAAAATTAAACAAGCAAAATGAGAGAATGGAATATTTTTGCATTGATTTTCTTGCCATGAATATTTATAAAACTTAGTTTAATAATATTGAGAAAATACAGGAGAGTGCTGGGTGAGTGCCTCAGTCTGCATCCCCATCCCACGGCAAGGTGCACATCGGACAGGATCAGACCTGCAGCATTAATTCCAGGAGCTGAGAGCAGGGAATCACCTATCCAAAAACCAGAAAACCCCAAAAAAGACCCCCAAAACCACAGGGAATTTATTGCCCATTGCCACAAGCAAGAAACACAGTGCCCAGGGAGTCCAAGCATTTTTTCTCCCTGCCCCAGCACCACACACTCTCATCTTAATTGGTAAATAATCACACAAATTTTATTGTCCCTCCATCCCTTCTATGCCTGCCCAGGAAACTGTGGCTGCCCCATCCCTGGCAGTGTCCAAGGCCAGGCTGGACAGGGTTTAGAGCAACCTGGGACAGTGGAAGGTGTCCCTGCACATGGCAGGGGTTGGAATGAGATGAGCTTTGAGGTCCCTTCCAACCCAAACCATTCTGGGATTCAGTGATTCACCCATTACAGCACAAGTGGCCTCATCTTCTGCCGCCACCCACAGATATTCCCTCCTGCCAGGATCTGGTGATTTCCACCCTGGTATCAAGGGCATTTCCAGCCTTTCAGTCTAAGGAGTTCTCTGCTGCCCCTCTGGAGCACATCCAGGTGAAAAATCCACCGTGGAGGTGCAAAAATGTGCAGATTACAAAGGCAAAAGCATGGAGGAGTGCAGGGAGAGGGATGTGTTGTCAAGGCAACAGCAACTGCAGGACCGGGTGAGAGGAGAGGGGAAGGAGAGGAGAGGGGTCTGGTGATGGACACAGGGACACAGGAAGCTGAGGGCGAGGACAAGGAGAGAAACGCTACCCCCTGCCCCTCTGTGCACCAGGACAGCTCCCAGCCCTGCTCCCGGTGAGGGAGGATAATTCAGAGCCCCACAGCATCCCCAGAGCTCATCACCTGCATCCTGCCCAGTCCCACAACCACCCAGCTCCCCAGAGCTCCGTGCTCAGGGTCCAAGGGACAGCAGCAATAGAGCAAACGCCACCAGTGACCCGAGGGGGAGCAGCTGACTGGGAGCTCAAGGAGAGCTCTGGCTGCTCAGTCACACAGCCACCATCCTATTTTCAGACCTTTCCACAATTTGCTAGAGTCAGAGTCAAACCAACCCCCACACTGTGGAGCAGAGTCCGGAGAGATCCCCATCCCACCCATCTCCAAACCCTCCCACTTACAGGAAAGGCTGAAACTTTGTTCATGCCTCAGACAGGCATGGAAGTGCCCAGCTCAGGGAGGGGACAGCAGGCACGGCCACCTGCGAGGCTCACAGTGGCCGGCGCAGCTACAGAGCTGTTGGTCTGATGCCGATCAGCCTTGGATCCGAGCTCACCACGACGGCAGTGAGAGTGCAGCTGTGATCAGGGCACAGGGAATCCTTCGCACTTGGTCACCCTCAGACCCTGGGGTGCAAAGAGCGGTCACTGTCCCCTCAGGAGCCAGGACAGGGCGGGGGCACAGGCAGGGAGCCAGTGCAGAAGCAGTCAGGGGCTCTGTGCTGCTGTGCTTACCTGCTGCCCCCCATGTCCTGAGCCCCACACCCAGAGCCCCACGCCCTGTCCCCTCCTCCCCTCGGCTGTCGAAGGCCCCAGGGCAGCCCTGGCAGGGCAGAAGCTCTCGGCAGCACCATGAGCCCTTCTTCCCACTGAGCCCTGCTCCCTGCTGAGCCCCTGCTCCCCACGCACCCATCCCAGCAGCAATCCCTGCCAGGCCCTGACAGCTCCCTAAAGCTGCTGCACTATTTTTACCCCACGGTTGCTATAGAGACATCAGAGCCGCTCCCCGTGATGATGCAGCTGCTTTTGGGTGATGCAGTCCCTTCCAGAAGCACTACATCACCCACTGCATCACCCATTGTATCATCCACTCCATCGCCCGTTGTATCACCCACTGTTATCACCTGCGGCATCATCACTCACTGCATCACCTGCTGCATCACCCACTGCATCACCCACTGCATCACCTGCTGCATCGCCCACTTCAGGGCCCCTTGGACACCCCCTCTGGTCCCAGAGAGCTGCGCCAGCTCCCTGTGCCCTTGGCAAAGCCACAGGGTGTGGGGTCACACAGCCCCCTGCTCCATCCATCAGTCCTGGTGCCCCACGTTGGGGTGAGCTGCTGCTTCCCCAGCCTGGCCAAGGCGCCGCTGTGCTGGGCAATGTCTCACCATGGCCAGCTCAACCGTCCGGCCACAGCCAGGGACCAGAGGGGACACGGAGCGGCACTTCGTAGCACTGCACGGCCACAGGAGGCTGCAGCAGCAGAGCTGACACTAACATAATGGATTTTACCTGATTAATCTCTGGCATACCCTTTTTTCCAGCAGGAGAAATCAGGGCCCCAATTACAGTGGGTGCAAACCTGAGCCAGGCTCCAGCTCTGCTCAGGTCTGAGGGGAAAACAAGGTGCTGTGGGCATGGTTGGACCATCTCCTCCGTGGAACCCCAGGAGGGGCATGGCTGGGGCCAAACTCTGGTGGGCTGGGACCCCTGCACCCAGGGCAGCCCCACTGTGCCCCACTGTGTCCTACAGGTTGAGGCACCTCGGCTGTCCCCAGGTAGCAGCAGCAGCAGCAGCAGAGCCAGCGGTCCCTCCAGAATGCTGAGCTCCCCCATGCCCGCGCTCAGCCCCCAGGAGTGCGGCTATAAACGGTGAGACGGCGGCCGTGCAGGCATGAGCTGGCAGGAGCAGCTCATACAGCCCTCGGCAAAGCACCCAAAATAGAACCTGCCAGCCTGGGTGCCTCCAGGGAGATGGGCTGGTTCAGCCCTTGGCGAGGCTGAGCTGGTGTCCCACCTGAGCTGGGGGTCCACAGGTGCCAGGAGATGGTGCATTGGGACAAGCCCCTTCCCCAGCAGACAGACCCAGCTCCGCTCAGCTCGGGGCTGCAGCTCCTCCAGGACTCAGAGAACATGGAGTCAATGGCCGCTCACCATCCTGTCCCTGCTCCCACTATCTCAGCCCTCCAAGCATCACTGCAGCCTCCTCGAATGCCCTGAGGACCACAGCCACACCCCACACCGACGAGACAGCCCCAGTACAGTCCCAGAAGGCAGCTCCTCCTTCCCGGGCTGGGCCAGACTCTAACCATAAACTCAGCAGGCTCTAATAAAGGGGTGACAACTGCCTGCAGGCTCATCTAGGTCAGATAGTGCTGGGGTGGCCCCACAAAGCACTCAACATCTCTGATGTTCTCTTCAGTGACACAGTTCTGTCACCTCTGCCTCCCTCTGTCCTGCCAGGAGAAAGAAGCCCCTCCCCAGGTGAGGACTCCGAGCACCAGTGCCACCCATGCCACAGGGCACTGCTGTCACTAGCAGCACCTCCAGCCACTGCCTGGGCCTCCACACCCTGCCAGAGCTGCTCCGTGTGGGCGCAGCACCCGTGGTGCCACCCAGCCACCTCAAAGCCACCTCGTCGCAGTCTTGTCCCAAATTGACCATGTCTGGGCCCCATCCTGCTGCCCCCAGGGCTGCACGGGCACTGCTGAGATCAAACCCACGGCTCAGAGCCCTGCACAGAGCTGCAGCTTCTCCAGCAGCCATCCCTGCGGCCCTGTTGCCATGGCATCCTCAGGGATGGCATAGATTCTGGGGAGGAAGACAAGGAGGATGAAGACAGATGGGTGCATTGGGTCTGCAAAGCCCGGGCACGGCTGGGGCAGATCCGAGGCTCTCTGCCGGCAGGCGGGGCCGCTCCTGCTCCGCTCCGCACAGGCTCCAGCTCCCAGGACTGGCAGAATGGAGCGGGCATCGCCATGCTCGTCCCTCCCACCTGCGGCATCTCCCACCCCACGGACTCCTGGAAGCGGTGAGTCTAGACTGGTGGAGCAGGAAAGGGAATTCTCAGGTTTTAACATCTTCAAGGACAGGTCTTCCCTGCTTTCCAGCCAGGACCAGCCAGCCCGGGCTCCAACACAGGGGTGACAACCCTTGGGAGCAGCAAGGGGGACAGAGGAGGAAGGGGCACTTGAGAGTGGGGATGTCGGCTCCCCAACCCTGACTTCCAACATTCTCCTAATTGCAATCACCGGGGACCCAGGACCTTCCCTCTTTCCCCACAATCACCTCCTCTCTCCTTGTCGCCATCCTTGACCCATCCTGGGGTGCCCTGGGAGCCGAGCAGATCCCCCTCGATGGGGGGACGCGGTGGCTTCCTCTGGTGCTGGAACAGGTTCCATTGCCAGGCAGCCTGGGGTCCTCCTGCCATCACAGCTTGTCTGTTCTAAATTTGTGGGTTTCAGGAGTTTATTAAGACATTTATTTTATTAAGTTTATATTATTTTGCTTTTAGGAGTTAAGGTGTTTCTTTTCTACAAGCAAACTGGTGTGCTCATGCATCAGAAAACGGACAGATAAACACATTTTGGAGAGGTTAATGCCCAGTTTAGGCAAGTACTGCAGAGTGCCTCTGTTACCAAGTCAGGAGGAACCTGCCATAAGGTTTGCCAAATGCTCCCTAATGTAATAAGACCGACTTAATTTCTCTGCTGGCTCTGATTCTCATTGTCATCATCATCTCTGGATGAAGAGCGCTGCAATATTAGATTATATTTTATTAATCACAAGAGAAATCTCCCCAAATGTTAATGCAATCCAGAGGGTGTGATGACAAACATCCTCACAGCTGCAATGGTCTGCCAAAATACAGAACCATGGGGGTTAGGGTGGTGGTCAGGGCCATCTGTGACCATTTCCCTCTTCCTTCCAATTCCCTCTTCCTGCTGGGACTGCTCCGAAAGAGCCACCGAGGAAAGTGGAGAAAGCCGCTGGGAAGCAGGTTCTTGCCCAGATGTGAGATCTGGGGACAAAGGAGGGCCAGAGAGGCAGCACACTGCTGCTGGTCCAGGCACATTGCCGTGGCACTGAGGGCAGCACTGCCCAGGGAGCAGACACAGCGACCTCAGCTTCTCCTATGCCCCAGGCGCGCCCTCAGGCTCTCCCAGATGTGCGTTCAAACCACGGAGTCATTAACATCAGAGTGGGCTTGGGCGTCCCTAATCCCCCCTGCTCCAAGTGGGGACAGCTGTGGGCTCAGAGCAGTTTGGGGTCTGGCGAGCCCCAAGAGCAGGGACACTCACAGCCCGCCCCGCACGGGTGGGCGCAGACACTCTCCCCTCACACCGCCACGCTCACGGTGCCCTCGCACACGGACACGCTCCCCCCGGGGCAGGGACACACACCCTGCAGCCCCCAGCACACGGACACCCCCGCGCCGCCGCTCCCCGCACCCACCCGAGGGCGGACGCGCCGCCCCCCGCGCCCTCCTCCTCGCGCAGCGCCGGGCAGCGGCACCGGGCAGCGGCACCGGGCAGCGGCACCGGGCAGCGGCACCGGCACCGGCAAGAGGGCACCGCACCAGCCATCGGCACCGGCACCGGCACCGGGCAGCGGCACAGGGCAGCAGCAGCGGCACCGGCACCGGCACCGGCACCGGCACCGCACCAGCCATCGGCACCGGCAGCGGCACCGGCACCAGCCTCGGCATAGCGCACAGGGCAGCGGCACCAACACCGAACAGCGGCAGCGGACACCGACACGGGCACCGGGCAGCAGGTAGAGGGCCGGGGGCAGCAGCCGCGCCCCAGCATCACCACCGCAGCCGGGGGCGGCGGCAGGAGGGAAGCGGGATGGCCGCGGGGTGGCGGGGCGCGGGGGACACCGGTCCCGGCGGCAGTGGGGAGAACCGACGCTCGGGTCTGCCCCCGGCTCTGAGGGGTCCCCAAGGGAAGGGGCCGCGGGGAGCTCACGGGCACGGAGCGGTACCATCGGCGCATTTGGGAGGGGCTGGGGGCAATGCGAGCACTGACCGAAGGTCCAGGGGCTGCAGGACCCCCACGGAGGGCACGGGGGTGGGGAAGGGCCGGGAGGCTTGTGCCCACTCCAGGGGCACTGCGGGGGCTGCTCAGGGTTCCAGGAACACTCTGAGGAGTGGACGGGGAGTGGGAGGCAGCAGCAGTGAGTGGCAGTGGGAGCAGGGAGTGGGGCTCCGTGGGGCAGTAGAAGCAGGGGACAGTAGAAACACAGCAGACAGCATGACTGTGGCTGTTTCTCCTTCACTCCAGAAGTGAGGAAGCAAAGATCCCAGCTCTAGCCCAGGAAGCCATGGGGGAAGCTCACAGTCTGCAGTGGGCTTCACGTCGTGGACCCCCAGACATAGCAGGCTGGTGGAGACCATCAGAAACTCTCTGATCTCTTGGGGAAACCAAAGCATTCGGGCAGCAGTCTGCACAAGGTGGGTGGACATGGCCAGAGGGACAGTGGGATGTGGGGCAGTGCCCAGAGCATGGCATCCCAGGAAGGCAGGGATGAAGGACAGGGGCTCACCTCTTCTCCGTGGTTCCCCCCACAGCCACTGGCCACCACTGCCATCCACCAGCAGGAAGTAGCAGCCAGTGCCATGGATGAGGGGACAGAGCTGGAGCTCGGGGGCAACTCCCTCCTGAAGGCCGTGTGGCTCGGCCGGCTCCGGTTGACCCGGCTACTGCTGGAAGGGGGGGCTTACATCAACGAGAGCAATGAGAAGGGGGAGACCGCCCTGATGGTGGCCTGCATCACCACGCACGTTGACCAGCAGAGCATCCACAAGGCCAAGATGGTAAAGTACCTGCTGGACAACAGAGCTGACCCAAACATCCAGGACAAGTCTGGGAAAACCGCCCTCATGCATGCCTGTATCCGCGGGGCTGGAGGGGACGTGGTGTCCCTGCTGCTGGAGAGTGGGGCAGACCCCAGCCTGGAGGACCACTCGGGAGCCTCAGCACTGGTCCACGCCATCAATGCCGAGGACAAGGCTGTGCTGCAGCACCTCCTGAATGCCTGCAGAGCCAAGGGGAAGGAGGTGATCATCATCACCATGGACACATCAGCCTCTGGCACCAAGACCGCCAAGCAGTACCTGAATGTTGCCCCTGCACTGGAGTTCAAAGAGAGGGCTCCCCTCAAGGAGGGCACAGCCCCCCCCAGTGCTCACCTGAAAAGTCCCATCTCAGCACCTTCCCCTGCCGAGAAGGAGAGCAGCATTCTCACCCCACAGCCTTCACACCCCGGGAACACAGGGGACACTGAGCCACCCTCCCCAGGCCAGAGAGCTGGCACTGCCCGGAGAGCCCACCTGCCCCGGCTGAAGCGACTGCGCTCAGAACCGTGGGGTCTGGTGGCACCCTCGGTGCTGGCAGCCTCCACACACCATGATGACACGCAGGTCTGCATTGACCATGAGGTCGTCACGGGCATCGGCGACCTTTCGCTCTCCAAAAAGCCCTCCCTCACCCGGAGCAGCAGCAGCAAGGGCAAAGACCCCTCTCTCTTTCCCCCAGTGGATGAGCAGGCACTGGGTCCACTGGCATGGAAAGTCACTCATGAGAAGAGCCCAGGCACCCACCCACGCCTGCCCCGCAGCATCACAGTCCCAGAGGAGCCAGAGAGCACCAGCCTGGCCACCAGCTCAGCTGCAGGGATGGACACTCCACACTGGTGGAGGCCGGGCACTGAGCACAATGGAGACTCCCAGGTCACCGAGGGGAAGGGACCATCAGAGAGAAGGAAGCTGAGCGGTTCCCACCTGGCCTTGCTGGATGGCTCCTGTGAGTCTCCCTCGAGCAGCACCGGCACATCGCCCAGCACTGGCCGGCGATGGCCGCCCAGCTTGCTGGAGAGGCGAGGATCCGGGACCCTCCTGCTGGACCACATTTCCCACACAAGGCCGGGATATCTGCCCCCCCTGAACGTGAACCCCAACCCCCCAATCCCTGACATTGGCTCCAGCAAAGCCCCCTCCCCTCTGGCTGCTGGGCTGAAGCCCCTGGTGCCCCTCGCACCCAGCTCACCCAGGCGGGGCGATCTGAGAGCCCACAGGAAGCTCCTCCGCAGACATTCCATGCAGGCAGAGCAGATGCGGCACCTCTCCGATTTTGAGGAGGTTGTGGCGCAGTAGCCATGTCGCCATTTGTTCAGAGGGAGATGGCCAAAGCTGTGCTGTCCCTGCAGAAACGGGATGGTTCCCACAGAGTGGGCACTGCCTCCGGGGACACACTGGTGGCCAGGGGGGTCAGCCCTGAGCCCAGGGGCTGAATCGGGAGCGACCACCTGGGAGATTGATCCAGACCATCCCAGATCAACGAGCTCTGTGCCAAGGATCCCACCCGCAGTTCACTTATTCCTCACTAGTTACAACTCGCTTTTCTTCCATCCCACTTGTTCTCTCACCGAATCCCCTCCCGGAGCCCCCGGCGGTGACCTCTGGGGCCGAGGCGTTCATGAAGTGCCTTCCAGGAGGGGAAGGGGCTCAGTACTGCGGGGGCTGGAGGAGCGGGAACACGCCTCCAGCCACGGGCCATGTCGGTGCGCTCCCGAAGCGGGAGAGGGAGACAATCCTCCACCTCCAAGATCCCCGAGCGCTCCAGGATCCGGCGGCTGAGCTCAACCGGCACGGCCGCAGCCTCCTCGGCTGTGGGCCGGGATGGGCTCGTCTCGTCTCTGAAGCCCCCGTACTTCAGGGGGTTCATTCCTCACCACGCCGAGGAGCTTTGAATTCAGGGAGCGCTGAATCCTCGGGCAGGACGGTCCCAGCCCGGCCGCCTGGGAAGCCTCTGCCAGCGGCGGGGCACCGGGGATGCCGAGTCACCGATGGTGGCACGGGCTGACCCCGAGACCCCGCTCTGCTCCTGTCCGCGCGGGGAGCCCTCCCAGCCCCAACCTGACCCCACGCACCGTGTGCCGTGTGCCGCGGAGCGACAGATGCCGCGACTCCACGAATGCGTTTATTTACGAGACTCTGTGTGCAGGGTGCAGGGGCAGGTGTGGGGTTGACGCCGTGGCCCTGCGGAGACTTCTGCACGATCGCTGCGTTAATAAAGCGCTCAGCTTTGGACGGAGGCTGATCTCGCGTGGACCCGACACCAGCCGCCCGGGCGGGGGTCCCCTGGAGGGCCGAGGGGACACCGGGGCTCCCGGAGCTCTCGGCCCGGAGAAGCCGGCGGGCTCGCAGGGTACCGGCGGTGCCCGGAAGGTTCCCGGGATCCCGCGGGTGCCCGCCCCGGGGCCGGAGGTGCCGCCGCCGCCCCGCCCTGCCCGCAGCGGAAGCGCCACGTCAGGGGGGCGGTGCGGGGGCGGGCGCCGGTGGCCGTGCGTGTCGCGGTGCGTGTCGCGATGCCGGGCGCGGTGCCGGGCGCCGTGCGTGTGGCGGTGCGGTCGCTGTGCCTGGCCGCGCTGCTGGGCGCGCTGGGGGCCGGCGGCACGGAGCTGACGCTGGAGCTGCCCGACAGCGCCCAGCGCTGCTTCCACCAGGAGCTGGAGAGCGGCATCAAATTCACCCTCGACTATCAGGTACTGCCCTGCCTGTGTCTGCCTGCAGCCCTGCAGCTCCCTGCCTGCACTCCCTGCCCATTCCCCTGCCAGCGCCCCCTCTTCCCGCGCCCCATTTGTGCCCCATCCATGTGCCCCTGCCCATGTCCTGTCCGTGCCCATGTGCCTGCCTGTGCCCCCGTGCCCACACCCCTGCCCGTGTGGGTGCTATGGCCTCTGCCCGTGCCCCTGCCCACACTCCCATCCCTGTGTCCTGCAGAGCCCCAGGCACGGCTGCAGTTCCCTCCTCCCATGTGCACCCCGGTTCCCTCGATGCTGCACTAGGAATTGTTCCCAACCCCAGCCCCATGCCCGGCAGTGTCCACCTGAGAGACAGGTCTGGGATGTGCCCACAGCAGCCATGGGAGCCCCTGACCTGGGCCGTGAGGGCTGTCCCTGTCTCCAGGCACCCCACCTGAACTGTGGGCACCCCACCTGAATTGCTGGCACTGTGGTGCACAGCTTCCCCAGGGCTCCCCTGGCCTGAGCCCCATGCCGTGGGCATGGTGCCCGCTGGCCTCTCACACAGCTCTGGGGCTGGGCAGGGTCAGGGGGCCCTTGCCACGTTGCTTGGCAGGTGCCACCGTCTGAGATACATTTCCCTACATAGGTGATCAGCGGAGGACACTATGACGTGGACTGCTATGTGGAGGACCCCAACGGCAAGACCATCTATCAGGGGACCAAGAAGCAGTATGACAGCTTCTCGCACCACACCGAGGTCAAGGGTGTCTACACCTTCTGCTTCAGCAATGAGTTCTCCACCTTCTCTCACAAAATTGTCTACTTCGACTTCCAGGTGGGCGATGAGCCGCCCATCCTGCCCGACATGAACAACCGCGTCACTGCCCTGACACAGGTGGGTCCCAGGAGGAAAGGAGGGAGGGAGGGAGGGTCCTGCCACATGTCACAAGCAGCCTCGCAGGATGGCAGCTGGGACTTGTCCCCATGTTCCTCTGCTGGATGCAGAAGTGCCAACCGCCAGCCAACGGCCCCACCACACACCACATCCTCTGCCTGGGACAGGGGGGCTGTGCTGGGCCTGGGCTCCCCCATCTGCAGCAGCCTGTGTCCACCCCGTGTGAGGGAATTGCATCAGCCATTCCATCCCTCAGTGTGAGCCTCTGCGTTGGGCATCCTGGAGCCCTGGTGCAGCTCTCAGCTCTGTCTCAGTGGGGAACTACCCTGGATGGGTTCTGGCAGGGGACCTACAACACAGGCGCTGCTGTCCTGTTCTTGGGTGCCCTGGCATGGTCCTGGGCTCCCTCAGCTGTGCCATGTCAGAAGTGACAGGACGCCCTTGTCCTTGTCCCCCAGATGGAATCTGCCTGTGTCACCATCCACGAGATGCTGAACGCGGTGATCGACTCCCAGACCCACTACCGGCTGCGGGAGGCGCAGGACCGGAGCAGAGCCGAGGAGCTCAATGGCCGTGTCTCATACTGGTCAGTGGGGGAAACGCTCATCCTCTTCGTGGTCAGCATTGGGCAGGTGATGCTGCTCAAGAGCTTCTTCACTGAGAAGAGACCCAGCAGCGGTGGAGCTGGCACCTAGAGCCAGTATGTCTGCGCCCAAGTGGAGCAGGGAGTGGGACAGCTGTGGCCCTGGGGTCGCACTTTGCCTCCGATCTGTGCCGTGGGCAGGCGGGGGTGTGGGAGCAGGGGTGACGTGACATTGCTGAGCCGGGTGGACATAGTCACCCAAGTACAGGTGTCCCCCAGCATCATGTCCCACTTGCCGTCGCTCGACCTGCCTCTCTGTCCCCTCACCTGGCTGCCCTGTCCCTGTTCTCTGGCTCCACTGGGAAGCAGGTGGGTGCCCTGGACCAGCACCAGCATTGACACTGGGGCACCCTCAGAGCCCAATGTGACTGCGATGGCCACGCGCTGCCCCTCAGAGCCCTGGGCAGGCACCGAGGGAATGGGGCAGCGCTGGCCCACCTGGCACCTGCCCAGTGCCATCAGCCCGAGGAGAGCTGCCTGTGTGCTGGGGGTCTCCATCTGCACCCCAGTTATCCTGGGGTGGGCAGGGTGCTCGCAGCAGCAGCAGCACCTAGCAAGGGGAGGTTTTTTGCTGGGTGGTCCTGCGGCTCTACCGGCTCCTCCCCTCGCAGCATTTCTCAGGCTGGCAGCAAATGGTGTGCCAATACCAGGTGGTATTTTCATACTCACATGAGTCCATGCCTGAGACTCAGCCCCTCACACATGCCACCCCACACTGTGGACACATGCCAAGGAAGCCCCATCCCTGCCCCAGAGGGAGGCCCCAGGACCTCCATGCACCTGGGACTGCAGCCCCTCATTCCCTGGAGCCCCACAAAATGGAGACCCCCCCAAGAGCCTGGGGTGACCCCCCTGTGCAAGACCCCCGGAGCCACTAGTGTGCTGGCCCTCCAGCCCTCAAGCAGGTGTGAGATCATTTTTCAGAGCTGAAGCAACTCCACCAGACTTTTCTTTTGCCACTTTCAAATAAATCCCTGCAAGCATGGCTGGCACTGCCATTTCTGGGCACAGCTTCCGCCTGCTCTCCTGCCTTGCCCCCCTGCCCACTCCAGCTGGAACCAGAGAGACCCCTCAGCAGGAGCAGCGTTCCTGTCTGTGCCCCAGCATGAGGCCACACTGTCAATGCATTGTGGTGGGGTTCCCACTGGGCAGAGGGGACTGAGGAGCCAAGGGAACCCAGCGACCATCCGCAGCAGAGTGGGGACCCCCAGGCAGAGCCCAGCTCTGTGGTCCCTTCTCTGAGGCTGGGGGAAGCCAGGGCAGTTCTGGGCTGTCCCTCACTCTGGCGTCACTCCTGGTGCTGGAGGGAATGAGGGGCCCAGGCACCCACCGCCCTCTCCCACCTCTCCAGGCCCCAGCAGCTCTGCTGTGAGCGCTGGCCTTGGGCAGCTGCCGCGGGCGGGAGTACTGGCCCTGTGTGCCTCCCAACAGCCTTGGGCAGGAGCCAGGAGCTCCTGTTTGGAGCAGAGCCGACATCAGCAGCACCCTGGGACTGCCACCAGCCCAGCGCTGGCTGGCAGAGAGCAGCCCTGCACTCGCTGGGACCCACAGCCCTGTGGGCATGAGCAGGAAAGGAAGCACCCATTCTGAGCAGGCTGTGGATGGCCTTGGATCTGCCCCTTCCTGGGGACTCTTGAGCCACCCATGGTGGGGACAGGGACAGGGGCAGCTGTGACCCCAGTGGGTCAGGGTGCTGGCTCTGGAGATGTCAGTTCAGCTCCCAGCTGGGGGACACAGGAGGGACAAGAGGTGGCCATAGGACACTTTATTGCTGTGCAGGGCACAGAGAAGGGAAGGGGCACCCACACTAGCCCCAAGCCCACAGAGACACTTCAGGGTTGGGGAAGAGGTTGGCAGTGACTCCATCCCCGCTGGACCTGTGCTGATCTTGTCATCGTGCTGCCAGCCCCCCTGCCCTGAGCACCCCGTGCCAGTCTCACAAGGAGCTGCTGTGACAGGAGGCATCCCTGGCAGCTCCTTGGGACCTCCGCACCCCCAGGACTCCCCGCTTGGGTGGCAGGGAGGAGGCCGAGCAGCGGAAGGAGCCAGTGGCTGGGGAGGGCGGCTGGGCCAGGGGGCTGTGCCTGCATGGGCAGCCCCAGCCCCCCCGCAGGGGGATGGTGAAGAGCCCATAGGTGATGGGGTCCAGGCACGCGTTGAAGAGGCCAAAGATGAAGAGGATATGGGTGAGGGCCGGCGAGACCCTCTTCTCCATGGCGCGGGGACAGAACCAGTGCCAGAGCCCCAGCAGGTAGTAGGGGGTCCAGCAGAGGATGAAGGAGGAGACGATGACCAGGCTCATCCGCAGCATCCGCAGCCGGGCCCGCGGGATGTTGTTCCTGGAGCACCGCAGTGACGCGTCCTGTGAGGAGACTGGAGGGGCACAGCCCATGAGGGGAAAATGGGGCTGGGACAGGGACCCCATGCCCTGGGGATAAGCTGGGGGCTCCCTACAGAGCTCCAGCCAGGACTTCCCCCGGGCATGGGGCTGTGTGCCATGGTGCCTGGCACTCACAGAGGCCAGAGCCCATCCGGCGGGAGATCTCCAGCAGGATGCGGGCGTAGCAGCAGACCATGATGAGCAGCGGCAGCAGGAAGAGGCAGGCAAAGCCCACCATGTTGTAGAGGGTCTCGTGCCAGGGCTGGGGGAAGCTGCCGCGCGTGGTGCACTGGGTGAAGTTGTGCGGGGGGCGCAGGGTGATAGTGTGGAACAGGAACAGCTGGAGATGACAGGTGGGATGGCGGTGATGGGGGTTTGTGCCTCCCGAGGCAGGGAACCCTGGACCCACAGGGACAGACCCAGCCCGTGGGGTGGGACCTGTCATCACCCCTGCACTGGCTCTGCTCCCCAGTGACAGCGGCCTGGGGGACACCTCAGACAGTGGGCAGAGCTGGATGGAGGGGGATCACTGCTACAGCCTCTCCATCCCCATCCCACAAGGCTCTCCTGCCCCTCTCCATCCCCACCCTGGAGGTTGCACAGTGGCACCAGCCCTGGCAGTGAGCTTGGACAGTGTCCCCAGAGCCCTGGGAACCAGCAGGAGGGCTGGGTGGGAGTCTGTCATGGCCTGGGGCCAGAGGGGCCCCTGGGGTCTGTACCTGTGGCACCGCCAGCCCTGCGCTGAGGATCCAGGCCACGTGCAGCATGGCACGGTTGCGGGCGCGAGCGCGGGCGATGGCCAGTGGGCGCAGGATGGCGGCCTGCCGGTCCAGGCTGATGACCACGGTGACAAAGGCAGAGGCGTACATGGCCAGCAGCCGCAGGTACATGAGCAGGCGGCAGGCCAGGTCACCCGCCCGCCACTGCAGCGTGATGTTCCAGACCGCATCCAGTGGCATCACCACCACGGTGACCAGCAGGTCCGCGGCAGCCAGGTGCCGCAGCAGCAGGCGGATGTGGGGGCGCCGGCCACTGCCCCGGCCCCCCACTGCCCGCAGCACCGCCAGGTTGCAGACGGCTGAGAGGGCGAAGAGGGCGAAGGTGATGGCCACGCGCACCTGGGCGGCAGTGGAGAAGGTGGGCAGCCGCAGGGGCTCCTCGCCATTGTCGTTGGAGTGGCTCCAGGCGCAGCCCCACCCGGGGGGCACGATGGTGGGGGGCTCTGCACTGGTGTTTCCCGCTGCAGGGCCTGGGTCTGGATGGCCCCTACCTGCCACGATAGGCAAAGGGGCGGCAGCAACCCTGAGGGGGGGCTCTGGGGGGAGCAGGCCACACTCGGCATGGTGGGTCCTGTCCGCTAGAGCCCCCTTGCCCAGGGCCTCAGTGCCGGCACCACATTCCTGAGCCCAGCTCCTTGTCTTCCGTCCTTGTCTGCTACCCAAGAGCCTCCTGCAGTGCCCAGAGCCCCTCCATGCCCCCAGAGCTATGGAGGTCCCTGGCACCAAGCAGGGCAGAGGAAGACGATGGCAGCTGACCCCAACACACCACGCACCCCAGGCCAGTACTGCTGTGCCCTCCTCGCTGCCCAGAGTATCCCTCCTGATCTTGCCTGTGATGGTGACCCCCCAGCCCAACAGTAACACCCAGAAGACCAGACACCCCACTCGCGCCCACCTCACCTCCGTCCAGGGTGTCCTGCCCGGCATTCCCCAGCCAGGCCATGGCAGGGCCAATGCTCACACACTGCCGAGGCTCTGTGCCGAGGGCTCCTGCATCTGCTCTGGGGCACGAGGGGAGCGGGGCAGGTACCGGGCAGGTACCGCCCAGCACCAGCACCTGCAGCTGCTGCCGCAGATGCTGTGGCGTGGGCGCCCTTGGCAGCTCTGAATGGTCCTTGACGTAGCCAGCGGCTCGGAACAGCACGGTCCTTCCCCTGCCACCCACAGCACCTGGACACACACGTAAGTGTGCGTGGTGCTCACGCACAGGAATGGACAGTGGGACGTGCCCCACATCTGTGGGAGGGAGCCCCCCGGCCCAGGGGAGGGCCCTGCTCCAGCCCCCAGCCTGTGGGGGATGCTGCCCGTGCCCCCCAGACCTGTCACTGCTGCTGCCAGGGCCAGGTGTCAGGTCACACAAGGGCTCCTTGTGTTGAGGTGCAGCATTTGGGGGGCCCAGAGACCCACAAGTCCCTCCTCCCAGCGCTGTGACTGCCAGCTGCTCCCCCAGGCTGTGGTCATCCCCATGGCAGTGTCCCCATGGCTGGAGCACATGCCCAGGTCCCTTCAGCCCTGGCTGCAGAGCAGGGGTTGCAGCCTAGGGGAGGCCAGGGGAGGGGACTGCTTTACACCTCAAAGGCTTTTGTCCCATCCTGTCACCCCCCACCTCCACCCCAGCAGAGAGAATTAACCTCATTAGAGAGTCCGTTCACACTCCATGGGGTTCATTAAACCCCCGCCCTTCACCCCAGACCCCAAAGTTGGGGAGATATTCCCATGACACATTAGCACATGGCTGCCAGGTCCTGACACCCTCTTGCTAATGGGGACCCCAGACTTCAGGGAGCCACCAAGGGGGCTGGGGACATAGGGTCCCCATCACAGGCCCCCACACTTTGCTCCAGGCAGGGTCTCCAGCCCTGTCTCCACACAGAGCTGGACCCCAAATCCACCCATTTCACTCTGCACTGGGGAGCTCACACAGGCCCAGAACTGCGAGGTGGGAGGGCTGAATCTGGAGGGTCCTCACCCCACCCTGGCCAGGGGTCAGGCCCCAGGGCAAGGGGAGTATCTCTGTTGATATCCCCCCAAGTTGCTCTCCCAGACGGTGCCTGGCTGCCCCACAGCCCCCAGCCCTGCAGCCCAGCCAGGAGACCCTGTGGGGCACACAGGACCCCATTCCCACCAGACCCCTAGGCATGCCAACCCCGATCCCATGCCCAGCTCCTGGAACAGCCACACTGACACATGGAGAGGGCACAAGGGTTTATTCACATCCAGCCACCGCCACCCGGCGCGTCCAGCACGGCTCCAGGCTCCGATGGGGCAGCTTGCTCCTGCAGCTCTCCCAAGGGCTGCACATGTCCCCAGGCTGCAGCTGTCCAGAGAGGCATCACAGGACAGTGGGTGCTGCAGGCCCAGGGACTCAGCCGGGTCAATGCTGGGGCTGTGGTGGGACCAGAGCTTCCAGCAGTGAGAGCAGGTCTGCAGAGAGGTCCTGGGGAGCAGATGGTGAGAGGGTAAGCAGCCAGTCAGAGGTCCAGGCAGGGCTGGGGTTGTGGGGGTGACAGCCCACCCACTAGAAGGGCTCCTGGCCAGGGACAAGCAGGACAACAGACTCTGTTCTGTCCCCACTAATGGGAGCCCCACAAACACGAGGGAGGGAAGCACCAGGAAGGGTGGAGCAGGCTGGGGGACCCACCTCACCCACTCATGTCTCCATTCCCTACCCAAGACAAGGCTTTTGTTACCCCAAAACCTGTTCCGGCACTGCCCCACAGCAAGAGGACTCTGAGGCTGCCCCAAGGGGGGTCGATCCCTGCCCCTTGACAGCCCCATGCTCAAGGTCACCCCAATCTGCATCAGCACGTACCTGGGTGACTGTCCCTGTGCCCACGAACTCTGACAGCACCAGTCCCATGTCCAGGAGAGGGTCACCAGGCAGATCCGGGGGGGCCCCAGCCCCTGCACAGTGAGGAGGGGTCAGCCAGGGGGATGCAGCAGAGGTGACAGCCTTGTTCAGCTCCGAGGAGGTCCCCACTGCAGGGATGTAGGGAGGGGACCCCCAGGTCTCCATCTCCATGTTGGAAACTCCAAGCACCTCTGGAGCGATCCCAGTTGCAGGGATGTGGGGGGGAGATCCCCAGGTCTCCATCCCGATGTTGGGACCCCCAAGTGCATCTGGGAGGGTCCCTGTCCCATGCATGTAGGAGGGTGACTCCCAGGTGTCTAACCCCACCTCCGGACCCCCAAGCACCTCTGTGGGAGTGCCCGCAGCAGGGCTGCAGAGAGGAGACCCCCAGGCCCCCGTCCCCATGCCGGGAGCCCCGTGCAGCTCCAGGGGTGTCACCGCCATGGGTGGCGACCCCCAGCCCACAGCGCCAGGGAGGGAGGCATCGCGGGGGTCCGTGTCCTGGCAGCACCCCAGGCCCCGGGGGCAGAGGGGACAGTGTCGGGGGGCTGGCGCCCCCCGGCCAAGCCCCAGCAGGGCGGAGAGGTGGGCGATGTAGCGGGTGGCGAGGCGCAGGGTCTCGATCTTGGTGAGGGTCTGCCCGGCGGGCGCCAGCGCGGGCGGCAGGTAGTGCCGCAGCCGCAGCAGGGCCTGCGCCAGCCGCCGCATCCGCAGCTTCTCCCGCTCGCTGGCGCTCTGCCGCGGGACCCCCGGGCCGCCCCCGCCCCGCAGCCGCTGCCTGCCCCTGGGGCGGGGGGCGGCGTGCCCGCGGCAGGGTCCCCGAGCGGCTGCGGGGGACGCGAGGCCGCAGGAGTCCGGCGATGCTGCGGGCGAGCTGCTGCTGTAGCCGAGGGGATCCGGGGGTCCGCCGTCACCCCAGTCGTGCAGCGGGGCGGTGGCGGGCAGCGTGTGGCCGCGGGCTGCGGACTGCGCCATGGCGGGGCCGGGGGCTGGCGGCTGTGTGCCGGAGCCTCCCGGCTGCCCCGGCTTTATGCCGGCCCGGAGGTGTGAAGACGCACCTTCGTGGCTGCAGCAGCAGCACTTCAAAGGCCGGGGGGCTTGGGGGGGCGAGTGCCGCGGCTGTGAACACGGGGTGACGAATTTCACCCCAGAGGTGTGAGGCTGCTCGGTGCTGCCCCTCGCTCCCGCGCTGGGCTGGACACAGGGCTGGGACCCACATGGGAGCTGCGGTGAGGTCTCAGTAGGTCTGTTTGGGGCGGGGGGGAGCTGCAGCAGGGTCTGCAGTGGGGGTGCAGGGGGCTTGCAGGGGGGCTCTGACGGGGCTTCAGTGGGGTTTGCAGTGGGTCTGTCCACACAGCGGCGTGTCCGTGTGCCTCCCCCCCGGGCAGCATGACCCCAGCCAGAGGTCTGTCCCTATGGCTTTGTGGGACCCCCTCCACCCGGTTCGGGGCTGACGGTCGCCCGCCGCCCCCGTGAGCTCGGGCCCCGCGGGGCTGCCCGGTGCTAGCAGCGGCAGGGAACCCCCACGGGCGGCGGGTGCCGAGGGCCAGGGTCCGGGCTGGGAGGAGCCCTCCCGCCGCGTTCCCAGGACCCGCAGGTGTTGAGGCCGGCGGGTGCGAAGGTTTCCCGGGAAACGGCCCCGCCGAGGGACGGAAAATCCATCAGGGAGCGAGGGGACACGGACACGGGCCCGGGCCCCCAGACCGAGTGTGCACAGCCTGGCCTGGGGGTACAGCTGGAGGCAAAGGACCCCCGAACCGGGTGTGCACAGCCCGGTGGTACCGCAGGGTGCAGGACGTGCCCCCCAAACCGGGTGTGCAAAGCCCAGGGGAACATGAGGGGCGCAGGATCCCCACAAAGGAGGGGGGCACAGCTGAGGGGGTACAGCTGGGGGCACAGGACCCCCCAAACCGTGTGTGCTCATCTGAGCGGTGCCTGGCACTGACCCAACCGATCAGAGGCCACCAGTGCCAACCCCATTCCAACACCCAGCCCCAGTCTGCAGTCTGGGGGTGCAGGGGCGTCTGGCGGGAGATCTGCACCCCACGGCCCAGCCTGGGCACGGCCCCTTCCTCGCTGCCCGGCCCCCTCCTGGGTCTCATTAGCTGATGAGCTCCCGGGTAATGAGTTCTGCACCCGCCGCAGCCGCTTCCCACCTCCCTGTTTGGACAAGTGCTGGAGTATGGCTGGGCTGGGGCAACACTGGCCGTGGGGTCAGAGCCCCTGCAGTGCTGGGAAAATCTTTAAGTGTAACAAATAGTGTTTAAGTCTTGGGAATTCCTTTAGCTTCAGCAAACAGTGCTTAGTCCTGTATTAATGTGTGCAAGTGGTTATCTTAGCCTTAAAGACTGTGGGCCTGAGGAAAGCTGGTAAGAAGCTGTATCTTGGCCAAACCACAGAGCTGGGGTATATTCAAAGAAAAGAAACTTTTTTTGGAGGCCTATGACCAAAGCCAGATAATTTGAGGAGTGAGATGTTCCCCAAATGACCACCAGAGACCCTCAAAAGACCACTACTCTTCTGTAAATAAGCTCTGAAAAACGATATAAATATGCAAAAGAATTTGTGTGAATGTTTAACCTACATTGTATGAGTTTTGGGAAATTTAATAAATAAGTTACCAAGATTTAAGCTAGTCTGTTAGCCAGCTGCAGTGTGTGTGGTAGGAGGAGATATCCCCTGCACCCCCAGCACCAAAATAAAGTAATGCTACTTTCTAATACTGAATTTACCGTGTTAGAGTGTTTTATTCCCAACTTTTGGTGACAGCAGGACACCCCACATGCCCTCAACCCGCAGGGAATGGGGTGCCCCCCATCATTTCAGCCCATAATAATGGAGCAGGGTGCAGGGCCATGGGGCAACGTGGCACCACAGCAGAGTTCAGCCACTGTCTAGCTCAGGCTGTGCCCCCAGGAGCCCCCAGGAGCCCCCAGCCCTTCTGCTGAGAGGTCCCTGGCCCTGCTGGGACCCTCCGAGGACATCTCCCTGTCCACTTGGGACCTGCCATCCCTGCTCCATCGCCTCCTGGGTCAGACCCCTGTGTGGTTTACGGTGGTCATGGCTGTCCCTCTGTCTGGGATGGGCACAGATCACAGGGTCACTGCCCAGGGCTGTGTCTGGTGCAGGGCTCAGTGCTACCAAGCACCTGGCAAACGGTGCCCCCCTCCTGCCCCTCAGCCCACCTGCATGGAGGGTCCCCCGGCCCCAGCACCCTCAAGGGCTTGGCACCCACCACGGTGCACCCCAACCCGCAGCAGCACAGGGACCCCCAGCCCAAGCAGGGGCACAGCCTTGGGGGTCCACAGGTGCCTCAGCTCATCTGGAGCCGTCCGGGGCTGCATCCCATCGGACTGGGGAGACAGAAACACGGCCAGTGCGGGGATGCCGCTGGGAAGGGAGCACCCCGGCCCCCCACCCAGGCACCCTGCGCTCCCCGCACCTCCTGCCCCTTAGGGCGGTCAGTCTGAGCCAGAGCCCACGCGGTACCCCCGGACCAGGGGCTGGGGGCTGGACAAAGATCTGTGGGGACCCCGCCGGGTGCGGGGCTGGCGGCTCGGGGTCCCGGCATTGGCAGCTCAAGTGCCGAGTGCCGGCGGCAGATCGCTGTGCGGGGAGCTGCGGTGCAGGGGGAGGCGGTGCGGGGCAGGGGGAGGCGGTGCGGAGCAGGGGGAGGCGGTGCGGGGCAGGGGGAGGCGGTGCGGGGCAAGGGGAGGCGGTGCGGGGCAGGGGGAGGCGGTGCGGGGCAGGGGGAGGCGGTGCGGGGCAGGGGGAGGCGGTGCGGTGGTGCGGTGCGGTGGTGCGGAGCGATGCGCGGCTGGCGGCACGTTAGCATCTCTCACGGCCGTGTGAATGGGTCCCCACACACTTCCCAGCGCCGGCAGGGCCAATTAAGGACCAAAGGAGTCAGATCTGACACCTCTGCAAATGGGACCGGCATTCCCAGGCTCCTGCCGCCCGCCCGGAGCGGGGGGAGGCTCGGGTGGTTCGACACCTCCACATGGGCTCAGAGGCATCGCCCCGCACCCCCGGCCCGAATAAAGCCGGGGTTACCCCCAGACGCGGCCAGCAGAACAGCTTCCAACCATTGCCAGACACAACACTGCATCCCCGGCCCCTTCGGCAGGGTCCCCCGGGGCGTCGCTGCGTCCCCCTCGGGACAGGCAGCGGCTGCGGGGCGGGGGCGGCCCGGGGGTCCCGCGGCAGAGCGCCAGCGAGCGGGAGAAGCTGCGGCTGATGCTGCGGCACTACCTGCCGCCCGCGCTGGCGCCCGCCGGGCAGACCCTCACCAAGAGCGAGACCCTGCGCCTCGCCACCGCTACATCGCCCACCTCTCCGCCCTGCTGGGGCTCGGCCGGGGGGCACCGCTGTCCCCTCTGCCCCCGGGATGGGGATGGGGGCCGGGGGGGTCACCTCTGCGGGCACTCCCCCAGAGGTGCTTGGGGGTGCAGAGATGGGGCTAGAGACCTGGGGGTCATCCCCAGACATCCCTGCTGCAGGGATCCCCCCAGAGCTTCAGAGGATGCCCAGCTACATTGCCCTGGAGCCTCCCCACAGACATGCCACTGCCATGGGTAATAGGATGGCTTCCTCCTCCTGCTTGGAGCCTCCCAGGGCAGGACTGACAGACACGGGGCACCCCAGGACCCCCACGCATGGCTCCCAGCTGCCCGCACACCACCAGGTACTCAAAGACCCTCCCCAGCTCAGCCCCTGCTCCTGCAGTCCCTGGGCTGGGGTGGACGACGATCCTCGTGGGCTGGGTGGGGGGTGCAAGGTGGGGTGTCCCACAGCCACTCACCTCACACAGCTCAGCAGTGCCTCAGCCCTGGACAGGCTCATCTTCCCAGCTCCTGCCACGGCCTCTCCTGCCCAGCTGCACCCCAGTGCAGCACTGTGGGGACTGGAGCTGATCTGCACCCCTGATCTGCACAGAGACCACACAGGCACGGTGGCATGGCAGTGGGCAGTGGCCTGGCCATGGGTCAGTGGTGTGGCCATGCCACAGAGCTGTGCAGGATGGGACAGACACCAGGGTCCTCATTAAAGCCGCCGTGCAGCGCTGCACCCCTGCTCCTTGCTGTGGGACCTGCTGGCTGCACCCCAGCGTGGGCAGGATTGGGAGCATCCCTCAGCCTGGCACCCCACACACAGAGCCAGGTGCTGCCCGGGGCCAGGGGCTCAGTGTCCACTCCCAGCCTAACCCACAGCCCAGATGTGTCCAGGGCTGGGGTGGCAGAGGGTCCCACCACCTGGGGCTTTCCCAGCCCCACTGACCCCAGCTCTCACCTGCCTGAGGGTCCTGTCCCTTCCCTGTGCCCAAAGACAGCCCCACCCCTTCAGGGTCTGGGGTAGCCCATGAGGGACTCCTACCTGTCACAGCCACCCCATGGCCCCTGCCCCGACCCTGCAGCACCTGCCCAGAGCGGGGGCAAGGCAGAGGGGTCCTGGTGCCAGTCTGCAGGGAGCGGGCAGGGAGCCCCCGAGCAGGGCCCAGCAGGAGAGCTCACACGCAGCTGTCAGACAGAGGGGCCGGGGCTGGCGTCAGCGAAGCCTCCAGAGCCACTTAGCACCAGGCTCCTAACAGCCTGGGGGGCTCAGCCCCGGGCCCTGCCCCAGCCCTGCCTGCTGCAGGGTCCCGGGCGCTTCCTTCCCGGTTGGGTGCAGTCTCCACAGCAGGGACCCCAGCACCCAGGGCGCCCATGGAAACTGCCAAGTCTTTATTTACACCCCTGGAGCTGCATCAGCCTGACCTCCCCCCCCCAGTCCCCATGTTCGTAGTGCCCATTATCCAGGCACCAGGCCCCTCTGGCAGGGCAGGACTGGGGGGTGTAGAGGCCTGGGGGCTGCGAGGATGGAGTGAGTGGAGTCGGGAGTGTACGAGGATCCATCCTGGCAGCCGCAGGAGTGCAGGCACCCATTATCTGCTCGCGCTCTCGAACCACTCCATCACCGTTGCCTGGTTCTGCTTCACCCAGTTGATGTTGGCACGGGTCCGCTCCAGCGCCTGCTCCAGCGCCCGCGTCCCCGACCCAAACCCGATGTCCTGGTTGTCCTCCTTGAACTGCTCCAGCTGCCGGGCAGAGGTGCAGCTGGAGCGGGCAGGGGACTGTCCCTGGCAGAACCCAGCAGCTCCCAGCACCACTCCAGCGGCCCCCAACACCACCCAACATCATCCTGACAGCCCTTGGAAGGCCCCCAGCACCATCTCAGCAGCATCCAGGTGCACCCCAACAGCCTCCAGCAGCCCATGCAGCACCCCAACAGCCCCCGTGAGCACTCCAACAGCCCCTGGGAGCCCCTGGCACCACCCCAGCAGGCCCCCAGGGACAGGGACAGAAGCCTCTTGGACCCCTGGGCACACAAGGGGCATGAAAACCCCTTCTCAAGAGCTACTGGCAAAGGGCAGCTCTGCCAGGGCTGGGGTCCCTGGTCCCCTGACCCCTGCCAGGGTCCAACCTCACCTGCTGCAGCTCAAACTCTGAAGAAAAGCGCCGGGTCACAGACAAAATCAGGTTGGAGAAAGAGAAGGATCCGCCCCCATACCTGGGAGAGCAGAAGTGTGCTGAGCCAGAGGTCCCACAGAGCCACAGGTGAGGGGACAGGGGAAGGGACAGTGCCACCCCCAAGGGGCATGGCAGACAGGGGTGTCCCCAGTCCCCTGCAGTGCTCACTGGCTGAAGAGCGTCCTCCAGTTGCCACGGATGAAGTCCCAGGCCAGGGGCTGCCCCACAACATTGCTGGCAATGCTGTTGATTGTGGAGGTGGCATCCTGCTTCCGGATCTTTGTGGGGTCGAGGGTGTACTCCAGGTACCTGGAGGGGCATGATGCGGGGGTGAGGGGCCAGCAGGGGCAGCGGACGGGATGTGGGTGAAGGGCTGGTGGGGACACAGCACAGTGCCAGCCTGGCCCCACACGCACCGTTTGAGGATCCAGGGGTGGGGGCTGCAGGAGAGCGCTGTGCGGAGCTTGTCAGCCTCAGACACCACAGGGGCTTCCCGGAACCTGTCCCAGAGAAAATCCCAGGCCTCCTCCCCGCCCGAGGCCACCATGTTGCAGTAGATGGCTGAGCGCAGGTTTGGGGGGACCCTGTTGGGGTAAGAGCCATCAGTGCCAGGAGCCTCTCGCCGTGCCCAGCCTGACCACACACGCAGTACCAGGGCTCCTGAGGACTCACGGGTTCTTGGAGACATTTTGCTTCCACTGGTTGAAGTAGTTGGTGGCCAGCTGCTGGCACTCGGTGACGCCATAGGAGCAGGCAGTGCTGATGGCATTGACCTCGTTGTACCTGGGGGGAGAGAGGCCATGAGGGCTGGGGCCCAGCGCGGGGCAGCTGGTGCTGGCTGGAGGCAGGGCCATGCCCTCTCCCCAGTGTGGTCAGGAAGACCCCAGGGACCCAGCCTAGCCCCGGGGCCGCGGTACTCACTGGTCCATGAGGCCAGTGGGGAGAGTTTGCCAGTTATCGGTGATGTTCTTGTAGTAGTTGAAGAGAGGGGTCACCTGCTGCTTCATGTATTTCTGGGGGCAAGAAGGAGTCAGTGCCCAGTGGCACTGGGAGCAGCCCCCACACCACTGTGGGGACAGCCCTGGTCCCTCACCCCCAGCACGGGGGGTGGCACCACTCACCAACATGGGCCCAAAGACCTCACTGCGGTCAAACATCTGCTGGAAGTACTGGAGGTTGTTGAGTGCTGCCTGCCAGGGCATGTATTCTGTCTCCTGCCTCAGGAACTGTGTTGTCCTCAGGGCCAAGGTCACATTGATGTATTTGGCCCTGTCAGGGGTGAGGGCAGCGTCACCTCCCCAGCCCCATTATCACTGCCACTCCAGGGGACCCACCCCACCCAGTGCCTCACCCCAGTGGCACCCAGACCATCTGGCAGGGCTCACCTGGCCAGGTTAAAGGCATCGTCGATGATCTGGGCACGGTTGATCACAGGGAAGACCTGAGAGAGCAAAGTCAGCACCTCAAGGCAGCCTGAGCAGGATATAGGGTGTGTGGAGTGGGGCTGCACACCACAGCCTTGACCGCCCCGTGTACCTTGTGGTTAGTGTCCAGCTGGCTGAGGAGCTGATTCCAGTTCTCCTGGTTGTAATTGACACGGAAGTACCCAGTGGCATTGAGGTTCAGCAGGAGCCAGCTGGTGCTGTTGACCCTGAACTCGTTCTTGGTGTCTGGGAAGGGGACAGGAGGCTCTGCCAGAGCTGCACCCCCACCCAGCAGGGAGGCCCAGGCTCAGCCCCCACTGCCACTGCCCTCAGACCTGTGCCAGGGCAGCAAGACCCCCACTCACAGCCAGGACACACCATACCTGTGACTTTGGTCAGCCAGTATCTGTTGCTCCCAGAGCCACTGGCTGTCATCCAGGAGATGGGGATGATCCAGGTGTAGCTGTGCCAGGAACAGACAGGTGTGGGGACTGGCCCTCATCTCCTGACCCCCCAGTTCCCAGTTCAGCCCCCATCCCACTCACTTGAAGACGGAGGGTCTGTCCACGGGGGATTCAGGGTCCAGCAGAAAGTGGGCCTGGTTGACGGTGCCAGTGCGGGTGTCAACAGTCACCACGGGGAAGCCCATCTGCAGCGTCCAGCGATCCATGATGTTGCTGATGCTGTCAGGCAGTGGGACATTGTTCTTCTCCACCGCCTGCAGGGACAGCAGCGCCAGGGTCACCAGGGACACGGGCACGGGCAGCGTGGGGCTTGGCCAGCGCTGCACCCCTCACCCAGCACGTGGGACCCTGTCACACCAGGCAGCCCCCAGAGCCAGGGCTGGTGATGCTGCAGGGCCACCAGCTCCCTCCTACCTCTTGCAGATGGACCCAGAGGTCAGCGTAGACAGTGTTGTTGTAGGCGAAGGTGTGGAGGTAGGACTGTGGGAGAGCAGCAGGAGAGACGAGTGGGCAGGGGCAAGTCTGGGGTGTGGGACACCCCTAGAGCACCCAGGAAGGCCCCTACCATGGGATGCCCACCCCGCACCGGGCTTGCTGCCCCCAGCACCAGCAGCACCTCACCTGCAGCCCTTCCTTGAAGATTTCCTCACTGAGGAATTCCGAGAGCATCCGCAGCACCGACGCTCCCTGCAGGGACAGCAGGTCAGAGAGCCAAGGGACACCCCAGAGCCCATCCTCACCCCAGGGACCCCTGTGCACACCTTGCTGTAGGCAATGCTGTCAAAGACTTCACTGATCTGGGCTGGGGTGTTGATCTCATCCTCGCGGAAGGAGAGCGGGTGGGAGCTGGCCAGGGCGTCTGTCGCCATCACATCATGCACCTCATTCAGCACCATCAGGTCTTTCTGCAGAGGGAGCAACAGCACCCGCCTCAGCCCTGCGTGTACCCCCTGGCACCAGGGCAGCCCCTGGGGTGCCTGGTCCCCTGCCTGTCCCCACGTCCATCGTCCCTGGCACTCACGATGTTCCAGGAGGGCTCAGCCGAGTCAGCGCCCAGGTACTGCACGTACGAGGCGAAGCCCTCATTCAGCCACAGGTCATTCCACCATCGCAGCGTCACCAAATTCCCAAACCACTGCAGAGGGCATAGCATCGCCTCAGCTGCCAGCCATCAGCCAGGGGAGAGGGCGAATGGGTGTAGCACATACCTGGTGTGCCAGCTCATGGGCGATGACAGTCACCACCCGCTCCTTGTTGCCAATGGAGGAGTATGCATCATCAAAGAGCAGCGAGTTCTCCCGGTAGGTCACCAGCCCCCAGTTCTCCATCGCACCCGCATTGAAATCAGGGAGGCCAACCTGGTCTGGGGATGGAGGGGTCCCATCAGTGCCCTGCCCACCGGACAGGGTGCTGGACCATCTGCCCCCTCTGCAGCAGGCACCTCAACCCAGTGCCCCAGCAGCCCCGCAGCACCCACCGGATTTCGGGAGCGGGTAGGGCGTGTTGTAATGCGCCTCAAAGAAGCTGAGGATGGGGCCAGTGACGCTGAGTGCGTAGAGTCCCTGGTCCTCCTTGATGGCCTCGGGGCGGCCCCAGATCCGAATCTGGAGAGGAGGGATGCAGGGCTCATCAGTGGCCCAGGCCCAGCCACCCAGACAGGCGGGGGGGCACCCCACCCCATCCTACCAGTGTCTTCCCCGTGTCGTTCTGCACGTGGGTGAACTGGCTGACAATGAAGGCCAGAAGGTACGTGGACATCCTGGGGGTGGTGTTGAACTCAGTTATGTTCCAGGGCTCCCCATCGATCATCTGCTGCCTGGAGCCTGTGGAGATCAGAGGGTCATCCCACAGCCCTGCCAGGCCCCCAGCCCCCCAACAGGGTCCCCCCGCCCCACTCACCCTTGGCAGGCATGTTGGAAATGGCCCCATAGTTGGAGGGGTGGATCAGCGTCACTGTGAAGGTGGCTTTCATGGCCGGCTCGTCGAAGCAGGGGAAAGCTTTGCGTGCATCAGCCGCCTGCATCTGCGTGGTGGCCACCACCTGCCTGCAAGCCAACCCCGTCAGCGCTGGGGGTCCCTGCGGAGGCTGCACCCCCCAGTCCCCCTGCTCCCATCCCCACTGGGGCAGCATGAGGATGCAAGAGCACAGAGGCTCCACACAGCCATCCCATTGTCCTGGTGGGAGAGGAGCCCCAAAGCCAGCCCATGCCCTCCACCACGCTGTGCCAGCCCTGTGCCCCCCATTCCCGTTCCCACCACATCATGCCAGCCCTGTGGCCTCCACTCTGTCTCTGGCCCTCCACCTACTTGTTGCCGAAATTGTCAGTGTACTCGCTGCGATAGAAGCCAGCCAGATCGTCAGCCAGCTCCCCGGTGAAGCTGCTGGACAGGCGGTACCGCTTGCCCTGCTCCAGGGGGGTGGCCAGCTGCACTACCAGGTACTGCGTGGGGGTCTCCAGCCAGGTGCGGGAGATGGCAGGGGCACTGCCACCGCCCTCCGCCTGCAATGTGGCATGGAAGGAGCCCTGCATGGTGTAGTTCAGCTTGTTGCTGTGGATGAGGATGAGGTCGGTGGCTTCCACGCAGACGAAGATCACAGTGCTGTTGCCCTTGAAGATGTACATGTTGTTGGCATCTGGCTTCAGGAAGGGCTGCAGGATCACGTCATAGCTCTCCGGCTTCAGCGTGGCTGGCAGCCTCCACCGGTTCCAGGGGTTGTTGGGGGCGGCGGTGGTGGCGGTGGTGCTGGGGCCAGCCGTGCTGTTGATGCCCACATCTGATGTCCCCTTGTTCTTTTCCTGGGCATACACCACCGAGAGTGCGATGATGGTGGCCACGGCCCCCAGGCCCAGCACTATGGCCACGATGCCCACGCTCTTGCTGATGAAAAAGCCGGCCGCCATGGTGGGCAGCAGGAGTGGCACTGGCAGACGCGGCACTGGCGCAGGCACGGCTTTTAGCCTCTCGCTCCCACGAGGTTTATTAGTCCAAGTTAATGGGTGAAGGATTAAATGGCCATGGGGCTCAGGGCGGTGACAGACCCTGGGATGAGCTTTCCACCCACCCGCCCGCCAGCCTGGCGGGAGCACCAATGCCCAGCGCCGCTGCTGCAGAGGCAGAGCTGGCTGCGGGGGGTCGCACCATCGGGGGGAGTGTGCAGGCTGTGGGCCTGGACCCCCGTCCTTCCCCAGCGCTGGCCTGGCCCTGCAAAAGGAGGGACAGAGTGGGTGGTTGCAGCCAGCAGCCACATCCCCACCATGCTGCAGGGCCCAGCGTGTGGCCCCATCAGCCAAGCCCAGATGCAGTCTCAGTGTCACCTTGTTTACCCTCGAGTGACAGGCTTTGAGCCACTGTCAGAGGGTCCAGGCTGCCCCTACCTGCGAGGGACACAGTTCACAGGCTGCCCCCACACCAGGGAAAGCGAGGGGCGTGGGGTGCAGCACAGGGGTCTGGCAGCCGCAGAGGTGGGGGGCAAACACCCTGGAGGAGCTCACCCTGCCCACAGCCCTCTCAAAGTCCAGGGTCACGAACCCAGAGGCACTGGGGTCAAACTCCGTCCTGGTGAGCCTACCCCAGTGGGCACGTGTGAGGTCCCCACCCAGGCTAGGGTGGGGAGGTTGACTGGGAATATCCTGTTCCCAAGATCTGATCGATCTCTTCACAGGGAGATGCAAGCAGGTGCTGACAGGAGCCACAGCTGTGGCAAAGGGCAAAACAGGACGAGGTGAGTGGTGTCCTCAGGGAGCCCTGCCCTGTCCCTGACAGCACCCTGCTGCACCCGCTGGGGCCACCGTGCCTGGCACAAATCACTTCAGATGCTGCCGGTGTCCCTGGCATTCCCTGTTTGGCACAGCCATCCCCCGGCCCAGAGGCCACTGCTGGCTCCCTCATCTCCATCCCCACCCTGGCTCTGGCCAAAGGCTATGGCTTTGGGGACAGTCCCACACAGGACCAGGGGCCACAGCTGGCTGGGAGGGTGCCAGGCACTCTGCCCTCCACCCCACAACAACGGGCCTGCTGGCCCCCCCCACAGCCCCTCGGGCACAGCACGCAGGCATCCCCCACTGGCTCGCCTAGGGAGGGGCAGGCTGGAGTTAACGGGGGGCAGCACTGGGGCAAGACACGGCACCCACACCCCTACTCCCCCAGCGCCTGCAGGATCCTGTCCCCACCCCCAGAAGCCCCCTCACTGGAGCCCAGCCAGCGGCACGTGCATATCCCACATCCCACAGGTGGCACAGATGTTGGGCGTCACCCACGTGGGTCCCTTGAGGCTCTGTCCTCACACACCCCACAGCCTGGCAACCCCCCAGAGCCCTCCAGACCGTCACACACCCCCATAGGCCCCCCAAGCCCCCCCATTGTGTATGGGCTCCATAACCCCCATGTATGCGAACCCCACTGGTAGCCCCACATCCCCACAGCTCCCGCCGGTCCCCACACATCCCCACAGCCCCTTCCCCTGCTTGGTCTGCTCCAACGCACCCCGCGGACCCCGGGCTTGGGGTGCGAACGCCCCCGGAGGCTGCGCAGCGGCAGAGGGAGAGACCCCTCACCTTCCTGCGCTCAGCCAGGGGCAGCCAGGGGCAGGGGGGTCCTGCCCGCCCTGTTCCCTCTTCCTGCGCTCAGCCAGGGGCAGGGGGGTCCTGCCCGCCCTGTTCCCTCTTCCTGCGCCCTCCCTGCGCCCCACGCGTCCCTCTGCCTGTCCTCCTGCCTGCGCCCAACTCTCCGGCTCAGCTCCGCGCTCTCGGCTCCAGGGGGAGGAAAGTTTCCTCCAAAGCTCCATGGCAGGAACCCGGAGCCCTCGCCCCCTTAACCTCATGTTTGCCGGCCGGCGGGGCGGGGGGCACGGCCCGGGGCAGCGAGGGGCAGTGTGGGGGGAGAACCCCCGGCATGGGCTCCCCCCACTGGGACAGGGCGAGGAGGGAGTTCTGAGGGGAAAGGGTGCTGGGGAGGGGCCTGGATTTGGGAACACGCTCCCGCAGGCAGAGCTGAGCCCAGCAAAGCCCGGCACCCATGGGTGCCACCGCACAGCACAGCTGGAGCGGGCAGTGGGCGGGGGACCAGGGGGGGACCAGGATGAGCCCCGTGTCCATCTCCGGACCGTGAGGCGGCTCGGAGGGGTGCGCCCCTGCCCTCTAAGTCCTGCACATGTACCCCCGGCCCACTCGGGGCTGTGGGAGGGGTCGGGTGACCCACCCAGCGCAGCCCGTCCGGCACAGCGCGGGGTCACCACCGGCGCCGGGCACTCACAGCTCCCGCGGGGCGCACCGCCACCGGGCTGGGCTGCAGCTCCCCGGGAGGGGAAATGGCAGGCTAGGGCTTCACCCCGGCTCATCCCAGCGTGAACCAGGGCTTGGGAAGAGGCAACAGCCGGCAGCGGCAGAGGGGCTTCGCCGGCCCAAGCACGGTCCCGGCGCCGGTCCCGGTGCCGAGCCTCCCACGTCCCGCAGAGCTGCAGGGCTGAGGCTCTGGCGAGACGTGGGACGGGGAACGGGGCCGGGGCTGTTACCGGAGGCGCTACGGGAGGTGCAGAGGAAGCACCTGTGGCCGGACACACCGTGCAGCGGCAGAGGGGTGCTGTGGTGTGGGGCCGGCAGCCCACCCCCCGAACCCCCGGCATGGCCGGAGCAGGTTGCCAGCACCTCGCCAACTCCCTCGCCATGGCGTGAGCCGGAGCGTTCCTCTCCGGCCGTCTCAGTGCTGCCAGACCCCGAGTCCCAGCCCCAGGACATGGCCCGGACATCATGGCTCACCTGCACCCTTCGAAGACACCTACAAGAGGAGGAGGAGGAAGAGGAAGAGGAGGAGGCGGAGGAGGGCCAGCGGAGAAGAGGACACAGCAGGTTGCCCAGCTCCCTGACCTCCAGGAGCGCTGATGTGGCTAGTGGCCAGCTGGGGAAGGGTTAAGCTGCAGGGAGGGGAAATTCCTTCCAGGCAGAGTCACGGTTTCCCTGCCAGGGGAAGTGGAGGCAGAACCCGGAGCACAGCTGGGGAGCAGAGGAAGAGCCCCTGGCCAGCCCCAGGGGCTGGTGGCCAGATGGAGCCACGGAGGAGCCAAGGGCGGTGGAGCCAGGGGCGTGGGGCACACGGCTGACAGAGCCCCTCAGGGTCACTGTGACCCCCAGGACCAGCCCTGCTCCTCCCGGTCTCAGGGGACCCCAGCCCCACAGCTCCCACACACCCTTAGAGCTGTCAGAGCTCACAGCTGCGCTGCCTGGATGCTCTGCAGCAGCGAGAGGGCAGAACTGCCAAGGGGTGACCTGCCACCAAAGGCCCAAAGCTGGGGATGCTGCTGTCACAGCCTGAGCAGGGCCATCACCCTCCCTGCACCTGCTCCAAGAGCACAGGGTGCAGCCAGGGACCCTGCCCTAAGCCCCCTGCCCTCCCCTGGCACGTCCAGGGCCCCCTTTCCCACCCCTGGGCCTCCACCAGCCGAGAGCCCCCCTGGGCTGCAGCTGCCCCAGAGCTGCCCAGAGCCCCCGGCCCCCTCCCCATGCAGCAGCACCCACAGCAGACACAGACATGGGCTCAAGGGGCTTTTATTGGGACACAGGGACACACTCCAGCAGACCCAGCCAGGCCTGACCCTGCAAGCTACCACCTGCCCGTCCCCCACGTCACTCAGCTCCCATCCTTCTCGCTGCCACATCCCCACTCCAGCAGGTCCCCCTCACACTGTCCCCAGGGCACACAGCAGCTCCCATGAGTGACCCCCACCAAGCTGGGGCCCATCACAGACAGCAGGACCAGGGCAGGGGACAGCCATGGCTGGGAGGATGGAGGAGACAACCTGCAGCTCCCGATGGAGCCCTCACTACAGACACATTGTCACCACTGGGAATCTCAAGAATCACGGGAGAAGCAGGAGCCGGCTCTTCCCACAGCAAGGAGAAGCTGCATGTCCGCAGGAAGGGAGGGGAAGGAAGGGCACCCTCCTTGTTGGGGGACCAGAGAGCAGAACTGAGCCCAGGTCCAGGGTGAGGGACCCCCAGCCCGTTCTCTGAGCCCTGTCACTGCTCCCTGCCCTCAGCCAGCCTGGGCACACCGGCACCACCAGCTCCTGTGTGCCGCGTGGGCAGAGCCCCAGGAGGAGCTGCGGACCCCAGCTCTGCTTAGCAGGCAGCCCCCCACCATGGGCTGCTCACATGAACTGTGACAGGTTGGGCACTTTGATGTTGATGTCCCCGATGTTGATGTTGCGGGGGATCTCAGGCAGGTTGATGTTCTTCACGGCCGACACAGCGCGGGAAGGAGCAGCCGAGAGGCCTCCCTGGGGACAGAAGAACCGTGACCACTGCCCCGCAGCCCCTCCACAGCCACATCTTCCCAGTGACAGTGCAAACAGGACAATAAACCTTTTACAGGCTGAGGTCATTAACCTTGATGGAATAACCACTTCCACACTCTGGCAGCTCCCTGCACTCCTGAACAGCACCCCTGGGCAGGGATGTCCCCAGCCCCATCCCGAGGGCTCAGGGAGCAGAGACTGGGAATGCCCTGGACACCCCTCCACATGCCCACCCCAGACCCCCATGTGCCCCTCAGCGCAGGGTCTGTCAGCTCCTGTGGGGCAGAGCCGCAGCATCACCGCTCACCTCTGCCTTCTCCAGCTTGCCCTGGGCCTCCACCTGCGCCACAATCTCATTCATATTGGTCTCCAGCACCATCCCACCAATCACCATCTCCTGCAGGATGTGGTGGACCTGCCAGGGAGGAAGAGATGGAGGGAACCGCTGAGGGCCCGGTACTGGCCTGGCAGCTGCTGCAGGGCTGGCGTGGATGTGCGTCAGGGCCCAGCATTTCCCCAAGGGACACAAATCCAACTTTGTCCCCTCCTCAGCTGCCCGGAGAGCGAAAGGGTGGCCAAGGTCCTTGGCAGGGGGAGCCCCAAAGCGCTGTTTACCACCTGTATCCCCACCTAGATGATACCTACTCACCCTCAGGGCATAGGGCAGCGCCAGGAGCAGCCAGATGCAACCCATCCCAGCCTGACTCTGCCACCTCCAACACATCCAGTGAAGTTTGATCCCTCCTGGGCCACAAGCCAGGTCACAGCAGGAATGTGTCCTACAGGGGACCCCAGCAGGCAGCAGGGACCTAACTGGGCACGACACTTCTCCCCAGGAGAAGCTCCTTCTCAGAAAGCCAGGCCAGAGCCCAGCTTCTCCACTGTCTCTTAGGAAGGTCAAGACTGTGACACAGGCAAAGAAAAAGCACGGAACTGCCAAGGGAGTCTGCTCCTTTCCTGGCACCCCTCACGTCCAAAGATGAACAGCAAGAAAGGGCCAGTGGAACCGTGCAGCCAGAGCAGGGAAAGGGACACTCCTGAGCTGCAACCCCCGAAACTGCACCCAGCCCCGAGGCGGCAGCCAGGCTGGGCCGGTGGCTACAGCCACCCTCAGCTCTGGCGCCTGGCTCGGCCTGGCATTCCCAGCAGTCAGCAGCTCCCGATGAGCTCCCAGCACAGATAACGGATTTATGGGTCCCAATTACTTCCGTAAAAGAGGCTGTGCAGGAGCACGGTCAGGTTATGAGATTGTTTTATGGTTTCACAGGGCCAGGCTGCACTTGCAAACACCTTGTGACAAATGCTGCCAGGACAATCTTGGGGAGAGTAAAGACAAGGAGAGAACCTGCTCTGAGGGGGAATCCCAGCTCTGTGAGGTGATCCCAGACAAGAGTGAAGTGATCCAGCCAGGGCCCCCACAGGTCCTGTCCCGCGCCAACAGCGCCTGGAGCAGCACAAGGTGTGTGGGATCAGCATGGCACAGGGTGAGCCACAGGTGGCACTGGGTGAGCCCCAGGCAGCTCCTGGGACCCCCCACAGCCCGGGAACCCCCACCCCACAGCCCAGTCCATCCTTCAGTGCATGCTGAAGCAGCTGGAGCGAGTAGCTCCCACAGCCCAAAAGGATCTGGGAGCATCAGGAAACATTCCTTCAAGATCTAGCTTCAGCCCAAGTTGGCTCAAAACCAACAGGATAGAAATCCTGAGCAAGTTTTGTTTTCCAAGCCAAAGCACAGCACTTCCTGAGCAATCCATGTCCCCTCTGGGACCACGCAGCTGCCGAGTGCAGCTCACGCTCCCCTCCAAGGTGGGAAGCATGACTGGGAGCTGGGCACAGCCCACCCTGAGCCTCCCCTTGTGACAGGGGATCCCTGCGGGTCTGAGCTTGGGGCTCCCACAGGTGACAGTAAAAGCACTGGTGTCACTGGGGTCTGATCAATGTCTCCCCCCATCAGCAGAAGTAGGACCCCAGACCCACTGCAGCTCTGCTCCCATGGCCCTTGTGCTGCAGGCAGTGCCAGGTGGATCTTAAGCCAAGGAGAGAAATCACAGAATGCAGCCAAACTTGCACCTGAACCCCTGCCAGCTCCTGCACAGAGGGGGACACACACGGCCAGCCCCTGCCCGGGGAGACCCTCACAGCCCTGCCTGGGCATCCAACAGGGGCAACCAGGGCCTGGCAGGACTCACCAGCACATTCCCAGCACCCCAAACACCGTCCCTCTGCAAACAAACTCCTGGAAGCACAGGAACATGAGCACATCCGAGAGATAAACACGTGCCAAATATAGAAAGAGACCGGAGGACCAACTGATAGTGGCCAAGACTCGAGTCCAAGCTGGGAAGCAGCAGGAGCATCAGATGGGAAGTAAACAGGGCTGAGAGAGCCTGCGGTGACTGAGCTGGGGTCTCCACCATCAGAACCCCCCGACTCCTGTCTCCTTCCAGGCAGGGGAGGTCAGAGAAGGGTGACCCTGCTACTGCTGGCAAAGCTGACAGGCAATGAGGGCTGCGGGCTGGCTGTAAGGCCCAGCGGAAACTGAGCGCAAAGCTGTGTGTAAGGATGAGAGTAAGGCTGAGCGAAAAGCTGCTGGGTCCTGGCCACGCCACAGATCAGTACCCACGAGCATATCCTCCCCCAGCTGTGGGCAGAGGTGACCTGGGCAGCTGCCAACACTTCTCCCACAGCTGCTCAGCCCTCCTTCATCCTGTGATAAATGCTTTGATAAACACTTTTGCTGATAAGATAATAATGTTGTGGCATTTTGGGAAGTTTACAGGCGGGAAAATGGTGAAACCAAAGTCCGACCTCAGCAGCTGGCAATGCAGAGACCCCCCAGACCTGCTCAGTCCCCTCCCCTGCCAGTTTCCCAGTTGGAACCACCAACGGAAAGGGAGCATTTTACACATTTTTTTTCCACTGCTCTTTTTTGTTGACATATTTTTGTCTTCAGCAAAGCAAGAAAATCTTGATCAACAGCAACTCAAGCCCAGCACCCTCAGCCAAGCCTCTCCCTGCTCCAAGCCTATTTCTGGGTATCTATTCCCAGCTATCTTCAGCCTCGTGACCCAGGAGATGATCAAAGGGGACGGGTTTCGCCCAGGGACTCGGTCCAGCTCAAGGGGAAACATTACAGGGTGTGGCTCAAACCAAAGTTTACCCAGCACTTTGGATTCCAAACACTCCCATTGTTCCTTGCTTTTTTCCCTGCAGCCATTGTTCCTTCCTTTTTTTTCCCCTGCAGCTGTAGTAAAACGTTAACGACTCCCACGGGGTGTCACAGCTTGGAGCAGAGGCAGAATGTCCCAGCGCCAGGCCAGAGCCTGCCCAGCTCCGCCAGGGCTGGCCGTGGAGCACAGATCCATCGCGAGGCCGTGGTCGCCCGGAGCCGGGGCAGCCCCAAGCTGGGCACAGCTCCCCCGCGGGCTCGGCGCAGGCCAGCCTCTCGTCACGAGGTCACGATGTGGGTGGCTTCCAAAGAGCACAGGCTGAAAGCTTCCCTCACAGGATCTCGATCCCTCCCAAAGTGACCCCTGCCATCCCCACAGTCTCCTGGCGAGCCCCAGCCCAAGAAATGCAGGCCCTGGAGCAGCCCAGAGCCCACCACCCACCTTGTCCATGTGGAAGATGAGGTCCAGTTCACAGACGTTCTCAAAGCACTTGTCCAGCGTCTCCACAAACACCTGCGGCAGTAGAAGGGATGGTCAGCACAGAGACCAGGCCAGATGGTCTCACCAACCCCATGGAACACTCCAGGCATGGGAAAGAGCGACTGGAAAGCTACAAAAGGACTTAGGGATGCTGGTGACTGTGGCTGAACATGTGCCCAGGTGTCCCCAGGTGGGCAAGAGGCCAATGGCACCTGGCTTGTGTCAGCCCCAGAGTGGGCACAGCCCCAGGGCAGTGCCTGTCCCCTGAGCTGGCACTGCTGGGGCACCTCCAGTGCTGGGGGCAGCTCTGAGCCCCCTCAACAAGAGAGCCCCGGAGGGGCTGGAGCGTATCCAGGGCAGGGAACAGAGCTGGGGACAGGTCTGGAGTACAAGGAGTGCCTGAGGGAGGTGAGGGGGCTAAGCCTGGAGAAAAGGAGGCTCAGGGGGACCTTCCCCCCCTGTCCTGGGGTTTAAAGGGTGGCTACAAAGCTGGAAAACTCCCTTCATACAAGGAGTCACATGGAAAGAGACGGAAATATGGGTACAAGTTCCTCTTGGGGAGATTCCAGTAAGGCACAAGAGCAAGTTTTTTTTTCCAGAGAAAACGGCCATTGAATAATCTCCCAGGGGAAGTGGGGGATTTCCCAACACCAGATACTTTTCAGGTGCCGGGGTGCTGGGCCTTGTCTAGGATGTGCTTTGCCAAGAAAGGTTGGACCAGACAATCCCTGAGGTCCCTGCCAAGCTGGGATTCCATGAGTCTAGAATTAATAACTTGATGCTCCTAAGGGACTTTTCCAGCCTAAATTATTCTATGCTTCCATTTTTAAAAGACCTTCACGCAGATTGACTTCCCCTGCTGCTCCCAGGTGAAGGAGCCATGCCCAAGCTCAGGGAGCACATGCGGCCCCTGTCCCCACCATGGCTCTGTGCGGCTTATCAGGCCTTTCAGAAGGGCTGGCACCGGGATGCCACGGGCACGAAATGCCCCTGAATGGTGTCAGGGCTGGGCTGTGCCCGGGGAATGGGGCCCTGCAGGGACGCACCTGGATGAGGTCCAGGATGCCCAGCTCGCTCTCCGAGGAGTCCACGCAGAACACGAAGTACAGCGTGGCATAGTGCCGGTAGATCAGCTTGTAGTCCGAGCCGCCGAACAGGCTGTGGGGACACGCGGAGAGCTGAAGGGCTCTGGGGGGACACCCAGGCGCTAGGCAGCGTGAGGGGACAGCCTGGCTCGGCCCCTGGCTGGCCAGTACCTGCCGCACTCCAGGAAGTTGCAGATGTGGTCATCCCGCTTCAGCACCAGGTGGAAGGTGTCACGGATGATCTGCTGCTGGACCTCTTCCGCCTGTCAGACAGGGTGGGTGGGCACCCATGGATGCGCTTTCCATCCATGGGACCCACATCCCCTGCTGTCCCCTGCTGTCCCCTGCTGACCCAGGGAGGCCGTGAGCCCGCGGTTTCGGGTGAAGGGCCACCCCCGGTGCCACCCACGGGTGACCCGGAGCATCCTGAAGGACGCGACCACGGCACCGGCAGTGCTTCCCCACCTCGCAGGGACCGGCCCTGCTCCCGGGACCCCCCCGCCCCATCGAGCCCCACGGCGGCCCCAGCCCCGCACTGGTCCCGGTCCCGGTCCCGGTCCCGGTCCCGGTCCCGGTCCCGGTCCCGGTCCCGGAGCGGGCGCAGGCACACGCTGCCGCAGCCCCACCGGCGGCCCCGGCCCGGTCCCGGCCCCGGTCGCGCACCAGGTGCTGGTAGAAGCGGACAAGCCTCGGCTTCCCGTGGTTGTTGAACACCAGGATGGCGTTGATCATCCCGGCGGCGCGTCGGGCTGGGCCGGGCCGGGAGCAGCACCGGGAGCAGCACCGGGAGCAGCACCGCGGCCGCAGACCCACCGCAGGAAGCCCCTCGGCCGCCCCGGAAGTGCGGCGGCGGCGGCGCCTGGGCCCGGCTCCGGTGGGCTGAGCCCCGCGGTGACCCTGCGGAGCCGCCGGGGCGCGGGAACAGGGCCCGGGTGGATGACCAAAGCCTCTCCTGGGCGGGGGCTCCCCGGGACCGCGCGGTTGCACCGGGGCCTGCGCCGAGGGGCTATGGCTGTTCCTCGCAGCCCGGCGGAGCAGGACGGGCAGGCCAAAAGCTGGGATGCGGCCGCTGCCGCCCGCGCCGGGACCCACCGGGACCCACCGGGACCCGCCGCTGCTCCCCGCGCGCCGCAAGGGGGCGCACCAGCACCGCCGGGACCGGAGCCGCGCGCAGGGGCGGGGCCAGGAGTTAGGCCACGCCCTCTCTTAAAGGGCCAACGGCTCTGCCGGCCCGGTGGGGGCGTGCGCGTGGGCAGCGGCGGGGTCAGAGCTCACCGGCCCCTGCCCGGTCCCGCTCGCCCCCAGCGCGGGTACACACCGGCCAGGGCCCGCAATAACGCCCTCTGCTGGGGAGTGTGAGAAAAGGGCGGGGCAATCCCGCGTGGCACCGGGGGCTAGCCACGGGCTCTTACCCAGGGGGCACGGACACGGTTCCTCGGGGCCGGCGGAACTGCCGGGCACGGCGGGGGACATCGAGAACAGGGAGAGAAGGGTCAGTGCGCGCCGCGGTGGGCTGGGAGGAACGGGGAGAGGGAAAGGGAAGAGCCGCGGAGTGACCAGGGGCGCGAGACCGCGCGTCCTGATTGGCTGAGTCGGCTACAGCCCCGAGCCTCCACGTTCTGATTGGCTGAGGCAGCAGCCTCCTGAATCCGCGTTCTGATTGGCTGAGGCAGCAGCCTCCTGAATCCGCGCCCTGATTGGCTGAGGCGGACGGGCAGCTGCTCCCTCAGAGCCGCCGGGGCCGGGGCCGGGGCCGAGCTCTGCCGTGCGCCCGGTGCCGCTCCGGTGCCGCTCCGGTGCCGCTCCGGTGCCGCTCCGGTCTCACTGTGCACCCCACTCTGTGTCCCGCCCCGTTCCCCCCTCTGTATCCCGCTCTGCGCCCTGCTTTGTTCCCTGTCCGTGTCCCACCCTGTGTCCAGCCCCGTGCCCTGCTCCATGCCCCGCTCTGTATCCCGCTCGGGCCACGGCCTGTTCTGTGCGCTGCCAGGTGCCAGGTCCAGGCGTACCCCCTGACTGGGGCACCCACGGGAATTGAAAGGAGTGAATCTCCCTGTGTCTCATCTCTCCCCGTCAGCATTGGCAAATATTTGTGCAGGCAGAGCCACGTGCGGGGCGAGGCCGGGCTGGAAATGTGGGGAGGGAAGTGGCAGTTTGGGGAGCGGTGACGCCGGTCGAGTCCGGGCTCCAGAAGGCTCCAGGCTGGGCCGGCAGGCAGCAGCAGGGACGTGACGGGATGCTGGGCAGTCCCCAGACAGACGTGGGGCATGTGAGCACGGCAGTGGCAGCGGGGACAGCAGGGAGCTCAGTTTTCACCCAGAACACACACAAAAAAAACCAACAGAAAAGCAGAAGTAAGCCCAGACAAAGGGCTGCGTGTGGAGACAAACTCTACTGCGATTAGTCCGGCCAGCGCCACCTGCTTCCATGGAGATGAGAATCTCCCGACACACCAGTAGAATCCCGGCTGCCTCTGCATGCTCCTTCTTCCATGGGGAGGAGACCCTCATCCTCATCCTCCTCATCCTCCTCCTCCTTCTCCTGGTCCTCTCCTCCTCCTCCTGATGGGAGCCAGAGCCTGCAGCCCGCAGATCCTTGGCTGTTGCCACCCACTCTCCTTCCCACACCTCATCTCATCTCCATCCCTCCCTCTGGGGACCAACTGCTTGCCTCCTGCTACCACATCCCCACAGACACAGCTCAACCTCTCCCTCCACCTTCTTGGGGAGCCAACAGCACCTCCTTTCCCAAATCCTCCAATTCCTGGACCACCTGCTCCCCTTGCTATACCACATCCCATCTCGCTTCCTTCCTTTGGGAACTGGCCACCTCCTGCCACCCTGCCCCTGCACACCCTGGCCTCTCCCTCCACCTCTTTGTGTTGGGTGAACAGCATGCCCCCCAAACCCCTCCAATTCCTGTAACATCCCTAATTCCTCTCATCCCATTTTGGGGGAGAGATGGGTCCTTGCCATCAATCCGTACAAGCTTTCTGGGGGGCACATGACCTTTCCCACCACCATAGAGGAGGAGAGCGATGCCCAGCTGGGATATGGGTCCCTTGAGAAGGTCGTCCCCCCCCTCAACATCATTCCATGGGGTCACAATCCCTCAAAATGAAGATGAGATAGAAAATGACCCCTGTGCTGCTGGAGGGGACATCATGCAGGGACAGTGTGGGCATAGGGTCCTCATCGACCACTCCCACCCTCATTCCCCCCACCTCTTACCCCCCAAACTGGTACCGAGGGCAGCCTCGGCTCCGGTGGAGGATGCTGCTGAACCGGGGGGGGCGGTTCGCGGTGGTCGGGCAAGTTGAGGAGGGGGAGGAAGATGAAGGGCGGGCGAGTTAGGAGGAGCTGCTTTGCATCCCTTCACGTCAGCCCTGCCTCATTCCCTCCTTCTTCCTTCCTGCGCACCCAGCGCCGGGCCCGGAGCCGCCGCCGCCGCCCCGTGGAGCCGCCGGTGAGTCCTCACCGGCCCCCTCCCCGTGCCCCTAAAGCCCACCCACCCCCCCCCGCTTCCAACGGGGGGTACAACAGCGGGGACACCGGGATGTCGCCGCCTTCCTGCCCCGCGCGACGGAGACGGGAGCGATGGCGGCGGGAGGGACCGGGAGCGCAGGAGAGGACGGGGGGATCCCAGTTCCGTGCGTGGGCCGCCCCTGCCCATGAACCCCCCCGAGAACTTTCTCCGTGGCCGCGCGCAAACTTTCTCCTGCGGGAAAGTTGCGGGGAGGGCGCGGGGCGGGGGCCCTGACCTGTTGCGGGCGGGGGGAGCAGCGCCGGGAGGGACCCCGCGGCGGTGCCGCGCGTGGGAGGGATGCTCGGGGGCTCCGGGCTCGGGCGGCACCGTGGGGTGCCCCGACCCCGCGGCTTTGAGGGTCGTGGCGGGAGCCGGGCGGTCCCTGCGCGCCGTGCCCGAAGTTTGGGGAGTTTCCTGGTGTTTGGGACCGGCCGGCGATAGGGGTCCCGGGTGGGGTCCCCCATGTTGGCAGCGGCAAAGTGCTCGGGGGGAGTGAAATGCAGCGGGGAGTGGGGCGGGTGACTCTGTGGGCTGGTGCCACACCAGGCAGGTTCCGCTTCACCTTCGGCCCCGGAATACCCCGGCATTTCCCGGTGTGGGACCTCCCGGTGCTCCGTAGGGGCACCGTGAGGGCTGGGGGGCTTTGCTTTCTGCGCCCCAGCAAGGCACCGAGGGGACCTGTGTGAAAGCCCTCCAGAACTCTGGTCATAACAGTGTGCAGTGGATAAATTAGTTACAATTAATTAATTAATCAAGCATTAGGAATTTTCTTGTGAGCAGCCGCGTAGGAAGAGGAGGATGACCTGGGGGAATGGGGGCAGCCCAGAGCCTGACCTCTACCGGCCTGGAGCCTGACCCACCCCCAGCTCCAAAGCCCGATTCCCCCTGGGGCTGGAGCCTGAAGCCCCCCACCAGGTCCAAAGCCTGCAGCTCGATCAGAGTCCTGCATCCCACGCCATGAGCCTGCATCCCCTGCCATCCCATGCCACGCTCCTACTCCCCACACCCTGCTCCCGGCCTTACCTTGGTAGCTCCTCTATCCCAGCTTGGAACTGGCCCCACCAAGCTATGGATCGAGTGGTCCCCACATGGTACAGCTGGATCCTGTGAGTGTTCAGGGCTGGCCACGCCAGCCAGGATTGAACAAACGCATCTTGGGTTGGAGGGAGACTCCAGGCATGGTTCTCACAGGGACCCTGAGAAATCACTGGGAGGCTCCAGGGGTGCCTGATCCCTGTCTGGCCGTGGGGAGTAGCAGCTGGGGCAGCACTGGCCAGGCAGTGACCATCCCCTGCTCCCACCCTGGGTGTCAATGTCCTCACTGCAGAAGCAGCCATGGAGCCTGCTTGGGCCCAGCTCCTCTCCTGCAAGCAGCTTTTTGTCAGTGCCCTCTTTATGGGTCACACTGTATCCCTCCAAAATGGGAAACAGGAGCTGAAGCTCTGCTACACCCCAGGACACATTCCCACCCAAATTTGGGGGGTGACTTGTAGGGTCAGACATGGGTCCCTGCAGCAGCAGGAGTGGAGCATCTCCAGTGGCCTGGGACACAGCACATCATGTTGGCATTTTGGGTTTGGTTTAAAACCTGAGAAAGTGTTTGTTTCAGACAGTTTTATTGGGCCATTTTAATTGATCAACTAGTTTGGGGATCACGGTGTGGAGAGGGAGGAGCACAGACACTGTCCTGCTCTACTCTGCAGCTGGGAATGCTGAGGAATTGACAAAGCAATGTGTTTGTACTTCCTGGAACATGCCAGCATCACAACCCATGAGAGAGAGCCTGCCTGTGCTCCTTTATTTTACACCTATTGCTTATGGAGAAATCGGCTCCAGCTCAGCCTCTGCTCAAGCCCCGTCTCTGGGCATGTCCCTGCAGTCTGCCAGGCCAGAGCCAGTGTGGGGATGAGGGGTAGCCAAGTGCCAAGGGGGCTTCCTGCTGGATTTGCTGCCTCTTCCCTCTGCCACCTACTCCCAGATTTGGTTTCCCAAGCCCCATCATGTCCCTGGCTCACAGAGCCCACCTGTCTGGGCTCAGGTGCCAGCTCCTGGAATGCCCCAAATGCCTGTTCAGGGAACATGTGCCACGGAGGTGGTGCGGTGGGGCTGGAAGAATGCTGCAGGACAGCTGGGATGCGATGTGCCAGCAGTGCCCAGTCCCATCCTTTGTGATGCCTGTGGCCAGAGCCCTCAGGCTGAGTCACGGTCCCCGCTGAGCCCTTCCCACAGGGCTTGACCTTGGGGACAGGGCCCACGATCAGTAACAAGCATTTTCCCTTTGTTCCTCTGTCCCACATTTTCTCCTCGGCCCCGTGCACACCCTCCTCCCTCGTCCTGGCAAGTCACTGCGGTTCGCAGTGGGGTTGGGGTGGGAGAAGACCCAGCATAGCCCGTGCCCAGCATGGCTTTCCCTAAATCCCAATTTCTGCCCAAAGCACAGTGAAATGTGGGATGTCAGTCAGGAAGGAGGTGCTCTTGCTAAGCCACGGAGGAAGGTCTGTATTTATGTGTTTGGGGGTCTGTATTTAGACACCAGGGAGGCTGTTCTGCTCACCCAGCTTCAACTTCAACAGAGGAACAGGGCTCTCCCCACTGAGGGAACAAGCAGTGATGGACTTTCTTTCTGAAACTTTAAATTAAAGGGGAGAAACATGTTTTTGACTTTTCCTGGCCTTTCCTTGCAGCTGTCCATCTGTCATTTGAGTGCCAGTTGCGTATTTCTAATGAAAATTAACAGGTACAATATGTCAACACCTGTGGTTGGCTCCGTGGTGTCCCTGTGCTGTCACCTCCTGGTTCTCAGAGTGTTTGGACAATGTTCCTTGCAGAGTGTGACAGATTTAAGTTAAGTGACCAGTGTCTGGGTGCTCTGTTGTGCAAAGCAAAGACAAACTTGCAGAAAGTTCACATGAATCTTCTCCAGATTGGCTCCGGGGATAACCCAAGGATAACAGGGTGCTGAGGAGCACCATAGCTGTGCAAGGCAGGGAGCTCTGGTAGGACAAGGTGCATCTCATGGCCCTGGAGCTTCATCACCAGGTTGCTCCAAGCCCCACCCAAATGGACCTTGAAAACTTCCAGGGATGGGGCAACCCCAGCTTCCTTGGGCAACCTGTGACAATTCCCTGCCCTCTGTCAGTCTGACACCATTCCTTCTTGTCCTGGCACTCCAGGTCCTTGTCCAAAGCCCCTCTCTTGGAGCCCCTTTAGGCATTGGAAGGAGCTCTAAGGTCTTCCCGCTGCCTCCTCTCCAGACACTGAGCCAGTCTGGGTTTGGCAGAGAGCAAACCCCGCCAGGCCATTCTGGGCAGTATCGCAGTGCATCCGTTCGGGAAGAGCGGGCTGGGAGGAGGAAGCAGACGCAGACGTGCTCATTGTTTTACTTCCACTTCTTGTGCATGGGGACCCGCGTTGGTGCCTGGGCAGCGCACACCCCGACACGCTGTGCTCGGGAGCTGCGGCTGCGGAGCAGGAATTTCCTGGGGACTGCAGGTGGGAACCACGAACGGCACTGGGATGGGATGGTGAGGGGCTGCTCATGCTCTGCAGGGAGCCTTCGCTGTCCAGTCAGCCCCATGGCAGGGCCAGGGTCCCTCCCTGGGCACAGCTGGGACTGGCCCCCAGCCGTCAGAGCCGCACCAGGCTGGAGCCAGCATCCTGCCTGTGCTGGGGATGACCTGGAGAAGGAGAGGAGGGGGAGGAAGGACAGGCAGAGCTTCCAGAGGAAGACTGCTCGCCACTGCCTCTAAATTTATCTTTCCTGTGTCTCAGCAGCAGTATCATCTCATGCCCATTCTCTGTAGTGTCGGGCCATTCTCCCCTCTCTGCCTCTCTCCTGGCACCCTGTGCCTCACCATGTTATCCTAGTTTAACCAGTTCTGTCTCTCCCCTGCTTTTGCTTTCAAGTTTTAATTCTGGTGTGCTCCCTGGTAGCTTTTCCCTTCCCTCACCATCGGTCTGTTCCCACACCCACTATCCCAGGGCCCTCCCCATGTCCCACCGCATCAGCCCCTGGCTTGGGGGCTAAACTGGGGACTGGGCGGGTGCCAGTTCCTCTGGGCTCAGGACTGGGAATCCAGGAGCAAGCTGGAGAAAAACTGGGAGGTTTCTCTTGAGGAGCCCTGTGTCCAACCCGTGATGGGCTGCTCTCAAGGGAGAGCTTCTCCTTTGAACCATGGAATCATTTTGGTTGGAAAGGACTTCTGAGATCACAGAATCCTCAGGGCAGCCTGGCCTGCTCATCCCTTCCTCCCCAAAAGATGCTGCACATGACCAGGCAGATCAGGGACAGCCCAGACCAGCAAGGAGAATCAGGGACATCCAGTGCTGGCTGGGTGGATTGGGGATGCCCAGGACTGGCCTGACTGGTGGCTGCTGTTGGGAAGAATTGTTTTTGTGGTTAGAATGGATGTTCCAGAGAGCTGCTTCCCTTCCCAGTCCGTCCACAGGGATTGTGAGGCTGTCCTTCCTCACAAAGGACTTTCTGCTCTGAGTCCTGACCCCTCTGCCATCCAAAATGTAGGCATCTTAAACTCCCAACTCAAGCACCTCCCTGCTCCATGCTCATCAATTCTTTGTTCATTTATTGAGCAGCTGAGTTGCCCTTCCCAGGCACAGACTGACCTGCCCTCCTGGCTCTGCTCTTGGATTTGCTCCAGAGCCATCAGTTTGTCCTTGCCGTGGCCATTCTGTGCTTGCTGTGCACAAAGTCACCAGCCCTGGAAGTGCTCAAATGCTGCGTGGACGTGGCACTTGGGGACATGGTTTGGTGGTGGCCTTGGCAGTGGTGGGGAATGGTTGGACTCAGTGATCTCAGAGGGCTTTTCAGCCTTAGTGACTCCATGGTTCCAGCCCCGGCTCACCTGTACCCATGGCTGAGGGGGCAACAGCTCACTGGGAGCTAATGCCTCCCAGAGGAGCTCTGACCTGGGGCCAGAGGTGCCCTCTGGACAAAAAGCATTTGCTCAGAGGCAGAACCATGGGCAGAGCTGGATGAGCGTCATCCATCAGAGCACTGAGTCTCTCCTCTGAATCCCTTCCCGTCCATCCCTGTCTGCGCCTTGGCCGCTCCGCACGCACCAGCAGGGCCCGGCTGGGCCATCGCCGAGCTCAGCTGCCGAGAGCTAGCCCTGATTTATGGGGGCTCCAGGGGTTTGGTTTGGTTTGGTTTGGTTTTGTGATTATCAACAAGGGACACATAGAAGGAAATTATTTCAACAGCTGAATATTGTGTGTGTTTATGGGACTTTCTGGCTGTGAGAAGGAAGGGCACAAAGTACAGAGGCTGTGCAGATCAGGATGAAAACGGGAAGTGGTGCAGAGCCCAGGGCGAGCCAGGGCTGCCAGAACCAAGGCAGAGACAGCCCAGCCTCACTGAGACCTTGGGAAATATTAATTAGGATGAGTAAATAGTGCAAATATCCCCACCCTCCTGCTCACGAGCAGGATTTGCCCACTGCATCTCCCGGATTCACCTGACAAGCCCTATCGGAGCACTTTACTCCAGGCAGTGCTCCCAGTGCTCACGGCAGCTCCCAGCCCAGATTCATCCAGCATTGGCTCCATTTTCAGGAATGGGACAGCCACGAGCTGCAGGGCCCTGGGCATTGCTCCCAGCCAGCTCCAGGTGTGCCAGGTTGTGTCCATGTCCACTGTCCAACCACTGCGACACACTCTGGCCAGTGGCGCCAGACCCCGTTCTTTCAACTCCATTTCAAAAGATAAATATGTGTATTTTTATATAAAATCCTGGCCTCTGCCCAGAGTCAGGAGCACTGCAGGAGCTCTCACAGCGTGATGACACACAAAAACACACGTGCAAGAAGCGGGAATTGCGTTTTGCCCTGGCCCTGTGACCTGGCAGCAGCGTGCAGCCAGCACAGCATCCCCAGAGCAGACACCTCTGCCTTCCCCCAGGAAAAGCAGCCGAGTCCTCTGCTGCTTTGGGTCTCAAAGACATGGGCCGTACAGGCAGGCTGGTGCTGTGGGGGCAGCGAGCACAGCTGGTTTGGGCCATATGGACACTGTGTCTTCCACACCTGGCTTGGGTCAGTCCTGAGCTGCGAATTCATGAACTGCCACCAGCAGGGACCTTTGTCCAGTGCTTCCTGCTCCATCTGTCCAGCCCAGCCTACCAAGCACTCATCCCTGACCTGTCAGCTGCCCAGAAAAGGATCCGAAACTTTTCCCACCTTGGGGATCTGAAAGTAGAAGTGGCATTGGGAGCTGTGCAGCTGTGTTTGTTCCTGTAATGGTGGGACACGTTGAAGAGCCCTGTTATTGGAAAATTGGGAGTGGGACATTCCCGGGTGGGTAGAAGGCGGCTCAGTGCTCCCCAGCTCCTGTCCATACCTCTTCCTGCCCAGAGTGGAAAGCTCCGGTGCCCTCCCCTCCCTTCACCGGTGGTCTGTAGGAAATGGCACTCACTGTGTGTGTGACTGGGCGGTGTGGGCTGAGTTCTGCCGTGGGTTCCTTGTGCTGGAGGTGATTCCTGAGCCACAGAGCTGCAGGTCAGTGTCCCCCGTGCTGGTTCAGCTGTGCTTCACTCCCCGGGACCTTCCCCATCACAGAGGCAAGCCACACTTGTTTGTGCTGTGCTCAGGGATGTCCTGGGGGCTGTGGCACGCAGGGGCAGTTTCCCCACGGCAGAACAGCCTCAAAATCTGGAGTTGACAGAGCAGACACAGCATGAAGTGACCCCCGCCCTGCAGCCCCCCACCATCCCCAGGGCAGCCCCTGCCCAGCCGCAGAGCAGGGAGCGGCTGCAGGACCTGCAGACTTACATGTGGGAGATTACCCGGTCGAGTATTAATTATCACACTCAAATTAGAACCCCTCAGCTATGATTAACTTCTCACCCAACCCTGCAGGGCGCTGGGACTCCTTTGCCTCCTGCCTGGGATGAGCTGTAGGACAGCAGCGAGAGCTGCGAGTGCCGTGCTGGGCTGTGCTGAGGCTCCTGCCCCTGTGTGCCTCAGCGCTGGCGGTGACAGTGAGGGTGACATCTCCCGGGGTGCAGGGACTCAGGGGATGCTGCCCCGTGCTCAGCACATGGGAAGACTGAACCTGTCAGCAGAATCATGGGTGGTCTGGGGTATTCACCTTCCTCACTGCCTTTAGCTTTGGTGGGACATCGCTGGTGCCATGAGTGGATCTGGGCTGGCCCTGTGTTTCCATTTCCCTGTCCTTGCAGTCCAGCACAGGACAGAGCCCTGGGAGAGAGAGACAGCCAGGCCCAGGAGCCACCGTCCCGCAGAACGGACAGGTTCCACACATGGGAACATCAGAGCTGGACTAAAATTGTTCCCAAGGGTACGGGCAACAATGCTCTGGAAAGTAAGACCCTTAAGTGAGCCCCTTCCCACTGTGGGGATCTGCCCTTAGTCCTTGCACCTGAGCAGCTGTTTCACATCCCGCCAGGCAGCTTGTTCCCTTTGGGGAACATCTCCCATTTGTAGCGTTTTGTGTTGGTTTTCCCCTTTTACAGCCAGCTGGGTCACACACACCAGGGGTGCCTGAGCTCCTCCTGCCTGTGTGTTGTTTCCTCAGACCTCCGGCCACATTTATGGCTCTGCCCCGAGGTCCTGGCAGTTTATGATTAACCCCAGACCCGGGGATGCTGAGCAGGAGCTGTGTCTAGCAGGAGTGATGCCACATGGGCTCAGAACATTCCTCCAACCCTCAGCCCGGGGCTGCTTTGGGGTCAGATGGCATCACACCCAGGTCTCTACAGGACCCCAGGGTGCCTGTGGCCTCTGTTCCAGAGCATCTGCTGTTCTGGTAGGCTCCGTCTCCAGTGTTTTCTTCCCCCTGCGTGTCACCTCCCTTTGTCCCACATCCCAGTGCTGCTCTCCCGCTGCACTTTGGTTGATTTTGGGGTTGTTTGGGCTGTTTGGTCCATAAGCACAAGGGTCTGTTAATACCCGCCACTGCTGAAGATGCTGAATGAACCGGGTCGGTGCTGGGACTCCCAGACCCAGGTAAAAGCCCTGTTGGGTCTCTGCAGGCAAGGGTGGGTGCTGGGGGGGTTGGGCTTGCAGGGTGAAGGGGGCTGCACCCACCCTTTCCCCTGCTCCCCACAGGACCTAGCCCAGGATCAGCCCTGGGCTTGCCTCTGCCGCAGCCATCCCTCATCTTTCCCTGCAAGGTTTGGGGGTTGGCCTGAATTCGCACTTGTTCTACAGATTTATTTGCTTGGGGTGTTTGCTCCCTCATTTTCCAGAGGAATGGCGAGGTGCTGAAGGGAGTCCGGCCCAGCATTGCTCAGTCCCATTTCCTTTCTGTCCCCATCTGCCTGTGTCAGTGCTGGGAGAGGGTTTGTCAGTGCCTCGGCGCCTTTCAGGGACTTCGCAAAGAGCAGATTTATTTTCTGCTATGCTGAGAATTAGCTCCCCTTTCTTCCTCTTCCCTCTGCCCCCGCTGGAAAGAGAGAGAATGCAGGGAAGAAGAAAGGATTTCCATCGCGGCGGTGATTGGCACAGCCCTGAATGAGAGGTCATTCCAGCCGGCTCTTTCTTTTCAGGGCCCTTTTTTCCTGCTCCCTGTATTCAGGCTGGCAGCATTCTTTCTTTTCAAAGCTCCTCTGTCTGTCTCTCTCTTCCCCCTCCTTTATTTTTCATCCCTTTTCTTTACTTTTGCTGTCTTTTCATTCTGTTTTTCTCCACCCCCTTGGGGCTCCATTTTTTTCTTTCCCTTTTCCTCTATTCAGTTCCTTTTTTTCTTCTTGCATCTCTTTTGAATAGCTCAGCTATTTTCGGAGAGGAAAGGGACTGTGCTGGGGAGAAGCCGTTGCAGCAAGGAGGAACTTGAAAGTCTTTTCTTTCCCTGTTTATTTCATTTAAAAGCAAAAATTGTTTTTCAAGGCAGAGCGAGGGTTCTGTGAGGAGCCTTTGAAGCCAGGCTGGGACAGCAGCAGGGCTGGGAGCCTTCCCTGCTCCTGGCAGTGCCGCGTGCGCTGCCAGTCCCAAACCAGTGACAAACCCCTGGAGCCCCGGAGGCTCTGGGGTCAGTGCTGCCTGCGCTGGGCTCTGGGTGCTCGTGCTGCCAGAGGGGGTCCAGCCAGCAGCAGCCCCTCTGCCTCGGCTCACCCCACGCCAGGTACCTCATTCAAAGGCTCTTCCTGCCACTGGGGCTCGAGAGCGGCAGTGTTTTAAGGGATGATGTGACCATAAGCTCTAAAGGCAGATCCTGGACCTCTCCGCTGCAACACATAGCTGCGTGCACGTGGCTGGGGATAGAGGCCATGTTTGCTCCAAAGGGGAACGGGGCGCTCACACAGGGAGCCCATGGGGAAACGTGGGATGTGCCAGGACAGAATGGCATCAGGTGCCTGCTGTGCAGGGCGTACATTGGCCATGCTCAGTCTCTGCACTCGCATCTGGGGGATACAGGGGGCCAGGGTTCGGTCCCTTCCACCGAGGAATGACAGAAAGGGTCTCCAAGGCATCCATAAGGCCATGGAGACTGCAGTCGGTCTGAGGAAAGCCCCTCACTCAACAGATGAGGCTGGTCCCAGTGTCCCTGCTCCAGGTGCCGCCAGCAGGTCTGCTCGCTGCCATAGTGCTCCTGGTGCCATGCTCCGGGAAGGGCTGTGAGGGCAGAAGGGCTGGAAAATCAGGCCTGAAGCATGATGGGTTTGGTTTCCTAGGGAGGAGATGATGTGCCCTGTGGCACAGCAACAGGAGCTCCTTGGTGGGGCCAAGAAGAATCCCCTCCCAAAATGCTCCCTGCCCAGGCACCACTCTGGGCATGAACCATCGGTGGCTTTGGTGTGGTTTTGATACAGCTTTGGTGAGGTTTTGGTGCAGTTTTGATGCACCTTTGACTGCTCGGAGAGCACAGGTTTTCCGCCCCCTGGCTAGAGCAGAATGGCAGCTCCAGCATTTGCTCGGCCCATCCCTGAGCAAAGTTCCCTGAAGAGACCTCCCCAGAGCAGGGACAGCACTGGTGGCCACAGGCCTGCGCCACTGGGCTCCTGGCTGTGCCCCAGGAGGGTCCCATGGAAGGGACCCCGAGTCAGAGCCAGGCTCCCTGCTCCTTCCCACTGGCCCCAGAGCCTGGAGCAGCCTGTCTTCCATCTTTCCATTACCCCCATGGCTAAATGGATGCGATCAGGACTCTGATATTCAGCAAACACCTTTTCCCCATGAATTTTAGTCCCCCCTTGTTTTGATACAACATAGAAGTTGAGGGTGATCCCTGGCACAGGAGCTGCTGGCTTCGTGCTGGCTGTGTTAGGATCATGGAGTCATGGAATCCCAGATTTGGAGGGACCTCGAGGAACACCTAGTCCAGCCTTTTTTGGGAATAGTCCGGACTGGACAAGAGGGTCACGTGGTGGAGGTCAGGGCTGTCAGGTGCTGGAGAAAGCGTGGCAGGGCACTGTCAGCCCATCATCCTCGGCCAAGAGGCACTTCGGGGTGTGGGCAGGGGTCCCGTGCCAGGCGGAGCGGCTGCAGGAGGGCGGGAGCGGGGCCAGGGGCCAGTGGTTAATTAAATAGATCATTTCTTTAAAGTGAGATTCAAATAATTGTAACCCCGAGATAGAGAAGGCATTGGAGGAGATGAAAAGGGAGAGAGAGAGAAAGGAAGCAAAGGACAGAGGTTCAGAATGGGGAGGGAGATTAGGAGAGAGATGAAAGAGAGAGGAGAAAGATAAGAGAGAGAGAGGGGACAGATCTCGGCGCGAGATGGGCGTTGCTAGGGAAACGGGAAGAATGAGGGAGCAACTGGAGGGATGGAGGAGCAGAGGATACTGGGGGTGGGGAGAGAGGGATGGAGGAACAGAGGGATGGAGGCTGGCAGGATGGAGGGGCAGAGGGATGGAGGGACAGAGGAGCAGAGTAACAGAGGGATAGAGAAGTGAGGGATGGAGGGTTGGAGACTGGAGGGATGGAGGAGAAAAGAGATGGAGGATGGAGGAACAGGGGGCTAGAGCGTCAGTCTCAGGAGGAGGAAAAAGTGGATTTCCAGCAGGAGTGGGATGTCACAGCTCAGCATAGGTGCCTGTGTGCTGGGAAGAGCATTTGGGATGGCAGCTCCGTCCCTCTGCAGCGAGCGGCCACAGCCCTTGCTGCTGTCCCCAGTTCCCGCTGGTGGATCCCATGCCCCTGGGCTGATAATGGAGGAACCAGGCAGCTCTGCGCTCTGCACACTTCTGCTCTGCAGCACAGGTAGCCTCTGGTTATTTGAAAGGCATTCCCTTTTCCCTCCCAGTCAGAGTTTGCCAATAACTGTAGTACATCTTCAAAGGGGTAAATATTTACCTCTGATTGATGGACACAGTGGTCAGAGTGAGAATACCCCAATTCCATGGAATATGTTCAGAGGAAGCACCCGTGGAGAGGCCTGGGGAGGGTTTGGTGTGCTCTGGTGTCACCTGCTCCTCCCTGAGCCCTTGTCTGTCCCAGGGCCTCACTTTCCCTGACTTGGCTTTCTGCCTGCTCTTATTAAAAATATTAGCAACATCCTGCTGCAAATCCCAGGTCGTGTCCTTTGTTTTGTGAAGCCAAAGCCCCCAAAGACTACTCTTCCTCCACCCAGAAGCACTTCAGTGACACACGTGATGTCACGTCTGTCACCGGTTGGAGATTGCAGGGAGCGGCTGCTCTCTGATCTGCTGACAGTGGAGGTTTCTTTTTTCTGGAGAAGTTTTCCTTAAAAAAAGTTTTCTTTTAAAAATATAGTTTGACAGTATCTAGTGTGGAGACACCAACAGAATTTAAACACGTATTTGTTTTCTGTGGCAGCAGCACCTGGCCCCGCATGGTTCCTGCCCATTTCTCAGAGCTTTGGCTCATTTTTACAGCAGTTCCTCTGCATGGGGTCAGTTCTGGGGCAAGAAGTGCCAGTTTCAGTTCTGCCACGGTGTCTGGAGCCACTCTGTGGGTCAGCCCCTGACACACACCACCAGCACAGAGCCAGGGCCAGGCAGTGCAGCCAAGGTGACCCCCAAATCCTTGGGCTGGTGCAGGACAGACACGCTGGGTCAGGTTTAGGAATAATTTTAGTTGTGATTTTCAGAAAAACAACATTTTTATGTTTGGAATTGTGGGGGGTTGAGCAGCTTTATGTGAAATCTGCAGGCAAGATGAAAGCCTGTTTTCCCCTTTATTAAATTTAAATGAAGGCTGCTTTTGAGAAAGAAAGGAAAACAGAATTGAAGGTTTTCTCACAAATATCAGATCCGTTATCAGCCATTTTCTGGTAAAAAGTCTTGAAAAGTTTTACTGCTTCCTCCCCCAGTGAGACCCCCCCCACGCCCAGGGTCCCACTTTGTCCTGGGCCTTGATCTTGTGCCTTGGGAGCTTTTGCCCTGAGGTCTGCACCACCACGTCTGTGTCAGGGGAACCTCCCGGGACCCTCGGGGCCCTGGGAGCAGAGGGTGTGAGAAGGGTCCCGCAGGGAGCCCTGCAAGGGGAGTCCTGCAAGGGGGGTCCCACACAGGGCCCTGCAAATGTTCCTGCCATGGGGGTCCTGCAAGAGTTGTCTCACAATGTGAGTCCTGCAAAGGGATGGCCAGGAACAAGTCCTGAATGTCCTCTTTTATGTGGCACCAGGCTTGCCGGGCAGCCTGGGAACCTGCGCAGGTGACTTGCACTGCTCCTGGTACCACCTGGGCTCCGGCACTTGCTCATCTGGCTGCACTTACCCTGACGAGCTGAGATAAGAGGGAGCAGTGGCAGCACGGGGGTGTCTCCTGCATGGCTGGTGGAGGCCACTGCTCCTTGGGAGAGCTGAGAAGTAAATCAATCCCCCAGACCCTGTGGATTTTGGATACCTGGATTGGGTACCAGGTTCGTACAGCCTGCGGGAATGGCTGGGTAAATGCTGCTGGCCTCTGGGCTGCTGAGGGGAGCTGGCAGTGGAGCCAGCTGGAACGAGGTCACTAATGCCTCAGTGATGCCAGGACAGTGGGGCCATGGTCCCCTCCCCAAGCTGCTCCTCTGTGGGGCTGTGGCTTGGATGGCTCTGAGGGTGTGGGCACTTCTTTAGCTCACCCCATTTTGGGTCTCAGGTGTTACAGGCAAACATGTGGGTGCGATGGTGATGCTTCTGTGGTCCAGATGTAATGTTTTTGTGATGCTCAGCTGAGGATTTACCAGGCTCTTATCTCTAGAGTGGTGGCACTGGCAGAGGGGCCAGGTGGGGTGGTGGCACAAGTGATGGGGCAGGCAGGTGAAACCAAGGCAGGTAAAAGAGAAAAGGGAAGGGAAATGTGTCCACAGACACAGCTCTTAGCCTGGTGGCTGGAAAATCTGGAGTCCAGCAAGGAATGTGCTGGGAGTGGAGAGCCTGTTGTGCAAATGCTGCTGCCAGAGGGACCCAGGGAGAAGTGAGTATTGGGGGGCTAATGATGGAGCGAAAGAAGAAAATAGAAGTAAAATAGCACAAAGAAGTGAAAGTCATGAAAAAAAAAAACCTACTTTAAAAGACCAGGTGGTGACTGAGGAGCTGGTGGAGGCTCTAGGGGGGCAGCCAGGGCCAGGGAGGACAGGGTGTGCAGGATGTGCCAGGGCAGAGCCTGGATCTTCCCGGATGTGTTGGGAAAGATGGGAGGAGAGATTGCATCAAAACTAAACCTTGGGGCAGGAGGAGAAACGATGAAAGAAATCCAAATTTCACAACCCCAAGGATCAAGGACAGCAGCCACCACTGCTGGCCCCAGGTGTATCCATCCTGCAGTGTTGGAGAGAGGAGAACAGCGACGAGGAGAGTGGGTGAGCGGACTGGGAGCTTGGTACACGCCAGTGGCAGAGGGGACATTGGCAGGAGTGCCTGTGTGACCGCCCCGCGTGCGAAAGGGACGGGCGGGTGAGGCTCTGCGCTGGGAAATGAGCCGGAGGGACCCGACCCTGGCCCAAAGGGCTGGACCTGAACACTCAGGATTAGTAAGGCCTGGAGGAGGGCTTGGTTCCCAGCAGCAGCACTGGACAGGGAGCCTCAGCTTGGTGGCTGAAAGCCTTTGGGTGCAGCCACAGGTCTGGAGGTTTAGGCTGGGGAGGAGCAGGAGTTGGAGGAGGTGCTTGTGTCACTATTGGGATCAGGGACAGGAGTCTGCACGGCGTTCGGGAGCTCTGCATGCCCCAGCCCTGGGCATCGCCTGCTCCTCTGGAATGAGTGCCTGCTCCCCTGAGCGTGGCTGTGCCAGGACTGCGCTCCGGCACGGCAGTGGACCCGGGGCTCTGTTTTGGCTGCTTGAGCAAGGCTGGGAGCTGCTGCCGTGGAGCACACAGGTGCTGGCAGTGCTCTGCCGGGGAGTTGGGCGTTTCCTGGGGGACCTGAAATGTGTGACCCCGCCTCACTTGCCAGTGTGTTGGGAAATGGTGTTTCCAGCTACCTCGGCAAGTCCCGAGGCGTGAACAGGGAAATGAGAGCGGGAAGTGAAACAGCTGCCTCTGCCCTGTTCCTGCTTCCCTGTGCCGTGTTTGTGCAGCTGCAGCTCCGGAGTGGCCTCGGACAGCAAATCTGCTATGCCGCGTCCCGGGGCGCATGTGTCTGATGGCGACAAGTGCAGAGAGGTTTGTGCAGCACAAGGCTTTGCTTTTCCTGCTGAGGAGGAGAGCTCATCCTCTTTGCCAGTGCCCAGAGTAGGAATACATTTACTTTCCCCTAAAAGCCTTTGGTTTGAGGTGGGTGCAAGGCTCCCTGGTCGCGGTTTGGGGAACATGTGAGTGTGGTGGTCTTGCAGCTGCCTTGTCTCGCGGTGCTTGTTTTGGGGAGCAGAGCCCCAGCACCACGCTGGGGGTCCCACTGACCCCTCTGCCATGCTGGGGACATGGGGAGAGCAGCTGGGCCCCTCTCCCATGTCCTTCTCCTCTGCCTGCAGTGGGCAGCTCAGGGGCCCCATGGAGCCCCGCAGGAGAGGGGTCCCAGCCGGCGGGGGACAGCCCCGGGGCTGTTCAGGGCACGGCGGCAGCCACCTCCCTTACAGCTCCCTCTTCTTCCTCCCAACCCTCCTCCTCTTCCCGCCGCCGCCCTCCCCCACTCCTTGCTTTGTTTCGCTGCCTCCGCACTAGTCCTCCCCTTATCCCCTTCCTCCCCCTCCTCCTCCCACCCCATCCTCTTCCTCTCCATCTCCTCCTGCAGCCTGAAGAAGACGCCCTTCCCCTCCATTCCTGTCCCTGCAGCCCCTGATCCTGCCCCCTGCCTCTCCGGGGTGCTCAGGCAGGGAAGGGGTGCCGGGGCAGAGGGGGTCCTTGGCTGAGACGTTCCTCCCGCAGCATCCCCTGGGCAGGGTCCCCTCCCCGGGGGTGTCTGAGGGTCACCAGTGCTGTGGCCAGTGCCAGCCCGGGGGTGGCACAGCACATGGGAGGGAGCTGAGGAGGGATCGGTACCCCTGATGTCTGCAGGCAGCCAAGCCCCTGCGGTTGGTGTTGCTCCCTGTCTCTGTCTTTTCCTGCTCTCACGCTGGTCCTTCACCTTCCCCATCACCATCATCCCATCCTCTTCCCCATCGCCCCCCACGTGCTGTGGCTGGTGTTTGGGTGGGCGCAGTGCCGGCATGAGGGGATGCCTAGGAGCATGCAGGGGGTGGCAGGAGCAGGCAGCAGCGAGGGGCCAATGTCCCCAGCCGTGCTCAGTGTCCCTGTAGCTGACCTGGCTGCAGGGGTGGTGCCCAGGCACTGTGGGATTTCCCTGCTCCAGAGTGGAGGTTCATCCCACGATCTCCTCATGCAGGGCAGGTTCTCCTGGGACTGTGACAGGATCTGGCTCAGAATTTATCCCTGCTTTGCCTCCCCCACAGGATTTCTTTGTTGTAGCTGCAGAAATAATTGTATTTAGGAGAACACTCTTCAGCAGGAGGAAGCAGCAGCTCTCCAGGCACATCCCTGCCTGTCCTTACTGACTGCTGGGGGGGGAGGATGCTGTGGTGGTGCTGGGACCCCCAGGGTGAGGGTGCCAGCCACCAGTGCTGAGCCCAGCACAGCCTCTGCCTGTGCCTGGGCCCTGCTGGGCAGGCTGGCTGTGTGCTGATGGTGCTGGTGGGTCTGGGCCCCATCCCTCGTGCTCCCTGTGCTGTTGCTGCTCCTGCCAGAGCTCAGAGCCAGGCTCAGCTCTGACCAGTTCCCAAACTGTACGGGCACTTGTTCCCGGGAGTCGCTTCCAGGAGCTTGAGGGCATGCAAGCAGCCCAGCCCCAGGGACTAATAGCCCATCCAGAGAGGCTGACAGTGGGCACAGATCCGAGCTGCCCTGCTCCTCCCTACAGTGGAAACCCATGGGGACCCTCTGTCCCCGTGTCCTGGGTTCTGTGGTGCTGGGGACCCACGCTGGACCCACATATCTGTCTGGGGTTCACTTGGGACAGCGCTAAGGAAAGATGTGACGGCTGGAATGAGCCCCTGCAGCACAGGGTGTGTGGTGGGGTGCCAGGGGCTCACGGCCGTGTCTCTCCCTCCTCAGCCATGACGGCGTAGGTCAGCAGCGAGACATGGATCGGTTCAGCGAGTGCGGGACGCAGACGGACGCGGTGGTGGTGCTGTCCCTGGCACAGGCTGCGGTCCTGGGCCTGGTGTCTGATAATGAGCTGCTCGGGGCCACCATCAGCCCTGCTGGCTTCTTCCCGGGGCTGGCCGGGGAGCAGCCGGACAATGCCACCATGGAGCCTGGGGAGCCTGAGGATGAGGAGCAGGTGCCTGGGGATGGACAGGACGAGGACACCCTGGAGGCAGAGTCCTCCCTGGAGAAGCACGCTCGGAGGAGGAAGAGGCCACCTGTGAGGCTGGTGCCCAAGGTCAAGAGTGAGAAGGCAGAGGTGGAGGCTGAGCCAGCCTACAACGCATCCATCCCTGGGGACAAGGAGGGCGAGGGGCAGCACGGCCATCTGCCCCAGCCCCCAGAGCCCGGCCAGGAGCCGGCGGTGCAGAGTGGTGCCATGAAGATGATTGATCTGGGCACCTTCAGCAGGAAGCCCCGACGCCTGCGGCACCTGCGCCGGCATCGGGAGCTGGAGGGCACCGAGCGCCGGCGCAGGGGCGGTGACCTGGCCGGCAGCACTGCGGGCGCCCCGCGAACCGTGGGCACCTTTGATGTGGGCGCCCCATCCCCTGACGAAGCGGAGGGCCCTGCGCCTGCATCCCCCGAGCAGGTGAAGAGCGAGCAGGGCTGTGGCTGGCAGGAGCCGGGGGAGCTGGAGGCGGCCGGCGGCACCAGCGAGCACAGCAGGAAGGCTCAGCTGGACCGGCTGGACATCAACGTGCAGATCGATGACTCCTACCTGGTGGAGGCAGGGGACCGCCAGAAGCGCTGGCAGTGCCGCATGTGTGAGAAGTCCTACACCTCCAAGTACAACCTGGTGACCCACATCCTGGGCCACAATGGCATCAAGCCCCACTCCTGCCCACACTGCAACAAGCTGTTCAAGCAGCCCAGCCACCTGCAGACCCACCTGCTGACCCACCAGGGCACTCGGCCCCACAAGTGCGGGGTGTGCAGCAAAGCCTTCACCCAGACCAGCCACTTGAAGCGGCACATGCTGCTGCACACCGACATCAAGCCCTACAGCTGCCGCTTCTGTGGCCGTGGCTTCGCCTACCCCAGCGAGCTGAAGGCGCACGAGGTGAAGCACGAGAGCGGGCGCTGCCACGTGTGCGTGGAGTGCGGGCTGGACTTCTCCACGCTCACCCAGCTGAAGCGGCACCTGGCCACGCATCAGGGCCCCACGCTCTACCAGTGCCTGGAGTGCAGCAAGTCCTTCCACTACCGCAGCCAGCTGCAGAACCACATGCTGAAGCACCAGAATGTCCGGCCCTTTGTCTGCACCGAGTGTGGGATGGAGTTCAGCCAGATCCACCACCTCAAGCAGCACTCGCTCACGCACAAGGTAGGGGCTAAGGGTCCTCGGGGGTGCTGCCCTCATCATGCCCTGAGGGGATGTGCCAGCTCTGGATGTGGGTGCTGGCAGAGAGGAGTGTCCCAGTGCCCCCAGTCCTGGGAGGAAATGGGTGGTGCTGGTGGGCAGTAGGGTCACTACACGCAGTGAGGGGGTCCCTGGCACCCAGCCCTGCCCTTCTGGGGTTCCCTTCCTCAGGGAGGGAATTCTAGACCTGCTGCAGGGTAACCTGGGAGGCCCTGTCCGGGAGCTGTCACAGCCCCTCTAGGCAGACTGTCTGCGGGTGTTTGCCCCTTTCCAGGGGTTCTTTAATGGGGAGCAATTGGGCCGAGCCCCAGTGCAGAGTTGGCACTCAGCTCCACTTGCAGAGCCTGTCCAGCCCCCACACAGAGCCACTGCATGCTGCTGGGCTCAGGCCAGGCCGGGCTCTCAGATATACCCCTTGGACTCAGCACCAGAGTCCCATCCCTTGCCCATGGGGTCCCTGCTCCATTCTTGGCATTGCTCGTGTGTCCCCAGCACCTGGGGGTCTGCCCAAGCTCCCCCCCAGCCCACAGCTCTCCCCCCCGGCAGGGCGTGAAGGAGTTCAAGTGCGAGGTGTGCGGGCGGGAGTTCACGCTGCAGGCCAACATGAAGCGGCACATGCTGATCCACACCAGTGTCCGGCCCTACCAGTGCCACATTTGCTTCAAGACCTTTGTGCAGAAGCAGACGCTCAAGACCCACATGATTGTGCACTCGCCTGTGAAGCCATTCAAGTGCAAGGTACTGGTGGGGCTGGGGGGCTGAGGGAGCTGGGGATGGGGGAGCACAGGTCCAGCTGTGCTGTGCCCCCAGGAATCTGGCCAAGCTGAGTCCTTGGGCATAGAAGCAGCTCTGTGATGCCTCCCCTGCTCCTTTGGGCATGGAATATCTGCCCCAAGCTGTGATGGGAGCAGTGCTGCTGCTGAAATGACAAGCAGTGCCTCTCTCTGAGCAATGCTGGATGCTCTGGAGCTCCTAGCAGCAGCATCAGCGCTGCATCCCCAAGCCCCCCACACAGAGCAGGAGGAGGGAGGGAGCCCCATTGTTCCTGGCAGGAGCCACGAGGGACTCTGGGAGGGCGGCAGCCCCATTACTCTTGGGGGGAGCCACAGGCGACCCTGGGGTCTGCTCTGCGGAGCCTTTGGCAGCTGGGGGGGCTGACCATGGGCACGCTGCCGGCAGGTCTGCGGGAAGTCCTTCAACCGCATGTACAACCTGCTGGGGCACATGCACCTGCACGCCGGCAGCAAGCCCTTCAAGTGCCCCTACTGCTCCAGCAAGTTCAACCTGAAGGGCAACCTCAGCCGGCACATGAAGGTCAAGCACGGGGTGATGGACATCAGCCTGGACAGCCAAGGTGGGTCCCCGGCGCGGACTGGGCATCGTGGCTGCCCCCAGCAGCGTCCGTGGCACCAGGAGCTGGGCTGTGCCATGCTGGCTGCAGCTAGCTCTTGTCTTCTTACCCAAGGGCTGCCCCCACAAGCTGCCCAGATCAAGCAGGGCTGTGGCTCCCAGGGAGTTTTGTGCTCCAAATCCAGGGAGGGGGGAGCTGCTGGCCCCCGCCCTCCCCCAGGTCCATCACTGTGTGTCCCTGTGCTGACTCCTAGATGCCATGATGGAGCTGGCTGGGACTGACCACGCCGAGCTGGATGGGCAGCAGGAGATGGATGACTTCGAGGAGGAGAACTCTTACAGCTACGAGGCTGTGGGCAACCCCCCGGACGAACACACGCTGGCCGAGCAGGCCATGAAGGAGATGGCCTACTACAACATGTTGTAGCCAAGGCCAGTGGGGCTGTGGGGGCCTGGTGGGGTTAAGAGAGGCTGCAACACCCAGCCAGGCCCTGCAGAGCTGGAGGGATGGCTTCCTCTGGGCTTGGGGAACACAGGGAAGTCCAAAAGAAGCCTTTGCTTGACCTGCCTTGGCTCTGTTGCTGCCCTCCTGCCCCTGCCTGCACCCTGCATCTGGTGACTTGAAGCTGCAGGGAGGGGAGGCATGACCCAGCAGATCACTAAATGAGTAAGGATGGAAGGGGCTGCAGTGGAGCAAGATGATCAGCATCACTAATTATTCTACCTCCTGGGTCCCCCCTTGGCTGCACAGGGGTTCCCCATGGCCCCCTGGCAGGCAGAAGCCCCTGCCTGCAGGAGGTGGGTTTGCATTTCCCACTCACCCCGGGGCTCCCTGTGCCAGGCCCCGGGACACAGAACAGAGTATTTTCGTAGAAGCTCAGGGCGCAGTCAGTGCCCATAGCACCGGGTCTGGAGCTGCAGCCAGCAGTGGATCCGGGGGAGGCAAACCCAGTCCAGCCCCAGAAAATGATGGTATTTTGAAAGTAATTTATTTTTTTTCAGATGTGCCGCGTGGTTGGATCTATCTTTTCACTGAGTTCAGTTCCCTTCAACCAATGTGCTTTGTAAACCTGTGTAAGCTGTGTGGTCTGTGTGGGGAGAGGGGGTTGTGAGGGGCTGAAGAACCTGAGCAGGGTCCTGGGCACAGCCCCCGACTCAGGAGCTGGCAGCCTTCCCTGCCCCTCAGCTGCTCTGGGGCTCGAAGGAAGGACTCTCACTGGGGCAGCCTGTGCGGGGGGTTTGCCTCCTCCATGCCCAGGGATTTGGCAGGGAAGCAGCTGGGACGCTGCTGGGTCTGGGACCTCTGTCTGGGCTCTTCTCTCTCCCTGCTCTGGGGCAGAGGACTCGCAGCACCCACAGCATCGCCCCCCACGTGTGCCCAGAGCTGGGTAGGGTCCTGGCAGACATCAGCCCGGGGGTCCAGCCAGGGCAGAGGGTCTGGGACGCCTGTCCTGACCCCACACACACCCCACGCTTTCTGTCAGCAGCTCTGTTCCCTGGGGCTGAGCACCATCTGCCCCAGCCCCAAAAGCCCCAGGGAGGTTCTGGGTGTGGCACCACTCAGTCCCTCACCAGGCAATGTGCCCTCTACCCCTGCCACCCACCTCTTCCTCACACCATCATCGAGCCTGGGGCAGAATGGAGATGGCCTTGGCCAGCCCCGACCTCCCCTCAGCAGGGCAGGACTGTGGACCCCCAATGCTACCTTGAGGCCAAAGCCAAAAGGCCAGAGCGCACAGCCCCCAGACTGGCAAGGCTGAGCTGAGGGGTCTGGCTGCCCCCAGCCCGCACGACAGAGCTGTGCTGTATCGTGTGCCGTGGCTGGGGAGGTATTTAATGGCTCCACTCGGTTACAGGGTACATGAATCAGGGCAGGACAGACACACACCCCCCACCCCCCACCCTACACACCCCTGCTACAAAGGCTTTAAAAACACTCATAAGAAAACTATAGAAAAATGATTCAACTGTTCCTGAGCTGTGCTGGGGAGCTGGAGGGGAACTTGGCCCTTCCCAGCCCCATCCATCACGGAGGCAGGGAGGCTGTCCCCTATTTCTTGCCCAGAGCCTTGTCCAGGTTGTTCTTGATGGCATCGAGGAAGTCGGTGGTATTCACAAAGTGCTCATTCAGCTTCACACTGGGGAGAACAGAGAGAAGTTGGTCAGGGTCCCTGCCTGCCTCCACCCACAGGCAGCACAGCCCTGAGTACAGGATATGACCCCTGCCCAACCCCAACAGCTGTGAATAGACACCCCGAGGGACTCTCCAGAGGCCAGCAGCCAGCTGTGGTCACTGTGCACAGCCAGCTCCTCATCACTTTCCTACCCTTGTGGCTGCCCCACAGGGCCAGCTCGTCCTTGTGGTCACTATGCTGTTCTTGTGGCCACCCCACAGGGTTATTCTGCCCTCTGCCCCGTGCAGCCATGTTGCCCTGGGGCAGGTGGCTGCCCCCTGCTCTGCCCTGAGAGCCACCCGTACTTGGCGAGGCCGTGGATGCAGCCAGCGAGGTCCTTCGTCATCGTGCCGCTCTCCACTGTGTCCACACAAACCTTCTCCAGCGTCTGCGCAAACCTGGGGATGGCAGCACTGTGGCTCCAGCACAGCCACTGCCATGGGCTCTGCCACGACTGCGACTGGAGCAGCTGCTGGCAGGGACTGTCACCTGGGGACCCCCGTCCCACCCTGCTCACTTGATGAGGTCAGGGTTACTGTCCAGCTTGCCCCGGTGCTCCAGGCCACGTGTCCAGGCGAAGATGCTGGCGATGGGGTTGGTGCTGGTGGGTCGTCCCTGCGCGGAGAGAGTGGTCAGCTGTCTGGTGCGGGCACTGCACCACGGGCAACCCAGCACAGGCAGCTCACACCAGCAGAGCACGCCCACCTTCTGGTGCTCCCGGTAGTGGCGGGTGACAGTGCCATGGGCAGCCTCGGCCTCGATGGTCTTCCCATCCGGACACACCAGGACGGAGGTCATCAACCCCAAGGAGCCGAACCCTGCGGTGGGACAGGGGTCAGGACAGCTCCCGGGGGTGATGATGCAGAGTCCACCCCACCCCACCCTGCCCCACCTTGGGCCAGGATGTCTGACTGGACGTCCCCGTCGTAGTTCTTGCAGGCCCAGACAAAGCCGCCGGAGGATTTCAGCATCTGGGCAACCATGTCATCGATGAGCCGGTGCTCGTACCAGATCTTCAGCTTGTCAAACTCCGTCTTGTAGTGCCTGGGAGCCCAGGCTGGGGGTCAGCCATGCCCACCCCCGCTGGGTCTCACTGCCAGCGCCCCAGGACAGCCCCATCAACAGCCCAGAGTCCCCCCAGGTCCATACTTATCATAGATCTCCTGGAAGATGTCCTTGAAACGCCCATCATAGGCCTTGAGGATGGTGTTCTTAGTGCTCAGGTAGAGCGGCCACTTCTTCTGGACGGCGTACTGGAAACAGCTGTGTGCAAAGCCGGAGATGGACTGCAAGGGAAGCATAGGAACCTCACAGGATCCTGTCCCTCAGGCTGGCAGTTCCCCCAGGGTGGCAAGGCACAGTGCCCTGCAGGCACCCCTCGAGCCCCACCAGTACCTCGTCCGTGTTGTACATGCCCATGCCCACGCCGCCGCCAGGGAAATTGAACACCTCCCACTCCTTGGACCCACTGCCGTCCTTTGGCGTGAAGACCATCTTGAATGTCCCGGACTTGTTCACCACAAAGTCGGTGGCTTTGTACTGTGGGGGGCCAGGCAGAGCGTCGGGCAGGGACCGAGGGAGCTGCTGGCCAGTCCCACACCACCGGCCCCTGCACCAGCTCACCTGGTCACCGTGGGCATGGCGGCCAATGGTGATGGGCTTGGTCCAGCCGGGTACCAGGCGGGGGATGTTCTTGCAGATGATGGGCTCCCGGAACACCGTCCCCCCCAGGATGTTTCGGATGGTGCCATTGGGGCTCTTCCACATCTTCTTCAGCTTGAACTCTGTGGGGCATGGAGAGGTGGGACCCCTGAAGGACCCCTCAACCCCCCTGAAGCACATGGCCCCTGCCAGCACTCAGCTCCACAGGCTGCTCCCAGACCCTGCTGCAAGGCCGGCCAAGGGGAGGGACAGCCAGCAGGAGATCGTGACTGGCACAAGGCAGAGGTCAGTGTATCCCCAGCCCCAGGCCCTTGGGGTCCCCACAGCGCCCACAAGCTCCTCAGGGTGGGGAGAGGGGCACAGCACTGAGTATGGTGCAGCCTCCAACCCATCAGAAACCTCATCTGGCGGTGGGGATGCACTGCTGACCCCAAGGGGCCGTGAAAAGACAGGAGGCTCAGCACCCCATGGAGCTGCCAGCAACCTCCCACTGTGGGTGGGAGCTCAGCCCCTCACCCCTGCCCACCTTCCACCCTGGCTTCATCGGGCGTGATGGTGGCACACTTGACAGCCACGCTGTACTTCTGGGTAGCCAGTGCTGAGTCAATGGTGACCTGGTCATCTGTCTTGTCCCGGTGTGGCAGCCCCAGGTCGAAGTATTTCAGCTGGACATCCACGTTGGGCAGGATGAGCTGAGGGGCCAGGAGAGTGTCAGAGTTGGGGGACAGTGCAGGGTGCCCCAGGAGCAGCACCATGGCATGGCCAGCCCTGGCACCCACCCCGGCCCTGCCTGGCTGCCTGCCAGGATGATCCCCCCTGCCGTGAATAGGCCTCCCTGCATGGGAGAGCTCCCCCTGCCCGGGACTGCCTCTCTAAAAGGTTCTTTCAGTAGTCATGCTGATTTTACTGCCTGCTTTCTGCAGACAGAGGGACAGAGGCAGGAGGCATGGACAGAGGGCAGCACAGGGATCACCTGCTCCCTATACAACCCTCCAGCTCCACTTGCGGCACACCCGCCCGTTCCTGGGGCAGGACCCCGTCACCTTCTCCTTAATGAAGGCCCAAATGATTCGCGTCATCTCATCCCCGTCCATCTCCACCACCGGGTTTGCCACCTTGATCCTCTTGTCAGCATCTGGAGAGCAGTGGAAGAGGGGTTTTTAGGGGTGCACCCTGGTCCCACAGCTCCACACCCTGGTGTGGGGCCAGGGCATCCTGTGGGGACCACACAGCTCCCTCCAGCCAGGTGTGGGTGCCACCCTGGCTCAGGGACAGGTATATGTCAGGGGCAAGCCCCACTGGGGTCTGGGCCAGTTACTGGGGCCACTGCTGGGGTGGGCGTCACAGTGCAAAACCTGCCATGTGAAGGGGACAGGGACAGGGACACATTCCTCTCGGAGCAGGACCCGTGCGCGAGCCAGGCTGCAACGCCTCAGTGAATTCAAGAATGGGACCAGAACCAGGAGCAGTTGCAGCCCCCTGGAGCTAGACCAAGGTACAAACCGGGGTGCAAATCCCTGTGTGGATCCTGGACCAGGACTAAACTCCTCTGGGTGCCAAACCTGGCTATGGTTCAGGCTGTGTTAAAAAACCTCACGTGGTACCCAGAGCAGAGGTGACCCACCCTGACTGGGACCTGAGCACTGTCAGGCAGCAAAACTCTGCGTGGCACCAGGAGCAGGAGTGAACCCTACTGGGGGCAAAACGCTGCATTGGTCGGGGGCCGGGAACGAAGCTCAGACCAGGTACGAGCTGGAGTGCAAAACGCCACGTGGAACCGGGACCAAATCCCCTTGGGACCAAACTCACCTATAAAACCCCTCGTGGGACAGGGACCCATCCCCCCAGAACCCGACCTAGCGACAAAACCCGTCGTGGGCCCGCAAATCCCCGCGGACCGTCAGTGAGCGGGAGTCGGGATCCAATTTCAGACACCGCCCCCCAAAGGAATCCGAACCGCGCCCCCCCCGTGGGTCCGGAGCACAGCCCCCCGTGGCGTGCGCAGCCCTAGGGACACGAGGGCTTCCCCCCACAGCCCCCCAAGGTCCCCGACTCACAGTGCCGGCGCTGCCCCTCGCCGGGGGCGCGGAGCGAGCAGCGGGGCAGGCGGCTGAGCGCCGGGGCAGCGCGGAGGTAACGGGCGGCCATGGCGTGGGCGGACACGACGGGGCGGACACGAGGGGGCGGTTCTCTCCGCCCCGGGGCGGGACAGAGCCCCGCCTCACCCCGTGGGGCCCTGCGAGGGCTCCGGAGGGGCCTGCGAGGGGTCCCGCGGTGGGCTTCGGGCTGTTGTTGCATCCCGCCCCCGTGCCAAAGCACAGGATAACATCGCGGTCCCCATTCCCATCAGAGGGATGTTGCATCCTTGGGTGCATCGAGGTTGTGTATAGGTGGCCAAACCCCACGTAGAAGCGGGACCGAAGCCGCCTGGGATCGAACTCGGCTGTAAAATCATGTGTGGAATCGGGACTAGGCTGTCCAGGAGCAGATCCAGCTGGAAAACCCTGAGTGGGATCGGGACCAAACCCCCATGGAACCTGATTCGATTGCCAAACCCCAAAGGGATCAGGGACCAAACTCCCCAGGACCTGATCCGGTTGTAAACCTCCTCGTGGAACCGGGAACAAAGCCCCCCGGGACCACACCAACTGCAAAAGCTTGCACGGGACCGGGAATGAAACCTGGGGATCAGTCCCAGCTTTAAAATCTGTCGTGGAACTGGGAATGGCCCCACCCACCAGGACCCGACCCATTTGCAAAACCCCTCGTGGAACCAGCATCAGACTTCCTGAGAATCAAACTCAGCTGTAAAAATCCTGGTAGAACTGGGACCAAACCTGACTGCAAAACCGCGTGTGGAATTGGGGGGTACACTGGGGCTGGGGACATGCGGGCATAGCTTGTCCCTACATGGAAGCTAGTGTCCCTGTTCATGGCTGTCGCGTGACTCGGCAGCTGGATCCAGCAGGACAAGGGCAGCTGCCACTGTTTCACCAGGGACCTTCACCTCGCCTGGCCCCGCGCGGGGAGGAGGAAGACGACGACGACGACGACAGGGGTGATGCACACCAGGGGCACCCCGACAAGGTGCATGGAGTATGCCACGGTTGCCAGGAGGCTGCTTGGGCTGAGAATTTGTTGTCCCGCTGTCCCAGCCAAGCCGATGGCTTTTTTTAGCCACATGGGACGGGCAGATCCTGCTCCAGGAGGAAAAACAGCCCTGGAGCTGGCAGCCTCCGGCGGAGGGGCTGAGGGAGCTGCGGCAGTCGTTGACGTCTGCCTGGCTTTAACATTAACCAGAGCAGGAGCCGCGGGACCGCAGCGGCAGGGGCAGGGAGGGGACAGCATCCAGGGGTCCGAAGTCCTGGGCGTCCCCGGTCCCAGCGCCCACCCTGTGGCTCCCCGTCCTGCCGGCAGCCCCGCGGCCGTGCGCCAGCACTGCTCCGGGGCTGCCTGGCCGCCGCCCCCGCTGCCCCCCTGGCTGCCCTTGCCCTGGCCCCGCGGCTGGAGCCGCCCAGTGACCGCGGCGCTGGCACGACGAGGTCAGGCCAGCGCGGCAGCAGTCCCCCCGCAAGGAAAGGACAAGAGCGGCCATGTGGCACAGGCCCAGGGAGGGCCCCAAACAAAGGCACCACCCGTTCATCCCTGGCCGATGCCCAGCCACCCGCCCTGGCTGTGCCACTCCAGTGTCCCCAGAGTTGCTGCCCTGGCGAGACCACAGCGCTGGCAGGCCTGGCTCTGGGGCCGGGAGCTCAGGGAGTGACAGGTCCCGCAGATTTGGGGCCCAGCCAGAGCATGAACAAGGACATGGGGGGGGGGGGGGGGCTGTGTCTGGCCAAGGAGGGGGAACCGAGGGGCTGACAGGGGCTGTGTTTCCTTGTGCTGCCCTCAAATGCAAGACCCCCCAGCACTGCCCAGAGCTGCTGGCCTCCGACCTCCTGGGGCTGCCAGCGTGACCCTGCCCGGGACCCCTCTGGGGGCTCCTGCCTGCCCAGCACAGCCAGTGTTTTAGTACTCATGATCCCGCACGGGTACTGCTGGCACCCAGCTGCCAGCCACCGGCTCCAAGTGTGCCACTGCAGGGACACCCATGGCTGTGGTATCCCTGAACCCCACAGAGCCACATGTCACCCTGAGGTGCGCAGACTCATGAGTTACCCCAAAGCTTCCAGAGCTGGCTATCACAAGGATCTCACCACGATGCCTGGGGCCGTGTGCGCGGGCACCGGGTGTCCCCATGGCTACCCGTGGAAGGGCCCCCAGTGGGTGTTGCCCCCAAACCATGCTCCCCAATAGTCCCATGACGCTGGGAGCCTCTCAGTGTGCTGGGGTGGGGGCTGAGACACGCAGCATGACCCCATTGGGGCCGGCGTCATCCCAGAAACCGCTGGGGGCAGAGACAGGCCCCTCCAGTTCGCGCCCTCCAGAACTGGGGATGACTCCCCAGCCACGAGCAGCCGCCCCCAGCCCCTGTCCCCCGGGGCCCCCGACGCGGTGGCGGTGGCGGGGCCAGCGGCGGTGGCGGGGCCGGGGCGGGGCGGGACGGGGAGAGGCGGGGCGGCCCTTTGTTGTGCTGCGGGCGGAGCCCCCCGGAGCCGCCCCCGCACCGCCTCGCACCACCGGGGGGGGCGGGAAACACCCCGGAGCCGCCCCCACTGCCGGCGGCTCCCGCCGCGCTTCGGAGCCGCCGAGCGGGTGAGCAGCGGGGGCGCGGGCGCGGGCACGGGCACGGGCGCGGGCACGGGGTGCGTGTGAGAGGAGCGAGTGTGCAAGGGGCGTGCACGGGCGGCTGTGCGGGTGCACGGGTGCGCGCACCGGGGCTGTGCAAGGGGCGGCGTGTGCACGGGCATGGAGGGCCCCATGGGCGCGGGGGGTTTCGGAGGGGCTGGGAGTGCATGTGAATGTGAGAATGTGCGTGTGTGTGACCGTGCATGTGAGTGACGGCGTGTGTGCATCAGTGTTCGTGTAACTGTGCGTGTGCACCTGGGTGTGCCTGTGTGAGTTTGCCTCTGCGTGTGTTGGTGAGTGTGCCTGTGAACGCGTGTCTGTGTGTGTTTGCGTGCAGGTGTGCTTGTGTATGTGTGTGTGTGTGCTTGTGTATGTGTGTGTGTGCGTGTGCAGGTGTGCTTGTGTGTGTGTGTGTTTGTGTGCAGGTGTGCTTATGTGTGTGTGTGTGCATGTGCAGGTGTGCTTGTGTGTGTGCTTGTGTTTGTGTGTGTGTGTGTGTGTGTGTGTGCATGTACAGGTGTATTTGTGTGTGTGTGTGTGTGCGTGTGCAGGCTGCAGGCACACCAGGGGCCGTTCCCACAGCCTGTTCCCAGACATGTGTTTGCCGCCCAGGGCGTGAACACCCCGTGACCTCGCTGCGTGTGTTTACATGTGCCGGCTGCGCGTACGCCAAAGCTCGGCCAAGGGTGCAGAAGCGCACGCACAGTACTCAGGATGGGCATCACAGGCTGCTCACAGGGAGGCATGTCAGTGTGTGCTCAGGACTTGGACATGTGTGTGTGTAGCGTGTCCCATGCGTGTGATGTGCCCTGAGCACCTGCGGGGTGCACACGTGGTGTGTGTCCCAGACATGTGGCCACAGCACCTGAGGAGGTGTTGGTGCCCACGCAGCCCCTGGTCTTGGGGCACGGGGAGGGTCAGGGTCCCATGGGCTTTTGGGTCACCCCATGGGCCCTGCTCCAGCTGGGCCTGGGGCTGCTTGGGAGGCTGGCACTCAGTCTGACCCCAGGGACCACTGGAGCAAGGGGAGCGAGGGTGCCACAGGACCAAGGGTGACGTGGGGCTGAGGAGACCAGTGCTGGTTTGGGCTCTGCAGAGTCAGGACTGGCTGGGAAGTGGGTACCCATCCCTGAGCCAGGACCCCCCATTCCTTCACCCCAGGGAGCCAATATGCCTGTGCTCAGAGCCTGTCACCTCGCTGCCCCCCAGGGGTGCTCACTGGCTGGGGTTCCTGCTGGCTCTTCCCTGCCCTGTGCCAGGACTACCCAACGAGGAGTAGGGCATAGGGCACCACCATGTGTATCTTGCAGCCCCCCAGGCAGGCAGTGCGAGGGTACAGGCAGGTACTAGCATCCCGGGGGACAGCTGGACTGTGGGGATACCCTGTGGTCCCAAAAACTGAGTGTGAGATCATGCAGGAGCCATGGGAGCAATGAAATAGGCATATGTTGTGGGGTGCCCAGTGCCCTGGGTGCAGGTCCCCTGCAGCACCCTGCCAGGGGGAAGGGGATGCTGTGGGGCAGTAGGGGACTGGCTGTGTGCCACCATCAGACAGCACTGGCACCCCAGCCAGGAGGTCCTGGCATTATGGTCCCAGCTGAGGGTGGGCCAGAGGTTTAGGTGCAGCCTGGCTTGGTCCCATGGGAGGCCCTTGGCTCGGGCAGGATGTCACAGCCGGTGCACATGGACTGGGGGATGTACATGGAGTGGGGGATGCCCCGGGGCCCAGTCGGGAAGCCCTGTTAGGCTACGGGCCAGAGGCTGCCTCAGCCCCTCGTCCTGCTTGAGGCCCCTCCCAGGAGGCTGCCGGGACGCAGCAAAGCGGAGCCGTGTGCCCGCGCCATGCTCCAGCTGCGGCCATGCTGCCGGGTATCCCCTCCAGTGCGACCCGCAGTCGCTGAGCAGCTGGGGCTGGAGCATCTGTGTGACTGTGCAGGGCCCGCAGCCGCGCTGCAGGTGTGCATGCATGCGTGCTCACATACGGTGCGTGTGCGTGGCTGAGAGGAGGGACTGCCGGGTGCTGTCTGGCAGCTCCCAGCAGCCAGCCGAGCCGGGAGCGTGTGAGGCCCGGAAGGTGGGGAGAGCCCCGGGTGTGTGGGCTGTGTGCGAGCCGGGTGTGGGTCTCTGAGCAGGGGCCATGCCCGCGCTGCCAGCCATGCTCGGGCAGGCTGCGGAGGAAGGTGGGAGCTCGTGGGCAGCAGCAGCAGTTGAGGCACACACAGCCCCGTCCCCGTTCTCTGCAGGCAGCAGCAGCACATAGCTCCATCACCACCTTCCCAGACACCCACTGCCAGCAGGAATAGGGTGGCAGGTGCTGGTGTGGGAATTTGGTGTAGAAACCACCTCCCCACCTGCCTGCTGACCCCAGGCCACAGGTTTTGGTGCTGCCCGGACACCCAGAGCGGTTTCCCCATTGCCAGCAGCGGGCAGGGCGGGTGGCACAGCCACCACACTGGTGCCTGCCAGTGCCTGCAACAGGGCGTGGAGCATGCACAGGCCTGCGCGGGTGCAGAGCAGGGCAGGGTGCTGCGGGTGCCCTCGGCGCTGCCCCGCTGGCAGCTGTGTGGGCAGGACGGGAGATAAATGGGAGTTTGGCGTAAACAGCACTGCCTGCCAGCAGCGCTGGAGCAGCACTTAAAGGCGCAGGCTCTGGCCTGGTTCTGCTGCCTGTTCTTGCCCTCCCTCCCTGCCTGCTCCTGCCCTCCTTTTCCTCCCTGCCTGCCCCTTCCCCTCCCTCCTGCTCCTGCCGTTCCTGCCCACCCCAGAGCAGCTGCCCTCCCCACCGGGGCTCCCGTCCTCACTGCGTGCCATCACGCTGGGGTGTTGACACAACACTCCCACAGCCGTGCACAGGTGACAGCCAGGTCCCTGGAGCCCCCCAAGATGCCATGAGGTGGCATGGAGCAGGGGGCCATGGCTGCAGAGTGAGTGTCTGCTCCCGTCCCATTCAGGGTGATGTGCTTGGCTTGGTGACGTAGAGTCCTGTCTGTCTGTGGCACTTCCCGGGCAAAGGGTGCTGATAAGGCCGGGGTGGAGCTGTGGGGCTGTCCCAGGCCTGGGAAGGAACGTTGGGCTCCGTCAAGCACAGCGGGAGCAGTGGGGACAGGAAGGGAGCAAGGTCGAGGTGGGGCAGAGGGGCACCCCCCAGCCCCTGGACATCAGGTACGGCCTGTGAGTGGGTACTGTCCGGCAGTGCCAAGCGGGCAGAGCGTGGGAGTGTGGGCACAGACATCCAAGGAGTGTGGATACAATTGTCCTGAGAGCGTGGGGAGCATTTCTACTGGGCAGGGGGCTCACAGTGGGTCCCACCACTGGGGTCCCGGGCTAGGACCTACCAAGGACTGGGGAAGTTCTGCCCCACATTGGGAGGGCAGCACTGGGTGCCCTGGCCCCAAAGAACTGCCTGCTGCAGAGGAATCCCCAGACCCCATTCCTCTGTCCCCCTGTCCCCCTGTTGCCATGGCAATACAAGGAGTTGTCCTTAATAACTGTTGCGTGGGAGCTGCTGGCCGGGTGGGCAGTGCTCTGAGAGCTGTGGGAGCTGTGAGCCCTTCCCACACCCCGGCCAGGGACAGAGCCCACCGAGGGCCAGGCAGAGATCTTGCCCAGCACTATCTGCTTGGCGGCCACACCGGGACCCCTGGGACGGGCACAGAGGCTGGCAGGGGTGTCGCCTGTGCCGGGTGCCACCTGTGTGGACACCAGTGCTGGCCAGGTCTGCCCGTGGTGAGGCTGGCACAGGCACCCCGTGGTACCCCTTCGCTCCCACGGGAGGGCAGGGAGCGCTGGGCTGTGCCGGGCAGAGCCCCCAGTCACAGCAGAGTGGCCATGGGGCACAGCGCGAGCTGTGGGGCTAGGGGGCAGCTCTGGTAGCAGCCATGGGGCCAAGCTGTTCCCGGGACAGACAGACACCCCCGGGACAGCCTTTCCGGGGACAGCCAGGTACTCCCAGCCAGCTCCTGCCGGACCACCTCCCGGGATCCCGGGCCCACCGGTTTTCCCTGCCGCGGAGATGGAGGAGGATGCAGGGAGCCCCCGGCTGCCGCTAGCGCCGGGGACAAAGCCCCGTCCCCTCCGGACCGTGACGGCCGCGGGGCGGGGGCGGGGGCCGCGTCCCTCTGGGGCGGGGTGGGGGCGGTACCGGCGGGGAACCGTCCGCCTCCTCTTCCGAGCGGCCCACCTCGCCGGGGGCACCGGCGGGGCTGGGGCAGCTGGAGCGGATCGGTACGGCTTGGTACGGCTCGGGGACAGATCAGTAAGGCTCGGTCCGGTCCGGTCCGGTTCGGTCCGCTAGGGCGGGGCGCCGTGCGTGGCTGCTCCACCCGGTGCCGAGCGGCGGGCGGGCAGCCCCGGGGCCGGGGCGGGCGGGGGTGGTGCTGGGGGGGCGGCGGGGCCGGGCCGTGCCGTGCCGTGCCGTGCCGTGCCGTACCAAGGCGCTGAGCCCCTTCTCTCCCCGCAGGTCTGTAGCGCCCGGGCGGCTTCGCGGCCGCGGCGGAGCCCCGCGGCTCGGTCCGGGATGGCGGCGCGGCCGCTGCTGCCGGTCCTGGCGGCGCTGCTGCTCTCGACGGCTTCGGAGCCTGTCCCGCGGGTCAGCCTGCCCTACGGTGAGTGTCCGCTGGCCTTCGGTGGGTGAGGGTCCGCCGGCACCGGAGAAGGGAGGTCAGCCCCTGCCGAGGGCTCCAGGGCGGCGGAGCGTCCCGCGTCCCCCCGGGCTCTCCACGCCGCGTGGGAACGCCGTGTGACAGTGCCGGGGCTGCAAGCCCCGCCAGCTCCCCTGGACACGGGGAACCCCCTGTCAGAGGAACATGGAGCAAAGCTGGGGCACAGCCCCGGGGATGCTGCGGGGTGTAGCGTCACGCACCCCTGGGTCCAGACCCGCACCGGGGGTGGGCGTGTCTGGGGCACACGGGGGTACTTGTACCTCCGCACGCAGGGCAGTGGTGGCCCCCGGACTCTGTACAAGATGGGGTGGGCTGAGCCGGCCGGGGGACTCTGCCCATGGGCTCCCTCCCTGCTCAGCATGTCGCTGGGGTGGTGGGGGACGTGCCACGGCCCCTTGCTGTGCAGTGCTCGGCTCCGGACAGCTCTGAGCCCTACTGCAGCCACTCGTCAGCCGCATGGCTCCAGAGTGCTGGGGGCTGCACTGGGCAGGGGCCAGGGAAGGACATCCAGGAGGGTGCTCAGCCAGGCAGAGCCGTCACGAGTGGGGGACCTGGTTGTAGCCCCCCTCCTGCCCTGCAGAGCCCCCCAGCAGCTGGCACAGGGTGAGTGAGCAGTGGGGCACGCTCCTTGGGCTCAGCTGTGGCAGCTGTGCCATGTGGGGGAGCCGCCCACGGGTGTCCGGGCTGGCTGTGCTGCCAGAAGGTGGCTGGATCCAGCTGCTGCTGGCCAGCAAAGCCCATCCTGCCCTGTGCTGGCTGGCCTGGGAGGGTGCCATGGTTTGGGCAGCTGGGAGCACTCCCTGGCTCAGCACGCTGCGGCTCACTGGTGTAGATGTGGCCCTGTCACGTGCTCCCATGACCAATGGCCACGGCCGTGGTGGCACCAGCAGATGTGGGACCCGCTGAGCTGGACAGGAGGCTGGGACCCAGTGAGACGACCAGCTTGGCATCGTGCCTTGCCGTGCTGTGCTGTGTTTGGCCACGCTGCCTGGCCCTGCCTGCACAGACTGGTTCTGCCCGCGCTCTGCACACCTGTAAAGCTGTGGGGCTGCAGCCATGGGCAGTGCCTGGGGATCCCGGCCTGGACCCCAGCGATGCGGGAGGAGCTGGGCAGGGAGCATGGGCCAGTGGCTGGTGTGTGCCCCGTGGTGGCTCCCATGGAGCGCAGCCACATGGGGCTGTGGTTGGCGGGAGGGAGGAGCTGGGAGCTGCTCCCCTGGGAGCACTGGATGTGCCTGCAGCAGGTTTGTCTGGAAGAAGCAGGTCGTGTCCTGACAGGTCTCTGGCAGCCACACCAGCAGCTAGCTCCCCATGCCAGCACAGCTCTGCAGGGCACAGGGGCCCTGCTGCCCCTCCACGGCCGTTCCCACCACCAACGGCATCACCCCACCACTGGGGTGCGGGACCCCTCACAGGAGGTGCCCTGGGACATTGGCTTCCTCCTCTCTGCACCACTATGGGAGAGCTGGGCTGGTGCTGGGGTAGGAGCAGCTGAGCCCCCCGGAATGGGGAAGATTCTGCCCCATCTGGAGGCATGTGGGGTTTGTGGAGCAATGGGAGGTGAGAGCCAGGGGTCCCATCCCACGGCACCATTTCCCCACAGCTCCTTGAGCCCTCACACTGCCTCTCACCAGGCAGGGCCTGGGACGAGCTCCGGGGCTATCCTGGGGGGGCTCTGGGAGCAGGTAAGGGGCTGGGGGCGGTCAGGGAATCCCCAGAGTGTCAGGGGTCAGGGAGTTGGCAGCGTGAGTCAGCCCGACGTGTCCTGCTCACACAGCCAGGCCCATCTGATTCAGAGCAGCGGTAGGAGGAGAGGAAGGGCTTCCGGGGCCAGGCCACCCACACAGGACAGGACGGGATGGGATGAGACGGATCAGGACAGATGCTCCCTGACTCAGCACGGCCACTGCCCCGTGTCCAGCACGGGCTGAACCCCACGGGCCAGGGTGGACAGCATTGGGCTGAGCCCTGTGGGCTGGGGCAGGAAGATACTCCCAGCACTCATTTCTCCCTGCTGTGAGGTTGGGATCCCTGTGGGCCTAGGCTGGGTTGAGCCTCCTATGCTGCAGGGCTGAGCCCTGGGGCTGGATGTGGCTGGGCAGCTGTCCCAGTGCTAGGCAGGTCTGTTGTGGCGTCCTCAGGGCCAGGACACGGCAGTGCCTCGTGGCTGCCCTCGGGCACTATCCCTGCCCTGCACAGTTCACTGCAGTTTGTGTGGTGCCACATATGTCTGGCAGTGTGGGCAGAGCTGGATCTGGCCCTGGCTGTTTCGGGTGGGTGGCATGGCCAAGGTGCTGGCCAGAGGGGCCAGGAGCAGCCATGGTGTGGGGTCCTGGGGGTCAGGTGCCAGTGCGAGGCTGATGCCTGTCACTCTTACCCCACAGACTCAGCCGAGAGAGTGGTGCGGCGCTTCGAGGCACCTGGTGTGTCCAACTACACGGCCCTCTTGCTGAGCCTGGACGGTGGGACTCTCTACCTGGGGGCGCGGGAACTGCTCCTCACCCTCAACACCAGCAACTTCCAGCCCAGTTTCCCAGTTCGTAGGGTGAGCTCAGGGATGGGCTGGGCTGCCCTTGGGGCGGGAGGGGGCACCCAACCAGCTGGAGTGCAGGGGATCCCCTCCCCGCCAGCATTTTGGGTCTGTGTGAGCCACCATGCATTCAGGAGCAGCTGCCCCAGAGCAGGATGTTTGAGGTGGGGAGGATGTGGTTGCTGTGGACAAGCCCAAGGAAGGTGTGTGTTACCAGCAAGGGGCGGGGGGGCTCCCACTAACTGTCCCTTCTCCACAGCTGCTGTGGAGTGCAGATGAGGAGAAGAAGAGGCAGTGTGTGTTCAAGGGCAAGGACCCCCAGGTGAGCCCCATTGCCAGCAGGCATCACAGGCTGTGGTGGGAGTGGGCAGCGCAGGGTGGGTACAGGTGAGATAGCTGAGCCGAGGGCTGAGCTGGGTACTCTGACCCCCACAGAGGGACTGTCACAACTACATCAAGCTGCTGCTGCAGCTGAACAGCACCCACCTGTACACCTGTGGGACCTGCGCCTTTAGCCCGGCCTGCGCGTACATTGTGAGTACAGGAACAGGATCCCCTGCAGGTCCCCCCACACCATCAGGGCCCTGCAGTGGGGTCCTGGGCACTGGGATGGGTCCTTCTGGCTCACAGCCTCATCCTGCTGCAGAATGTGCAGCACTTCAGCCTAGAGCGGGATGCGTCGGGGAAGGTGGTGTTGGAGGACGGGAAGGGACGCTGCCCCTTTGACCCGGAGTACCGCTCCACAGCTGTCATGGTCGGTAAGGCACGACAGCCTGGGACCCTCACTCTTCCTCCCTGCGCTGCCTCAGGACTCTTGCCCTCCCTGTGCCACCCTGGCACCCTCACCCTCCCTGCAGTGCCCTGGGACCTTTGCCCTCCTCCCTGTGCTCCCCCTTCCCTGCGTCTGACCAGCCAAGCTGAGCCAAGGCCAGGCTACCACAGACCCCGGCAGGAAGCAGGGCTGTGCTGGTGGCACGTGGCGGGTCCCAGCGGGAATATGTCTTTGGCAGATGGCGAGCTCTATGCTGGGACTGTCAGCAACTTTCAGGGCAACGAGCCGACCATCTCTCGCAGCCAGGAGAGCCGCATTGCCCTCAAGACTGAGAACTCCCTCAACTGGCTGCAGGGTGGGTGCTGGGGCTGGCACAGCCGGTTGGGTCCCTGTCCCCCACGGTGTGGGAGGCGAGGGACAGGGCCAGTGGTGCTGAGGGTCCCTGTGCCCCTAGACCCAGCGTTCGTGGGCTCAGCCTATCTGCGGGAGAGCCTCCCTGCTGGCAACCCCGAGGGCGACGACGACAAGGTCTACTTCTTCTTCAGTGAGACTGGGAAGGAGTTTGATTATTTTGAGAATACCATCGTCTCCCGCATTGCGCGTGTGTGCAAGGTGGGCATAAGGCAGCGGGGGTGCGTGGGGGCTGTGCCTGGGGTGTAACTCACTGCTGGGGTTGGGGGGATGTGAGACCATCCTGCGCATCTCCAACCCTTGGTGCCTGGACCCATGCGCCATTCGCTCAGCCCCTGGGGTTCCCTGCGCTCACAGCCACAGCATCGCGCCCTGACCCCTGTGCCACGCAGGGGGACCAGGGCGGGGAGCGTGTGCTGCAGCGGCGGTGGACAACCTTCCTGAAGGCACAGCTGCTCTGCTCACACCCTGAGGATGGGTTCCCCTTCAACGTGCTGCAAGACATCTTTGTGCTCACCCCGGGCGAGCTGCGCTGGAGGGAGACGCTCTTCTACGGTGTCTTCACCTCGCAGTGGTGAGTGCTGGGGACCCAGGGCAGCACAGGGGGCTCAGCAGAGCCCGGGCCTGATCTTGCCGTGGGCTCTGCCTCTCCCCACCAGGAACAAGGGTGGGCTGGGCAGCTCGGCCGTCTGCGCCTTTCCCATGCGCAGTGTGCAGCGTGCCTTCAGCGGGCTCTACAAGGAAGTGAACCGTGAAACGCAGCAGTGGTACACAGACACCGGCCCTGTGCCAGAGCCTCGGCCAGGCATGGTAGGTGCCCCATTGGCGCCTGCCCGAGCACAGGGCGCAGCACGGCCCCCGTTGCACGCCTGGTCCCGGCGGCTGCTGCAGTGTGGCACCTGCCCACTTCCCCAAGCCCTGCTGAGTCCTTTCCTCTCCCTGCAGTGCATTACCAGCCACACACGGCACCTGAAGATCAACTCATCGCTGCAGATGCCAGATCGAGTGCTGAACTTTATCAAGGACCACTTCCTGATGGACAGCCCCGTGCGCAGCCAGCCACTGCTGCTGCAGAGCCACCAGCGCTACCAGCAGATTGGCGTGCACCGCGCACAGGGCCTGCACGGCACCTACGATGTCCTCTTCCTGGGCACAGGTGGGTGCAGGTGGGCGCTGACAGGGCAGGGTGTGTGCCATGCACCCCAGCCCCGTTCAGCACGACCCCTCTGATTGCAGACGATGGGCGGCTGCACAAGGCTGTGCGGGTTAACCACGGCGTGCACATCATCGAGGAGATCCGCCTCTTCCCTGCTGGGCAGCCCATTCTCCAGCTGCTGCTGGACCAGAACCAGGCAGGAGCCGGGGCAAGGGGGGACACTGGGGGCTCAGCCTGCTTGGGGCAGGTCCTGTTTGTGGGCTGGGGGACAGAGACCTAGGAAGGCAGAGGTGTGCAGGAGCCAACCTCACTGTCACCCACTGTGTCCCCTCCTACAGGGTCTTGTCTATGCAGCCACCTACACAGCAGTGGCCCAGGTGCCCTTTGCCAACTGCAGCCTGTACCGCAGCTGTGGGGAATGTGTACTGGCACGGGACCCCTTCTGCGCCTGGAGCCAGGGTGCCTGCCGCAGGGTCACCTCACACCCTCCAGCACGCCCACAGTAAGTGCTGCACCCTCCTCCATCCCCCTGCACCCCACAACACCCCATTGCCCTGACCTCACTCTGTTCCCAGGCTCTGGGCTCAGGACATCGAGGATGCTGACACCGAGCGGCTCTGTCAGCTGGCCAATGCCTCTCAGCCCCGTCCCCGCATCCTCCTGCCCCCAGGTGAGCTCCTCCTGGTGCTGCTGTCTGAGTGCATGTCCGGGGGGCCCCAACACATCCCAGACTCCTGCCCCACCACACTCCCATCAGCCCCCTGCCCACAGCTGGTGTCCCCTCCCTGATGTCCCTGTGGATTCTATCTGCAGCCTCAGGCGCCCCATGCCAGCGGATCCAGCTGCCGCCCAACGCGGTGCGGCCGCTGCCTTGCCGGCTGCTCTCCAACCTGGCCTCACGGCGCTGGCTGCACGACGGGGCACCTGTCAATGCCTCCTACCTGGTGCTGCCTGATGGGGCCCTCATCCTGGTGGGCAGCCCCGAGCGTGCAGGCACCTATGAGTGCTGGTCACTGGAGGAGGGATTCCGCAAGCTGATGGCCAGCTACTGTGTGAGCCTGCAAGAGCCAGCCCGTGGGCCACCAGACTCTGGCAGGAAGGTGGCTGCTGGCCGCGATGCCTTGGAGACGGTCAGCACATCCCGGAGCACCTCGGCGGTGGGCAATGCTGCGGCACGGCTGGACGGCAAGACCTACTGGACTGAGTTCCTGGTGATGTGTGGGCTCTTTGCTGCTGCCGTCCTCGTGCTGGCCCTCTTTGTCCTGCACCGGCACCGCGACGGCATGAAGGCCTTGCTGGAGCCCAGTGACCCTAGCAGGCACCAGAAGCCACCCCGCAAGCCCGTGGAGAGCCTGCCTCTGAATGGCAGCAGCCTGCCCAGCACGGCTCCTGAGCACAAGGGCTACCAGGCCCTGCAGGACAACTACATCGTGAGTACGCCCGTGCACGAGCCCCCAGGCCCCCCACGTACCTTCTCTGAGTCAGAGAAGAGGCCTCTCCACGTCCGGGACAGCTTTGTGGAGGTGTCTCCTGCCTGCCAAAGACCTCGGGTGCGCCTGGGCTCTGAGATCCAGGACTCAGTGGTGTGATGGGGATGAGAGCCAAGCCCTCGTCCACAACCGCCTCTGCTCTGCTGAGCCTTGCCGAACCGTGCACCGCAGCAGGGGTCCATGTTGTCTGTGTGTGCATGCCCAGAGCCTGGCACCTGCACCCTGCGGCAGCACCCACTGGCCAGTGGGGTCTGGACCCCCGGGGGCTCCCTGGGCATCACCTTGGTACTGGTGGCTGTGGGTGTGAGGGGTGCCACATACCTTCCAGGGACTTGCAGGACTGTTCCAGCCTGGTGTCCCTTCTGCAGGGTTAGACATGGTTCCTGGCCCAGGCTGCTGGTGCGGCCCCAGCTCCATGGAGCCCTGACCCCCTCTATGCAGAGGGCAGGAGGGGGTGGCCGCAGACCCCTCGTGCCCCAACTCACTGTGACGTCCCGCTGTGGGACCCAGGACCACGTGTGCGGCTGGACGGTGCCGGCCCCGCAGCATGTGCTGTGTGTCTGTGCTTGGTTTGTTTTTAATATGTGGAAAATGTGAATTGTGTCTGGGGAAGGGGAGCCGGGAGCAGCTCCCCACACGCTGGGTGGGCAGGGACACCCCCGTGGCCCCATGTGCGTGTGCAGAAACGTCTGTTGTTTTTATATAAAGTCCTTCGGACGTGTGTGTGTGGCAGGGCTGAGTGCCTTCCTAGGCCAGAACCATCCCAGTTGGCCCCTCGGAGAGGAGCCATGTCTGGCTCTCACTGCAGTCGGAGGAAGATCTGCCCATGGCTTTAATGGGGCTGGAGGACTGTGCTGGCCATCAGATCTGCGGAGTCCCCTCCTCATGCTCTTGGCCGAGTGTTGGGCCAGGGCACACAGGGCCCTGCAGTGGCAGTGGCAGTGTGCCTGTGCAGGGACACTGCCTGGGGCTGTGCCGATGGTCCCTGTGACCTGCTGGCAGGCTGTCACTTGGGCAGCCCTTGGCTGTCCTGGGGCCGTGCCTGGAGGCCTGTGCTGTGGCAGTGTGGTGCAGGCAGAGTGGGTAGGTCCTGTGGTGGGGGAGCACAGAGCAATGGGATGATGCCATCCTGGCACTGTGAGAAACGGGAGGAGGCAGAGGTGACCAGGAGCAAGAAAATTTGGTGCCTGGGGCTGGGAGGAGGGCAGTCCCCAGCAGGACAGAGGCTGTGACAGTGCCCTTCACAAGACCACAGTGTTGTGCTGCATGTGGGACCCATTGCCTGTGCAGAGAGCAGCAGGTCCTTGTCCCCATCCCATCCTGCTGTGGGCAGACCCTAGACACTTTGCCAGCAGGACCTGACTCCGTGGTGGCCAAGGGCCAGGACTGGGATTGCGGTGCAGTGCTGCTTGTGAGTCCTCACACACCTGGGAAGCACCGACAGTGCCAGGACAGGGCTGGGGGAAGTGGTGAGCTCCACACAGAGCTGGCATGTCCCGGCAGGATCCTCCCGAGGGACCAGGGACCGTCACTGCCTTGCTCCCAGCTGGACCCGTGCACTGAACTTCCTGCACAGCCTGTTCTGGGACATCAAAAAAGCCACTGGAGGCGTTGGCTGGTGAGCTGCCAGCAGACACAGCCCTGGGGCTGTAGGGGCACAGGCCCTGGCGGGCAGATACTGCCAGCACCATGGGGCAGCAAGCTGGAAGGGCTGGCAGCACCAGGAGCAGGAGCCACTGCATCAGAAACAGCCGTGCCAGAGCCCTGAGAGCCGTCAGCTGCCTTGCCCCAGCGTGGGGGCTCCGGTGAGCCAGCCGGACCCCAGGCCCCACACCGGCCCTGGCAGAGCTGCTGGCTGCAGGCCAGGGCAGACACAATGCCTGAACAAGCACAAAAAGGACCCTGGTGCTGCCCACGGTGATGGTACTGCTTGCCTGCCCAGGATTTCCCTTGGTGCCTCTGGCCTGAGCTTCGAGCTCTTTGTGCTGCCCAGAACAATCCCAGTGTAGAGGAGGGAGGGAATGAGGTGGCCCACGGAAAGGGCTGTCGTGGAGCAGGACGTGGAACCTGTCCCTCAGAGAGGCAGCTGGTGCGCAGGCAGCAGGGCCTGGCAGGAGCCCATGTCCCCAACATCCTCGTGGCACCCGTCCCACAGACGGACAAAAGCAGCAAAGAGCAAGGGTGAAACCAGAGCCCTTTAATTGTGTCCTCACAGGGACTGGGGGAGGAAGAGGCCAGGGTGGCAGAGCAGCTGCTGGGCTGGAGCCAGAAGAGGGGCAGAGAGGGAAAGGCTGGAGAAGGAGGAGAGCAGGCTCTGAGCACAGCCATGGGGGGACAGTTTTGCTGTGCGGTGGCACCCGTACAGTGACACTTGGGTGACTGCTCAGAGAAAGCACCCCCGTTTGGGTTATTGCTCATGAAAAATGATCCACATTTTGGTTATTGCTCAGAAGATCACGTTTGAGTTATGGCTCAGAGAAATGGATCCATGTCGCAGCAGGGAGGCTCCCAGAAATACAGGAGAGGCAGGAAGAGGCTGGCAGGGGAGGCAGCTCCCTGCCTGCTGCTGGAAGGCACAACATAGGAATTTCTCCTGAGGGCAGAGGGGCTGTGCTGGTGTAGAGTGGCCACAGGCAGGAGCAACTCCTCCCTCCTCACCTGCAGAGCTGCCCTTGGAATGCATAAGGATTCAAACTCTAGTGCTGGCAGAGCAGAGGGGCTGCAGGAGAGGCAGATTCCTGGGACCCCCTGCTGCTAAGCAGGTACCTGAGAAGGGAGCAGGAGGGTTCCTGCCCACAGCATTGCAGCATGGCCAGGCCCGTGAGGGGCCGGGCCTGCGCTGCCTGAAAGAGGAAATGGCTGAGCCCACAAAGAGCTGCAGGAACTGGAGGAGTGCTGGAGGAACTGGAGGAGTGCTGCTGGACAGCCACGGGGCTCACAGGACAATCTTGAAGGAGCTGCAAGAGACATGACAGGTTTGGCACCTGCTTGCTTGGTCACACAAAGGATTTACAAGCACCCAGCACTGCAGGGACCAGCATCCCTGTGTGGGAGAGGCTCTGCAGAGCCAGCCTGGGATGCAGAGCCAGCATGGGATGCAGTTCCCTCTGCCATTACCGCAGACTTGGCACAGGACAGCCCTGCCCACCTGGCACCACTACCTCTGCCCCAGTGCCAGCTCAGCAATCAGCATGATGAACCCCCACACAGCCCCTGGAGACCACCGCACCTGGCAAAGTCCGGGGAGCGAGAGACAACGTGCTGGAACTCAGAGAGGTTGATGGTGCCGTCCTTGTCGATGTCAGACTCCTCCAGGATCTGTTGGGGAAGGCAAGTGGTGAGCTCTGTGCCTGGGGCCATGCAGTGCCCCTGCCCTGGCTACCGTGCCTCACATTTTGGATGAGCTGCTCCATCTCTGCACCGTTCAGCCGGGACTCCTCACCCTGCCCTGTCAGGCAGTTCACCAGTTGTTCCAGGTCCTTCCTGTCCAGAGTTCCATCATCATCAAAGTCTGTAAGGAGAGAAAAGGTAGGTTTTGGCAGGGCCGCAGTGACCGCAGAGTCACAAGCACTGGCACTGCACCACTCCATGCACCTCACCATGCCAAGCCAGCTGTTCCCACAGGGAGTTCCTAAAGCCACCATCCCCGTGGTGGCTCCAAGGGCACCACCAGCCCTCCTGAACATTGATTCATCACCCCACTCTCGCTTCCCCAAGGTGCAGGGATCCCAGAACACAGCACCTGTCCCCAGCCTTACCAAAGATGCGGAAAGCATAGTGGGATTTGATGTCAGAGGTGGCAGAATCACTGAAGACACTCAGCATATCAAGGAAATCTTCAAACGACATGCTGTCATCCCCAGTCTCTGAGGTTGAAAACACATGGCAGATCCGGTGCTGGAAGGGGTTTGCCTGTAGACACGGGAATGGCTCAGACGGGGCTGGCCTGTGATGGCTTCATCAGGCACACACTGGCTATTGCTGCTGAAGGTGAGCAGGTGCCCCACTGCCACCACTCCATCACCCATGGCACAGCCAAACCTGTCCTGTGCCTCCCAGGATGCAGCCCTTTGCAGCAGGGATCTGCAGGATCCTTTGTGGCACAGCAGAAATCCCCAGGATCCTCCACAGCAGGGATCCTTGGAATCCATGGTACAGCAGGGATCCCTGGGATCCTCAATTGCTCAGTGGAGATAAGGAAGCTCTTTGTTGGCACAGCTGAGGACAGAGCACTGGCACAGCAAGGCCATGCTGGGTACATGTGCTGCTGCCCAAACACCCCCCTAACCTAGGAGCAGCAGTGTCCCGTGTCTGCCAGGCACCATACCCGCAGCTCAGGCAGCATCAGGATGTGGCTCTTGGGAACCCGCGCGGAGCAAGTGTTCTCCCTCTCCTCCTTTGGCAGCAGTTCACTGAACCTCTTGTAGGCACTTAAGAGGCAAGAAAAAGAGCGGCTCTGTGGTGCGAGCAGGGTGGCAGCAGCTCCTCTGGGCACCGGCCGCACCAGCAGCGCTTCCTAGGGCCCGGTGGCCTGTTGCCACAGCTCCTGCCAGCTTGGCCGGGGGTCCCGCAGCTGCTCCCCGGACCAGGGAGAGGAGCCGATCTGGCTGCTGCCCACCCCGAGGTCCGGGGCTTCAGAGGGAGCACCGCGGGCTCGGGCCGGCCCCAGCCTGTACCCCGCTGGTCACTGGCCCGGCCCGCGCCACCAGCAGCACCCGCGGACCTTCGCCCCGCGACACCCCGCTGCCAGGGAGTGCCGCCGGCACCTCCCGGCTCAGCTGGGCGTCTCGGCGGAACGGGAGCCCCGGGGCAGGGCCGGAGCCCTCCGTGCCCCGCGGCAGAGGCTGAGCCCCGCGGGACCGGGCTGGCGTCAGGGGCACGGCGGGGCCAGGGTCCGCGCCTCCATCCCGCCCCACTCACGGCGTTCCGCCCGGCGGTACTTACAGCAAGATCTCCTGCTTGCTCAGGAACGTCAGCTCCTGCGGAAAGAGCACAGGTCAGCACCGGCACAGAGGCCAAGGCCTGAGCCAGGGCACCCCAGCCATGCGTTCCTTGGCCTCGGGGCCGCACTACCTCCCGTGCCCCGCACTGCAGCCGCCCGTCTCCCGCGGTGCCGGTGTGGCTACCTGGTACTCGCCCAGCGCGTCCCGCGGTAACAAGCTGGCCGAGCCACCCATGGCGCCGCTTCCCGACTCACGTCACTCACTCACTGCCGTGACAACGGCCCGCCCCGGGGCGGGGAAAGCACGCCCACCCTCGTACGTAGCCCCGCCCGCCCGCGGCGGCGTCTTGGGCCTGTGGCTGTGCTCGCCCCGCACCGGCAATGGCGGAGACGACGGCGGGAGGGGAGGAGGGCGAGCCGAGCCCCGAGGAGTTCGTGTACGGCGAGGAGGACTTTGTGCTGCAGGCAGCCGGGTGGGACGATCCGGACTCCGCGCCCTCCCGGTTCGACCGGGTGCTGCTGGCGGGCTGGAGCGACCGTATGGAGCGGGGGCTGTTCCGGTACCGGCTGGGACCGCTGCCCACCCGCGTCCTGCCTGGCCCCGTGCGCCTCGTGGCGCAGCTGAACGAGCAGCGCAGCGCCGAGCGCCGCCCGCCGCAGCCCGTCCGTAGCCTCCGGGACCCCTTCGACCCCGGCGCCTTCAACTTCACCCGGCTGCGTCCCGCCGAGCTGCTGTTCCGCCTGCGCCGCACCGGGGGCCCGGGGCCGCCACCCGAGCCGCTGCTGGTGGCCATCAACGCCAGCCCGCTAGAGCGGGGACACGTCCTCCTGCTGCCCGAGCCGGCACGGCGGCTGCCGCAGGCGCTGACGGCCCCGGCGCTGCGCGGGGCGCTGGAGGCGGCGCTGCTCAGCGCTCACCCGGGATTCTGCGTGGGCTTCAACGGGCTGGGCGGCGGCGCCTCGGTGAACCACCTGCACCTCCACGGGCTCTACCTGGGCCGCCCGCTGCCGCTAGAGGAGGCGCCGGCCGAGCCGCTGGGGCCGCGCCTGGGGCTGCTCCGCGCAGGACCGGCCCCCGCCTTCCTCTTCTTCGCCGCCGGCCCCACGGCGCTGGAATCGGTGTCGCGGGCCGTGTGCCGGGCGGCGGAGCACCTGGGCGGCGCCGGGCTGGCCTGCAACGTGCTGGCCATGCGGGGCGACCCGCCGGCGGGGCCCGGGGCCGGAGGCGGCCGCGGGCTGCGGGTGCTGCTGTGGGCGCGCCCGCCCCGCTTCGGCCCCAAGGCGGGTGAGCCCTTCGCCGTGGCGTTGTGCGAGCTCGCGGGGCTGCTGCCGCTGCCCTCCGAGCCGCTCTACCGGGACATCACCGAGGCGCAGGCCCTGAGCGCTATCCGCCAGCACCTGCTGCCCGAGCCCGAGCTGCTGCAGCTCGGCGGGGAGCTGGCGCGGCTGCTGGAGAGCTGATGGCACCGGCGGTGCGGCCTCCGCGCGGCAGGGGCCGCTGCGCTGTGGAGGATGCGGAACTCTGTCACGTGACCTCGCGGGGCCGCTCTGGCTGGCGGTGCTCACGTCTCTACGGCCCGGTCGCCATGGGAACGCGGCGGGCCCGGGAGCGGCGCGATGGCGGCGGCGGGCGGTGGCGGCGGCGGGGGGGGCGTGGGCCCAGACCCTCCCCCGGCAACCCCTCCGGGCGAGAACGCGGCCGTTGCCGCGGCCCCCCCGGACCGTCCCGCTGCCCCCGCCGGACCCGAGCCGCGGAGGAAGCGCAGGCGAGTGTGGGGCCACAGCCTCCGGCAAGGCCCGGAAGGAGCCCATCCAGCCACTCCCGGGGGCGCCTCCCGCTGCCCCCACTCACGCGCGGTCCCGGGGACAGCCCAGCCGTGCCCCGGCCCCGCTGATCCCCGTGGGACACTGCCCAGCCAGTGTCCCGACGCTCCCCAGCCCTCGGGAGCCGGTCCGGGGTCCCGCTGACCCAAAATAAATAACGTTCCCTTGAAATTGCCCCAACGATCCCCTATGTGACACACCCAGGAACGGCTGTGTGCTCAGGACCAGCCTGGCCGTCTCCTCAGGGCTGTACCGAAGCCGGGCTGGCTGGGTCAGACTGCCCGGTGTGCTCTGTGTGTGTGTGTATGAGGGATTGGGGCTGTGTCCCCACTCTGTCCCATGCCTGGTGCCTCGCTGAGCCACTGTCATCTCTCTCTATTACAGTGTCCCCTCCATCAACCTGAGTGGCTGCAAGTACGAGAGTGGTAAGTCAGAGGGGCTGTGGGGTCCCTGCAGACTTCCAGCCCACACCTGCAGGCTCCTCTAGGTGCCTGCACAGCCAGGAGCAGGGCTGGCACCCAGTTCCCACTGGTTTATTTACTGCTGCCAGTCACTGGCACAGGGTACCTGTGTTAATGGGGAGCTTGTCACACTTTGGATTGAGATTTCCCCTGATTTAAAATGTGCAACAGCAGTGTGAGCCCTCAACATCCCCCCACACTTGTGTTTGCCAGCTGTCAGCTAAAATAGATGAGAAGGGTTCCATCAAGTACAGTGCAAGGGGGTACCTGGGTTTGGAGACAGGATCTGAGGGTTCTCAACTGTTCAAGGTAAAGTTGGTAGTGGAACAGGCAGGATCTTTAATACCTGGAACCTCTCTCCCTGTGCTGTCCATCCATGTTCATCCATGGTGACTCCAGGGAGCTGGTCCACTCTCCTTCCACAAGCTGGATCTTGAAAGATCAAACTCCTGGCCCTTGAGGGGTGTTATTAATCTACTTTGCTAAGGGATCTTGGTGTGCATGGACCCACATCACCTCCCCAGCCCTGCCATATTCATACTTGGCACTAGTATGAGCCATCCCAGCAGAGACCTTTTGCCACAGAGCTGTCTTCTGCTGCCAAAAGACCTTTTATTCAGGAGATGAAATTCACACCGTCCCAAGGCTTGTATCTGCCTGTGAGATATAAGACCCATGGCATGTTCAGTCCTGCTGTTGACGGGCCTTGGCACCTCAAGACAGGTGGAATTAGAGGGTTAAGAGCTCTCAGAGCACCTGCAGCCAGAGGCTTGGGGGCTTGGCTGGATAAAACTGGTGTTCCTGACACCTCCCAAGGGTATATGTACCTTATACCTCTGAGAGGGCAACTGTTCCGTACTCCATCCCTCATTATTTTTGGGGGTGTCTGTTCCTGTATATGGCTCCTCAGTCCAGAGATTTGTTTCACATTCCATCCCTGGTTATTTTGGGGGTTTATCAGTCCCTGTACATGGCTCCCCTGCCTGGCCCCTGTCACCACTTGCCTTGGCACAGTGCGGCGGGCGGCGCAGCAATGCGGGCTGAAGGAAGCAGGAGAAAATGAGGAGTGGACCGTGTACTGGACGGACAGCTTGGTCTCTTTGGACCGCCTCATGGAAATGAAACGGTTCCAGGTAAAATAATTGGCTGCCCAGGAGGAATTTCTCAGGGAGGAGGGTGACACAAGGCTGTCTATAGAACAGCATGTGACAGAGTGAAACAGAAGCATCTAAAGCAGTGTCATGCGCCACTGTGCCTCGGCTCTAGGACACAATGTCAGATGCCTTTCTTTAAGCCATGTCCCTGGTTGGTGTCACCAGCAGCATTTGGCAGCTGTGGTGGGAGCAGGAGCGCTCCAGCCCTGTAATGTGCTGTGAAATAAATGGTCCTCGATTATAAATGGCTCTTATGGTGCTCCAGGGCTGAGATGGTATGGGCAGATAAATCACTAGTGAAGCTCAGATAAAGCAGCAAGTCTCACCCCTCAACAGCAGTTCAAGGCAGCCACAGGCCTGGCTTCCCACTCACTGCTGGTTCTCCACGCACAGGCTCTCCTCGGGGCTGGGAGAATCCATCCCCACAGGGCCTCCACTGATCTGGGTTTTTCTGCCCCACTTTCAGAAAATCAACCACTTTCCAGGCATGATCGAGCTGTGTCGTAAGGACCTGCTGGCTCGCAACCTGAACCGCATGCTCCGGCTCTTCCCCAAGGAGTACAGCATCTTCCCCCGCACATGGTGCCTGCCAGCCGAGTGAGTGGCATGGAACAGCGCTGTGGGGACAGGGGTGATACAGGGAGGGGGAGCCTGCATGCCTGCTCTCTCTGGGCACCAGAGCCCAATCTCACTTGCTCTGGCGTGCACTGTGGTGACCTCTTCGGCAGACTTCCCAGTACAGGTGGAGATGCGTGCAAGGAAAAGGTGGGATGTGGGGAGCTGGGTCAGGTCACACAGGGACCAATCCGTGACTCCTATAGATTAGGAATGGGCATTCTATTCCTCCCCTGCAGAAGTTCAGTGTGTGCTGCCCTGGAGCACCATGGTTTCAGTACTCAGCTGTTGGGAGAGAGTTCAGAAGGGTGTTTTTTGCAGCTGGTGATAGTCACCCCTTCCTTGCACAGCTACGGAGATTTCCATGCCTACAGATCCACGAGGAAAACAAGAGTATTCATCTGCAAGCCCGACAACAGCTGCCAGGGAAGAGGGATCTTTATAACCCACCACCCAGAGGAGATCAAGCACGGGGAACGCATGATCTGTCAGCAATACATCTCTGAGGTACTGGGACAATCCCAGAACACCGGGTTAGGATTCCTGCCTCCTCACTCTGCCAGCATCCCCTATGTTCCCTGTGTCTCCTCAGGTCTGCTGGAGGTATGGGTGTGGCTGTGGCACACTGGGCACACAGACAAAGCTTGCCCCTCTCTGCTGAGCAGCACAGGCAGATGGAGCTGTTCCTCACCTCACCCTTGCTCCTGCTTCTTTCCTCACAGCCCTTTCTCATTGATGGCTTCAAGTTTGACATGCGCATCTACGTGCTGGTCACGTCCTGCAACCCGCTGAGGATTTTTCTCTACAAGGAGGGCCTGGCCCGGTTTGCCACCATGAGGTACATCGATCGCAGCAGCAGAAACCTGGTAAAAAGGAAGTTTCAAAAAAAGTCATATAGTATCTGTAGGTGTCAGTCCTTATCTTGTCCTGGGGGCATTCCAGCCCTTGAAAAGGCAGGTAGTGGGGGTTTCAGGAGTCCCATCTTGCTGCTTTCCTCTTCTCCTTCTACACCCCTTCCTCCTCGCAAGAGGTATCTCAGGAGGGATAGTAAATTTACCCCAAGGCCCCACATTCGGGCTGTTTACTGGCATTAACACAGAATCATGGAGCTGTTTGCTTGGATGAAACCTTGGAAGGTCTCCAACCTCTTGCTCAAAACTTGGTCAACAATAAATTCAGATCTGGTTTCTTGGGGTCTCACCCCATCAGGTTTTGAAAACCTGCAGAATGAAGCCCCCTTGGTGTCTGGACAGCATGTCCTGCTTCTGGCCCTGATGAGCGTGCTCAGTTCCACTCCTACTCTGCCCATGCTTCGTGCAGAAAAGAACATGGGAGTATCTGGTGGGGCTGTTTCTGCTCTTGCTCAGTGGTTCAGAGTGAACAGATGTCTCTTGTGGTCCCCTTCCAGGGTGACATCTGCATGCATCTGACCAATTATGCAATCAACAAACGCAATGAGAACTTTGTCAAGGATGACACGATGGGCAGCAAGAGGTACTGGCATGTCTGGGCACTGCAAGGACACTGCCTGGGGACTCTTGTTTACCTCGGCTTTGCTGGGGTGACACAACTGAGCCCTTACCACCTCCTGTCCCCCATGCAGGAAGCTGTCCACTCTGAATGCCTGGATGGCAGAGCACAGCTACGACACAACAAAACTCTGGGCAGATATTGATGATATTGTCATAAAAACGCTGATTTCGGCTCACGCTGTGGTGAAACACCACTACCAGAGCTGCTTCCCCAATCACACTACTGGTTGTGCCTGCTTTGAGATCCTGGGCTTTGACATTTTGCTGGATAGAAGGCTGAAGCCATGGCTGCTGGAGGTGAGGATGGAGTGGAGAGCTCAGAGCTGAGAGAGTCACAAGGACAGGGGGATTGGGATGAATGGGGCTTGTTCGATTTGAAACAAGCCACCTTGCTCACAGAATTAACCAGGCTGTGAAGCCAAGCACCCTACTGTGAGCAGGATCCAAGAGAACCCATTTCCTGCACGCCCTCTAACAGGGAGTTTCCCAAGCCTTCAGACTCCTTGTCCTGTGAGCACCCTGAATTTGTGACAGTTGCCCCCTGCCTGCCCCCTGGTGTGGGATCCAGGTGACCTGTAGCACAAGTGGGCACCACACTGCAGGAGAGTGCTGCATGTGGCCTCCTGTTCCCTGTCTCTGACACAGGGAAGAGCATCCATGGACAATGTGGGGTGTGGCTGGGGCCATGGACTGGGAGCTGGAGTGCCAGGTTAGGTTACTTGCTTGTTTTGGCAGGTGAACCACTCTCCCAGCTTCAACACAGATTCTCAGCTAGACCATGAGGTGAAGGATGCCCTTCTGTGTGACACCTTCAACCTGATCAACGTGCATGCCTGTGACAGAAAGAAGGTGCTGGAGGAAGACAAACGGCGGGTAAAGGAACGGCTCCTTCAGGCCATCCAGACTTCCCGTGAGTCCAGGTATTGCTGTTCCCCCACAGTGCTGCAGGTCCCTAGTGAGCAGAGACAGGGCATGACAGAACAGCATAACACGAGGGCTGGCTGGTGGAAACTCCCAGAGCCCATGGCATTGTGCAGCCGCTGAGCTCTCCCAAGCCATCTGTATCCTGCAGGGGGGAGCCAGGGCTCCTCTCTGGGTGCCACGAGATTTGTGACACTTGGTGCTCTGGACCCTGACAGAGCTCTCTCCAAGCTGTACCTGCTTGTCATGTCTTTTGCTGCGGATGGGCAGTGCCAGCATCCTGGGCTGGCAGGGATGCTCACATGAGGGACCACAGCCCTGTTTCAGGAACTGGGAGTTGCTGGGACATGGGCCCTTCTCCAGAGCAGGAGCCCATCTCCCTTTCCAGGGCTGAGGGTTTCCCCCTCCTCTGTCTGCATGTCCTTTCTCAAGCCTGTGTTCAGTGAGCCTGCTGCCTTGCAGGCAAGGCGGGGCTCTCTCCAGCTGCTGTTTCCATCAGGAGTCCTGGGATAACCCCAGGACATGCTGAGCATATCAGCCCCGTGCTCTGCCTGGCCCAGAGCCTCCCTCCACAGTTCCCTGTCCTTGCTTCTGCTGCAGGCGCAAGGAGCAGGAGAGCAACCAGGCTGCCTGGCTGGCACAGGCTGAGACCTATGAGAACGAGCACTTGGGTGGCTTCCGGCGCATCTACCCAGCACCTGGAACAGAGAAGTACGAGCCATTCTTCCAGAAGGGCAGGTCCCTCTTCCAGGAAACGGTAGCATCCAAGGCACGAGAAGAGCATGCCAGGTACACTGCTCCTGTGGAAACCCACTTCTCACAGGTGGCATGGAAACCCTTTGCTTCTGATCCCTCCTGAGGAGCAATTCTGCTGCTTGGCAGGTGTGAGAAAGTGGGGAAGGTGGGAGGGGAAGGGAAGGGAATGAGCTTGCACATGCTCTGGCACCACAGCAAGGCAGCTCCTTTTGGATGAACACCAGAGAGGCAAGGGGAGTACTCCATTGACTTTTGGACCCTGGAGACCCAAATGTTCCCCTCCCTTTTGGCAGGCACAGCCTAATCCAAGGGCATTTCTCTCTTTAAAAGTCTCTTTACAAGCATCCCTGTCCCATCTATTGGCACACTTCTATTATGGGCTATTCATACAGAACTTCAGCCTGCAATAAATGTCCTCAGGTCAAAGGCTGCCCTGTAGTCTTTTGCTGTGGTGGCTCTGAGCCACTGAGTGACTCTGCTGTTCTGTGTCAGGCAGCACCTGGAAGAGATTCGCCTGAAAAATGAAAAGCTGGAAGCTTCCACCAGGAAGAAGAAAATAGGGAGGATCCAAAATAAAAGCACAGCTCCTACAACCAACCTCACCCACAGACGCACCAAGATGTGGGACAGAAAGGTACCTCAGTGTCAGCATTGTCCATGGGCTCTCTAAGCCACTGACATAGCTCTGGGAGCTATGCTGGGCAATGGGTGCTCCTATGGAGCAGAAATTCCAGGTCTGACTCTGCATGAAGTTTAGAGTCGACAACTTGTGTTGGCAGTACTTACAAGCACCAGTGGTGTCCTTTCCCAGTGTGGCTCTCACTGGGATCTCTGTCCCACCCTGAGACTGTAACTGTCCCCAGGGCTGGAGTCTCACCTGCACATTATCCCAGCTTCAGCATTGCTATAGCTCAGGTGTTTTTTTGCCCAGGTGCAGTACAACTCCATGGAGCCCCAGAACATCGTGGAACATGAGGAGAGGAGGAGAGTGAATGCTCTGCTGCAGCGTAAGAAGCTGATCCGAGACCTGGGCATCACTGACCAGCTTTCCCGGCTGCTCCCCACAGCTGACACCCAAGGATCCTGCACCCTCCAGAGCCAGGTAATGCGATTGCCCAGAGCCACCCCACACAACCAGGGCAGAAGGACAGCAAGAAGTGAATTGGGCACTGAGCATCTCTGGTGGGGCAGGATGGGGTCCTGGTTCCACTGCAGGCGGATCAGCTGCCGTGCCTCCAGGGTGATGTGAGTCTGGAATGGTGGTGGGGGCATACCTGGTGACAAAGTGTGGGGTGATGCTTTAGTGAGCACTTGTGCATGACTAGAGAAGACTTTTCCTTCTCATCTCCTGCCAAGGCCTATGGAACTAAGTCATGGCCATTTTCCTTCCCTCCTTCCAGCTGCAGTTTCCCTGGGATGTCCTCGGGGACCAAGACACCCACAACTTAATGATGCTTATCTCATTCCTGGGAGTCCCCACTCAGCCTTTGGGACACAGGGTCATACACAGCCCCAGAGCCGAGGCCCTGCCGCCGAACATCCCAGGCGCAGATCCCAACAACATGGACACGCTCTGTGTTCGAGGCCGAAGCGTCCTCTACCACGTGCGGCACGAGGGCCACCGGGCGCTGGGTGGGGGCTGGCTGAGGGGCCGGGCAGCAGTCACCCAGCCCTCTGCCCACCCCAAAGGGTGGCAGCTGAGAGACCAGCGGCTCTGTGGTGCTGGAAGCCAGGCGGAAGGCTGTAAGTACACATCACCTTCCTATGGATACACCTGGCCTGGCCAGGGTGGGAGGAATGGGTGGGCTGGATGGAGTTCTCAGGGATGCAGGGACAAGGCACAAGGGTCACCATGCTCTGCTTGGGGCACTGGTAACTGCTGGAAGTCTCTGTCTGAGACCTGCAGCACCCCATTTGCAGGGATAGGGAAGAACCATGGGTGGTTTCCCAGGATCAAGGGTTGATGTGCAGAGAGGAATGTGAGAAGCCAGGAAAGTCAAAGGGGTGCGTTAGCTGCTGGGGATCAGAGGGGACATGGTGACACAGCACAGCCCCAGCCCCTTCCCAGGCCTCACTCCCACCACACTGCTCCCTGCCCCTGCTCTCACCCTCCATTCTTGCCCAGCCCTGCCTGGCTCCCTGGCATCGGCTTCATCCACTTTGCAGCCTTAGGACCAGGGGAGGAGAAGTGGCAGAGGAGGGGCTGCCAGGATCAAGTTCCACCGGGAAGGGCAGTGGGGGGCTGCTGACCTGCAGAGCTGCTGGCTCTGCACAGACCCGCATCTGTTTGTGCTGTTCCAGGTGATGCTGGTAGTCTGTCATCCTCCCATGGAGGCAGCTGTCCCCCGGCTTCCCCAGCCAGCCCAGGACAGGCCACAGGCAATGGCATCTTCAGCGGTGCTGTGGACCAGGAGCTTCCCATCGCCACTGCCGTTCATGTGCAGCATGCACATGCCTCACACCATGGCAGAACCTCACCGTGCCAGCGTGTCACACCATGCCAACACCTTGCACCATGCCAGTGCCTCACACACTCACAGCATGAAAAGCACAGGTAACATGGCCAAGGCTCAGCCTTCCTCCCATCTGTGCTTGCAAGAGAACCAGGACTGCTGGATAGGTTGGCTGCCGAGACCCCTGAGCCGAGCCTGGGCCCAGCATGGCTCTGGCCACCCGCCCCAGCTAGTTTCACCTCAGCCAGAAACAGAGGCTGGTCCTTGTCCTGCCCGTGCCCTGCCCGCATTCGTGTCTGTGACCCCCCAACTGCCTGCAGCGAAGTCCTCCAGCGGCCGCCTCGCTCTGGACCCGTCAGACTCACGCTTCCACCGCCGGGGCCGCCCCCCCCCGCCGACCCCGCCCGTTCCTGGGCCTGTTCCCGGCCATGGCGGTGCTGCTCCAACGCGCGCTGCGGACGGTCCCGCCGCTCCTCGCCGGGGCCCCGCGGCGGGCGGCGGCGGCGACGTGGCCCGGGGCCCCGGAGCCGCCTGACCCGGCGCTGGAGGAGACGGAGAGGTGCGGAGCGGTCAGCCCGTAGCCGGGGCCTGTGCTGTCCCGGGCGCTCACGTGTGTCCCCCGCAGGGCGCGGCGGCGGCGGGCGGCGGCGCGGATGGAGCGGCTGCGGCGGGAGCTGGGCGGGGGTCGCGGAGCCCCCGATCGCGCCCTGACCTGGCAGGCGATGGAGCAGCTGCGGTGAGCACGAGACCGGGCGGGCCGCGCCGCGCCCACTGACCGCCCCGGTGACCGTGCCCATGCCCGCAGGTTCCTGCGGCAGGAGCAGCCCGAGGAATGGCCACTGGAGCGCCTGGCCCAGGGGTTTGGCGTCAGCACCGACGTGGTGCGGCGGGTGCTGCGGAGCCGCGGCTGCCCCTCACCGCGCCGCCGCCTGCGACAGGACCAGCGCGCGCAGAGCGCCGCCGCCACGGCAGCGGGAGCGGAACGGAGAGTGGGGGACGGGCGCGAGGTGCGCGCCCCCGACGGGACACTGTTGTACCGGCTGCCGCGGGGCTGGGGCGGGCCGGGGCCCAGCGCGCAATAAACGGTGTTGGGACCCGCCTCCGCCTGCGCTGCTTCCGTCCCGCCGGGCACGGTCTCCGAGGCCGCGGGGATGGGCTCCGAGGAGCCGACAGTGGATTCCGAGGTGGCGGTCATGGGCTCCGAGGCGCCGGCCCTGGGTTTCGCGGCGGCGGGGATGGGCTCCGAGATGGCGCGGCTGCTGGAGGCGGCCGACTTTGCGGCCAGGAAACACAAGGACCAGCGGCGGAAGGATCCCGAGGGCACTCCCTACATCAATCACCCCATCGGTGCGGAAACCCCCCGGCACCGCGTCCCGCTCCCGGGAGACCCCCGCGGCCCGCTCTCCCAGAGCACCGTTCGCTCTTGAGACCCTTCCTGCCCCCGGAGCGCCGCCAACCCCGGGAGCCCCTCACCTTGGCTTCTGGAGAGAGGCGTGTCCCTTCTCCCGTACCATGTTCTTCAGCCTGATTAAGCCAGAGGCCCTGGAGCACTGCAGCCCTCGCCCCTGCCCCACCTGTGTGTTTGGCTGTGGGAGCTCCCCCCACACTGTTGCTCTGCTGTGGAAGGTGCCCACGGGAGCTGCTCAGGAGCCCCTCTTGTCACAGTCGCACTTGCCGGGCTTGGGGACAGCACCCACCTTCCTGCCCCTGGGACCTTCCTGCCTGCCTAGCCTAGGGGTTCACCGCGCAGGATGTGCTTGTGTGTTTTCCCCTGCCCAGGATCTCGGGGAATCCTCCCTGCCCACCGTGCAGCGCAGCTGCCGTGTCTCCCTCGGGAGCCACTGTCTTGGCCCGGAGCTGCGTGTCTTCCTGTGCCACCTACCACCTTTCCACTCTCACTGCAGGCGTCGCCAGGATCCTGGCGCATGAGGCCGGCGTGACGGACATAGTGGTGCTGCAGGTAATGCCCTGCCCTTCCCTGCCCGTTCCCCCTTGCTTGGCCCGGACCCTTGCAGTCTCCCTCGTCCCCTCCTCGCCGCAGGCCGCCCTCCTGCACGACACAGTGGAGGACACGGACACCACGTTCTCCGAGATCGAGGAGTGGTTCGGGGTAGAGGTGCGGCGCGTGGTAGAGGAGGTGACGGACGACAAGACGTTGCCGAAGGCAGAGCGGAAGCGGCTGCAGGTCGAACGAGCCCCTGGCTGCAGCCGCCGGGCCAAGCTGGTCAAGCTGGCCGACAAGCTGTACAACCTGCGGGACCTGAACCGCTGCACCCCGCAAGGTACCGCCCGCGCCGGCGGCACCGGCACCGCGGGGACGGGGACGAGCCCGGCTGATCCCAGCCCGCAACACGGCTGGTCCCGTTGGCTGTGCTGAGGGACAGAGGTGCCCAGGTCCCGCTGAGGTTGCCCTGGGCCTGGGGCGGGGGGGGGAGGGGGGGGGAGGGAGGGGGCGCTGCTCTCGATGCGGCGAGCCGGAAGTGACGTCATGTGTATCCCCGCAGGGTGGTCGGCAGAGCGCGTGCAGGAGTACTTCCGCTGGGCGGCGCGCGTGGTGTCCGGGCTGCGCGGGACCAGCGCGGCCCTGGAGGAGGCGCTGCAGCGCCTGTTCGAGGAGCGCGGCGTGGCCACGTGACCTGCGGGGCCGCGGCCGCTCCGGCCAATAAACGTGCGCAGAGCTCGGCGTCCCTGACTCTCTGTGGTACCGCGCGCTTCCGCCGCCGCGGAGTTCCGGCCGCGCTGCGCCCGCGCTCGGGCGTTCCGGGTGCCGATCCGGCCCCGCCATGGCTCTCGCCGGGCGACGCGACGCGCCCGAGCCGCCGGACTTCGGTATCTTGAAGCGGCTGGCACGGGACCAGCTCGTCTACCTGCTGGAGCAGGTCTGGGGGCCGCCCGGGGGAGGGATCCCGTACCGCGGCGGGCGTAGGGAATCGGTGGGATCGGTATCGTCGCTGGGGTTGGGGGTCGGGAGTCAGGGTCGGCCCGGGAGGGGCCCGACACGGGGCAGCCGGTGGGTGGCGGCCCATGCCTGCCTGCCCGCAGCTCCCCGGGAAGAAGGACTTGTTCATCGAGGCCGACCTGATGAGCCCCCTGGACCGCATCGCCAACGTGTCCATCCTGAAGGTACTGCGGGGTCCGGTCGGTCGGCCCCGGCCGCCCCTGCCCGCTGCCCCCGCCCGCGCTGAGCCCGCGCCGAACCCGCGCCCTGTCCCCGCAGCAGCACGACGTGGACAAGCTGTACAAGGTGGAGACCCGGCCGGCACCCGGAGCCAGCGACCAGTGAGTGTCCCGGCACGGACGCTGCCCGCGGCCGGGCGTGCCTCTCCCAGCTCAGAGCGCGTCTCTGCTGGAACTGCTGGTGCCCGAGCAGAGCTGCGGAGAGAAGGGTCCGGGGCAGGCAGGGACAGGTACAAGGAGCCCCTCGCTCTCCTCTGTGATGCAGGTTCTGCTTCCTGGTGCGGCCGCGGGTCAGGACGATGAGGTTCATCGCCGGTGAGTGCGGCCCCAGAGGCAGGTGCCCCTCACCTGGGTCCGGTGCTCTGGGCCATCGCTGTGCATAGGCCTGAGGGACCACGGGCCGAGGGGAGCTGTGCGGGGCAGGGTGGGCGGCTGTGCAGGGTCTCTGCGGGCTGTCCACAGATATTGTCAACGCTGACAAGATGTCAGGGAGGAGCAGGAAATACAAGATCATCTTCAGCCCCCAGAAGGTCAGTGGGACCCATGGTGCTCCTCAATTTCCCTGTCACTCTGTGCCTGCCTGGCCTTCGCGTTTTCCACCCCTTCTGTAGACACCAAAAGTTCTTAGTTTCTAACCCAGAAATGTTTAAGTAAATTCAAGTGTGGCAGCACTTAAGAAATAAGTGGGCATCTCCAAAGCTTTTCCTGCTCAGAGTGTGCCTGGCCCTGAGGGTCTCCCCTTCCTTTCCAGTTCTATGCTTGCGAGATGGTGCTGGAGGAAGAGGGGGTCTTCGGTGGTGAGTGAAGCTGCAGTGCTGGCTCAGGGTAGCTGACACCACAGGATCCCAGTTAAATCCCAGTGCTGGGATCCCTGTGCGGGCAGGGACAGGAAGGTGGGCAGGAAACATGAGTTCTCTTGAGGCTGGCTCCTGGCCTGCAGGCAGGTGTGTGCCTGCCACAGCATCGGCCCCTCTCTTCCGCCTGAGGAGAGGAGAGAAGAGAGGGTCCTGCCCCCCATCCTGTCTGGAGCTTCACATGCCTTGTTTTGGGGCTCCTGTGATTCTTGGGGCTCTTGCTGCCCGAGGCTGTGTAACTGTCCTGTAACCCTGTCCCAAACCCAGATGTCACCTGCGATGAATGGTCCTTCTACCTGCTACCCCTGGATGAAGACATCATCAGCATGGAGCTGCCTGAGTTCTTCCGTGACTACTTCCTGGTCAGTGGCACACTGTGGGGTGGGGGTGACAGCCCATCCTGTCCCCTGTGCTTCACAGTGGGGTTGGGCACAAGGTGCTGTGCAGGTGTGTGATGTAGCAGGGTGGGCTCAGAGCCTCAGCCTGCGCTTCGGGCCCTGTCTGCTCCCTAGGGGTGACTTTTGTTGGGGAGTGGCTGTTCCCTGCCGAGCAGCTTCGGGGCATCCTATCGTGTACCTCCTAGAAGCTCCCAGCACAGGGCCTGCTCCATCCCCAGCCCAATCCCCTGCTGTGGCGGTCCTTCCCAGCCAGCTGCCCACACTCACTCCCTGGTCCCACAGGAGGGAGATCATCGCTGGATCAACCCTGTTGCCAGAGCCCTGCAGTTGCTGAACTCCCTGTATGGGCCTTTTGGGAAGACTTATGGCATCGGCCGCTGTGCCAAGGTGTGGCTGGCACTGGGGGTCCATTGGGTCCCCATCACGGGTGCGGGTCCCCCATCATGGTGCGGGGACCTGTACCCCATCAGCTGGGTGGCAGCACGTCACCATACAGGTGGCACTGTGTTATGCCTCCTCCTGGGCAGGTTTTTGGGGGGTCCCATGTGTCAAGGTGGGCAGCAGAGTGGTGGCTGCTGCTCACTGGGGTGTGATGGAGCCCCCTGTGCCCTGGAGGGGGGAGCATTTGTGCCTGGCCTTGGTCGTCAGCCCCACAGTGTGGCGTGGCCCTTGATGGGAGCCTGGTGCTGCTCCCCCGCCCTGGCACCCTCTGCCCCTCACAGATGAGCTACGAGCTGTGGCGGGACTTGGAGGAGGAGAGCGAGAGCGAAGGCCAGGGCAGGAAGCCTGAGATTGGACATGTCTTCCTCATGGACAGAGGTGGGCTGGGGCAAGGCCAGCAGCCGGGGGGAGCAGTTTGGGCAGCATGTCTCGCAGAGGGGCAGGGAAATCCTGTGTGGGGTGGCAGGAGGAGCAGGAGGGCAGCCTGGCTCTGGCTCTATTTGCAGACACGGACTATGTGACAGCACTGTGCTCCCAGGTGGTCTACGAGGGGCTCGTGGACGATACCTTCCGCATCAAGTGTGGTAAGTGACTGGGGATGGTGACAGGGCAGCACAGGGCTCTGCATACAGCTGGCCAGCATCTGCAGGGTTTGTGCCTGGCATTGCCACAGGGACAGTCCCAATGTGGGGTGCTGCTGCAGGTCATCCACAGAGACAGCCCTCACTCTGACCAAGTGCCTGGGCTGGCTTCCCCTGTCTCTACTGCCTCTTATAGCAAGGCTTGTGCATGTGGGAATGTTGCTGTGTTTGGGACAAAGCAGCTCTTCACTTTCCCCTGCAGGAAGTGTGGATTTTGGGCCAGATGTCACCTCTTCTGACAAGAGTATTAAGGTGCTGCTCAATTCTCAGGACAAAGTGAGTCCTCACAAGCCTCGGGGAAGTCCCTTTGGTGGGAGGAGGCAGAGTGGACCATTCCCTCCCCTAAGCCTGAGCAGGAGTGGCTGGGAGTTACCGGGTCCCCAGAGAATGGGTTTGGGCACAGAGGCCAGAGAAACCTGGTCTGCAGGTGCAGCTCTGCTTCTGAAGCTGTCAGAATCCCTGCATGCAAGGCTGTGTCACAAATGAGTGTTTTAAAGTCACTTAAGGAAAGCAACTTTAAGCGTATCAGCAAAGATGTCAGAAAAACAGGTTTTATATAAGAGCTGCAGCATGACATATTTTGTTGGCAAAGTTTTAAATGGTTAAAGCACACAGACAAAAAGCAGACAAAAATTCCAAAACAATCAATCCAAACCAAAACCAACCCAAAAATATCAAGGTGGAGGTGGAGGTGGGGAATAAGGGGGGAATGAAAAGGATAGGAAAGGGTAAGGATAGAAAGGAATATGGAAGACCCTCCTGTTGAGTCACAAGGTTCATAGTAATTTTCAATCCTGGCCACAATTCAGGTTGGTAACTAACTATGGAATTTGATAATGAAAATATTACTCTGCTTGAGTTTTCATTTGGGTTACAAAAATTAGTTTCCCAGGCAGTTCATTAAAAAACAGGAGCTCGTTAGACAGTACTAGTTCCTGGGAACAGAGAGGGTTTCTGCCAAGCTGGAGAGCAGCTCAGTCCAGGTGCTGTTCATCAAGGCTGATCCGTAAGGAGCATTTCTCAGATTATGGTGTGGCCTGGGTCAGAGGGATGCACCAACACAGGCTGCTGTGCCGCCAGCCAGTGTTTCGGGGCACAGGGTGCCACGTGGCCAGCGTGCTCTGCAGGTTGCTGGGGAGCATTGGCCCTGGGGTCTGTGTCTCCAGGGCTGCAGCTGGCCGGGCCTTGACAGCTGCGGTGCTTCCACAGGTGTTCAGCCAGATTCGGAATGAGCACTTCTCTAGCGTGTTTGGCTTCCTGAGCCAGAAGTCGCGAAACCTGCAGGCGCAGTATGATGTGAGTGTCACCCCGGCATGCGGGATGCCTGTGGCACTGTCCCACTGCGGCCAGGCCACCACCCCCATGCTCTCCCTCCCGCAGCGGCGCCGGGGCATGGACATCAAGCAGATGAAAGACTTCGTGTCCCAGGAGCTGAAGGGACTGAAGCAGGAGCATCGCCTGCTGAGTCTGCGTAGGAACCTGAGGGGAGGGAGGGGCCCTTGGCTGCACAGCAAGTGCTGGAGCTCCAGGGAAAGCAGGGGGTCGGGGGCTGTGGATGTGCCAAGGAGGGGCAGGGCAGGAGCCCTTGGTGTGTGCCAGTGCCTGCAGTGCCTTTCCCCTCCAAGGCCACTGTGTCTCTTGGTTGTGTAGATATTGGTGCCTGTGAGTCTATCATGAAGAAAAAAACCAAGCAGGACTTCCAAGAGACCATCAAGGCTGAACACTGTGAGTGCTGCTCCGTGCCCTTATCTGTGCCTACCCCTGTCCCAGTTAGACCCATGGCCTCGCTTGCCCCACGCCCAGGGAGCCGCACACCTGGGTGTTCCCGGTGTGGCCATCATCCTTCCAGTCCCTTTTTTTGGGAGTGTCTCAAGATCCTAGCAAGGTCAGGCTGCACTCTCTGTGTGGTGGGGTGAGGGCCGCATTCCCTGGGACTTTAGGAGGGCAGCTCAGCCCAGAGCTCAGACCCCAGCTCAGGGGGCTGGCAGGAGTCCTGGGGTGACACTGCCTGTGCCCCTGCCACAGCACTGTTGGAGGGCTTTGACATCCGTGAGACCACCAGCTTCATTGAAGAGCACATTGACCGGCAGGTGAGACCGTGGGGATACGTGCTCCAGCTGCCCCATTCTGCCCCATTCTGCCCCAGCTCATCACCTGCTCCCCACAGGTGTCCCCCATCGAGAGCCTGCGCCTTATGTGCCTCCTGTCCATCACGGAAAATGGTGAGTGCCCAGCTGTGCTGGGCCAGAGTGGTGGCTCTGAGCCCCAGCCCTGGCACAGAGCTCACCTAGTGTTCCCCACAGGTCTAATCCCCAAGGACTACCGCTCCCTGAAAACCCAGTACCTGCAGGTGAGGGACTCAGGGAGCCACTGCAGAGCAAGAGCTGTGTCAGATGGGGCTTCCCCTTCCTGTGGTTCTGGCCATGAGGTGCTGGCTCTTCATGAGCCCAGCATACCCAGGCTGTCTCTACAGGACAGACTCTGCCTCCACAGGCTCCACGTGAGCCCTAGGCTCTACCTGCTCCTGCCCTGTGCCTGTCACGGGGCTCTGAGCAACCTGTGCCTCCCCACAGAGGGGACACCCTGTCTGCTTGCCCTGCTCGCAGACGGGGCTCCACACTGATCTGGCTGCCCCATTCCCAGAGCTATGGGCCTGAGCACTTGCTGACCTTCCACAACCTGAAGCGCATCGGTCTGCTGACGGAGCAGTCAGCTGGGGAGACCCTGACGGCCATGGAGAGCAAAGTCAGCAAGCTGGTGACAGACCGTGCTGCAGGTGAGCCAGCCCACTGCCCCACATCCCTGGGAACCTGGGAAGGGAAGCTGCTGCCTCAGATCTGACTGGAAGCACATGGTAAACGTGGGCTGCAGGCACCAAGCGTTTCTCCAGCGATGGTGCTGCAGGCAGGGCAGTGGGCTTTGCTGTGGGGGCACCAGGACTGGCAGCCACCACAGCCATTCTCCAGAGCACACAGCTCTTCCATCCTGAGTTTGGGATTCAGACAGAGCCTCTTAAGATGTTTCTCCTTGTCATGTTTTCCAGGAAAGATCACAGATGCATTTAATTCTTTGGCCAGGAAGAGTAATTTCCGAGCCATAAGCAAGAAGCTGGGGTTGGTACGTCCTCAAGGAGTGCTGGCTGGCCACAGTGCCCACAGAGCAGAGAGCTCTGCTTAGCCTGTGCCTGTGCCCGGGCTTCAGGCTCAGCAGCTCAGGGGCACACAGCTCAGGGCTGGAGCTGCTGCAGCTACAGGCAGCCTGGGGGCTTCTCCCTGGGGCTTAGGGCCACTGCCAGCTTCCCACTCTGCCCTCACCCTGAGCCCTGTGAGTGTGGTGCAGGGCTGGGGCTTTCCTTGCCTCCTTCAAATACAGCAGTGGCAGTGGGCAGGCAGCCCTGTGTCCTCCATCCTGAGGTAATGAGAGGTGCATCCTAGGGTGCTGGCAAGGTGACGTTTCTGTCCCTGGCCCCCGTCGCACAGCCCACCCAGAGCCATGCTCCGAGCATCTGTCCTTCCTTCTCCTGCACCTCTGGGGGGAGGGGGTGAGGCCCCAAACAGCCTGGTCCCATACCCCTAGTGTCACCTGTCCCTGCAGATCCCTCGGCTGGATGGCGAGTATGACCTCAAAATGCCTCGGGACATGGCATATGTTTTCGGTGGGGCCTATGTGCCCCTGAGCTGCAAGATCATTGAGCAGGTGAGCTCATCTGCCACTGGAGAGAACTGGGCACATTCCCTCGAGCCCCTGCCTCCTTTTGGAGAGTCAGGCTCAGGGCTATGGGCTGATGGTGTTCATCTGCTGCTCTGAGCCTCCTGAGCAGCACCCAGCCTGACACCCTGCCTATCCCTCAGGTGCTGGAGCGCCGGGGCTGGCAGGGCCTAGAGGAGGTTGTGCGGCTGCTCAATGGCAACGAATTCTCTGTCTCAGGTAGTGCGAGGGGTGAGCTGGGGTCGGCAGGGCTGGCAGCTGGCACATCCTATAGCACTCTTCCCTCTCCAGACAGTGCTGTAGAAGACAGCCCTGCCTGGGAGTCCCAACGTGTTGTCCTTGCTGTCTTTCTGGGGGGCTGCACCTTCTCTGAAATTGCGGCTCTCCGCTTCCTGGGGAAGGAGAGAGGTAAGAGTGGCCTGGGAAGGGCAGGGAGCAGGCAGGAGCCTGGGAATCCTGCCATTACAGCGTGCAGCCAAGCAGAGTCTGTGCTCTGGGACCAACAGTGGCTGAGGCCGATGGGGAAGAGGGTGGCGAGGTACACGGCTCTCCTGGAAAATGGGTGGGGACAGGGCTGGGAGTGTCCATGCTCCCCCAGAGCACGGCTGGGGCACCGACGGGCCTCTCCTGCAGGGTGCAAGTTCATCTTCCTGACCACGGCCATCACCAACAGCGCCCGCATGATGGAGGCCATGATTGAGGCCAAGGCCTGAGCCCCGGAGGGGGCCGAGGGAACCCTGCCAGTAAACATCTCTGCTGACAACGAGCCGGCCTAGGGTGTGTGTGTGACGGGGATGCTGGCGGGAGCGCTGCCCCGGGCAAAGTGTCCGGCGTTAAGGCGGGGGCGATGCGGGGTGGGGCGGCGGTGAAACCCCCAGCGCGTGCGCGGGGACGCGCAGGCAACGCCCGGGGCGGGGAGCGCGGGCGCCCGTGCGAGGGCACGGAGCCGCCGCCAAATCGGGAGCGCGCGGCGGCGCCGTTAGACGCGGCCGGACCGCGGCGGTCTTGCTCCGGATTGGTTGGAAGCGCCGAAGGCTCTCCACTACCATTGGCTGGAGGGCGGCTTGGGGCGGGGCGGAAGTGCAGGCGGGTGAGTGGGGCGCGGCCCTGGTGGCGGTTGTGGGCGGGGCCTCGATGACGCAGCAGCCAATCAGCGCGGCCGGGAGGGGAGTTCGAATCGGCGGAGCGGCGGCAGCGCAGCGCGGAGCGATGAGGAAAAGGTGCGGGAACGGGGACCGGGGGGAACCGGGAACCGGGGGGAACCGGGAACCGGGGCTGGGGGGCACGGTTGGCCGAGAGCGCCGGGAACCGGGGCAGGATGTCTCGCCGCGACCGACGGCGGCGGCGGCAGCTGGGGTGGGTGCTGGGGCCCTGAGCCAGTCCTTGGCCGCTGACGGCCCGCGGTATCCTCAGCGAGGTGCTGGCGGCCGAGGCCGCGTCCTGCCTGAACCGGGCCATGGCGGCGCTGCGGGACATCTGGGAGGAGATCGGTATTCCCGAGGAGCAGCGCCTGGAGCGCACTGACGTCGTCAAGAAGCACATCAAGGTGAGGGGCGGGGTGGGGATCCCCGCGGTGGGTGGGGTCACCGATGTTCTGTTGAGCCGCGTACCTGCTGCAGCTGCAGCGGGAGCCCCTGGCCCGGGACCCGAGCAGCTCGGAATGAGCTCACCCAGGACTGCTCTCTCGGGGCCCCAGGACAGGGCCGGCCAGGTCCGCTGGGAGCCCCCGGGGGTCCCTCCCCGGCCGTTACTGTGCCTCTGCCCTCGCCCTGTGCAGACCCATCCCACTGGGCTCCCCACACTGCCCACACCGCACCTGGGCCCGGCAGTGGGTCTCTAGTGGTGGTCCCGCTGCCCTACCTGCTCTGCCTGCATGTCCCCTGCCCGCTCTCCATTCCCACACCCTGCCTCTAACCACACCTGTGCTGCAGAGTCTCCTGGACATGATGGTGGCAGAGGAGGAGAGCCTGAAGGAGCGGCTCCTGAAGAGCATTGCTCTGTGTCGGAAGGAGCTGGACACCCTGTGCAGGGAGCTCCAGCTGGGCCCCTTTGAGGTGAGATCTGGGATCCTACTGGCAGCAGTGCTGCTGCCTGGCCTCTGCCTGGGTGTCTCGAGAGGCCAGAGCTCACAAGGCAAGTATCTATTCAAAACTGCTTTTCCAAGTGCTCAGTAGAGCCGAGGGCTTTGTGGCTCCTTACAGGCCAGGCATTGGTGGGCGGTTGTGTGGTGTTCCCCAGTGCCTCGTTTTGTGTGTTGCTGATGTTCTCGCACCTTCCTGGGGAACATCTTGCTCAGAGGCAGTCCTTGTGGCCCTGGTCTTTGTTTAAGAAGCCTAAGGCATGAGCCAGGTGTGGAACAAAGCATGGTTTTGGCCTCTTGCAGACAGAGGAGGAAAGTACCATCCTGCAGATGGAGAAGAACCTGCGCACACGTGTGGAGGTGCTGCAGAAGCAGAAGCGGGACCGGAAGCAGGAGCTAAAGGCCCTGCAGGAACAGGACCGAGACCTGTGTGACATCCTGTGCACATCTCTGTTCAGCATTGACAGTGGGAGTGTGCCCAGCCTGGAGGACCTGGACCGCTACCGGCGCCATGTGGCCTCCCTCAACACCCTGAAGGTGAGCCTGGAGGGTGAGGGGGTCGCTGAGGGGCCCGTAGGGACCCCTGGTTCCTGACACTGCCCTCACCCCAGGAGCAAAGGCGGGAAGAATTTGTCAGCAACAAGCGTCAGATCATTCTGCTCATGGAGGAGCTGGACCATACGCCAGACACCAGCTTTGAGCGGGATGTGGTGTGTGAGGATGAGGAGGCGTTCTGCTTGTCTGAGGACAACATCGTGGCCCTCCAGAACCTGCTGCAACAGGTATGTCAGGCTCTGAGGCAGCATTGAGGGCTGTTGTGTGTCCCGGCAGCAGCTGCTATCATGATGTAAGAGCAACCACTAGGTTTTGGGCAAGACAGTGTGTTAGAACACCCTTTCCAGGGGCGTTGAGGAGATCTCGTGTACCAAGTGTGTGACCTTGTGGGTGCAGCAGAGCCAAAGGCTGTGCTGACCCCCTGCTCCCCCTCCCTCCAGCTGGAAGCCCGGCGGGCCCTGAATGAGGCTGTGTGCGCGGAGCTGCGCGCCAGGATCATCGCGCTTTGGGAAAGGCTGCAGATCCCAGAGGAGGAGAGAGAGTCCTCAGCCGTGCACCTGGCTGGGTCCAGAGTCAAAACTAGGAGAGCTGTAAGAGCCTTGCTGCACTCATGGTGGGAGGGCTCGGGGCAGCAGTTGCTCTCATGCTCCTGTTTGCTCAGTCAGGGGTGAGGGGAGCAGGCCAAATTCTGCCTTCATGGAGGGAGGAGCTGGAGGTTGGTTCTTTCAGCTGCCTTGTTCTAGAAAGTGGCTCATGCAGAAGATGAATCCTGTTCTCCCCACCTTCCTCCCTGACCTGTGCTCTGGTCCCGGGGGCAGTTGCAGCTGGAAGTGGACCACCTGGAGGAGCTGAAGCTGCAGAACATGAAATCTGTGATCCAAGCAATCCGGGTGGAGCTGGCTGACTACTGGGACAAATGCTTCTACAGCCAGGAGCAGAGGGAAGGCTTCAGCCCTTTCTATGATGGTGGGTGCTGGCTGGCCAGACAGTTTTGGGGAGGGATCCCAGGGGTTCCAGCAGCGCCCTGACCTGGCTGTTGTGCTCTTGCAGAGGATTACACAGAGACCCTGCTTGAGCTGCATGATGCTGAGGTGGGCAAGATGAAGATCTACTATGAAACACACAAAGATCTGTTTGAGGCTGTTCAGAAGTGGGAGGAGAACTGGAAGCTGTTCCTGGAGCTGGAGGTATTGTGCAGGCACGTTGGCTCGTGGGTCAGTGTTTACCTCTGCACCTGTGGGCAGAGTGCTTTGGGAAGGAGCAGGGAGGCACTGGGAAGTCACAGTGGGCCAGTGCAGGGATGTGCTGTGTCTCGAGTACTGGGGTGTTTGTGAAGGGCTGCCTCCTCTGGGGCCTTCACCACATGAGGTTGAGGGGACTGGGTGGTATATTTTTGTCTCTCCTGACCCCCCTTCTCTACCAGAGTAAAGCAACTGACCCCAGTCGCTTCACCAATCGTGGAGGAAACCTGCTGAAGGAGGAGAAGCAGCGAGCAAAGCTGCAGAAAACGCTGTCCAGGGTAGGTCCAGCCCTGGGGGAAGGACCTGTGGTCCCAGTGACAGAAGAAAAAGGATCCTTGGGTGTGGGGACACCTGCGTTCAGGGCAGCCCCTACACTGCCCTCATGTCCTGATCAGCTGCAGGAGGAGTTGGAGAGAAAGGTTCAGACCTGGGAGCAGGAGTTTCAGGGAGCTTTCCTGGTGAAGGGGCAGCAGTTCATGGAGTACGTGTCAGAGCAGTGGCAGCTGTACCGTCTGGAGAAGGAGAAGGAGAAGCAGGAGCGGGTGAGTAGAGAGCTGAGCATGCTGGTTCCTGCCTGGGAGTGTCCCTGGCTCCTGCCTAAGGATGCAAGTTGAGGGGAGTCCATGCTGGGCCCCAGCCACTGCCCTGGGCTCTGCCTGCTCATTCCCAGCCTGGAAGTGGCAGGCAGTGGGGCTGGTGCCCACTGCTGTCACATCCATGTGGGCTGAGCCCCTTTCTGACCCCAGCTGTGCCGGCGGTGACTTGGCTCTGGATACCTGTAAATCTCTGATGGAATTCCTGCTGTGTGGTTGTGCCAGGCTGTCAGCAGGGCAGTGCCCGCTGGCAGTGTCGCACAGGTGCACCAGCTCCGTGGAGCTTAGGTGTAAGTGCAGGTGTCTCCCACAGCACCTGAAGAAGAGCCGGCAAATGGAGACAGAGATGCTGTACGGCAGCACCCCACGGACACCCATTAAGCGGCGCATGCTCAGCCCCCACACACCTGCCAAAGTAAGCAAGGTAAACTGTTCCTGCAGAGCAGTGTGGTGGGCTGGGGTTCTGCCTGGAGCTGAGCTCTGCCTGGGCTGGAGCACAGCCTTGGGCTGGCCTCGGCCCTGTGGGAGGTGTGGGGAGGGGTCAAGGTGCCACAGCCTCATGGGAAGATGTCCTGTGTGACATGTGCTCTGCTTTCTCCTCAGCTCCACGGCACCTCCATCGCCAGCGCCACTCCCAACAGCACCGTTCGCTCAGCCTTGGGGGGAACCATCTCCCACTCGCCCACATCTCGGCTGCCACCCTCTGGGAAGAAGGTGAGGGGCCTTGGGGGAGTCCCTGCCCAGAGCTGGAAGGGACGGGTGAGCTGAGATGGTGCAGCTCTTCTTGCTGTCACCTCATCGTTTGCTGCCTCCCCTGCTGAGCTCCAGGGGGACAGAAACCCCTGTTTGTCCACAGTCTGCTCTGTGGGGCTACCGCCATCCTGCTGGGGTATTTCTGGGACCTGAAGGAGGAGGAGAGTGGCAGAAAATCTTCCTCCAGCTCAGAGTTCTAGTGTACTTCTGTTCCTTAGTGCTGAGCCTGCAGCTTGGGGGACCTTCAAAATGTGTGTGTGCTGCTGGACAGGGCCTGAGGACCCTGGTCTAGTGTGTGGCATCCTTGCCCATGGCAGGGGGACAGAATGAGATGGGCTTTAAAATCTCTTCCCACCCAAACCATTCCAGGATTCTGTGATTCTGTGCTGTATGTTTCAGGGATCAGAATTGGACCCCAGACTCTGGAGAGTTCCTGGAGCCTGACACTGCTCTGGCTCTGCAGAGTGATGGGTAGTGAAGCTGCTGCAGCTCTCCAGCCTCTGCTCAATTTCTGCATCCCATAACTGTCACCTCCTCCCACAGTTTGGCCGGGCCCGGACCCCCAGCCGTGCAGGAGCGAAGCCCCCCCGACCCAGGCTGAGGGAGCGGAACAAGGAAAACATGTCCCAGCTGGATGGAACCACCCTGAGCGGTGGGTGCACCCCCACAGTCCCTGCCCAGCGTAACCACAGCGTTAGTTCTGTTGCCAGCACCTATTCTGAGTTTGCGGTAATTCACCTCTTCTAACCCCACCCCCCTCACTGCGCAGCGCAGGGCCTTTGCTTCCTCCGATCCAAGCACCCCATGGGGCTGTTTCCCCCCTGGTGGCCCCGCACAGCCTCCCATGTCCTCTCACAGGGCAGCTGCTCCTGTCCCTGCCTATGACTCCCCATGGAGAACTTCAAACTGAGAGCTGGTGGTGGAAGGCCCTGAGCAGGCAGTGGAGACAGACCACCAGCATGGGGGACAGGCTGGGGTCAGGGACACACCTGTGCAGGGACACAGACCCAAGGCAGAACCCCTGAGCTGAGCCCATGAGTGCACCCTGCTCCAGTCCCACCTTCTCCACTGGTCTCTGGGGTGGTGGAGTGAGCAGAGGCTGGTGGGGGGCTGCCCCAGCTCTCTGCCAGTAGGTAGGGCTTTCCTCTCTGAGGTTGGGGGACCCTGGGGGCCCCAAGCAGCGAAGCCTCTGTCCTCCCATCAGGCTAGGCTAAGGCTGAGCTTTACCGTTGTGTGACACTACCAAAAATATTACTCTTTATACATTTTAGCGAACAAAGGCATTAATGTTCATTGGCTACAAGTTACATAGTTCTCATATTCATTTGTATTCCATCTTCTTTTGGCAGCCTGGCTTGCCCTCCTTCTCTGCTTCCCCACTCTACTGTGAGGCAGGAAACCCCTCCCTGTTGTCCCCTCCATTCCCTCATCCCCCTCTTCCACTTCTTGTTCCCACAGCGCGAACTTTCAAAGGCTTCCAGCTTTGAAAGCACGTCTCGTGTCCTCAACTCCACCACCAACAACGGCGTGTGATGAGCCCCTGCTCCTGGCGTGAATCCCTGCTCTGGCAACTTTGCAGGGCCCGCAGCTTCTCCCACTCCAGAATAACCCTCCCCTTGGTTGCCACTTTAGAAATGTGCTTTTATTTAAAAAATTTTTCTAGATATTGTGAATAAAGTCCCTGTACAGCCCCTATCTCTGATTATATTTGCTGGGGTCCCTGGGGAGAGGGAGAAGGTGATGGAAGGGTTGGGGAAACACAAAATCTCAGAGCGTGGCTCTGGGGAGTCTCAGCCAAACAGGAACTGAGTTGAGGCTGCAGCTTTTTGGACCAATCAAGTCCAGCAGCTCCAATCCACATCCTAATTGCAAAAAAAAAAAAAAAAAAAACAAAAAACAAAAAACAAACAAACAAAAAAAAAACAAACAAAAAAAAAAAAAAAAACCTGCAGCTCCGATCTGTGTCCTGATTGGCTGAAAAGGCTGCACCTCCAATCATGTCCTGGTCGGCCAAATAACCTCCAATTCCAATCCACATCCTAACTGGCTGAAAAAGATGCAGCTCAGATCCATGTCCTGACTGGCTGAGAAAGCAGCAGCTCCAATCTGTGCCCTCATTAGCTGAAAAAGCAGCAGCTCCAATCCATATCCTGATTGGCTGAATAAGCTAGAACACCAATCTGCATCCTGAGTGGCTGAAAAACGTGGCACTTCAATCCATGTCCAGATTGACCAAAATAGAAGAAGACCCAATCTGCATCCTGAGTGGCTGAATAAACTGCTGCTTCAATCCACATCCTGTTTGGCTGAGAAACCTGGACCATCTACTTGTGTCCTGGCAGGCCAAAAAAGCTGCAGCTCCAATCCACATTGTGATTGGCCAAATAAGATAGAACTCCAATCTGCATCAAGATTGGCTGAAAAAGCTGCAGCTTCAATCCACATCCTTATTGAGCAAAAAAGCAGAAGACCCAGTCTGCATTCTGAGTGGCTGCAAAACCCGGGGCTTCAATCTGCATCCAGATTGGCCGAAAAGGTGGCACTTTAATCCACATCCAGATTGACCAAAACAGAAGAAGACCCAATCCGCATCCTGATTGGCTGAAAACTCAGCAGCTTCAATCCGCATCCTGATTGGCTGAAAAAGCAGCAGTTTCAATCCGCATCCTGATTGGCTGAAAAAGCAACACCTTCAATCCGCATCCTGATTGGCTGAAATAGCAGCAGTTACAATCCGCATCCTGATTGAATAAACTGCAGCTTCAATCCATGATCATGCTGACTGAAAAGCAGCATCCCCACTCCCCAAACTGCCCTCAGCCCCTCTCAGCCACTTTCCCTCTCCACTTGCCCCCCCGAACTCCCCAGCAGAACTGTGGAAGCAACCACAGGGTGAAAGCTGGTAAACTTGCTTTCAATGGTTCAGTTCAGGAAGCAAAAGCCGCACAGAACAAAGCAAAAACAAGAATTCATCCCTTGCTCACCATCCCCAGGGCAGGTTTTCAGCCTCCCCAAACAGCAGAGTCCCATCGTGGTAACGGTAACTTGGGGACAAAACCCTTGTTGCTCTGAGCATCTTCCTCCGTTCTTTCTTCTCCACTTTCCCCACTGGCCATGATGGTACATAGTATGGGATACCACTGGGGTCAGTTGGGGGTCCCCTGGTCCAGCTGTAGCTGTCCCCCCCTACCCTGCCATTTCCTCTGCACCCTCCTGGAGGAGAACCAGCCTCAGCTCTGTGCCACTGCTGCTCAGCCAAAACATCCCTGAATTATCATCATGTTCACACAAACCCCAACCACAGCCCTGTGTGGCCCCTTGCCCTGGGACAGCTTCCTTGGAGCTATATGTGCTGGAACATCTCTCACACACATCAACACTGCAATCCTTATGGAAAAGTGAATTTAATAAGCACATCCAGCCCTTTCCAGGGTGCCCCTGGCCCTGGTGCAGCTGCAGCCCCACTGCAGGGTTTGAAAGTCAGGTCACTGTGGGCTAAATTCAGCCCCATCCTCTGTCGTGGTGGGGCTGCCTGCCCTGGCCCCATGGATGGAGTGGTCCTGGGGCTGGCTAGTCCTGCAGAGCAGATCTTGCCCTCATCCTCCTTCTGGTAGCAGTCATGGGTTGCAGGTTTCAGGACCCTTGCAGCTCCAGCACACGTACATAGGTGGTCCAGGGCCCACATACCACCTCCTCTGCCTGCAACCCCTTGGCCACCAGGTGCTCAACACGGCGTGCCTTGTCAGAGCTGGTGTTGTCCCCGTGTCCCAGCTGTCCATATTTACCTGCAGACACACAGTAATGACACAATGTGGCCCTGGGGCCTCGCAGGGCAATTGCCTCAGGTGTTTGTGGGGAGGGAGGGAACACAAGAGTCCCTGGTATAAACAGGACTCATACAGTGACAGAAGAGCCACGGGTGAGAGAATAGGAACCAGAAGCTGCTCCTGGGGAGGTTGTATGGTCTCAAAGCAGAGGTGTCACTTACCCCAGCCCCAGGTGTAGAGCTCCCCACCTCCTGCAAGAGGGACGGCACCATCAGCCAGCACCCGGTGAGTTCTAACCCTCCCCCGGCTCCCAGGGGTGCTGCCCACCAGGTCTTGGTGAGCCCTGGCACCCCTCAGCCCCCTTGCCCCCAGAGGCACTGTCCCCTGCCCTGCTGGGCACTCACGTGTGATGACAGCTGTGTGTCGGGACCCACAGCTGACCGCGCTGACCTCCAGGTCCTGTGGCAGATCCAGCAGTGCTGGGAATGCCTGGATAGAGATGAATGCAGCATCCTCAGCAGCCAACTCCTCCCGGCGGGGCATCATCTTGGTGTTCCCTGCAGAAGAGCCAACTCCCAGCTCCCAGGAGTGACTGGGTACCACCAGCATTGCTCGCAGGCTCAAACCACCCTGGCCCTGCATTGAGCTGCTGGGGCTGTGCCGGAACCCAGCCCGCCCTCCCCTCAGCCTGGCCAGCAGCACTCACCTGCACCCGTGTCCTCATCATGCGGCTGCTCCTCTGCCAGCGCTCTGCAGGGCAGAGCCAGCTGCCCCGACTCGTTCCAGCCCCACATGTACAGATCTCCTGCCGCTGGGGGGCGCGGCAGAGCCTCAGGCAGCGCTTAGCCCTGAGCCCCACTAGGTGGCAGCACTGGGTGCTCCAGGGACAACACCGCCACGCATTCCCCGCGCTCGGTGCCACCAGGGCCATGTGCTGCCACCAGCAGCCCAACCTCCCACGCCCGGCCCGGGCCCTCACCGCTAATGCTGGCTGAATGCCACCCGCCGGCCGCTACTGCCTGCATGGGCACCCCGGCGAGCGCCTCCACCAGCCGCGGCTGTGGCTCCGACTCCAGCATCCCATGGCCCAGCTGCCCATGCCTGCAGGGACACACAGGGACAGACAGACACACCCACAATCCCACTGCCTCCAGTTCCTGTGTCTCCTGCCCACAGTCCCCACCAAGCCCTTCCTGCTACCACCAACCCAGCCCCAGGCCAGCAGAGCCTGAGCAGCTGAGGGAACAACCACAGCTGAGCAGAAGAGTCGAGTCTAGGAATAGGGAAAAGCCAAGCACCAGTGGGAGAATGATGCCCAGCACAAGAGCACCAAGTTACAGGCAGGGTCGGTGGGACACAGCACCAGGGGCTTTAGTTGTTAGAGCTGGGGCAGAAGCAGGAGGAGCTGGCAGAAGCTGTAGGCATGAGAGGAGCAGTGTGGCCACAGAGTGATGCCTGTTTGGTCTGGGGAGCTTCACTGTGACAGCTCAGGATGTCAACAGCCATGCTGATGCATGGCACTGGAAAGCCTCTTCACATTCCATACGGGAAATCTGCAGAGGACTGAGGTAAAGAGACACTGAGAGCTGAAGTCAGGGAAGGGCATGCTGCAATGGGAAAGGGGCTCTGGGCACTCCCTCACGAGAGGGCAATGGTGATCGCAGCCTGCTGTAGGAGAGGGGCTACAAAGGGGTGAGCTGGGCCAGCAGCTGCCTATCACACAGCAGAGCTGTCACACTGCGAGACACAGCTGGCACAGGCATGGGTGAGAGGATTCTCAGCTGTGTTGAATAAACAAATTCCAAAGAAGTTAATCCTCAAGTACACATCCCCACATATAGAAACCTTTCCTTTGAAGGGAAGGCGAGAAGGACCAAATAATGTAGCATCTGCAAAGCAACAACTGCTGATGTAAAACTGAGTGTTGTGTTTGCTACCTGCTAGCCCAGAGCCAGCAACCAAGGAGCAGGGACTGGGGAGTGAAACACCCCTGAGTGTTGAGGAACAGGGAGGGCACTGGGCCAGAACATGCAGCTCTGTGAGAGTGACTGATGATCAGTGCTGGGTCTGTCTTCCATAAACAGCAAAGAGAAACACAGCAACCCTTCCACCCTACAAACGAGAACAACTCGTTCCAGTGGCCAAGCTGCATCAGACACCAGCAGAACTCGGGGACCCAGGGTAGGAGGACCTGTGGCTGGGCTCTCCGGTGCCCTCTGGGAAAACCTGACTGGGGCAGCAAATGCAGAGACAACCCCCTAATGAGCAACAAACATCTTTGTGAGAATAGACGGAGTGGCGCCACCAGCTATTAAATGTACCCACGTTCAGCTGCCGGCAGGTGACACAGGGCACTGGGGCTGGAGGCTTTTCCCAAGGGGGTCCCAAGGGTACTCCTCTCCCACAGGTTATACCAGAGGGATCCAGCACTGAACTGTCACAGACTGATGCAATCAATCCCCAGTTCAGAAACAACAAGAGCTTTGCCGGCAGCTGGTGCTTGTGTGGCAACTTACAGAGAAGCAGGGACAAAGCAGGGACCTTGATGGTCACACAGAGACCCAAGTGTCCTTGGAGACTGTCCTGAGGGAGCCAAAAGTCAGAGCAGAGGCCCCACTGTAGCCAGAGCCCCAGCACCTACAGAGGAGAGGGGGCTGCCCATCAAGGGTAGACCCTGCAGAAAAAGGGACACAGCCGGGCCAGCAATCCCCAGGAGAAGCCGTGAGCTGGGATACCCGTGTGGAGGGGTGGACCCGGCTCAGGTGAGGGACAGATGCCAACAGCATGAGGGTGAGCATTGGGCACCTGCAGCTGGTGCCCCAATACTTATCTCAGCTGTAACCTCGTATCATTCCCAAGCCCATCCCTATGGGAAGGTCAGGATGGATATCCTGGCCCCAGGCAGTGTATGCAGGCTAATGGGGGCTCAGCCCCTCAGGTGACCCCCATTCCAACACCGTCTCACCTGCACTCCTCCAAAGGAGTCCCTGTATCCACCACACCCCTTCTGCATCCCCATTAATCTCTCTGCGTCCCAACAGCACAGCGTTTGTCCTGGAGCTCCTCAACCCCCACCCGCTGCTGCCCCTCTCCTGCACCCCTATGCCCCCACAGCCCCCACTCACCTGCCACCGCCCCAGGTAAAGACCTCCCCGGCGGCGCCCAGAGCTAGGGCGTGCTCCGTGCCCAGGACCAGCCGCCGAGCCTGCAGGCCAGCCGGCAGGGCGGTGAAGAACGGCGGCCGTGGCGTGGCGAAGCCGCCGGGCAGGAGCGGCAGCGGCTGGCAGGGCTCCGGGGGCAGCGCTCGGCTCCAGGCGGGCTCGTCCCGCAGCTCGCCCTCCACCGCCGCCTCTCGCCGCCAGGCGCGGGCCGCCGCCGGGCCCCGCAGCACCAGGTGCGTCTCGGAGGGCAGCGCCTCGGCCCAGCCCGGCAGCCGCCGCCGCAGCCCCGCGCTCCGCACCTCCAGCCCCGCGCCTGCCGCGGCGGCATCTCAGCGACCGGCGCTGGGGACAGCCGGGGGAGCGGGGTGGGGACAGCCCAGGGGTCTGGGGGACGGGACGGGACGGGAACGTTACCGGGGAGCCAGGGGGGAGCATTCCGGGGGAACCGGCGCGGTGGGAGGGCTGGGAGGTCCCATCCCGGGGGGAGCGGCGTCAGGGGAAGGGGCGGACAGGACGGACAGAGGGGAGCGGCGCGGCAGCAGCGGGCGGGAACGGGAGCCGCCATCCCGAGGAGCGGCAAGGGGAAGGGGCACGAGCCGGCCAGGGGCCGCACCGGGACCGCAGCTCCGGACGGGCTGGGGGCGCTCACCGCTCTCCACGACCACGTAGCTCCAGGCGGGCCACACGCGGAAGATGCCCTCGGGGCCCGCCTGGAGCCGCCACGGCCCCGGCCCCGGGCCCGGCTCCCCGGCCGCCTCCTCGGGGCTGAACCCGAACGCGAGCCAGGCGCAGGTGGGCGCCGCCATGCTTGGGGCGGGCACCGGGAGAGGAGGGACCGGAGGTGACGGCGGAGGGGCGGACGGATAGACGGACAGAGGCCGGGTCGTGGTCCAGGAGCAGCTTTAGTGTCACCGGGTGGGTCCATGCCCGGCGCGCCGGTCCCGCCCCGGCTAAGGCAGACGGTGGCAAAGGCAGCGGCAAGCCCTCTCTTCCCCTCGCCCCGGGGCCCCGGGCGGGCGCCGCCGGGGGCAGCGTGGCCCCGGGCACTGCTGAGCCAGCGCCGTGTGTGGCTGGAACCCGCCGGGGCCACCCTGAGAGCAGCATGTGAGCACCGGCCCCGGCAGCGTGTGCGGGAGCCCCGGGAGCAAGTGCAGCGTGTGTGGGAGCCCCGTGGGCCCTCAGGCTTGGCCAGGGTTTGGCTTGATGAGGCCATAAGCCACGGCCTGTGCAAGACTCTCCTGGGCCGCCTGGGCCACCCGCGCCTTGTCTTTGTCCTTGGCAAGCACTGAGAGGATCTCCAGCATCTCACTGGCGATGAGCTGCTCAGCCACTTCCCGTGCAGCTGCCATCATGTTCATCACCACCACAGCACCACGGTGCTGCAGCTCGGCATTGGGGCTCAGCAGCAGGGCCTGCAGGATCTCCAGCCAGTGCACCGTCTGCAGGGGAGTGGGGCCAACATCACCACAGACCCTGAGAGAAGGGACCAAGCTCCCCGCCCCCACAGCCCCACTTCAGAGTCAGGCCGAGATCACAACAGGTTGCCCTGTCTTCTGGGGCCAGAGCTCCAGATCACCCCAGGGAGGGAATGTGGGACATGGGGTGTTGTCCCAGGGTCCCAGGTGCCCCCAGCCCACCCTGGGCACTCACCACCTGAGGAATCCGCTTGCAGATGGGGGGATGCAGGGAAGTCAGCATGGCCAAGGTCCCTGAGGCTGCCCGTCGCAGCTTCTCATCCTCCTCCCCACTGTACAGGACCATCAGCTTCAGCCGGTCGCTGCCCTCAGCCAGGAACAGCTCCTGCACCTGCACAGGAGGAAGAGGAGGGAATGGGTGGGAGTGTGGTGGTCCAGCAGCCCAGCACAGACCCTAGCCCAGCCCGGTGTTCACCTCCTTGCTCATGGCCATATTGCACATGCATTCAGTTGCAGCCAGCCGGATCAGCTCGTGCTCCTCAAACATGTACCCCTCAATCATGGGCACAGCCCTCTCCTTCAGGATCTTTTGCCTGGGGGGGTGGGGGGGGCAGTGAGCACTCCCTGCCCAGGGCAGCCTGCCAGGCCCAAGGGGACAGCCAGCCCCCCTCCTCCCCCATCCCTACCGCAGCCTCTCACTGATGCCAGCCAGGTTGGTCAAGGCCATTAGCCCCTCAAAGTTCTCCAGGCCCGTGCGCTGCAGATGCAGGAGGCTGACCAGGGGCCGCACCACCTCGTAGATCTGTGGAGACAGCACACATGGGACTGAGCCAGTGACCACTGCTGCTCCCACATGAGCCCTTGCTTGGCAGTCCCAATCCCCAGCCCCAGCACTCACCCGCTCCCCAGGGAATGCCATCTCTGGGTTGGAGGTGATGGTGATCTTTGCTAGGGCCTGCGCTGCCTTGGTCTGCCCCACCTCAGTGCCCTCCAGGGACAGTGGGATCAGAGCCTGGGGGCAGAAACAGCAGCTCATCCTGCAGCCAAGGCCACAGCATCTGGAGCAGCCACAGCTTCCCCCAGCCTCGTGCACAAGGGAGCCAGCGCAGCCCCTGCAGATCCGCAGCACCCACTGGAGCAGTGCAGGGCAGCAGCACAGGGGGTCCATGCCCTCACCTTGCCTCCTCCCTGCGCAACCACGCCACCCCGGTCCTCTGCCTCCTCCACCAGCGCCAGGAACACTCTAGGGACCAAGTGGGATTAGTTGAAGCACTTGGACAGTCACAGTGAGCCCAGGCTGCACCAGACTCCTGGGCATCCCCCTACTGTCCAGGAGCTGGCCTTCACCACAGACATGTAAGTTCACCAGCAGGATGCTGGCAGCCTTGTAACCCAGCTCCCTCTTGTCCCCAGCTCGCCCGCACCTCGAGATCAGCTCCCGACAGGAGTTGGTGAGCGCCGGGTTCTCACTCTTCACCATGCAGGCCAGAGCCGACACCACACCAGCCGTCAGCAGCTTCCGCACCCGCCGCTTCACAAACTCTGGCTTGTCCTGTCCCACGGGCAGGGTCACACTTGACTCAGGAGCACCAGCTGGCTGGTGAGGTGCGTGACCCCACCCCTGTGGGCCTCAAGGACACCTGGGACCCCAGCCTCTGTCCCACCCACCCACTCTCCTCCCAAGCACAGGCATTCCCTGCTCACCTTGGGGTGCTGCTCTGGGATGTGTTGCTTGGCATACTTGGCCAGCTCCAGCATCTGTGGATCTGGCTCCTCATGGTCATAGCTGTTGGTGCAGTTCACCAGCGTGGAGGCAACAGCGTAGAGCACACTCCTATCCTCTGACTGTGGCGACAACGGGCACCTGTCACACTCACAGCAGGGAGGAGCGGCCAGGACTGGAGCCCATCCAGCATCTTCCACACATCCCACGCCACAGCATGAGCCCCACACCCACCCCTGCACATTTCCCTGGTGCCAGGGTGCCCACCCCACAGCTCTTGGTACACACCTTGGCCAAGTGGAACATGGCCTGCATTGCTGCCTTGTCCTCCACAAACTCCTCCTTAACATCCGCATCAAAGGTGAGGTAGGCCAGGCCCTCTACAGCCCAGCGCCGTGTGCCCGCATCAATCGCCTCGTTGCAGAGCCACCTGGGAGAGTGGTCTCTGAGCCTGGCTGTGGACAGCCCAGCTGAGGGACCCTAGCCATGGGATGCCTCGTCCAACCCCCCCACACCTGCCCCACTCACTTGCGGCACTGCTTGGCCAGCTTCATGGTGGATCCCTCAGCAAACTGTTTCATGCTGAAGTCAGTGCCTCCAGCAGATCCCAGCTTGCAGAGCCCCTGCAGCAGGGAACAGAGTGTGGGAGCAGGAATGGGCGTAGGCACCCTGATGTGCCTCCTGGACCCCCGCAGGGAGGGGCAGTGCTGTGACTGGTGGTCCTGCACCCACAGCCTGCCCCAGGGCTCGGCCCCGCCACACCCCATCCCACCATGCTCACCACGAGTGCACGGATGCGGATGCTGTCCCTCTCGCTGTGCTTGTAGATCTCCTTGAGCAGGCTGACACCGTTGGCCGTGATGAAGGAAGCGCGCTTGGCCTTGTCAGCTGCGTGGATCAGTGCCTCCACCGCTACCAGCTGATGGGCCTCACAGACAGAGGCGCAGAGGGACAGCACACTGTCCATGATCCCCTCCAGCTCTAGCACCCTGTTCCCTGCATCTGAGGGACCCTGCAGCAGGCACGACACCGTCTGAATGGCCCGCAGCTTTCCTGGCAGCTCATGCCCCTCGAACCAGCTCCTTCAGGGAAAGACCACCAGAAAGGGTCAGGTTGATCCCATCTGCCTCTTCCTGCCCCACCTGCTGAACCTCCCCCACAGCAGGTCCCCAGTGGGTCTGCAGTCAGCTTTAGCACTGAAGGTGATAGGTGCTGCCAGGCTGCAGGTGACAAAACCCCCATCACCCCCAGGACACCCTGGCTCACCTCACATAGTCCTCGCACAGATGGTGGAAGTTTTCCCTCTCGGCATCGCACTTCAGGTCCTCATACAGTTTGCTCAGCAGAACAGAGGCGCTCATCCGGCTGTTCTCTGTCACAGGCAGGCTGCCCAAGCTGCCGCACACTGTGCCGCCCACCTCCAGGATTTTCTTCAGGCCTGGGAAAGGTCAGACACCATGGTGAGGGGCACAGTGGAATGTGCAGAGCCGGGGCAGAGGGGCATGATGCCCCAGCAGGATGTTGCTAGCCATTCCACTCACCCTGGTCGATCACCCAGAGGCTCAGGCTGTTGTTGGTCTCCTTTGGTGATTTCCTGGGCACCACCTTGATGAGCAGGTTGAGGGCATTGTCACGGCCGTGCGCTGAGGCCCCTTCCAGCACTAGCAGCTCCAGAAGGTGCTTGATCAGCAGTTTCAGGTCCCTGGAGGAATCTTCTGGGAAAAACAGTGCCCAGCAATTAGCACTCCGGGCATGGCTTCACCCCCACTGTGGTACAGCTGGCAGAAATGCTGCCATGATGTGTTGGTTTTGCTTGGCCCAGTTTTTGGTAGTGGGGAGGCCACAAAGATGGCTCCTGTGAGAAGCTGCTGGAAGCTTTCACCATGACCAGCAGAGCCAATTTCTGATGGCTCTGAAGATGATGGACATGCTGCTGGGCCAATTAGAGATGTTGGTTACGCCTCTGTGATTACATATTTAAGAATAAATCAAAACAAAGTCGTCACACACTTCTTTCTAGCCAGAGAAGGAAGAGGAGGTGAGAACATGTGAGGAAAAACAATATGGAGACACCAAGGCCAGTGGAAAAGGTGGGGGAGAAGATGCTCCTGGCATCGGAGCGGGTGGATGCCTGGAGGAGGCTGTGGTCCAGTGGGAGTCCCAGGGGAGAGAGAGGCCTTGCTCCCAAGATGGAACAGCCTAGCCTCGGAGGTCTGCACCCCATCGACGAGGGACACCACGCCACGGCAGTTTGGGAGGACTGTCTGGCCATGGGGGGACTCATGTTGCAGCAGCGTGTGTGTGTGCTGCTGCTCATGACATGGATCCACATTGGAGAAGTTTGCAGAGAACTGTCTCCCGTGGGAGGGACCCCATGGCAACACAGGGGAAGGACTCCTCTCCCTAAGCAGCAGCAGAAAATCTCCGTGATGGACTGACCACACCCCCATACCCTGTGCCGCCCTACACTGTTGGTGGGAAGGAGGGAGGGGGATGAGCGGAGAAATGGTGTCTTAAGGCTTTATTTCACTTCTCATTATCCTCCTCTGGCTCTGTTAGCAATAATGACACTTTGTAACTTTAAGATCAGTCTGTTTTGTCCATGGATGATTTTCTCATAGTTCCTTATCTCAGCTCATGAGCCCTGTGTGTGTTAACTTTTTTTTTCCCTTTTCCCTCTCCTCTGCCCAGCTGTGGCAGGGGAGAGAACAAGTGAGCAGATGCTGTGGGTGCCTGGCATTTGGCCAGGGTCAAACCAGACACGACCACGGGCTTCTGCCTCCTGTTAACCCTGGACCAGAGCTCGGTTTTGCTGCAGGGAGCAGTGACCGGGCAGCAGCAAAAGAACCCATGAGATCTCTGCACCTACCTGGGGCTCTCCCCCTTCAACAGCCAGCTGGGGCAGCCCATACTCACCCAGCACCACCGCGTCCTCCTTTCTGCGGAAGTCTTTCTGCAGCCCCTCCTTCAGGGAATCGAACATCACGTGCAGCAGGTTGCAGGCAGCCAGGGACACCTGCTCATGCTCCACACCCAGCACCGCCGAGAGACGGGGGGCCCCCAGTTCTGCCAAGATTGCCATGGTCTGCAGGTACAAGCACACTTGTCTTCTGGAGGAGCCTTGGCATTTCCCAGCCCCTTATCAGGATGGTTCCCTCTCACAAGTTCAGGCCTGGCAGGTAACAGCTCAGAGCTCCCATCTGACACTTTGCAGCCTCCCCAGCACAGCCTTCCCCTGGGCCCAGCCCTGGGGTTTGGCAGGACCTACCCGAGAGCGGTGGCCGGAGCACAGTCCTACCAGCGTGCGCAAGGACGCCAGCATCAGATCAGCCTTGGCTGTGTCCAGCAGCTGTGTAAGCAGCCGCACACCATCACTCTGGAAGATTTTCTCTGCTCCAGCCTCTTCTCGTGCCAGCACAATCAGGTTCTGTGCAGCCTGGGGAAGGAGAGTTCTGTCTGGGTCACAGCAGCACACTGTGCGCAGAGAACTGCTGGAAGCTACAGGCACCCACCCTCCACCCCATCTCAGGGAGCATTCTGAGGGGGGGCAAGCCCAGCCTGCCCAGGCAGCACCAGTCAGTCACCACTGGCCTGGGAGCACCAATCCTCCCCTCCTCCCAGCCACAGCACTGTGCCCTGCTCCCCGAGCTCAGACCTTCTGCTTCTTGTCTGCATCCTTTTCTTCAAGATCCAGCAAGATCTGGAACATCTGCTCTACCTTCGAGTCTGTGCAGGACATAGTCTTCATCTGCAACAGAGCCGAAAGAGTGTCTCAGTCCTCCCCACCTTCCCCAGCCACCCACAGCCACAGGAGGCCCGGCAGCCCCCTGCTGCCCCTCCACTGACCTTCTCATGCATGCTGCTGCCCAGGGCACGTAGGGCCTCTTGGAAGGCCTTGTTCCTGGGCTCCAGGCTCATGCACCGCTGCAGGTCACTGACGGCCTGGTCCAGGCGGCCCAGCTGTTGAAGCGCCTGGCTGCGGCGGAACAGCGCCTTCACATCCCGGCCGTCGGCCTCGATGGCTGCACACAAGGGGGTCTATCGCAGTGCCCATGGCCTCCCCCGGCCTGCCCCCACCTGCCCCAATGGGCAGTGCGGAGGCTGGTCTGCCCCAGGCCCCACTGACCGTACCTTTAGTCGCATCAGCTTCTGCCTTGGTGTAATCCTCCTTTGGAGAGAGAGAGGGAAACATGTGAGCGCGGCCCGCAAGGGCCCCATGCAGCCTACACCCCTCACTTTGGGGACTGGGGACAGGATGGGAACAGCAGAACAGAAGGCAGCAAGCCAGCCCAGTAGGACACCTTGTCTTTCCCAGAACACAACCTTCAGAGAGTATCCAGGGAGCCTAGGGCCCCCAGTGCTTTTCAGGCACTTCTGGTCTACTCAAGCCCCTGAAGTGACTTGTGTTTGCCCCTTGCCCCAGACACAGATCCCCTCCAGAAGATCAGAGACACTGTGACTACTTGGGAACAGCTCCAGGGTACACTTACAGCCCAGGCACAGACAGGAGTGCCCTGGCCCACATAGCCCACCAGAAGGTCGGGGGACAGTGAGCAGGGACATGGGAAAAAGCGAGCAGAGACAACAGCTGCCACCGAGAGCATCCTGCCCAGGGACTATGAGAGCCCCCACTGCAGAGATCACCTGGCTAGGGCAGACAGGCCAGGGCGGGCGGCAGCCCCAGCCAGCCGGGCAGGTTCCTGCAGGGCCGCGGTGACGCACCCGCCCAGCGCTCACCAGCTTCAGGTAACACGCGGCCCGGTTGCGGTGCAGCACGGCGCGCTCCGACGCGGCGTCGCTCAGGCTGAGAGCCTCCGTGTAGGCGGCGAGGGCGGCGCCGTGATCCCCCGCCTGGAACAGCGCGTTACCCCGCGCCCGAAGCTGCTCCGCCGTCACCTGCCGACGCGCACCGGCTGGGACACGGCCCTGGGCACCGCACCGGCGGCTGCCCAGGGACGTACCCAGGACAGGCACCCCCAGGGACAGGCACCCCCGGAACAGGGTCCCGCCCGTCCCGGTCCCGCCCGCCCCGGCTCACCGGCTCCTCCATCGCGCCGCACCCGTGACGTCACCGCCGATCGCCAGGGGAACCCAGACGCCACCGCCCCTGTCACGTGACGGGGCGGGCCGGAGATGGGTGGGGCCGAGCCTGCAGCGCCGCCCCGCGGAGCGGCGGAGCCAGCACCGACCACGTGCGACCTCGTGTGTGTCCCCGCGTGTCCCCCCCTGCACCCCCCCGCGCCCCGCTGTACCTCGGAGTGCGAGTGTTCCCCCCGTACACCCCCCGTGCTTCACCGCGGGGCGCAAGTGTCCTCCTGGTACATCCCCCCACGCCCCGCAACACCCCAGAGTGCGAGTTTCCCCCCCCCCACCCCCTCCGCGCTGCACCCCGGGATGCGACTGCCCACCCCCCCCCCGTGTCCCGCTGCACCCCGGGGTGCAAGTGCCCCCCTGTGTACCCCCCCGCCCTGCCCGTGGCACCCCTCAGCAGCCCTGGCTGGGGCGCGTCAGTCTGGGGGCACCGTGAGAAGGACGAGTGCCGGCCGGGCGCCGGCCACAGGGCACGCGGCAGGCACGGGGCAGGAGGCGGCTGAGGTGGCAGCGTCGGGTCCGGTAGAAGTGGCAGAGGTCGATGGCCATAAGCAGGAGGACAAGGAGCCCATAGAGCCCCACGAAGGGCAGAGCGAGCGGGTTCCTGCGGGGTAGGGCACCTCAGGAGGGGGCAGCCATGACCCCTCCACAGCACACTGGTACTGGGGAAGGCCACCCAGGGCCCACTGTGGTCTCCAAAGGACACCACAGCCCCTGCCCCAGCAGCCACAAGAAGCCCCTGGGAACGTGCCAGGAGCCCCAAGGACCCCCCATCCTCAGCAGCACACCCGTTAGCGGTCCTGCTCACCGGAGTAGATCAGGGCTGGCCAGGCTGGAGAAGTTCACTCCAGTGAGGGCTTCCAGAGCCAGTTGAGAGCAGCAGGACTTGAGAGCGTCCAGGCTGGGCTGGCAACAGTAGCGGTGGCCAGGAGGGTCGGTCAGCCGCGGGCAGTAGAAGCCGGGGTGGGAGTGGCCATCAGGGCCCACATAGCCCTCGCAGAGGTGCAGGTTCTGCTCCAAGACTGCAGTGGGGAGCAGGAACTTGGAGAGGGCCGGGAACGAGTCCCCGCTGCGGGGACCACAGAAACTGTGCGGTGCCTGTAAGACAGGCTGCCAGCTCCAGCAAGATGGTCCTTGCCGTGATGCTGCAGAACAGAGCTCTCCCGGTCCCAGCAGGGCTGAGCTGGTCTGGGCTGAGAGCTCACTAGCCCCAGGGGGCCTGGCTAACATGGCACAGGGGGCCCCCAGCTCAGCCCTCAGAGCAGGCTCCATCCCACCCAGTAGCACCAGCTGAGCAGAGCTTCTCCCCGGCTCTGCCTTCTGGCAGCCATGGCCCCGTGTATGCCATGACCTCCAGTGCTCACCATGGCCTCCGCAAGGGGAAACATGGGTGAGGAGGGTGATGGCAGCAGAGAGGAAGCGAAAGCCCCTGGGACATCAAGTTAAGCCCCATCCCCCATGCTTAACCCCCTCCCTATTCCTCATCACCCCACAGGGACAGCACTTACACCCCACAGATGTGCTGCAGTGGGAATAACCCCAGCACCACCACACCTGGGCCACCACCCCCAGTATGGACCACCACCTCTCAGTGCAAACCACTGCCTCCCAGCACAGACCCCCCTCCCCCAGCCTCTGTTCTGGGCTGTCAAGGAGCAACCCTCAAGGGACAAGGCCCCATCACAGATGGGTTCAGGGAACAGGAGAGGCAGGAATGGGGCTGTACCTGTCCCAAGGATGCTGGGGAACAGAGCCGTGGTGAGGAGCAGCTGGAGCAGGAGCCCATCCAGCATCTTCCCAGCCAAACCTGAGCAGAGGCAGCTCTGGCTCCAGAGGAGGCGAAACCACAGCCCCTCCTGCTCCCGCCTCTATCGTGGCCTCCACCAAGAGCCACTCAGAGCCATTAGAGCCTCCTGCACTTGCTCTGTCCACAGGGACCAGGGCGGAGGCGGGAGCATCAGTAATGAGCTTCTGGGGGGGAGGCTCCTTCCCCAGCTGGATGCAAGGCATCAGCTGCCAGATCCACCGCCAAAGTTGGGCACCTGGGCCCATCCTGGCATCCTGGAGTTACAGCAAGGACAGTGGACGGAGCCAGGGCACAGGGTGAGTGATGCAAGGTGCTGAGCTTCCAGGGACCAAGCCCATGCAGATGTGCTGGGGGTTGTAGAGGAATCACAGAATCATTTAGGCTGGAAAAGACCTCTGAGCTCATCGAGTCCAACCCAACCAAGCCCGAGTTAAGGCAGCTCCCCCACCTCATCCAGTCCTTCTCAATGCCCTCCCTGCAGGCACCCTTTGGCAGTAATTAACCCCAGGGGGCCAGGAAGCTGGCATTGTCATTCCCACAGCAACCAGGAGGATGCTCCGGTGACATGCTGTAATTAGCTTGCCACTCAGCCAGTGCAGCTCCAGCAGAGACCAGACTGCCAGGCTCACCCTGAAAACAGGGCTAAAGGCTCTGGATTTGGGGAAGGCACTCCCATGTTTCTCCCAGGCATTCCACACAGGGAACTGACTCTCATCCCCCTGTCTCCTGCCAGAACCAGGCATTGCTTGCCCCCGAGCATGGCTGGGCCTGCGCATGTTACCAGCCTCTCCCAGGTGCCTGGGGCCCCTGGTCCGATCTTCAAGTTGCCCTCCCGCTGCCTCAGAGTGCTGCCCTTTCTTCCCACAGAGCACTGCTCCCCCTCCCCCAAGTGAGAGCCACAAACCACACACAGACCAGGGCCCTTGGAAAAAGCCTTGTGTTTCCTACGAGCTCCAGGCGAGCTCAGTCCCTAATCCACAGCACCTCCTTGGGCAGCTGCCCCACACCACTAGTGCTCCTGGGCTCCCCTTGCTGCCCCGCCAGCCAAGGGGAGCCCTGCATGGGCCTCTGCCCCAGCCGTCAGGGTGGCCATACTCCTGGCCAGCCTGTGAACATGATGGGGCAGCAGCGTCTGTCTTACCAGCAGCAGCAGAGCCCAGCCTGCTGCCCCCCTCAGCCATGCTCAGCCCATATGGCACCACGTCCGGTGGCCTCTGTCCAGCCCTCCCACAGCAGTTCATTCCAAAATCTATCTGAGAACATGGAACTAATAAATTAGAAAGTGGCAGCAGCGGCCTCTGCCAGTCCGGCCCCTCCTGCCTGTGCCCGCCACAGTACTGCTGGCCCTGCTCTACTGCTGTCCTGGTGCTGCTCCTGTGCTGTCCAGCCACTCCACTCCTCTTCTGCTTGACACTACCCCAGGCGGATGCGGAACGTGGCGATTTCCATGGGGTCCAGGTGGATATTGGTGCTGTTGGAGGCGGTGCCCAGTGGGTACATCAGCGTCAGAGAGGTGGGCTGCAGGGAGCCCAGCTCCAGCCCTTGGAACAGGCCTCCCAGAGCCAGCTGGGGAGAAAAGAGGAAGAAGAGGGGAGGCTCAGGTGAGGATGTAATGCCTGGGGCAGCCCTGTGCCAAGGACAGCCTGACACAAGCCATGCCTGTCATGCTGAGGTCCCAGCCCAGCTCAGACCCAGTGGGGGTGTGGAAGCAGCCTGGCCCCACCTTGCCCTGGCTGGTGGTGCAGTTAAAGCCCAGGTTCTTGGCCTCCAGGCTGCAGTCAAAGCCTTTTCGGTGCAGGATCAGTGCTGCCTCAGCTGACGGTAGCGACTCATCCTGCCGGGAGCCAGAGCTTGAGGCACAACACTGGGGACAGCAGGGGCAAGACCCCCACCAGAGTCCCACCACCCCTGGGCTGTAGCTCACCTCTGCCTGAAGCATCCGCAGGTTGAGGATGTGGAAGTCGCAGGGAAGGGTGGTGGCAAGGGGCGCAAAGGAGCGCAAGGCTGGCAGGGCCAGCTTCTCCAGCACCACTGGCATGACCAAGACCTCAGTGTTCAGGTGCACAGAGGTGATGTGGCTCAGCAGGGAGGGGAAGCTGATGGGGCGTTCATCCTGCACCTGCCAAGGAGCACATGGGTCAGCATGGGCCCAGGAAGCCAGGGGACCAGGCAGAGTCTGGGCAAGGCCCACAGAACCCTGGCTCCAGCAGTGGCCTGAGACCAGGCACCTGCCAGCACAGGGCACACAGAGCTGCCCCTACCCAGGCGGGACCCCATCCCCAGCACCTAGACAAGACCCCGGCTAGCTGATGTTCAGGCTACAGACCTGCTACAAGCCTGGCTAGACTAGTGGCTAGCAGCTAGTGCACAAGACAGGGAGAGACAGCAGGGCCAGGCTGGCCATTACCTCAGGGCTGACAGTCCTGGTGCCAGGGAAGCTCAAGGCTTTAAACATGGAGACCAGTTTGGAAAAGAAGCTGGAGCTCTGAATGGGTGGCACAGCGCACGCATAGAGGGCAGCGAGGGGATGGGACAAGAACACTGTGATTATGAGGGCAATGCGGCTCCACAGGGACAGACCCCACTTCACATCCCACTCTCCCCATGCCCCCTGCTCCAGGCCCATCCCTGCCCAGTGCCAGTGCAATAGGACAGGAGAGGAGAGGACACTGCATCCCATCACACACGTGGCTTTCTGCAGATGCCTCCACCCTGCTCCATCCCAAGGCAGAGCTGGGCTCTCCCGTCCTGCGGCCTCACAGCCAGGGCACCTTGTTGGCAGTGGTGCGGCGCTCCAGGAGGAGCCGGAACCGGTTGCAGGTACGCTTGTTGTCCTTCAGCCCCTGGCCCAGGCCCCGGTTGTCATCCTGCATGAGACGCCGGTCCAGAATCACCTCCAGCTGGCCTGTGGAGAGTGAGTCCCTGCACCCCAGGCTTTACCAGGCACCAGCCACCCCCCACAGCACAGAGCCCCCAGAGACAGCAGGACCAGGGCACCCTGCCTAGCCTGCAGCACCCTCCTCCCCTGCTTCCCCTAGGAGAACAGCCCCAGCTCCACAGCAGGTCCTCATGGCACACTGCCCCAGCTCACCGCTGTGGAGGCTGGAGACCCCCAGAGCCTGGGCTGTGAGCAGTGTCAGGCGGCTCTGCATGTCCTGGATGTAGGCCATGGCAGGCATGGGGTAGAAGTTGGCCTGCAGTGGCAGCTTCCGCTGGTACCTGCGGGGCTGGATCTGCCAAGGGACAGAGATCAGTGGCCAGAGCTGGCTCCCACAGTGCCCAGCACCAGGGCACTCTCCCCCTGTGTGCAGCTGCTGTCTCTCCCCAGGCTGCTGCATACCTGGAAACCATTGAGGTCTGTGAAGAAGGTGTCATCGCTCTCGATGTCAGTGCTGAAGCGCAGGGCCAGCTCCTTGTTGATGTGGTCACGGATGTCCACCAGGCAGGACACATCCAGGGACAGGCCCTCCACTCCTGTGGGTAGGCAGTGAGGGGCTGAGCCCCACAGGCAGCATCACCCAGTTCCCTGGGCCAGCAACGCCCCAGCACAGCCTCAAGATCTCACCTGGCACGTTGTACAGCCGCACCACAGTCTGGACATGCTGGTAGTAGGTGGCAACCTCTGAGAACAGGGGTCCCTCCATCACCCGCACCAGTGGGGGTTCCTTGAGAGTGTAGGGCTGGGGGGAAGGATAGCTGTGCTGAGGCTGCTGCCCGAGGACAGTCCTGCAGGCTCAGCTGCCAGCTGGCTTGCATGGGTGGACCCTGTACCTTGGCCTCGCCATCAGGCAGAAAGAGGTAGGCCCCGCTTTTGTCCTTGGAGGTCCTGGTGCCATAGACAAGGAACTCACTGCTCACCCTGTGCCTCTGCTCCTCCCCAGCTTGGCGCAGGCTCTGCAGGTGTGGGCCAGCACAACAGTAAGTGCATGAAGCAGTGCAATGTACCCCTCCCCTCCTCCACCCCACACCCTGTCAGAGCCCTGCACTCACCTGCAGCAGGCCCGAGCGCCCTGAGAAGCAGGCTTGCAGGTGCTGGTTCTCCACACAGAAGTCATCAGCAGCAGCCGGGAAGATGTGCAGGGGCATGGCCTGGGGCTTGCGCACAGGCAGGTCCCGGCCATGCAGGTACAGGCGCGTGGAAGAACTTGGCGTGGCATGGCCATCCAAAGACTTGTGCAGCTGCAGCACGCGCAGCCCCAGTGCGGGCAGGCGGGCCAGGATAGACACCTGCAGGCAGTGTGGGGATCTGAGCCAGCCCCCTGCATCTGGGGGTCAGCGGGGCAAAGACCCTGCTCGGCACTGCAGGGCCTCTGCTGAGGACAGACATGCACGGGGACCTGTGGGTTCGACAGATGTGGGATCTTGTGTTGTGGGGCAGGGACAGAGCAGGGCTGCCAGTGTGTCCTGGTAGTGTGTGGGATGGGAGGCTGACACACACAGGCTGTGGATGTGGGGCACCCCATACCTGGTAGACATCGGGCACCGCATCAACAGCGGAGCTCCAGGTCGCACTGAGCTGGGAGGGCAGGGGCTGCCCCTCCTCCGAGAGCACACGCACATGCGGGGAGTCCACCAGCACTGGCACCATGCTCAGGCGCTCCTGCTCCAGTGGGTTGAACACCACCAGGAACCTGTGGGGGGTAATACAGGGATGGCATCCCAGCCTCAAAGCATCCCAGATGTCCTACGCCCCACACTACCTACAGATGCACTGCACCTACCCATGGCTTCACAGGTATTCCCTCACCACCTCCCCACAGTCCCATAAGTCCCCAGAGCAAGGAAGGAGGCCCTACCGAGGCGAGATGTCCAGTTTCACCACTGTCCTCTCTGGGAGAGAGTCCTGGCTGGAGCGTGTCTCGTCCTGGGGAGGATCAGTAAAGAGTTGGGGTGTGTCCAACCCCCATGCCAGGTGGGCCCAGGGACATGGGCACAAGCTGGGGCCCTTTTCCTGGCCCCTGCAGCACAGAGCTGCTCCCAGGGGCATGGTGACAGCGTGCCAGGGTGCAGGGAGTGAGGGGCTGGTGCTGCTCACCGTGCCAAGGAATGGTGCAGCAGGGTCATGGCGGTACATGTCCTTGTCCCCCAGCACAAGGTAGTGTGCAGCATTGATGATGACGCGCTTGAGGTTGGTGAGGGAGTGCAGCAGCCTGGGGCAGAGGAAGAGTGAGCCACCCGGGACCATCATCACTCCCATCTGTCCCAGCATCCCCCCAACACCCTCCACTTCTCCCCCTGAGAGGGAGGACCTCCTCACAGGACCCCCATACCTAGCCATTCTCCCAGCCCTAAGCCCACCAGCCCCACTCTGAGATAGGCCCTGAGGGCACCCTGGCCCCTACACGCACCGGACTCCATAGTCTACAGCCACAGCTTCCTTGGCAGTGCCAGCGATGGCATCATGGTGCTGGAAGAGGCCCAGGTTGCGACGGGCGTTGCTCAGCAGGGCGTAGTCAGAGAGCGGGTACCTGCCATCGGCACCGGCACGGCGGGCATGGGCGAGTGCCAGGCTATACAGGATCTCTGCCCCCCTGTGCAAGGACAGGGTCACTGAGGGTCCCTGCCCCAGGATTACAGTGCCGAGAGGGCTGGCCTGGGGGGGCCAGCAAAGGCACACACTGCCCTGGGGCTGGGTGAGGGTTTGGCACTGCCTGTGCCAGCCCAGTGTGTTGGCAGCTGGCGCAGACCAGGGACTGTGGGGCTCTTGGGTACTGCCCGGCCACCCCTCACCCATGCCTCCCGCACACCCCCCGTGCCCCATGGCCCAGCCCACTGCCCCTCACCGGAGGTGGGCCTCCAGCACGCGGTCCAGGCTCTTGTAGAATGGCCGGGAGGTGAAGTATCCTGTCCAGTAGTGATCCTCGCGGTCCGCATAGGAGAAGAAATCCCCAGTCAGAACTGGGAACCCAGGTGGCCTCATCCCTGGCACGATGCCCACTTTCTTGTACAGGGCATCAAAGTAGTCGGAGAGTGTCCCAAACTGTGCCTGCAAGACAGCATGTGCAGCCCTGAGCCAGGGCTCCTGCACTGGGGGATCCTATCACCCCTTCCAGCACTGTTCACCCCTCCAACTGTGCTCTGCAGTGGCCTCTTGCTGCCCCCAGCCCTGCAGAGCTCTCCACACATACCTGGACATGGAGGTCAGGCCGGGAGTTGAGGAAGTCAAAGATGCGCTGGTAGTTGAGGAACTGGGCATCCCACTCCTGTGGCTTGTCATAGCGGAAGTCATCTCCCAGGGGCACCAGCAGCACTTTGCTGCGGTACAGCTTGGACTTCTTGCGGTACTGGTCCAGCAGCAGCTGGGCTCTGTGTGGGGGCCAGGGCATGAGGCTGGCCCCTGATGGGCCACAGGGCTGGGAGTTGCATGTCCCTGCAACCCCTGCCACACTCACCGCTCTGCCACGTTTGCATCGGTGATGGCACGGGGAGGCACCTTCCAGGGGCAATTGATGCGGCCTCCAGGCAAGCGCTTGAAGTCAAACTGGCAGCAGATCTTGGGGTCCGGGCCACAGGTGTGGGGCACATCATAGCTATAGAAGGGCATCATGTGGCAGAAGATGTCGGTGCTGGCGTCTGGATCTGTGGGACCAAGGACAGGTGAGCCCCAGCAATGGCTCTCCCTTGCCTGTCCCTGTGCAGGGGGGCCCAAGGACAGCTGTCTGACAGAGCAGAGCTGGGAGCCCAGAGGGCACAGCAGCCTCCCACAGTGTGTTGCTGGGCATGGGGGCAGGTGACGAGTCACCCTGGGGCTGTCCCACAGGGCAGAGACATTGCCTCCCAGTGCTTGGATCATCTGCACAGAAAAGCAGCTGGCAGACATTCTCTGCTGCCACCTGCCCCACAGGGCCCCCTCTGCAGTCCCCTCCTGGCAGCCCCTCACCCCACGTCTGTCTCCACATGAACTCCAGGTTCTGAGTGGCAGCAAAGTGCTTCTTGATGGTGTAGTGCACGCGCTGGATGAGCATGGCCGTCAGGTTGGAGCGCTTCAGCAGGTAGGGCATGGTGGAGCTGTACCCAAAGGGGTCTACAGCCCAGCCCGAACGTGGTGTCACACCTGGGGACACAGCAATCTGTCAGCCCTGTGCTGCGCTGGCAGCACCTCCTGTGAGGAGGGTCCTGTCAGGGCCAGCATGCCTGCAGAGCATCAGGCAGGCCCCCAGCCAGCATCTGCCCCACTCTCACCAATGTTCTTCTCCAGCCACTGGTGCCCCTCAATCAGCTGGTCAATCATTGCAAAGTAGTGAGAATTAGCTTCGTCAGGCATCACCCAGCCACCCGTCACCATCTCCAGCTGTCCATTGCCCACCAGCCTGTGAGGGGGACACCCGAGATGTGTCAGAGCCCTGCACGAGCCACGTGTCAGTGGCAGAGTCCCCCTGCCCTGAGCCAGCCACAGCCTACCTGCAGCCCCCACAGCCACCACTGCCATTCCCCCCTTGGCATGCTGACCCCACACAGAGAGCCATCCCTCCACAGCCCAAGGCCAGCCAGAGCCCATTCCCACACAGGACAACACCCTCCACTGTGTCCTCCATCCCCAATGCTCTTGGGGCAGGGGCCAGACAAGGGGGCCCTGTCTCACCACACAATCCTGCTCTCCAGGTCTCCCACCCTTCCATGGGTGCCCTGGGCCTTGCACACAAGTTTCCAAGCCCAATGAGCACAGAGTGGTCCAGGGCAAGATCTGTCTCCCCTCTCTCCCACCCCACACAGCAGTGGCTCTGATGTCTGATGGCAGTGGGAGGCTGCTGGCAGCTCCAGGGCACCCCATGCTGTGCAGTGCAGGGCCCAGGGCCACTGCACTGCAGCCCAGGCAGCCTTCCAGTCCCCAGGGCCCTTCCACACTCCATGCTCTCAGCCTGCCTAGGAGCTAGGTGGGCAATGGGGCGAGGTGGGCAGCCCTACCGGCGCACAGCAGCCCGCTTCTGGGCACTGATGTTGTCCCACCACTTGGAAAAGAACGAGATCTCGGACCAGATGAAGCGCCGGCGTGGGTCCTCCTGCATCTTCAGCACCATGCTGTTGAGGATGTGCTGCGTCTGGTCATAGTAGTACTTGTCGAAGGTCTTGATCCAGCCTGGCAGCACAGGTAGGGGTCACTGTGGGGGGCCCAGCCCCTCCCTGCCAGCACCGTGGGTTAGCAGGGGCTGGGCCAACCCTACCACTGCCCTGCGTCTCACCCGGGTCATTGTGGGAGTGTGGCACCACAAACACCTGCAGAGGCTCTGTGTCCCACTCGTTGGGCTCATAGGTGATGTCGAAGCCCTGCTTCCAGACACCACCATCCTGGTTGTCAAAGGGCAACAGGGAGTACACAGCCAGCATCTGTGGGTAGGAGACAGGGCTGAGAGACCCCCCAAAAGAGTAGAGCCAGGCTCCCATGGGTGTCCAGCTATGGACCCCTCATGCTAGCAGAGCCTCTAGTCCCTCACCTGCAGGTCTGGGCTCTGTCCTTTGCCCCCCAGAGCAAACTGGCAGTCTTGTGGGGACACTGAGAGGAAACTTGGGCGACTCTCAGGGGGCAGCACCCAGGAGCCATTGGGGGGGTGATGAGGCAATGCTGGCTGCCCCTCTGCATGGGCTGTCAGCTCCAGCACTGAGTCCTTGATGTGGCTGATGATCTCATGGTTCTCCTCCAGCAGCTGCTCCAGCTGTTCAATCCGGTTCTGTAGCACTGAGATCTGGCTCTGGGGGCACACAGGCCACAGCAAGGGGCAGAAGGTCACCCATAGCTGTGGGGAGCCAGCCTTGGCCCTGGCAGCTTAAAGGCCAGAGGCCAGGGCCGGCTCTCCATGAACTTCCCTGGCTGAATGTCCCTGTTTGCCATCCCAGGACCCCTCTAACTCACCCCAGACCCTCCAAACTCACCCTGGGGAAGTTGCCCCCGCTCTGGTGTCGTGCAGGGTCGTGCTGTACCCGGTCCAGCATCAAGTAGAGGGAGAAGACGGCCACGCAGAAGATGGCAGCTCCACAAACTGTCACCTGCTTCTTCAGCTTCATCCCGGAGGGATTCAGGGACTCACCTGCACCGGGATAGGGGGAGAGGGGGCGGCCCAGGTCGGACAGCGCAGCCCCTCACCGCGGCCTCCGGCCTCCTCCTCCAAGAGCCCTCACCGCGTCCTACTTGGCTTAATCCGGTGCTGGATATTTATAGCTGCTGATGGGGCTGGGGCCGGGGCCGGGGGCCGCGGCCGGGACAGGACAGGACAGGACAGGCCGCGCGGCCCCGCAGAGCTGGGCCGGGGCCGCCGCGCTGAGGCCCCGCGGTGACGGGCCGGGAACGGGAACGGGAACGGGAACGGGCCGGGAGGGACGGGGGCGGCAGGGCCAGCGCCGACGGTGATACCGCAGCCACTCCGCTCTTACCCTGGGTGGCTCCTCAGCCCGACCCGGCTCCTCACATCGCCCGCCCGGCCCGCCGGAATGGGCCAGGCCAGGCCCCGCCCGGCGCTCCGCCCTCCCGGGCGCGGCCCCGGCGGAGGCGGCGCTGACCCGGGCGGGACTGCCCGGGCTAGGGCGGGGACGCCCCGCTCCGGGGCCGGGCTGGGCACCCGGAACGCCGGGGATCGGCCCGGCTGGGACACCCCCACAGCCCCGGGAACGGGCCCGGCCAGCCCCCGAACCCCGAAGCCGAGTCGACATGCCAGTGCCCTATCTCGGTACCCTGTCCCGGTGTGCCTCATCCCGGTGTACCCCCTCCGGGTGTCCCATCCCGGTAGGCTGTCGTAGATCCCTGTCCCGGTGCCCTGTCCCGGTGCCCTGTCCCAGGGTCCCGTCCCAGTCCTCAGTCCCAGGGTCCTGTCTCAGTACTCCACGTGCCAGTTCCCTAAGTGCACCCCGTCCTGGTGCCCCATCCTGGTGCTTCATCTTGGCACCCTATCCCGGTGCACCGTGTCCCGGTGTGCCCTGTCACAGTGTCCTGTCCTGGTGCATCATTACAGTGCCCTATCCCAGTGCTCCATCCCAGTGTTCTGCCATGTCCCAATGCCCCGTCCCAGCGCAGCGCAAGTCCATGTCCCCTCGCAGCTCCTAGATGCGCAGCTGCAGCGCTTGTGTGTTTATTGCGCAAGATGAAGCAGAGCAGGAGCTGTGGGTGCCATGTCCCACCCTGGGGCATGCAGGAGCCCCTGCCCTGGAGCTGGGAAAGCGGCGCAAGCACCCACAGCCACCCCGCAGCATCTGCTGCCCAGACAGGGCTCTGCTGTGCCCCCAGGCATTGCCACGGGATGGATCCAGGGCCCCTGGTGCTCTCTGTCACCGGTGCCTCTTGCGGATGGCAGTGAGATCCCGGTGGATGGTGCTGAAGCTAGGTCGCTTGTGGGGGTCATACTCCCAGCAACGCTGCATCAGCTGATACACCTCCTCGGGGCACTGCTCAGGCGGGTCCAGCCGCATACCTGGGGCAACAGGGATGGGGACATGGTAGCCTGGGTCACCTGCCCCTCCCACCCCACCTCTCCATCTGGCCCATCCTATGGGCACAGCTCCACAGTGCTGGACCCAAAGCTCGTGGTGGCCCTCAGAAGGCAGCCCCAGCTGTGTCCCCTACCCTGCTCCACTGCCTCCCGTGTCTGCTGGTTGCTGAGGTTGGCATAGGGGACAGCACCAAGGCTGAAGGCTTCCCACAGCAGGATCCCAAAGCTCCAGACATCGCTCTCTGAGCTGTATCGGCCTAGGGACAGGGGACAGGACGGACACTGTTGGCAGGGACACCCATGTCAACACTGCCCAGCTGTGCCCACGCTCCTGAGGGCTGAGGTGCTCTGGGTCTCTGCCTCCCTCCCCAGGACCAGGCACGTGGGAGTGGGACAGTGCCAGACTCCTGGCTCCCAGCTGAGCTGAGGGGTGGCAGGCTGTGCCCAGCTCCATCCTGTACCATAACTGAGTGCTTCAGGGGCCGTCCACTTGACAGGGATTTGCTTCATCCCCCCTGTGGAGGCATAGATGCCATCCTCCTCCTCCCGTGACATCCCGAAATCACTGATCTTCAGGGTGTTCCTCTCCGTCACCAGGCAGTTGCGAGCAGCCAGGTCCCTGAGACAGCCCCAAGCAATCAGCTGTGTGCCCAGCTGTCCCTGGGGCTCTGCCTGGCATGGCATGGGGCAGTGAGGGTTCCAGGGCTCTCCTCGACCTGCCAGGGCCCACCTGTGGATGCAGTGCTTGCTCTCCAGGTACTCCATGCCAGCGGCAGCATTCTCCGTCATCTTGACCAGCTCCTTCACCCGAAGGTGGGGCCCCTCACTGCGCAGGAAGGTCAGGAAATCCCCCCCTGTGCCCAGATTGCAGAGCTGGTGGGTGCCCAGGCACACCCGGTGAGCTCACCCACACATGCGTGGGGACTGCGGGAATGGGGCCACGCACCCTGCACCAGCTCCATGACAATGTAAATAGGCTGTTTCTGCGTGCAGACGCCGATGAGCCGCACAATGTTTGGGTGCCTATAGTGCTTGAGAATCCTGTGGGGACAAGGATGAGCACTGTGAATGTATGGGGACGCAGCTGCCCCGGGGACAAGCCACCCTATGCCATCCCCAGGGCACTCTGCCCAGCCAACCCAGGGGCACAGCCCTCAGCACAAGGGTGCTGCAGTCCCAGAAGGGTCAAACAGCTCCAAGAATGGACAGATGCGACAGGACAAGCACAACAGACACACAGACCTGGCTTCCTGCAGGAACTTGGCCTTGAGCTCAGGAGGAAGTGTTTCTCGGCAGCATTTCACAGCAATGGGGGTGTTGTCAGCACGCAGGCGGCCACTGAACACCTCCCCAAAGTTACCCTTCCGAGACACAGGTGCACTGGGTTCAGCTCACCATGTGGCCCAAGGCAACCCTTATCCTCCTGCAGACCCTATGAGGATAAGCCGCCCGGCCATCCACAGACCCCCTGGAACAGCCCTGCCCTCCCGCGGACCCCACACCCCATCTCACCCGGCCAATGCGTTCCCCCAGCAGCACGTCCTCATGGTTGAGCACCCATTTGTCCTGCAGCAAGCAGACACCAGTGAGCTGTCCCCTGACCCACATACCCCTGCGGCCCCCTCTCAGGCAGAGCCCCAGGTCTAAGTCCCCCTGTCTAGCTGGAGAAACATGTCTGTGGCTCTCAGCCCAGCTGTCGACAGCCCAGCTGCACAGGGGGCCCCATCACCCACCCCACTGCCTGTGTCACCTTGGGCACAGCCCTGGCCAGGATGATGCCGCTCTTGTGGGTGATGGGCTGCTGGCTCTGGAGGAGGTGCTGGATGAGCAGCGGAATGGTGGGGAAGCTGTCACCCTCCAGCCGAAACATGTTCTGCAGGGAGGGGGGCCGAGGGGTTGTCATGGGCAGGAACCTCTGCCTGCCAATGCAAGGCCACCCCAGCTGTCCCCCATGCTCGTGGTCACTCACATTGACAGCTTGGATGATGAAGTGCCGGGGCTGCCCATCCCACAGCACACTGAGCACATACTCCTGCTTGCCCTGGCTCTCCCGCACCAGAAAGTCCCCACTGCAGGTCAGCAGCTCCTGTACCTCTGAACGTGGGATGGCCCCGTGGTACCAGACCTGCTGGCACAGTGGCTTCTGCACATCTGGGATGAGGGGCACAGGGGGTGGCAGCTGGAAGGAGACAAGGTGAGCCCAGCCATGCACACTCCTGAGTTGTGCCAGAGGTGGGGCAGAGGTGTCTGGAAGCTGTGCCCAGGGCAGGTGGGAGCAGAATCTGGAGGTGCTGAAGTGGGGGGGCAGGGGTTGGAGAGGGGTTGCTGTGTGGCCAGAGACGAGAGGGCAGGCTCAGCAAGGCAGCTGGGTGGAGAGCAGGGTGGCTGGAGGTGCCCAGGGACTCACCGAGTACTTTGGGCTGAAGATGCCCGTGATGTGGTTCTTGAGGGTCTCCAGTGCGCTGGCCCCACTCCGCTCCTGCTCCTGGAAGGAGGCATGGGCAGTGCACCAGCTGCGGGGGACCCCACCCCTGCAGCTTCCAGAGCACGGGGGCAGGACTGACTCACTGTGGAGGAGATGGACCGCCGATCCTCTGGCAGATGCAGGGTGGGCACGGAGTCCCTGACCTCCAGCTCTGCCAGCTTCCTGGCCAGCAGGTCCCGCTGTGCCTGCAGCTTGGCCTGGGCACACAGGCAGCCCTCGAGTTGCTGCTGCACCTCATGCAGCCCCTGCCTCCTGCCCAACAAGTGCACTCTGGGGAGGGGACAGGGCGGTCAGCACCCGCTGCCCCGGCCCCTCGCCCCCCTCTGCCGCACCTCACCGCTCCCCGGGGCTCCGGCCCTGCTCCTCATCCTGGATCTCTGCCTTCAGCTTCCGCATCTGCTGCTCTTTGATACTCACGCCCTCCGTGGCAGCCACCAACTCCTCCTCAACTGATGTCAGGCTGTGAAAGACATGTGCTGGCAGAGGTCTGAGTCCCTGCTCCTCACCTGCCCCTGCCCATGGCTGGTCCCACTCACCAGTGCTGAACACTCTCAAGGGTCAGCTCATTTAGCTGCAGCTCCCCTGGCACCAGGCTCTCTGTGTCCTCCAGCAGGCTCTCATCAAAGGACACAGTTGGTGGCACCTCAGAGTCGTACCTGTGGGCATCCAGCACAGCTCTGCTTCTACTTGCCTCATGCGGGCCACTGCTACCCATGGGCAGCAAGGCCATGCCTGGCAGAGAGGTTGCGGCTGCATGAAGCCGTACTGGTGGCTCTGGATGAAGCTGCTGTACTCAGTGGCAGGGTCGATGGCCTGGATCGCACTGGCAATCTCCTGGTGCATGGCCAATATATCCTCCTGTACCAGGCTGCTGATGCTGCAGTACTCCCTGAGGATCTCCTTTCTGTGGGAGCACTGCTGGTTCTGGAGGGCCATGGGGGTGCCCAGGGGTTGGCAGTGGGGTGCAGGGCTGGCAGCAGGGCACAGGATGGGCAGTGGGGCATGGGATGGGCAGCAGGGCATGGGATGTGCAGCAGGGCAGACAGGGATCTTACAGGATGAGGACCATCTCCTGCTGCAGACTGTAGAGGGACTGATGCAGGCTGGGCAGCACCCGCTGGTAGTGGTGCTGGTGGTGCAGCGCAGCCGCCTGCACAGCCAGCACATACTGGTTGTGCAGGGCATAGAGCTTCCACAGGCTGCGCACATACTTCTCCTTTGCCTTGTCCCGTTCCTTGTCTGTGGAGAGAGGCCGTGGAAAACCCCAACTGCCAGCACATCGCCTGTCTCAGCACTGGGGCAGGGGGCAGGGGGTGAGGGCTGGGAGAGGGCCCCAGGGCAGGCAGGGGGACCAAGCCTGGGGCAGTTACACTGTGACACAGGGATGCTCCTGACCCACAACATGGTGTCCCAAAGCCTCGACTTTTGCCTGGCTTCTTGGGGCCCAGCTGGGCTCTCCTCTATGCTGCCCACTCCCAGAACCCCCACCCACTCCAGACTGGGCAGTAGTTTCCATGAAGTGTGGGGTGCTCCAGCCATCCTTGACCGATGAGGGAAGCCAGGAGGGCATGCAGGGGACAGGGGCCAGGCTGGCACCTTTGCTGGCCTCCTGGTACTTGCGCTTGGCCTGGGCGCTGTCACGTGCCAGGCTGCGGTACTGCGCCTTCAGTTTCTCCATCTCCTGCTGCGTCGTCTGGGGAGGGACATGGTCAGGGAGCGGGTCCAGCACATTCTCTTGTTCCCCTGCTGGCTTCAACATACCCGGCTGTACTCCTGGCTGAGCTGCTGCCACTGCTCACTGAAGGCCTTGCGCAGCTGCTGCTTGTCGCGGATGAGCAGGCTCAGCTTGGCCAGTGGCCCCGCCACCAGCTCCTCCGCATGCCGCCGCAGGATCTGGCTCAGCGTCTCAGTCCGGCTCACCAGCACCCACCAGGACTGCAAGAAAGGGAGTCAGGAATGGCGTGAGAATGGCATCCTCCAGCACCGCACTGGGCTCTGCAGGGTGCAGTCCTACTCTGGGGCATCCCTACCTTCTCAATCTGACCACCACGGTCACTGCAGAGCTGCCCAGAGCCCTCCTGCTTTTCCAGCTGGGAGAGCATGTGGTGCAGCATCCCTGCATACTCCCGGTCGCTCTTGGCCCGCTGTGACATCCACTTCTTCATCAGCTCCAGGAGGCGCAGCTCCCCGTCCTGCAGCCGCAGCAGTGCGCTGTGCCCCTGTGGGCACCACAACTCTGGCCCGAAGCCCATGGCACCACCGTTCAGCCAGGGGGAAGTCTGCGGGGCACCGGGACAGCCTGAGCCACTGCCTTCACCAGTGGCCAGGGCCCTCTGCATTTCACACCCTCGGGCCCCATCACCCGGTCTGTGCAGAAGAGACGACCCTCCCTACCCCCTGCAAACAGCCTTGCAAAGCGTATTCAAAGCAGCAGGATGAGTTCTCCAAGCCCTGTGCGAGCTGGGGCCTGTGGGGATTGTGCCGGGAAGGAGGAAGTGAGGGGTCACACACAGCAGTGCCACCTCTGCTGTGCACAGGGCTGTTCCCTGAGGGCACTGCAGCTGTGCCCCCCATCCACAGCAAGCACCAGCCCCTCCACTCTGGCAGCTCCGTCCCTGTCCTGCCCATTGGCACTGTCACCCCCATGGCCACAGTGTGGGAGCTCCCAGGGGCCAGAGCACTGGTGGGAAGCCAGCAGGAGCAGAAGAGGGTGCTGAGCCCTGGAGAAAGATGCTGAACCTGGACACATCCCAGCATGCAGGACTCCAGCAAGGCCATTGGGAGCCAAACTCATCCCAGTGGCAGTCCCAGGGTGCCCTGCCCTGAAGCAAGAGTGCAGCAGGAGCAGGAGAGTGTTGGGGCACCTCCCTGTGCAGGACAGGATGTCTCCTGGCACAGCCCTTGACCTCACCAAGACCCACCCCACCCCTACAAAGGAGTCCCCTGTCTCTGCCAGTACCCTACCAGGGCACAGTCCCTCCAACCTACGTCTGTTGCGAGGTCTTTGTTGTGAAGCTGCTTCTGGCGTCCTTCTGGGGCCAGGACTGGTGCGGTCTGGACCTGGTGCAGCTCTGGCTCCTCGGGAGGAACAGGAAACCCAGTGCTGACCATAAAGCCATTGCGAGATTTCCTGCGCTTCCTCCCCTCCCCTGCCAGTCCCTGCACCAGCAGCCGATGCCGGCACACGGCTCTGCTGCAGCTGGGCAGCTCCCAGCCCCACCACCCCTCCCAGCTGTCTCCTACCACGGCCTGGCACCACCAAGTCCAGCCCTGTGTGTCTAGGGCTCCACTGCTCCGGTGGAGCCTCCACTCAGCACCAGTCCCACCCAGCAAAGCCCTCTCAGCCATGCCTGGTCCTGCTTGACTCCTAGCCCTGCTCCATGCCTCTGTGTCTCCAAGAGACAGAGACTCCAGGACCTGGGGGGTCCTGAGGACTCTGTGCAGCCCCACTGAATGGTGGCACCCCATCACCATCCCCAAACCCAGCCCTTGTGACCGTGAAAGGCTGCAGGACAGAGTACCCACTGCACAAGCACCCGCAATGCCATGCCCCAGCCATGCTGCCAGCCTGCATCCACACAGCTAGGAGCACACTCCCTGTGGCAGCCTTGGGCACCTCCACAGGGGCACTGCTCAGCCCTGGCAGCTGCATCACACAGAGGCAGCTGCCACCACCATTGCCACTGCCCAGTGCCACCACACATGTCCTTATTGCTGGCACAGCCCAGGTCAGCTCCGCCTACCTCAGCCTGGCCACCACCTGGCTATTTTAGCCTGAGCCCCCTCCAGTGACTGGAAGGCCCTGGCCCCAGACGAGTTTCAAGGTCACCTGCAGGACACTGCCTGGACGATTCCACTTTTAGAGAAAGTCGGGGAAAAAGCGTGTCAGGCAGGAGCTTTGCTGACTCGCCTTCCCGTAGTGGAGCAGTGTGGAGTGGTCACACCCTGGGAGCAGCTCCAGGGCATGGCATGGCCAGGGGCTGCCCCAGTACTGCTTCTCCCACCACCAGCATCCCTTCGGCATCCCCCCGGGCAGGACGGGTCCCCTCCCCGCCTGCGTCAAATTGCCCCAGGAGCCCTGGGCGGTCAGGACTGGGCGGCTCTGCGTGTGACACAAGTGCAGCAGCTCCGTTCGCTGGAAGCTGCGATTGCTGCCCGCCACCAGCCCTGCCTCGTGAGAAGAGGAAGAGCGGGGTGAGCGCGCTGCAGTCCCTGCGTGCCGCGGGGAACTCGCTCCCGACCACAGGAAGCCGCTGCGGCCCCAGGCACAGTGAAGCCGAGGGACTCCGCAGAGAGGAGCTGCCTCTGCCAGGGCGTGCGGCATCACCAGGCTCTCTTGCGGGGGCCGGGACCCCGTGGGGGGCTCGGGGGGCGGGCAGTGGCTGCAGCTTGGCCACAGCACGAGTGGCTGTCCAGCCACAGGTCCAGCCTGGCCATCCCTGCACCAGGGGCATCGTGCTGTGGCTGCAGGGTGGTGCTAGACACAGGGGCTGTAGCTGGGCCCCAGGCTGTGGTGAAGGGGCTCAGCCCACCTGTTGTGGGAAAGGGACGCAGACTTTTGACACACAAACACACACACACCCCCACACCGCTCCCCACTGCAGGCAGTTCCTGAATTACCTGCCCTCACTGCAGCTCCTCATAAGCAGCTGCTTCCCCTTGCTCAGTTGAAGGATGGTCCCTGCCTGTCCCCAGTCCTGCCCAGCACTGGCTAAAGCCCACAGCCAGGGAAGGGTGGTCCCTGGCCCTGGGGGAAGGTCTGCAGGCAGTGCTCCAGCCCACCTCCTGCAGCTGCAGAGCAGACCTGGGTGCCCCTGAGGCCCACAGTCCCCACAGCCAGGCTGCTGCCCTGGTGGGGGCACCTGCAGCACACAGAGCACAGGCAGCAGAGCTGATTTGCATAGTTCTGAACATTTAATAACTCAGTCTCTCTAGCGTTATATCCACATCCATTAAATTAAAAACAGGCTCAGGAGGCAGCTCCCGGCTGATTAAATTACAAGAAAAAATTACTGTGCACCAAAAAGTTGTTATAGAAAAATAGTCCTGTGGCCCCCAGGCAATGGCTCCGTCCATGGCTGGCGCAGGTGGGAGCCTGCACCATGGCCCCAGTGTGCGGCAGCGGACGGCAAAGGGGCTCGTGGCACTGGCCCCCAGCCCGTGGGGAAGGGGCAGCGAGGGAAAGGGCTCCAGCGGGGAGCAGAACGGATTGTCACCAAGTGGGGGCAAGGCACATTTGGGGGCTAGGGCTGCAGGAATGCTGGGCGCTGCCCAGCACAGGCAGGACGCAGGCAGAGCTAGGGCAGTGCTGACACTGGCACTGACAGTCCCAGCCAGCAGCACCTACAGCCCTGCCTGGGGACAGAACACAAAGGGCCCGAGGCAGCTCCCCCAAGCAGGGACTGTGCGAGGGGTCCCTGCCCAGGCTCTGGGCTGTGCCATGGGCACAGGGACAGGCAGTGCCCAGCCTGATGCTCCCTGGTGCCCGGGCTCCTGCCCACTGCAGGCAGCTGCAGTGGGATGGGCAGGCAGTGGGCAGCAGCAGCTGAGGCCTGGCCATTATTGCTGTTGAAGGGCACGGATGGAAGCAGACAGGCCCAGGGGAAATGGCGGGGAGCTGGGACACAACAAACTCAGCCTGGGATGCAGCTCCACAGGGGCCGAGGGGGGCAGGGACAGGGGGGTGCTGTGGCACAGGTTGAGCTTAGCCCTGGGGGGCAGAGCCACCCCTACCCCAGCCAGCTCACCTTGAGCCATGGCAACCCAGGGACCTCACACACTGCCCACCCTGGAGAACTCAGAGGACCACAAGCAGCAGCCCTGTACCCAGAGTGAGAGACACTGCTGCCCATGCAGGGCCAGCAAGTACCAGGGGCCCCACTGCCACCAAACACCCCAGCATGGGGCACAGGATGGACACAGGGCCAGGAGAGATGGTGCAAGACTGGGACAGTGCTGTGCTGGGGACGGTGCCTGCAGGGCCATGCCTGGCTGCCCAGACTGGGGCTGAGGGACGGTGCCAGTGGGTGGGAGCCCCGGGCTGCTGCAGTGCAGGAAGAGGACAGGGGCAGAGTCCGGGGCCCCTCAGCCTCACCCGCCCCGACCCTGTGGTGCTGGGCAGGGAGGAGGGAGGGGCAGGAGGGCTCATCAAAGGGCACTTTGGTCTCTGATGAAGGCAGTCCTCTCGCTGTGGGCCTCATAATCCTCACCGTCCGACTCGGAGGGGCCCTCCTCCTGCCAGATGTCGGAGGGGAGCCCCTTGTAGGAGATGATCCCGCTGTCCAGGGCATACACCTTTACACCCCGAAGGCTGAAGCCTGAGCGTGCTTGCAGCACCAGGAAGATGGCGACAAAGATGATGACGATGAGGATGCAGCTGAGGCTGGCGATGAGGACGGGCAAGTTGACCGGAGAGGGGGCCTCAGCCGGTCCCTCGCCATCTACCAGGGCAGGGGACGCACGGCTGCTCTGTGTCTGATGGGAGCAGGACAGGTCCAGGCTGCTGAAGTGGGAGTGCGCGGGACAGGTGAGGCACTGGTTGGGGCCAGGTCCCACGCAGGTGGCACAGGAAGGGTGGCAGGGCAGGCAGAGGTGGGGCGCAATGGGCTCCACGCTGTTCTCCAGGTTGTAGTGCGTGCTCTGGACACCAGGTGCAAAGCCAGGAGGGCAGTGCTTCAGGCAGCTCTTCTGGTGCAGGTAGTACCCCTCCTCGCAGACTGTGGGACAGGCAGGGTCAGCATGGGGCTGGGGGCTGCCAGCGCCCCCATTCCCTCCCTGCCATCCCCACACTCACCCACACAGGTCTGGCTGGGAGTCAGGGTCTTGCAGCCACTGCTCTCCAGCTGGTTGGAGAGGCTGGGGGAGTCGGTGGCCGTCCCATACAGCACAAGCGTGAACTTGGTCAGCGTGCCTGCAACAATGTAGGGTGAGGACCACAGAGGTGCCCACAAGACCACCCATGCTCAGGACAGGCACAGGGAGAGGGCTCACAGTGGTCCTCTGTGCTGGCTGCCAGGGGACAGCAGGGCTGTGCCCACCACCTGGGAGGGTGCCTGATGTGGGGCCATGCCCCTGCACAGGGGTCCCAAGGGGCAGGGGGGTCAGGTGAGCTGACATGGGGTCTCCTGCTGCCTGGACTCCCGCTGCCCCCGAGGGGCTGCATCACCATCCCACATACCCAAGCCTAGCCTCTCCCGAGCCAGATCACCCAAAACCAAGGTGTTACCAGGCCCTCAGCTCAGGAGCAGAGGCGGAAGCTGGGTGACCACAGCTCCCATTCCACACTCAAAGGGAGGCAGTGGACAGGGAAGGCCCCCCCTACCATAGTTGTTGGCATCACTGGTGTTCTCAATCTCCAGCACCCACTCGCCAGAGGGGTCCTCATCCCACGAGTGCGTTGTCATGAAGGCCCAGTCATTGAAGCCATCGGCCGAGAAGTCATGGGGCCTGAGCAACAGAGGCAAGATGTGAGTGCCAACATATCCCAAACTCACCTGTGCCAGCCTGGGCCAGGGGCCAGCCTGGGGCACCACACAGCCCAGCACCTACCTGGCGGCCAGGAGGGTGGAGCGGGTGCCCATGGGGCTGACCAGATGGATGGCCAGGTCCCCCCGCCGGTTGTAGGACAGTGTCAGCCTGGCCTGTGCGTGCTCCAGCCGGCTGATGTAGTTAGCTTTCCCCAGGCAGGCATCCACTTTCCGCCGTACCTCGAGACGCTTCCCGATGTCCCTGCCAAGGACAGGCATGAGTGAAGCTAGTGCCAGACCAGGGGGACATGACACAGTCCCCATTCCTTGCTGTGGGGCTCTGCAGCTGTCCCAGAAACTGGGCACTAGAGCAGCTAGACTGGGAATCAAACCCACAGTGGGTCAGAGCAACACCACCTCTGTGCCATTCCCAGGTGCAGGCAGCAGAAGGGGTGCCCCGGTGCTTGGGCATGAGGGGAACTGTGTTGCCCCCCCGCAGCCGCCACTCCATGCCAGCCCTGAATAGGCCGTTTATTCACACACTGTAGGCCAGCTAACCCCTGCATGGCACAGCCAGGGATGGGATGGACAAAGTCACTCCCATCCTGCTGCTGGCGTGCGGCTGCTCCCCCCATGACGCTGGCCCTGGTGCCAGCACAGGATGTGTTGGCTGTGTCCACACAGGGCTGGCTCCCCACGGGGGTGAGGGCAGGGTCCAGCCCCAGCTTCCTTCATGTACAGGAACATGATCCCCCCACCCAGGAGCCCCCAGGGAATGCCCTGGCCACAGACAAGACTGCACACATTGCACAGAAGCAGCAGCCAAGCAGGAGTCAAAGGAGCTTCTGTCTGCCCCCCTGAAAAGCCCCTCTTGTCCAGGATGACTCGTGCTGGCTGTGTCTCGACCGCAGCACCCCAGTCTGCCCACATCCACTGGCCCAGCCCCACAGCAGGGAGGCTCAGCAGTGGCGTCAGCGCTGGATGGCTGGAGGTGCCTTTCCCAGCTCTCCCCAGGCTCTTGCAGGAGGATGCTCCAAGGGTCTCAGCAGCAATTTCAGTCCCCAAGATTCTCCCCACTCCCTGCTCTGGGCTCAGAGGCTCTCAAGCTCCTGTGCAGGACAGATGGCAGGTGATGCTCTCCGGGGCTCACCAGCCCATACCTGGGCTCTGCAAGGATGTCAATGACACACTTCCTCTGAGGTCCCACCGTAGTCCAGTTCTTGGCCAGGCTCACCATGGCCCCAGCATCCAGCAGGCCGTAGCCGTACGAGTGGCTGACTGTGGACAAAGAGGGGGTCAGTGATGGTCGTGGGGGTACCCCGTGGGGGACGTTTGCCTGGCCATGCTGCATGCTCACTGGGGCCTCCTGCGTCCTTCATCCCACAGGGCTGCAAGGGCACTCTGCCTCAGCACCACCAAGTCTAGTGGTGTGTGTGGGACTGGGAGACCCTGGTCCCGCCCCAGTACCCTAGTACCTTTGCGGCCAACGCCATTGGTGACCCAGTCATTGGCGTTCAGGTGAGCTGGCTTTGAGGTCTGCACCACCAGGTGCTGCATGTCCCGCCAGGTCAGGTTCTTGCTACAGGAAGACATGGAGATCAAGTCAGTGCCAGTTCCTGCTGGCCCCAGGCAGGTCCATGTCCAGGTGCCACTGCTGCACGGGGCTGGCACAGTCACCCCCATCCAGCCCCTCTGTCCTGCCCTTACTTGGCTTCCAGGGCGAGGGCGATGATGCCAGCGGCCAGGGGCGCCGAGGCTGATGTCCCAGTGTGCAGCTCGGTGCATTTCTGCCTGAGGTCAGTCGTCACCTACGAGGAGTAGTGCCAGGACAGGAGATGCTGTGGGCACATCCCACCCCCTGAGCCCCCAGTCTGCAGACAGCAGCAGCCCCCACTCACAATCTGCTTCTCATTCTGGTTGCCACTGCTGTACGTGGTGGCAAGGGTGGAGGAGCAGGCCTCGCTGTACCAGGGCACATTGCCGTACTGTGTGGTGCTGCTGATGGACAGCGTGTAGATGCTGTTGGTGTAACCGTCACAGTTGCAGCTGTCATGCTCACGGCCCCCATTCCCAGATGCCCAGACGAAGATGGAGCCCAGCCCGCCTCGGCCCTAGCAACAGAGGCAGGGTGAGGGCAAGCACCAACACTGCCACATGCAGGAAGCCCCAGGCTGGAGCTGGGGATGAGCAGATGGTGCCAGCCCTGGGGCTCCTGCAGCATGAGTGGGACAGACAGAGCAGCGGATGCAGTTGGGACACTGGAGACAGCAGGATACCCCAGTCACAGCCCACCAGCCTGCGTCCCCTGACGACCAGTATGTCTATGGAGGGTGTCAGGCACCTTGGCAGAGGCTCCAGGGCTGCCCCATGGGGGAGACATCAAGCAGCTGGAGGCCCAGACAATGCGAGGCTTCCAAGTGCCAAAGTCTTTTTCTGCTCAGAAATCGCCTGGCCTGACTCTGTCTGCATGGGATTGCAGCACATGGCAGCACTGCAGGAGCCCACAACACAGTCTCGGCCATGCCCCAGCATCCAAATGTGGCAGCTACCCTTGCAGAGGATGCAACAGAGCCATTATGGCACCACACACATCTCTCCGTAGGGAATCCCAGGCAGAACATGACACAGCTCCCTGGGCGGGTGACACTGCCAGCACACAGGGACACTGAGGGAGGATGGGCAGAGGAAGCGAGGGTGAGCAGCTGGCACAAAACCAGACAGGAACCAGGAGAGGCCTTGGGAGAGCAGAGAGAGAGTGTCCCACACAGGAGCCCTCACAGTGGTGAGATAATACCACATGGGAGGAGTCCTGACTCAGAGCCATTGGACAGGAAGAACAAGAAAAACTAACAGAGCCTGATCCCAGAGGTGGGCTGGAAGATGGCTCATCCCGGGAGGGCCAAGGTAACGATCAGGGCAGGCAGAGGAAGGGAGACCTGGGGGAAGGGCAGGAGTCAGGCCAGTGCTCCCCCAGCAAACCCTCCTGTTCACCTGGCTGACTCCACGGAAGAAAGCCTCCTCTGCCAGCCGGGCCGGGCCATCCACAGTCTTGCCGTCATCTTCAGGGCCCCAGCTGGCACTGTAGATGTGGATGTGGTTGGGGTTGAGGCCCAGGGAATGGGCCTCCACAGCATCGGTCACCTCCCCATCCAGCATGCGCACACCTAGGGCCAGAGAGCAAATGTTAAGGGCGACCGGCTGGGGCAGAGTGGTTACAGTGCCGCTGGTGAGAACCCTCCAACACCTGCTGCCACCTGTGCCATGGGCTGTCACAAGGCTGCTCCAGCCAGCAGTGCCAAGGTCCCCAGCTGCTCCTGCAGCCAATCAACGCCCGCAGGACCCGGCGCAGGGCAGGGCAGCACCCACCTCCGATTCTGGCATTGTACGCCACACCAACACCGCAGATCCCATTGTTTGCCACAGCAGCTACTTCCCCAGCACAGCGCGTGCCATGTCTGCAATCAAAAGAGGACAAAACATGCTCATATAGGGCATGAGGAGCACAGGGCTGGGTACCAGCTGCAGCCCCAGCAACCTCCACCTGGGCTGCCTCTTGTGCCCCTGAACCAGGTGGCCAATGAAGGCTACTCCATCTGCCCTCCTGCTCCAGAGCCAGGGCACTGAACAGCCCACACTGGCTCTGGGCAAAAAAAAAGGATGCTGCTCATGCCAAAAAAGAAGGTGAGAGGCTCTCCATGGGGCAGAAGTATGCCACCAGCCTCACAGCTTTCAGCAGGCCGTGTGGAGTGGTACTGCACCAACTCTCTGCCACACTTAGGCTCTGTGTCTTTGCCTCTCCCCCCTGCCTCACCTGTTGTCATTCATCTGTGTGTAGCGGGGCTGAGGATCTGGGTCCTGGTCATTGACATCAAAACTTGCCCCTGGGTCCTGGAAGACAAATTGGGCACTTGGAGACTGTCTACCTTGGCCACCAAGCCCCACTGCCCTCACTCCAAGCCTGTGCTCCATGGCCTGAGGCTGAGCTGAGCAGGGTGGGCAGGCTCCAATCCCACCTCCATATCCACCATGCAGGCATCAGCCCCGTACCTCTCAGCTCTGGGGTTGCCCTGCATGGACACAGCTGTGTGAACCAGCTCCCATGGCACTCCGCCCCACACCATCACCCAAACTCACGTAGTTAGCCTCCAGGTCAGGGTGGTTCTTCTCAATGCCGTCATCCAGGATGGACACCACAATGCCCTTGCCCGTGTATCCCTGCTCCCAGGCCTGACGCACGTTCAGGTCCCGCTGGTTTGTGTTGTACTGCCAAGAGAAGCCCTGGCACTAGGAGATGCGCCCAGCCATGGCCACTGTGATGAGTGTGTGCCCAAAACCCACCCAGCTCTCACCCCACTCTGCTGTGGGTTGCAAAGAGCAACTCTGGGGACCTGGGCACAGGGTTGGGCACAACTAGTTGAGAAGGGCTGCTCTGAAAGCAGACTGAGCCCCAGACTGTGCTTGAGTCCAACAGACACGGCACCCTTTGCAGCGATCAGGCTTGTGCTCAAGCTCCAGGAAGGAGACAGTCATGGACCCATTCCTGGGCCATGCAAAGGGCTGTGTCCCCTAGTCCAGCCCTGGGCACGCCTCAGCCCTCCCACTACTCCAGCCGGGAGCCACAGCTCTGCGAGCAGAGCCTCCTCCCTGGGGTGTTCCCATCACACAGCACTGGGTAGCTACCCCAAGCTTTCCTCCTCCTCCTCCCTGCCAGCGTAGCAGCAGCTGCCTGACAGCAGTTCCTGGGTTGCCACATCTATGTCCCCAAACTCACACCTGCTATCATGATCACGTGCCCCTTCCTCACCCAACACTCACCAGGTACCACTGCTGTGGGAACTTAGGGTCTGTGGGCTCCATGAAAACGTCTCGCTTGATCCTGCGTTTTGCCACCTGCTGCTCCAGCCACTGCACCTGGGGGCAGAGAAGGCATGGGGCCCCCCGCCAACCCCTCATGCTAGCAATTCCCCATGACCCCAGCCTGCCTGGAGGGGCTCTCCCTGGGAAGCTCACAGCCAGCTCTGGCCGGGCAGAGCATTGGGCCTGTCAGAGCTACTGCCACCCCCAGCCCATCCCTCCAGGCCCCGTGCCTGGCCATGCCCTGCAAAGGCTGTGCTCCAGTGAAGCGGGACGGTCAGAGTGCCAAGCTCCACTGAGACACAGGCTGCCGAGAGCTGTCATGCTGCACCACACGCCTTCCACGGCCTGGGCTGGAGCCAGAGGATGGGGAAAACAGCAGCTCCCACACAACTGCACTGGGATCTGTTACTGCCCTGCACGCCTTGTCCCATGTATGAGGACAAAGAGCTCTCCTGGGAACAGAGGCTCTCCTGGGCCCTGGGACTGCAACAACCCACAGGCCAATGATGCTGACTCCACCAACCCCTTGCTCTTGCTGGACACATAGTGGGCTCCCACCTGGCCCTGCCAGGGAATGGTTAAGGCAGCTCAGCCCCGTCCTGAGCTCAGTGCAGGCTCATGTGCCCTTGTGAAGTGCCCGGGACCAAAGCCAGGCCCTCCTTGTTTGTACCTGCGGTTCCCTGGCCAAGCGGCTGTGCCAGGGCTGGTGGGGAGAGAGGGAACGCTTCACCACACCGCGGTGCCGAAAGTGGTAATAGTCGCCAAAGATCTGCAACAGAGAAATGCTGCTCAGGGGACAGATATGAGAGCCTTGTCTCCCCGATTCTCCACGTGCCACATCTGCAATCCTGAGCCCCAGGGCTGCAGCGCACAGGCTAGGCCCCCCATTCCAGAGCGGCTGGTGAGGCTTATGTCCAGGTACATGGGGCAGGACCTCCTGTGAGAGGCTGTGGCAGCTGGTGACAAGGTAGCTGGGAAGACTCTGGAGCAGCAGAAATGCAGCCTCCTGTGCACCTCACCCTCCCGCAGGTCCCCACTTGGCAGCAAGTCCCAGATTGTCCAAAAAAGATGCTGCCCTGGCAGGAAGGCCCCAGGCAACCCGTGGCAGAGAGGGACAGGCCTTTCAGAGCCAGCTCAGGAGAGACGGCAGACTCAGGAGACAAACCCACTGCTTCTCTCCCAGTGCCAACCAGCTCCTGCTGGAGGAAGGTCCCAGGGGCTCCAGGCCCTGCACCGCAGGTGGTCCCAGCCAGAGCAGGGTCTGCACCAGCCTCTGCACTTCTGGACAGGCTACTGGCTTCTCCCCAAGTGCCCCACTGAAATACCCACCCAGTGCCAGCCTCTGCCTGGGGCACAGCCAGTTTCAGTGGGACAGAGCAGGGGGCATGCAGGCATCCAACCCCTGCAGGATCCAACTCCCACCGCCAAGCAGCCATGCTGTGCTCACCCCAGCTCCACTCCAATGTGGAGACAGCCCGGCCTGGGACTCCAGGACAGCCCTGCTGAGGCAGGACGGGAACCCAGCACAGCTGGCAGGGCCAGGAGGCCATGCTGCCACCCAGATGGTTATTTTTAAACCCCAAACCCTCTCCAGTACTGTCATTTCCGTATCCCCTCCCGCACATCCTGGGGCTAACAGACGCAGTGGCCCCACCCTGGCATCGTTGGGCCTCCCAGCCCAGCACCCTGCCCAAACTGTGGAGAAGGGGCAAGCACCCACCCAGCCCCCTGGGAGTCACAGAGTCTAGGCAGCGGCCACAGGCTGTGCCAGAGCTGGTGGGGCTGGGCTGCAAGGGTTGCAAGAATATGAGGACATCTCACCCTCCTCCATCTCAGGCTGCCCCAAAACAGTCTGTTTTGGAGCTAATGAACCTCCCCAGCTTATTAGAGCTCTGCAGATGTGCTGCCAGTCTGGAAAGACTGGCCCAAGCAAGGTGCATCCAGCTGAGCAGCACCCTCAGCCCCAGGGCAGGAGCTGGCTCTCCCAGGTACGCACTTCACCCCAAACCCCGGACCTGTTCCTCTGACACACTGTATTCCTTCAGGACAGCCCGGGATGCCTGTCAGTTCAGAGCCCTTTGGGAGGTGTTAAGGTACATAAGCCTCTGCACAGGCCTGGTGGGAGAATGAAAGCTGCAGGCTAGTTGCCCTCCCCCAGCAACCCTCACCCTCTCCAGGGGTAGGGACAGAGCCCCAATTGTTCTTGCATACAGACCGCAGCTCTGACTGGTCATCCAAATGGATTAGGTCTGCACTGACACTGTGGTGGCAGCCAGGAGCTGGCCAGCCCACACACTTCCACCCTAATCCCCACAGTCCCTGTCCTCAGCAAGGGCAAAGCCACCCTCCAGCACCACATGTCCCTGGTACCAGCTCAGTGCTGCTGCCCGACCTCTGGCCACAGCTCATAACTACCCCAGCCAGTCCCAAGGCTAGAAGGCTGGCTGTATGCCTGACCATTGCACCGGGAGTGGAGCTGGACCTGCAGCTCAGTGGCATGGGAGGCAGGAGTACTCCTTCCCAGGATGGCACTGTCCTGCCAGCATAGCCCGGGGATGGCACCAGCAGTGCCCTTTCCCACTGACCCCAACCCCAGCAGCACAGGGCTTGTGCCCCCTTCTCTGCAGAATCCCAGCAGTGCAAACCCCCAAACATCCACCTCACTTCCACACCCAGCCTCCTCCTCTGACAACAGCCCACTATCCCGTTTCCTCATCAAGCCCCCAGGTCCTCCTCAAGGCCACTGGAACCAGTCATGGGCCCTGGTACCCCTCTGCCCGAGGTGCCACTGGCTCCCACTCCACAGGCAGCAGCGGAGCCGGGAGTACACCAGGACAGCACAGCTTTGGGGACAGTGTCCAGACCCCAGGCTGAGGCCAGGATCCTCCCAGATAAGGACCCTGGGGGCCTCTCACTGGGGCACTGCCAGATTCACCCAGTTCCCCCCCTCCTAGCCTGGCTGCACATCCTGTCCCAGTGGCACACACCCCCAGCAGCAGCAGTCCAGAAGCCTCCTGGGAGGGAAAGACGGGCTTTTTCCAGCCGTGCTCTTCCCACTGGACCACCATGACCCCTTTGCAAAGCCCTGGCCAGCCAAACCTTGTCCTGCAGCACAGACACTGGGACAGGCTCCAGAACAGGAGAAAACATGCCCAGACCAGAAGCTCCTGCCACAGCCTGGGCTGCTGCAGCGTGTGGGGCTCTGCTTGCAAGAGCAGGCTCACTGCTGCTCGGGGACAGAGAGCCAGGAAGAGGTGCCAGCCTCCAGCCACAGAATCACGGTGTGTGGAGAAGACAAGGGCAGAGCTGGCACAGAGCCTCTGTGGCTCACAGGGATGGAACTCACGACTGGCCTGGGCTCTAAACTGAAGCTTGAGGCCCTGCACTGGTGGAGACACAGCCACAGAACCAGTGCCCCTTGACCCTGGCAGCCAAGCCTGGGACATGGCACCACAGCACAATGGGAAGTACTGCCAGAAGCAGGCTGATGGCACCTCAGCCCCATTCCCACTCTGAGGGGTCTCATCAGAGGTCTAGTGGGACATGCCACTCTCCCAGTCCCCCATGCACAGCAGCTGCCCTGGCCTGACAAGTTCTTTCCCGAGATCTGCTCTGAGCCACTTCCACACTGACAGCACCTGCGTAAGGCCATGCCATGGTCCACCACAGCACGGACACCCTCGGTGCGGCCCAGCCACAACCCCCACAGTTCCCTCCTTCAGCACAAGTCCCAGACTACTTGGGGCTCCCTGACCCAGAGGGCCCTGAGTACCCAGTGCCCATGCAGGGCTCCTTTTGGGTGGCGGGACAAGGTCCCACTGGCTCCTGCAGCAGCCACCTTCCAACTGCCACCGCTCCCAGCAGCTGCTCACACTGAGGTCCTGACACCACAGCCACCAGTTGTGCAATTTCCTCTGGGATTTTACCCTGCACTTCCTTCCCAGAGAGACAGCTCACTCCCAGCACAGCCACGCACACTGCCTGGTCCCTGGCTGAGGGCAGGGAAAGCTGAGCATGGTGGGGACCTGCTGACACACCTTCTGTCAAGGGCAGTTTAGGGTAAGGATACACAACTGCTGCCAGAACCCCTCTGGGGATAGCTCAAAGACACTGCTGCCATCCTGCTGAGCTGAGGCCATGCCACACTGGGCAGGTCACTGGGGGGAGCAACAGTGGAATCTGTAAGCCTTCCCATCTTCCATCATCACATAGCACTCCCAGTCCAGTTCCTTCATGCTAGCATGGGCTTTTCCTCCTTCTGCATCCAGCAGGCAGTGTGCCATGCCATGTTGTGCTGTGCCATGCCATGTCACCGGACAGTCCCAGTGACAGGGGGAGGCCCTGGTTCCACCCAGTTAAATGCGACCATCGAGTCAAGACAGCACATGCTGAAAGGCCACAGCGAACAGGCACAAACACAGTGGCCCTGATGCCACAAAGAGCAGTCCCCGAGCTAGCTCCAGGACTAAGCTCAGTGCCTGCCCAGACCATGGCAGAGAACGCTAGTTCCATGAGAAGAGGGAAGCAGGAGACTTACCGGGCCCAGGTTGAGGAATCCATGCTTCCTGGCCAGCCTGTCAGCCTCCTGGGGTCCTGCAGGGACGAGCACAGCCCAGGTATTGGTGTAAATATGCTGGGCCAGCACCTCCTGGGCCAGGAGAGTGAGGGCAACCACCAGAGTCCAGAGCAGCAGCAGCGAGCAGGGCCTCAGATCCATCAGAGTATCGGGGTTCCTCAAGCTGGGGAGCAGGAGGGTCCCAGGAGCAGGAGGGTCCCAGGAGCAGCAGGTCCAGCAGCCTCCTGGTGTCAGCACCCTGAGGCACACCAGCCTTTCTGCCCCACTGGTCCCAGCTCAGCCCAAGCCCACATGGGGCCAAGCCCACAAAAGCACAGGAACAGACTGTCCAGTACGGAAGCACGATCTGCAGAGAGACAGGACAGTGGTCAGGCCCAGGGCACCTCTCCTCAGACCTACGGAGGACAGGCTGCACCACGTCAAGCTGTGGCTGAGGCATGGGGCAAGAGGGCCCCGGCACATAGCACCTGCTGCCCACCGTGGCACACTGACAGCCAAGGAGCTGCCTGGCTTGGCAGTGTGCCCGCATGTCTGCTCCTGCATGGAGCGGCTGTTTACCTTGCCTGTTACCCAATGTTTGCTTATAAACACAGGGAACCAACCAAGAGAGGAGGAGGGCACCAAAGGAGGGGAGAGGCAAGGCAAGGGACACTGTTCCTCCTGCTGCCACTACCCTTGCTTCGGCTGAGATGGGACTATCTGAGTACAGAGGTGGGAGCAACTGGGATGGGAGGCCTGCCTCTCCCGTCCCAAGAGGAGACCAAAGGAGATGTCCCCAGGTGCTGCATGAGGAATCCCACCTAAATGAGACACTGGAAGGAGGAAAGTCAAGGTCAGATCCCAATCTCCAGCTAGCACAGCCCCAGGTTCACACCTCCACAGCCATCGACCAAGCAGTGCCTGGCAGCCGTGACAAGCACTGTGCTGCCTGTCACCAGCAACAGCTCAGCTCTGTCCTTCCTCTGGAGCACAACATGGTAACACCGGTGTGACTCATCCCTGCAACAGGGTGGAAACCAGGACCAGGAAGAGGGGCACACCGTCACCTCCAGCATGAACCCAGGGATGCCCGGGAACAGCTCACACCGTGTGGGAGGGCAAACGCAAGACGCTCATGGGGAAAGAGCAGGGAGTGACCCACCCAGCACAAAGGAGCCCATGACATGATGGTGCCAGGGCGAGCTCCACACCCAGAGCTCCACAGAGACCCTGGAATATCTGGTCATGCTTCAGCAACAGCTGGGAAGGTGAGAGCCGGTAGCGCCCAGAGGAGCCACATCCCCCTCCGTCCAGAAGCGGCCACAGTGAGCTGGGAGCCTGCGGCCCTGCCAGGACAGCAGAGAGCTCCTGGAAGCCGCCGGAGACTTCGCTGTAGGCTACGGCACAGACAGTGCAGCGACTCTGGCACAACGGGATTTCCCCATCAGCGACCACACCTCGGCCGGCGCGGCCGGACCGCGCCGTGGAAGCACCCAGAGCCGCAAGCACCCTCCGGAGGTGGTACGGGAGCCCTGGGCGCCAGACTGCCAAGGCCCACAGCACAGCATGGCACAATGAAACAGTCTGCCGTGGGTTACCGGTGTCCGTGCCAATACCTGGCCCCCGAGCCAGGCAATTTCCCCATCTCGCTGGTCCCGGCGCAAGCAGCCGTCTCGCTCCGGCGGTGACTGCTCCACGTGGGGACAGCCCTCCCCCCGGGGAAGAGCCCGGATCCCGCGGCGCCTCCTCGCCAGACCGGCCGCCAGCGAACCACCGCGTGCTGGGACAGCCCGGCCACCGCAGCCAGCCCGGAGCCGCGCTCCCGGCTCCGCAGCGCGGCCTGGCCGCTGCCCGCCGCTCCGGGACCCAGCCCCGCACAGCAGCGACCCAGCGGCCCCGGGCAGAGCGGCGGCTCCGGGCCCGCACCTGCGGGGTGGCTCCAGTGGCGGAGCTTCGGGCGGCGGCGTCCGGGCTGGGGCCGGGGCCGCGGCGGGACGCGGCCTGGCTCCCTCTCGGCCTCCCTCAGCAGCGGCTCCGGCTGCCCCCGCCTCAGCCCCGAGAACAGCCGCTCGGCCCCCAACTCGCTCCCCGTGACCGCCAGGCGCGCATATCCCTGCCGGCAGCGCCCTAAGCCTGGGGCTGCCCAGCGGCCACGGCCCCGCCGGTCGCCCCAGCCCCGCCGCCGCCCGGGTCCCGTCCGGCAGGGCCGCCCCAGCTGTCAAACCGCGGTCGCCGGCGGGTCGAGCCATCCCAGGCCGATGCCGGTCCCGCGTCCTTACCGCGCGGCCTGCCCGCTCCGCTCCGCTCCCTCCCGTCGGCAGCCGGGCCCGTCTGTCGGCGGCGCCGCGTCACGCCGCGGGGCACCCGGAGCGCCCGCCCCGGAGCCGGGCCCGGCCCAGGCAGGGGCGGCCGGGGCGGCCGGCGGGGCCGCTTGTTTACGCCGCGCAGCTGTCAGCGCCGCCCGGCCCCGCCCCGACGGCCGAGCCACCGGCCCCGCGCGGCTCCCTCGGCACGGCCCGGCCCGGCCCGGCCGCCGCTCCGCCGGGCGCCGCCGGATGCCGTCACCGTCGCCGGCCCCTCCCGCCCCGTGTTGCAGCGCCGGGCCCAGCACGGACCCCCGGCAACCCCTCCGCGCCGCCCGCCCGGGACATGCCAGAATCGGGGCCGTTCCCCCCAGCCAGTAGCGGGCACGGCCCGGGGCTCAGCACGACATCTCCTGCAGCCGAGCATGGGGCTGTCCTTGCCACCCGGGTGGTACCTGTGCCAGCCCAAGCAGGAAACCCGGATCTGCCCCGTGAGAGGCATGACCCGCCGCCATGGACTCGCAGTCCTGACGAGGGGTGTGAAGGTGCCTGCAGTGAAGGGCACGCAGAAAACGCCCCGTCTCCCACCTGGTCCAGCAAGTGGTGCGTTATGCTGCGACATGGGGCTGGCAGGACATGAGCCCCCCGCCCCGATTTGCCTGTTCCAGCCCTGGCAGATCCCGGAGCACGGAGCTCCCCAGCCAGGCTGCGGGAATGGCACTTCCCATGAGGTCCGTATCGTGGGGCTGCAACCCCAGGTGGGGTGTGCAGCAGCCTGACAGAGAAACTGTCTGGAAAGGAGCAACACAAGGAGAATTTATCAGCCCCGTTTCAGGAGAGAGACTTCCACCAAGAAGAAAAGGTGAGAAGGGAAACACAGCTTCAGTCATTTGTAGAAATCAACCCACTGTGGGCACGGGACCATGTCATTAGCAACACAAATGCAGCAGAACCCAAAGTGACCTGAACCCAAACTGACCTGAATCCTCCACACCTGTGATGGGTCTGGCAGCCCAGGGCAGGAGCATGTCCTAGTGCTCCTTACAGAGAAAAGGAAGTCACTTGGATATCATGATCAAAATTGTGAAGCATTAGCAATTGCACAGGAAACAGTCACCTTGGTAACCAAGATGCTGAGAACAGCCCAGAAAATCTGGCACAGGGCAGGTTTCCGTGCTAAATTGGGTTAGTTCTGCAGGGCAACACCCTGGCAGTACCTGGCAGGTACTCAGGCTGTGCTGACTCTGGCATCCAGCCCCAAGAGCTGCACCAGGGACCACCAGCCACAGGGGCTGTGGTGCTCCAGGCCCACCTTCAGGGCCACGGTCTGGCCAGGGGGGCACCCCCCAGACAGACAGCACTCACCCCAGTGTCACTGCAGTGTGCTCAGGAGTCGTCCCTGCAGCCAGCAAGCCCAGGCCAGCCCTTGGGTGGACAGGGAGCTGCCTGCGCCCCATGGGATTATATGGAGGATACACAGACAGGGGCAGGTCTGGAGCTGGACTCCAGACAGGTGGTGGGAGGGAGGGGGGGAGGGGGGCTGCCTGCCCCACCCATGCACCTTATCTCTGGATGCGTCCTTTTGGGCGCTGGCAGCCATGCCTGGGCAGGTGAGGAGCTGCTGCACCTGGCCCTGTGACATGTGGTGCTGAGGAGAGGAGCTGACAAAGGGCCCTTGTCACCAAGGTGCTTATCACGGTGCTCCGGGGCAGGCAGGCAGGAAGTACTGCGCTCTTACATAAACCACTGACCTGGGACCTGCCCTGACCCCATAGCCCTGCCAAAGAAAATGCCTGGGTCAGAAAGCACCTGGCTGCAAGTGGCACAACGCCACGGATGGGGAGGAAACACACTGTCCCAGCAGCCCCCTGAGGCCCAGCTGCAGAAGGAGCAGAGAGTGGGGCCACCAGCACGGATCTGAGCAGCTGCTGTGCCCCCCTCACCTCACAGGGCTGCCTAGCACCCCTCTCTGCTCCCAGCCACAGGGCAGTGACAGGGTGAAGCAGCTACTGCTGCACATCTGCCAGGATCACGAACCCTCGTCTCAGACTTGGGAACTGTGGCTCACAGGCACCAATGCACCCCAGGGGACAGCAGAAGCAGCTGCTCTGTGCAGTAGTTTTCAACAAACTGGCAGCACTACTACCAGCCAGCCGCTCTGTCCCATCCTGGGAGGTCTGCCAGGATCCCGTGGGGCCCTCACTACAGCCATGGGGGCCAAGCTGCTCTCTGGGGCTGGGAGAGAGCCCCACACACTCCCCTTCACCGATCACACTTTGTGGTGTGGCTTGGCTGCATACACAATCAATAGAAACCCACTTTCATGGAAAAATCAGGTCCATTTTTAGCTTTCAGGTTGTAAAGATTGCACAAGCCCAACAGTGATGAAACTGCCCATCTGCCTGAGCTCCCTGGGAGGCAGAGCAGCACGGGGCTGCACCCCTGCCTGCAAGCACCCCAGCCTGGGGGACCTGCAGGATTGCAGGTGAAAACAGCCAGTGAGTGGGCAACAGCAGAGGAGGGGCAGAGGGCCCACACAGAGAAACCAGCAGAGAGAAAACCAAGTAACAGGCAGCAACAGCAGGCAGAAACATCTGGAGGAACCAAATCAATGTCTGAAGCAGCACAGAGCAGCTTGCTGTGCTCCCCATAAGATGCCTATGGCACTTGGTGGGTTCCACACGAGTGACACGCACAGGAACACAAGCACACATGTGCAGGGACACCAGGCTGGGAGCCCACCTGCAGCCCGGCAGTGGGAATGCCATGTGGCCATAGGTTTTGGTGGCCTGGAAAGGGGCTACTCACAGGTGCAGACACACAAACCCAGCACAAAGCTCAGCAGGTGCGGCTGGCAAAGCATTGAGAGCCAGACTGGTCCACGCTCCAGGCTCACTCATGGAGCAGCTGCCAGCCTCCCACACCTTCACACCACCCCAGAAACGGGGGTCTCAGCCCCACAAAGTGCTCCCCACCCCGCCACAGCCCAGGTGCCAACTGCCAAGCACTGCAAGGCCAAGATGTCAGCAGCCACTGCACTGGGGAAGTGGAACACAGGGCAAAGACACATTGCAGCAAAGGGCATCTTCCTGCCATGGCCTCCAGCACCTGCAGCCACAGAACTGAGACAGGTTTGAAGGCATTTCCCTGTTTGCCCAGGTCTTTACTTTTATTTCACCTGAACGGGACAGTATCTGCTTTGTGTGCAATTCCCAAGCTTCCTCTTAGCTACTGTGGCCAACTGTTTATCTGAGCCCTGTTAAAGCTTATTCCTTGTCATGTGGCACAGGATTCACCAGGTGGGAACACACTGTGACAACTGTCAACATTAACACTTCATCAGATGACCAAACACAGAGTGGGTGTTCCAGTTGTCATCTAGGCACAAAGGCCAGAAGCACACCAACAAGCGCACAGATCTGCTCTTGCTCATTCCTGACAGTGGCCGAGGAGGACCTTCAAGTGGTGCTGCAGGATTATAAAGGCACCGATGCCTCAGTTGCTCAGGCAAACCGTTGGCTTCAGGGCATCAGGGGGGGCCTGCAAACCCTGTCCCATGCAGGAACACACAGAAGCAGGAGAGCCCTGCAGTGAGCTCCCAGCTCTGCCTGTGGCAGAAATGGGGCTATATGGAGGGCACTGCAGGGAGACCCTTCCCCAGAACCAGAGCAGGGACTGAGTCGGGATGCCAGGCGCAGCCAGACAGTGCTGCAAGGGGCTGGGCCCACCTGCCCCCATGCCTGGGGCAGCCACCCCCACCTGCAGCCCAGCTGGATTGTGGTCACCCAACTGGATCTGCCCAGCCTGGCATCTCTGCAGGCCAAGGACATTCCCCCAGGAGAGAGCCAGCCTCCATGGTGGCCTTGGGACCTCTGCAGGCACTTCCAGACCAGACCAGGGTGGTATTGCTGTCAAGAATTTGATCTGCACTCCCCTAGACTGGCTGCAGGAGATGCTGCCAGAGGAACATCTTCCAGCCCAGACCAAGGACACCAAAAGAAAAACAATTCCGTGCACTCCCTTAGGGATTGTGCTCCAGTGCTGACCCACCAACTGGAAAAGAACATGTGCATTGGGCTTTCCTGGCTGCCAGTGCTGGCCTCACCCCACACAGCCTCTGCCACAAGCACGAGAGCATCTGCTCTGCTACTGGCAGTGCACTGTTGAAGTATGGCTCTGCCCCCCGCTTCATAAATTTCCCTGCCAGCAAGCAGATTTCATGGGAGATAAAACCTCTTCCTTAAAACCTCTTCCTTTCTTCATAGAAGCCAGCAGAAGATTGCAGGCAGAGGGTGGCAGATGTGGCTGTAGTGGCTTGTGACACAGTTTTACCCAACTTAACAGAAATGGTTATCTTCTCCGGCAGGATGCGAGCACAGGGGCATCCCGCACCAGCCACTCACTCCAACACTGTGAAACCTCGCACTCGTCGGAAGCTGAGATGTGCTGACACAGGCAGCACCCGGCTGCTTACGGAAAACCCCCGAGGCAGCCGTGGCTCCAGCCTTTCCCCACAGACACCTTACCACACCCGTGCCACCGGGATTCCCAGGAACTCCCCCAGCCCTGCTCTGTGGCACGGCGTGGGGTCCGGCAGCAGCCACGCCTCGTGGCGCTGGCCAGGCCGAGGGCTGCGGGGGACACGCGGCTGTACAGGGGCTATTTGTCCTTGCTGTCCAGGAGGCGGGGTGCAAGGCAGCAGCGCTGGGGCTTGGTGGGGCTGGCTGGCAGCGGACAGAGCAGGAGGACTGGGGCCAGGGCTCACACCGGCTGTCGGGATCAAAGCGGGACAGCCTGCTCTGCCGCGCTGCAGGGAGGAACTGCACGGCTTCGGCATCAGCCACGGCCACCCAGCCCCAGCTCTGCTCGGAGCGGGCACAGCACAGACCCGCCAGCCCCACTGTGCACCAAGCGAGCAGCGGTTTTCCCAGGCTGTGCCGGGGGAATTCGGCACAGGAATTTGCCAGACACAGGATGTGCCCCACAGCTCAGCGAGTTATGGGTGACCCTGAGCCCTCGGTGTCCCAGCAGTGGCCGGCTCAGATCCAGCCTCGCACGAACACTCCCTGCTTGACAGGGTGGGTGGCAGCAGGGACGGCCGAGCCTGCAGAGTCCCAGCGCCGCTCAGACACGACCGGAGGTGCCAGGCGAGTCACGCCCCGGGCAAGCAGAGCCGGTGCCCCGCCGTCCGATGGCCTCTGTCACCGGAACTGCGGGAAAAACAAAAAACTCTCCAACAACATTTTTAGTGTTAGAGAATCAAGGCGTAACTTTATTCTGGCCAGGATGTTGTTCCGGCCAGGATGTGCAACAGAAATAATTTCATCCACACATTGCCCGGGTGTGCAGAGAAAATCATTCCATGACCCATGAATTTTACTAGATTTTTCAGATACTTATACGTAGAAATTAACTGGTTCAATGTTCATTGGTCCCAAGTTACGCAGCTATTATTATTTGTTTTCCTATTGGTTACAGATTTCTTTGCCTCCACTGCTAATTTGGTCCTCATTCCTTGGTTCCTTGGTTCTCTTACAAGCCTTTTCCGGACCAGGTGTCCCTGACCATGCCAGGGGCGATGTTTAGAGTTGATGTTCGTTAATGGTTGTTATCTTTTGTGTATCTTCTGCGCTACTCCCAGTCTGTTGAGATGTTAAGCTCATCAAACCTTGAGTAATTAAACAGTCCTTTAAAAAGAAATTTCAATTCCCTTCCCTCTGGGCAAAGGAGAAGACTGACAAAAGTTACAAAAAAAATTTAAACTTTGTATCATTTCCAACTGCCCGGCCGCTGCCTCGCCCTGACGCCCCGTGGACAGCGGAAAACCCGCACCGTGCGGGTGAGAACGCCGACAGCGGACGCCGGAACGACCGGGTACTCCCCCTGCCGCCCAGCCCTAGGGCCCGGCGCACCCCGGGCCGGGCCGGGCCGAAACGCAGACACCGGAGCAAAGTCTGAGCCCGCGTCCGAGTCCCCGTTCCTCTGGCAGCCACCCAGGCCAAACGTCACTTCCGGCCCCTGGCACGGTGCAGGAAGCGATGGGCGCGACACAGGTTCCGCTTCCGGGTGAGCGCTCGAGGCGCCGTTGTCAGCGGCATCGCTCGGCTCGGCCTGGCCCTCGCCCGCCGCCACCATGTCGGTCCCCAGCGCCCTCATGAAGCAGCCGCCGATCCAATCCACGGCGGGCGCCGTGCCCGTCCGCAACGAGAAGGGTGAGCTGGGGGGCCGGGGCTGAGCGAGGGGGCCGGAGGGGCGCAGGGTCGGGGCTGGGACCGGGGCGGCGGGGGCGCGGGGCAGAGATCCCCAGTGACCGCCCGGCGTCCACAGGCGAGCTGTCCATGGAGAAGGTGAAGGTGAAGCGGTACGTGTCGGGCAAGCGGCCCGACTACGCGCCCATGGAGTCCTCAGAGGAGGAGGACGAGGAGTTCCAATTCATCAAGAAGGCGAAAGAGCAGGAGGTCGAGCCCGAGGAACAGGAAGAGGAACTGGCCAACGACCCCCGGCTCCGGCGCCTCCAGAACCGCATCGCTGAGGACGTGGAGGAGCGGTGAGTGGTGGGTCAAGCAAGAGCTGAGCCCCCTTTGCCTGTCGGGGGCTGGAGGGCTGGGACTCTGCTCTACTATGCTACACGGAGAAACTGCACAGGGCAGGAGCTGGGAGCATTGTCCAGGCAGTGCAGGAGTCTGTGATTTCTCACATACACACTACGCTATGCCTTGGGCTCCTTTCCAGCCAGGAACCAGCCAGGTGCAGCCCATGTCCAGGTCCATTTCGGTGGATGGTGACAAAAACAGGCTCCAAAATATAAATTAGTACAGTGTGCTGAGGCTCAGGGTAGTGAGGAGGGATGGTGTCTCATGAAGGGTACTTTGGGCAGGGAGCACTGAGTACTGCGTGCCTCCTGTGGAGCTGCTGCTGGTTTTGTTTCCAGTAACAGGGAGGTTTCTTGTTGGGAACTCCATTCTTACTTGGAGCATGGACAGGGAAGAGCTGCCAGTGCCCAGCGACTGCACCCTCCTGGGAGAGAATGTGTCCATCCTGGCCATGTTTGGCAGTCCCAGTGCTTACTGTGGCCTTGCTAGAAGTCATTTGTGAACAGTCACCTTCCCACAGCCTCCCTACATTCCAAGTGCCGTGGGTTAAGTGGGGTCTCTTGCAGGCTGGCAAGACACCGCAAAATCGTGGAACCTGAAGTGGTTGGAGAAAGCGATTCAGAAGTGGAGGGGGGAGAAGCTTGGCGCCTGGAACGGGAGGACACCAGTGAAGAGGAAGAGGAAGAGATCGATGATGAGGTGCGCTTGCAGAGCTGGATAACAGGCTTAGGAAAGCTGGAAGGGCACAGGCTGGAACTGCCCTTTGCACGGATATGTGGGCTGTCTGATGGATCTATACAAGAGTCACACCTGGCCATGACTTAACTGGTGGGTCACCGTCCTCTGGCATGGGGCAGGACACTGGGGGAAGCCACTCCAAGTCCAGTGAGCCAGGTGTATCTTCTCAAAGCCAGCACTTCAGACAGCACATGTGTTTGATGGGAGAGAGAGAAGGGGTAGCAGGGCTGGCCTCTGACTGCTCTGTGCTTGTCCCCATTAGGAGATTGAGCGTCGGCGCGGGATGATGCGTCAACGAGCACAGGAGAGGAAAACTGAGGAGATGGAAGTGATGGAGTTGGAAGATGAGGGTCGGTCTGGAGAAGAGTCCGAGTCAGAGTCTGAGTACGAGGAGTACACAGACAGCGAAGATGAAATGGAGCCACGACTCAAACCGGTCTTTATCCGCAAGTAGGTGATGGAACTGTGCAGGCTGACCCTGGGACATGGGAGTTGGGAGCTGGGGTCCAAGCAGATCCTGCTGCTATGGTCCCTTTTCACTGTGAGGAAGCCCTTTACCTCCCTGGGGTGGGATGGGGTGGGATGATCACAGCCTGGCAAGGCACAGCTAGGAAGCAAGGGGCAATCCCTGCACCTACAGCCCCTCATCAGTTACATTGGGTTGCTGTGGGATCAGGCTGCGGAGTCTGACTGGAGTCCTTGGGCAAGGGCCATACAGTGACAAAGGGATGCAGTAGCCCCCAGAAAGGGGAGAGTGCCGGGACTTGACCTGTCCTTGGAGAGGGCAAAGGCTGAAAGCAGCTGTGGTGTGGGAGTCAGCGAGGGGCTGAGCAGCTGCACTGGCTTATGGAAGGGCTGAAGGCTATTCTGGCCCTGCTCTCAGGAAGGACCGGATCACAGTTCAGGAGAGAGAAGCAGAAGCCCTGAAGCAGAAAGAGCTGGAGCAGGAGGCAAAGAGGATGGCAGAGGAGAGGCGCAAGTATACACTTAAGGTGTGGAGGGGTGGGCTAGAGGCTGGAGGGGGCAATCACTGCAGCAAAACTTAGCTTGGACCTCACTGCAGATTGTAGAAGAGGAAGCAAAGAAGGAGCTCGAGGAGAACAAGCGCTCATTGGCAGCACTGGATGCACTTGATACAGATGATGAGAATGATGAGGAGGAGTACGAGGCCTGGAAAGTCCGTGAGCTGAAGCGTATCAAACGAGACCGTGAAGAACGAGAAGCGTAAGTATTGTCTGTGTAGACATGAGGCTGAGAGCCCGTAGGCAGTTGAAGCACCTTTTCCTCGGGCTGCTTTTTGGCCACTCTCTATTTGTGAATGTATTTCCTTCCGTCAATGTTATTTTGTGAGTCAGCAGTAGCTGAGGCATTGCTTTACCTTTATTTATAGTGGTTGGAAATAACTGAATGCCCAGAACCCCTCCTGCCTGCCCTTGGGGGAGCCTTTGCTCCCCATCAGTAAACATGTAATCCCTTAGGAGGTAGCTGGTGACAGTCTCATTCCCAGGAGGTTCTGTGGGGACACAGGGTCTCAGGGGCTTCTCTCCCACCCAGCATGGAGAAGGAGAAGGCAGAAATCGAGCGTATGCGGAACCTCACAGAGGAGGAACGCCGGGCTGAGCTCCGGGCCAATGGCAAAGTCATCACCAACAAGGCAGTAAAGGGCAAATACAAATTCCTGCAGAAGTACTACCACCGCGGTGCCTTCTTCATGGTGAGTGTGCTGAGGGCCAGGCATGGCTGTAGGTCTGATCTGGGGCCATCTTTTCTCTGTGGGGAGCCTTCCCTCTCCCATGGCACCCTGGGGCTGGGGGTGCCCTGGAACAAGTGCCAACCCTCAGAGGCAGCAAGGGGCTGAAGCTGACCCAGCATGACCTCACCAGAGCACATCAGGTAGGGGGTTCCCAGTTGAAATGGAGCTGAAGCTGCAGAGCTGTCCCCAAGCCGCTATTTGGGCTGACAGGCCCAGCCAGAACCAAGTCAGCTCCGCACAGGCCACTGGAGAAGCAGCCTGGGGAATGCAAGGCTAGCTGCCAGAGGCAGGCCTACAAACAATGCTCACACCCCCCCCCTCCACCAGGAGTTAATAGGGCTGCAAGTACTGTGGCAGCCCTGGCAGAGGAGCAATACAACCTTTGGGCAGCTTTCCCCCACTGCTGCCAGGACTCGCTGGAACCTTTTAGGCTGAGCCAGTGTGTCCTTTCCTGCAGGATGAGGATGAGGAGGTGTACAAGAGGGACTTCAGTGCTCCGACCCTTGAGGACCACTTCAACAAGACCATCTTGCCCAAAGTCATGCAGGTGCGTGTGCTGGCGGAGGGTGCCCAGCCTGTGTGCCAAGGGGTGGGAGTTCTTGGCAGTGGGGAGCAGCAGGTCCTGCATCCCCCCTGAACAGTTGCTCATAAGTTCTTCTGCTCCCCAGGTCAAGAACTTCGGGCGCTCAGGGCGGACAAAGTACACACACTTGGTGGACCAGGACACCACCTCCTTTGACTCTGCCTGGGGCCAGGAGAGCGCACAGAACACCAAGTTCTTTAAGCAGAAGGCAGCAGGTGTGCGGGATGTCTTTGAGAGACCCTCAGCCAAGAAACGAAAAACAACCTAAGGGCATGGGCAAGGAGGGTCTGGTGTGTCTGACGTTGGCAGGAGGCCACTGCCTTATCAGCTGCCAGAGCCTGGGCAGGGACAGAAAGCACATGTTCCAGGACTCCTGTGGTGACAAGCCCTTCCCCTGCCTGTGCCATGCCTTCCCTGATGCGGTGTTCCATTCCCCGTGCCGAGCAGACCTGATGGGCTCCCTGCCTGTGCACCATGGCAGATGATGGCCTGTGGTGCTGGCCAGGCTGGTGGCCATGCTACATCCCCGCAATGGCCACCCTGGAGCCTTGGCAGTGCCCAGCATATTGCACCAGCACCCCTGGCTCCAGCACGTCCACTTCTGGAGGAATTACAGGACTTCTGCACCCATCTGGTCTACAACATCCCCCCCCTTGCTTGTGCTGTCCCTGGTGTCAGTCTGGGCCCTGTTTTGGGGTGGTTAGCAGTGACTCCATCTCTTCACCCTGTTCCTGCAGGGCTTGGCTTTTCTACCTGTGTGGGGTGGGGGGGTTGATTAAAGGTTTGATTTTCTTATACACTCTGGTCCCTTCTCCTTACAGACGTGGCCATCCTGTTCTGCACCTTCCTGTGAGTCAAGGTGGGCTGGAGCAGTACAGGAGGCACCAGCCTGGGCAGGGCATGCATGAGCAGCCGTCACCACTGCCTCAGACCTGTGCCTGGGCCTGTTCAGCCCATGCTGCCCAAGGGGCAGAGATTAAAAAGAGGGGAGAGCAGGATGACTCAGTTCTCAGGCAGGTCACTTTGTCCTGCTCCAGTCATGCGGGTGCCCAGCTGGCACTGCCAATACGACGCTGCATGGCTGGGCCCTACTTGTGGGTACCACGCACCCAGAGGCAGGGGCATGTGCTCAGCGCTGCGTAGACCACAGAGACAGCCCAGTCCCACCAGTGCCTTTATTGGTATGGCAAGAGCCCCCTGCCTGGCAGCCAGTGGCCACCCAGCTCAGTTGGTGAGGGTGATGAGAGCCTCCACCACATTGCCCATGTGCTCACGCAGGCTGCGCTCCGCTGCGGCCCGTGATATTTCCATCTCCGTCATCTGCAGGAAAACAGCCACAGCCCCATACAGTGGCCGCAGGGCCCCACGGGCCAGGCGGGGGGCAATGAGGGGCACCCACCCATGGGGACACCTGACTGGCCTCAGGGCAGGCATGCACCGGCCTCCTCCGTGGGTGCAGTTTCGCACCCGAGATTTGGGAGACGTCACGGCCTGCCTGGGGTCCTGCCCCTACTCACAATCAGCTCTAGGTCCTCCTTCTTGATGGTCACTTTTGCCAGTTCTTTCTCCCTACAACAAGAGACGGACAAACCTCCGGTGACCGACAGGCCCCGCTGGCCACTGTCCCGGTGCTCCCTCGGCCGTACGGCGGCCAGGAGCGACCCCTCGCAGCAGTGCGGGATGTGTACTGGGAGGGGGCGGGGGAAGGGCCGGGATGTCCGGGAAGCAGATGCCCGGGTCGTGTCCCAAGTGGTGACAAGCTATAAGACAGGCAGTGCCCCGGAGTGAGTTACCTCTCCTGCTTCGCTTTCTGCTCCCGGGACCTCCGGTCTCCGATCACCGACATGGCCTGCCAGAAGGAGCGCGGTCACCCCACTGCGCGGCACCGGGCGGGTCAGCGCCACACCGGTGGCACAGGCACCGGGACCGGCACGGGGACGGATATGCAGGCGCGGTGGTCAGCGCCCGGCTCGGCCCCGCTGCAGGCAGCGCCCAGCCTCCCACCCTGGCCCGGTCCCGTCCCGCCGCCGCACCGTCTCCAGGTTGGAGCTCTGGATCTCCTTCTCCTCCGCGTAGTCCGTGACGCGCTCCAGGTCCGCCGCACCGCTATCGTGCTTCCGTGGCTTCTCGGCCGCGCGACCGCCCGCCCCATCGCTGCCGCCGCCGGAGCCGTTGGGCTCCGTTTCCAGCTCCAGCTCCACATCACCCTCCGCCGCCATCCCGCCGCCGCCGCGGCCCGCTTCCGGTCACGTGCGGAGCCGGCGAGCGGCGCGCGCCGCCAGAACCGAGTGCGGGCGTGGGCGGGGCCAGGTGCCCCCGCAGCCCGGAGCCGCCACCGCGCCTGGGCCGCCGAGCGGTCACATTCGGTGTTCCCCGGCGCTCCCGGACTCTGGGCAGCTCGACAGCGGCGGCCCCCGGCGCTGCCGAGGCGCGGAGCTAGGCCGGGCGCGCGCAGCTCCGCCGCTGTCCGCGAGTGCCCCCTGGCGGTAGAGCGGCACTGCCGGGGCAGCGGCCCCGCTCGCTGCCGCCGCTGCTGTGGAGGGCCGGACGAGCAAGGCCGCAGCGAGACCCTGGCCGAGTCCCCGGGCACTGCCGGAGGCGAGAGGCGGCTGGGCCGTGGCCGTGCCTCCCCGAGCCCTGATGCCGGGCCGTCGGAGGCCGTACCGGCAGCGCGGCCCCGGTTGCTGTGGGCACAGGCGGGTCCGCCCCCGCCCCTCCCTTCCCGCACGCGTGTCACATGTCACCCACCCACCCGATGGAACACCGCGTCCCTCAAGCCGGGCTGTGCCCCACACTGTGTGTGGCACCGGAGGGCACGGGGGGTCTGTGTCACCGCTATTGCCGTGGCCCCGGCATCCTCTGTGTCAGGGCTCTGCCAGCACAAAGCCTGAATGGCGGTGGAGCAGCTGAAGAAAGGTGATGCCAGCCCCAGCACAGAGCCCCCTGCATGCCCTTGCACATCCCCAGCTGCTGCTGACTGTGGGGATCTTGCTACCCGCTGGATTTGCCTCATGCCGTCCCACCGCACAGTGGGGTACGTGTGTCACTTGGGTGCCTCTCTGCTCCAGCCCTTCGGTGAACCCCACACTCCCCAGCCCCGCTGCACTGCTGTGCGGCACTGCTCTGGGATCAGGGAGACATCATCCGCAGACTCCACATGCCCCTCATGCCAGCTCATGTCCAGGCCACCTGCCACGGCCTCGCCCTGCCCAGTGAGAGGCCAAGGTCCAGGCAGGGATGCCCATGGCCAAGAGTCACTGGACAGTGCCCAGGAGTACTGGACAGTACCCACCCCTGGGGTGGCTGCCTGGAGGGAGCAGTGAGCAGATGGCAGGGCGGGCCAAGCTGACAATCCCCTAATCCCATCAACGCCGCGGGGGCTGAGCAGAGCCAAGCTGGGCCATGGCAGGCACACGGGCACGCGGGCACCTCCTGCTCTTCCAGGTGGGACTTGGGGTCTGGCGGGGCTGGGAGCATGGCTGGGAATGAGAGTGGGTGGGGAGGGTGTGCTGGGCCAGGCTGGGGAGCAGTGCTGGCCCTTTGGGACCCCCACTGACCATGCCCCTCCCCAGCTTTGCTGTGGTTGTCATGGGCTCCGTGTGTCCACGAGCACACGCATCCTCTACACGCTCCTGCATGTCCTGGCCTCTGCCGTGTGCTGCCTCATGCTGTCCCGCACTGTGGCCCAGGCTATCACGGAGAAGGTGACAGAGGGAGCTGGGACACCCAGGGTACTGGGCGTGTTGGGGGTCCCAGGGGTGCTGGGGGTCTCAAGGGTACCGTGAGTTCTGGGGATACTGGGGTGTCAGGAACCTGAGGGCACCCAGGGACATGCAGGGGAGCATGGTGTATGCCAGAATTGCCGGGGCAGTCAGAAGTACTGGGACTCTGGGGATACTGGGATGCTGGGATACTAACGGGGCTGCTGGGACTGCCAAGGGGGAAGGAGTGCCGGGGTACTAAAGATGCAGGATTTGCCTGCCGTGATGGGGGTCCCAGGGGTACTGGGGAAGGTATTTGGAATGCTGGGAATATCAAAAGTTTGGATGTGCTGGATGCCATGGGCACTGGGGGGTGCTGGGTGGACACACCAGCAGCCCTGTCCCATCAACCGCTGTGCTTGCAGATGCCCTTCTCAGTGGTGCTGTGCCAACACCTGCCCGGGGGCACAGACTGCGAGCGGCTGGTGGGCTCCTCGGCCGTGTATCGGGTCTGTTTTGGCACTGCCTGCTTCCACCTGGCACAGGCTGCCCTGCTGCTCAACGTACGCTCCAGCTCTGACTGCCGCGCACAGCTCCACAATGGGTAAAGATGGGCCATGGGGCTGGACAGGGTGTCCTGGGATGGGGCTGCCCTGGGGTGGGGCTGTCAGGGGTGCTCTCCTACTGATGTTAACTGCCTTGCAGGTTCTGGCTGCTGAAGCTGCTGGTGCTGGTGGGCCTCTGGGCTGCCAGCTTCTTCATCCCTGAGGACAACTTCATCCAAGGTGTGTCCCCCACCCTGTCTGAGCTGGCACCCTTGACACCCCTTTTGGCCCCCACCTGCCCTGTGCCATCTCCACCTCTGCTCTCTTCCACCAGCCTGGCACTACACAGGTGTCTGTGGGGGCTTCGCCTTTATCCTCATCCAGCTGGTGCTGATCACAGCCTTTGCACACACCTGGAACAAGAACTGGTGAGTGCTGAGGTGCTGGGTGGGTACTTGCCCACTGCCCCCACTCACCCATTCTCCCACAGGCTGACAGGCGCTGCACAGGACAAGCGCTGGTATCTGGCTGTGCTGCTGGCCACGGCCGCCTTCTACACCGTTGCCTCCACTGCCTTCTCCTTCCTCTACAAGTTCTACACCCACCCAGCTGCCTGCCACCTCAACAAAGCACTGCTCACCATCAATGGCAGCCTCTGTGGCATCATGTCCTTCATCTCCATCACACCATGTGTGCGGCTCAGTGAGTATCACACAGCACGGCATGGCAGGGGCTGCCATGCTGCATGGCCAGCTGTGTCCTGGGCTGGGGGTGACTGTGGGCCCCAGCTCAGGGCCAGCACTCAGGCACTGGAGGGGAACCCAGCTCTCCAGGGTTCCCCCTGCCCCCTCCTGTGCCTTGGCACAAGGCGTTGGACAGGGGAGTGGCCGGAGGGGACTGCCCAGGGCCCACTCAGAGCCTACCCACCACCTCATGGCACTCCAGGAACTCCAGTAACACCTCTGTCCCCACTCTTGCAGGGCAGCCACGGTCAGGGCTGCTGCAGTCCTCAATCATCAGCTGTTACGTGATGTACCTCACCTTCTCTGCACTGTCCAGCCGCCCCCCAGAAAGAGGTGGGTGTCCCTGCCCACCAGCAGCAGTCCCTGCCATGATGCATGCCCATCTCACCTCCACCTCCCTACAGTGCTCTACAAGGGGCAGAACCTCACTGTCTGCTTCCCGGGGGTCCGGCAGGATGAGCTGCAGACAGAGGACACCACCGTCGCCGTGCTGGGCGCTGCTATCATGTATGCCTGCGTGCTCTTTGCATGGTGCGTGTACTCTGCCGGGCACAGCCAGCCTAACTGGCACCACACGGGGACCCCATGCCCATGGCCAGCAGAGCCAGGGATGTCCTGAGGGGTGGCAGGACGAGAGCAGGTGGGGCATTGGTGGGTGGGCAGGGGCAGCACAGCAGAGCTCCTGTGGCCGTGGGGAATCCATGGGGCAGGCTGGGAGCCTGGTACAGGGTGATGGGTGTCTGTGTTATGATTTCTGCCTCTCTCCTGGGTACAGCAATGAAGCCTCCTACCTTGCTGAGGTCTTTGGGCCCCTCTGGATGGTGAAAGTCTACAGCTTTGAGTTTAAAGTGAGTATGGTTGCAACTGTGCCCCATGTCCTCCTGCTACAGGCACCCCCAGACCCACCACCTCGAGCCCCTGTCCCAGCCCCAGAGAAGGGGAGCACGGCCCAGAGGGCCACCCACAGCACACATCACTTGCCCTGGTGTCAGGCAGGGCTCAGGCCAGCCATGGTGGCCACAGGGCTGGGCAGCCAGCACTTGCTCTCCCTGCAGAACCCCTCCTGTTGCTTCTGCTGCCCTGAGAAGATGGAGGAGGAGCTCAGAGGTGAGTGCACGGTCCATGTGGGAGAGTGGGCAGAGCCTGTGTCCCAGCCTGGAAGTGCCAGTGAGGGAGGGGTGCAGAAGCTGCCATGCCCCTGCACTCTCCCAGGCCCCGACCAGACATGTGAGCAAGTGGAGGAGAGTGCCAGGGGACAGTTCATCATCCAGGATGAGCAGGACCGGGTGGTCTACAGCTACTCAGCTTTCCACTTTGTCTTCTTCCTTGCCTCCCTCTATGTTATGATGACACTCACCAACTGGTTCAGGTAAGGCCCTGTGCTGCTGCCCAGCCCTCCCTACTCTCACTCCAAACCTCTCTGCCAGGCCATGATGCTATCACCAAGCTGGCACCTGCTGGGGATGCTCAGGGTTCTGTGCCCACAGACCTGCACCGCTCCAGTGGCAGCTGTGTGGTGCAGCAAGAAGGGCTGGAGGGTCTGTGACAGAAGGGACATGCCCAGGGACACATGGCCCCTGGGACACAGGGTAACCTGGCGGCAGCAGCTGGCACTGGAACCCCCTGTGTTGGCATCCCTTGGGCATCCAGTGCCTGCCCTCTCCCACCAGCTATGAGAATGCAGTGCTGGAGACCACCTTCACACACGGCAGCTGGTCAACCTTCTGGGTGAAGGCATCCTCGTGCTGGGCCTGTGTCCTGCTCTACCTGTGGCTGCTGCTGAGCCCCTTCTGCCTCCATGGCTCCCCACAGCACCAGCGCAGCAGCACAGGGCCACGCATTGTGCGCCGCCGACGTGCTCCACAGCGCATCAATGTCTCCACATAGTCCCTGCCAGGACAAACCCTGCCCGGGGCTGGTCCCTGCCGTGCCCTGTGCCTGTGCCCTGGCCCTGCTTGGTCCTCCTGGCCTCTCCTGACCCCCCACTCCAGGAGAGAGCAGCATCTAGGAGCCTGAGGGGAACATAGGAGGTGGATGCTCCCAGGTATACCAGCCCTGTGCTGAGCCAGGGCCACCCAAAGGGCCAGAGCAAGCTGGTGGCAGGTTGCCCTGGCCCCATGGGGCGCACTGGGGGAGTGGGACCCTGCTCTGGCCACCCCTGCCATGATGCATTCACTGTAAATACCTCCTGCAATACATTTTTATATAAAACTGAACTGAGCCTGTGCCATTGTCCTGTGCAGGCTGCTGCCATGGGGATGTGGGGAGGGGGTGCCGGCAGCGCCCAAGCACTGGCCATGCAACAGCCACAGCTGAGGACACCTTCAGGATGGCTCTGCTGGAGAAGGGGTACAAGCAGGGGGTGCAGAGCAGGGAACAGTGCCCTGGGGCCCAGGTTGCAGGAGGGTGTGCAGCCCACGGCTGCTGCCCCCAGGGAGGGCACAGTGACAGTGTGGCTGCAGGATCATGGAGGCCTTGGGCCCTCACCCACAGAGTAAATGTAGCAGGGCAGCTCCCCGGGGCCCGCAGCACGAGGCTGCACACTGTGGTGGTGGCAGCAGGTGCAGGACAGGGACTGACATGCATCAGCAGGGCACCTACTAAGCTGGCACAGCTTGGGTATACTGTGTGGCAGAAGGTGAGGTAAGGGTGGCACCGCAGGGTGAGTGCTGTTGGGGTCCAACCGGTCCCAACGTGGAGTGCAGCAATTGTGGGGTCTCTGAAGGGAGCAGCAGAGATGAGGGACTGCAGTGCCCCGTGCCCCAGGGCTGCCCCACACACCTCTCCCTCCCCAGGAGACGCAGGGACACATGGGGGGGCTCAGGGAAGGGAAGCTGTGGCACCATCTTGGAGACATCAGCCAGGTAATGCTGGGGTGGGGGTTTGATGCAACTCACATCAACTGAGGGCTCCCCAGTGCCCCACTGGGGATCTACCTCACCCCACCCAGAAGACTGGGCCAAGTGCAGCATCTCCCACAGGACTGGAACACCTGGGGAGGGAATTTTGAACAGGTCCAGCAGCACAAGCAATGACACGCTAGGGAGGGAAGGGTGTAGTTGTCCCAGCTCTGTGAAACACCCAAGTCAGCAGCCCTGCTGCAGGCCCCCACAGAGTCCGGCTCAGGCTGGGGGTTCTGCCAGACCCCTGTGCTGCAGGCAGCGTAGTATGTCCTCTGGGGAATCAATGCCATGCTCGTGCCTGCTGCAAGTACAGGCCACTGGGCAGCCTGCCCACAGCCACTGGCATGTCCCTCCGGGCCCTTCACTGGCAATTGCTGCAACACCAGGTGTTCTTGGGGCTCCCCAGATGTCCCAGCCTCACACAGCCCCTGTGCCAGCTGCAGGCAGGACCCGTGGGGCCCTGCTAGGAGGATGCTGGGTCCCTACTGGAAACCTGCAGATGATGGAGGAGAACAAGACATTCGTGAGGTACATCAGGATGGTGCAGCATGGCCCAGCCCAGCCCCACAGCAGCAGGGGAGCAGCCACCAGGACAGCCAGGAATGTGCCCCTGCCCAGGGCTGCTGCTGCTGCCACAGCCCACTCTGGGCCGAGCCCAGCTGCTCCTTCACACCAGGATGGTGAGCAGGAGCCTCTGGGAGAGCAGCAGCCATGGCTCAGCCCTGCAGCTCAGCTCACACCCAGGCCTGCTGGCAGTGAGCCCTGCAGCCCCAGGGTATTGAAACTGTCATCCATGCAGGAAGGGAGAGAGGTCAGGGACCAGCACCCACCACAGGAGCAGGGGAAGGTAGGGTACTGTGTGCTGCCATGGCCCCCATGATGTGCAGGCAGGCTGGCTCACCTGCCCTCACTCACCCCACCAGCATCCTGGCTCACAGCACATGAGCCCCTGGATCTGGAAGCTACAGAACCACCCCCCCTCCCCAGGGTACCGCAGTGCTGAACACCCTCTGCTCCACAGAGGCACCATGCCAGGTGAGCAATGGAATACAGAGGGACAGCATCATTGTGGCCACCTCCCTGAGCACTGCCTTCCACACAGGACCAGGGGAAGATGGCTCCCCACATCACCAGTGCAGCCTCCCAGGCAGACAGAGAGCTGGCTTGCAGCAGAACTGGCCTTGGGCAGCTGCAGTGTCCCACCTCCAGCACGGACCCAGCCTCCTCACTCAGCAGCATGAGCAGCCACAGCTCAGTGGACAGGCCTTCCCCCAGCTCCCACCAGGGGCGAGGGACCAGCCTCTCACCCAGAGAGGGACACAGGTCTGCTCACCTGCAGCTCCCTAGGCTTAGGCCCCTCACCATGACACCTGTCACCCAGCAAGCCCCCAGCCCTCAAAGGGGTGAGGCAGAGGGACCCTACAGTGCTGCCAGGTGCTTTGGCAAGAGGAAGCTTCCTGCCTTTACCCCAGAGATAACTGCCCACCCCCCCATGCGGTGTGAAGGGCCAGGCTGGGGGAGCTGAGCACACACCCCTGCACTGGCACCCACGCCCCTTGTCTCAACAGGGGTGTGAGAAGGAGGGACCCATGCCACCCTGCCCCATGTACCAGCTGGTGCTGGCCAGGGACATGGGCGCAGGGAAGTCCAGCTTCCTGCTGCACCTCTGCATGAATGAGTTCCAAGGAGACATCCCCAGTACCCTTGGTATGAGCCCCCAGCAACCCTGACCCTACAGCCAGGGCAGATGCACAGGAACAGGGCCTGACTGTTCCTCCTGGCAGGGGTGGATTTCCAGATCAAGTTGGTGGATAGGAAGCAAACCCCATTACACATCTGGGACACAGGTGGGCAGAAGAGATGAGAGCACAGGGCCGGGGGGCCTGGGGCTGTGCCAGGGTTCCAGCAGCAGCCCATCACCACACCAGCAGCAGTGACACCCCCAGCCTCAGGTACCAGAGCATCGCCCAGTCCTACTTCCACAAAGCCCATGGTGTGCTGCTCCTCTACAACATCAGCTCCCCAAGCAGCTTCCTCAGTGTCCACCAATGAACCAAGGACATCAACCTGGGAAGGGTTCAAGAGGCATCTAGCCCCCAGGAAAGGAGCAGGAGCCTTGAGGCTTCATGGGGGTGGGATGTGCTGTTCCCCCTGTCCTGGGGAACAGGAACAAGGCAGGCAGGAGCTGGGCTACTGCCAGGAAAAGGGGACCCCCAAGAAAGGTGGGAGTGCATTCCCCAATACTTTCCCTTTTGCTGGTGCTTATATTGGGTCTCTATCCACATTTGGCTCCTGGGCTCAGCACAGGCATGATGGGAGGCAGCCAATGTGGCTGTAGGCTGCCAGCCCCTAGGAGCCCCACGCTAACCTTCCCTCCCACTGGACGTCAAGCCAGGACAAGTCACAGCCACTGACGCTGGTGGGGAACAAGATGACCCTGCGGACTGGCCTGGCAGAGGGGGTCAACATAGCCCACCGGCAGCAGCTGGCCATGGTGAGCAGCAGCTCCTCAGGGCCCCTGGAGCAACCAGGGCCCCACTAACACCCACTGCCACCCCTAAGTGTGCGGCTGCCTGTGCTGTGAGACCAGCGCCAAGGACGGCACCAATGTGGTGGAAGCAGTGCTGCTCCTGGCTCGGTGAGGAATCCAGGCTGCCGCGGGACCCGTCCCCAGGATCTGTCCCTGCGCTGCCAGGTCGGGCTGACACCACTGCTCTGGCCCTGCAAGGGGGTGAAGAAGACGATGGGCACCGGCCTCGGCGCTGGGCTAGCCCTTAACATCGCTCCGCACTACTGCCGGACATAGCGCGGCGCACGGGCAGCTGCAGCTGGGCCCGCCCCGGCCGTGCCGCAGCGCGGCTCTCCCCCGGTGCGCAGGCCCGGCCGCCATCTCTCCACCGCCGCCCTCCGACCGGCCCTGAGCCTGAGCGCCCCAGCGCGCTCCAGCGCCATGCCGTCCAGCTTCGTTCCTCAAGGCTGCCGGCTCTCCCACGCGCCCCGGGGCGTTCGGCGTTCAGCCCCCACACTGATCCCCGGGTGCTGCCCCAAGGACCGCCCGGGCCCGACCACACCTTTGTTCCTCACCGTCAAGATGCCGCCGCTTGACTCTGCCCACCGCCACACTCGATTCTTCTCTCCGCGGATGCGATTGCTCGGTCGGCGGTACCCCTGCTCCCCCACCCCCCAGCCGGCGCACGGACGAGCAGACGCAGCGTGCAGGGCTCCACAGCTACTTTAATAGGGGACAGCGCCGCAGGACGCGGGGCGATGCCGGAGGTCCCGGCGGGACCCGGCCTGGGGCGGCGCGGGGCATCCTGCCGGCGAGACCGGCCCTGGGGCGGCGGCCCGGCGCGGCCGCCCGCTACTTGTTGCCCTCCTTCTTCTCGTCAGCCTTCTTCTGCTTCTGCTGCATGATCTCCGAGTCCCTGCGGGGAGCGCGGCGGGGCTGGCGGCGGGGCCGGCACCGCCGCGGGGCGGGAGCAGGGAGCGGGGCAGGGGAAGCCGGCGGGGCCGGCCCGGCGCTCACCTCTGCTTGCGGGCGGCAGCCGAGAGCCCGTCGTCCCGCCGCTTGCCCTTGCCCGAGTCGCTCTGCTTCTTCAGGTTCTTCTGCCGCGCTAGTTCGCGCTGGTTCCCGCCTGCCACGGCGCGGCCACCTCAGCGCAGCCTGACCCCGGCCACGCTTACAGCGGCGCCAGCCCCCAACACCCCAGGCCGACCACTGCCCACAGGGTAGGTCCCGGCGCGCCAGCGGGTCGTGGCACGGCCCCCCGGCCCCACCGCACTCCTGGGTCCCAGAACGGCCTCCCCACCCCGGCCCACCACACTCGTCAACCCCGGCACGAACCCCCTTTCCTTCCTTCTTTCCCTTCTTTTTCGCTGTCTCCCTCCCCGCCGCCCCCCCCCAACTCACGGGTCATGGCGCCGCTCCCTCCCACCGCCACTCCGCCGCCACGTCCCGCACTGACCCCCCCCACGCCCCGCCCCGCGCCGTATTTTAAGGGACACCACAGCCAATCATCACTGCGATCCACCCCCCGCTGCACTTCCATTGGCGCGTCTCTCCGGCAAGACCCCGCCTGATTGGCCGCGGGCTATGGCCGACCTTCCGCCGGCGGGGGCGAAAAAGCCGGAAGATTGGGCGCAAGCGCCGCAGTTGCCCCCGCGCGACAGGATGCGTGGCGTGGGGGCACCACGCCCGCTTGTGATGTCACGAGCTGTGCGGGAAGCTCTGCGGAGCGGGGAGAGCGATGCGGAAGGTGCGGGACGGGGGGCGGGGCGCCGCCCTGCTCCTCCCTCAGCCCTCCCCCCCGCAGCGTTCTTCTCCGCCCCGGGGAGTTTGGGGTGATGCAGGGAGGACGGTATGAGAGCTCTTCATCCCCTTGGTCAGGCTGTGGGGCGCCGCGGGGCCGCTCAGACCGCTCCTTCCGCCGCGGGCGGTGCGGGGGATCTACGGGGAAGGACGGCTATGAGCGCCATTCGTGCCGAGAGGGTGCGGGACGGGTAGCTGTCCCTGCTCAGCCCGATTCGCCTACGCACTCGGGGCTCGGCGGCGGCATCGGGTCGTGGCGGGGATTCTGCCGGGCGATGTTTGATGGGGGGTTCTGGCGCTTCGCCAGCCGTGAGAGCTCCGTGTGGATAACCTGCGGGCGAGGGGCGGCTGCGGCGGGCAGGGCTCCAGTGGGACCCCCGACGATCCCAGTACCGACTCCTGCGGGATCCTCTCCCTCCCCATCGCTCCTGGTACCAGATCCTGCGGGTACCAGGATCTGGTACCAGGAGCCCGCCCTCGCACCCCGCCTCCCAGACCTTGCTGGCCGGGTCCAGCTCCAGGGCTCTCCTCAGGGCGAGCGCGGCGTCTGCGTCCCGGCCCTGCTCTGCCAGCAGCTGCGGGGAGAGGAGTGGAGAGTAGCGGACGGCCGGGCCGAGGGGAGTGGGGCGGTGTGAGGCGATGCGGGTCCCACCTGCCCACGCCGGAGCAACGCCCGACCGTTGTCGGGACTGATCCTTAGGGCCGCCTCGCAGGCCGCCAGCGCCTCCTCCGCCCGCCCCAGCTTCAGCTCGGCGGCCGCGCAGTTGTTGAGGCACTTCACGCGCTGCTCCTGCAGCTCCTCTTCCTCCTCGGGCCCGGGCGGAGCTGGGGGGCGAGTGGCGGCCTCAGCGCCCCGGCCCCGCAGCCCCGGGCCCTCCCTCCCGGCCGGTCTCACCGGTGGCGGGGCCGTCCAGGGCTCGCAGGGACAGCCGGTACGAACGCAGCGCCGCCGCGAAGTCACCCCGCGCGAAGTGGAAGTTGCCCCGCTCCCGGCGCTGAGAACCCAGGCGCAGGCGGACGGCGGGCGGCAGCGGCTGCGGGTCGGGGCAGTCCCGCACCTCCAGCAGCGTCACCTCGAACAGCAGCGGCGCTTCGGGTGGCACGTCGGGCTCCCTGCTGGTACAGCGCCGGCTGCCGCCGACTCCTGCCCGCGTGCCCTGCCCGCCCTGGTCCCCTGTCCTCCCGGCCCCCCCGGCCCTGGCCCTTCTGTCCTCGCCTATCTCTGTCGTCTGCCCGCCCCGGTCCGTCTGCCCTCCCGCCCCCTGTCTGTTCCAGTCCCCGCCTGCTCGGTCCCCCTGCCCGCCCGCCCTACCTGCCCGGGCGGCCATAGGCGTAGGGGAAGCCGGCGAGGAAGAAGGAAACCTCCCCGGGTTGCATGGTGGGGACGCCCAGCTCCAGAGCCTGTGGACGGGCACGGCGGGGCTGGCGGGTCGCAGCCCCGGGAGGCGCTGAGCCCGCACGGCACTGAACCACACACCGGTTCGGACTCACCTGCACGACGTCCCCGTGACCCGGCACGAAGATGAGACGCGGGTCACGCTCCACCAGCCCGCCGTCCTCCAGGGCGCCCAGCACCTTCACCGACACCTCCTGGCCCGGTAGCGGCCGCGGCCCGCCCGGTCCGGCCCGTATCACGCGCTTCCGCAGCAGCCGGTCCTCTGCGGAGGAGGAGGCGCTGAGAGCCAAGCCGAGAGCCCCGAAACTGGCACCCCTTGCCCAGCTCTCCCCGGTACCGGCCGTCCCAGCCTGAGCTCCCTGCCCGGCTCGCCCCGGGGTCGCCCGCCGGCGCTCACCCGTCAAGTCGCTCCAACCGTCGGCAGCGAAAAGCGGCCCGAAGCCGCCGGGCCCCGGCACCGCCAGCGCCTCCAGCCGCCGGTAGAAGAGCCGCTCCTCGTCGCGCACCGACGGCACCGCGATGGAGGTGTGGGGCAGCCGGAACCGTACCCGCCGGTCCCTGCCCGGCCCACGCGGTCGCCCGCCGGCTCCTGTCTCCCTCTCCGGGGAGCCGCCGGGCGATGGGCCCGGCATGTCCGCCCCCGGCCCGCCTCGCTGCCCGCCGCTACCTGCCGGCCTCAGTCCGGGCCCACGCGGGGCTCGGCGGCGGGTGCCCACGGCCCCCAGCCCGCACCGGGCGTGTCGCCACCGGTCCTGCAGCGCCGCGACTGCCGGTGGTCGCCTGGGTCGGGGACACCGCGGAGCGCATGCCGCCGCGCCGTTACCTAATGCCGGGAAGCGGCTCAGGGGATTAGTCCGGGCCGACGGCAAAAATAGCCGGCTCAGAGCGAGCCCCGCCGCGGGGCTCCCGCCGCCCGCCCCGCCCGCTGCTGCCCCCCGGGACTGCCCGCCTGCCGCCGTCGTGCATTCCGGGCAACGTCGTGGCCGCAGGCGGAGCTGTGCAGGTGTCTCTGGTACCGAGGCTGCAGGCCGAGCCTCCGGTTCAGCCTTCTGCACTTGCGGCTCTCGGCGGCGCGGACGGTGCGGGGCTGCAGGCGGAGCGGGCCCGGCGGGGCGAATCGGGCACCGGCGGGACTCACGGGCGCCCGCTGTTGTTGCAGGGGGCACCGAGGCCCGTGATCGCCTTCCAAGGAAGCTGGGGAGTGAATGAGGGAACCGCAGAGCGTAGGGCGGCGCGGATGGGGGGCGCAGGAGGGAACGGGGAGCCCAGGGCGGCCATGGCGTCGGGGGCCCAAGGGGGAACCGAGGGGATCAGGGTCCCCTGGGCGACCAGGGGTTGGGGGATCGAAAGGACGGCCAGGGAAGCCAGGGCGGAGGTCAGTGCCTTGGGGAACCGTGGAAGTCGAAGGAACGTCCTGGTTCGCGTGGGCCAGTGTCTTCGGCGCTCCCGCGGGGGGAGCAAGCCACGGCGTGCAGCCTTGGGGACTGGGTCCGCTGCATCCGAGGGGATGGGAGGGCTGGGGAGGCACCACAACCCTGGCGACCCATCCCGGCGTCAGTGCCTGACGGTGCTGAGAGAGCCCAGCCCTCCCCCGCGGCTCTCTTTGCTTTCTCCCTCTTCCGCTGCAGATGGGACAAAGCCGGCGACAGCTTCGAGTGCGCGCGGCTGACAGTGCCCCGGTGAGCCTGGGGTCAGTGGAGCCGTGGGGACGGTCGGGCACAGACTCGCTGCCCCGGTGACGTCTCCCATCACGGGAGCGGCGGGAGGTGACGCCGGTGGGCAGCTCCGGTAGGGTGCGGGAGGACTGACGGGAAGAAGGCCCAGGACTAGCGACAGGCTGCCCTGCAGCAGCGTAGGTCCAGCAGGGCCCTGAGACAAGCAACAGGGAGAGCAGTAGGGTCTGGCAGGGCGCAGTTGCTGCTGGAATCTGGCCATAGGCACGGTGGATTCACTCCCGGGTGCTCAGCACCTTTGAGGTGGGGTTAGACCCACCCTCTGCTTCCTGCGTATTCGGTGACTGGGGACGTTTTCCTCACTCTCTGCTGTCTCTCACACCCCAGGAGCCCGGACCGCAGACCCTTGGTCCTGTCCTCCCTGGTGCCTCCGCAGCAGTCTCGGGAGCACGGCTCATCTCAGGCCACGGGCACAAACCCTTCGGGGATAATAAGTGCTCCTGGGAAAAGTAGGAGCCCGGGGCTGTGCTTTGGAGAGCCTAGTTCAGTATAGCTGCTTCCGGAAGGCATCAGGTTTCTCCTGCTCTATGTCCCCTTTCCAGCAAAGCCCACCATCCCACACCGCCCGTGTCTCCAGACTCTGCCACGGGCTCTTGTCCTGACCCTCCCAGTGCATGATGCAGCAGTGGGTGGTGCAGCCCTACGTCCAGGGCACATCTAAACGCTGACGCAAACCGAGCGGTGGGGCAGGCCGGGGCTGCTTGGCTGGAGCTGGCAGGGACCCCTGCAGTATTGGTTTTTGCCTTGGGAGCTTGGGACAGGCTGGTGCAGAGTGAGTTTGTCTTTCAGAAGCGCCTGGCACTGCTGGATTTCTCAGATCTTAGAGCCAACAAGAGGTTCTGGACCTGACTCACTAGTGGCACCAGGGCTGCCCACACAAGCTCAGCATGCAGCACCCAGGCGCACGGGGCCAGTTGCCAGCTGAGACTGTCTCCCAAGCAGCCATACAGAGGAGCTGGAGAGCCCAGAGAGCGAGGAGAGAGCCCTATGGAGCAGCAACTCTTCACCTATAGAGGTGAGGGGCTGCCCCAAGGCAGGCAGCTAGGGACACAGTGCAGGCTGTATGGCCCTGCCACCTTATGCAGCAGAGGCCAGAACAGGCCCCAGCGTACCCTGGGAGAAGGCAAGTGTCCCAAAACAGGACTCCTGGCAAGCAGAGAGGCTGGGGCCAGGAGGCCAGGGCAAACAGATGGACAGTGGAAACCTGGCTGAAGCCCACAGCCTCAGTCCATCTCTACTGCAGTTGTGGGGCTGAGCAGGGGAGCCTGTGTCCTGTACCCCATACCCAGAGGCTCCCCGAAAAGCCCTTGGGATCTCTACCCACCAGAGCTGTGCGAGCATGGCTTTGGAAAAGGGACTTTCCAGTGAGCTCAGAGTCCTAGCTAAGGTGGAGGAGAGGGGGCTCCAGAGAGCTTTAACCCTCGTGATGATCTGCTCCTTGACAGATGCCAGGTTCCAGGTGAGCAGCTTCTCCTCAGCAGAAATCCCATAGTACTTGCAGTAAGAGAGCTTGGCATCCACTGCCATAAGGCTCCCTGTTGCTTAGTGTAATTTGGCCCAGCCGCACAGCAGCATGGGGCTGAGGGAAGCCAGCTTGGGGGAATTTGTTAGTTTTGGTGGTGGCTTCCCTCTTACACGGGACCAGCTCTCCATGCAGGTCTCACTGAAACCAAGGGCTGTAGCCATCCTGTTTGCCAAGTGGTCCAGGCAACAAATCCACGAATCCTTCCCTCAGATGCCTGTTTCTCTTCAATTGAAGCTCAGTATTTTCAGTGCAGTTGCAGCACAGTGAGGGACATTGGAGCAGCTACCAGCACAGCCCTTCCTCATCCTCTGTCCCTCCTGCCAGGAAACGTCCCAGGTCTGTGCTAACTTCACCCAGGCTGCTCTAAGCACCAGCAATAATGCTCTGGGCCAAACATGCTGAAGAGTTTGTATGAGCTACTGTACCTGGAGAATTCCAACAGCAAAAAACAAGGTACCAAGGCTTTGAGTTGTGGGGGAGGAATCCACAGAGAAAGCAAGCTCTGGCTCTTGCCATGGTAACTGCTGCCAGGCAGCAATACTCTGAGTGTGCTGAGCCTCACTTCAACTTGCATGCAGTCCAGGAACCCAGAGCCAGAGCAACAGCCCCTACCTGGTCAGCTCATCTCCCTCCTGCCCTTCCCAAAGGAAAGCAGAACACTATAGCCTCAGACGGTCAGTCACAGCCCACACCCCAGGGTGTACTCCTCCCCCACCTGAAGAGAGATCCACAGCTACCAGCTTCTTTCCTACCACGAGAAGGAATTAAATAATCTGCCCTCACCATAGCCAAGCACCACTCTATGACAAACACCCTTGGCCTAGGCCCTACCTGTGCTTGGGTAGAAGCTGTAGGTAGTAACACTCCTCCCCTACACCTGACTACTCCTGCACCAGCTTCAAAGCTGATTTATTGCTGCTGCTGAGTGAGCCTCCTGCCAGCCTGCTTCATGTGTCTGCACTGCTGTGATCCAACAGTCGTAGTAACACATACCTCTGAACTTGCTAGGGCAGCACACAGACAGCAAAGGCACTTGTGACCAGAGTCCCCCAGTACAAAATGTGTGTAAATGCAGCACCCAAAGCCCAACACATTGGGACAGTTGTTGCTGCTACATTCTGGAGGAGCTCTGGCAGCTGAGGAAGGAGGAGAATGGGTTAAAGGCTGAACTCAATGGCTAGGAGGGCTCAGGGAACAACTTGCAGCAGGAAGCTGCTGCCTATGAAGAGCAGGATCCCAGTGTTAGGTTTCATGGGTTGCCCCATGACAGAGACACTTGGTCTTAAGGGGGTCATTTTATTGTTTCACTTCTCCAAATGTACAAAAAAAATTAGAAAATAACTGTACCCCCCACCCCCTCCCAAATCACAAAACAAACCAGCCTGGGGAGCCCCGCAACAGTGCAGCTAAGAGACGGCAGGAAATTAAACATTACTAGATACAGCAGCTGGGGCCCCTCGGCCCACATGGCCACTGGCTCTCCACAGCCCAGAACTGGTCCCACTCTGACCAGTGCTTCCCCAATTCACACAGAGCTCATCCTGACAAGGTAGCAAGCAGGTACTTTACAAATCCTCCTTCACCTTCTTCTTGGATTTCTTGGATTTCTCTTCCTCCTGCAGCACAGGAGTGTTGGTTGCCTCCCGCTTCAGGTAGCTGATGAAATCACTCACTTCTCTGCCCCCCTGCAGAAAGAAAATGACAGTCAGGCAGGATCTGTACCTGCCACAGGCTTCTCCTCTTCTGAGGGGGTGTCAGGTGCCAGGGAAGAGACCTGGTGACTGCAAGCAGAGTTCTCCCCAGGGCCTGCAGCACAAAGTACAATGCTCCTAGCAGGTACCACCAGGTGTGTTCCCAGGGCAACAGGACACAGTGCCACCCCCAACTCCAGAGAGGCTTGAGTATGATTTGAACACCTGGATTCTCTTCACTTCTTTACAAAACAGCAAGGACAGCAAAATACCCACCTCATACTTCTTTGGACTCTGCTTCTTGCCAGCTGGAGCAAAATAGATAGTGGGGAAACTGGGGAGAGAAAAGAAACACATGAGCTCCTGACATGCTCTGATTTTTTCTGTCGGGCCAGCCCCAACTGAAGGGACTCACACCCCACACTGCCCAGGTTTAACATGGCCCAGCTTCAGTGGCTCTGAAGCACCAGGTGTGGCCTCCAAGAGCTGGGCCACATCCACAGATCTGGCTGAGCTCACAGGTTCAAATTTGCTAGCTGAACTGCTTTTGGAACAGTGAGCCCAGATTTGTTTTCACGCTGCCAGGAACAGAATCACAGCAGATTCCAAAGAAGCAGGACAGACCTCCAGGCAGACCCAGCACACCAGAATCCCATAGAAACCAGGCAGATCAATGTCCGTTGTTTTCACTCTTAATTTCTCCACCTCAAGCCACTGCCCAGCAGTTACCTAGCTATCGCCTGGCAATCCCCACACCCTTCCCCATGAGGCTCTTTCAGCTCTTCAGTGCTGTGGCCAAGGTCAGACAGAGATGGACTCATGCACTGACATGAGGTGGTACAGCAGTCAAACCTACCCTCGGACTTCATAGGGAGAAGGCACATCATTGGCTGTAGCATCCATTTTGGCAATGATGATATTGGGATCTTTGCTGAGCTGTGGGTAGAAAGAACCCATCAGTTACCAATTCCAAAACCCAGGAACCCAGCAGTCAGCACCATCTGGGATAGTGGTGTCAGCAGACAGTGCACAGGGGATGCCACCTCACCATCCCTCACTACATGGGAGGCTATCATCATGCAGAGGGGAAAAGACCCAAAAAGAAACTTGGGCAGTTGAGGCCAGTCACTCAATCAGGGAATATTTCTGTGTCCTAGCAAGGGCACAGACTAAATATACCAGTGTGGTTGCTACCACAGATCCTGCTGAGAGATATCTGCACTCCCCAGAGAGACCAAAACTTGTAGTCCTCAGGAAGGCACAATTATGCCTCATTATCACAGAGGCTAGAAACAACCTGCAGGATCATTCAGTGCTGCAAAATTCTAGTTCACATTTGCTAGAGTCCCACACTTACCTTCTCCCCCAATTCTTTGTATTTGGGCTCCAAATTCTTGCAGTGGCCGCACCATGGTGCATAGAACTCTATCAGGACATCTTTGTCTTGTGCATTAACAATTTCATCGAAGTTCTCAGCCACCACCACCTGTAAGGTTTGATCACACCAGTTAGTTCCTTCCAAGTCAGAGATGAAGCTGTGACATGACATGCTCCACACACTTCACCCAAGCCTGAGTCTCCCACACCTGTACAGCAGGCAGCAAAACAACCAAACACAGCAGTCCTCATCTTCATCACACAGGTAAAAACCTGCTGTTAAGCTACCAGCACTACCTCCAAGTGAGGTCTGCATATGGTCTCGTAGGAAGACAAAGCTATTTTTTTTTAATCCCAGCAAGCAATCAGCCTAGCAGGACTGGCTGAGGCCATCCTGACAAAAACATCCATGAATCCCATGACCCCCACTCCTGTATAAGGCACTCATCAAAATGCCAAGCCAGGGAATACTCTTACTCAGGGCAGAATTGCCTGGAAGGATGAAAGGCAGGAGTTATACCAGACCCCAATGATGAGAAGAATGTGGAGATCCCTAATATAGTGCAGTCACAACCAACAGGAAGACCATGCCATGAGGGAGCACAAGTCAAGAGAGCAGGCCTTTCTGTAATCCCTGGAAATCTGGACGCTGCTGCATTCAAGAAGCATATAACTGCTGTGGTCAAGCAGCAGCTACTATGCTAAGAGGAAAAAACAGAACCCAAACTGCAAGCTGCATGTCTCCCTTGCCTCAGAAAGCTGCTGTGGAACAAGAGAGTGAGTAGTTCCTCAGTCTATCACAGCAGAGGCCTCTCGAGCTCCCACCATGCCACATTCAGGCATGGTGGCACAGGCACAGGAAGCTGCTGCTGAGCAATGTCTCTGCAGCCATAAGCAGCACTCACCTTTACGGGGCCATCGTTGCTTTCAGGGACAGGCTCTGATTTCAGGTACTTTTTCAGGTTTCCATCAAAGTAATCTTGCAGGAATCTCTCCAGGGCCTTTCCATCACGGCTGAAAGAAAAGTGATGTTAGAGCCACAATCACACACACAGGATGAGAGGGGGAAACTTTCAAGGCTTATTTAAGCTCCTTCCACCCACACAACAGATGCCACCTGCATCTCTGACAGCACCAGTCTGGAGCTGGCTTAGCAGACCCCAGAAAAAGTGCAAGGATGTCCTTAAGGGCTCTCCCAGGAGGCTGGATGTACATCCCATTCAAAGTTTTAGGCCTTCCAGCAGCCTTCAGGTGTTTTTCAAAATTAAATGTGTAACTATTTCCTCTCCCCTTTACTGCACCCTAATTCCTAACCAGAAGTTTCAGTATCTTGTATTAAATTCTCTCCTTTTGTGTAACAGGAGGGGCAGCAAGCTTTCTAGAGGAAAACACAGGAGGAGGAGTCATTTTGACCCAGCAATTATTTCTTCCAGCTGGAACATCCAGCTTTCCTGTCTCCTCCAAGCTAATGAAGAATCATCTGGTCAGAGACCAAAGTCCATCAAGTGAGACCCACTACCACCAAGTTCAAGAACTCACGAGAACTCTTCTTGCATGACATATTTATCTCCTTTGGCAGTTCTGATGGCAACGACAGGGGCCTCACCCACGCTGCTGTCCAGACCAAACTCAGAAAGCTCGTGGCCAAAGGTTTTCCGACTAGCAACCGCATAAGACAGTTTGTGGCCAGCATCCAAGAACTTCTTTGCAATCATCATAACTCTGAGGGGGAAAAAAACCCAAAACCACAAAGCATTATTTCCTGAAACCTTTTCTTCCACCCAATGTAACACCATTCAAGCTGATGGGCATCCCAGACAAGGAATTCCATGGCACAAAGTGTTCTTCAGAGCCAAGTCCTGTAGAAATGGTGCTGAGAAGCAGAGCAGTAAGCTTGTGTATATGGTGACTGAGGCAAGTGTTGTGTTTCCATCCTCCACCCACATGACCCCAGGGTCTCAGGCATGAAGGGCAGAATTGCACACCACAGCAGTGAGGAAAAGGTGGGTAAAGTCTAAATCCCTAAGGACCAGGGATCCAAGAGCAATCATGCAGGGAGGATTGTCACCCAAGCTATGGAAACACAGCAAGGCAGGAACTATGCGAGGCTGAGTTATACCCCTCCACTCCCACCTGTTGCGCCAGTAGTTGGATCCCTTTGCATTCTTCTCGTAGTCAACATCATAGTATGCCACCAGCAAGTCCTTGCCCTGGATTAAGTCCTTGTTGTCTTCAGTCATGTGTGGGCAGATGCCAAAGCTGTTGACGAGAGAGGTATTAGCAGAGCCCACAACCCCAGAGTGGGCTTGACATAGCACACTTGCTTCCCACCCAGGAGTGTTAAATGCCAGTGATCAAGCAGGCCTCAAGAAGAAGCACGTTGCTCACTCTTGTACCAGGTTATTCTGAGTGAAAACTCCATCTCCAGCCACATCAGTGGCTAGAGCTGACCCATGTAAGGCCAAAGCTGGCACAGTTCTCATAGGTTCAGTTTTTAAACAGAATCATGGTTAGAATACGGAGAGTGCACGCCAACAGCCAGGCCAGGATTTCAGGAAGGTGTCCCCAAAGGGAAGCAGTGATGAGATATGCAGCAGGAAGTGGCAGCAATGCCATCTGGGAAAACAAGCTCTGACAGGGACAAAGCCAACTGGGGTCAGTCTGTCACATTTGCTGGTGAGGAATCACTCACATGTTCTCCTGGATGAATTTTTTGATCTTTCCACTGGTGATTTTGTCTTCTGGGTACTTGATAGAGCTATCCTCAAACTTGTTGGTCAGGCGTGGAGGACGGAATAAGACTATACCTCTGTGGGGAAGCAGGTATTGTCAATTAGTTCAAAGTATCCCTGGGAGTCCAAGGACAGCAGCCAGATGAAGCAAGAACCCAATCTCCAAAGACAATCCCCACAGCTCAAACAACACTGTCTTAGTTTCTTAGTGGCACAGACAGGTCACGATGAGAAAGAAAACTCCCACCATAACAAGGAATAGGAAAGCAAAATGTCTCTGTTGAGATACTTTCCACCCAGAGGCAGACATGAACACTTCAGAGCCTGTAAGACTGTACACCTTTCTATCTCAATTCAAAAGAAACACCACTGTCAGTTGGGGAAGAAACCAGACCTTAAGCTATGTTTAGAAAGTGAAACCAGTTAACAACTGGAATCCATGAATTTGTTCCAAATGCTGCAATAAAAAGAAATCCTTGTATTAAGTAACTTACTCTCCATCTTCCTTGTACTTCTGCACCAGCTGCTCCTCAGTGGTGTGTGCAAAGCGGTAGTTATCCCTGAGGCTGTTGGCTGCTTTCATGAACTCCGAATAAGCATCCCCAGATGCATCACTGAAGAACCCTGCAGCAGAAAGGCAGACTGTGACCTCAAACCAACCCAGCTGCAGTCCCTCTGCAGCTCTCAGCATTCTTCTCTACAAGGCACTGGATTACTCCTAAATCCAGTCCTCCAGTGCATGTTGAGGGCTTTACCTTTGACAGCTTCTCTCCTATTTTTTGGAACCTCCTTGAACCCCCTCCTTTTCAGCAGCAGAAAGTTATTCAGGACCTGCCCAACTTGGTCATTCAGCCAAGGGCAATTGTCCCCTAAACACCCAGACATCCACTGGTGACTGTGTAACAACAGCCACTGGCCCTTAATAACTGTAAGTTTAGGAATGCTGATTAATACTCCTGTGGTTATACCTACAAGATAGCACCATCTGCTGTTGCCACGTGTAACCACAGACACATTATCCAGTGCCAACAGCCCTCTGATGCCACCAAAGCAATAAATGTGCCTTCCAGCAACCCAAAGCTACCTTTTGTCAGCCAGCCAGGAAAGCAACAACCTCTGGAAAACATATACTATGGTGCCAGGGGAGCCAGCAAAGGCAGATGGCTGGGGGGAAAAAGAAGTTTGTGAGGAATACCCAGAAGTCCTCAAGTTGAATCTCCTGCTTGAAGCAGGACCAGCCCCAGTCAGATTAGGTTGCTCAGAGCTTTGTCCAACGAAGTTCTGAAAATCTCCCAGGCTGAATATTTTAAAATCCCTCTGGATACACATTCTAGGGCTTTATTGTTCTCATTACCAGCAGTGTTTCTTTTCGTGTCCACCTGGAATTTCTTTTGCTACAGCCTGTGATACTGCATCTACTCTTTCCACACGAGCTCTCTGAGCCCAGCGCCCACTCCTTTCATGATACCTCTACTCACCCACGACGGAAGCATCTTTATCGCCAATGAACTTCTCAAACTCAGCCACAGAACTGAGAGCCACCGAAGCAGGTCCCGCCTGTTTCTTGAGATGGCTGACAATCCCATCTTAAAAAATCAGTAAAATAATTAAATGGATCAATACCAAGTTCCACAAGACATTTTTCAAGCTTCCTAAACCAAAAATTGTTTCTGCAGAATCCATACACATCTCCCATGCAATAAATATGTGAACTGAAGGATTGCTTCCACCAGCTTCACACAGGAATTTTCGAGTATCCTGGGAACTAAGAGCTAACATGGAAACCTTCACCTTTAAAGGAGAGCTTTGACAGAAAATAAATATCTCAGACTTTGCCAGCACAAAGAGTTCTGGAAAAGGTAAGGGGTAGTAGGGTGTATGTGTAGGTGGGAACCTTCTCTGCATCTCTGGACACTAGGCTGTTACATGCAGGCTTGCCTCCTGCAGCAGTTCAGCAAGTCAGATGCTGCCAACCAGCTCTTACCTGCTGTCCTGGGCCCATCATAGGTCCCTGCCTCTTCTCCATCTCGAAAAATCTTTAACGTGGGATATCCACTGACTCCGTACTTGTTACACGTGTTTGAGTTTGCTGTACAGTCAACCTAAAGGAAAAAAACCCTTGCTATTCTGACCAAGATCCAGCCCTAACACACCCAACCCTCCCAAGGGACTAGAGGGATCTGTCACACAGTACCTAGTGCTGGACAGCCCAGACTAGGAAAAACGTAGCACAGGTATAATAAGAGGCCCAGGAAAATATTTGAGAAAATACTGGGAAAACTATTTAGTTACAAGCTTGACCAGAATACACACACACACACAAAAATACTAGAAAGGATAATTTCTTGCAACCACTGAGAAGGAACTTCTCAGCACTTTGTCAGTCCTAAATTTCACTGAAGAAAACAGGCTGACCTAACCAGGAGGCCATGGTACCAAGAGTCCATGCCACTTCCCATAAAGGAAGAGAGAGACACTGATTTGAGAAAACTCTACAAGTTTTGTGGCAGAAAAGAGAGCTCCTGGACAGCAAGTTTCAAAGGGTATATGCTGCACGGTGCTCGCTCTCAGCCTCATCACACAGCTCAGAGCAGGCCTATTTCTCACACACCCGGCACACCCTCTGCACACCAGCTGGGCGGCTGCGGCCCTGGCAAGGCTTGCAGATTATTTCAGGGTTCCAGTGCATAAAAGAGACCACGCCTGCCAGACCCAGAGCAGGAGCAGGACCCAGACCCAGAGCAGGAGCCCGATCGCTGGCCGCCCCGGGCCCGTCCCGCCGCGGGAGCCTGCACTCACCTTCACGAGAGGTACGATCCCCTTCAGCCGGGTCGCGGCCGACTCGTACTCCGGCGCCAACCGCTTGCAGTGCCCGCACCTACGGGCATGGAAGAGAGTCAGGCCAGCTGAGTACCCGGCTCGACCTGCCCCAGCCCCCCGCCCACCCCGAGCGCCCCTCACCAGGGCGCGAAGAACTCCACGAGCACCAGTCCCGGGCGCTCGGCCAGGCCACTCTCGAAATCGGCATCGCTAAGCTCCACCACGTCGGAGGCGCGAGCGCCAAGGGCGAGCAGCAGGAACAGCAGCAGAGCAGCGGGCAGAGCCCGCGGCGGGGACCAGAGCGCGGACATGACGGCAGGAGCGGCGGGAGCAGCGAGCCCGATGGCTCCGGGAGCGGCAGCTAAGAAGCACCGGGGCCGCAGCCGGAAGTCCTGCCCCCACATCCGGATCTGCCGTGTGGCAGCTCCCGATTGGGCGTCACGTCACGCGAGCGCCGGCCAATGGGCTGTCGGCATTGAGGTCGAGGTCTCCGCAGCCGGTCCCGCCCCTCCTCCTCATCGCCGCCCGTTCTCGGCGTCCCTCGGGCTGCGGCAGGAGGGCCGCGGGGCTTACGGCTCGGTCCTGTCCTCCATCCGCCGTGCGGTCCAGGCCTTGCTCCGTCCCACTGCCCCGGCGCCGCTGTGTCCCGCCGAGCGCAGCGCCTGCCCCGTCCCTGCCAGGACCGGGGGCCGCGGAGGTTCCCCGGGGCCGTGCGCTGTCTCTGGGGGCTTCGCTGAGCTGATGGATGTGCATTAACCCCGCTGTAGCTACCATGTCGGTGTCGCGCAGCTCCGGCGCGGCGGTGACACGTGCCCAGCGCATGCCGCACGACAGCGCCCGGCTCGCTGCCAGTTCGCCTGCTGGCCTCAGCCCCACATTTTCGCCCACCGCCCCCCACGCTCCGGCCGCAGGGCAGCCCGACGTTCCCCTGGCCCCGAGCCAAAGCCGGGAGCGGTCTTTTCCCCATAACCCTATCCGTCGGCCTTCGGCACTTTCTGCCGGGGCCCGCAGTCGGAAGGACCCTCGGCTGTGCCATCCCTCCCGGGGTACTTGCCTCGCCCCCAGCATCAACGAGGCACAGCCCGCTCCCACCTCGCGCCACCATGCCTCGGTACCGCCAGGGCCTGGAGCTGTCCCTGCACGAAACCCCGAACCTCACCCTCCCAGCACCACCTCCCTTTGCAGCGCGTCGGGCAGCTCAGATGGGCCTTGGAGGACAGTGCATCAGTCGGGGAAACGTTCTGGGTACCCCCGTTTCCGCCTCACCATCCGTTTCTCCTTAGAACCCACGTGCTCCTGCCCTCGCCCTGTCATCAGGTCCCTCTCGCTGACCCCTGATTTTTAGCAACTCTTCCCAGTATCCCCAGAGCTGATGACTGGGGCCAGCCGTCATCAGGTGCTCATCGCCGGCGCGGGAGCAGCCGGCTGGGCCGTTTCTGGCATTTTTGTCACCAATACTGAGCTGCACAGGCCGGTCGGCCCCAGGACTGCGAGAAACACTCCTGTGACGTCTCTGACTTCATCGTCGCCATTGCGGCAAAGAGCCCGGGACCGGGACCCTCTACCGGGAAGCGCTGTGCTGTCGCCCATCCTCCGCCCGCCGACTCCCGCCAGCCCGGGGCCGCCTCCCCGCTCGTCTCGGTACTGAGCGCCCCGGGGCCCGCAGGGGGCGCTGCCCACCGCCCCGGGAGCGCCGCCAGGGCACGGGCGGGGCAGCGACGTTCCTCTCCGGCCAGCGGCGTGGCGGGGGCAGGGCCCCGGGCCGTGCAGTGACCACAGCATCGGGCAGTGCCCCGCCGCCCGGCTGCCTCCGCCCCTGCTGGGTTCCCGTAATCAATAATGCACAAGTTCGGCACCGTCTGTGCCAGTGGGGCCGGCGCCGGCCTCGGGTTAGAGCCCAGAGCCCAGGCCAGCGGGAGTCAGCTCCGGCGCGTTCAGTCCCGGCGGCAGGAGCGGGGTGAGCAGGCAGGGACCAGGCAGGGTCCCGTGCCGGGGAAGGATCAGATGTGTCACAAGCCTGTCTCGGCGGTCTGTGGGATAGCGGTCTCTGGGGCTGCCACTGTCGGAGGAAGGCTGGAAGCCGCAGCGAATGCGGGAGCGGCGGGGGCTGGAGCCGGGCTCCGGGGCCGTTCTGCGGGACCTCCGGCGCGAGCCCTGCGGGACCTCGTCTGTCTCCCTCTCGCTCGCTCCGGCTGCCCGCAGGATGCAGGAATGGCTGCTTGCCTTCCCAGTCTGGGGATGCTGCTTCCGCTGGTGCTGCGGGACCCCAGCCCCGGTGAGTGAGAACGGCCCTCCGGGAGTGCAGACACCGCGGATAGATGAGTGTTCGAGGGTCGGTTCTGCTCCCTCATCCCTTGCCTACTCTAGAGCCGTTCCCCTCTACTGCGCGGGCCCAGGGAACGACTCCCGGGGCAGACACCTGTTCCCGGGGGGCTGCACTGCAGTCTCGATAAGCTGGCCTCTTCCCGCAGGGACTAACTCGGGGGCGACCGGTGCTGCGTTCCGACATCTCGTGCCCGTCCCCTCGTCCCGAGCCTGACCGCTACTGAGCAGCGACGTTTCGGCTGTGACACAGGCCCGCGCCCGACGACGCGGTGGACTCTCGGCCCCCAGGCAGAGCTTGCCTAAGGAGCTGGATCCTGCGGGGGCCCCGTCGGCGAGGAGGACCTCGAGCGGCGCATGGGGGGCAGTGGAACAGATTCCTGGCCCCTTGCCCAGCCCGGGACCGGCCAACAAGCAGCGGGACCCGGTGCGGCTGCCGCTCCCATTCCTCGGCTTCTCCCGCGGGCGGCCGCACTGGGAGCTTCGAGCTGGGTGGGCTGGGATGCAGGAGCGGGACACGGGCCCCGGACCGTGCGAGTCCCCTCGGAGCGGCGTCCCGGGGCTGTGGGAGACCCTACTGCGGGCGGCCGCGCTGGCGGTGGGGGCCTCCCGCCCGCTCCCGGTGCCCAGTGCTGCCTGACGGCCGCGCTCTCCCCGCAGGGACGCTGCCACAGTCACTGCGCTGCTGAGTCGGACCGCCGCACAGCCACGCCGTTCACCGGGAGTCCGCCGAGTGTGGAGCTTCTGCAGAGGGACAGCTGGGGAAGCGACCGCTCCCTGGGGGCGGATTGGGGTCGGCCGTGAGCTGTGCTGGGTTGTCTGACGGGACGGGACAGGCACTGAGCCATGCCGGTTGCCCCGGCCGTGGGCGGCGGACCCCGGTCCGCAAACACCGGCTCCTCTGGGCAGCAGTGGCTCAGCGGCTGCTGACCGAATGCTCTCTGCCTTTCAAGGGCTTCCGCCACAACCTCAGCTGGGACGCCCGGGGCCCGGGCTTCGCGGCCGGGGTGCTCCCTGCCCCGCCGCCTTTCCCCGTCTGCCTCCAGCTGCGTTCCCTCGAAGCAGTGACTCTGTCCTGGGGCCAGCTCTCGTTCCTGTCGCCTGTACTGGAGGCTGTGTACAGCGACAGCGTCCCCGGGCTGCCGGGCATCTCCAGCTATATCGTTTATCGAAAGTGCAACCTCTTCAGCCTCCGGGGCTCCGGCCAGCGTCCGGGAAACCCGGGGGCCGCCTGCATCAACGCGGCCTGGAGCTATCTGCGGGCGACGGTGGCTCGGCGCGGGCGTTGGCGTGCCGGGAGCGCGACTCTGCCCAGTTCAATGCCACGGTCTGCAGCAACAACTCCCTGAGGGAGAACCTCGGGCACCAGCAAGCCGTACTGGAGCGCTCTTTGCCCACTCGGCCGGGGGTCCGCTGGGCGCCCCAGCCGCAGCGCCTGCCCACGGGCTGCATGTTGGGTGGGCGCCCGGAGCTGCTTCCCGGGAAGCCGCGTGCTCTGGGGCAGCGGGAGCCGCGAGGTGCTGCCCGCCAGCCTCCGGGCGTGGCTCTCTCAGCTGGGTGGCAATCCCCAGCCCCGGGCACAGATGGCCACTGCCAGAGTTTAGGAGCACAGACTCCTGGTCCTCTGGGGACTGGAGCCTGTGGATGTGGGGGGATGCAGATATCTGGGAACTGTACAGGACTGTGTGTCCCAGCTGCTTCCAGCAGCTGGTGTGCACCAATGCCCTCCCTCCTGCAGCTGGTGGGGCACCCCCAGCCTGTGGCCAGGGTACGCTGCCAGGGTGCCCTGCCTGGAAGATGCTGCCTGCTGCAGCAGCTCCTGTTGCTCCTGCCCTTGTCCCACAGGCTGGACACTGTGGAGCTCTGTCCAGCCCCGGCTGCCTACCTACTGGGCTGTCCTTGCAGCTCCTATGGTGCTGGGGGGGGGGGACGGGATGCTCCAGGCTGGGCCCCCCAACCCAAGCTACCTCCTGAGCCTGCCTGACTGCAACCTGGGCTTGTCCAAACAAGAGGAGGCTGAACAGGTGGCCAAGAAGCAGCTGAGCAAGGCCATCCTTCTCTCCAGCCTCCTGGATAACACCTTGTTCTGGGACTTGCTGCGCATCCACAGGCATTGTGTGAGCTGTGGGCCAGTACCTGAGGTGGGAGCACAGGGCCTTGGCCAAGAGGGAGCTGCTGAGTTCCCCCCAGTGAGTGGGGCAGTGTTGGGGCAGCAGGCAAGGGCCTCCCTTGGTGCAGGACAGTGGTTGGGTGACAGACGCAGGGAGCCCTCCCTCTGGCTGTGGGCTTGGGCCAGGGTGCAGGTCGCAGTCTGGGGATTCTTGTCCAGTGACAGCCATGGTGGGATCAGACTGGTGCACGTGCTCTGCCCAGCCACCAGTGCTTGGGAGCAGCTAGCCCCAGGCTGGGTGTCAGAGCTATGGCTCACGGTGAAGACTCCCTTTTGTCCCTGCATCCTTATGCTTGTAGCAAGGCTGCCACAGACCACTGTGGGACATTGGGCAAGGAGCTCTGAGGGAAGGTGTGGATTGCACAGGCAGTGCAGTTTTGCTCTCTCCTGCAATCTGTGCTCTGGGACCTGCTCCAGAACAGTGAGAGTGCTCCTGCCTTTGAGATCCTGGCACAGGCACTGCCCTTGCTGGATAGGTTGGCTACAGCCCGTGCAGGATCCACTAGCCCCTGCACTCCCACCACCTGGGTGCTCAGATTCATTCCCCACAAGTGTACCTTCATGCTAGGAGACATTCCAGGGTCTGATGCTCAGTGGGGGACCTGAAGCCGTGCAGCACTTCCTGGCCCTGCTGCTCTGCTCCTGGTACTAGCTGCATGGGGAGGTGGTCAGGGTGGTTGGGATGCAGCAGGGGGTGCAGAGCTCATGTGTAGTGGTTGTGAAGCCTTTTGATGGGGAAATCTGAGTGGTGCCTCTGTGGGGGGACAGAGCTCTGGGAGGTCAATGGGGTGGTGAGTACTGGGGTAAGAAGAAGCCTGAGCCATGGCTACAGCAGCACATATTTATGGGGTCTGACCTGGCGCATTGTGGGTAACAGGATGCAGCGACATACTGGGCACAGAGATCGCACAAGCTACAGGGGGACCTGGGTCCCACAGGGCTGGCGCTGCCATGGTCCCACTCAGTGCCGGAACTGTGGCAGCGGCGAGGGAATGCGGATGTCCTGCCCCTTCTCCAGCCGCCGCTCACAGTCGATCAGGAAGTTTACACCATCTATCACCAGCTGCACAAGCTCCACCTGCACCAGGAGCACAGATGTGGTGATTGAGGGACTATCGTGGGAGCCACACCAGCAAGGAAGGCACTTGGCCAGTCCTGCTGCACGCAGGGCAGGCACTGCCACCCCCAGCACCCACACGCTGGCCCCAGCACTTGGCCCTGGGGCTGCATGGCTGCTGTGGGCTCATCATACAGACATACTCCAGAACCTCCCTCCCCAGCTCTGTCTGGCACCCACCTCTGACTTGCCCAGACGGTCCAGGTTGGAGATGTCAAAGATGCCGCCCTGAGCTGCAGTGTCCACACCACCTGTCCCACGCTTCTGTAGCCGGAGGTTCTCTAGGATCTTAGGGAAGCGGCTGTCCTGGTGCCCAGAGAAAGTGTCAGTGCTCAGCAGGACCAACAACAAGAGAGTCAGGTCTCTGCAGCTGAATGCTCCCTGGGGCAGCCTCCCACTGCTCACAGGATCCTGGGTCACCAGCCCCACCCAGAGTCCCACCCTGAGCAGACCCAGGCTGACACCTGGGACTCGGGCCTCTCCAGCCAGGAATGCAGGCAGAGGCTGGACCCTATGCCTCTGGGGGAACCTGAGCATGGTTCAGGGCTGGGTCCCATGCAGTCCAGCACCTACATGGCTGAGCTTCCTACAGTCCTAGCCTGGCTCCCCACAAAACCAGCCATGGTAATACCTTGCTGAGCAGTGGCAGCTTGATGTGAACACCTGCTCGCAGCCCCGTGCCAAGATTAGAGGGGCAGGTCAGGATGTAACCCAGCCGCTCATTCCACATGAACTCCCAGCCTCGCTCCTGGATTAGTCGCTCCACCTGAGTTAGAGGCACAAGCAGTCATTCAGCCTTGGCCATGGGGTGTCCAGCCCTGGCCATGGGGCACCCAGTTCCGGCTGCATGCAGAGGACCAGCACCACAGGAGCACGACCTGCCCCTCTCTGCTTGTTCATGGGGCTGGCACAGCAGAAGCTGTTGGTCACTCACCTCCTTCAGGCCCCGGCAGAATCTCTCAAAGACACGCTTCATGTTGCCTCCCTTCTCCATGGAGATGACACGTGTGTGGTCCTCCTCGTTGATCCAGATCAAGAAGGTCTTCTGGTGGTTGTGCCTAGGGAGAGGGCAATGTTTGACTGTGCTGGCAGCTTGCAGAGACCCCGTGCCTGCTCAAATGTGCCACTTCTGCCCCTGCCACCGTGGTGCCAGTGCTGCCCCTGGTTCCAGTTGGATGACTGTACGAGGATGGGCAGCCAGGAGATGCTTCTGGAGATGGGCCAGCACCCATCCACATGCATCATTGCTGGTGATGGGAGCTGTCTCCAGTGCCTTGAGCACAGGCAGACACCAGCATGGTGGTGACCCAGACAGGACCATGGCTCCTGCACCATGCAGGCAGTGGGAGGGAGCTCTGAGGCATGGGGTGTGCACTGGAGGGCTGGGCTAGGTGCAGCTGGAGCTGGGGGCCACGTGTGCTGTGGAGGTGTTTTCCATATAAAGGCACAGTGTCAGCGAGGGTGGCATGGGTGGACGCGTGTGCCGGCTGTTGATCTGCGGGAGTGTGGGATGTTGCATGGCTGTGCGAAGATGCTAGGCGGGAGCAATAAGATGTGACTGTGGCAGGGTAGGTTTGGTGTCACATAGAGTGTGCAGAAGCCAGGAGGAGTGCTGGGGGTTGCCCAGGGAGCAGGAGGCAATTACAGGTTTTTGGCAGCCTTAGAGAGCAAGGTGCTGCAGGATGGTGAGAACAGGCAGGATCGACAGCAGGGACTGGCTCCACAGTCCCCGTTCACAGTACCATGCTGTGGTTTGTGTAGGGAGCAGTAGACTGCTGACTGGTGCACAAGAAGCACAAGGTGAGGCCACAGAACCCATGGTGAGCACAGCCCAGGGGCACTGGTGTCATGTGCTAGGGTCTGTGGTGCAGCAAACATGGGAAATGCAGGTGGCAGGGCAGAGATGGATGGAGCAGTAACATCCCCCCACCTCTGCCCTGCTGCTTGGTGCCAGGGCGGATCCTCACCAGATTCCTCGGGCGTCAGGCCAGTCCCGAGCCATTCCTGCTGCCGTCAGGAGCGGGGACACCGGCTTGTCAAAGAGGAAGTGGTCCTGGAGGGAGGCAGAGTTCATGGGCTCACCGGGGCTGCATGGCTGGAGCCAGGGCACCCTCACTGGTTCCACCTGCCATGCAGGTGATTCACCGCGGCTCTCTCAGGCAAGGGCACCTGTGGGCAGGAGCCCTTGCCTTACTGGCCTTACTGGGAGGCAGAACGTTGCTGGCGCACAGCCCACCCTGTGCCGTGGGCTGGTGGGGCACCGGCTGAGTGCCACAAGCCTGCCTTCTTCTGGGCATGGGCAGGGACATGGGGGCAAGAGTCAGAGGTGGCCATGAGCCGCTGGGGCTGAGTTCAGAGAGCTCCTGGCTCATGAGGGCTGAGCAGCACTGTGAGCACCCTCTGTGCTGTTGGGCTGCCTCACTAAGGCAGGGGTCCTGGTTGCAGAAGACAGCACAACTGCAAAAGGAGGATAAAACCTCCCAGAGAGTCAGTGCCAGGAAGGGGTCCCACTCTGCATGCACCCGGGGCAGGAGGACTGGTTGGGAGCTCACATCAATGAGCTGCTGTTGCTCCTTCTCAGTCATCTCGCTGAGACGGTAGTACCGGCCTGCCAGGTCCCCTTTGAGGCCGTTCAGTGCTTCCACGGTCACTTTTTCCACCTCTCGTCGCTCGGCACGGGTGCAGGCTGGTGGCAGGCTCAGGCCACGGATGCTGCGCCCAGTCCGGACCCGGGACGAGAGCACATAGCGCTCATCAAACTGGCCAAGCTTTATCTGGAATAGACAGGAGCCACAGGGTGTTTAGGGGGTGGCCCTGGTACTGGCAGGGTCCCTATCCCCGAAGCCCAGGGAAGGACACCTGTGTACAGGACCACTGTCCAGCTCCCACACCTTTGTGGCATCCAGGTCTGTGATGTGCTTCATGGTGCGGGGATTGTATCCATTGTGCCTCTCCTGAATCACGGGGTCAAACAGCTCGGCAAATACCTGGAAGCAAGTGGGACAATGTACAGCAGACTCAGTGCTTCATGAAGCCCCTGCCACAAGCCTGGCAGGGCTGCACTGCCGGTGTGGGGACATTGTGCCCTGCAGTGCAACAGCAATCTACAGGGCAAGTGAAGCAGGCAGCTGCAGGGCTCCAGGAACAGCTGCTCCAAAGGAGCCCTGCAGGAGTCCTGTGGTGCAGGAGTATGTGGTGACTTCCCAGGGGCCTCTCCAGCTGCTCAGGCTGGGCAAGAGGAGGTGGGCAGTAATGCCCCAGGCTGCTGGTTGTACCATGGGTACCGGGACTCTTCTGGCTGCTACAGGCAAGGATCTGGCTGCCACTCACCTCATAGGTCTCTTCATCACCAGCTACGATGCCCACAGTCTTGATGAAGGGGTGGCCAGGGTTGTCGACGCCAGTCTGAATGCACTGGTCCAAGGTCCAGCCATTTGGGGTTGCCTTGTCACAGAGCCTGGCATAGATGGCTGGCGTCAGGTTGCTGGCCATGCAGTTGTTGTGCTTCCGCAGGTCAGGGTACTCAGCGCTGTGGGAAGAGAGACCAATAAGTCCTTTGGAGCCAGCGGACCCCAGCACTTGTGCCTGTGCCCCACAGAGACTCTTGGTGCAGGTATGGGCACAGGAGCTCAGGGAGGGGTCAAGCTACTCTGCTTGTCCACAGCAGCTGGGAGCAGGGAGGTAGTTACAGACATTGCAGGGCAAGGGCAGGGAGCAGCCCAAGCCAAGGGCTGGCACTGAACCAAGACAAGAGTCCATGAGCAAATCTGGACTGGTCTGCCAGGCGAGCAGTGGGGCCATGTCAGCCCATCCCTGCACTGAGCTGCCAGGGCAGCTGGGACACAGAGTGGGGGTCCCATTCCCCTTGTCCTCCCTAGGGCTGCCCTGATGCCAGCCCAAATGGAAGGGGGCTGCTCCCTGTCTGCTGGTGCAGTGGGTAGGGGAGGCAGGGGCATGCAGTCTGCAGGGCCTGGGGTTGCTTGACCTCTGGACCCCCTGCCCCTCTGCCCCCTGGATGCTGCAGGGCAGGAGATTGGCTGACCCCGATCTGCAGCCAGTGGGAACCGCACAGCCCCAGTGCAGTTTATTGTATTAGGGGGACGCTTTCCTCTAATCAGCTTAGTGGGAAGCTGTCCCTTGACCTCATTCCCACTTTAGACAAGCTTTGTACTTGTTCTGCGCTCACAGGGAGATTGGCAGAGCAGGATCCTGCCAGCTCTTGCTTTGTCCAAATCTCTCTTGTGGGGCCTCGTGCCTCCACTCACCTTAGTGGGACAGGACTGGCCCTTGACAGCCCAGGAGACCCGGCTGGTGGTTGGAGGGGGGTCCTGCATCCCTAGGGACACCTGTCTCCCCTTCTAAGAGAGGCCTGCTTTGGGGGTGACATAACTTGGGGGGGATCCATGTAGCAGAAAAGGTGCCTGAGCTGGCACGGGTCTGGTTGTTGGGAGCAACACTAGCAGCACTAGCAGCAAGTCCTGGCACCCCCCTGTGCTCAGCTCCTGCTCTTGGGCTGAGTGCTCACACTGGGCGCTGGGTCTGGACGCCAGCATCAACCCTGTGCTGCAATGCAGAGCCCTGTGGCTGCCGCTGCCTCCTCCCCTGTGTCTGCAGGCCAAGGAATGTGGCCCTTTGCCCACGGCTTGGCTACTGCTCATGGCTTCCTGCACTGTGCAGAAAGAAAGGGAGGTAGGGCTCACATTGCATTGTGTGAAGCACTAGCAGCTCTGCCTGGACCAGCAGAAGGAGGCATTTGCTCCAGACAAGAACTCATCCCATGGCTGAGGGGGCTGAGGGCTGCTCCCAGCCCACACACAGACCTGTGCCCTGGTGAGATGATCCAGCTAAGAGGCTGACATGGCATGCATGGGGCACAGCCTGGCCTGGCCTCCCCCACTATTTCTGCCCCTGTCATCTGCTGGCCACTCTCTCCCCAGGGTGACACATTTGTAAAAAGCATTTGCTGATCAGGATGGGACACTTGGACAGGTTCCTCCACTGCTCCAGCATGGTTCATGCTGCTGGTCATGCCAGGACCTGTTGTCGTGCTCTTTACATGACAGAAGATGCCCGGGGCAGTAGAGGTCCCTAAGGAAAGCCAGCTTGCTCCCAGTAGGCAGGAGACTGCTGTGGGTTGAAGCATGCTGTCTGCCACAGCTGTCTACACCTTCCCTGAGGTGTTCAGCATCCAAACCCTGAGACTCCAGGCTCTGCCTGCAGGTGCTGTGCCTCCTGCAGTGCTGACTGAGCACCTGGCTGGAGTCCACCCTTCCCTGAACAGCCCCAGACCAGCCAGCAAATCGGGGCAACCTCTTCAGCCTTTCTAGGGCACCTGAATTCAGCTGGATGGTGCCAGGACCAGCTGGGTAATGCCGGGGTGAAGATCCTGAGCGCCTGGTGCTGTGCTCACTGCAGTGCCACAGAGCCAGTGGGAGAGGCTGTGTCCAGGCTGGCACTGGAGGGCTCTGGCACTGGCACCACACTCCAACCATGTGCCTGGGGTGTCCAGGGGTCCTCTGTCACAGTGTCAAGGTGATGCTGCAGTAGGGCTGCTTTGACCCCTTGGTTTTGGTCCCTAAGGCTGGTTTTAAAACTATGACCCTTTCAGCACTATATTTTGTTCCCACAAACAAATTTTTTTGTTGTGTGCCACAGCACTGAGTGATATCTTAAGGGTCTTTTCCAACCTCACTGATTCCATGACTCCATGGTTCTGTGGTATTGTGGGCTCCTGCCCAGCTGCAGAGGCTGGAAGTGTGGATGTCTGCCAGAAGTGCAACTCGGCACTGCTGCCCACACTGTCCTGCGCTCACCTCAGCACTGCCGTCCTGCCCATGACCTCGGGGTGCAGCTGCCCACAGCAGCCGCCCTTTCTGCCCTTGTGCGAGCCGGTGCCTCACCCTGGAGCAGACCTGCTCAGCAGCCAGCAGGGATTATTAGCCTGTCTACTGACTGGGCAGCTTCTCCGGAAGTGACAGCCACCTGCACCTCCCCACAGCTCTTCACCTCTAATCTGGTAGCCTCCAGTGATCTTTCTGGCATCACTGGCTTGTGGTGCCCAGGCAGTCCCAGCTGCACGTGGCCTCTGGAGAGGCGTGGGAGTGTGTGGGGTGAGCGGCAGACCCTGTGTGGGGGCATGGAAGTGGGAGCTCACAGGTTGCTGCAGGCAGCCAACCATGAGGCTTGCTTACGCAGGGAGAGGTGGCTTAGTCTTTGTGTGGAGACACTTTGGTGGGGAGCTGCAGCGTGGTGGCCCAAATGTGGTGCCATGCTGGTCATAGGACCCACCTGGCAGAAGGCACACGGTGCCCATGTCTCCTTGAGATGGGAGCGCCTGTGCCCTCCCAGCATGGCCACTCATACTACAGCGCCTCTGACAGGAGGCTGTGGAGTGTTGCTCAGACCCCTCAGGGCTGCTGCTAATGGTCTCTTGTTTTTTAACTTTAAGACTAGAGGGGAAAAATCCTCGGGTGAGTCGTCTGCAGAGTGGGGGGCTGTGGCTCACCGCTAGGGCTCTGTCCAGTTTATTTTCAAGCGTCAACACTTGAAAATGGTCACAAAACCGTTCCCAGCTGAACAGAACCCACCAGGAGGCTAATTTTAGAGCTTCTCGCCACAGCCCCACCTTGATTTCATCCCCTCCTGACCTGATGTCTGTGTCTCTGCAGTTGTTCAGAAAGCTGGAAAACACTCCCCTCTTGGGAGGTAAATAATCAATAGCATCCGGCCTTTGTCATTCTATGAACTCGCTCAATTTCTGTCCCCGAGTTTCCATAGCCCAATGCAGCTTGCCAGAGCCCCAGTGCCGGCTCCCTGCCAGCCCTCCACATGTACAGGGCTCCCAGCCTGCAATGCAGCGCAGCGACACACTGCTCAGACTGTTGGCATTTGGTGCAGGGATGGCAGCAGCTGCCGGTGTTCAGAGCAGCAACGTGCTGCCTCCTTCCCACCCTGCTCCTTCCCTGTGCACAGTCTCTGCTGGCATTGGGATGGGCAGGAAAACTCAGTCCTCATTTTCCTGGCCTGTCTCTAGGATGTGCTAGGCCAAGCAGCTGTTATCAGCATAAGGTGGAAGGACAGGCTGGTGGTCACCGTGTCCCTCTCCCCTCTTTGCCTTGGCCCTGTTCCTACCCTGCCTAGCCCTAGTGAGACACAGGCAGCTACTGCATCCAGTCCTGTCTGGTGCCATGGCCCTCTGTGCTGCTCAGGGCTGGCAGCACAAGCACTGGGCAGGACCAGCCTCTGTCTCTTCCAGCCTCTCCCAGCTTGCCATGGCAAGCGATGGTGAACAGAACCATGGGAATGTGAGGCACCTGGCCCTCCCAGCCTGGCTGGGCTTCCTGGGGCAGCAAAGAGCAGTTTGGAGGGGAGTGACGTGAGACCTTCTGGTCTGGAGCTTGAACCTTAGCATTGTGCCGCAGCTGTGACACTTATCTGGCTTAAGGGATCAGGCACCGGGTGTGCAAATAGGGCCAGGCTTCTTGCAGAGCCAGCGTTACCTCAAAAGTACCCCTAAGCCAGGCCATGGCCGTGTATGTGCCCACTTGGCCCAGCTCAACTCTGTGCCTGCCTCCCAGAAGTCCTGACTGCACATCTCATTTTCATCCAAAATCTACCCACAGGCTGGGGCTGCCTGCTCAGCACCCACAGGCCCCTCCAGTTGTCCCTTTAAAAACTGTCCCGGAGAGGGAAGAGCCAGGACCTGCTAGCAAAGCTTTTCTTTTCAATAGAGGAGTCCCTGTCCCAAAGGCAGGCGCGTGGGAAGGCTGGTACAGCCAGATGAGGTCGGGCCAGGGGCTGCTCTGACACCAGCTCCCACAGTCAGAGATCCTGGGTGTTCCGCCAGGAGGACAAAATGGACCCTTTGCTCCATCCTGCTCCTACCAGGATATTGGCAAAGTCTCCCTGGCTTCTGTTGGGCTGAGCCTTGGGTATGTCCCCACCAGTGCTGGCAGTCCCAGCACTGCTGCCTCCCAGGCTGGCCCGTCTCCCAAACAACCCCCATCTCTGCCCTCCCGGTCATCCCGGGAAGTCCCGCGGGACCCCAATCCAATTGCTAAGCATTTGTCCCCTCCCGCTCTCGCATGCCCCCGGCTGCAGCGGCTTGTCCTGGTACTCTGGGACCACCCAAGGCAGCTGACAGCTCCGGAGCTCCCTGCCTTGGACCGCAGCGCGCAGCGCTAACCCCCGGACACAGGAATGTGCCCGGGGCGGCCCCCGCAGCCTCCACGGTCCCTGTCCGCGCACAAAGGGGGCCCGCGGCAACACGGACGAACCCCGGAGAGCCGGGACCCGCACTCGCTGGTCCCCGCGGCACCGCGCCCGGGGCGCGGCTGTGCCGGTGTCCTTGCACGGGGCGGCGGAGCCCGCGGAGCCGGTGGCCAGCAGCCCCAGGCGGGGCGGCTCCGTCCGACTCGGCTGAGCCCCAGCGGCCGCGCCGTCCCCCTCGTCACCCGGAGCCCCGGAGTCGGCACGGGCTTGGCTCACGGGCCTCCCGCCATGCACGAGCAGCGTCCACCGCTCCGATCGCATGAGATGCTCCGGGATCCGCCGCCCAGGCTGGAGCGGGGTGGCGGCCCCCGCGCCCTCCCCCGGTGCCGGTGCCGGTGCCGCAGGGACCGTCCCCCGCCCGCCGACGCCCGCCCGTGCGCCCCCGCCGCCCGCGCACATTACCTGGGCGGGTATCGCCGACGCTGACGGTCGCCCGCGCTGACCGAGTCCCGGGCGAGTAGGAAGCCGGCGGCGAGAGAGCCGGCGCCCACCATGGCCAGGAGGCCGGCGGAGCGGCGAGCGGAGAGAGCGCGGGCGAAGGTGCTGGCCATGGCGGAGCGGCGGAGCAAGCGCGCCGGGGCGGGCGGCGGACGTGAGGGGAATGGGAACGGGAATGGGAATGGGAACGGCGGCGGGGCGCGGGGGGCGGGGAGCCGGCGGGGCACGGGGGGGCCGGGCGGCACCGCCACCTGCTTGGCTGCCCCGCCCCGCCCCGCCCCACCGAGGCCGCCGCCGCTTTCAGCACCGCTCGCCGGACAGCGCCGGAGGGGCAGCTGCGCCGAGACGGGCCGGCTCCGCACCGGGACCCGCACCTCAGAGCGCCTCGGAGCCCGGGGCGGGCGGGCGCGGCCGGGTCAAAGTTCGTCCACCTGAAGACGGGAGAGGCGACCGCGGCTCCTCGACGGGATGCAGCCCGCGATGGGTCGCAGGGTCGGGGGCCGGTTTTCGGCGGTCACCAGCCCTCCCGCAGTTCTCCGTGCCCGGCACACGGGTGGGGCCACGCCGGCGGCGCAGGGAGTGCGCCACGTTCGCCACCGCAGACCCCGCGGGACGGGAGGTGCTGGCGCACCGCCGGGCTGCTCCGGTACACGGGAAGCGGCCGCCCGGTAGAACCGCGCGCCCGGCCCGGTACGGCCAGTACGGCCGCGTGTCCCACCCGGTGCGGCCGCGCGCCTGCCGTTACAGCACCGACCGAGCGCGGGGCCCGCGCCCACGTGCACGCGGCGCGCCTGGCCGCGCAGCAGCTCCCGCCGCCGCCGCCAGGGGCCGCCACGCCGCGCCCGCCCGTGTCCCGGCCGGCCCGCCTCCTCCGCGCTGATTGGCTGTCTGGGGCCGTCAGCAGGGGGTGATTGGCCGGCGGCAGCGCCGGCAGCGCACGGTGCGCTCGAAGGCCGCAGGTGAGCGGAGGGAAATGGCGGCGCCCGGCGTGGCGCCCCCTGCTGCCGCCCCTGCTGCCGCCACCCCGCCGGCGGCGGCGGGGGCAGGGGCAGGGGCAGGGGCGGCCTGGGAGCTGGGGGCAGGGCAGGGGCCGGGGCGGGAAGGGAAGGGAAGCGAAGCGAAGCGAAAGGCGGGGAGGGGTAAGGCGGCCGGTCGCGCCGCTGCTGGGCCCCGTTTGTCGGTGGCTGGCTGGGAGCGCCGGGTGGGCGGCAGCGGCGGCGCCATGGCTCGGCGCGGCCCGGTGCCCTGCCGGCCCCGCGGCCCGCCGCCGTCACCCGCCTCTGCCTGCCGGGCCCGGGGCTCCGGCGCCCACGACGCGGGAGCTGCGCCCGACTCGGGCGCCGTGGCGGGCAAGGCACGTCCAGGCCGCTCGGGGCCGCCCTGCTCGGCCTGTACGGTGCCGGTACCTGCCCGCTCTGCGGGCGGCGGCGGCTCGCCGGGTGCGTGGCTGCTTGCGGGCGCGGCACTCTCCCGGCCCGGTCCCGGCCTCTGCCTCTGCCCCTGCCCCACTCTCCGGGGCCCCCGAGCCAGGCGGGCCGGGATTTGTGAAGCCCCCACGGTGTGCGCAGGGTAGAGCGGCAGCGGACCGCCCGCAATAAACCCTGAGTGTCAGCGACCGTGTCGGGGGAATTCCGGTGCCGAGTAGTTTCACGCTTTGCAGTCTCACGAATCTCATGAAATATTTCGTTATGAACAGTGTAAGACACGGACGGGTCTCGCCGCTGTGCGCGGCACAGCCCTGCTCGGTGTGCGGGGTACACCGACAGGCTGCCAGAGGAGCTGAGCAGGAGCTGTGCAGTGCTCCTCAAGGCTCCCCGCTGCTCTGTGCTCCGGCTTTGCAGCTCTTGCTGGGTTCGGCCTCACTGAAAGTGCTGCTTGAACAGACGGAACTTCAGCTTCCTAGCTGTGAATACCTTGAACGCCTATGTTACCAAAACAGAGGGATTTCTCTGATACACCACGTCCAAATAGCTTTAATTATTAACCCTAGAATAGGTGTTTTTTCTGTTCTGAAGCAATTAACTGCCCATGATAAGAGCACAGCTTTCACCTTTTCTAAGTATGGAATTAACCTTAATGCAAACAGCCCTTGTGACAATGGAGGTAACTCTCTCTGGGCAAAGGTGTGTCACTGGTCATGCATGCAAAGGTACTTCACTGCTCAGGGCCTAAGCTTTCAGGGTTGGGTTTTTTGGATTGGTTGGTTGTAGGTCCGTCAGTAGTTTCAGGTAGTTCTACAAGACATTGCTAGCATTAGTATTTTAAAATGTCAGCTCTGTGTATTCTTAAAGGTCATGATCCTGCCGGTACTTAACCTGGCTCGGCTAGGCTGTGGGTCTTGAAGTTGGATCATCCTTGCAGGCCTTCTGCGTGCCTGGGTAACCTGAATTCCTGCCACTGGCAATATGATGAGCCATGCTCTTGTCTGTCAGCCCAGCACTACAGAGGCTGCACCTGCATCTGCATCTTTTGTTTAAAAACCAAAATGAAACAGAACCCTGACACCCAAACCCACTCTTTGGTTGGTTAATGCCACACTGAGTACAAAGTTAATACAAGAGCTAGTCACACCTTCTCTCTTAAATGTCTGGTACCTCAGAAGCAGGGCCCAAAGAATGTCTCTGCTTTGGAGCACCTGTATCTGAACAGCACTGGAATGATCTACTGGGGAACTGGAAAACAATTTACTATCTCATTTCTTATCACTGATACAGGGCAGTCCAGGGAGCTGAATCAGTCCCAGGACATCAGAGGCAAGGTCTATGGCTCCATTTAGGGTTGTGTGTCAGCAGATTCTGATTGCTGCTGGGTGATTACGGTAACCTTTGGTATGACTGTGTAGCAGATAACAGCTGCCCTTCTTGAAAGTGCAGCAGGAAAACCTTTAGCTGCAGTGGCTGGCATATACTTCCTCCTGTCTCTGTGACAGGACTACCAAGCCTGAATATTCTGACTCAAAGCCAGAATCATCTTTACCTTTTGTGTGCATGTGCCAGAGCCGCATTAATACTCGTTTCCCTTGGACAGCACAGTCAGCAGCATTAACAACGCTGAATTTTCTTGCTGTGATTAGTGAGAGATGATGCCCATAGCACTCTCATCATCTGAGAACTGGGCTAAAAGTGTGGCCTCCATGAGCAGTTAGCTCAGCAATCAGCGGGGACAGAACCATAAGCATGCTGTGGTTGGTGTGAAAAGGTGTGGGCTGGGTGCCATGCAGGAGCCTGTAAGGGTTCTGTAATGGCAATTGCTACTCTCCTGGCATAGGAGCCCCATGACAGTTCAGAACTAGAGCTGGCTTAGGTGTGGTGGGCAAGCCTTCTGTCTCTGTCCTTAGATACCAGAACAGAGCTCCACTTGCCTGTGTCCATTTAAGAGCAACAGTCTGAGTTCTTGATGCCTTAGTTATGCCTGTAGCTAAAAGTTCTGTTTAATCAAGAGTCTGTAGTTGCTTGTATAAGTCTAAGGTAAGGGATCTGCTTTTAAAAAAACTAGAAAAAGGGTTTGGTTAACCCTCTCCCCACACCTGAAATCATGAGGCTTTCCTTGTTAACACCACGCGTATGCCTCATCTATCAGTGGCTGTCAGCTTCACTGAGGCTCTGAGTTTTTGCCTGGTTGGAGTATGGTGTGTCATGGCCTTGAGACAGCTGTAGAGCAAGGAAGAGGCTTTTTCTCTGTGATAGGAGCAGGAGTATAGAGAAGTTGTTGCTTTCCTAGTTCTTAGGGCAAAGGTTTTCCTGCTGCTTGATCTGTTTTTTTTTTTCCAGGAGGGAGGGGAGTATAAGAGATTGGAGAAAATAACCCTCCTCCTCTTGCGTGGTTTGCTTCACTTCATTAACTCATCAGCCATCAAGCCGACAGTGTACATGCTAAGGGCTCATTCTGCATTGGTGTGCTGAGGCAGCCGGACACAGGCATGAAAATGGTTCCTGAGCATGTTGGGAATTCTACTGTTGTCCTCCGCTGGAGTTAGCAGAGTTACATGGAGCGCGCAGTAAATGCCTCTGTAGCCAAGTCTGCCAGTGCTGTTCCTCCCACTAGCAGTGAGCACCGATGATGAGTTACAGTTCTGACTCTTGCTAATTGAGACATTTTGGTTCCAGGTGTGCGCTGTGCTTTGAGGATTTTGTGAGAGCAGCACTGGGCTCGATGCATGGGAGTAAGATGGAGGAGATCATCCTTGGTGTGGTATGTACAAAGTCCGGGCTTGCTGTATCCCCTGTATGGTTTCTGTTGGATCAGTGTCCATTCCCCTGATAGTGCCCCGGCGTGACAGCTGCTGGGCTTGTGTACAACCAGTGCCTGGTAGCACGGCTGCAGTTCCTTGTCTGATGTACTTCTGCTCCAGCACTTTCTCTGAACACTTACCTGTTGCATTTCCTGCCCTTTCTGGGACCATGCTGCTTTTCTGCCTGGGGCCCTGCATTATTCTACCCTTATTTCCAAGGGGATTTCACAAGCAGCTGGATTGCTCTGTGTCTTTTGCACTTCCCACTCTGATCAGATGGATTAAGGTAATCTCCTGCTGCTCTTCCCAATGGGGGGGGGGTCTCATCTGCTCTGATGCTGTGCTGGCAGCAGGCTGATGGCTTTGGGGTGTGCCTCCTATTGCTGCCGGAGGACTGGGAACTGGCAGCCGTATGTGGCAATGCAGTCTCCTGCTCTGTCCTGGCTGTAAGGGAAGGCATCACAAAGGAGGAGGAAATTCAGTAACTCAGTCTAGGGAACGCTGGAAATCATGTGAGAACATGAGAAGCATGAGCAGAGAGTGTCTCATGTCCAGTTTTAGGAAGTACTTAATAACATGAGGTGTTCACGACCTCCTCTCCTTAATGTTGCCCTTACTTATGCAGGAGGAATGCTTTTGGCCATTTTATAGTTAGGAAAAGCACAGTGGAAGACAGCTGCTTGACACTTGTGTAGGTGCAGCTCAGGTCAGCAGTGAACAGCTGTGTCCTTGGCGTGTGCAGGTCAGTTGAATGGTGTGTTCGGACTCTGTCCCTTCTGGGGCAGGCAGTGCTGGCCCTAGGTGACAGTGGAGGACACGCTCCTTTCCAGGCATTTCTAACTCATAGCATACATACAGCAGCCAGTAAAGGAGGTGATTGTTCCACTCTGCTTTGCACTGGTGCAGCCTCACCTGGAGTTCTGAGGCAGTTTTGGTCTCTACAATATAAAAAACACATTAAGCATTAGAGAGCTTCCAAATGAGGGCCACAAGGATGAGAAAAGGTCTGGGGGGGCCTTACGAGGAGAGGCTGAGAGCACTCAGCCTGGAGGAAACTGAGGGGAGACCTCATTGCAGTCTTCAACATCTTCCTGAGGGGCAGCTCTGATCTCTGTTCTCTGTGACAGGACCTGAGGAAACAGCTGGTGCTGAGTCAGGGGAGGTTTAAATTAGGTATCAGGAAAAGGGATTTTCCCCCAGCGGGTGGTTGAGCACCAGAACAGGCCTCCCCAGGGAAGTGGTTGCAGCACCAAGTCTCTCTGAGTTCAAGAAGCCTTTGGACAATGCTTTCAGGCACACATGGTGGGATTCTTGGGCTGTCTGTATAGGGCCAGGAGTTGGACTCAGTCTTGATGGGTCCTTTCCAACTTGGTGTATTCTGTGATTCTATGCCAGCTTGCAAACCCAGACGCGCTGACCTGCAACCTGTTGCTGATGCTCCGTGTCATCTTTCCTTGCCATAGAGGTGTGACTTCTTCCTTTTCCCTCCTCCCTGCAAACTCCTGAACCTCTCAAACTGTTCTCTCTGTTACTGTAGGTCTTCTTGAGCTGAAAGGATGAAAGTTGTTGATTGGAAAGTGACTTTCCTGAGCTTTATCCTGATTTCTGGAGTCCCAGTTGATGTCATTGGGCATATGAATCTGCAAGAGCATCCCTGTCCCTGATTTAGGCAGCGGCTGGACATGCCTCACTGTAAGGGTTATACTGTTTCGGTGCTGGTGATGACACTATCTCATTGCAAAGGGGTTAATTGCAAAATGGAGATGTTTATCTAAAATTATTCAGAATTCCAGATCCGGTCCCACCCTGAGAGCATCTTCCTACTCCCTCCTTTTGTGTTGGACAGCACCATCCCTGGGCTCCCTCGTGCCTGATCAGTCCCTGCCCTCCCCATCATCGCTTGCTTCGTGCAGCTGGCCCTGTGATTGTCCTGCATCTGACCTCTCTCTCCCTTTTGCATGCTGTAATTCCAGAGCGGGATGGTTGGCCACCGAAGTTGCAATGTCGTCCCTGACGACCTCCAGTGAGGGAGAGAACTCCACTCCCAGGTTTGTTGTCGGTTCCAGAGATGATGAGACAGAATTTCTGGGATCAAACATGAAGACAGACGAAACTGATTTCTTTGAAGATGATGAAGAGGAGGAGTCGGTAAGGAGGTCTCAGCGTTCTAGGCTGGAGCACCTGTGTGGAATCCCTGGGTCTCAACCAGGTTTTGCATGGTTACTGCTGAGGCAGTTTGGACTGCAAGAGACACAGCAACTGGCTGTGTGGCACAGCTGTGGGACACAGCAGTGGCATTTATGACAGAATACATGCTGCTGTGCTCACTGCCTCAGGAAATCTAGCCTTTTTGCATGCAGGTCTGATATAGGGACACGAGTGGATTTCTTTGTTCTAGAAACTAAACCTGACACTCCTGTAAACCTTTCTGTTTCACCAGAGAAATTTTTGAGGAAAACTCTGGCACCTGTGAAAAGGGAAAAGGTGTCTCTGCAGAAGGAAAACTTTTTTTTTTCTGTAACCTCCAGGAACAGGATGCAGAAAAAATGATTTCCAGCTCCTGACTGCTTTTGGCCCCTATTCAGTGTTATATTAAATGCTACTAAAGTGATCTCTGTCTTTCCTCAGCCACCGGAACGGCAGATCGTGGTGGGAATCTGTGCCATGACCAAAAAGTCAAAGTCAAAGCCCATGACACAGATTCTGGAGCGTCTGTGCAAGTTTGAGTACATCACAGTGGTAATCATGGGGGAAGACGTTATTCTGAACGAACCGGTGGAGAACTGGCCCTCCTGTGACTGCCTGATATCCTTCCACTCCAAAGGTAACACATCTGTAGCAGGCCTTAGCCTGCTTGAGCTGTGGGCAAGGGAGCTTTCTTTCAGCCTTCCCCTCTGTCCTCACCTGTATTTCAGGATTCCCCCTGGATAAGGCGGTTGCTTACGCCAAGCTGTGCAAGCCATTTCTGATCAACGACCTTGATATGCAGTATTACATCCAGGACAGGTGGGTATCTCTGAGCCACTAAAGCCCCTTCCCTCTTCCTTTGATTCTTCTCACCATGCTGTGCAAACTTCATTTTTCTGGTCACAAGCAAATGAGTGAGGTTAGGAGGAAGGGAACCTTAGCAGTGGCTTTTTGGGGTTTCTCTGAAGCAGGGAGGGGAATAACTTTGAGGGTAAAACCACTGAGATCATGTAAAACCATGTGTCGTTTCCTGGTGCAAATGTCTCGTAAGGAATGGCTGGGAAGTAGGAAGTAGGACAGTTCTCACAAAACAAGGCTGCACGACTAAAGCAAAATGACTACTCTCTGAGAGGGAGAGCCAAGTGGTGAGCTCGGGCTCTGGGTCAGAAACTGGGAGCAAGGCTGGGTCAGAATCTGTGGAATGTATGTTGGTCAGACACATGAGGTTTCTCAGTCATGTGTTGGTAGAGGCCACCAATAGCCACGTACTTCAGCTCTTATACCCAGGCTGCTTTGGTTGTGTGTGAGTAGGGCTCCTAACAGATCCTAAACCTTGTGCCCTTTCTTTGGGGTGGTGATCAGTGTTATGTGGGTGCTGGCAGGCATCCCAAGGTGTAACTAGTGAAAGAATTGGAGTTTGCCCCTTGACACAGGATGAAAGAAAGCTTCTGCCTGGCGTGGGCACTGGATAGCTTGGCATGACAGGGCACTCTCTGAGTGGGCAGGTGTGGGCAGCTGGTGTGTGCTGGGTGTGCTGCTGTACTTTGGGCACATGCTAATAATTGAGCATCCATGTTTAGGCCAGGTAGAGATTTACTCTGGGGCATCTGTGTCCAGAGTAGGACTGAGGCAAACCCCATAGCTTGTAGGTCTCATCCAGAGAGCATATGTTGAGAAATGTCTGCAGTCTGTCTTGATGCTTTTTTGTGTTCCTTTGACTCTGTTCTTCATCAGTGGGAATGAAGTCTTTTCCTTGACGTGTACTGAGGACCTTTCTAGACTCTTCTGACACTGCTTCTATCCTCTACAGGCGTGAAGTGTATCGGATCCTTCAAGAAGAGGGAATAGACCTGCCCCGCTATGCTGTGCTCAATCGAGACCCTGACAGACCAGAAGGTCAGTGTGCAAGCTCTGCTGAAAGCCGTTTCCCCAGGCTCTGCTATGTAAGATAGTCTGCAGAGAGCAGATACTGGCAGTTGCCTCGAAGAGGCCTGACTCATAAGTCCATTGGGGTTTTTTGTGAACAAAGGTCCCAGCTGCAAAACTGGCTGATGGGTCTGGAAGGGGCTGCAGCTCTGCACTAGGGCTGTCTCACCTTTCCTGATGTGCTGCTGCTGTGCTCTGTCTTCAGAATGCAACTTGGTGGAAGGAGAGGACCATGTGGAGGTAAATGGAGCTGTTTTCCCAAAGCCATTTGTAGAGAAGCCAGTCAGTGCTGAAGACCACAATGTGTATATTTACTACCCGACATCAGCAGGTGGGGGCAGCCAGCGGCTCTTCCGTAAGGTGAGGAGGGGTCTCCAGAGCTGGTGTTGGAACCAACAGATCTGTGGGTCTGAGACCCATGTGGCTTCCAGAGGGAGTTTTGGGGCAGGTGAAGGGGAAAGGAAGGTTTTGTGTTGGGGAAGTTTAGACCTTCTTAGAACTTTTATTTCAACCCCATCTACCTGGGAATCACAGAAGGACAGATTTTAGTGGTAGTGCTGACTTCACCTTCCCCGTCCTCTTGGTGACCTGTATCTTGGTGAGTAGTCATGGAGCACTGTGTCCCTTTCTGAATTGCCTGCTTCTTTTTCCAGATCATCTCCTGGGTTTATTAAGATGAATTTTTACAAAAACTTACGTTCCTGTCCTTTAACATCATTCTTGCCCTTCCCAGCTTGCACATGTGATAAAGGCAGTATTTATTCCTAGATTCCACAGGACATCTGCCCTTACTCACTTCCCCCATTTTGCCAGTGAACAGTTATAGCTGTGATGTATCTTTTTTCCAGTCAGTTACACATCTGCCATGAATAATCAAAAAATTATTGTTCCCTTAGGTAAAATACAGTCATGCCATTTGAGACTGTATCCAAAGCCTTACTAAAAATGAAAGCAACATCATCCTCAATGTCGAAAAGATCAGTCATAGTCCTAGAAGGAAGTTAAATTGGTTGGATTATCACCTGTCATAATTTATTTTCATTTGCATATTAGTTAGACTCCTTACTTTGTAGGTCTTTGTTCTCATTCTTTTGGTCCATATCCTTGAAGTGATTGGAGACAAATTAATGGTCTATAATAAGTTTTCTCCTCTTTAAAGCCTGGAAAAGTACATACTTGCTGTCTGCATTTTACAGTCTCTTTTGTCCTCCATTAATAAGTGTGCTGTAACAGCTGGGGGGCCTGAGTTGCTAATCCACTAAGTCTGCTAAATTCTCTACGTATGGGATGAAACTTCTGCTTTGCTGCTTCCATCTAAGAAAAGGATCCCCGTGCTCTTCCCTGAGGTGTTTATTCTGTGCTCTCAGATTGGCAGCCGGAGCAGTGTGTACTCCCCAGAGAGCAGTGTGAGGAAGACAGGCTCCTACATTTATGAGGAGTTCATGCCTACAGATGGCACTGATGTAAAGGTAAGGAAAAGCCTGGAACGGTGCCTTCCTTTGCCAGGCCTGGGGGAGCTGTAGGTTGGGCAGTTCTGCTTAGTCCTACTTAGGCTGTGGAATGTGTGTTTAGGCTTTGAGGTGCTGACTGTGCAGTTTGGGCTGCAAAGTGAGGAGTGGGTGCTCTGTAGATCACACCAGGAGGAATGTGTGAGACCATCTGATCTCTTTTTCCATGTCTGCAGCAGAAATACTTCTGGAAGCTGCAGTTAGTCTTGGTAGCTATGTCAGGTGTAACTCACTCTATTTCCAGGTGTACACTGTTGGGCCAGACTACGCCCATGCAGAGGCTCGCAAATCCCCTGCTTTGGATGGGAAGGTGGAACGGGACAGTGAGGGGAAAGAAATTCGTTACCCAGTCATGCTGACTGCCATGGAGAAACTGGTTGCCCGTAAAGTCTGTGTAGCCTTTAAGGTCTGTATTGTCTTTCCTGTGCAAGGAGGACTCCACAAATGTCTGATCCATGCCAGATTTGGTGTTAAAACTTGTACTTCTGGCATGCCTCAGGCTTGGCAATCCTCCATGCCTGATGCCTGTTGTTGGTCCTGCTGGCCATGGCAGTTTGCTGGGCAGAGGTGACAGGGAAGGCAAGAGGGCCTGCAGCTAATGCCCTCTGTCCAAGCAGGTGCCTGGTGTCCCACATACATCTGAACATTTAATACTGGATCCTGAATATGCTGCTCTCTGTCTGACCTGTGCTCATCCCATCTTGACTGTCCTGCTTTGGTTTATGTGGAAAATTTGGTCTTATTTTCTTGGGATTTTTTTTATCTTTTTGTATTTTGGTACTTGTGTTTGGTTGGGTTTTTTCTTTCTTGGTTTTTTTGTTTGTTTGCTTTTTTTGTATTTTTAAATGTGCCTCTGGTGCAAATTGATGTTTTATTTTACAGTTGGGTAGAGCGAGTGTATGAGTCTAAGTATAGTTCCATTACATGCTTAGCTGTGTCAGCAGAAGAAGCATTGGGCTCCTTTTTCCTGGCCCACTGCAGTTTGCCTCCCATGCAGCTGGGCTGATGCAGATTTGGGCTCTTTTCTACCTTGTCGCCTTTTCCATTTAGTGATGGGTGTCTTTGCCTGCAGCTCTTCTTGTCTGTGCTTGTCAGTCTGCTTCAAAACAGTTGTATTTGAAAGGAAGAGCAGGATATCCCAGATCTGCTCTCTTTTAGGCCTTTAGAGCTCTGGGAAGTTGGGGGTTGGCCCTGATGGCTTCATCTGGGGTCTTGTGGGCAGGGCCTTTGGTACAGCAGTGGGGGTGTAAAGGTCTGGCTAATGGCATGTGTTTGCACTTGTCCAAGGCTTGTGAGGTGGGCATAGAGTGGAGAATGGCTGTAGCATCAGCAGGGCTGAACTGGACAGCCGTGGCTGGGTCTGTGTATGCCCCGCTGGCAGGGCAGCTGCTGTTCCCCACTGCTTTCTTACTGTGTGTCAAGTCCCATGTCCTCTGCTTCCTCCTGCAGCAAACCGTGTGTGGGTTCGACCTCCTGCGGGCCAACGGCCACTCTTTTGTTTGTGATGTGAACGGCTTCAGCTTTGTGAAGAACTCCATGAAGTATTACGATGATTGTGCCAAAATCCTTGGGTATGAACAATTCGAGTTTTGATAAGGCAGTAAGGTAGCTCACAGCAAAGTAAAACAAATGTGGAGTCCTGGTCAGCATGTCAGAGGAGCCTGCAGGTAGTTCATGTGGGTCATTTGTTCAGCAAGTGAAAGCTTAGCTCTGGGAGGAATGGGTTAATCATTTTCAACCCCTGGAGCTCCTGCCTGCATTGGCATTAGCTGTCTTTGTCTATAGCTAGGTGTATCTTCCAGGGCTTTTCATTGCTTGCTAAGCCCAGTTGTGGTGTTGGTGATGTGAGAGAAACTGGTACCCCTTTGGGGTGCCCTTACTAGCCCATGGTGTGATAGGTACCTCTGCCATGAAAGGGAGGGGAAATTCTGTAGCTCTCTTCACATCTTTCAGCAGGACTGCTAAGGAGGAGGTGGAGAACCAAGGGAATGGATTTGCTTGTGAGTGTTGTATTTTGTTTTCTTCCAGAAATATAATTATGCGAGAATTGGCTCCCCAATTTCATATCCCCTGGTCCATCCCAACAGAGGCAGAAGACATCCCCATTGTCCCCACAACTTCAGGCACCATGTGAGTACCTGCCATCTTCTCAAAAAAATGCCAGTGATGGCTACATGAGGGACAAAATGCAAAAAAACCCTGTCCAATGGACTGACACCACTAGCAGCATGGCATCCTCCATCTGCTGTGCTGCTTGAAATCCTGAAATGCCTGTGGAAAGGCTTAGCCATGCATATGGAAGTTGTGACAGACTGGAGATTAGTTGGAGGTTTGTTGAATGTGGATGAGCAGTAACTGAAGAAATTACAGAAACTGCTAACAAGGCTTTCGGAGGGTCCAAAGTCTTAATCAGGACAGGAAACAGATCAGGACAGATGCTGCAGCTAGCTGCTACATGAAGAAAGTGCATGTTGAGCTACCAGTGAAATGCGTGGGAACACTTAGCTGAAATATTCATATTAACCATATGCTTGGCAGCCCCTCATTTGGTGCCTTTGGCCTTGCTAGTTTTCTGCCACATAAGGTTAAAAGATCAAAGGCAAAATTTCCTTATGATCCTCAGCATACTTGTACACTGATATGAAACCAGACAACTTGGTAGTGTCTGCAGAGCTTTGCCTCTGCAACCTTGGCACTTGGGCCTGGTTTAGTCTGGGAGAAATTCTACCCCTGCTGAGGAAAGCAGCTGTCAGAAGAATGGAACTGAAAGAATAATGGGAAGCTACTTCCTGGTGGCAGTTCTGGAGTATAGGGGCACATTTGTCAGCTTTATTTTGTTTCCCCAGGATGGAGCTTCGCTGTGTTATTGCAGTCATCCGTCATGGAGATCGCACCCCAAAGCAGAAGATGAAGATGGAAGTGAAACATCCCCGGTAAGAGCCAAGAGAAGAAGGTGCTGTGCTGCTGGGGAGGGATGAGGGCATATTCTTTAAACCAAGAGCAGGAGCAAAGGGCTGAGTGCATAGGAGGCAGTGGCCTCCTGGCCCAGTGGTTTTCCTGGCCCATCCAAGCAAATGCTTTCCGACCAATTGAGAGAGGCCCCTTTTCCCACAAGCATCCTGGCACCTTCTGTGTGAACAATGGAAGGGAGAGTGAAGGTGTCCTAGGTGCTGAAAAGGGAAGTGCCCCACTAAATGGGAAGCTAGTATCTGCTTCTTGGTTGTACATTAAAAAACAGTTGTTTTTTAAGAATTTCTGAAGCACAGGGAGGAGCCAGCAGGCTGCTGGTTCTCCCTGAGAGCAGAGGCTGAATGTACATGTAGGGATGGCATTCCTTGTATTACTGAAACACCAGAAAATATATCAGCATTCTTTGTTGTCTGTTCAGGTTCTTTGAATTGTTTGAGAAATATGATGGTTACAAGACAGGGAAATTGAAGCTGAAGAAACCAGAGCAGCTACAGGTAAGGAAGTACATTCTGGGGTTGCTGTGTGAGACATGCAGGTAATACAGATGCTGGTGCGAGGCAATTCTTTGGGAGGGTGAAAACATTCAAAAGGGCTACAGTTCTGTCATACAGATGCTCCCTCATTCCACACCCTGTGCACACTCCGCTGGGTGACAGCAGGAGAGCAGAAGAGAATCTTCTGCTGGCTGATGTGCGCACTGTAGAATGGAGATGAACTGATGCTTCTTGCCCATCAGCTGTGGTTGCCTCTGGTGACAGATGAGTCCAGGCTAGGGAGTGGGGAAACTGGAGGTACCTGCTTGGTTCTCAGTGGAGCTGTAGCACAGCATGGGGATGAAGCAAGCTGCAGTGTGGAAGTTCGTCCTGCCTGAGCTGTGTCATATGAAATGACATGCCTCTGAGGAGTGTCTGCATGGACATGATGCTGGGTGAAGCTGTCAGGAGGCCTTGCAGGAGTACAGGGGTGAGTCTGAGGCAGAATTGCTCTCTGCTTTCCATCAGGAAGTGCTGGACATTGCACGGCAGCTTGTGGTGGAGCTGGGAACCCACAGTGACTGTGAAATCGAAGAGAGGAAATCTAAACTGGAACAGCTGAAGAGCGTCTTGGAGATGTAAGCATTCCTATCTTGGTACACTGTGAGTTGCATTAGAGCATGTGGCAATGGAAACAAGCTGTGCTGCTGGGTGTCCTGGCCGACTGGTGCCCTGAGATTGGGGTCTCCTCTGTCCCCTGTTAGTAACTGTACATGAAAGGTACCATGCTCCTCACCTTTTCTCCTTGGCATCAAAACTCTGCTGATCCTTGTCCCAAGTGTATCTGGTGTTTGGCTAAACAACTTGAGACAAAATTCAGCTTTCTTTGCTGCAGGACAGGAACTGGGGTCCTGTAGGATCATGTTGATAGGAAGCATTTTGATATATTTGGAAAAAAACTCGTTTTAAATAATGTTGTCCTGGTGCCAAAAATTTAGCAAAAACCAGCTCAGAAAACATGAAAATATGTTTGTGTCCTCTGAGGTTTTGTACAGTCAAAATAAAAGTATGGTGGTATCAGCATCTTTGATACAGAAACAGGGTTCTTCTCAGGACTGCAGCTTGCTGTGGCACACACAACCAGCATCTGTCTTCAGGCCATGTCTCTGGAGCACAGAGAAGGACTTCTTGCTGTGATTCCCTCCTCTGCTCTTTCTGCTCATTGAAGATGTTATCCTCAAAGCATTTGGCAGAGTGTTTTTTTCTGTGATCTCATTAATTCACTTGTTAAAGATGTAGATAGAGATTGAAGCCCTAGTGAGGAATGACAGCACAGAGTCCTCTTGGTGGAAGAGCAAGGGAATGGATTTTTGAATTTTGTTTGAGGGAGCTGTTTGACTTTTTGTGGGAATGTATGCTGGGTCGCAGGGAGATGACAAAAATCATGTTCCATGGCTATGGGTGTTGCAGCAGAAAATCTCTTGCCTGTCCTGGACTTTTACTGTGTACTGCCTGGGGGCCTCTGGGCAAAGACTGGGTAGACAATTTGTTTCAGATTTTTTTTCTCCCTCTCTTGTGACAGGTATGGACATTTTTCTGGCATTAACCGTAAGGTTCAGTTGACCTATCTGCCTCATGGACATCCAAAAGCTGCAAGTGAAGATGAAGGTAAAGAAACCTGATGGTAATACCCTGATCTTTAAGCCCAGAGTTGAAGCATGAGTGCAGCTACCTTACAGGCCTTAATAGGCCTCTGGACATGCAAGCAGAATTGGTGACCCATTTCTTATCTTTGCTGACATCATAGGAAGGGTTGGAGTGATGCCAGTACACCCTGGTTAGTTCTACAGGGCTTGTACTTCTAATTTTGCGAATGTCAGTCTATACTTTCAGAAACTAGTGACTCTGAATTTCCTACTTGCTGATTTGTTTTCTGGGGATTTTGGGTCAGGCTTGTGTTGAGAACACTCTGCAAGGTGCTGATGACAACCTCTTCTTCCTCCCCTCCTCTCCCTCTGCAAGCTCAGCTATGAGATCTGATGTAGTGAGTACCTGTTTGTCTCCTAGAAGCTCGCCGAGAGTCCTCCCCCTCGCTTCTCCTGGTGCTTAAGTGGGGTGGAGAGCTGACCCCGGCAGGAAGAGTCCAGGCAGAGGAGCTGGGGCGAGCCTTTCGCTGCATGTATCCCGGAGGCCAAGGTGAGCTTTGTCCAGGTGCCTCTGGTTCTGCCCTGTGGCTGCCCAGCCCAGGCAAGCGTTGCTCAGGCATCTGTGGCTGTGTGCAGCCTCTGGGATTAGTTTTTGTTCTTTTGAGTTGGCCTGGTAGGGATAAATAATTCAGGTGAGTTTTGCACCCAGAGATTCCTAAGCTGACCAGAGAGGTCTGCTGCAGTGGTTAAACTTCAGTGTGTCTTGGAGCACGGCAGCTTTCTTTATATAATGTGGCAGGATCCAAAAAAGACAGGTGGTTCTAATAAGATATGTTCGGATGCAGCAAATACAAAATTTATGGATGGTTGACAAGGAATTTAGGTCAAATGTAGAGAATCCGAGACACAGGTCTGTCTTGCAACACAGATAATTCTGCCTGAGACAGGAGAACAGGAAGGTAACTTCTCCATGTTTTCTCCACCATAATTCCGTGATGCTAAAAAGCATTGAATATGCCCACAAATCACCAAGAGCCGAAAGGGAGAAAACAAAAAAGGCTGAGATTGCGTTTGAGTCAGGAATACTACTGGACTGATCAGTGAGCCCAGTATTGGATATGCTTGTCTTTGACTTGTATGTTTAATTAATTAAATTTAATTAATTAAATTTCAAATTAATTAAGCAAATTTAAGTTGGATTGGAGATTTCCTTCTGGAATAAGGAAGAGTTACTCTTGGTGGAAGAGGACTGGGACACTTAAGCAAGCTGGACATACATGAGCCCAAGTGCTCTGACAGGGTGCACCCACAGCACCAAGGGAGCAGGCAGGTGTCCCTGCAAGGCCACTGCAGACTGTCTTTGAAAGGCTCTGGGGATTGGGGGAGGTGCCCGAGGGCTGGAGGAGAGGAAGGGTCGTTCCTATCTTCAAAACCGTCAAGAAGGAGGACCCAGGGAACTGCAGCCAGGTCAGCCTCAGCACAGTCCCTGGGACAGTAATGGAGCAGCTAATCCTGGAGGTCATTCCTGGGTGCATGAACAATAGGCAGGTGACTGTGAGTAGTCAGCATGGATTCACGAGAAGTCGTGCTTAACCAACCTGATAACCTACAGGGAAGTGACCGCCTTGCTTGGATGAGAATCGCTGAACAACAGCTTTGTAGACTTCCACTCCACGTGGTCATTCACAGAGAGGGAGAGATCTTGTTTTGCAGGGAAGTGCTGTGTTCCTGGGTAATATTTTGTGTCTGGCAGCTTTCCCAAGACATACATCTGACTTCTGGCTGGTGCCTGTCCTTGTCTGTCAGGGTGTTTTTCTGAGTTGTGAGCTCAAGAGCTGGGAGTAGTGTTCCTGTCTTGTCATGCAGTGTGACTCTGTACTGTGCAGGATTGCCCTGGGATTCCAGGTAGCAGCAAATAGTGACCACTGCACTGTCTTTGGAGGTCAGACTCGAGAGCTGCATGAATTGCTTTCCTCCATTACTGATCTGACTCCTGGGGTTGACTCAGCCATGTGAAATAAACTGGCCACAAGGAAATTGTAGCTGTACAGGATTTGCTTTGGAAACTGTTCCCTGCTGAATAGCCCTCCCTGCAGTTCTGAGGGCTGCAGGACCTGCTCGTGCAGGAAACAAGCAGAAGGAAGTGATTTTTTTTTTGTGCATCTTTATTCTGCACCAGGGTATTCAGGCTGGCTGAGCTACTACAGGCTGTTCAGTGGAGTTTGCTACAGAATTTGGGCAGCATCAGAACTCACTGGTGAATGCTCACTTTTTCCCTCAAAACGAGCTTTCCCAAGTTAAGCAAAGCCTTTGCTATGTTTCTAGTCCTCCCCTATGGTTAGAACTGTCTATTTTGGAGCAGCCTAAATGCTGCCTACGCAACTGATTAATTCTCTGTGTAACTTTGTTACTACAATGAAGTTTGTTTGTCTAAACCAGTATATTCAGCTGATAGTTTTGCAGGTGTCAGAATATGAATTTTGAGTTGTCCTCTGTTCCAGGTGATTATGCTGGTTTCCCTGGCTGTGGCTTGCTCAGGCTGCACAGCACTTATCGCCATGATCTCAAGATCTACGCCTCAGATGAGGGGAGAGTTCAGATGACAGCAGCAGCTTTTGCAAAGGTCCTTCTTCTCTTTTGGGCATCTGTGTGTTCTGCTACATTACTCTTAAAATATGCCGGTTCTAAAGGAAAATGTCTGGTCCTAAGGAAGGATTCCTAGGATTTTCCCCGTCTCTGTTGGATGGACTGGGGTACACTGTGCTAATAGCAGGTGTATGGGGCAGTACTGAACATCCAGCGTATCTGCACATATCTGTCATCTTTAGTGTCCTGTCCAGGACAGGACTCTGACTGGAGAAGGAGTTATGTATGGACTATTGCCGGTGCTTGATGTTAGAGCACACCAAATGTGCTGCTGAGTATTAATTGCCTATAGAATGAATGTTTCTGGGATGGCTGCCCAGCCAGAGGGCTTATTCCATGCCTGCTGGATTTAAAAAGGGAGTGAAATGTCTTTGGTGCAGTGTGGGGTGGGGACTGGGGAGAAGGCAGGTTCATCTGCAGCTAAAGCTGGGGGGAATCCTGTGGTAGCCTTAGCTGGTCTTCAAGCCTTTGCTGTATCAACATTTTCAAGCAAACTGAGTTGCCTGCTCAACAATTGCCTGGGCAAATCGGGGGCTGCTGTGGGCAGAGCTGTCCTTTGCTTGAACAGCTTTAGAAGCATGCCAGAGTTATCTCTGACTAGAAGGGATGTTGCTGTAGAACTGCTCTTCGAGGACAGTTGAGATTTCAGTTAAATTGGCTGAATTACGGCTATGAAACTACCAGAAAATTTTGTTGCTTGGGTTGCACAGACCTGAAATCTTGTCATGTGTGGTGTGGCTTTAGGGTCTGCTGGCGCTGGAAGGAGAGCTGACCCCCATCCTGGTGCAAATGGTGAAAAGTGCCAACATGAATGGTCTCCTGGACAGTGACAGTGATTCCCTTAGCAGCTGTCAGCACAGAGTGAAGGCACGACTGCATGAAATCATGCAGAAGGATGCTGAGTTCTGTGAGGAGGATTATGAAAAGGTAAAGCACTGGTGTGGCTTCATTTTTCCCTGTACCTGGAAGGAGAATAGCATTGCTCTAGTGTTTTGATGTGAAGTGTGTGGTATGTGAGCAGTAGTTTGGTTAATTTGAGCTCTGGTCAAAATGACAGGATATGTACAGAAGTGTACAGGTTAATAGCCCCCTGCCCTTTTTCAAGTGACAGTCCTCAGTGTTGCTCTGCTGTCCCCTTCAAGACTGATCATGGTGCCTTCCTCTCCCTTTAGAATTCCCAGTGCATTTTGTTCTTGCGAGTATGCTAAAAGAGCTCTTGTTTTTTCCTGCATGCTGCTCAGATCAGTCCCAGCTGCTGTGGGCAGGGAGTCTGTCTCACTGGATTTTAGATCTGTGCTCTGCGCACATGTGAACAGACCTTTTGGTTACAAGTCCTTGTGTGTCCTGTCAGGGCCTGATAGCTTTAGAGTAGAGAGCATGGGCTGCATCCTGCACAGCAACCAGTGAAAGCACTGTCACTGCTTCTCCAGCAAGTCCCCAAAATACTGTTTCTCCCAGGCTCTGAAATGTGATTACTGGACTGAAATCCATCAAGGAACATATTTATCACCTCAAAAAACTACTTAAAATGTCTATGAAGCCCTTCTGCTCAAGTACAGAATGAGACCAGAGTGGATATTGTAGGTGGAGTGAGGTCTGATTTGATGGGAGCAGTTGTTTGCTCCCTCTGAGTTTGATCCTGAGGAAGTTTTTGAGACACAGCTGACTACTCCTAGGAATAAGACAGCTTATTGTGCTCAGCTGGGAGCACAGCTTTTGTCCTGAGTCAGAAAGCAGTATTACTGCAAAAGGTGGGCATTTTGTGTTCCCAGTTTGTGAAGACGAACTAATCTCTGCTGGAATCTTCTTTCAGCTAGCACCTACAGGCAGTGCTTCTCTGCTCAACTCCATGACCTTCATCCAGAACCCGGTTGAGGTCTGTAACCAGGTGTTCACCCTGATTGAGAATCTCACCTCCCAGATACGAAAACGTCTGGAAGACCCAAAATCTGCAGGTGAGCAACAGAACCGGAAAGGGTCTGGAACAGACTCATTTGTTGTTACATCTTCAGAGCTCCCAAATGCCACTAGGGCTTATGCTTGTCTGTAGCAAGGAAATTGTAAAGTGCAATTCTGTATGTGCTATTGATGTGGAAGGCTCCTGTTCCACGTTCAACTACTGTTAAAGGAATGTAAAGGAAATTATATGTGCATCTTGGTTTAGAGTGAGTGTAAACAGCAGCAGTATATCCTGCAGGGATATGCCTGTGTTTTTTCAGGCATTTTCTGAAGACTGTAAATGGCAAGCTTTTCAGTCACGATTTGCTTATCTCTAAGAACTGTCCTAATAACAGTGCAGAGGTTTTACAAAAGCATCTTGGGGACATGCCACAGGATTTATGGCAGACCTAAGCAAACAGGCATTTTCACTTTTCTCAAGCATTTCAGAAGTAGCCTGTTGCTGCAGCAGGTCCAGTGACTTTTCCAGACTAGGATTCCAGCGGGTGACACAATAATTCAAGCCCTTTCATGCTGGTAGAAGTCAGTCGTAGCTGTCACTTGAAATCTCTGCAGCAATAACCAGGGTTCTGTGATTCTGTGGTTCTAGGATGTAAATGTGGTTTGGTGTTCTCTGCTGTTTAGACCTACAGCTGTACCACAGTGAGACTTTGGAACTGATGCTGCAACGCTGGAGTAAGCTGGAGAGAGATTTCCGCATGAAGAATGGGCGCTATGACATCAGCAAGATCCCTGATATCTATGACTGCATCAAGTATGATGTACAGCACAACTGTGCACTGAAACTGGAAGGCACAACTGAACTCTTCAAGCTCTCCAAAGCCCTGGCAGATGTGATCATACCCCAGGTATAGCCTGTATGACAGTGCCTGTGATGCCAATTTCTGACCCATTCCCTTTGTGTTTTGTCTCGATTCTCTTGCACGTTAACTTCCAAGGCAGCATATCGCAGTAGGGTGTTTCTCAGATCTGTCTTAGTGTCTGTATAAGGCCAAAACAATTTATGACTTATAATGTGTCAGGGCTGGGCTCCTGGTTGAGGATTCTGGCAGGGTCAGAGTACTGAGCAGCTGATGCAGCAGCTTTTCCGTGTTCGTTGTCGTGCATCACAGCACAGCTCTGAGCTCTGTGTGTGTGCTGCAGCAACATTTCATCCGCTGCACGCAGGGTTGTAGAAGTGAAGGGAGATTTCTTTGTTAAAGTTCTGACAAGTTTGTTGTTCTTGTCAAACTAGGGCTTGTTCAGTTTGCAATGTTGAGTTGCTTCTGGCAAAGTTTCATTTATATGTGATGGGCTTCTACCAGCAAGGTCCAGCAGCCCCTGTAGAGCAGAAATGGTCTTCTAAACTTCTTTAGTTTTGCTGGTAAGATGCAGTCTGGCTGTTTTCAGCATAGCACTGCAGTTTTTATCTTTTCCAAATAGCAGTTGTTGCTTTAATGCTCACGCTAGGTCAGGATATAAGTCTGCATGTCATGAGATCAGATTCACTGGTGGTACTTGCACCTCTCAGCTGTTGGAACGATATTGACGGTCATGTCCAGACATGACTTGGTTCTTGGAAGAGTCTTAGTCCTCTGTTGCCCTCTGCCATATGTGGGAAAATAAAAGTGAAAAGTATTGAGTGACATCTCTCTTCCTGTCCTTGCTTAACCAGCGGTGCTGCGGACTGGGCCGTTGAAATTAAGTGGCCTTCCATGTGAGGATGTGGCAAAGCACCAGGGCTCAGGGTATCTGTTGTTTTGTTCCTGCAGGAATATGGGATTAATAAAGAAGAGAAACTGGAGATTGCTATTGGCTTTTGTCTTCCTCTCATTAAAAAGATCCAGCTGGACCTACAGAGAACTCATGAAGATGAGTCTGTCAACAAACTACATCCCTTGTAAGGCTTGTGCTGCATGCTGTTGGCAGTGGGGAGGGCAGCTATGGAGCAGTGGGTGGTTCCCATGCCAGAAGAGTGTACTGTTGTGAAAGGAGGTACTGAGAATACACTGAAGGCCCATCCAGGAGGAAGGCATGTTGGTGCTCCTAAAACTAGAAGGCAAATGGAAAAGGCACATTGAGACTGCTGGCCAGAAGCACAGGGCCACAAAGGCTTCTACCCATTGTAGCTGAATGGTGATGCCTCACCCCTTTCTCTGCACAGGGCCAGTGTAGAGTAATGACCCACCTACTATGTGCCTCCATTAGGATTCCACGAAATGTGTTGTTTCTGTGCCCAGTGCTCTCCTTGTTTGTTCAGTCCTGCTGCCTTTGACATTTCCCAGTGTGGGGTTATGTCATTCCATTAAGTGTACAGAAATGCTGATGTGTGATAGATGGCAATTCACTGGCAGACTCAGTAACTGTGGACTGATTTTGGTTTAGGTACTCAAGAGGAGTTCTGTCACCAGGTCGCCACGTTCGAACACGGCTGTACTTCACCAGTGAGAGCCATGTGCACTCCCTGCTCAGTATCTTCCGCTACGGGGGGCTACTGGATGTAAGTGTCCCAGCAATGCTCACAGAGTAAGCTTCCCTGCTTTTTTCCGGTAGCCTTTTCCAAGGTGGACAGTGTATGTTTGTAGGTTGCCCCTTGAGCTAGCTCTCCCAGTAATGCTGTGCATCAGTGGCCTCTGGCCAGCTCCATCTCTGCTGTGTTTGCATGATGCAGCTTTCCTGCCTTTCTGGCATGTAGGAGCATTGTTGTTCCTCAGTGCCTGCCTTGCTTGCGCAGAGACATGTTTTCTGCCTGCTAGTTTCAGGTGAGCAGACCTGTCTAGAAGAATAGCAGTATGAGGCAATGGGAACGAGTGATTTTCTTACTTCCTGCTTCCTTCAACACTTTATTTCAAGAGCTTGGTCCTGTTATTTATTGTCTTTATATCAATTCAAAGTCAATAAAATCCGTTTGCTTACAGAGGAAGTGACTTGAGGTTGCAAAGGCACAGGACATGCTCTCTACCAGGGAGGCAGATGACACATGTTTAGGGGATTAATTAATCCAACTCACCCTTCACTTGCTTTCTGCTCACCTGCTTCCTGAATGAATTGGTACACAGACCCTGAGAAAAGCTCTGCTTTAGTCTTCTCAAGAGGGTCTCTGATTTATCTTCCCATTTTTAAGCATGGTCTGAAATGCCTTGAGAGTTTGGGCTTGCTTTGCAGGCATGATTTCTGATGTCTGTGGTAGCTTGGCATATCTATAGACAGTGACCAGAAAAGTACCTCTGAATCACTCCCTGAATAAGATGCTCCCTTATTCCCTGACTCAAGTGCCCAAGGATGCCGTGTTGCCAGCACAGGGAGACTGGGCTGCATCTGGGTTCATTTGTACTGGAGGGTTCAGTTCATGTCCATCAATGTAGTGATATGCACCACAGCATCATGACTGGCACTTCAGGTGTGGCCATTTCCTGGCAGCATTAGGAGGCAGTGAAGGGTGGGTTCCCTGCTGTGTGGATCCCAAAGGTCCAGCGTGTCTAGATTTTTCATTTGGCATCAGGTAAAAGCACTTCACTTGGTCTGTTATTTAGCACAAGTTTATCCCTTGTGCTCCATTCTGTAGTTTGAGAATGGCTGTGTTTGGGAACCTGCTGTGGGCTCTGCTTGTCTCGAGTCATCACGGTGCAGGGGCTTGCGGCTCAGGTCTGCACATGGGTGCTGTGGGCAGCTGTAGCATCCCTCTGTGCAGCTGCTCCTCACTGCAAGCACCCCACCACATTGCAAGGTCATTTTTGCATGCAAGTTAAGCAAGGTGTTTTTGTCCTGACAATGTTACCTTGTGGAGAGAGGAATTTCTCTCAAGTGCCATTTCACTGAATGCTGCAAGGTGTCTGCTGTTGCTTATCCCATGCGACTGTTTATGTGTATATATCAGGAAAACAAAGACCAGCAGTGGAAGAGAGCCATGGACTATTTGAGTGCTATCTCAGAGCTGAACTACATGACCCAGATTGTTATCATGCTCTACGAGGACAACAACAAGGTGAGGGATAGAGCTGTAGGATACAATGCTTCCTGCCGGGTTGCAAGGCACAGTCCTCACAGATGAGTTCAGTTGGAAGTCTGTAACCTGAGCTCTCCCTGCTTGTGAACAGATGGATCATTAACACAACTGCTAGTTTTTGGTTTAAGTGGGAGGCAGTGACCCAGTTAATGCATGCTACATGTAAGCAGAATGTCACCCTGAGCAGTAATACCAAACTTATGTAATCAATACTGACTATTTTAAAGCATTTCCTAGTGCAAAATTATTTGCTGTTTTAAAGTATTAATTGCAAATGAACAGTAGGAAAAAATAAATAAAACCAAGTGATATTTGGCTATGTTTTTGAAATATTTCTAGAAAATATCCAGAAATTCTACATCCATAAACTGTTTTTTATTCTAAAAGTGTGTTGATTTAGTTAGGCAAGAGTATACTGGTATCTGCAGGAAGCAAAGAGAGTCATTTGATAAACAGCTGGAATGTGGGAGCTGAACGTGGTGACTGTAAGTAGGTTTGGGACTGAACTGCATGTCCTGCTCCCCAGATCTTGTGACTCAGGTCTGTGCTGCAGGAGGTTATAGTGGTGAGGGGAGCAGCCCCATACCCCACACCCTATAGTGTTAGAGCCTTGTATTCACAGACCTGGTGTGAGCTTCTAATGGTAGAAGTGATGCTTGTCAAAAGATGTCTGACTAGAGCTCTCACAAGTGGTGTGGTATCAGTCAGCCAAGATGGTAAAAATTCTGGCTTTATATCATTAGTGCCAGATACTGTAAAAGCTCTGGCTTCCTTTAAAAAAGGCTTAAGGCAAAATTATTTTTACAGACAGTTACTTATATCTTGGAACAGCCGGACTAAAGTTCCAGGAGGGACCCAGTCTCCCCCTGTACCAGCATGTGCTGGGTTTGCAGCAGGAGTGAGTCAGAGGGGCGGGAGGTTTAGGGGTGTGTGTATATATATATATACACATAGAGCCCGATTCTGTTACACTTCTCTGTGGCTGTTGTCCCAAAATAACAAGTCTGAATGCCTTAGCTGTCTGCTGATCAGGGCTGTCCTTTTGGATGGGACAAACCTGGAGCCATTCTGTTCACGGTTTCTTGTTGCTTCTGCTTTCCCTCCAGAGGATATGCCTGGGGTGTGTGCTGGCCAGCACAGTGGGGTGGGACCTTGGCCTGTACTGATGGTAGGATAAACTGGGTTTGGTTCTTTACCTATTCCCTGTGACATGTGTTCACAGGACCCCTCTTCAGAGGAGCGTTTCCACGTGGAGCTGCATTTCAGCCCTGGCGTCAAAGGCTGTGAGGAGGACAGGAATGTACCCACGGGGTTTGGCTTTCGGCCAGCCTCAGCAGAGGTGAGCAGACACCTGGACAGGAGCTGCTAGCCTCAGGGGACACTCGGGCACTGTTCTGCTCTGCCTGCCCTGCTGCAGAAGTTTCCTTGCTGGTGGTGCCTGCAGGGAGCTGACAGGTTGTGTCCTTGTCCTGCCTGGGTTTGTCAGGGTGGCTGCTGGGACTATCTGTGGGTGCCTCCTGAGCTTGGCAGAGCAGGAGATCTGAGCCTGGAGCTGGTGTGGGGCAGTGCAGGCAAAGGCCACATTCCTGCAGGCATCAGTGTTTCCTTATGGCAGAACGAGGACAAGAAGGCAGACCAAGGCAGCCTAGAGGACCTCTCAAAGGAGAAGGGCAGCGATGAGCCAGACCGTGCTCAGCAGCAGTCCCCACAGCCCTCCGAGCCGGTCAGCATCCAGCGAAGGTCACCACTGATCAGGAACCGGAAGACGGGATCCATGGAGGTAACTATGCCACCGGTGCCCTTCCTTGTTCTTGAAAAGGCCTTTTACTTGTTTTTGGTTTCCTGGCATTTCTTTTAACATGCCAGAGTCTGAGCTGATTCTGGGGAAGGATCGGCAAAAGGTAAAGAGGGATGTTGTGGAAGTCTGAAAGTGTTCCTCATTGAGGAGGGACAGGAGCACAGGCCAGAGGAGCTGATGAGGAAGAGCAAGTAAATGCTTGAGAAACACAAACATCGTTTGGTTACATGCTCTGTAGAGGCACTGGTGTAGCCAGCTGTGAGATTACATGCAACCTCACCACCTAGCTATGGTGACATCTTTGCCTTCTGTTAGGCTCCAGCCTTTGCCTTTCACAAAAGCAGCTCCGCGTTTCTCATTCCTTCGTCCTGTCTAAGATCTTATGCTGGTCGGGCATCCCTGCTCACTGGTGGATTCGTACAGCGTGTTTAAACTGTCAGGGTTTGGAACTGTCCCATCCACTGATCTGGTGAAGTAACAGAATTGATTTTGCTATTCTAACCTCTCCCCTTCTGGGCTGTTCTGTGTCACAAGGTCAGTGTCACAGTCAGCAGATGACTGTTACTTTCAGAGTACTCTGGAATTGCTCCTCCTTTTGGAGGGATTTCACAGGCATTTTTTCCATCAGTTTTCTGAACCAGTGAAAGCAGAGTTAAGATTTGAGGTATTTGTTAGGTATTTGTTTCCATCATTATATGTTACTAAATATGTCACCTTTGCATGCAGCACTCATACTTTTCAAATTTCCAGTATTCCACAATCCAAGAAAATATTGAAATTAAAATTGAGCATTCATTGTCACAATCTTAGCATATGACTACCTTTGGCTGCTTGAAAGTGGTGATTTTAAGGAAGAGATGCACCTTTCTCTATCTTCAATTGATGTATAAAGGCTTCTGAGAGCAGTTGGGTAACTTGGAGCATGATGCTGATTACACTGTCTGTCCTTGCAGGTGCTGTCTGAATCTTCTTCCAAATCAGGAGGTTATCGCCTCTTCAGCACTTATTCCAGGCAGTCTTCTGAGATGAAGCAAAGTGGCTTAGGTACTGTACCTGACCTGTAACCAACCTTCTCACTTGTACTGTGTCTCCACATATACATCTGGCTTGAGCTCCTTGTATGTCTTTGTGTGTTTTGTGTCTTCTCTCAGTGTTTCTGTTGAGACTACTGTAGAGACTGTCTTAATCTGTACTTTTTGTGTACAAATTTCTCCTTCAGCTGCTAGCAACAGAAGATGCACTTTTCATCCTTTGCAGTCGGGGAGCAACAGGGCAAACTGCCTACCTGCAGGCTGGCCTTCTGCTTCTCTGTTGCTCTCATTTGTTACATCATTTCTGAACTTAGTAGGAAGAGATGATTTTAGGTTAGAACTAGCGTGCTTTCTGTTCTGCAAAACATCAGTTTACATGCAAAGCTGTTCTTCCTGTGAGACTGTTCTGTTTCTACCTTTGCTTCATAAAGATCTGTTGTATGGAACAGATGTGTCACATACAGAATGTTTGATAGCTCTCTAATCAAGCTGAAGTCCCTGGTCAGCCATTCTTCTTATGGTAGCCAGTGGAAGAGAATATTTCATGGCACTTGATATTCTCTGTCTTTGATTGTTCCATTTCCTGTCATCCTAACCTAAACTATGTCTGAATAGTTGAAATTCTTCCTGAAATACTTTTGCTAAAGCAAGATCTGTTTTGAAACTGCAAAAGCTGTCTTTGTTGTCATGAGGCTCAGAGGTGGCTGTGCAACCTGTGTCCTGCAGATAGGAGGTAATAATGCCCAAGTCATGCCCACTTCTTTTTCTTTAAAACCATCTTAGTGTTGTGGCATGGCTGAGACTTGCAGCAGTTCTGACTCATCACTCTGTTATATGGACAACCTGCAGCCATGAGACTTCTGAAAAGCCTGATCATTTCTTTGCTGCTTTTGAATGAGCTGCTTCTTTGGAATCTAATTCTTACCAAGGAAAGGGAATTTTCTTCTGAGTGGTTAGGATTTATCCTTGGAGTCTGCTAGCTATGCTTCCAGCCAGCTGGAAAAATCTACATAGGAATGGCTGATGCATATTATTTTGATAAAGAGACAGTAATATTGGCCATGATGATATTTGAATGTTATTTCACTTATCTCTGCCTTTCCCCCACTGTGAGATTTAGTGAGCTGTGACAAACTGCCTTGCTTAGGCTTGATGAAACCTGTGGGTATTTTGTGAGTCCATATGGATGAATATGGGAATTTCTGAGATTTCTGGCACACAGTCAAGGAGGTGCATCTGCTTGGAGAATTACCGAACACATCAAATGGTCCTGCAACTAGGTTTTACTGTTTGGATGTGCGATTACCAGAAGGCCTGTGCTCTGGAAAGCAGATTTTACAGCCCTTGGACTACAGTCTTTTCCAGGAGGAATGTCTGTTTTGGCAATAGGGAAGACCACTACTTTTCTGCACCTTTGTACAATACTACCTTTCCTTAGCAACAAAATTTAAAATATGATCCTGGCAGGTTTAATTTCAGAATCTTGCTTCATGTGCCTTGCTGGGAAGCCTGTGCTGGTTACTCTTCTGGCTGTGAAGCTCTGCAGAGACAAAACCTTGCGTAGGAACTGATAGATCTAATATGTGTCATAGACCTCGAGCTGGATGCTCAGCCCAGCCATCATTCTCCTTTGTAGAGTCTTGCAGGCACAGAAGAATTGAGCAGGAGAGACCTGTTGTACCACACCAGCTTGCACAAGCCTTGGTGGTTAGAATATCTGTGTTTCTGTGAGGTTTTTCTAACCTAAGGCCTGCTATGAAGAGCAATGCCTCTTCACCTGTACAAGTCAAGCTCTTCAAGGAATCAACGTGATTCCTTTCATGCTTGTTTTTAGAAATCTAATTTCTTCCCCCTTTAGGATTTGAAATGTGTTCTCTCTGTAAGAGATAATACAGAACTCACAGAAACTTGAACTTTGGCTTTAATACTTGTCTCAGCAGCTGTGTTATGAGGGGATTCATTCAGGCACTACCTGCTGTTTCTGAGTTTTCTGAAGCAGAGCATACCTCCTGTTGCCTGACCTTGTCGGTGTCTGGCTGTCATTACCTCTGGAAAATGGAATGTCTGTCCAAGTGTAACCTCATATGTGTAGGCATGAAGGAATGGGGAACAGGAGGGAGTTCCTGCAGTAGCCCTGCCCTGCTGCCATACCTTCCAGAATGGTGCCTCTACTGTCATTTAAAAAATGAAATCCCTCTTTTGAAAGTAGGTGGCTACAGCTTGCTTTGTCTGTGCTTTGGAGTGTCACTCGTTTTTCTGGGCAGCACCAAGTGCATTGCTGTGGAGTGTTTGCCATAGTGTGTGTGCTTCTAGCTTGAGAAGCCTAGGCAAGTTTCAGTACCTTTCTTTGTGTATAAGAACCCTTCAAAATGGGGTAAAACCACTGCTGGCTGAGCAGTAGAGGTGGTGCACTGCCAGTGGCACGAAGCCTTGTGCTGAGATTCCTAGAGGAAAATCAAGGATGACTATTTTTAAGCATCTGACACATTGAACGAACATCTGCAAATTAAAAGCACAGAAAGTATCCAGTACATACAGTAATTTCTAGCAAGTGTTGCTACATTTAAATCCAAATGGCCATTGTGTTCTTTAGGATATATGTGTGTGTCTGTGTGTGAGTGTATGGATACTTTGGGTACAGTGGTCTCCTGGAGTTCACTGTAGATGATTGCTGTTGTCCATAGAGCCCTCTTTATAAATTCTCTTCTGGTTTAAGGGCACTAGCAAAATGCCTCTGTCTGCAGCAGGACAGCAGAAACACTGGTGTATCCTCAGCTTAATGATTAATGGCACGGGGTTGCTCAAGATAAAAAGTCCTAAAAATCTGATGTTCCATTTTTATCTGCCAGTAAATCTGTTTGGTGGTTTTTGTTGTTGTTTGTTTTTACACCATGGAAGAGCAATTAGGAGTATCATCCTGTCTGCTGCTTGACAAAATTTCATTTGCATTCTGACAGATTCCAGTTAGTGCAGAGTCAGCACTCACCATCAATTTAGGGCATTAGGAGGAAATTTTCTAAGGCTTGTATACCAGTGAACCCTGCAAGCAAGAGGTTTTTTATGTCCAAGGGCACATATGTGCTAGTCTGTGCTGTGGAAAGCCACCAGTAGTGTCATGGTGGGGGAGCAGCTGCAGTCAGCCCTACAAGAGCCCTTTCGGTCACCCCAGGAGCAGATGTCCTCAGCTCAGACTGAGCTTATATATGGCCAGCTCAATGCTCAGGATCTCTGTGTTTTCTCCAAAGAAGCTCTGGCTTAAGGATCTTTGCAGAAACAGAGCTGGGGTTCCAAAGAGCAGGGAGTGGATGTGAGGCAGCAATGTGTCCTCCCACCAGGGAAGGCTGATGGCATCTTGGCTGCATCAGCTGGAGTACAGCTGTCAGGCTGAGGGGTTAGGCTCTTTCTGTTTGTTCACCTCTCCTGAGTGCCTGAAGCTCTGCTGTCCTGCCCTGGGCTCCCTGGGGTGTGGAGGATGTGTCAGGATTGTGAGCCAGCTGAGGGGCAGTGGGAATGGATGGCGCTGGAGCACACGACATTGGAGGAGAAACTGAGAGCAGGGCTTGTTCAGATTAGAACTTGTGGGGACTGGAGACCTTAATGCTCCTTCACTGCCTGAATAGGAGGTTGCAGAGGGGATGGAGACAGCCTGTCCCCAAACTCCTGTGCTGGTTGGTTGAGAACCAATGAATACAGGTTGCGGCACAAGAAATTCCAATTAGCTAGGAGGAACAAATTTTTCACCCACCATGAATGTGCCAGATATTAGAGCAGGTGCCCAGAGAGGTTGTGAAATTTCCTTTTTTGGAGATATTGACAACTTGACTAGACAAACCCTAGCAAGCTGATCCGAGCTGGTCCTGCTGTGGTGTTGGGAAAGAAGCTTCAGGCTCCTTCCAACCTAAATCATGCTATGATGCAGTATTTTAGAATCAAGAGCTGCTTCCAGTGTAGGCAGGATCTCTTTAACAGCAGTAACAGTTGCACTCTTCCAGATAAATGCTATTAGGCAATGTTGCAGATTTTTTTGCATGGCAGACAAGGTGGAACCAGATCAACCTGCTTGTTTCTGGAAGTCTTTTGTATGTAGGAGTAATGTTGGTTTGTGCAGTTGGTATTCTCAGTACAGAATGCAGCAGCAAGACCATTTAGCAGAGAATTTACAGCCAATCAGTGGCTGTGTCTGGCCCATAATAAGGTTTTGTCTTGACTCATAATTGCTTTCCTCAGTCAGTTGAAAGAATCCTCTTTCAAATGTCTGGTGTTCCCTAAATATCACACAAGTCAAGTCAGTCTTTAGAGCACTGTGCCTTGGAGAAGCAAAGACAAAAGCCACAGGAATGAGGTTGCCCTCCATCTTGCATGCCATGTTCCTTGACACTGGGTAGGCAAAGTTCCATGCTGTGTGCACATCTGGTTCTTTGCAAGGCTCATTCATGGACCAATTGCTCCTATGCTGGAGCAGTGAGACATGACCAAGTAAAGTATGTCTGTGAAGTACGAGCTTGTGAACGCAAGCCCTCTGGTCACAGTGCTTTCCCTGCTTGTTTGACAAAAGGTGAATCCACACTGCCTGATCCACAGAGCAGACAGCTCTTTCCTCTCCTCAGTGTCCTACCCAAAACGGAGCTTTCCACAGAGAAAGGGCAGAAGAGCAGATCAATGAAACTCTGTGACATGAACATCAGTGGTTTGGCATCCTGACTGTTCTGACATCAGTGTGTAGCTTTGCTGACTGAAAGGGGTGAAGGTGTTTCTCCTAAGTGTGGGCAAGGAAGCCAAATGGAAGTAAACTCCTGGATGGAGCTAGGAACTGTCCTGGTGCTGAGGTTTGGGCTACCTGCTGTGCATTTGACACTGTGGAATTTAGATTGGAGAACACGGTCTCCCTGTGCTTCCAGGCATCATGTTTTTTCCTGAGATTGCTTGCAAAGTGGCCAGTTCATTCTTCATCCTTTGACTAACCCTGCTTTTCTGTAGTTGCATGCAGCGGGTATGTGATACTAACACCTTCCCTGCCTTTCCAGGGTCACAGTGCACCGGGCTGTTTAGCACCACTGTGCTGGGAGGCTCCTCCAGTGCCCCCAACCTTCAGGACTACGCACGCAGCCATGGCAAAAAGTTTGCCAGCAGCCTGACATACAAAGACGGTATGTGTGTTCCCTGGCAGCAGGGTGGTACTTTGTGGACCGGTATCTCAAGATGTGCCTGTGGCACAGACTTGGACTGCTGAAAACAGTGACAGTTGAATGTGTGTATTCACTGCATCTACAATGATAAATTTTGCCATATCTCAAGAAATCATGTTCTTTGCTAGGACAGAAAGGAGCTGACATTGTGAGAGACATTCTAGGCTGATGTATGGTATTGCTGGGGTCTGATTTTGGTCTGATGTTTCAAGACTGCTTCCTGTTGTGAAGGGGGATTTATTGGTCCAGATATTAAATAGGTTTGTCCTGGTATGGAAATCCAGCAGATCACATCATCTTGCTTACCTTGGTGATCTTGCTGATGCTAAATGAAGCTCTTTTTGGGACAGTAATCCTTGCCCCATGGAAGATGGACCCATCCCAAAGGCAGAATGATATGCTTGGGCATGGATAAGATGGGCACTAGAGTGAGGCTGAGCATGCAGCAGAATCTGAGGTAGCTCTCAGGAAGCAAGGGCAAAATGCCTGAAAGACTTGAGGTAAGTGAGTTGCTTGGATGAAATTCTGCAGAAGGACTGGAAAGTCCGGTTTCTGTGCAGTTTTGCAGAAACTGCCAGGAAGGTCAGTAAGACAATCTGGTGAGGGCAGTGGGGCCATGGGTACAAATGTTGCTTGATGCCCATGGGTGCAGATGCTGCAGCTGCAGCCCAACCTGCCAGCAGCACTTGGGGCCATGTGCAGGGAGCAGCAGAGGGTTGTTATTTGCAAGGAAGTTGGGGCACAGGGATAGACTGAGCTGTCCTGGAGCAGTTGGAGGGTGTAATGCACAAGCCCAAGTTTCCATTGTGGTCCTAATAGGCAAGACCTGAAGTGCTTATTCACATACCATTTGTTGGGGCATCGAGTTGAGGAGCTCCGTGGACAGGGTCTGCACAGCGTACTCTGACGAGGCTGGAAATCCACCTAATGTTGTACCAGTTAGGTTTCCCAGCATTTGAATGGATAGATGTAAGATCATCTGTCTTGGATGTCTTATATTTTTCTTTTTGGTTTTTTAATTAATACAGAATCTGAGTGCCTTTCTTACTGGAATATTAAGGAACACTAACACTGCTGGATTTCAAGGTGGGAAGAGGATTAAGGCAGTAATTTGGGGAAGACAGGAGGCTGGTTCATTTGGATTTTTGTCCAGCTTTGAGGCAAGGAAAATGGCCTAGCAAATCGGGATGGAAAGATGTTGTCCAATTCTCTGCCCTGTTGGAGCCCTGTAAGTGCCATTATGTGCACTGGCTTCCTTTGGTGCTTGTCTTCTGCAAGAGAAAACTGGGCTGGTTCTCACCTCCTCAGGGCGCTCTCTGACGAGCAGAGGGCTGTGAATGACAGCGACAGGGAGGGTGAGATGGGAGCGTTCTCAACCCCATTGTACCAGTCTGAGCTGCCCCAGGCAGCAAGTACTGGCTACTCACGGGTTGCAGAATAAGCTTATGGTTTTTGGCACAAGACCAGGGTGCGACTCACAGTGGAGCTGCTGAAAAGGCCAGCAGGGGCCCTGCCTGCTGTTCTTTCCTGACTCTGCAAGGAGTGGGAGCCCAAGGCAGCACTGATTCTCAGGGAAAAGCATCAGAGACTGCTCTGTGCCCAGCTGGGCATAGAACAGATCTGCTCGGTCCTGGTGCTGGGCTGCCTTTCTCTGCAGGCTGTGTAGCAGGATGTGCTTGCAGCTGGCTGCAGGCATTCGAGATCAGGTGGACTCCTGCTGCATAAGCCTAAATTCAGAGACAAGGTCTCTGTGTGCTGAGATGCAGTTGTACCCTTGAGTACCTAAAATGCAGACTTAGTTGCTAGCATGTGTCTAACACGGCCCAGAATTATAAATCTTGATGTTATACCTCTGTTTCCATGTTTCTTGGTGTGCCCGGGCACCCTGTGCTATCAGCGCCTGCTGCAATAAGGGCAGTTGGGGGTAAGGAGATGGGGGCTTGGGAAAACAAGCAGGAGGCAGAAGGACATTTAGCTTCTAGGGAAGGTAGTTTGGAATGTGAAATGAGCTCTTAATCTGCGTGTTCTTGCTTAAAAGAGCACCAATGAAATGCTGAATAATGGAATTTAAACCAGACATCACTAGAGGTGGTTGCAGTCAGTGACAACACTGCAGCTACAGCAGACTCTTGGAGGACATTTGTTTCAAGACCTTTTCCACACTCATTGAGCTAATAATGTTGAAAAGCAGCACATCTTTGCATGAACTCTTTGATAGTTTTTCATGGCTGTGAAGCTTCAAGGTGCAATGTGTGGCATATAGCACTTCACCAATGATAACTTGCCTTGTTCCAGGGAAGTGTCAAGGGCCCTTATTTCTGAAGTCTTTTTTTCTTGGAGCTGGAGGAGGGCTAAGGAACACTTCAGCAGAAAGTTGTCCCAACCTCAAGCTGAGGGAAGGTCCATGGATGGTTGTGATTTCAAGTTAGCTTGCCTGAAGCCAGGGATCCAGTGTGGAGAAAAAATAAAGTTTCCAGCCTTTTTTTTTTCTTTGTGTGTGTGTGTGTGTGTGTGTGTGTGTGCATATGGAGCCTAATCCCTGTCCTTTAAAGCCTATCTGTTTTTAGATGCACAGTGTCTGTCCTTGCACTGTCTTTCTGATGTGTGATTTGTGTGGGAGAGCTTGGCCTAGCCTGGGGCATGGCCAAGAGAAACCTGAGGACCAGTCTGACAGGTGTATCCCAAAGCTTCCCCTATACTGAAATGCTTCGAGCAAAGAACTGTAGAGGCATGTCTTCATGGATCTTTTGCTCCTTCCCTACTCAGGTGATTTACCTTTAAATTCATAAATAGGTCTGTATAGCTTGCATTAAGAGGTTGTTTTGAGCTGTACCTATGCCGGAACTCTTTAGTCCCTCTGCAGAACAGTGTTTGTTTTTCTTGGGCAGAGGTGGATCCTGAGAACAATCCTCCTGTGGTGCTGCTGCTTGCTGGGCTGTGTGCTCTGGTGGCTGCGAGCATGGCCTGGCTGCATTCTGCACTGGACTGAGCCTGGCGTGGTGGGAAGGTGTGAGTTGCTGACTGGGAGCGATTGAGAGTGTGGCTGAGTCTGTGCAGTGTCAGGGGAGACGCTGGCAGGGCGGTGCAAGGGCTGGGGAGATGCAGAGAGGTTCAGTCAGACCCACAGGCGGAGTGTCGGGTGCTACCCCAGTGCCAGTGGGAGCAGTTGCTGTGGGGGTCAGGAAGGTGAACCTGAAAGGGTAATCAAGCATATGAAGGTCGGGGGATCCTTTGAAGCAGGCTGTTAACCGAGATGATCTGTTTTTATTTCCTCAGAGCTCTTGTCTATGCCAGCCGTAAAACGATTTTCTGTGTCGTTTGCAAAGCATCCGACTAATGGTATGTTTGCTTCCTTGATTTGATGTTCCCTCACACTTCTAACCCCATGCTCACATTCAGTTTTCTCTGCACATGTTCTCTCAGCCTTCTTGTGGTTTTTTTGTGCTTGTGTATCTGGTGTCCAAACATGCTTCACCTTCCTTCATTGTCTCCTTGTGACTAATGTGCTCACTCATCCCCTGTTACTACTCAGTGGTGCCTCTGCTCTCCCCTGAGGTGTTTTTGTCCCAGGTGAAAAGATAAAAACCATGGCTCTGTGAGTGCGCTGCTAAAGCAGCTTTTAACTCCACCATGACATTAAGACCTTCTGTCATGCTCCCTTTTGGGAGGGTGAGGATCGGGGGAGAATACCACTGGGTTGGGGGCTGATATCCACTCCATATCATGAAGCATCAGCAGCTTAGGTCCTCAGTTTCTACACTGCAGATTTGTAGAACGAAAATGAGCTGTCCTAGCCCTAGGACAGCTGTGTTTCACCTGGAAGGGCCTAGTGTATGGTGGTAGAGAAGGTGGTGCACGTGGTGTTTCATGTCAGGAGTAGTGGTAGCCTCATGGCCTTCTGTTGTCAAAGCTCTCTGTTAGGCTGGTCTTGCGGTTCCTCCAAGCATGGTGATGTTGGTGTAGGTAGGCTCACCTTTTCTGCAGACGTTACCCTGTGAACGGTGTCTCTCCAAAGCTCTCCCCTGTCTGCTGTGGTGGACAGCGCTGGCTCGGCGGGAGGGGATGGGCATTATGCTACCTGGGGCCGCGTCACCAGCTTCACCCCATGCTGCCTGTAGCTCTGCAAAGTCTTGGTGACAGATGTCTGACAGAGCTTCTGCTAATCACTATCTCTGCTCCATGTTGCTACTAACCTGACAACCAAAGTGTGAGTCTGTGAGGTTATAGGCCGCTAGCTCTGTTGTAGCAGGTGCCTTGAACCAATGTTTACTCTCCGCCTCTTGCACAGATACTTTTAAAAAGGTTTCACAGCACCCCTCCCCCTGCACGGCTCCTGCTGCTGAAACAAGTTGGAACCAAAGGAGATCACTGAACATGACCAAGTATTTCTGCCTTACGTGATCAAGGCAGCTTGCGAATATGAAGACAGCCTGCTTGGTGTAGTCTGGAAGAGGAATGAAATTCAGAAGACTTTTCTGAAAATCAAAATTTTGGGAAGGATGAAATGGGAAAGGGCAGCTCACTGTGGCTTTACTGTTTCAAATAACTAAAGGGAACCTATTCTCTTTGTATGCTTGGTTTTGCTTTTCCCTGAGTGGCCACCTGCTTGGTTTGTCCATATGTCTGGACAGCATCTGAGCTCATGTGGTGTATGTCAGCAGGGTCTGTTGTTCTACCGTGCCTGCAAAGGTTGTACCAGGTTCCAGCCTTTCCTAAGACACACTGTAAAGCAGTTGCCCCTGCTCCAAATACGATAGGATGAAACTGGGCATCACGTTTCTTCCAAAAACCCGATTAATATTTCTAATGGCAAAGTGCTTCTTAATCAAGATAACAAAGACAGGGGTCCAGCAGGTGAGAGCTCAAAGTCAGCAATATTTGGTCTAGGCTTGGCACTGCTTTGAGCAGGTGGGATGTTTATCCCATGAACTACTCACAAAAACTGAATGCAAAAATTGTTCCCAGCTCTGAGTCTGGATTTTGTTTCTGTGTGTGAAATGAAATGGGTGAACCGGGATAGTGGTCAAGCACAGCATCAGGCCAGATGGTTTATGCCCTGATCACACAAGTCTTGGGCATGTAATGTGAGTCCTGAGGCTGTGTATGGGGAGAAGGCATCCCTGTGTGCTGGTGTCTTGTCTGCCATGCAAGGATATCACAGAAGATTGCACAGGGCTATATTCAAAGAGACAGAAAGTCAGTGCTTCTATGCTCCCTCTGTTCTTCTGCACTCTCAGCACTCGGCTCTCAGCCAGAGCCTGCTGTCCTCCAAGTCCCTTGCACAGCCTCTGCTCATTTGATGCTGGGCCATTTGCTCTCTCCATGTGCTGATGAGCCTGGCTGTGCTTGGGTGCAGGACTCGAACACTGTGTTGGCAGTCTGGATTTTTTGTCTCAGCTGCGGGAGGGCGAGTCCGGCCCTGAGCCTGATCTTCTTATCTAGCCAAACCTGAGCTGCATTGGACTTGGAATGTGTTCTAAAATTTCTTCACTTGTCAGACTTTCCCTTACAAAGATGAAGCCTCACTGCTCGGGCACTGCCCTGCACCGCAGCTGGGTGAAGCCTGGGTCAGGTGGAAGTCTGGTCTGCCCTGGTGTCACTGGGGGGACGTAACTCTTAAGGGCATTCCTCACCTGCTCACTGTGGGAGGGATTGGGCTTAGTGTGTGGTTTGGGTCCTTCTTACCCAGCGGCCCTGGTGCTGGCAGCTCCGTCCCCACATCTCCACAGTTTCTCTGTCCCCAGCGGTACCTGCCCCTCTTCTCTCACTCTCTATGGCCCCTTTCCTCCAGATGTGTTGGAGCACCAGCACGTTGCCCAGTTGCTACGCCGTTTTTCCTCTGACTGTGCCACGAGCCGGACCATCTCCCTGGATGCCACCCTAGCCCATCACCTGCAGCAGTGCTCCTACCACCTGCGCCTCTTCAGGAGCTGGCTGATCTCAGGGCAGGATGACTTGGAGTGTCTTTACGGTACTGCACGCTGCAGCTGCCTCTGTCCCGTGCTCTTGTAGCTGAGCAGGGACCACTGTCTGCTTGAGAGTGCAAAGTATGCTTTGCTTCTAAAAAAGGAAGGCGTTTCCCTCACCAAATCCCCAAGGTCTCTGGGCTGCTGCTGCAGCAAGCTGTGTGGGCTGTTGTACCAGCAGTTTCGGAGCCTTAGGCAGGAGCCTTTCCACACGGAGCCTATGCTCCCCGTGTGGCTGTAACTGCTCTCTCCATCTTTGGCAATTGTTTGTTGCCTCCTTCCTTTAGCCAGGGTAAGCCCTCAGGCTCCCTTCAGGATAGGTGCTGAGCTCCTATCGATGGGATGCTCTGCTGGCAGGATGCCCCACGCAGGTCTTGGTGGGCTGCCGCAGGGTGTCCCCTTAGTAATGGAGGAACCAAAGTGAGCAGTGAGAGGATGGGAAGAAGAGGTTAAGGAGGTACTGCAGCTGGTCACAAGCTGAGTGAACTTGCTGGGGAAATTTTGGGGAAGTGAGCACTTGTGGGTGCATTGTTCCTAGAGAGACTAAGTTAAGACAGGGTAGAACTGAGCTTCTGTGTGGCTGCACTGCATGGCATCTGTCCTTCCTGATTGGGCCTCTCAGCGTGTCCTGTCTCCGGTGGGAAGAGGTAGACGACTTCAGCAGTGAATCCAGATGTTGTAAATCAAAGCTTGTTGCTGTTTCCCTGCTGTTTTTTAGCCTCTGTCACACACAGGAAGTCTTGTGCATGGAGGCCTTGGTGCTTCTCACACAGATGGAAAGATTGCTGCTCCCTTGAATGAGGCAGCGAGCTGGGGCTGACTGCTGAGGTGTACCTGCACCATAGAAGCTGCTCGGAGCATGTGGCTTGCTGAGCTGTGTGGTGTGATGCATGGACCCCCTTTTCCATTCAGACCCACAGGTGGAAGGGACACAGACAGTACAGCCTTGTGTGTAGTGAAACAGCAGGACTGAGCGTTTTCAGAGCCTGGAAGATGACAATTTTTCTTACACTTTCTCCTTTGTATGGCCCTTTCTGTCAAGCAGGCAATTTGGAGGCAGTAGTTGCTTTTCACATGTAATTAGGACATCCTTGGTCTCCTGGCAACAAATGCTAAAGAGGAGCAGAATCACTTCAAGGGAAGAGATGTTGGATCGCAGCAGACTGCTCCAGAGCCAGGGCTGAGCTTTCCCTGCTGCAAGCCTTGGCCATGTCTGTGAGCTCAGGTGGGGAGAGGAAGTGAGCTCAGGGCTTTGGACACCTGCAGGGTGCTGGGAGGTGCAGCCTGCCCCAACACAGCCAAACACAGGAGTCAGGTACTTCTTACGTACCCCAGCACAGCAGCCCTCTGGCGTGGAAATCAAATCTCCGCCATTGAGTTCATGCTGTCTTCCCAGTCCATCAGCAAGCCCACAGTTCATCGACATGTTTGGGATTCCTGCTGAGGCTCTTCTCAGAGCAGACATAGTTGACAGCCCAGGTTTCTTCCTTTTGAAAACTGCATTCTTTTGTCCTCTCTTTCTTGGCTTTCCACTGTACTTCTGTCCACACAAAGGAAACATGAATTAGAAGATAGAATCAGTGAGTCAAAAGTATGCAGTTGGCATCTGTAGTTGGAAAGATCAACAGTGGAGCCCTGAAGGAATGTCTAGGAACCTGTGTGGTCATAGCTGGGAGAAAGAACAGTGTGAAGTAAGTTCGTGTTTGTAAGGAATCACACTGGTACTGAAGCCAAAAGTCAGCTGTGGAGAAACAGAGACCGGCCCTATCATGATGAGCAGGAAAATAGCAGGTGATGTCCAGTGTAAATAAATTTAAATGACAAAGGGAAACATCACCAAACTCTTACATATAAAATAGCGGGCTCTGATCTGACTGTCACCACTTGGGACAATGTGGAAAAGGTAGAAATTTGTAAAATCAGAAATCTGGGAAGGATGTTTGTAATAGTGGTCCAAATGGCCTGAAGGGGGTGGCGGGGATCCACAGTTTTGTGTAGTTCCAGGCATGAGGAGTTTTCTAATGGAATGAGTTGAGACACTTTGGCAGAAGTGGTTTTTTCCAAGCTCTGTACCATGGTACCTGGAGATGTGGGAGCTTAAATGAGTTCAAGGGAAGATGAGAATATGGAAGAGACACACAATGTCCAGAGCAATTCTGAGCTGTGGGTCACTGGTGTTTGGGGCACGTGACTTGACAGTCACATGTGCTGTCTAGACTCATAACCCTTCATATGCAATATACATGTGGCATGTTGGAGTTCTTCCAAGAAAACGGGTGGACTGATCATGCACATCCGAGGAGCCTGGTGAGTGCTTTTGTTTGTGCTGAGGCTGGACAAGTGCTTCTTCACTCCAGAAGAGCTGGCATACAGACCTTGGGCACACAGACCTTCCTCTGTGGGTTGGTACAAACAATGTCCTCTGTTGGACATTGGTACAAAATGGATGGAGTTCTGTCCAATTTCTCTTGCCGTTGTCTGCATCACAGACTCCTGCCCTGCAGGCCCCAGGAAAGAGTTTGGGGGAGCATCAGCAGTAGCTGCATGGTCAACATACGGAGACTGTCAGTCTGAGGTGGTTCTGTGGCTTGCTCTCGCATTTTATTTTTGCTGCCCCTTGCCAAAGGCATTGGTTCTTTGCTGACTGTGTGTGGTTCAGCAGTGGTTGGAGCCTTCACTGGAGACACGTAGGGATTGCAGTCCGTAGTGGTAGCTGCTGCCTTGGCTGTGCCGTGATGGCATGAAGCCACTGTTGGCCTTTCCCCAGCAGCTCAGCAGGTCTAGGGAGATGTGTGAAGAAGTGGGGTCTGATACACGAATGAGAGGGATTCCTTGAACACATTACTCCACCTTGAATGAGGAAACTTTGGCCATTTTTCTGTGCTTGCTCAAGAGTGGTGCAGTGCCAGAGCACTGAGCACAGTTGTGTGAGAAGGCACCTGGCATTTTGGGGATACAGGTATATCATTTCACGTCAGCTGTGTGTCAGTGTCTCACATTTCTTTTAATGCTGGACCTTTGATTTCCTCATCTTACTGGAGGGGAGTCCAAGCACTCAGATCCCCATTGGTGCCCCCATTGTATCTTGTAACCATGTTGCTTTGCCCTATCTGTTATTTAAAATTCCTTTTTCCTTTGGAGACCTGAGCCAACTTTGGCCCCTCTCAAACCAGATTCTGTTGTGAAATGACATTAGCCTCATACAGGGCTGCTCCACAGCCATGTCCCATAATTGTTTTAAGTTTTGCCCTCACCCTTTTCCTTCAGCTCTGTCTCCCAGAAGGCCTGTGAGAAAACAACATACATTCTCCCTTACTCAGCACTTCCACTCTCAGGACTTCTCAGCAATGGACAGAAGAATGTGGTCTTTTTACCATGTCTCACATTTCTTCATCCTAGCCAGGGATTTGTTGTCCTTCCTGTCTTGAATTATGTTTGTAGGCCCTTTGTGGCATAGGTAACCTCGTGAGCTCTCTGGAGGATTCTTTATCTCCAGCAACTGTTTTTTATTGCAGTGAATGCCTTCACTAGCTCATGCTCCTTGCCTCTTGCAGATCTGGGTTAGATGAGGGTATTGGAGCAGAGCCTGTCCTGGAGGCGACTGGAACAATTGTCTGCTCTTCACAAACAGATGCTCCAGGGCTTCTCCTGAGGTGCTGCCGAGCTGCAGCTGTCAGTTTTATCCTGTCAGTGTGCTGGGCAGACATTCTGACACAAATTGCATCAAGAGCTCTCTTACCTTTTGCATTTCAAAGTATTTTTCCTTCTCTGTAGAAACAAACCCATTTCCTTCCCAGAGTCTTTTTGAGGTCATGGGAGGAGACGGGGGAGTCACAGAATGGGAAACCCAACCTTGAGGAGTTGAGAGGCCATTAAACTCGAGAGGTACAGTGCAGGAGGCAGCTTCCATATACCCAGGGACTCATCTGTTTCTTCCTTGCTCCTCTGACAGTTCAGATTGGCTTGGTTCCACAAGGCATTTCCAGGAAGGTGGGATGAAGAAGAAGATATTTTGCCATGATACTCTGCTGGCTTGAGCAGCAAAAGATTTATTCTGAATGGTTGTGATGCGGCTTAGCTCTGAGCAAGTGTCTATTAAATGCTGAGATGCCTATTTCTGCTCATTCTGGGTTTGCTGGCTGTGAAGTCTAGTTAAGGGGACAGATAATTCAAATCATTACCCAGCCCTTCCTTTGGACACAGCCTGTCAGAGGTGCACAGGGAGCTGCTGTAACAGGAAGGTTCTGTGGCTCCTTGTGGCTGCCACAGTGTGAGCTCCCTGCTGTGGGGAGAGGAGGCTGTGCCAGCCGGGTGGTTACCAGCAGTGGGACCCCTTTAATAGAAATTCTGTTGGCACCACTTCAATTCTGTTTGGCTTCCATAAGTGGGGACACTGTGCCAAGCTCTGTGCCAAGTTCTCTGTCACAGCTGTATATTTTAGCAGAAGTGTCACAGGCTCAGCAACAAAAATGGCAGCTGCCAGATACATTTCCTCCTCTCCCCTCCATTTGTGCCCAGGTGCTTGCTTTCAGATCTGTTATTGCATGGGATTGCTTCATGGTGATTTCCTTGGCCTAGAAGAGATGACCTGAGGCCTGAGTGTGCCTGTTGTTTGATTCCCAGAGTGCCCAGCTCCTTCAGCCTTGAGTGCTCCTGCATGGATTTACCTTGCTGTTTCCTCTATTCATTTTCTGATTGGATCTCTTTCCAGGTTTTGAAGGCTGTTCCATGGTTCCCACCATTTATCCCCTGGAGACCCTGCACAACTCCCTCTCTTTGCGGCAGGTCAATGAGTTCCTGACAGCTGTGTGCAGGAGTTGCAGCGAATCGCATGTCCAGTCCACTGCAGGTACTGGTCAGGTGGGCTTGTCTCTGGCGAGGCGAGGAGCACTCCTGGTCTTTTACATTCTTGGGACAGATCAGCCTGACCGGACTGGATATTAGGTGCAGTCCCTGGAGCCTGTCCCAGAGTGTTCTAGCCCAGGAATGAGCCATGTGACCCACCTCAGAGCCATCCTAAGCCACTTACTTGATAAGTAATCAGTCAGGTGTGTCTGTAGCTGATGAGTATGTGAATACAAACTCCAGCTCTGGAAATCTTAGCCTCAGATTCCTAGGAGCTGATAGGCAGGCATGGCTCTGAATTGGCACTGGTCTTTAGCTCTTCCTGGAGTGCCTGCTCATGACCGCTGGGCTACAAGCCATTCCGTTATGTCTGTTGGAATATTGCTGATCTGTGTATTTTTTTTCTTGAAGCTTTGTTTGATTCAATGATTGGCAGCCAGATAGCAGGAGACCCCTTTATGTCCCAGCGAATCCTGTCATCATCCTCGTTGCCATTGCGCCAGCGTTCGGATAAGCCCCCTTGGTGTGAGTGTGCTCCCTTCTTGGTTGGGGTGAATGTGGTGGGGAGGGAGGGAACTTTGTGGAGGCAGCAAGGTCAGGAAACCAATGTGGCTGAAAACAGTTGTTTAATCCTCTTCCTTTATTGGATTAGATACAATGTAGATCTGTTGTCTGGTTTTGCTGGTTGTGCAATATAAGGCAAGAATAAGCATTAGTAGAGAATCAATATTTCTTTCTCTAGTGTTGACTCTTACTCAACACTCAGGGATTGTGTGTGTCAGGAACCAGAAGGAGAAAACTGAAGCTGGGATTGCTCCATAATAGAAAGGGAATGAAAGAAATTGGTTTTCATTTTGAAGCCAAACATCGCACTTCATATTTTGCTCTGTGAAAATAGGATCCAGTTTTGGCTGTATGCTGACATAGCACTGGATTACAGGATGGAATTGTGCTCTGTGTGCTTGGGTTTTCATTAGCTGAACTGCCAGAAATACCAAAGGCCTGCTGCGAGTTCCTGACAGGTCACATGGCATGTAGACAGCCCTCACAGCTTGGTTGTAGAACTGTGGGACTTTGATAGTTCGGGTGGGGAAATACCAGCTACATGTTCTAAGATTTTTCTTCCTCTTTGCAGACAGCAGTGGCCCCTCCAGTACTGTCTCCAGTGCAGGCCCATCCTCTCCAACTTCTGTGGACAACTGTGCTCGTTTCAGCTTCACTGAGAAACTTTCCATCAGCCCCCCAAAAAGCGAGGAGCAGCTGACTAGCCGGTCCCCTGAGCAGGAAGAGAGTCAGCCTCCCAGCAGAGGGCTTGACGTGGAGGGGAGCATGTCTGGGCTGTCGGTAGCAGAGCCAGGTGCCCCAGAGACCCTGATCTGGAATAAGGGTGCAGAGCCTGGCAGGATCCTGGAGCTGTGCGAGAAGGAGCTTGCAGCGGAGGACACTAATCCAGAAGAGAAGAGCATGGGGGAGCTGGATGATGAAAAATCATCTGGGGAAATATTAGAGCCAAGTAACACAGGAAACCCAAAGAGTGGTGAAGGGTTTGACCTGAGGCTGTCTGGGGAGGGAGTGAAGCCAGGTGAGGGGTCTCTCAGGGGAATGACTGGCCTGGGTCAGTCTGGGCTGTCCAAGGAGATCCTGGTACCCTGTGAAGAGGAGCTGCTGGGAGAGGTGTTGGGCCCAGAGCACAGAGGCAAGGAGCTGCCTGGGGACAGTGCTCTGTCAGACCAGCTTCTCTCTGGTCACCTGTGCCAGGTGCAGCCACTGCCTCCTGAGAAAAATGTGGAGGAACTGCAGCTGCTGTGTCAGAAGGATCAGCACAATTAGTGGCTCACTGGACAGCGCACTGCAAGCACTTCTAGCCTGAAAGCAGCCCAGCTTCCTGCATGGCACCTCATGCAGCTGGCTGTCTGCAGCAAAGAAGAAGCTGTGTCCCAGAGCCACAGGACTCTGTGCTGTGGAAGAGTCTGCTTTGCTCCTCCACAAGCCAGCTCTTTGCCATTCAGCAACAATGTTTGCCTCACTAAATGAACAACAGTACAGTCTTCGTACTGGCGTGGCACCTCCGTGGAGCAGGGACATGGTGCTGCACTGGTGTCCCAAGGGCTTTGTGCTCACTGGGACAGCAGCATTAGAGGACTGGTACAGCCAAGGCTTTTACCATGGTAAGTCCGAAGGGGACAGATGCTCCCTTGAGACTTTTTGGCCCACAGCCTTCAGAGAAGGGCATTCTCGGCCCAAATTAATCGGATCCGTCACAACCACCAACCTCCTGTTCCTTCCTTTTTCCTCTCTCAGTTCCTACTGCCGGCCACCAAAATCAGGTCCAGAGAGTCCATAGCAGCAAGACTAGCAGAAGCAGAAAGCTTTCTGAATGAGTGCGGAAAAGAAGGGTAGTGAGGGCATCAGGTTTGACTGCCACTTGCAAGGAGACATCTCTGGCGTGGCCTTGAATGTTTCCCTGCTGGGCTGGGGCAGGCAGGAATCTGTGGATCCAGCCTGAGTGAGGTGTGCAGGGAGGACACACACAGGTTATTTTTTCTTGTCCCCAAGGGTCAGGCAGGGTACAGCTCTGAAGTCTTGGTGACAGGGATTAAAAGAAACTGGTATTTTAACAATTCAGGACTATTAGAAACCAATAAGGAGAAATCTTTATTATATATAAAATGAAAAGTATTTAATGCATATTTATGTAAATGCCTTGTGAGCACAAGCCTGAGGGCAAGATTGATACGGGTGTCCCTGCCGCATCCTGAGTGCTGGCCAGGGCTGTGCTTTCCACTCCTCCTGTATTTATGGACAAGTCCGCGTATCCGTCTGTAGTTAGGATCTGTGTTTTTGTGAAGCTGTGCCCAAAGATCTCTACGCTGTGTTGTGATGATGTGTGTTTACAGTAAATCTATGCTGTGGGTCCAGTGTCTCTGTCTCTGATGCTGACTTGGCAGCAGTGTGTGTGTGCCAGAGCTTGCAGGAGCCTGGAACAGTAAGCCCTGCTCATGCTCTGTTTTGGAAGAGCAGCTGTGGCTGCAGTCACACCGGGAGTAAGTGCACAGGCTCAAGGCCAGGTACCTCTTTTTCCTACATGGAAGAACTGGTCATACTGGGGAAGAGCTCCTGGCATCCCAAGTCCCATGGTGGTTTGTGGTGGAATGAAGACACTAGGATGGTGTGTTCAGCTCCTTTCACTTGGTCCACAGCTTCCCGTCACTTCAAGCACATTTCTGGGTGTTGTGTCCTCTTCCTCATGCCCAGTAATCCTGAGCTGCCAGTTTGGGCTTGTAAAAAAGGTCATGTTTACTTGCACTGGGAATGGAGCAGTGGTGCAGCTGCCCAGAATGCGGCTCTGGGCGGGGGGCACCCCAGCCGCCCTCCCATCAGGCTGTGCCTGCCTTGCCCTCTGCTTTCCCTGCATTACAGATCTGCACAAACAGACCTTGGCCATGGGGCTGCAGCCAGCCCTGGCCCCAGCGCTGGCTGAGGGGCCACAGGTGACTGAGCAAAACGAGATTTCCCCTCGGGCACTGCCCACTGCCCTGCACCCTCGTGCAGCCAGTGCTGTGTGGCACCTGCTGCCACTAGCACTGCTCCAGCAGCCCGGTCCCTGCCAACACCAGCCCCCTCTCCTGCCACAGCCCGCGTGTTTCTGTCAGGGGGCAGTGCCTGGGCAGGGTGGTTGCCATGATGGACCGAACAGCACCTGCTGCAGGATGTCATTGCTGAGGGGCATGCAGCAGGGCCCTGCAGGGTTGGGGCATGGCTCTCAGGTGCTGAGCCCCACAGAGCCCAGTGCTTGTCACTGCACACCTTTGGGAAATGCATTGCAGTCACAGCACCTCGGTTAGCTGCAGTATGAACAGGGATGATGCTCATTTACCTGAAAAGTAGTTGTGTGTGTGGAAATAGTTCCTGGTTTATGGTAACAGTTTGTGGTTACTCCCATCAGCACCAGGCTTGGCAGCTGCCCTGAGGTCCCCATCGGGCACTGCATAAGCTGTGGTGTGTTCTGTGGCAATGATGGCCTGTCTCTTGAGGACTGTAGCATAGAACCTGCTTTCTTTTTCCCTAGCATCCACCTGTGCCATTGTTTCCTTCTGAGTACAGGCAGACAGGAATAGAACTGGGCATCAGCCTCTCCTGTGTTCCAGCACAGGCAGAGCAGCAGCTGTCCCAGTTTTCTGATGAATAGCTGAAAGAGCTGAAAGTGAATTCCCTTGCTGGAGGTCAGGTTAGAGTTCTGCAGAGGTGCAAAAGCCCAGCTGCTGCAATGGGGACAGGCGGCACGGCATCCCCGCCATGCCTGGGCTCAGGCCCCAAGCCAGCAGCTGTGCTGCCTGCCACAGGGACAAAGACCTTTCCAGCTCAGAGTGCCAGCAGCAGAGCTGCCATTCCCACGAAGTGCAGGGACAGGCAGAGGGCTGCAATGGAAAGCATGATTTGGGAACTGTGAGGAGTGACGGTGCTGCAGGACAGACAGGCTGTGCCAGGCTCCTCATCGGATTATCAGGAGCAGCTTTCCCCTCTATACCCTTTAGCCAGCTGTGCAAGAGTCCCAGATGCTCCCCAGGAGGGACCCACTAGTCACCCTGCTGGTGCCAGGGGAGGGGTGTTGGCTGTCCCAGGCAGGCTCTGTGGCCTTATGTGCATGTCCCTTTCCTGAGTCACAGGAAGGTTTAGCAGCTGCTGGTGAAGGTGGGGTGTTGGTGGAAAAGCTGGGGATCACCTAAGCTGGGAGGCATGGGAGGGTGGCACAACATCCATGTCTGTGTGCTCCTGCCCACAGCATGGGCTCACCGAAAGAACAGTTTGAAACCACTGGAGATGTTCTTGTTCGCAATTAATGTGGCTTTATTATTAATGTGTTGGGCTCCTCTCTTGATAGCAGTTAGTTACAGAGTGTTTCACGTGGAAATGGGCAAAAGGACAGAACTCAAGGAACTGAATTCAAATAGAAATATGATGCTGAAGAAAAGAATCAGGGCTCTGTTCTTAAAACATTTAGCATAGAAGAAGCTAGGAGCACAAGATGCCATTTCAATACAGTTAAGACGTTCACTTTTTTAATTATAGGTTTAAAATAGTATTTTTACCTATTACATACAGGAAGATTACGCGCTGTTGCCCACATGCAGAAAAAAGCAAAAGCAGAGTTTAACTTTCTCTCTATAGTGTTGTATTACCTCTGGCTCCGGGTGGGTCCTGCTGGCTCCTGTAGCCTAAGCAGGGTCAGACTCTACAAATCGGCATTTTCACAAGTCTTTTTCCCCGTAGTTTTTTTAAGATGGAAGGGGGGTGGGGAGGAGAGGGAGATAGGGAGCAAGAGAAGCTCAAGGCAGAACAGACTGCTACAAAAGACTGAAAAAAAAAAAAAAAAGGAGCCTTGAGCACAGGGAAGCAAACTGCAAACTGGTGTAGGATAAAGGTGGCCAAGCAGCAGAGCTGCAGAGGGCAGGAGCAGAGCATGGAGGGCAGCATTCCTCCTGGAATCTGCCAGTGGCCACACTCCTGCCTGGAGGATGCAGGCACCTCACAAAGCCTCACTATTACTGCTGCTTAGTCAGAATTGCTTCAAGTTTAAAATTGAGAAAACATTCATGTGTGGGTCTATCTAAAGTTAGTGCATTAGCTTTTACATCTAGCTACGCATAGGGATCCCAGAAGCCAGTGAGGGCCACGCCTGTGCCTCTGCTGTCTGGCATGCTTCAGCTGCCACCGTGGTGGGTGAGCCGGGGTGTCCCCAAAGCACTGTAGGCAAAGCCCCCCAGCATTCCGGGGAGGGGCAGGGCAGGTGTTTCTGTGCCTGCAATTGCCAGAACCAACATTCATGAATGCTCACCCCATCAGGGTACAGACAATGACATTTATTATGCTGGCAGACACAGTGTGATTCCATGGTTAAAATGAACACAGCGCAGGGCAGGGATTTGCTAAAGCCCTGAGTAAGCTCACATGCTCCTAACAAGAGCCATATCCAAAGGGCTGTCTGTGCCTTGGGGAGGCTGCTGGCCTCAGGCCTTGTCCTACAGCTGCTGGGTTTTAGGCACAGCCTTGCAGAGACGTTTTCGCTGCCCACGAGCTCTCTATGATCTTTTCATATTGTTTAAATTGCAGCATGTTAGTATTTGTACTTTCTGAACTGACACTAAAAGCACATGGTATCATGTTAACATGTATAAATTAAAATATTAAATCAACACAAAATGCCGCTTAACATTAAAAAAAATAAATATATAAATTAAAATGCAAAATAGACCATTTCCCTAGAAACTCCATTTTAGTGCTAGGAGCAGGTTTCTAAGCAGCATTTTCTTTATGTCACCTGCCAGAAAACTAGCACTGAGGCTGAAGTGTCCCAGGCAAGTGAAACACAGGGTCCAAGGATGCTCATGGTGGAGTCAGCCCTCCACTCAGGGCCGAGCACAGTGGGTGTCACAGCAGATGGAAATACATTGTGCTAACTGTCAAGCGTTGCAGCACAGCTTTCTATCTCATTCCTTCTTCCCCAGAGCACAGCCTGCTGCCACTCTCTTTGTCTTAGAGAAAGATAAAAGCTGTCTTTGTGGTAAGACCCTCTGTCAATTCTCTCGGATGTGGCAAAGGCTCATGAATTCTGCAGGCTTAGTGCACCTGAGCACACACACTCCGTGCTGGGGGAATGGCTCTCCCACGCTGAACATCGGTGGCTGTTCAGTAGCCATGATGCAGCCACGGCACACGATCATGCTTCTGCCAGGACGTCCAGAGAGCAAGGACAGACACCCACAGTGGCACCTAGGCCAGGGAGTAAGCTGCAAGGTGGCACAACACAGATGAGCAGCACCTCATGTGTGCTGTCAGCACATCCCTGCCACAGTGTGGAGAACTGAGAATGACTACACTTGCTAAACTACTTTTCCCCGAGTATTTTCGGAAGGGCTTTCTCTTTCCTCACACCACAAGCTCTATTCCCCACATCCTGGACACTTGAGGGGACAACAAAAAGCTTGAACACAACTATAAGGCTTGGACCCTGGCACACAGGCAGCAAGGAGATGGCTGCTGCATGCAGAGCTGGCACACCCCAGTGACACCAGCTGGGCACCAGCCTCCCCCAGCACGGCCTGCGCGCTCCTCAGCTGCCTCACCACAGTCCTCCAGAGCCTTTGGTTTAGGGACAGGGAGGTTTCTTGTACATCTTGGACCAACAGTGGCCAAGGTTTTTCCAGCCCTTCTGCTGTTGAGGGGGCTGTAGTTGTGCGTTTGGATGCTCTTTTTGTGTAACTGTTCAGGCCACAGCCTCTCTGTGCCTCCTCCTGCCACACAGTTGATGTGCGGAGCCAGTTGGCTGCTGTGTGTGCAAAGCTCAAGTTAGCAGGTTAGGAATGTGCTGAACCCTCCCCTCCCACTGCCACGTCCTTCATCCCAGCTCCCTGAGCACAGCAAACAGGTGCTGCAGGATGCCACAGGCAAGTACTTGGGACAGAAATCTGCCAAGCTGGCATGTGGTGGTCGTGCCTAGTTTGAGCATAGGTCCCCTTGCTCAGATCACCTCCTGTATGCTCAAGAGAGGAGATGGAAGAATGACCTTCACTGTCACATTGCAGAGGGTTTTGTCTTCCCTCATGTCCCTGGTGCAATTTCTTTGCAAGTTAGATTTCGCCTCTGTCCCCTGCCTCCCATGCACTCTCTGCATGCAGCAGCAGCACTCCAGCCCTCACCAGAAAGATGAGGTTCATGGTGCTACAGGTTAAATGGCAAGGCAGCCAGGAAGAGAGTAGAACAAGCTCTCACAGCAGCAAGGCAGCCAAGATAGTCTACAGAAACTGTACAGGCAGCAGAATAAAGCAGGGAAAGTGGAAGTGCCCCTGGCCTGCAACTGCTCTTGCACAAACTCTTAGCTCAGTCCAGAAAATTACAGAGCCCTGCACTTCTTCCTCATGGCATCCAGTGCTGAGCAAGATGGATACCCGATTGCCTGACAAATGGGAACCATGTAGAGGACTAAACCAGAGAAGAACTGTACTGTGATTAGATGGTGTCTCTCACGTTGCATCGGTGATTGAAGAGTCAATGGATGAACACAAAGTGTGGGAGATTTAGAATTCAATCTTACAGGCTGGAAAAGATTCATCCTGCATCACAACAGTGCTGCTGCTTGCCAGTACCATGATGTTTAGCTCCTGCTGTTTCTCATGGGTCTGTTGATACCATTCTCGTGTTACCTCAGTATCGTGTGTTGGGATCAATGTCACCTGGGAAAAGAAAGCAGCAGGGATGACTGAGAACAACTGCAGTGACAAACAATGCCCATAGGAACTGAGGCTAAAATTTCTTGTTAATTTTGGAACACTGTACCCTTGGTACTGCTTGTTCTATTTAATGTCTTTCAGATGTCAGGTTCTGAGGCAGAGCTTTATTTTATACAGTACCAGCACAATGGGGCTCTGAACTGGCTGCAAACTGGCAGCACTGACACCATAATGATGAGAATGGCTGCAGTGCAGGGGAGGGTATCGTGCTCTGGAGCTCCAGATACAGCCTCAGAAAGATCCTTCAGTGTGAAAAGGAACAATGCTGGCAGTGTCACTGTTAATGGACACTATGTGCCCATTGACCCAGTGTGCAACTCAGGGACCTTGAAATATGAGGCTGCTTCATCTGGAAGAACATATACAGCTTCTTGTACGTGTCTTCAGGAGTGCCCACCTGAGGTGTCCTGCAAGCCTGGCTAAGCAAGAACTGTGCTATAGAACATTCTGGTTTAAAAGCACTATTAGTAAGTTGCTCTCAGAAAAATCTTTAGCAAGCCAGTCTAGCAACAGATGTCACCGGGTGCGGGACACTGATGAAAATTCAGTTTGTGTTGGTGCTTGATTTTGAGGATAGGCTCATCCTGCAGTAGGTAAGGAGGAGTGTATGATCTCTCAATGCTTTCCCCCCCTCAGGAGGCTGTAGAAAAGAGGACATATCTGCTTCCATTCATACTATTTTCCAGGTGTTCTCCTCCTCCTCCTCCTCATCAGTACAAGCAATTACTCTGCTGAGACTGCAAAACAGGACATGCCCAGTACCATTTGCTTCCTCTCAGGGTACTCCCTCGGGTATGTTTGTGATACCCACCCACCTTCTTCTGAGCACTTGTGACATCAAGAGCATGACACACCCTTTGTATTTCCATGACCTACCTGCAGGTTCTCTCCCCACTGAGACTTCCCTTCCAGAAGCGCATCCAGCACTGCACGGCTTGGCTCTCCGTTGGCTGCATCATTCCCACTCACAACATAATAAGATGCTCGAACCCGCTTGAAGAACTCTGGATCTGTGTTCTTCCCACTGCAGTGGTTGGGGATATAGGCCAAGTCCACATAGACGGGTGGACCCATAGGCACGGACAAACTGCTCTTAGGACTACTTGACGCTTTGGAAAAAAGGAAACAAGAGGTTATCAAAACCCTTCTGCAAAGGTCAAACACTCAGATTAACCCAGAGAGACTGGATTCCAGAAAGACTTTTTCATTGCAGCAATGAAATTAAGACTTATCCACGCTCTGCTGCTCAGAGGTGACCTGGGTGCATTTCTGGGCCAGAGCTGTCATGGGTCTTGGGAGGGAAAGGGAGTTCTGTTATTCTTTGGGGAGGCATTGGAAGGCTTTAAGGTCGGAAGCTTTTTCTGGGGAAGGGAATCAAAAATCTCTCTTACTAACTTTTGCAGAATTGTCATCCCAATTAATATTTAGTCCTAATTTTTGTTAATAACCTACATTTGCTTAACCCATCCCCCCATTCTGATGGCCTTTGTATGCTATCCTAGGGTATTACAGTAGTCTTTCTGGAAGGTCCATCCTGGCTTCCTGCCATCCCTGTGAATTGCTGCTGCTCCTAGGACTCTATTACTCTTTCCTATCAACCTTTTGTATGTCTCAACCTTATCACTGCTTATAATGTTTTATGCCTGAATGGGAAGTCCTGTTCTCTGTTCTGCTGTTTGACTCAGTGCTTTTCTCTGTGTTGGACCTATAGAGACAATGCATGTTTAAGAAGCATTTCTTACCAGGATTTGTTTTGATGCCATTAACGAGGCTCTTGCCAGGGTTGCTGTGACTACTCCGGGATAACTCATCCTCTGTCATCAGTGCACTACGTGGTTTGGGCTTTTCCCCTCCATCTCTTTCTTTTTTGGCAGTGACAGATTTTGGAGATTTGTCCGATGACTGTTTCACAGGAGTGGGTGATCGTTTCCCTTTCGCATCTAACTTCCGGGCAGGTGAGGAAGATTTGGGTTTGCTCAAAGGCTTCCTCACACCTTTGTTCTTTTCTTTTATGTCTTTCTTGGAAATTTTATCAGTTCTGCTCATGTTTTGCTCATTTACCAACATATCAGGGTCTACCATGCAGACATCAGGGTGAGGAGGGTGGGGATGGGGATCTACCATTGGAACAGGCTGAGGATCATGGCTGGACCTAGAACTGGCATGATGAGCATTCCCCACAGCTTTGTCCACTGGGAGGAAATCAGCATCTTCATCTGAGTCCATGTTGGCATCTGCCGTGATGGATGGACATTCTTCAGTCTCAGGTGGGACATCTGAGTCTGACTGGGAGGTTCCAGAATCACTCACTGACGTTGGAGGGGTCTCCTCCACTGTAGCACTTTGCATGGGACTGCTCCCAGTGTGCGGTGGTCTCCCCTGCACAGAAGGGTGACCCTCCTCCTGTGAGAGGTCACTGTCTTCAGAGAGCTCATGAGGGCTTGGGTTGATGAATGAGGGAGAGAGTTCTCCCTTTCTCTGCTTGTATTCACATGAGGAAAATTTCTGTCCACAATCAGAACTGCCTCCTAAATGGGGCTCCATGTCATGGGAAGCATCTCCTGTTTTTTCACCCCTCTGCACATCCGGGAAAAAGGGCTGAAAACTGTTTTCAGGGGACATCAGAGAGGAAGGACGGCTTTGCCTCTCTGTTTCCTCTTTGCCTGTGCATGGAGAAAAACTGCTGTCAGAATCGGGACACGTTTTTTCATCTTTTGCCTCTGCTGCATGGTATGTGCTTTGGAAAACTTGCAGACTGGTGCTCACCTCTGTTGGACCATTGGCTGTGGTTTCATCTTCGTGCTGACGATGAGGAAATGATGTCAACACATCAGGGAGAGATGTCAGTGTCAACAGCTGTTCTGCAAATGGTGCCTTCTGGTCTCGGTTGCTCCCACAGGGCTGCTGCTCTTGCTCTGCAGAGAATGGTGTGGACTCTGAGCCTTGGCACTCTTTTCTGCGTGGCAAGGTGTGGTCACCGATGCTACAGGGAAATGGAGAACCATCTTCTTCAGTGAAGTCTTTGGTTTCAGCTGTATGTGTTTTCACAGCATTATCTGGAACCTGTGGAGACACATCCCAGGGACTCTTGGTCCCTGGTTCCACTCCTGCACCTGTGTATGTGGAAAGCATATGGGAATAGAAACTTTCGGCTGTAGTCAGTATTACAGGAGTGGTGGCTTCAGATGAAGGTTCTTCTGACAGGCTGGAAGAGTCATCTTTCAGCTGATGCTGGGGCACAGATTCTTTTTCCACACCTTTGGAGAACAACTTGTCTTCTTCATATGGACTCAGTGGTGAGAATTTAGGAAAAGATGAGTCAAGGCTGCTGATTTTCTCAGAAACCTCCAAGTACTCATCTTTGTTTCCCTGGTCTGAGAGCAAAGCACAAGGAGACTCTAAAGAAAGGGAACTATCCCCTAAATGGCTAGCTGAGGTTTGCTTATGTCTGAATATGCTGGCTGTTTCACTCTTTCCTAGCAGGGAGCTTTCAAATCCAGAAGAGCTATCCATCCCTCTGCCCTCTGCCCTTGGGCCCTGTTCATATACTTCTGTTTGTTTGCTGGAAGCAGATTTCAGGTATATGGCCTGCTCTTGGCACTCAGAGGCCACTGCTGCGCTTGGATAATCTGCTACCCAGAAATGGGATTCCTTTGTGGATTTTTCAGCCATCTCTCTCTTTTGTGAAGAGTCTTGTCTTACATGGCACATTCCTGAAGCTCGCATATCTCTGCCGATGTCTGGCACGTCACTGTAACCAGCAACATATGGCTCCGCAACAGCAGCTGATACACTTGTCCTATTTCCATATTCCTCTTTCCAGCCTGGACCAGGGGGAAAAGAGGCAGTGGAGCTGGGTGGAAGGGACTCCTGACACTTGCTCTGCAGAAAGGGCTCTGAGACGGGGAACTTGCTGAAGGCTGAGATGTGTGCATAGACGGTGCCTGCAGCTTCAGCAGGGCTGTGCAGTTTAGACTCTTTTTCAGACTTCTCCTTAGCACCTTTTTCTAGCTCTGAGTCACTTGCACTTTCTTCCCCTCGACCTGCTTTCTCATAGTAGGTATCTTTGGGATTTGGGATTTCAGATTTCGGAGACAAAGATACCTGCTCCTGGCTAGACAAAATTATGTTCTCATCTGGACAACCAGCATCAGTATAGGTGGATGATTTCCCTTGATAAAAGGTGTCAGCTGTGACTGTGGGAGAGGCAAATGCTGTGCTCATGGACGATGGGTGCCGTGCAGAGTCTAGTTCTCCTGGCAAGGCAGAAGACACATTCAGTTTTTCCTGTCCTTCAGATGTCCTAGGCCTCCCTGTTTCAGACAGAGGCAAATATCTTTCATTAATGTCTCTATAGTCAAAGACTGAATCTGCTTTATCCTTAGGGGATGCTGGAGATGACAACTCCTTCTCAGCAGAGGTATAAAGGCAGGACTCTTCTTCCTTTGCAGAGACATGATAATTTTGACCTTTTTGAGAGTTCAGTGCTGTCACTGGCACCTTGTCAGTGTGACCTGGGCTGTCAGCACCCATGGCTGTGAAGGGGGAGGGTCCCACTCCAGACACAATTATCTTCTCATAGATGTCAGCATACTTGAAACTTCTTTCATCAGGGTAAGGAGTTGGTTCTCTTTCTTCTTCTTGCATAGTGGAACTTTTATCACTTCTGTGTGTGCAGACCCCTTCCTCATAGGAATAGGGCCCAGGGGAACTCCTGGAAAAGGTCTCTGGAGGATACACCTCTTGGATGGTAGCACCCACAGCCCCAGCATAGGCCACAGCATCACTGCTTTTTTGACATGGGCCTTGACCTGGAGGGGAGTGTGCACACTGCCGTGACACCTCAGCACTCTCTTCTGTGGACTTTGCGATGTGTTCTGCTGGTCGTGTAGATTGCAACAGAGTAGATGCTGCTGCTGTCTGCTCTTTTCTTCCTGTAGAGTCATACGGACCCTCAGTGGATTTGCAGGCATCCTCTTGCCTGCTATGTGACTTGTATTTGCAATCTATTTCCTGATACAAATCACTGATACCTGATTTCTTCTCAGCCGGCTTCGATGGGACATCCTCCCACAAAGGTGGCTTGCTCTGATCTAACTTGCAAGGCCTCTCTGCTCCTGGTGATGCCTCCACCTCCTTTCCCACTGCAGACAGGGGAGATGTCGGCAGAACTTGGTCTAGTGACTTTGCATAGCTATCTAGGACAGCTTTCTCCTCATCATCTAGATAGGAGCAATCTTGTTTAGAGGTCAACAATTCTTGCCTTTCAGTTAAAGCTTTGACCTGATTTTCCTCACCAGGGACATACTGAGGAGACAGAGGAGAACCTTCCCTTTGTGATCTTTCTGGGACAGTGATGCCAGCAGGAACCACATCCACTTTCTTTGTTTCTAACGTAGGTTTCTCACTCTTCTGTGTGTCTTCTTTGTAATCAAATGAGTCCATCTTTAAACATTCTGTTTCTGCTTGCAATAGCATGGATTTGTCTTCAGCATGGTGGAGCTCCTCATCCTCCTCACTGGGTAATTGCCCTCCTCTCCCACTGTCTCTCCCTTCCTGAAGATACCCAAATGCAGAACCCCATGCTTCCTTTTCTGCTCCTCTCCAGGTATGGCTGCCAGGCACTGCAGGAGACAGGTTCTCCTCCTTTCCCGTTTTAGGAAGGGATTTGGTTTCAAATTCTGGTACCTCATCCAAGAATGTGCTCTCCCTCTCTTTGTCATATCTCTGCCGCCTTCCCTGAACAGGGACATCTTCCACCTCTTCTGGAAACCACACTTTCTTCTCATAACTTAAATCTTTCATGCAAAAGTTTTCCATTTCTGGCGATTTTTTTTCTTGAGCTTCCTTGAACCTGCAAGATTTTATACCTTCAATAGAAATGTGTGAAGATGTTTTATCCTCAGTCGGGCTAGAGTCTGTAAAATGTAAACCCTCTTCATCTGGAGGTACTTCCTGAGAGTCCAAGACTGCAGTTCTTCCCCTCAGGTCCTTTTCTGATGCAGAAAATAAACTGCTGTCATCTGGAGACATTTCTTCAGCTGAAGAATCTCTGGGTGACGTGTCTTTAACTGAACTGCTTTCTGTGCAAGGAAAAGATTTTGATGCTTCTTTCTGTTCTTTGGCAGAAATTTCCAGTGCTTTTGCATATGTAGCTGGGCTCTGGTCTGTGAAACCCATGGATTTCACAGCTTCTGAAGGGAATTTGTCAGTGCAGTTGGACAGAGTTTTTTCTTTTCCAGGTATCTCTTCTGTGAAACTCAGAACTTTGATGTCTTCTGAAGAAATTCCTTTAACAAAAACATCTGAAGAGATTTTCCTGCTGGAACTCTCAGTGAGACAAATGGATTTGGTCTCTTCTGGGGAAAAGTCTTCAATGGAAACATGAGAAGATTTCCCTTCTTCTGAGGTGTCTCCTGTGAAATACAGTAGTTTTGCTTCTTCAGTAGTACCCCCCTTAGAAATATCTGAGGATTTTTCTTTACCAGTCCTTTCTTCTGTAAAAGAAGGTGAATTGGTGCCATCTGGTGAAAATTGCAAAGATTGGTCATTTTTAGATTTGCTTTGGCTTGTGAACTGTGGAAGATCCACATTTCCTAGAGAAATTCCTGTGGTTGCAAATGGCTCAAAGGATAAGTGTTTTGAAGGTCCCATTAAGATTTCTGCCATGGTTTTAGTTCCTTGCTCTTTTTCTGGTTCTGTGCTGGGATGGGGCACCTCAGGACGCTCCTCATCCTCCCCAATCACCACCGTGTCCTGCTTGTGGTAAGAGAGCCAGGGCAGCTCCTCCCTCCTCACCGGTTCTTCCTGTACCTCCTCCTCAGGAGACACTGGAACATCACTGCTCAAGGCCAGTTTGTGCTGCACAGGTCCAGGCACTTCTTTTTCAGGTCTGGATTTAGGCACAGATGCCTCGTCTTCTCTGAGAGGTTCACCCTTGCCTCCCTTCACCACAACAGAAGTTTGGCCTTCCAGTTTCTTGGCAGCAGCATCTGTTTGTTTTTCAAACAGATCTGGATCTACTGTTTCCAGCTTTTCCTCCACTGGAGACTGGTGGAAGGGGGTGTGCCCTGCACTAGTGGGGCCAGATGGGGTGGGAGAGGCCATTTTGACTGTGCTGTCGTCGGGACTCATGCATCGTTCTTCAGCCTCTGCAGAGTCAGCCTGGGAAAATGCTGCTTCTTCAGTGGATAAAGGCATCACTTCTGTGGGAACAGTGATTATCACATTATCAGGGCACCCTTGCGGAGCAAACATGGGGGCACTGTAATGCCCTCTGAGTTTCTCAGGCATCTCAATATTTGGAGTCCCACCTTCTTCATCTTCTTCATCTTCTGCCTCTTCATGAAGATTCTTTTTTTGAGTTTCCAGTTTCCTCTCTCCCTCTGCTAATGCATGGAAATCTTCAGGGGGTGGAGATTTAAAGCATTTGTCTTCCTCCAAGGATGATGTGGGAGAAATTGTGCCAGCAGAGGGAACGTAGTCAAGACCTTGGGTTGCTTCAGTCCGAGAGGAGGGCATACTGTTTCCCGTGTCCAGAAGTAAAGAGCTTTTCCCAGTCTCCTCTGTTTGTGGTGCTGTTATGGATGCAACAGATTGATCTTCTGCTACTGACGTTGCAAAAGATGAAAGCTTGTCACATTCGGTGATGGAGGTAGCAGAAGATATGTGTTCCTCCTCAGCTAGAGGTGCTGCCACAATGTTTGTAGGATAGGCCAGGATTTCAGACTCCTGGCCAGCATAGCCCTTGGCTGAAAGGTCAGCAGGAGGCATGGCCTGTATTCCATGTACTGCTTCAAAAGAGCCTGGATGGTCAGGAACAGAAATGTTATAGGCATTGACATCATACTTCAAGTGTGGGATCCTCTCTTCCTGTTCATCATGTATTTCTTCATCAGAAATGGTCTGCTCTGTTTCTGAGTAGCCGGGGATAGTTTCATCTTGGATATAGGAAACATGTTCTGCATGTGGGACTGGCAGGCTACTCAGATACGACTCTTCCTTTGTTATGTCCTTTCCAAGTAACTTGGTTTTCTCATCCATGAAACTAAATTCTCTTTCCTTCTCTGTAAGGGTAAACACTTTGTCCTCTCTATGATCCTGATTCAGCCCATAGAAGTCTCTATTCTTTTCCACCTTCTCCTCTGCTTTCATGTGCTGTTCTTCCTTTTCTTCCAGTTCTGCCTTTTCTATCACGTCTTCTCTCTTTTCCTTCTCACCCTCTTCCTGTGCCTCTGTCCCCTTAATATACTTTCCACAAGTTTCTGCTTCCCTCTGTTTTCTGTCCAAAGAGATTTTCTCCTCTTCCTCCTTTTCTTCCTCTCTGAACAGTGGTGGCTGAGAACCCTTTGCCAACAGGTCTGTATGAGATGGCAGTTGTTCTTTGTCAGGAAACGCCTGAATGTCCTTGCCCTGCTCAGCTTTTCCCTCCCAGTACCTTATGTCATGATTTTCATCTGTTGTTTTTCTTTCACCCTGTATTTTTTCAGCATGACCTCCCCTCAGCTGATGGACTGCCATTTCCTCTGCTGAGGATTCTTTTTCTGTATCAGTAGTAGCTACTCCCTGATCAGGAGTCTTTCTTTTTAAAATCAGATCCACTTCAAGGCAACTCTGGCCAGTCATATCAAGAGAGTCTTTTATCTCTGCTTCAGGTGCTCTCATAATCTTATCATTAATCTCCATATCAGACAGTTCTTGAGTCAACTGCAAGGCCCCTTTCTCCTCGTGCTTCAGTTCCTCAAAGTCCTTTGTAAGATCTTCTGGTGAAGACAGGACTAATCTCTGATCTACTATGGAAGTCTCTCCTGGATCCACTTGTACAGGTGCCTTCTCCATTGGTATTGTCTTCAGGTCAGCAGGTACCTTTTCAGGTTCCTTTTCAGGCTTTATTTTGATCTTCTCCGTTTTGAGTCTGCCTGGAAGTTTTGCCTTGTACAATGTTTTTCTTACTTCTGGGGTAAATGGTTTCAAGTCTGGTTTAGAAATTTTTTTGGCCTCTGGTTTGTTTTCTTTCTTTTTATCATCTTTCTTTGAATCTTTTTTCTCGTCTTTCTTTCCATCATCTTTTTTTAAGTCCTTTTTCTCCTTCTTAATCTCTTTCTTTTCTTTGTCTTTCTTCTCCTCTAATTTGGATACTTTCTCTTTGAGATGCTTTTTTCCAGCCTTGTCTTTTGCCAATTTTCTTTTCTCAGCTTTGAGAGCATCAGTTGTTTCTGTCTTTATCTTTTCATGTTTCACAGGTTTCTCAGGAACTTTCTCTGTGTGTTCTTTGACCTTTTTCTCAATTTTAGCATCCTTTACAACTTCTGGTTTTACTTCCTTAATCCCCTCCTCAACTGCTTCTTCTTTCTTGACTTGCTTTGTCACAGATGGCTTGGGGGAAGACTTAAGACTCTCTTTACTGTCAGTTCTTTGTTTAATTTTGGTCTGCTTCAGCACAGGTGGAGGTATTCCAGAAGTGATATCTTTCTGAGTAGCCACTGGGTACCTCAGAAAATCCAGGTGCTTCAGTTTCTCAAGACCTTCCAGTATCTTATTTTGAGGAGCATTTCCAGGAAACAAAACCCTCACAATTTTCTCTGTTGGGCTGGCTGGAAGCCATACCACTAGGGCTGTGATGGATGTGAGATAGGGAACAGAAATTTCACCTTCTTTCCCATTTGCAAGAATGATGCCAGTCTTTGCTTTACTATTACCAGCCCATTTCTGCATTAGAAATTGCATTTCTTTACTGTCCTTGACAGGGTTCAGTATATACATGTCCAGCTTACCCACTCCCATTTTGTGGAAGAGTGTGATGGGCTCGATGGTGCTGCTCACCACCCTGTAGAGAGGCTCTGATTTAATGCCCAGTCTGTTGAGATACTGCAGCGTCAGACACGCTTCTTCGATGCTCCTCTTTACTTTCATGGATGCTTCAGGCATCTTCAGCTTTTCAGGAACATTAAAAAAAACCACCCCTAGCTCAGGAGAAATTAGGTTCTTCATCCAGTCACTGTAGTTAGTAGAGCCCTGGGATTGTTCCTCCTCTTGCTCAGCAACTTTCCTCTGCAGCAGGCCATTGATGCCAGGCAGGTTGTCCGCACCAATGTGGGTGAGTAGGATTGAGTCAATCCTATCCAGGTGCCTTACTAGCTTCCAGAAGCAGGATTTCCTCTCAGAGCCACCATCCACAAGGATGTTAAACCCATTGACAGCAAAGAGAGCAGAATCACCTCTTCCCCCAGGGAATATGTAGCAGCAGGGCTTAGAAAGCTTCAGAAAACCCCCTGAGGTGGGTGGCTCCAGGAGATCAAACGGAGATGGCACGTCAACTGTCTCGGAGACATATTCTGCAAACTCAGACACCCCATCCATTTCTGGCAGAACTGGATCAGGATTCAGTTTCAGATTAATAATGTCCTGAAATCGAGGATGTCCAAGGTTGCTCCAGGCTCCTTCTCCCAGGCACGACACAGTAAGAGAAGCCTTGGTATCTGAATCAATGTTGCTGAGAATCTGGGTAACCTAATGAGACAGCACAGACCAAAAAAAAAAAAGCAAGCTAGTTAATGCAGAAATACTGAAGACACCATGAGCACTTTACTGACAGAAAACAATGGGGATTGATGAAATAGTCCAAAAGCCCATGGAAAATCAATGCATAGAGCCATGCTCTCTTTTGAAATTCTTAATGTCGATGGGCTGTTATCACTTCTGACTGGGCATGTATTGTGACAGGATCTCAGACAAGAAAATAAAAACAGGAATCACTGTGTCCTATTTCCTTACTTCTTCTTGTTTAATCTAGGGTATCATTCCCTGGCTTGGGCTTAAAAGTAGCAGGTTGGGGGCGGTTTTTTTTGTGATTTGTGAATTCTAACCCTGAGAAAATCTTTCCAGTGCTAAGCATCATTGTCTGAATTTAACCTCACTCACTGGCTAGTCAACCACGATAGAGCATTTTTGTGCAGTTCTAGTGCCATAGGACTTTCTTTTTTATTTAGATTAGTTTTCTTTCCTGGGACCTATTTTGAAAGTCATGACTCCATCTTTGCTACACATACAGGTATGCTACACATACATCACTAATCACCTGCTATGTGATTAGTAAGTAGAATAAGGTCCATATTATTTCCAAGGCTCCTTACAGCTATGCTGAATCTAAGAAGTATTACACCTCAACTTCCTAAGTATCCGAAATGAGATTTGCATACTTCCTTACACCATATTCTTTTGCTTAGACAGCCCTTAACTGACTAGCTTCTATCAATTTAAATGGATACCAGAGATAAATCAGAACAATCAGCTTTAAATAAATGAAGGCAAGCATATTTGCTGCTGTAATTACAATAATAATAGTATCAATTGTTGAAGTATCATCCAGCCATTCCTGCAGTAACTATTCAATCAGATGGAGACATTATAAACAACATGATTGGTGGAAAGAGAGCTTCTCAAAAACTGAAGTAGCATATCTGTATCGGCAGCGAGCGCCAACAGTGTGAAGTCTCTCAGAAAAGCTATTGTACATCTAGCTGTGATAATCAACATTGGAGCAGAAGGTCAGAGATACCCTATAAGGTTTTCCAGGCCTCACGGGACAAATCCCTGAACAAACTTGCCTAAATTCAGTGCTTACTCTGCTCTATGCATGACATTGGACTACAGACCTCTCACTTGCCCTTCCAAACTGAATGATGCAACCATTCCGCAATTAAATAGTGACATTCGTAGCTATGTAATCATCATGTAGTTACTTAATCAGCATTTATTCAATCCCTCATCATCTAATGAATATTCTGAACCTGTGAACTTGCTTGGTGGACTGACTATGACATGAAGAGAAATACCCACATTTACTAGGGTGATGATAGCCCCTCTTGGCTGTTTTTGGAAGCTGCCCAGTTATGGTAAGACCTGCTTTAAGAAATTTTGAGTGTTTGCCCACTGCAGAGCCAGTCTGGAAAGTTATTTCAAGTTGAACACTTAAAGGAATCACCCATGGCTGCACCTTGGAAAATTTAAGCCAGAGAGTTAAAGCAAAATTCCAAAGACAATAACATGAATTATTTATGGGATGCAATTTTTTGCTGGATTTCAAACCTGTCTGTCTGCAAATCTGCCACCTGAAGGAGGGTTCAGGCTGAATTGTTCTACCGCGCACTCTGAGCAGGAGGGGATGTGCTGGATTACAGCTCACACTCACCTCTGGGTCTAAAAGTATCTCGGCGAACTTCTGGTAAGTGAAGGTCCCCGTCTGCAGGACCAAGTCTCCTTCCTGGTCTGAGCTCTGACCACAGAGGATCAGTAGTTTGTGGGCTGATGAATCACACAGAAGTGAGCGGACCTATTACCATGAGACACAGGGCTGCAGTTAGAAGTTACCTGTACTCCACACCAGCACCCATAATCCCAATCCCATGGACAGGCCATAACTCACATATTATTCACAAAGAGCCAAACCCTAGGTTTTCTACATACAAAAAAGTTGCTTATTGAAGAGGGAAAACACTGCTACTGTCTGCCCAACACAGCTCCATGTCACTTCAGAGTTACTGCATATATCCTGGTTACCGGTGAGACAAGAACACCTGGCCATCTCACCACACCTTGCAGGAGACTGGTGGCAGGTTTGCACTCGTGAGAAGGTGCGAAGTGTGATGATCATGACATCCATGTCAAGCAAGGGCATGAGAGCTTGTGTGGAAAAAACTTGATGGCACATCTGGTCCTTACCTCAGACACGATGCTGTCCACGTTAGGATTTACAAGGATCACCGTATCCAGGGTGTCACTCCGGTGATGGAGAGTTCTTTGGCCTGGGGAAAGAAAAGGGATTAGATAGGATGAGAGAAGCTGATGAGACAGCATCCAGCTACTGATGTTTTAGCCTCAAAAATTCCACTTCAGCATGGGTTTGATTACAAGGATTCAATTTGCATTCAAGACCCAGTTTGATACCCAAGTCTCATAAAACAGAGCAAACTCTTTTCAACAACAAGGAAAGAAATCCTGGATCAGCGCACTCAGCTCCAACATATTCTGAAGTCCACAGAGACAGACGCTTTGAGCTGCCTTCCTGCGCCAGATGGCTGTGTCTGTAAACAGTGGCACAGACAAGTTATCCCCTTCCAGACAGAAGTCCCCTTGCCTCATGGCAACTACCACAGAGAGGTGTCTCTGGCATTGTCCAAACCCTAGCCACCCCAGGACTCTGTACGCCAGTCAATGAGTGCCAACTGAGCTTTCACTGGAGTGGTGCAGCCCTGGGAACAAGTCTTCAATCACTCATAACAGTTTTTTTCTTTAACAAAGTGTTTTTCTTTAATCCAAATGTGCACTCCTAAGTTGCTGCTATGGGAAGTACCTAGACAACAAGAATTCTCGTTCTCCTTTCACCCTTCTGTCAGAGGCACTAATAGGAACCAAGACAGGACTTTGCTCTCTATATTTAGGGAAAAAAGGAGAAGCCAAAGAGCAAACAAGATCCTGGGAGTGCAAAAAAGCAATTTGTGTGCTCACCTTAGCATGGGCATTGTATGGATATTTGTCAAAATGCTGCCAATTTCCTGGGCCCTATTAATTTATTAGAAAGAATGGTAGTGAGTGTCTGCCACACTGACAGCCGGGACCAGAGCCATTGCTGTGTGCTCACATCAGACGGCTCTGGGATGCAGGATAATGTATGGGACCTTCCTGCAGCACCTCCCTGGACACTGCAGGCAGCACAGAACCCTTTTTGATTACGGTCTTTGCAAATACCTACCTCTGGACATTATATCCACACAACAAGCCAGGCACTTAGAACTTTATTGTTGGAATGTATAATTTATAGGGTTTAAGTCTTTCATCGGTTTTAATCCCTAATATAAATTGGAGGTCTATAGATTTTCACTGAAAATGAACACCTGTTTTTATTTCTCATCTTTCAGACAACTATTGCTCTCTGACAATGTTGTTCTTTCCACTCTCCACAACCTCTCATCGGCTCTTTCTATGCAGATTCAGTCCTTCTAAAATAGCTCTATCAATCTGAAGAAAGACAGGAAGGAAGGAAGGAAGGAAGGAAGGAAGGAAGGAAGGAAGGAAGGAAGGAAGGAAGGAAGGAAGGAAGGAAGGATCAGTAGAACGATTTATACTTGGCATCTCTAAATGCTTTCTGAACTTATGTTCTTTCAGTTTTGCTAAAAATGGTCCCTCCAGACTAAAACCAAACCAGCACTGTGCAAAATGTTCAGTGACATTTCTGCCACTTGATGTGGAATAGGTATATGGCTGGAGACACTAGGAAGCAAGTCCCTGTGCACAGAAGGGATGCTGCAAATGAGCCATGGGGAGCAGCGTTTGGAGGGTGGGAGGAGGGCCCAGGAGGTGTTCTGGGGCATTTTGTGCAGCCAGAAGAAACAAAACCCCACTCATCCTCAAGGCAATGGTAATTGTGAAGGCATTGCTGATGCCTTGGCATTGCTGAGGTCCCAGAAGTGCTCACAAGGAGCACCCTGGTTCCTCACTATTCCATTGTGCAGCATTAACACAGCTCCCCCACATCAGGACCTCCAGTCCTGCTGCTTGGGGCATCCAGAACAGAAGTGTTCTGCTCCCATTTTTCAACATTACTAGCTGGACAAAGTCACACACCATTCCCCAGGCTTCAGCCTCTGCCACCTTGGTGTCGGCACACCCCAGACATCATTTCAGCATTAACCACATCACTTGAGGAACACCGCCTGGTGCACAACACCAGCACCAACACCAGCAGCCTCATCCTTGTGCCAAGTGACAGGGAGGGCTCTTGGGCACAGAGCAATCACTGTGGCTGCCTGTGGGCACCTCTCCAGGCACCAAGTGCCCAGGTGCTGTGGGGCCAATGCCAGCCTGTGGGGTGCTGGCCAGCAGCACTGGTGACAGTGCCAGCTGCAGAGGGAAGGGGCCGTCTGCAGTGCTAGCAGGCATGAAAACACTGCTCCTTGCTGCCTTCTCTCAGTCCAAGCCCAAGCAGCTGAGCTGTCCCCACCAAGGCTGTGAACAAAGCCTGGCTGTTAGCATTCTGCTGGCAGCCCCTCACCCCACGGGGAATGTCCCCTGCACACGGGGAAGAAAGAGAAGGCTCAAGCTGCAGGGCCAGCAGCTGCTGGCAGATGGGAGGGATGAATGGGGAAGGACTGAGTCTTGTGAAGGGCTATGAAGATGATTAAGGGACTGAAGTGTTTTCATACAAGGCAAGGTTGAGTGTGGGGGAGGGATATTTTCAATATGTATAAATAAATAACTGATGGGAGGGAATGAAGAAGAGGAAGTCAGACAGACACTGTCAGTAGTGCTCAGTGACAGGATGTGAGGCACAAATTAAGATGCAGGCGATTTCATCCAAACACAAGAAAACACTGGTTTTTTTGTGAGAGTGGTCAAATACTGGAATAGGTTGTACAAAGAGGTTGTGGAGCACCCATCCTTAAGAGATACTCAAAACCACAACTGGATACAGGCCTGGGAAACCTGGTTTTGCTCACCCTTCTTGAACAAGTGTGATTGGACTAGACAATCTTGAGAGGTCCCTTCCAGCCTACAATTTGCCAATTCTGTGATTCTTTGAAGCAGTGCAGCCCTCCATAGCTTTGCTCCTGACCTGCTGTGGGGCAGATTCCCTCTCTTCAGTTGCAGCAGTTGATTCTCAGTAGGATACAGGAGTGGAGCTGTACAGATTGGCCATTTCCAGAAACACGGACTCACTGCACACACCTGTGCACACCAACACCCTAAACTGTTTTTTAACTAATTGAGACAAAACAGAACAGCACATGAACTCCAGGCTGAACTGCAAACTGTGAATGAGGTAGCAACACAGTGCCCTAACACGGCCTGCGCCCCTGCCTCTATTCACCCTGAGTTGTGGCAGCAGCCTTCCCAGCCCAGTGCAGCAGTACCCCTGCACAGGCTGTGCCCAGCCAAGAGAACCCTCATGCCCAAAGCCTCTGTGAATCTAAGGGCTCATCAGGCTGAGGAGTCCTTTGCTGGCCACTTTCCCTATACAGCCTGCGGCAGCAGCTGCACAGACAGAGGATTTAAACACACAGCCTGGCACATGCCTCCTCTTACGAACAAAAACTATGTGCACCAGAAACATGTAGCAGTGTGACTGACATTGCAGACATGGTGACTGGAAGCATGCTGTTCAGGTCACTTCCAGGTATTTGTCCTTACTAGAGCTCTATCATAGTGAAATGCATGCCTGGAAATAGCACTGCAAATGAGAAAATCCTTCAGCTCCATTGACCAGTACAAGGAATATCCTTCCCAGGCTCCTGAAGACTGCTGTCTTCAACTTACCTGGAACAAATATCTGGACACAGCTCATCTCCAGGTGCATTCTCAACACAGATCCCCAACCCTGTGCAGCCCTTTCCAACTGCACTAAGAAGCTGCTACAATAAATAAATCTCCTCTCTTCAGTAACATTTCATTTCTCATTTTGTATGAATCCTCACTCTGTATGTTCAGGCACATTCTGATTTCTTCAATAATCTTTGTGCATGTGCACTTCCAGGGCACATTCCCATCTATCATGTCCCCACCAAGGCAGAAAGCCCCTGGGCTTCACCACTTTTTGCTTCAGAGGAGATCTCCTTTAGTCTGTCAGAACTGCTGTCATCTATCCCTATGGCCACTGGGACGAGCAAGAGCAGAAGCATACAAGAAGGAGCACCGAAGATTCACAGGGTAACCTTATTGCATTTTCTGTATTATTCCCCACCATAATTTTTTATGCATCATAATATAACCTAAGACTAGCTTTGCACCAAATAAAGATCTTCAGTTAGGGTAAACAGGGACATCCAAATTTCACCATGCCATGAAACCATTAAGCTCTTATAAGGCGTCTAGAAGGTTTAATTTCTGTAGTGTGCTTGATTTTGCTTTTTCTGACAATGAATTTAATGGTGATTGTGACTGTGCAATTTAGTTGCTGAAGTTCCTCACAGACTTTTCTAGATCTCAGTAACTGAGTCATCTATAAATTTAGCCACCTCCATGTTTCCTCATCATTACTGTACTGATCAACTTTATATTTAGTAGGAAATCATGAAATCCTTGTACTTTACCTCTGGATGCTGAACAAATATGCCCATATATTTGTTTGCTAACTTGTTTTCTGTCATTTAAGTAGTTTTGACTCATGGCATTATTTGCCTTTTATCCATACAAAGTGCTTACTGCATAACATATGGAAACATTTAAACATATGGAAAGATTTAATGCACAAGTGCACCTCATTCACAACCACAGTAAGGTTTCAGAAGAGAGACAGGGCATTCGCCTTCTCCACACAGATCACATTACTTAGCATTGTGTAGAAGTATCACCCAAAGGCCTACAGAAGACACATCCAGCTCCTTCCTACAGGGCAGCCACCCATGGGTGCTGCCAACAGGACCTGACCATGGAGGCACTACACAAAATATCCTGGAGGTGGTGAACAACAGCTACTCCAGGCAATACTAGAGGATGGATTTCCATTACTAATACTGAGGCACCATTTCAGGATGTGCAGCTGCACTCCTGAACTAGTGGGAAGGGAGGAAAAGTCAGGGGCTTTTTTTTGTTTTTTTGGGTTTTTTTAAAAGTATGTATAGCTCACATACTAGAGGGGCTGAGGGGTATTCTCATTGCTGTTCACAGCATTCTCAGGAGGAGAAGATGCTGATCTCCTTTCTCTGGTGACCAGCACTAGGATACGAGGAAACAGAATGAAATTGCATCAGGAGAGTTCAGATAGGACATTAGAAAAGGTTCTTTACCAAGAGAGTGGGCAGACTCAGGAACAGGCTCCCTGAGGAATTGCCTACAGCACCAAGCCTGTCAGAGCTGAAGGAGTATTTGGATGATGCTTTTAGTCATATGGTTTAATTTTAGCTAGACGTGAGAAGCAGGGAGTTGGACTTGGTGATCCCTATGGGCCCCTTCCAATTAACACATTCTATGATTATGTGGTCCCTTGAGTGTAGAATTACTTTGGTTATGGTAGAGGATAGCAAGTGAAGAGGAAAGCCACACCAGCTCTGGAGTGGGTATTATTCAGGGCTGCACCTGCAAAGAGACAGAGGGAGAGAGAGTGGAGGAGCACATGCCATGGGTTTAGTGCTCAGCAGTCAGGCAGAGAGGGCTCTTGTGCAGAGGTCAGGCTAGGCTGAAAGAAAGGACAGTGCACTGGGGTAACTGTGACAAACAGAATGCCTGAGAGAGAGATGATCCTACAAACAGACAGATGGCTGTAGAGGCAGAAAAGGAGGTCATGCTGACAGCACAGATCTTGTGTTCTGCTACTTTAAATGGAAGCACCTAAAGCCCCTGTAGCTGCAGAATAAATTCTGGGCTAGTCCAAAGAGCTGTCAAGGATAGCTACGCAAGCTGCTGCTTGTTATTTTCTTTAATCTTTCTGACCATCAAATCTCAGAGGTCTGATTCTTTTAATCAGAACTGGAAGAACCACAGCTATAATTCACCATGCTGAAATCAGAGACCAACTGTCAGGGCAGCAGGACCCAGGTTCTCACCTTTGTGAAATGTTGCCCTAGGCCAGAGCACTGGGTCATCTTTCAAGTGACTGTGTTGAAATCAGTCATGATGCTCTGACTGGCACAACAAATCACAACGAATCACAATGAATGTTAAGGGCCAAAAGATGATTAAAGGACTGGCACATCTTGATGAGAGGGGAAGTCAGGTGGGACTGTTTAGCTGGGAAAAGAGAAAACTCAGGGCAGGGATCTCACTCACCAGTCTTTGTACCTGTCTGATGGCAGGTGCAAATTTGGGCTGCAGAGCTCCCGCAACTTTGCCATCCAGAGGATGGAGACTGCTCATCTGACCACACAGAAATCAGCCCTTTCCCCCTAGGGGGCATTTGTTATCCCTCATTACCTCCCTCAGGCCTTCCCACAACCTTCTTCTCCTTTGTCCCTCAGATTATTTAGGTTTACCAGGTCAGGTTCTACCTACAAAGTGAACACTAATAGTAAACTGATAAAAAATACAGAAGTTTCACAGTCTGAAAATGTTATCAAGGCACACAAGCCATAGTGATTAAAAACCAACTCTTCCTCACTTCTGGCTGTCTTACCTGACATTACGAACATCTCTCTTCAAGGGGACACTGTTGAAAAGATGAACAAGATCCTAAATAGCGCTATGGCTCATTACCTTTTGCTACACTTCAGCAAAGAGCTGAGCCTGGGATCACATGGTCTTCCTTATGCTCTATTGAACAAAGTCCACCTCTGAAGACAGTCAAACCATGCATAGGGTCCTAGATTGCATAAAATTGCATAATTAACATGAGCTAGTGCAAGCTGAAAGACTGCCATTTCCTCCACTCTGAAATTACATAATAACATTGAGATAGTAACTGACTCTCTAAGGCTGTGAAGTCTCCAACTGCAGCTTCTTCAGTGCCAATGGGAGAAAAAGGATCCAGCCCCAAATGGTGTCCATTCAGCGAACAAAACAACACAGTCATTCACAAACACTCCAGGACTGTACCAAGTACAGCAAGCCACAGCTCCTTTGGGAGGGAGATTGTAAAGACCAGAGAAAAAGGAGAAAAGGTTCTGAACTCCGAGCAGAGTCCTGCCTCTCATCCTATCTGTGCAGATACACAGTTCTGTGTCCAGCTGCACTATGGACCCACTCCTCTGCCAGACCAGGGCTGCCCTGTGTTGTCCAGTAGTGAGGGAAAGGAGTGAACGTGCCCTTGCTGGAAGCAATGTCACACTCCCAGCACCTGAAGAGCACACAGCTCCTTCCTCCAGCAGACAACCTGAACAGTGTACAGACGGCAGGTGGAACCAGATCTGGCTGATGGAGACCTGGAAGTTCTGCTAATTAGTCAGGTAAGCTCAGGAGTTAAAAAAATAAACACAAAGATTGCTTTGGTACCCAGTACACAGCCAACAACTGTGGATTCACCATTTAGGTCCTCCTTATCTACAGACTTGTGCATCCTTGAAACATTTCTTAGCTTCTCTGGACCTGGGCATCCCTGCTGCACCACAAGAAGAACAGCCCTGACCTGGTACAATGGGTCGGAGGGATGCTTATGCCCTTGAGGCATGCTTATGTGATTCCACAGCAGTGGGCAGAAGGGTGGGCAACCCATGGACAACCCCAGAACCTGCATATGAAGTGGAATGTGCACAGTCACAAGCGAAGTTTGCTCACACCTTCCTGCAACAGCTCACCCTGTTCAAGAGCAGAGTCCTCAATAAATATAAAAAGAGATAGCTGCACACAGGGGTGGCTGGAGAGATTCTGAAAAGTGTGGGAGCATTTCTGGTGGGTTATAGAAAGGAAAGATTCTGAGCAAATTCCAAGTCAGAAAAAACTCTCATTTTCTTCTCTTGGCAGAGGGAGGCACCTGCCTTAGGCAGAGCAACTGCACAGGCCCCAGCCCTGGGCAATGCAGCTGTGGCCACATGGAACTCAGGTGGCTGTGGCTGCTACTGGCCTGACCTTCGGAGGGTAAACAGGCGTCTACAGCATGCTAGCATCCACATACACATAAAACCAGGCTCCTGCTTCTAACAATGTGCCTTACCTGGAGGAACAGAATAAACAACGCACAGGAAGGCACAAAGCAGTATGCAGAGAGAAGGAAGATAATTCAAACATCTCTATGAAGCAAAGCACTCCATACAGACTGAGAGCCACACCACCTTCTGCCTGTTAACAAGGGCAAATCTCCAGATACTGCCTTGAAATAAAATCCCAGTTGCAGACTGAGGGGAATTTTGGGTACACGTGGTATATTGACCACTACTGTTCATATTCCAGTTACATGGAAGCTGAGTAGAAGGTAGAAGAGCACCCACTCCAGAATACAACCACACATGCACCAAGGGTCTTCTGCTGTGTGGCTCTGTAACTGGAGAAAAGGGTGACAGGGATTACACCCAGCCCTGACAGGGAGCCTGGCAGCACAGCACGTAGAGGACTGAGCAAAGGACACAGCATATGCAAGAGCATCAGGTGAGCCAGAGCAGAGCCAGTGACGCATTCCGTGCTCCTCTGGGGGCTTTATGTCTAGCTTCCAACCAGAACGCCCATACAGTTGTCTTCAGGAGGACAAACAGGACAACCAGTCACAGTTCCACAAAACACTGCCACAATCCAACTCTCAGTGTAAAAGGATCTGTGAGGTGCTAACACCAGAAGAGAGCATCTGATTTGGGACAGAAAAGGCATGAACTTCAGAACGGCTCGGAGGCAGAGCCAAAGCTTTAAGAACTGTAGAACTCTGCAATCAGAGAACTTGGTTTAAAAGGCTACAGAAAGAAGACAGCATCACCAAGATATCTCCAAGAAGGAAAAAAATATTCTCAACAGGAACAATGTGAAAGAGTGAAATTAATTGAGAACCATACTAGGAGGGACAGAGAAAGGAAAGACACAGCAGTAAACAAGTAGAAAGAAGTATATCTCTGTGAGGACCAGGCAGCAGTGAAGGAGAAGAAGATCTGGTTTCTAGAAACGTTGCTGAATCTGTCAGGATGGAGAGGGCTGAGGAATCTGAAGGCATTCTCAGGTTCCTTTTTGTGTATAATGCTGGAGATATTTCATAACTCACCTTACCATACTGTTACTGCATGCCAGGAGAACTGATCATGCTTTAAGGCAGGCTCTGTAAAATGACTGACTGCCTCCTGGGGATTTTACTACAAAGGTGAATCAGCAGCAGGGCAGGAGAAGAAGATATATGATATAAAATATTCCTTAAGGTGTGGGAGGTTGTGGGCACTTGCCACATGCCAGGAGATATTCCTGCTAACCACTTGCCTGTTCTTCCCATCTTCCCTCCTCCCTGTGATATTTTCATGCCATCTACAGCTCCTCTCCCAGGCAACCTCTATTTCTATACCATATCAACCATAGCAACCATTTCATTGCTCCCTAATTGCACATACTGTCTCACTTTTATGCTAAAGAGCAATTTGATAGCTCAGCCATTTTAGAACCACTAAATTGAAGATGCAGGTTCACTTTAGAAACAGTTTTATGTATTTCCAGAAGTTACTGCCCCTCAACTGGAAGTTATACCACTACTGAGGTAATGGATAAGGTGAGCACTTCTACGTAGCTTGCCAGGTGCTAGATTGGCCACAAAAGGTTCTGTTCCCTGCAGCAGCTTTGCTGACTCATGCTGGCCTTGCATCCTTCTGCTGAGGAACAGCATGTGGCATTCGCATGAATCAGGAACGCAGCCCTGCACAGAGATATGGCTTCCAGCTGTGAGGAGCTGAAGCTGTGACTTCTTAAATGTCTCCAGCTAAATCCACAAAAGAAAGCCTAAACACACCTTAAGACACCCTCTTATCTGGTGTCCTCACTTCACCAATCCCTGGCAGACTTATTACAGATGGTCTCTTTGGAAACCAAATTAATGTTTCCCCTTCCTGTGTCAGTGGGACTTTAGCTGGGAGTTGCTGCCCGTCCCTGAACAGAGGTTCCACAAAACCTCTCCCATTGGCACTGAGGCGGATGCCCTGTTTCAGGTTCCCGAGATGAAGACTCTTGTAAGGAAAGGACAAATAAGGACAGCTTATTATCTCTTAATTTTAATAAGAATATGCATCCCAGAACACATGCTCTTACAACCAGAACATCGCACACATTGAAGAAAACTGCATGTTCCTCCTAGTTTAGAAGTATCTGGGTAATGTTGACGCTGACTGACTTGGAGGTACAGCTCATGATTTGTCCTATCCCTCTCTCTCTTTTTTTTTTTTTTCTCAACTGATCAATATGACAAATAAACTGCCTGAAGCAGAGAGAACTTAATTGTAGGAAAGAGGGGACAGCTGCACACACCGGGAAATAACTCTGAGATTTCCTCCTGTTTGCCTATTGAGATGCCAAATTTCTAGCAAGAGGCTCCCACCTCTGATTTACCTCAACTGTTTGGACTCTTCAAACCTTCTTCCTATTCCATACTGTTAACAGTCTCATTCCAAGTAGCTTTTTTTCTCTCCCTTGCTTGTTTTGAGGATGACCTGCTGAATGTCAGCTTTTTTGAAGATACAGGTATTAAACCAGCTGTGAACTCTGAGCAGCTGGGGTGGTTGGTGAAGGACAGGACTGTATTCTGCCAGCACTTGAGAAAAAGCAGCTCTCCTCTGCCAACAATTTTTTTCACTGTGTCTTGACTTTGCACTCTTAGATCTAGTTGACCCTTGATAGATCCTCTACATGGTCTGGGTTCCTGGGATTTGATTTACAGCATGGAGTATAGCAATAACAAATGTGATACAAAAAGTTATTTCAAAGCTGAGAACTTCAAGGCCTCCTGTCCCTTCTGCCAGCAAACACAGAGTCTGTCCATTCAGCATGGAAGGGAGAGGGGTTTGGAAGCAGCCAAGGAGGTTTCTAGCTGAGCAGTCCAGGACATCTTCCTATCACAATACTGGTGACAAGTCCACTCAGCCACTGCCTTTCACCAGTCTGCTTGAAATGAGCTCATTCAAGTCTTATTTCACCACATTATGTTTTCAGAACATGAATCTAGTCACTGAGAAGGTAAATCACTGGCTTCTTGGCCATTTGTCTTCTAAGAACATCTGGAGCTCCTAATGACAGGCCAATGTTCCTCAGACAGCTTTCAAAAGAGAGGTACTAATAGCCTTTTCCTCCTAGTTTTTCTCCTAAATCACTTAAAAATTTGACACTGGAGCTTAATAGAAAATGTTCAGAGGAGATCTCAGTGAAATAAAGGGTTAGCAAAGTGCAAAAGCAATTAACTGAATTTCTCAACTTGAAAGTCAATAGAGGAAGCTGGTTATGCTGCCATGCTTTTTTAACACAGTCCGTTTGTAGCTATGGCATGTTGTGAAAAACAGCAGTGAACTTTTACAGCCCTGAGGTAGGTTCTAGCAAATTGCCAGAGACTTCAGTGCTTCACAAGAAGGTGCATGAATGACAGTAACATGTGCAAAGAGACACAGACATTATTCAATAGCACGTATGGATAACAGACATGCATGTTAAATCCTACCCCTCTGTGACTTGCAAGTCTCCTTCAGTTGGCGATTCTCAGCCTTCAACTTCTTGGAGGAAACATTCAAGCCTTTACTTTCAAAAGCAAAGAAAGGGCTCACTAATTTCTTTCCAAACATTGACATTGGGATGATGCTGCTTCTCAGAAAGGCAGAAATCAATAAAAATTGTATTTCCCATTTAAAAAAACAAAACAAAACAAAAACAAAAACAAAAAATGGAAACCAAGCCAACACAGCACTATTGTATACATTTGAGAGATCAGTCCAGCAAGACTTCAAGGGCTGTCTCAGGAGAATGAGGAACCTGCTGGCCAAAGAGATTAGTGTTCACGTTCATCTGTGAATACAGCATCTGAAGGACAGAAATTTCCTGAAGAGCTGCATACCTAACTAACCGTGCCATTAGTACTAATTTTTGAGATCCTGGAGAAGAAGCTGTGAGAGGAGGAAAACTGATCTTATGTCACCACATGTAGTAATTTATCTCCATTTCTTTAGTGTGAAGTAAAGGTAAAAACAAGCCACAGGGCTTATGCACAGCAAAGCATGAACTAATGAAGACTGCTTTTTGTGTGTCCACCCTGCTCTGTTCTACCACCATAATCCCAGTTTCCTCCACATTCCCTGCTGTCCACTGCCATACTCTCAGCTCCACTTGCGAGCCAAAACTACCAACTGTGCAAGTGGCAGGATGCTCAGAGAGCACCAACTACGCAAGTGGCTCAGGCCCATTCAGCCACGTGCTGACAGCTGGTGTGGGAGCAGGGAGTGCAGGAAAAACAGATGTACACTGTCCCAATGAAGGCCCTGACTCGGATTACTGGCCTGCTCCACCAACTTTCACAAAACTGGTAGAAGCCTGTTAATTTCAATGCTTTAGTAGAAGAAAAGCGCTTACTGCAAACACCAAAGGTGTATTTGTAAGAGGAATTCATACTGTGCACCCAAGCACCTCTAAGGGGATGGAGAAAAAAATAATACAAACTAAGAAATTAGAACCAAACTAGCTCAATACTTTCTCTAATCTTTCCTGTCAACAGCTTGTGTAAGAGTCCCAGAAGTTCATTATTTTTTGGGGGGGGAAAGAAAAATAAATCCTCTTTTTCCATCTCAGTAAATTCTCCCCAGAATAATTTTTAGGTGCTCATTTACACATAGCTTGCTCTCTTTCTTCCCATGCACAGCTGCTGGGCTGATGGAGAGTCTCTGTCACCTCCCTTTCTTCCCTAGGTACTTTTGCCTAACAAACACTACACAGGCTGGAAGATACTCCCTGTGTTTTAAACTAGTTACTACTGTCAGGTCTCTGTGTGCTGACCAGACAATCTCAACTGCTTTGGGCTCCCATAGCATCTCCTCTCAAGGACCTGGAGGTCTCTCTCTTCTGCCCATCAAGGAACAGTGGGAAGTCTGTGATAATGCCTGTAGCAAGCACCCTGGGCTGTGCTAGAAGCAGCACCCACTCAGATCTCTACACTCAGATGTCTATCACAAGTATGTATTACTGGATCCTTATCTGCTTCTGAGTTTTTTCTTCCTGGGATGCAAGATGCATCCCAGGAGTTACCTAGAAAGGTTTGTGCATGAACATGTACAAAGAGCACAAGCCACATCCCATAGAAACTCATGCTGAGGAGCCACTCTTCTGCCCTTACCCTGGAGTCCAGCCATGCCCCTTTGACTGAGACATGCGGCACCTCTTGTTCACACACATGCGGCTTCCCTGCTTTCACCAAAGAGCCGGCAATTGCTCCTCATGCTCCTTTGATCCCGTCTATCATCCATTTACCACCACATCTGCTGAGGATGTGACTCAGGTATGTCAGCATGATAGACATGAGAAAGAGTGGCAAAAAAGCACGACAGGAGGTGGATTGTTTTGTCAGAAAAGAAACCAATGCTAAGCTACACATCTCTCTGTCTGCAGAATGGGAGTAGGGCAGAAGATCTCACAGCCTGGCCTTGTCAGATCACAAGAAAGGAAAAATGTGTCCCACCTTGCATTCAGTAATTACTTGCTGAGAAAGTGTAAGGACAGATATGGAGGCTGGATGCAGCCAACCAGTATGGAGCCATCAAGGAGACAGAGAGGGTACTGACCTTACACAGCAAAAGGGCCCCTACCCCATCAGAAGAAAGAGGAATCCCTGTCATTCTGGAACAGTGCCCAGCCTGCAGGGCTTTTCACAGCGGAACCAGAGCTACTTGGAATAGAAACAGCCTCGTCTCTGAGATCAGAGAGTTTAAACCGGAGCTTGTTTTTTCTGCAGTCATAAGCCAGCAGGCACCAGCTGCAGAATTTGCCGCAGTGTGTGTGTGCATGCGTGTGTTTCTGCGTGTGTGAGTGTGCAGCAGCCATGCTCCTCCCCTCCAAGCTCACTGTGTGATCAATGACACATTGATTACAGCTCCCCCCTTTTTCCCCTCCCTACATCACTGACAGTCCCCGTCTGATCACTCTCAGCCCCCTCTCTTCTATATTAAGAAAGCTTTTGTTGGCATCACTACTGACTTTTTTTCATTGCTCCCTCTCTGGTCAACGAGGTTTGCTTCTTCTCTTTTTCCCTCTTAGCCAAAACAACAGTGTCTGACAGATATTCATGGTCACATACCCAGGTCTGTGCAAAGTGCCAAACCATGCTCTTGCTCCTCTACCTCTGAACCCTGGAGATAAAAGACCGTATTCTGAAATACTTCAACACATTTCAGCTCTAGCATACAGATAATTTAACACTTTTAACAAAAAGCTTGCTGGTGGTGACACTAACGGATGCCAGAGACACCCTATGAAAATAGAACCCCATGTGTCTGTGACTGCAAAGGTGTCATCATCACACAGTACCACTGGCAATGCAGGAGAGCTAACGATACAGGGACAGCTGGCCCCTTATCCCTGTGTGTTACATGGGCAGTACAGCAAGGTGAGGGATGACAAAGGACTACTGCTAGGAAAAAGCAAGCATGTTGCTATTCTCATTTCTTAAGCACAAAGTCCCTGCTTATAGCCTACTAGGATGAAAATCAGCTCCAAGCTTGGCCACATCTCTTCTCTCTGCTGCCCTGGAAAGGCTGCACCACTCACATTTTACAGGAACCTTCTCTTTTTCCTCCCCCACTTGCTGGATGCATTTGGATGCTTTTTGGTTTCCTGGAATGGAAGAATGTAGTGTCGTGAAGCTTGAAGCCAGACTTCAGCTACTTCAAGACTTCTCATATGCAGGTGTGCAGCACCAAAGGAAAGAGAAATTGCAGAAGACTGGCCCTGTATCTCTCTTCCATCAAATCAATAGCATGACAGTCCACCTTAACAACCCTCCCCCCTCCTGCCTGGCATTAGCCTCATTCCAGCATCAGCACGGAGCCGAACAGTGATACAGACACTAACACTGTCTTTCGCCAAGCCTTTCCCAAAGGCAGCATCTGTGAGATGCCTTGTACCACCTCCTCCCTTCTCCAGCAGCACACCATCTATAGGGAAGACCATACTGGGAGAAACCATAATGCTGCAAGACTCCTTAAGTTCCAGACAGGCAGAATACTTTCTCCAGATTCTTCTCTAGACCCATCTTCATACATCCTTCTCTGTGTCTGAGCTAAGGACACAAGTGCAGCAAACAGCTGAGCAGCTGGGGAATTCGGGTTTTGTTCCTATAATCGAGCACAAACAGCTGAGGAGGGGCGAAGTCCGCAGATCATAAAAAACCCAAGCTCCACCGCAGCCACCTTCCCCTCTTGTCACTAATTCACCTCAACCACCCCAAATTCCAAGGAAATAAACCCTCACCCGCTATGACCGCTCCGCGCAGGTGCGCTTCCTCACCTGCGCCTTTGCCATGGCTGCGCAGCCCCAGCAGCTCACCGGGACCGCGCACGGGAACGCAGAGCCCAGACAGGTCCGCTTGCGGTCACCGATATCCCCCGTTACCTCCCTAGAAGGGCCCGTCCTCCCCGGCCGATCAACGTCTTCCAAAGCCATGAGCATCCGAGCGCGAACAAAGCACCGCAGCCTCCATCCCGCAAACCTCCACGACACCGGGGCTCCTCACTCCCGACCGCCCCGGCACCCCTCGCTGCTCGCCCCAGGCCGCCGGGGAAGGAAGATGCACCTACCATCCTGGCCGGGGAGCGACGCCGATCGGCTGCCCGGAACGCGGAGGATGCGCCGGCACGGCCCGAGCTGCGGCGAGCGGCTGCCGTGTCACGGCGGCGGGGAGGAGCCGCCGCGCCCCCGCCCCGGCGCGCAGGGCGCTTTAACCCTCTGCGGATCGCGGAGTGCCCGCAGCGGCGGCCCCAGCGATCCCCACGGGCGGCCCTGCCTGCTCCGGTGCCCCGCGGCCAGCCCGGTGCGGCTCTGGCGCTCGGGCGCAGAGTCCGAGCAACGACGAGCACCGAGATCCTGTCCCGCGCCGCGAAATACCCGACACGGGTCAAACCGCGGCCCGCGCTCCAAAATACCTGAAACGGGTCAAACTCCAGCCACCACGGGCTCCGGTGCTGGCTGAACGCTTTTCCCATCACTGTCAGGCCGCTCCTCACCAGCTCCCGGAGGGGTGCTCCCCATCCCACCTTGGTCGCCTTTGGCTTAAGTGCCTCACGCTGGAACCTCACGTCGGACTCCAGCGGCAGAGCAGCTCCTCCAGTTAAAGACAAACGATGCGAACCACCCCACCCAGCTACCCCGTCGGGGACAGATGTGCCTGGCACCACACCCCAGTGCCCTGCTGCTCATGCACCGAAACGGGTCAGTGGTGAGCTCGGACCCCAATGGACAGACAACGAACGTGAATGAGTGAGACAAGAATAACAGGTACTCGACCTCTGCAGACCTATTATCAGCATTTTTCAGATAAATGTTTAACTTGTTTTCTAAGAACCTTGCAACATGTTTTCACAATCAACATCAGCTCCAAGGCACATGCAAAGAATTGTGCCTCCTTGTTTCTGCTCTGCTGTGCTCAGGCATCCCAGTCCAGCATTGAATATACAGATTACTCCATGGTGTGCTAGTTGGCAGCAGTAATTTTTTTCCCCCACAGCAAGAACTGAAACCACTCTCATGGCCCTGCTTGCCTTGCACATGATGCCGGCCTACTTCTAGATTCCAGAATTAACTGTGAAAGCTGGAGATGTCCTGCCTGCCCCACAGTGGGTCTCCCTCTCTCTCCCAGTGATTTTAGAAGGACTGACAGACACAATGGAATGCTCAGAAATAAAAACATCGCAGAATTTTAAGTTTTAAAAGTTAAAAAAAACCAAACCAGAATCTTCTCTTCTGTAGCCTTCAGATGATGCCAGTCAGTGGCAAGTATCTGTGAACCTGAGGAAAAATCAATGCACTGGATAAAACATCTTAGATTTCTGTATGTTTTGGACAGGTAACATACCTGCATCTTAACATCCTATTTAAAAAGACAAAAGGTTCAAATATTCTCAAGGGACAAACGATGAAAAAACAGCTCTATGCTACGGATCCCCTGTGCATCACAAGGGACGTTCTTCGAAATAGAGGGGATCATTATCCCTACCCATCGTACTTTTCATCCCACTGTAACCAGTATAACACAAGCTGAAGAGGTTTGCATAGTCGATGTGAATGAGTCAGAAGAAAAGAGCTAAGTAAGCAGATGGGGCTGCAGATGACTGCAAACCAAATGTGCAGTCCCCTTTTTTAGCTTAAAGATGCACAAGGTGAGCAAAGGATACTACCTTAAAGGTGTTGCTATACAGCAATGCTGAAGACAAATCAGAAGGATGTATTTGCTATTATTGCTTCATATAAACTAGGCTTCTTAATATTTGATTTAACGTCATCCACTTCAGTGTAAGAACTGCCCAGGCAGGTAGCCCAGGGACAATTTAATCCCTTGGGCAGTTCTTCAGGTCTTTCCTAATAAACCCCCAACACTGAGACATGTCTGTCACTTCAGAGAGCAGTGCCACTGGTGCCAGGAGGGACGGGAGGAGGTTACATAGTCTTGGTCTAGAATTGACCCATGCTGGAAATTGCACTGCCATTAGTAGATTTTTTCAGAGCACTCCAGAATGGCAGCTTCCACTGCACACACAGGAAGGGCACACACAGGTAGGGCACACACCCCAGGACATTTTATACAATGACATACAACTCTGCAGTCTTTTGCTTTTCTAAACCCATTACAACAGTGATCAAATTTAGCTCCTAGCAGGATATTTGGAGCAGCAAGATCTCCTTCTGTATTGATTTTTTTAATATTGATATATTCTATTTCAAGCAGCAAATTAGATTTTACTGTCTAATCAGGACATTTCCTGATATTAGTAATTGTTTCAAAATCTCTTCCTACTAACAGTCATGCAAGTACACTTTTAAGCATGAACTAGCCAGATGTCCTTAAGTGCATTAAAACCTTTGTAAAATATAAACAGACCAATTTGTTATCTTCCATCCATGATCTTATTTTATAAGGAAAAAATACTGTTTCAACAATATGTCATGCTCTTTTCTCTCTTTTGCCTCAAAATACTTCTTTATAAGTCACAAAAATTCAGCATCTTCCAATTGCTATTGAGAATTCACATCAGAAATAGCTATCTCTATGAAATTAATGTCTGAAGGTTGATGCATCTACTGTCTCTAGTTTCCCTCTCACTTTCTGCTCTTGGTTACATGTTCACATCCCAGAAAACTGGAATGCAAAGTACTTCTGTACTTTGCAAGTGTTTTTTTACAAAGCAAAAGTCACTTACGAGGTATGGTGGTTTTCACAAAGCACAGTTCTTGGCATATGTGTACTGCTTGACCAGCAAGACACTTCAAAACTGAAGAGGCTCTTAAACCAGCTGCTGCCTTTACCATGCACCTGTTACTTAGGTGGCCTAAGAAGCCTCCTCCATGCATGTTCTTTGAGGCAGCCCTCCTGCCTTCATGTGATCAGGGAACAGTTGCAGATAATCTCTTCTTTTTAGCTTTTAAAGGAAACAACATTTAGCAGTAAGCCTAAAAATAGTCATCAAAAGCAAAAGGGAACTAGTAAGGCAACCACTCACCAATCTTCAAGGCTCTTTCAGGTCCTAGGAAAAGGGCACTCAGCTTCTAGTTTCCACTTTCATCTTTCTAAAGTCAGGAAGACCTAGAGCTATGGTCAACATCACTTCCATTTCTTCAGTCCTTCAGGATATCAGGAGATTCATCTAACAGTTATGGGACCTCACAGATCAGGCACCAGGACCAGTACTGAGATGAGGCCCATTGAAGTTCAATTCCAAGGACCACTTGAACATGGAAATTTAAAGATACTATTATTCTCTGATGCAAAGACAGATTTCTTTCAGGTATTGAATTAGAAAAGAGATAGAAAGTTTTTCCCCACTTATGCTAAAAAACCCCAAACCACTTTTTTCCATTTTGTCAACCTGACAACTGTGGTTTGAAACAAAAAACCTGTCTTTGAGCTGGTCCTTGTCCACAGGGCTTTGAAAAGGCCACAAAGCTTCCTGGGATGTTAGGTGTAGTTCCTTTCTGACTAGGATATAGAATTTAACTATTAAAAATGTGAACACTTATTCCATCACTACACACGTGACCCAGTATCACACTGACAGGAATGTTCTGTATCATAAATACTAAGAAGCTATAGTCAGGCTCTTCCGCTAGGCCAGCATAAATATAAAAAGTCGATTCTTGAAATGTTTTTCTGTTATTTTCAGATTTTAGGGTGGAGCCAGAGTCACATCTCCATGTTTTTCTCTACTATGATGTTTAAAACAGTTTTATGTAAGTGAAGTCTGTATGTCTTGATGAAGTATGAGATCTCAAAAACTACAGCTAAAGCGTAAGACTTACAATGAATCTAAAGTTTATGCTTCTCTGAACAACATCTCCAAGCTGCCTACCATCTTAAGGTCAAAAACATTTGATTTTCTTAACAACTCTAGGCCAAATGTTTTAATAAGAGTCTAGTGAAGAATATACTATCTTCTGAAAGCCTTGGGACAAAGAATAACCATGGCCTGACCCAGACAGAACCCAGATATTAATTTGAGTTAAATATATTTATTTCCCCACATGTCTGTGTGAAAAGCAGAGTTCTGAGTGCACAGAAGTCTGACCTCTCCATTAGTCTGCATCGCAGCTTCCGAGCTCTCACTGCGCAAGGCTATCACAGCACTTGCAAGAACATAGGCATTGAGCTCTCACCACAGCACACTGGACAGAAGAAAACTGCCAAGAAGTACAAGGATTTGTTTGCATTTGTCCTCTTGGAAGATTGCTTTGCTTTGACTATCCAGTTACCGACTTCCACAGACTATCTGCTTTCAATCAAGCAAAAGAACCGATGACTTGTTCAAGTCTTCGGCAAATCACTTCTAAAATCCTTTTGGACTATCTTAATTTCTGTCTAGGTACAGCAGTTTTTACTCTTTTCTATGGGCTTAACTAGGATGTATTTAAAGAATACTCATTTTTGCTGAATACTGCATCTTTCTCTGTAACTGTTTAATGAGTCTTCCCTACTTCCCATCTCCTTTCTTATTTACAGATATTTGTATCTTTTTAATCTGTATGGTTGCTTAAATTCTGATTTAAGAGGTGTTTGCCACTTTTGCCAAGTTTCCTTATTTTTAAATAACCGTTTCTGAAATGCAGTGACAACACTTTGGTTGTTGGTATAGTTCTGTTTAAAGGCACCTTTGATCCCTAAAGTATTTTATTCTTTCAGGTAGCTTTGCAGGTCCAATAGAGTTACATATTTGGGCTTCTCTTCCTTAATGAGAACGATGTTTTCATCTTTCTGATGCTTCAGGGCCCACGGAGTGATTATTATCTGAGCTCTTGAGAATTAGGAGCTCTAATGTGAACTTTTACAAGTTTAAAGGTGGAGAGCCCAAGTCATCCGTTCCATTTAGTTTTGTATCATTTTCTTCTCCAAGTAAGGTTTTACTTTTGTGGTAATAGCATCCCTAATGCGTGCCCAGGGAGATCATCAGCACCTGCTACCAGCCTCTTTTCCAATTCCTACTTTAAACAAATTCATGAACCCTGTTGAGTTTTCTGTGGCAACACTCTAGTCCCTCTTGCCCCAGAAAATAAGGTTTTAAAAATGGTGATCCCAATTTAACTCAGCAACTGCAAACCTTTAGGGAAAACAACGGAAGATGACCTGTCTAGAACTCTCAGTGGAAAGGATAAAGAGGTTTATAAATCAAGGCTGTGAAACTGGAAAAAACATGAGCAGTACTAAAAGGCCAGAATGAACATGAAAAGAGGGATTAAGACAAATACCGGAGCACAGTGAGAACAGCAGTGTGTCCCTGTATGAATGCAGCACGACTCCTTAGCACCCAGAAGGGGGGCAGAGAGGGAGGGGGACCAGGATCAAATCCCAGTGATTTCTTAGTGATGCTGGGATAAAACCCTAGTGTTTTCCTAATTACACTGAGTTCAAGGATAGATGTCTCCAAAAGCATTTCCAAGAAGCATCATACATCTACTGTGCCTTCTGCCAGCGTTGGAGTTGGCTGTACTTCTCAGCAGCCTGCTGGGCGAGCACCAGCACTCAAAGGCACCCACAGACACAGCAAAGCTTCCCACATTTCCACTCAGAAACAAGACAGCAAAGGATAAGGGACAAGCCAGGTCTATCACTGAAAGTAAGAAAGAAATGCAACCAAGGCAATGTGAGAGAAGCTACATAAGCCAAATCCTGGTGCAAGATTCCTCTTCGTGCTGAGGGTATTTTTTCCTTCCAGACATGTTTAACTGCCTCAGACCACATTCTTTCTCTGAACCAGACAGTAACCTGTTGTAAAAGGTACCAGCTGCCCCAAAAATGGTTGGATTCCTAGGAACCTGCTGTTTTAACTCTGTCTCCAAGGCCTGAACAGGGGCACAAAGGCTGCTAACGCCCTTACGCAGAACAGTGTCAGTCCAGAAGCACCAGTTCAGCAGATGCCCTGCCAGTTATTCAGGTAGCAGATGCCACGATGCTCTACAGACAGAGACCTGGTAGGACAAAAATCACAGCAGGATCCTAAGAGAGAGCCAACAGGCATCAGTGGCAACAATGAAGATGTTGCAAATGGCAGGCAGGAGTTAAGCCTGGCAGAGAAACCAAAAGGAAGGCTGGGGAGAGTAGGATTTAGAATTGGCAGTAAAATTGCCAAGACAACATACATTTGGGAAGGCTGATAACACTCTGGATATACTTCCATGTTTACATAGCTGTGACATTGACTGGAGATGACTTGATTAAAAAGAGGTACATTTTTTATTAACCCATCCCAGGGGTTAATAAAATCACCAGGGGTGCTTCATTTTATATGTGATATTTAGAACTGGTAACCAAGATGTTGACATGCAGACATTTTTATGTAAGCAATGCAAAACAGCTCTGTCACATTTTGTGAGGCTGCAGAACCCATGACCTGTCAGGTTCAAGCAGATTTAGCAGGCATTGTTTGGAGGCTTCTCTCACAATTAATCCAGTTTTGAAGACAAGCTAAAAATTCTAGGAAAAACTAACAGTGACAGGATCTGGTTGCTACTACATGCAAAACAGAAATAACCATATGCTATGATTACAGAGCAGAAATTGCTCTTTCAAGCATATTTTAAATTTAAAGATATAAAATCTTAGTCCCTTCAAACTAGTGCTAGCATGTTTGGGATGTCATGGTTACTAGACACTTTCTGCTTATAAGATCTGCTTAGTCAAGAAAAAATGAGAAATACGCAAATGTTCTTTAGACATGGATCAAACAGGACATCCATTTCAGGCACTATTCCCTCCTGGGTTTATGCTCTCCTGTATGATAAGATCAGCACTGCAGCACATGATTTCCTGCAAAGATCTAGCTCAGATGAAACTAGAGAGGGAAAACAAACAGGGGGTGGGGGTGTGGGGAGGGGAGGAAGGGAAATCAATAACCATTTTGAATTATTCATCCTCATGAAATAGGAATAAAAATGCAAGCAAATTCTGTCTTTAGAACAGGGATCTCAGGAGAATTTTCTTTACTGAAGTGTGTCTACTGCAGGTTTTTTTACAGAAACATTAGTACTCACTAAAATTTTAGACGCAAAGAAGTAGGATTAGGTCAAACCCAAACCATTCACTTACCTGAAGGCACAGAACATTGTGAATAGCCACTGCCAATTTCCACATTAGCTACTGTCAAAGTGAAGGCAGAGAAAATCCAGAATAGGCCTCAGTTTACAAAAATGTTAAAAAAAAAAAAAAAGATCAGGTCATCTGAAAGAAATACATGTCCTTGTCCTATTGTGTTATTCAGAGATCTTTTTCTTTTTTTTTTTTTTTAACCATCATAAATTTAAGTCTCATCCAACTCGACCATCCTAAAAAGTTCTACAGATAAGGACCAACATCACTGGAGCAAACTCCATTGTTTTAAATCAGTTCAGAATGTATTCCACCAAAGCCATTTAACAAAGGCCTGAGTAATCAAAATCATTGAGTTATTCCAAAGCTACTACCTTAAGGACAGCCCAGACTTAGTATTTCCTTTAAAAAGGTAACAAAGAAAAACTCATTGACACCTACCAGAACACAAAGTACTAAAGAAAACAAAACAAAACATGCTTGGTTTACATTGTGTCCTGAAGAAAGGTCCAACCCTTCCCCAATGTTCTCATCGTTATTTTCCTTTTCTGTCAAATTCAAGGGTTAATCTTCCCTCAAGGTCCATTCAAACAGATCTTGACCCCTTGAACATTCTATATGACAGACAGTATAGCAGGATCGGCTCAGCTCAATGCACTCCCTCCTCTGTCCTTGAAGGATAAGAAAGATTGTCCCAGGATAAACCCAGTTATTCTTTGCCTCCATATACACTTCAACATTTTGAATTCCATGAACTGCCAACAGCATTTAACCACAGCATCTGGTTTTAGAAGCAAGAGCAATAATTTAGTAAGGCAAGTTCTAACTTTAGAAGTGCAACCAGTGAATTCACAAGCTGGGGTGATTTCAACTCTAGGAGTTTTGAGCTAAGAAACTCACAAAATTGGAAAGTTAATTATCTGTGGAGATAAAATGCAGAAAACACAGGAAAAACCTCACCAAACACTTTTTTCCCTGTGTTTGGTATAAGGACTGATTCTGAGTAGAAAATAACTATATTGCCTTATTTCTAGTTGAATAATTATATCTAAACAGTCTAGTTTGTGAAGACTTACTCTAAAATAAGTACGCCTGCATCGGGAATTCCCCCACTAGCATGTCACTGACAGCTTTGCTAGCGGCTCCCACATACACCAGACCTAAGTGACGACAGGAGAAAAAGCAGGTGCATCACAGCAGTGACCTGTACTGGCTTGGCTTTGCACAATAGCAATGTCCCACCACCCCTGCAGCAGAGAAGCCCCTCACAGAACACCTATGGCAGATAGCTCATTCTCCACCATTTACCACCATGACATGAGAAATTCTTGGCTGTGCTGAATATTTTCCTTTCATGAACATGTGTGCCTGTAGTATTCTGTTTAGGTCCAGTTCTCTTCATAAATGACTTGGACATATGACTCGAAGGGATACTGAATAAGTTTGCCAGTTATACTAAATTAAGAGCAGCTGTTGACTCCCTCAAAGGCAGACAAGTCCTGCAGAAAGGTATGGACAATTTAGAGTTTAGTGTCATACCAACCGTATGACATTGGAGGATAGATGTTGGATTCTAAACCTGGAATGGGATGACCCTGGATGTTTGGACAGACTGGGGAATGAGAGGCTGGAGAGCAGCATTGTGGGGAAGGGACCTGGGGGTCCTGGTTGACAATATGTCTCAGTTCCCTGGCTGCTAGGAGGGCCAAGGGTGTCCTGGGCAGCACCAGGTACAGCATTGCTGGCTGGGCGAGGGAGGTGATTGTTCTGCCCTGATCTGCACTGGTGCAGCCTCACCTCGAGTCCTTTGGGCAGTTTACGGTGTCACATATTTAGAGAGCATCCAAATGAGAGCTACAGACATGGTGAAGGGTCTAGGTGAGAAGCCATCCTGAGGTCAGACCTCACTGGGGTCTGCAGCTTCCTCATGAAGGGCAGCATGATCTCTGCTCTCTGTGACAGGACCTGAGGGATAGGCTGGAGCTGTGTCAGGGGAGGTTTAGGCTGGGTACTAGGAAAAGGTTCTTCCCCCAGAGGGTGATCAGGCACAGGAGCAGGCTCCCCGGGGCACTGGTCACAGTCCCAAGGCTGCCAGAGCTCAAGGAGTGTTTGGACAACAATCTCAGGCACATGGTGGGATTTCAGGGTGCCCTGTGCAGGGCCAGGGGGTTGGACTTGATGATCTTTGTAGGTCTCTTCCAACTTAGGATATTCTATTATTCTATTATAATTACCTATGGTTTATAACAGACTGGTCATACATTCAAAGAAAAAAATAAACTGACCTAAAAAAGTCTACATAACACAAAAATCCTAGCACCGTCCCCAAAAAGCCCACAAGCAATAGCTAAAACATGCATTTGGTTTAAAATAAAAATAGGAGATTTTCTTCAGGTAGTAAGTTCATTTTCTTTGTGGTGTTCTTAGTATTCTAAAGCTCGAACTCAGGAATTGACCCATTTGTTCCACTAGTGCTTCTACAGACCAGCAGGATTAAGCAAAAAGTAAAAAGAAATTACAGGTGGATTTGGAATCTGGTGTGGATCCTCTGCAGTAACACATCCTGGCAAGAAATCAGGAAAAGCTGATTGCCTGTCTACACAACACCCTAAAGTTTCCAAATCAAGTGGCAAGGCATTCCACTACACAACAGAATGAATACAAGTTGGTACTTCAAAAGAAAGATTCCTCTAGACTCGAGCCATTGATGATCCCCATTAACTCCACTTCAGAATTCCTGATTTTCTAGCACAAGGACTATTATGATTTCTTAATATCAAACAAAAAGCCTGTAATCTCAGATTACCCAGGAAAGAAGCAAAATCAGATCAGGAGGGGAACATGATGCTTCAAGTCAGCAACTTAAGTTCTCACAGAGGAAGGAAAGAGGTGTATGTTCCAGCAACACCACAGTTAATAGAACAAGGCAAAATCCTGTAACTGAGCCAGACAGACTGAGGGACATCTGTTTTCTAAGAAGGTAGGAATTATGGCATTAAAATTACAATAGCACATGACAACAATTAATCTCAGGGCAAAATAGGATTAACATGCTCCATCCACACTATTTTTCCACTTTTCAGAATCTGGACCTAGTGGAAGAATTTATTTCCCAAAATAGCAGCTCAGATTCTAGATGAGATCACTCCAGGAGTTCTGTTTGGTCCCATTGCCTGCATGGGTAAAGCAGAGCAGCAGCCTTGTCCTCCTTGGCCAATGGCCTGCCACAATCACCAGCGTGTACGAGCACCTAGTGCTGATTGCATGGCCTGTTTCTCTGGCATCTGGCACATCAGTGCTATCCATTACTCTGCGCTGGAACAGTGAGATAGGGCACATTTGCCACTTGTGAGTAGCTTTCCACCCCATGAAGCAGCCATGAGAAGTGCAGCAGAACCTGACAGCCAAACCATGAGGTCACATACAGTAAAGGCTCAGCCCTGGTCCTCAGCCTACAAAGGACACCAGCACTGGAGCACCCAAAACCACTTACCTGAGTACAGCACTTGGGTAAGCAGGAATTGAGAGCAGCTGGTCAGAGACTCATTCCTTGAGCTCACGCCAATACCAGCAATTCTTTACAAGCAAAGGAAAGGGAGCTGCATTCACAACACGGTAGAGTGAAACAGACCAAGAAATCTTCTGAAAATTATACATAGCTGCTGAAACTCACATGTTAAAGATTATTTTCCTACTTAATCCTGCTTCCCCTTTGCTCATCACATTTGTCTTTGTTCTCCGTAGTGGAGCAAGGTCCAGTTGACTAGGACTAGAAAAGCCTACCCTAAGCCACTGCCTCGAGGGACACTAGAGAAGAGTGCACAGAACCAGAGTGAAATAATGATACACAACTTTTTTATAAGGCTTTCCTTCCAAAATCTAGATGTGACTGATGCCAGAATTCCAGCAACATTCACCAAAAAAAAAACCCAACCAACAACCACCACCCCAAAAAACCCCACCAAAAAAAACCCCAACAAAACCAACCCACCGAAAGCTTGTATTAACTTGTACTAAGTATCTCTAGTTCCAACACCTCTGCTAAACATGGAACAACATGAATACTTCAAAAGCAGCATGTATTAGAACTTCTCTTATTTAGGAGGTCTCTACTCTGTTGCTGCAGCTGCTTACAATGCACATGGCCACCAAGGGAATGTTGGTTTTGTCAAACTAAGGAAATCTCACTGCAACACAAAAAATATTAAACCAAACCCACAAATACGAGCAACCCTTGTTCCCCCCCACACCCTTCCCCCCCGCCCAATATTCTGTGTGCAACTACTGTGATGGACAACATGAAACAGCTACCAGAGCACAGTTTAAAAAACTGTTCTGCATCATACAGATAATTCATAAACTCTTATCTAACTGCTGACTATATCTTAGCAGTCCAGTGACTGAGAGCTGCTAATATTATAAGATGGAGAAAATGATGTCTTCAAGAGCCTTTGCTGGTTTTCTGCTGGCATTCAGTGGAAGCACATAATCTCCCTACCCCTTCTTTTTTCCCTTAACTGGTTCACTCAGTGGTTTTGAACACTTCTTATTTAAAAAAAAAAAACCCATAGATAGGGAGGGACCTGTGAGGGGGAAAGGACAATCAATTTGGCTTGATAGACTACTGATCTGAACTAGTAAGGCATTTCCTTTGATCTTACCGGCTCTTTAAAAGCTTAACAGAATCTTCCCCTCAGTACTCAGCAGAGGAGTGTAACAGAAGGAGAGCAGCTGTGAAAAATTGGTTCTTTTACAGGAATGAAGCTTCCCATGAGTAGATCCTGTATGATTCATTGAAGCCTCAGCAATTTCAAATGTACAACAACTATGTATGAAAATGTGAGTTGCAGAGGGTCAATTTAAAACTTACATGAATTTTAGGGCAAGAGAAGCACCGTTTGCCCTTTCAGTCAGTAACAATGTTTGGGCAGAACAGCACAAAAGTAAGAAACTGATGTTTGCTGAGCCTCTGCTGACCTGAAGTTCAAAACAGCTCACTGGGGCTTTGGTTTCTTATTTTCACCCTGTAGCCTTTTGGGTGTCACAGCTAGAATCTCAAAACACATGGCAGGAACAAAACAGTTTGAAATACAACAGGCAAACAGAGATGAAGCCTGACAACTCCCTGGCCTGCCAAAGCAGCATCAGTATGCTGGCACCAGATGCAGGAAACACAGCCCATCTACTCAGGGGAAGCATCATTCCTATGAAAGAACCAATTTTTCACAGCTGCTCTGGTTCTGTTAAACTCCTCTGCTGAATATTGAGGGGAAAATTCTGTTCAGCTTCTTAAAACCAAAGAGAACTCTGTGGATGTCCAGAGGAGCTCTCTTAGCACAAAAGCAAAAACATGTGAGACCATATCTAAAAACTCTGCTTTTATCAATGTTAGCAGATGTTTTAATGATAGCTCGTTTTAAAACTAAGCTCTGCAGGTCAAATAGAGCCAGAAACATTCAGTAAATATTTCTGTTGTGTATTTGAAAAAAATGAAAATATATTTTAGAGACAATGAAATTTTAACAGTAAAGGTGGTGGGAGATTGCAGCATTCAGACCAAGCCTATGCAAAAGATAATTACTGTACAAGATCTAAGACTGACTAAGAAGCTCTCAGCGTCCAATCTGAGCTCCACTACTCTGGCATTTAAGTCCTAAGAGACTGGAAAATCATTGGCAGTAAAGATTCAAACAGAATACTAAAATAATGTCAATCAGCATGGCTTTACAGAAAATAAGACCTTACTTCTTAATAAAAACCAAATCAGCTTGTCAAAATCTCAAAGGTTGTATTGATATAGTGCAATCACTATTTTATAAGTCATGCCTTATAAGCCTACATTGTGACTTGTGCTGCTCACTGTATTCATAGACGACCTGAAAAGGAGGAAAGCAGACTGGTGGCCAAGCTTATGGATAGTATCAAGTATGGCTGCAGATGAACTGCCAGGGAAACTTCACAGTGCTGGGTTTCATTTGCCCCTTTATTTATCAGTATAATTCACATATAAAATTACACTAGCTATTGCTGACCAGAGCTAACTATTACCACTGGGGTATCTTGAGGTTATGATAACCTCAGTTCTATTCAGGAGTCAGCTCACTGCTCAGCAGCAGTTAGAAAGTAATAGATACATCAGAAATCAGGAACAGAAGAAAAAAAAATCTTGTGCCACTGTGTAAATGCATAGCTCTACCCCACTTTGAACACTACACACTTCTGTTCCCAGCATCCCAAAGAGGTAGATGTGGAAAGCATGAATATAAAATGAAAAACAAAAGGTCTGGAATCATTTCCCTATAAGAAACCATTAGGTAAGTCTGGCCTCTACAATCTGCAGAACTCATGAGAAGGCAAATATGCCAGACCTATAACATAACCAGATAGGACAGAATTGTCCAGTATAGGAAGGTATATCAAAATGAGACCAGACAGGAATAAGAATCCAAGCAAATAAGATGTGGTTGCAGGTTTCTTCCTGTGACAGGACAATGAACTGTTCTATTCCTTGCTTCCTCTACTTATGAGGAAAAACTGAAAAACTTTGCAGAAGTTGAAAAGTGCTGTTAAACAGATAGAAAACAGATGATGATCTGAACAGATGAGCTGGTAAGAGATATGAGCCAGGATAATACAAGGAGGAAGTATTTTATGCACTCATCTTACACTCCTGCCCATGCATCCATTTTTTTGAGGCTGTGCTGGATGTACCTTTGGCTTAAACCAGTACAACTACCCATCCTAACATACAGCAGCCTTAGAGAAGATGTATTCCTACAGAACACGAGTAACTGATTAAAGTATGTCTAACTGGTAGATCCTGGTGGTGCTTGCAAGTCCCACAGAGATATTCTTTACCCTTATCTGGGAGAAAAAATCTAAAGATGTTTGTGACAGGAATCAGCTGGAAAGAGCAATGCTTGGGATTATTGCAGCCACATGTACCAGCAAGAAACAAGGGCCACAGTTACAGCCTGGTAGGCTATTTTAGTAAACTGCAATTCATGGGATCTTTGAGGTCATGCTCAGTGTGGTTACTGTGAGAGTAAATACAGCCCTCAAGCACGCAAGGAAGAAGCACAAAAGCTGATAAGTGCTTGCTTTTGTATTTCTCTGGCCAGTAGTATGTCGGCAGGCAAATGGTACAGGACAATGAATTGCTCGAGGACTAGAAATCACATCGGAAGCCCAAAGAATCATTGTTGCATCTGTGGAAAAAAAAAAAAAGTAGTGTTAGTCACTGACTTTTTTGCTACCTGAACATGCAAATTTAGGATACAGCAGTACTTTTATTAACAGCCAAGAGCTGGACAAAATCCATAACTCAATTATCTATGTTACAGAAATCTCTCTAGCAAGAGGTCACAGCTGTGGGGAACATATACTTTCACCGTAATCTAATTTTCACAAGCAATTGGTCTTTTGCCTCCTGTCCAGAACAGCTTTTGCTTGAACACACAAACTGATCATCTATACTATCTAGAAGCTGTAATTTGAATAAACAAGGCAGGTTTTTTTACTGTCATGCACTTGAGACTCACCACTGAAGACTAAGCAGTGCAGTGGAAAAGGCATATGGCAACAAGCCGACACTCCAAGCCATTCCAAGTTCCATGAAGAAATTGAATCACTTGCACAAATAAAAGCATTGACCTGTGGGATATTTGCTAATGTAAAAGGAAGAGCAAATACAGACTCTGAGATAAAGATGTGCATGGTGGACTTGTGCATTTGCCGTTTTTTCTTATCAGATTTGTAACTTAATACAGCCTGGTTTGTGCCAGGACTAAAAGCTCCTGTCCTTTCACTGTTGCAAAGCTGAATTCACAGAAGCATAGAACAACCAAGGTTTGAAGGGGTCTCAAAAGATCATCTGGTTCAACTTCTCGGGAAAAGATACATAGATTATACTATCTAGTACCCTGTCCAATTACATCTTGAAAATGTCTGGTGATGGGACTCTCCCATGTCCCTGGGAGGTTTTTCCTGTGACTGATATTTCTCACATTAAAAAAAAAATAAAATTCTTACCTGACTTGAATACTCTCCCAATGCAACTTGTACTCATTGTCCCTTGTGAGGGGAAAGCCGCCATCCTCTTTGCTGCCTGTATGTTCCAGAAAGGCAGTAAAGCCAGATTCTTCTCCTAGCCCGAGTTAAAAGCCTTCTAGGAGTGCTCATCCAAAAGACAGCTGCCTTCAGGAACTGTAATGTAACTTTGCCATATTCTCAGGGAGCTGTGGCAGATATATCTGTATCCTCAATTGGCACAAAGTGTAAAACAAAGGCATCAGTAGGATGTGAAGAATGAGTGTTAGGTTGAATATGAAAGGCTTCAGAGCCTGAAGGCCATCTGCTGACGAGGCAGCTAGTTATTCAACTGTTACTGATGGCTTTCAGAATAAAACATTACGTTTGCAAAGGAAAATGCAAGCTAATACTTGAAAGTGTTAAATATTTCTCATAATCCTTTTACAGAGGCAAGAAAAGTATACCATTGATGTTCCATTATTTCAAGAATTTGTTCCATCAAATTCAACCTGCATGGTGTTTTTAATAGCTTGATTTTCAATTATGTGTTTAGTTATTTTTTAAAAGTTTTTTGAAGGCCAACACAAAGTATAACTTGAAAGAAAAGATCACTGGGATGGTTGTTGAGGTATTTAAAACCCCTAATCAGACTGAAAGCAGCTGCTAATATTCATGGAGTTAACTGCTTTCAGAAAAAGTGGTTTTCTCTGAATATCAAAATCAACAGATATCAAAAAGCATACTTCCCTTGTGCTGAGAAAGGATTATTTTGAGCATTTCACCTCACACCATGACGCTTTATATTTGAAAAGACATTCCCTCTTGGTTATGAAGAACTATTAACATCCACTGCAAGGAGACACTGCCCATGATCTTAAACTACTGTGGCAGCCAGTGGCAACTGAGAGTTGTGCAGAAGTGCACCTGGGACTGCCCTTACCATACAGGAGGCCACACTTCTGTTCATTTTTTTCTCCTCAGATCACCCTCTGCTTCCTTCAGACCATTTACTAGTTTCCAGGTTCTCCAAATACATCCACATTTGATTTCTTGCTGTTCCCCCCATTCATAACCTGTGAACTATCCTGTGAGATTGCCGCTACAGCAAGGGTCATGTCATCTGCAGTACTCAGAGGACAGCCAGCAAGTCAGTGTAGGAAAAAAGAAACTCAAAACCCCAACAACAAATCAACTTCCATAAGATGCATTCGGTCTCACTTTACCATTACAAGCTCTGTCCTCAGCTTTTCTCCTCTTGGTTGTACTGCATTTGAGACTAATTTGTTCCTTATCATTTTTAAGCAGACTGAAAGCTTGTCTGAGGGATAACTGTGCCATCTCCGTTCCCACAGAATACTGCAGTTACATTTTCATTTCAGCTGCAAACACTATGCATTAACATCCTACAAATACAGTTTGGAAGTAACTATTGTAACTGAGTGAGGAATTGCAAAAAGGAAAGTCTTGGAATATTCTGGTAGGTAGACTGCTTTACTTATTCATATTGTATTACCAGTCTCCCTCTTTTGTTTCTTGCCAGTAGTGTCAAACATTTACTGGTTGCTACAAGCCTGTCGAGTGAGAAACCTTCTGCATGAAACAGAAGGTCAAGAACTACTCTGGCTTTACTGTGGAGCTGTGCTCCAGCTGCCTTCTTCCCTAACCACAAACTGCAAACATCAGCCTTTAAGGGAATGATATTCTCTGATTAATGCACCTCTGAAAAGAATTGTTTTATCCTTCAGAGATCCTACTTAGCATACTAGTGTGGAGGTGTATGTCCCCTACACAAGCCAGACTGGAATCTTTCAAATAGTATGGAATCGAAACAACATTGGCTGGAAGGGATTTCAGGAGAGCTCTCATACAGCCTGCTCGGAGGAGCTAACACCAAGCTATGAATACTAAGAGGAAAATCAGTTGCAGGAACGAGAAGGTAAGTAAAGTGTAGAGCTGAACAACAATAAAAAAGGTCTCGTTTAATGAATGCTCATCCAGAGAATAGTGATGAACACACCTTCACAGGGCTGTTACAGGATATACAACAATAAATTTGCAGCAAGTTGCAGCATACAAATATTCCTTACCATGAAAGTAGTCAGTAAAGAATAGCTGCTCAAAGCTAAAAGAGCATTTGAAACTCCAGCTATATTCCAAAGGGCATTATCTGATGGTATGTATGGATTGCAGACAAGACTGTTCCCAGTTTACATTTCGAGCTTTGTCTAGATTGTATGATCAGTTGTGACCTGAAATTTCTCTTGTAGCAGTCTTTCCCACTTCCTCCCCACAAACCATGCCATAACCATAGTTTACTGCTGTCACTGAGAGAAACCTGTCTGTACGCGAGATCTACCACCATCAAGTAAATCCTGGGATTATAGCATAACTCCTCAATTTAAGCCTTTCAGCATTCAAGATACAGTATCTCCTGCACAATCTTCAACTGTACAGACTGTCATAATTTTTCACAGTCCCATACAGCTGCTTAACACATCTTAAATTGTAGCCATTATTCTCACACACTCCTTTTGCCTCTGACAGATCATCTTGCTGCATTTCAAGATCCATGCTTACCAAATAAACATGGATGCAGACACAAAATGTGCAAGTATCTAACTTGAGGCAAACCTGCTCTCTAGACCTCCATAATCTCAAAGCCTTTGCCTGGCTGTTCTGGCCTTAAGTGCTGCCAGGGAGATTTATTAGAAAAATTATGTGTGCCAGCTGTACACACTTGCCACAAACCAAGTAGCCCCTATAGTAACACCTCTGGTCTGAAGACCAATCCATGTCTGCTAGATCCCCCGGCCAGAACCTCTCACATCTCTGCTGCTAAGGACATCAAAAGTAGGAGCTGCTGAGAGGCAGCTATGCTTTTCCTTTCCCAAAAAATGTACTGGAGCAAAGAGATACTGTGCAGAGCTAGCTGGAATGTACAGTCCCACAGGAAACTCTGCAGGTGTGTAAAGACGGCTCTGAGGAAGAGTCGCAGCATGATTAATACCATGTTAAGCTGCAAGCCTCCAGTTCAGGACCAAGTCTCTACAGACAGTTTATATCAGAACTTCTGTTTACCCATCCTTCTGTCAGTAACTTCTGCGTACCAAAGCCTGGGCCCGAATTCTGTGGTGAATAGGCTTCCTTAAACAGACTTTATAGACTCAGATTCCCCAAACATTTTTGCCTGGTGGACTAAATCACTCATGTACATGTTTGCTGATCTCATCGAAGAACTACAAGACATTTGAAAAGCGGAACGTCCCTTCTCAGAACCAATGGTGACTCTTCCCAGATAGACACTAATCCTGCCTTTTATTGTAGTTGCTGCTGTTTTGCTCAATAGGCCTGAGAGTTGGTTAACAGACTTGCAATTCCCCAACCTCTTCATACACTGCCAACCCATTCACCACCCCTTGCTCCTCAGGGACCACTCTAGAGAAGTGAGTGGGATACATTTTGCTTACACTAATCCAGATATTTCAACTCTGACTTAGAAGAATTCTTGGGCAAATGTTATACTCCTGGTAACTTATTAATGTTGTAATCTATTTGTAATATAGGCCCTGTTATAGCTGCTTCAAATTGAGACAAATCTTCTGCTGAGTGTTTCAAATTATAAGTTTCATACACATTATTTTAATCCCATAAGTGTATACACATGCACACACTGTCTTGCAAGGAGGGAGAATTTCCATCCCCATGTTAAAAAGTCACAGAGAAGATGAGATCTCTCAGTCAGTGGCACATTTGAGAAGAGTCCAGGTGCTTTCTTTCACAGCTGTCCATTAGAACAGCTTCCCCAACTGGAAAAATACATTCAGAAACTTTGACAAGAGTGCAAAATATACAGTGAGCTATAAGATGATCTTACATAAACCAGATTTTGCAACAGTGTCATCTGTGCTTTATATAGTAAGTTAACACACATTACATAAAATTATTATAAACAGAGTTCAAGCTTTTCACAAGCTAAGCAAGCACCATTTCTAATGTTTAATGTTATTTTTATAATGGTCATATTCATTGTTCTCAGGAAAGGGAGCTAGGCCTTCAAAAAGAAGAATACAAAAAGTCATTTGGCTACTCTTACCCACTACTTGCAATATGTTTTGTGCACATAAAAGTACATTCTAAAACCGAACAAGAAGACATAGATAATAAATAGCTTACAAAGTAAACTATATTGTGCCACCTGAATAAGACAGAGAAGATAGATAGTTGAATTTTAATTTCTAACTAGTTTAATAGGCTTTAAAACAGCACATATTTCTATTCAACTCTATTCTCAGTAGTAAGATATATAATTTTAAGGTAAATTCATTGCATCCAACATACTGTTAAGATTGTTTCTCTTTAGCATTCAGCAGAATCCTGGGCAAACAAGTCACTAATTGAATCACAATCAGTTTTATTCTTTGTTGTTGGTTTGGGGTCTTTTTCCAGACCCAAAAGAAGAGTTAAAAATTGATGTATATAAACCAAAAAGCTGACCTTTGACTTCAGAAGAAAACTGAGCCAGATGTCGGGTTACAAAGAGCCGCAGTTGCTGATTCAGATCACAGTACAGAGGATTAATGTTCCAGGAACGAATTCCTGTTTGAAAAAAACGAAAAAAAGGTGAGCTGTCATTGTCATTATATCTACTCCAGAAAGAGAAGTGGAGAAAGAGAAGTGAGGAGGACACACAAGGACTAGGGATGCTCTTCTAGATGAGCATACTTAGGATGGAGAAAGTCTTCAGAAGCAGATGACTATGACTCTTACCTTCCATAAAATATTTCTTCCTGAAGGACATGCAGTGAGCAAGTCTCCACTCAACTTGGACTTCATGCAAGGGAAACCAACAAGAGATGAGGCCAAATGAATTACACTAATTGCCTAATCAAACAAATACATTATGTTAGTTTTACATCTGCACTCTCCAGCATTGGTCACCAGTAAAGATGGGCTACTGCGTGGTTGTGCTACTGAACAGCTCAGAGACATCAGCTTCTTTGCTCTTACAGCCTGTGCATCCTCCAAGTCACAAAAGCCCCCTGCCCCTCCAACTCGCTCTGCCTAATCACTCCTTCAAAGACCCTGATCCCACTGAGACCATTTGAGTCTGTTCTTTATATAATCTTTGCAAGTTAATCACCTTCATATCACAGAAGGAAGCTGCTTCTGCTCCCAGAGCAAGTGGCACCAAGCCATACTGGGGAAGTGACCTTCAGACCTCAGTGTGAGCAGGTGTACATTCTGGAGGACACCAAACACTACAGACCACAGATCTTCGCATCCCAGTAGGGAGCAGCCTTACCTAGATGGTGTGACTCTACATTGTGCCACAATGAACAAAACCAGGATATCACCATGAATCCCTACTCCAGCATCTGGTGCTGCTGCCTGCTGAAGTTCAGACATTGAAGGCTGATGCCACAGACTTCTAAGGTTAACTGAAACAAGAATTTCAGCCCCAGTATTTATTAATTGAATCCTCACTGAGAGTTCTTTCACCATCTGTCTTGCATAAAATACAAAGTTTTATTGCCTCTATTATCTGCTTTCTTTCAAGGGAAGCATGTTAATTTTCCATGGAGGTATCATTCCCATTTACTGCAGTTCTAGTTCTCCATGTTGTACAACAGCTTTTGCTGGCCACCAGTGGGAGAGGATCCTTAAGGATACAAGCTCCTGCTTTCTACACATACCAAGACCCAGTAATCATTGCATCACACAGGTCAATAGTCTCAAGGCCTGTAGAACCTACAGCAGTTTAAAAAAACCTTTGTGCTTAGTTTCTTTTTCTGGTGACAGCTGACACAGTAGAGTAATAAAGCTTATTTATCAGCTGACAGTCTGCACAAAAAACCCTCAGTACATCACCTGAACTTCAGGGGGAAAAAAAGAAAAGAAAAGAAAAGAAAAGAAAAGAAAAGAAAAGAAAAGAAAAGAAAAGAAAAGAAAAGAAAAGAAAAGAAAAGAAAAGAAAAGAAAAGAAAAGAAAAGAAAAGAAAAGAAAAGAAAAGAACTTACCAGCATAGTGCCTTTCAATTTGAACATGGGATATGAACAAACAAAACATGTAATAGAAAGACATGGAGTAAGAAAACGGACAAAATGTTTTCCTAGGCTACACTCCAAGAGAGCACAATTGTTTAAACAAATGTCCCATATAGGAGCACCTTAATGCAGTAGCTATGAGCATTCTGACCCGGACAGGAACAAGGTGGCACTCTGCAGGGCAAATCCTGCTGACTAGCTGCTGTGTCATGGTCATCGTGTCCTACTGCAGCAATAAGTGCTATTTGAGGTACTGCTACATCCTCTAGGATGCAGAAAGAATAGATGCTCTTTCAGAGCAAGGAAAGGAAAGACTGAAATTATCTCACTTGTTCTCGTACTTGCAACAATTTATTCAACATTTTTTTCCCTACAGGTAGTCTGAGTTTTTACTCGTAATCTCTCCCAATTTGCCACAATTCCAATTTATCACTGCACAGCACAGTAGCCAGAACATTGTCCTTGCTGATTAAAATCCTCTACCATTTGAGTGCAGACTATACCACAATAAGGGTTTCTAAACATTTAAGCTCTTTGCACATGAAAAGCCTAGGTAAGGGACCATGTGACTCATCAATTTTCCATCTCATTCCTTATGCCCTTGTGAATGTTTTGTTTCCTGCTGAGGTAATTGGCTTAAAAGATTTGATATTTCTCCCCAAAACCAGACTTAGTCTTCCAGATATTGTTTCAAAATTGGACAAAAGTCACACAGGAACAGAAGAATAAGACTAGCATTTATTAGACAGCATTTTGGAAAAAGTGTTGTTCAGATTCACAGATTCACAATGTCATGGCGTAAAAAGCTCTACACCTGGAAACGAGCAGGTTCCCATAATGTCCTGTAGCCACTATTGCATTCTCCTGAATGAAGGTATAGAAAGAAGTGTGGAAAAACATAATTTTTATATCAGTTAGGGCAAGAGATTTATTGACTGAAAAAAAAATCTGTGGTTGTTTTTTGTTTGGTTGGGGTTTTTTTGTGTTTTGGATTTTTTTGTTGATTTTATTCTTCGTTTGAGGCTTTTGGGGTTTTTTTTTGTGCAGACGGGGTGCCACAGCCAACAGAACAGACACAAAACAAACCTTAGCTTTTTCATCCTTTGTGTTCACTGCTCAGCAACCTGTTCTACCCTCACATAACTCTCATGTGAGCTCCCTCCAGCACCTAACACTTAAGTGGGAATCATCATTTCTACATTTCTTGAACTCCCTGAATCAAGAGTACAGCTACCTACAATATCATAATATGCTGACTATTGACAGATCTCAAGATTGCTGTAATTTTAACTATTCACATTTTTTATAAGTATCTTTCAGTTTGCAATTTTTGGCCCATTTTAAGAAGATGTCATTCTCCCATTTTATAGTGGGAAAACTAACTTACTGGAGGTCCTTCTCCATGTAAGTGACAGAGGAAAAATGGAAAACTCTGTTTCCAACTCCCTGAGCAATTCACTTCTACCGCCAGTAACTCACTAATACCGCTGAAATGGCTCCCTCTCACGCAAACGAAAGAAGTGTCTACATTTGGCAGAATTTCAGCAGATTTCTAGTCAGAAGGCCCACGGTAGAACTTATTTCTACTGTGGCACTTACAATTTATGTTGCAAACAGCACGTTTTTCCTCTCCAGTGGGAATTCCCAAGTTACTGGCATATGACTGCAGAATCAGAGTGAAATCCATTAGTTCACATTCTGATCTGTCACCATTTCAAAGGTTCAAGCAAATGGATAAGGATGTAGGTTGGCACACTAGTTCAGTGAAGTACCAAGGGAAGATGATCATCCTGGTGTGCAGGAAGCAGGAGTGACCCCTTCAGAGAAGGTCTTTCAGAGGCCAGATGGTTATAATCAGATCTATCCCTCCTGACTAAAGCCATGCCTTGGAAAAGGGAATGAAACACTCCTAGTGAAGAAGCCAGTAAGTGACCTGCCAGCAGAAGTAGCTGGAAAAGATGCTGAAATATAGAAATTGGACAATATTTGACATTTTTACATCCTCCCCTTTCTTAAATTGCACTGTCCGTCTGTTCTTCAGTACTGCTGATGCTTGAGAAGAAAACAGTCACGGAATTATGTCTGAATAACACAATTTGGCCAATAGTTATGACTGTTATCCCTGGCATATTTCAAATCAATGTGCCTTGGAAATGGGGGGCTGAGGGGAGGAGTGAATGCAGAGTCAGAAGGCTGTTACTTTATTTCTCAAAGGTGTACTAACTGCTTATTAGAACAAGGATTCCCTTAAGGTCCTGATGTAGTTGACCAGCTCTCCTTTGTATTTTTGTCAGAAACTATCAGAAACTGCCACAAAGGAAGAACTATCATCTCACCACCTCCTTCCCCCCTACTTTTAAACAACACTGCATCTAATATACAAAGATTAATTCATTGCCAAGGCCTCTGGGTGTTACTAAAATATTCATAACAGAGGAGAAAAATGTTATGGCAGCCCTATCCTGCATTGTGTCCTTCCTGAAGCAGTTCGCTGTGTGGTTTGTCCTCCCTCACTCTGATTCACGCAGTTGCTCTGCAGACAGGGAGAGGCCATACCACAACAGACCCCTGTTCACAGCTGTCCCTAGCACTGCAGTGAACAGTCCAGCAAGACGATTCCTCCAACAAGATAGAATTTTGGGGTAAAATGGAAATAAGATGTAATGTACCAACCCACTAATAAAATAAAGACTGAGGGGAAAGAGAACGATGAAATGTCTTCAAGCTTTAAGATGTTCGAAAACTGCATGTCACTAATGCATACAAAGCAATGATCAGGGGAGGAAAAAAAAACCGGATGCCGCCTGATGCCGCAGAGACCGGCCCCGCACTGCGCCGGGGGGCCCGAGCCCCGCCCGGCCTCACCCTCCGCCCGGGCCCCTACCGGGCCCCACGGTTTCGACCTCGGCCTTCGCCCCGCGGTCCCGACAGCACCTCGACCCTTCCCGCAGCCACCGCCCGCGGGCCTCCGCCGCTGTCTCTCCGGGAGAAATGGGATGAAGCCCTGTGGGGAGACGACGGTGCCGCAGGGCGGGGAGGGCACCGGCAGCTCCGCCTCGTCCCAGGCGGCGGCAAGGACGACGCGGCAGACGCGCAGTCCCACGGCGCTCAGGGGCAGGGACCGCGCCCGTCTCACCCCGGACCCTCCGCCGCGACCCCACTCCTCACCGCGCTCCAGGGCGCCGCGCAGCGCCCCCCGCTCCGGCTCCGTCCCGATCTCCCCGATCACGGCGAGCAGCGCGTGCCGCCGGCCGCCCGGCGGCGCCGCTGTGTCCATAGCGACAGGGCCGGCCGCCGTCTCCATGGCAACGCCGCGGCCGCTGCTGCAGCGCGCGGTCACTGGCGCGCGGCTCTTAAAGCGCCCTGAGCCCCCCCCTGATTGGCCGAACTGGCACGTGGTCCTGTGCCACTGCGGGGAGGGGGCGTGGCCTGCGTCCCCGGGCCCCGCCTCACCCCGCGCCCCGCCCCCGAGCTCCGCGCCCCTACCGCGCCCACGCGACTGCCCCCCGAGCTCCGCCCCCGGCCCCGGCCCCGGCCCCGCCCCGGCCCCGGCCCCGCCCCGGCCCCGGCCCCGCCCCCGGCCCCGCCCCGGCCCCGCCCCCGGCCCCGGCCCCGCTCCCGGCCCCGGCCCCGGCCCCGGCCCCGGCCCCGGCCCCGGCCCCGGCCCTGGCCCCGCTCCCGGCCCCGGCCCCGGCCCCGCTCCCGGCCCCGGCCCCGGCCCCGCCCCGGCCCCGCTCCCGGCCCCGGCCCCGGCCCCGGCCCCGCTCCCGGCCCCGCCCCGGCCCCGGCCCCGGCCCTGGCCCCGCTCCCGGCCCCGGCCCCGGCCCCGGCCCCGGCCCCGGCCCCGGCCCCGGCCCCGCTCCCGGCCCCGCCCCCGGCCCCGGCCCCGGCCCCGGCCCCGCCCCGGCCCCGGCCCCGGCCCTGGCCCCGCTCCCGGCCCCGCCCCCCGCCCCGCCCCCGGCCCCGGCCCCGGTGGGGTCGGCGCGGCCGCGGCTGAGGGGATCGCGCTGCTGTGCCGTCCGGACCTGCCGCACCCGGGCTGCCGGCCCCAGGCAGGTCGTGCCGGCACGGCGGCTGCCGGTGAGCTCCCGCCGGCGCTGGGACGCGGGGTCTTAGTCCCTTCCATCAAGACGGGCAGAGCGGTACAGCGACCAGCTCGGATGCTCAAAACCGTGAGCGGGGCTCAGACCTTTGAAAGAACAATTCGGGGGCGAACGGGTGTTGGTTTAGTTCATAGTTTAGTTTAGAATTTAGCTACTTAAATACAGAAATCCACGGAGGTTTTTAAATGCCTGGTGTTGAATTGTGGAAATACCCACAATAAAGCCATGGACGACAGCAGTTCTAAATACTCCAAGGCCTGGCAGTGTTACTCCTTCTCTCTCCTTCATCTCTTGGCAGTGAGCAGATCCCTTCCTGGTGGTTCTTCTTTCTCTTCAATTAAAAGCAAGTGTAATGGCTCCAGCGATAAGTCATGGGATTTCCTGGATTCCAGATACATGAGATACAAGAACAACCTGAATTTTGCTAGGTGCTAGTGCTGTACATGGCTGCACTGGCAGGCCATGGTGCAGGCAGGAGTTCTTACTGTCTGGGGTTACCACAGAGGCCCTAACCTTGGGCATAAAGTCCTTGTTGCTCACAGTTCTGGAGAGCCACAGCTCCAAAGCAGTTTGATGCCGATGGCCTTAAACTGAGACAGAAGAGATCCAGATTAGATACTAGAAAAATTCCTTTTCACAGAGTGGCCAGGCATTGGAACAGGTTGACCAGGAAAGTGGTGGAGTCACCACCCCTGGAGGTGTTCAAGAGGCATCTGGATTTGATGCTGGGTGATGTGGTTTAGGGGTTACAGCGGTAGTGCTGGGTGGATAGTTGGACTGGATGACCTTGAAGGTATCTTCCAACCTTAGTGATCCTATGATTCTATCTGCAAAAGCTGAGCAATCCCAAAGTATGAGACTTCTACATGCTGAACAAGGGAGAACCACCAAAAAGTAGTTTCAGGTAGAAAAATCCTGTATTTTCTGACAGAAAAGGAAGGACCACCCTGTGCCAAAGCAGTTGGGTGGAAAAGCAACACAGCTATTATAAAATGACACAAGTCAGCAATAATGTACAGCATTTCCTAAGACTGTGTCTGGTTCTGCCCCTGCAGTCCACAGGATTTTCACAGGTGAGCTGTGTTTAGGAACTTCATAGGCAGGTAAGTCAGCATCCTACCCTCTTTTGTTCTTTCGTACCCACCAAAACTACAGTTGAAACCTCAGAAGGTTCAGATAGTCAACATTTTGGTAAGCACATGTGAATCTTTAGTGTCACAGGATTCTGACAAAAGATAATCAGGGAAAAAACCAACCACAGAAAGGGAGGAAGATACAAAATAATTATCTACAGCTGATGTTACTAGTTTATGGAGTTTTCTCAAATTAAGATCTTAAAAGGTGCTCTAGCTCTCAACAGATAAATTAGGAGATAATGCAATAGGTCTTTTTCACATAAAAAATTGTGGTGACACCACTGGCTACGAATTTTATGAAATAAATCTTGTAAACAGGGAGAATTATTGTATTAAAATCGTTTAATTTATTCCTGTGTGTTGTAACCTGCATAGCAGCAGTAATTTAGTTTGGTTTAGAGGATTGCACTGAAGAGGTAAATATGTGAATAAAGCAGTAAACATGCAAATAAATGCCAGCATACATTAAATTCTATCATGAAAGTAGGATTGTAGATCGTGGAGGGAAAACATGACAACAAAACGTGAAGATGAAAGATTTTCAGATATTTTCATACCAGCTGATAGAAGTACCTTCTGTTTTCAGGTGATTCAATCTTAATACTTGCTGCTTATTTTTGACATGGTAGCTTTCCAGAGCTGCAGCCTTTCACTGCAGTGCAGAGATGCTCTTCCAGCTGGCTTTCTGCCAAGGAGAAATGAAACAGGAGACATGCAAACTGGAGTGAAAGCTTAAAAAGAATATCCAAACACAGAGACTAGAAGCTGTGGGGAAGACTTTACAATTAAAACGTGAATTCTGGTGATGTGATCCATTTGCATTCTTCTACTGTATCATCAAGTCATAGAATGATGGTATTTCTGTTGCTTTCTAATGTGAATTGGAGTTGTCTGTGGTCACAGTAGCATTGCAGTAGAAAAGGCTTGAGTCCTAGTGTGTGTGCACTGCATGAGACAGTGAAAAGAGGGATTTCCAGCCTACTAAGTTCCTCCCTTTCCCTGTAGATTCACACTCTAGAACCATATAATACATCTGTATAGCAATTACGGTGTAAGGTCTGCTTTCATGCACTACAGCAGTAGCTGGTACCCCCATGAAAATCAAAAGCTAACTGGGCTGAATGCAGATATTAGAGGGTGACAAACATCACAGGAGAGTGGAAAAAGCAGACTAAAGGATTACCTCATACTGAAGGACGAGTCACAGGTAAGTGACTTTTACAAAAATGGATCTAGAAAGTAGGATCAAAACTGTATAAAAAGGATTTTCATAATACCGTGAGAAGAACAATCTACACTGTTTTGATTCCTCAGTCCTTCAGCCTGGAATGATTACTTCCTGTCGTTCCCAGCTAAAAATTTCCAAATGAATAAAAGTACTTCAGGGAATCAGAGACCTGTGGCAGTACCCAAATGGGGATAATGCCTTTAACAGTGGCGAAATATAGTATCATTTTGGCTGTAACATTTCTAAGCAGCAGAGAAAAATAGGTGTCTGCCTAAAGGGACTTCGTTCAGGCCTTGATCTCTCCTGTGGTGAACACAGTCATCCCTACGTGGAGCAGAAGAACCCAGCATTGATAATGCTTTTATGTACAGATGGAGCCTTATGGTCATTTATACTGACACTTCCAGGATGTATTGTAAGATAGAGGAACAGAGGGATAAGCCCTTCAGTTTGACCAAGCCACATGGGTTTTTGCTTCTATTTAACCCCATGGGTGATTTATCAGAGTAGTACTCCTATTCCTCTCATTTTTGTCTTACAGGAAGTGTGGCAAGATACTGTCTCCTGTGCAATTTGGAAAAACTGCAGCTCTGATCAAAGCCAGGATATAAGGGCCAATGAAATTATCAGGTATATTCATTGTGTCAGGTGACCCAGAGCTTTGGAATTAAGAGATGTTTACCAGACTTTGAAAGGTACTAATTCATACTTTTATGGCAATCCTTCTTTGAAGCTGAGGTGATTGTTAATCAATTAAATATTAAATACAAACTGGCCAGAATCCATACCTCTTTTGTTTCATCTTTCCACATAATTAAAAACAATCGAAGTAATATAGCTGAAACGGTCAGGCAAAGCACAAGTATAAAAATTTGAACATTAATAAGATTTTTTTGCAGACTAAACTGTGTAGGTTGCCAGCAGCCTTACTGAGCAAGTAATGAAAATGCCACAGTTTCCACCATAATAGTGCATGTCTTTCACAACTTCTCCCACTCAATAAAGCCATTTCAACATTTCTCCAGAAAAAGGTGCAGAGAAACTACATGATCCCAGTTTGCAGTGAAATAGTTTAATTGCAGTATTTCGTGGTGCATTTTGTGCTATTGAATAGGTTACTAGTGTTCAGAGGAAGTCATATGCAAGTAAGTAAAGCGAACGCTTGAGAAGTTAATTTGGCCTGGCAATCACAGCCCCGTCCGGCATGATCGAATATCTGACCTTTCTCGTTGTGCAATTCATACGGTGAACACTTTCGTGAGGTCAGTCTTCGACGAGTTAAAGACGTCCATGCCAGGCGTCACCAGTGAGAGCCTCTGCCTGCGGCAGCGAGAGCGCGCCCAGGGCGGTGCGGGGCGCGGGCGGGGCCTGCCGGCGTCGCCCGCCTGAGGGCAGCGGGGCAGGCTCGGCCGTGCCGCGACGGAGCCGCTACAGCGAGTGCGCCGGGCCGGGCCCGCGAGTAGGCCGCTTTCTCCGCGGAGCGCCGTCGGGTCAGCAGGGAGGGGGGCAGCCCCGCGGCGGGGCCCGGGAGCGCTGGGCGCCGCAGGCCCCGTCTGGGTAGCTCTGGCTGCGGCAGCTCGGGGAACCTCGGGTCCGCTCGGGGCGCTCTGGCGGGCCGGGACGTTTAGAGGAACTCCGCACCGCGACCGGCAGAGTCCTGGAGCGAGTGCGGAGGGCAGCGGTCGCTTCAGCTCCACCCGGGGACTTGGGTGTTGTGCCGACGGCTCACGGTGACTCGCCGTCGGTAGCATGCCGGGCCTCTGGGCTCACGGCCCCCGAGGGCGGTGAATGCCAGGCGCTATTCGTTCCCAAAGCCATGGCGCAGAGGATAGTGCCTACAGAAACTGACCAGGTAGTTTTTAGATGGGTCTGCATCCTAGTAATTGTAACACGCATTACAAAACTTAAACCTAGTTTTCCAAAGACAAGTAGCATCCTTACTCTCTTAGTAAGTTCAGCTATCTTGCTGGGTATCTTTGTTGGAACTAATTCCCATTTGAAATCAGGATCTGGAATTTGGTCCTTTTTCTAGGAATTCTGTCCAGTTTTGAAGATGGGGTTTGGGGCTGCACTGAGACATGGAGAACCAAATTCAGAATGCAAGAAATGAGAATGAGTACTAGCAGTTCTGTTTCTCGGTTTCCTTGTTAGTGGTCTGCATTGGAAAGGAGTATTTGGACAAAAATAAACTATAATGTCAGCCTGCTATTGCAAATTCTGTAAGATACAAGAAATCTGGAAAAATCCTCCAAATATGAAAAGTCAGACAGCCATCATACCTTCATTCATTGAAAGTCTGGTGTTGGACATGTTTTGTTTGAAGCGAAAGGAAGCAAAGATTCATTTTGCTCTTTTATTCTTTTTTAGACAAAGGTGGCCATGCCCTGTTTGTAGTTTATGATAAGACTCAGAAAAAAGGCAATCTGCCAGCTTAGGAGAAATATTTAAATGAAGATCTGTGTATTATAAAGAAAGCAGAGTGTTTCTTTTCATAGCATAATAAAGCTGGGAAAAGTGAGATTACAAATTTAACACAAAAAATGGGCAGTCACCTTTAAAACACACACAGATTTTGCATTTACAAATATGACCTCCCGGGCTGAGCTCTCAATTTTGTCCTATTCTGGTTCACGTGAAAGTATTGAATTGCAAAAAAACCAAACAAACCCAAGACTGGAAGGAGACTCTGGAGATAATCTAGTCCAACTTCCTATTTCAGACCAAGATCAACTATACCCATTTGTTACTACTTTAAAAAAAACCTTAAATGTTAGAAACGGCGTAATTTTTATAACTTCTTTAGCCTTACTTTTTAAACATTTTTGCTTATTTCTGTTTTGTCTTTAATTTACACCTACTTGCAGTTCACAAAAACAAATTCAGTTGTCCTCTAAACTGTGAATATTATTGAGAATCAAATTATTTGCCATCAACTTTTTTCTATCTGGAGAATATTATGATAGGCAAATCCTTTTCCATCTTCTCACTAGATGTAGGGCTTAGCTTAGGCCATCTACAGCCAGTGTAGAGTACAGGAATTATTTCATGCATCTAAGATACGCATACTACACACAAGTATAATGCTTGCTGTTTGCGCCTTTTTCTATGGCAGCAGCATAACATTGACTCAATTTGTCAGGCACTATTGCCCCCATTGCTTTATTTTGCAGAAATACCATACAGCTCAGCAGCCCCACCCTGAATTTGTGCAATTCTTTCATTTTTTATATTGTTCTTACCTACATTGTACTTTGCCAATTTTTAAGACCATTAAAAAAAACCCTTTCTTCTACGACTTCTAAGTCCATCTCAGTTGCAGATTGCTTGTGGATTAATAAGTGTACTTATTTTGTGACCAAAGCGATGAAAGAAAACAGTGGACTAGGAACAGCACACTGATATTTGAACCCTCACTCAGATATACTTGTTTTGAGCTGATGGTTATTACTTTCTGAGGATGAATACCAAACAAGTTTTTTACTTCTTATTGAAACTTCATCACAGTTATGCTTCCCTAGTTCGCTTACAAGAATCCCATATAGCTACTACTAAAAGTCTTACTATAGTGAAGTCATTATTCTGCCACTTCTGTCCTGTTGCTCTGACATATTAGATCGACGTTATGCACCTTGTCTTTAGAAATCTATGTTGGCTGTTAATTCCTCTCCTTGTTATCTTCTAGTTACAAACCTAATTTGTCTGAGGAATTGTTACCAAAGTTTTCAGGAGTTGGAAGGGAATTTTGAGAAAGACTGACTGGCACATTTGCTGTTTCTCGTCTTCATCCTCTGTGAATTTTGTAAGGTCACTGTTAACGCTTCTAAGAAAACATTTCAACGTACGGCTTCATATGTGCCAAAGGAGCATCTCCTGGGATTTTAGCAACCAGCCACTAAAGCATCCCTCTTGTGTAGCAATTGTAAATATTTGTAGCCTGTTTAATGTTCTTAACATGCATGTGCAAACTTGGATTTCACATTACAGGCGAAATTTATAACATACGCATACTTACAGTGTTTCAGTATGTACAACCTTTCGTTTATAACATTGCATAATAACATTTTCGTCCAGGCCAGGTACCATTTTTTCGGATTCTGTGGTTTTGGTTCTTCAACAGGTTTTAAAACAAAATATACAGAATTCTCATCTATAAAATACAGAGAGATGCAGAAATAAAGAAGAGAACTTGCAAAATTAGATTTAAATTAGGCTATTCAAACTCACTATTTTTTAGACAAGAAGTTGAATGCTGAAAGACAACACTGTCACAGTTATGCGCAAGGCTTCTTCGATAACCGTTTAGTCATATAAACACAGGGAAATTAATCCGATTTCACTGTCCTGTGATATTCAAAGAAGGACGTACCCGATGGTGGCTCTCCAGGGTACGCAGTGCTCTGTCCGTGCCGGATCCCGAGCACGGGGCTGTTTTGTACCTGTGATGAAAAGGGGAACGGGAGGGCACCGCGCGGACACTTCCCGGCCAGAATCTCCCCCGCCCCCCGGCTCGCCATGTGCGCCAGGTGGGAGGTCGCTGCTTTCGGCCTCGGGCGAGCTCCGCCAGCTCGGGCCGGACGGAAGACACGAGGCTCTTTGTCTCTCCTGGGCTCTCGTGGAGGCGCCAAGCGGGCGGTGCAGCTCCGAGCCTGCCGCCGCTCCCGCTCCGGGGGCGGTCTGGGTCCCCATCCCGCTCAGGCCCCGCGCCGCTCCCCCCGCGTCCCCCGGTAACAGCGCGGGGCGGGCGGGAGAGCCGCGCCAATCGGCGCGGGCAAGATGGCGGCGGCGGGAAGTGCGGCTGGGCTGGGCGGCGAGCCGGCGTTATAGGGCCGGGCCGGGCGCTCGGGCTCCGCCGCCTGCGGCGTCCTGCATGGAGCGCGGCGGGAGCAGTCAGCTGGACCCTGGCTTCTCGCAGCAGGACACGCCCCTCCTCATCGTGGAGGACTCGCAACCTCAGGGCGCGGAGGCGGACTCGGAGCGGGCCTGGCTCGGCGCGCTGGCCCGCCGGCTGCCGTCTCGGCGGAGCCCGAGCCCCGTGCTGGTGAGCGCCCGGCGTGGTGGCAGCACCGCGCGGCCCTGACCGGCCCGGTCCGGCTCTGATGCGGCCTCTGTCTTGCAGGACATTGTCTGCGCTCCTGCCGGCAGCCGGGCGCCCGGGGGCGGCGGGGGGCCCCGGGAGCGACTCGCAGGTAAGGGCGGGGCGCGGCGCCACGCCACGGCGGGTCCGGGTGCCGCGGTGGCGCTGACGACGCTGTGCTTGCAGAGCCCATGGAAAGCCCTGTCCGCACAGGCGCCGCCGGACCCCAGGGCTGCGTCGCGGAGGAGGCTCCACCGCCCGGCGGGGAGAGCAGGTACGTGGGCCGGGCCGCGGGAGCCGCCATCCGGAGGCTCTCGGCCGCCGCCTCTGCCGCCCGCTGAAATCTCTGTCGCGCTGAGGACAGGCCGAGGAGGCGGGCTCGCTGTTGTAGCGGCCGCGCCCGGCGCCGGCCGGGAAGTGCGGTGCGGAGGGCTGGGAGCGCCTGGTCGGTGCCAAGTGAGCCCTCGGAGCCCGAGCCGCGGGAAGGTGGCCTGCAGGAGCCCCTGCGCGATGTTAGCGAGTCTCTCTGTTGCAGTGCCCTTGGAAAGGCCATGGAACGAAGTGAAGGTGATGGTGAGGACTGTGCTTCTTCGTCGTGTGTAGAAGGTAACTGCCCCATTTCAGGTCGGCTTTTTGGGTTTTAAATCAGGTCCACTATCTGTGCAGTTTTTCAGTTGAGCTGGCTCACTTGTCTCACCAGGAGTAGTTGTGCCGGCAGTAATAGGTCAGAAGTTAGCGTATTTTTCTGGAAGTTGATTTGTACGCTTTGGTGTTTGAAAAAAAAAAAAAAACAAAACCGGTTGATGTATTATTGTTGTTAGAATGGATCTTCGAGACTGGAAGTTAGAATGGATCTTCGAGACTGGAAGTGATTTAGAAGAGGCAGGAATGCATTGTGACCATTAGGAAATGGAGCCTTATTATGAACTGGCATAATGGTCGTTGTCATCAGACACAGGCTGTGTATTACCAAGATTATTTTCTCATCATGGAATGAAAACCTGCTGCAGTACCTAATAGCATTACGTAAGCCCTTGCTGATTAATGCCGATTTCTGAGTTAATGGCCACTGTCCGTGTTCTAATACCGTATCTTAATTAGTACAGCTGATCAGAATTTATTAGTTCATTCAGAGTTTCAGCAATAGCCTAAATGCTTTGCATGTCAGAGGATATATCTTTTGCCCTTGTAAAAGTGATAGATGGCTCTTGAAATTTTTTTTTGGTATATGTGTTTGTAATGGATGTCTGGTGTTAGATGCAGGCATGTCACAGCTGCAGTTTGGAGTTCTAGAGCTCTCACAGAGCCAGGACTTTGAGAGCAACTTCGTGCCTAATGAGGGAGATGCTGGGTATCAGCCTCACTCTGGACCTGCTATTTCCTCCAGACTTGTGAAGAACGAGTCTAAATATGGTAAGTAAAAATGATCATAGATGTTCTGTTGCTACTCTGTAGATTCTGTCTGGTTTCTTTAAATGATAAACGTTATGTTTATTTGACAGGAAATATGGTATTATTAATTTCCAAAAATTAGTTCCCAGGTCACTGGTAGTTGCAAAGAATTTTTCCCCCCTCTTTCCTTTGGGCTGATTAATTTGTTTTCTTGTAGCTGTCCAAGTGCTATCATTGATTCTTTCACTTCTCTTTCTTACTTTGTTTCCAGAATATTTAGACAATCTGATACTGAATTTCCTCCCTGGTAAAAACCTCATCCTGTTTTTTTCTTTTCTTGTTATTGTAGGTAGTTCAGGATTTATTTTTTTTTCATATAAATCTTGCCTTGGTATTTGTGTAAATTACAGAACTGTACTTTCTTATTTGTATATTAACCCAGGTGACATGAATAACAAGTATTTTTCTTTTATCTCTTTCTTTCTAGAGCTGCATGGGGACAACACGGAAACTGTCTCCAGCACAGAAGCACATACTGCTTTGGAAAGCCAGGCAGAGAAGTCTAAAAGGTAGAACAGTCTGTCTTCTTTATAGGTCTCTTGTGGACATTCTGGAAGCTGATTTGTGTGATTTTTTTAATAGGTATTTAGACATGGGAGAGGGATCAAGGCAAAAGAGAAAGGTGAAGGGAAAGATCAAGTACTGCTGAGATCTTTTTACAGCAGTGCTGACTAAGGAGTGCTCTCAGCATTCCTTGGTGAGAAAAGATGTGATGTCAAACTCCTAAACACAAAGATATCAATAGATTTGTTTTTAAGGGAGAGTATACTGCATAATAAAATATGCCAATAATTTTGTTACAGTGGTATGACTAGAATATACTAGAAGCAATAATTCATTTTAAGTCACAGAAGTTGTCTTGAAATAATCACTGTAGCATGGGCTTTGGCTGTACAGGAGAAATTAGGAGGTTAAGCGGTGGGTGTTGCAGGATGCTTTTGAGTGTTTGCTATTGTAAGCTTTATGATTTTAGTTGTTTTTAAGTGTGAAACTTCAGTTTGTGGAATAGTCTTTATCTAGCATAAAAATTATATAGTATTTAGCTAATTTTGTATTATAATATTCTGCCGCAAAATAATGTTAAAGGGGAGGTGAAATGAAATTCCAAGAATCTCTGTTGAAGTCAGAAGAACAATCTGCATTCCATTTAAGCATCACTTAGATTGGTAGAAAATGTAAAAAACAATTCTGAAAGTGTAACTTATAAAGATGAAAATGTTACTTTGTGAGGAGAAGTTGATCTTCCTTCTTCTCTCCTTTTTTTTCCAGTGTTGCATGTGAGTGAATACCTTTCACCTGTTGCTGATAGATTTTCTTTACAATGTTGTAGTTTTACTTCATACTTTGAATTTCTCAGGTCACTGACTTTGTCTTGCATTTCCAGAACTCTGCAGGAAGCAGAAGAGCATACCGGGAAGAAAACGCCTGTCCGTGACCCCACTAAAACTGAGGAATGCCTTGGTTCTGGTTATGAGGAGTCAGATATCTTATCAACTCAGGAAGAGATGTTTCCTGAGAATCATGCAACAGGTAACAATAGACAAGCAGAGCCAAAATGTCCGTGTCAGAGATATTTATAAACATCATACCTACTTTATCTTCTTAGACATGTAGTGTTTTAGGGTGTAGAGTGCCATGAGTATTTTTCATGTAATTTCTGCTAAAATTGAGAACGCTATGGAAATGAAAGGCCGTAGCCTCATTCACTCTAGTATGGAGCAATGTCTAAATGTCACTTCCTGTTAGAACAGTTACTGGCTTGTTAAATACATTTAATTTCCTTTCTTTCTGTGCTCCTTGAAGAGCAAAACCAAAACCTGCATTTACCCTCTTCTGAAACTAATAAGGCTCACCCTTTGTAGTGACGCACCATGTAAAGTGTGGATAAGTAGGGTAGGCAAACTTGTGCCCAGTGGCATCTATACCAGTGTGATCTTGTGAATGAACTGTCTGTATCCAGAAGATTCAATAACAATCTTCTCCTCACACTGAGTCAGTGGTCAGTGCAAGGTGTCTTTTTGTATAAGAACCTTGCCTATATTCGCATTCTGGTGCTGGATCAAATGTGCTAACATTGGAACCATTGGGGATTTTAAGAAAATTCCCAGGTAGGAAGACTTGTACAGTCTAAAATCTGTTCTGATTTTTCTTTTTCATCTGAACTATTTTGTGCTCACATTTCACATACTGAACTTTCATGTGCAGTTCTGCAATAGCATGAATTTCATTCCTCAGAATTTTCTGATCTTCTTGGTTATTGACGATATTTCTGTCTTTATTTCCTTCTGTTCAAAGCCACTGCCGGGAGTGGTTGTCTGGTAACCAGGGTGGAAGAGGGAAGTTCTCTGGCATGCACCCCTGCCCGCAGTCTGCAAGTTCTGCAGCTCTCAGGACAGGCATTCCTCGTACAGGAGGGTCGTTCCATGTAAGCAAAAATCCCCAAACTAGTGCAAGAATTTCATTGCAGTACTGCATTCCCTCCACTCTCTTCTTTATTCGAGGACTTGTGCTTGATTTTAAGCAGTGTTTTAATTTTGCACTATGAGAGGAGCATGGTCTTATTTTGCAATGAAATGAGCTAATGGTGGCCATGTGATCCATGACTGTGGCTAGTCTCTTGCTCGTGAACACCTGACACTTGCCTTTCATGAGAAGAGTTGTATTGGGACAAGCTGGAGCTCGATGGGGGTAGAACTTAATGCATTTTCTTAGCAAGATGTGGTTTTCATTTCCATGTTCCCTTTTCTTGGTCTGCAGTGTCTCTTCAGGCCTAGTTATTCCTCCTCCTGTTTCCTTTGGACCCAATGCCCTTGTCCCCAGCAGTCCTACTGAACAGGAGCAAGCGAAAGGTAACATTTTCTGCATATTGTCTGTGGTTGTGTTTCTTTGCTCTGGTTTAGTCGGAGCTTGCTGCCTTTTCAAAACCTGTTAAAATTATGTTTAAAGAGTAAAGCAGGATGGAAACAAGGGGTGGATGAAGGGAGACTTGTATTTGTGACTCTGTTGTTTATAATTCTCTATCTGTTATTGATATTTCCTGCATAACTATTGTAATAAAATTAGTGCTGTTGACTAGTTCCCCTTCACTTGAAAGATGGAAAATACTTTGTATGGTATATGGATTGCTGCTGGCAATTATCTTCCCTTTTTAGGGATGAGCCATTCCTGCTACAGGGAGATACCTGTATTAAGTCAATACTGTTAGGGAAATAGGAAGGACAGATAAGAACTACATCATAACAGTTATTTTACCTTAACATAGACAACTTCCACTATATTTGTAAAACCTTCCATATATTCTAAGTGCATATCCTAGAACATGCCTAAAGAGGGATTATTAAATACGATATCTTGGTTCTGAAATATTTTCTATAAGCACCCATTTACCATCAGGGGTAAGTTATCCATCCATGTAGACTTTTAGTATGATACAAAATTAACTATTCCTTTCTGTGAGATTCCTGTTCAGAATGTGAAATACTGTTAGAATGGATATTTTGTTAACTGGGGTCTGAATTTGGTTGCATTTTAATAAAGACCACAAAAGGAAAAGAAAAACCTCAGAAAAATGCTTTTTTATAAATTTCAGACACTATTTTCTAATTGTAAAAGTGCTAGACCTGTAGCAAAATAGTCATATTAGCTTCCTCCTTTGAAAGTAAGAATATGGATGTTTTTGTTGAGATTTCCCCCCCCCCCCCAAAAAGAATTCTCCTGGAGATAATATTTTACGAAGTTGAATACACCACTGAAGACAAATTTTTTAATGGAATGTTGAAACTTAGGTGTAGCACGAGAATTTAATAGTAATATCTTTCTGCTCTTTCAAACCAGATGAACAGATGGATATATCTATCCCTGCAGAAGGAAGAGAACTGATGCAAAAGCAGAGAGGAGATATGCTGGTGGAGATGACTGTCCCTTGTATCCCTCAAAGACCTCTTGTCCAGCCACAGGCTTCAACTCCAGTGTCCCAGAGTACCCCAACCTTCTTTCCTGGATCTTTACCTATACCATCGCAACCAGAGTTCTCTCATGTAAGGGTTCATGTATATATCTTTTCTGAGGTTTTTGTATGGCTGATGCAGAAGATGTGTTTGAGTCAACCTCTGTTCTTCTGTGTTGAGTTTTCCTACTAAGCTGGTTCTCATAAACCTCCCCATTCCCACCAGTCACGGTTATATATTAGTCATACTGTGTAGCAGTTTATCCTGCAGAGAAAATGCAGAACAGCTTAAGAGGGCATTGTGAGTTACTGAATATAGAAGCTGTTGTCTTAGACTGTGCTAGAAATCCTTTTTGGTGCTTTTTTTTTTTCCTCCTTTCTATTGTAACAGTAGAAGACTGCTGGCTTATGCTGAACTGGGCATCCTGCATCTCAAACTGCATCATAAATTAGGCTTTTATCAGGCAAGACCTTAGCATCATTTGTCATGGAGGAAGGGCAGCTGTTCTGTTATATTTGTGTTCTCCTACAAGGCTAGAATTCATTTACTGCATTTTTCAAGTTGCTTATAATTAGAACAGCTTAGCAATTAGAAACTCTGTGGTTTCCTTTGTGCATTTTGTTTCTGGAAATTATAACTGTTCAAAAAGATTTAACAGACAGTTTGTGGGTTTATGCCTTAGTATTACAAATTTCATCAACTCACTTGAAACTTCGCTAGTTGAAGCAGTGCTTCTCCTTAGCTGAAAGCAGCATTCATGTTAATATAATACATATAACAGAGAATCTTTCTAGAACCCTTGGTTGTTTGAGTAAAAATAGCTACTATTTTGCCATATTTGCCCTGTATTTTGTGATTTGGTAGTAAAAAGCACCAAGGATTGGTGTGTCTGACTTTGCCACAGACATACTGAATTGTAATGCGTGGTGATAATTTTTCTCAGCAAAAACAGGTCAATCATGGTTCATATAAATGGATGGAAAAAGTGTTGTATTTTTGGTTTTTTTTTGTTTTCATTGGTTGTTTTTTAATCTGTAGTTTTGTGCTAAGATTGCTCTGCTCCATAATCCAGTGTAATGTTCTATGAATAATAAATAAACAATCCTACTTGGGATGCCCTAATACTCCATGTCCCACTTTTTTCATTTTAGGATATCTTTGTTCCAACTCAGAGTCCAGAGAAGAAGCATGAAGGAGAAGAAAAAACGGCTACTTTGACCCCTTTATGCTTACCAGGAGATCTCTCTGGATCCACAGATGCTTTGTCGAAGATGTCTACAGGTGACTCTGTGTCACAGCCTCCTGAGTCCTGTAAACTGATGCTTTCTGCAAGTGCATGTAGCCAGCCCACGAATACAGACATCAGTTCAGGCTCTCTGAACACAGTCCAAGATAGTGAGACCACACAGGTAGAGAGGATTTCTGAATGCAAGGCCTCAGACTCAAGACTCTGTTCTGTGGAGAATGACAAAATAAAACTGAGAGTGAATGCAGGTGATCAAGCACCCTCTGAAAACTGTGAAGAAGCAAAAAAGGAGGATGTAGAGGCTACAGGAATGCCTGTAGGACAGTTTGTTAGTGAACGTGTTGGAGGAGATGGGCCATTAGCCCCTACAGCTCATCGGGAGATCAAGTGTGTTTCTGGAAGTCAGGCTGCTGCAGATCTGCCTGAGATTTTGTCATATGCTCAGGATAGAGAAGCACAGCCTGAGGATTGTCCTTTGGAAGAGACTTCTGAACCTGAGGCAGTTCCTGAGACTCAGTGTGAAGAACAAGAAGAAAACCTGCAAGTAAAAGAGAAGCAAATAAAGGAAGAAAAGTCTCTTGTTAATATAACACTTTCTCGTAGGTTTATTCTTGAAAGGGAAGGACAGTGTCATGAAGATACAGAAGTGAAATTTGCTGATGACGCTTCTAAAAATAGCAAAAATATAGCCCAGGAATTAGAAGAGATTGGACCAGAATGTCAGGGAATAAAAGCTTCAAAAGATTGTACTTTTGACACTGGAGAGGCAAAGCACATGGATAAACTGTCCCTTAAGGCTGTTGCAGAAAACATGGCAAAGCTCAATAAAGTTTTAGCTAAGCCTTCTGTAGGGGAGTTACTGGAGCAGCACAACAACTTGTTGCCGAAGCTAAAGAGCGATGTTGAATCAGAAGTGGTATTGCGTGCCAAAAACCATCCAGGTTGTTCAGAATTCGGACAGGTAATGATAATAAACAATCAGCCATCACTTCAAGAGAGAGGGGTTGAAACACAAGTGACTCAGCCCAAGAATCAGGTGCCAAAGAATATGGAGGATACTGTTGTGACAAGGAGTCTAGAGCAAGAAGAGCAGATGGAGCCACAGGAGAAGGCAAATTCTAAATCCCCCAGTCCTTCCAGTGGTAAGTGAATTTAGGTTAGTAGTTCACAGGTGTATATTTTGAACAACGTCAAGGACAAGGACAGCTGTATACAATCCTCAGTGTTTTCAGGGAGCACTGATATTGAATGCAAGTTGAGCGGTCTCTCTTAAGAGCAGCACTACACCTTACTGTTATATGCAGAGCATGACTTTGCTGTTTTCCCCTGTGGTGTCACACTAGGGAAGGGCAAGAGTGATAAAGTAATTCTTTTTCCTGACTCTCACTGTTTTATGGTAGAAACGCAGGGCAGCTTGAAGAACTTGAAATGTTGTGACCTTGGCAATGTTCAGGGATTTTTGCGACTTTTGCCCCACTCAAGTAGCAACAGCAGCAGTGTCCTTGGAAGGAAAAGGGTGTGTGGTAGTCAGTACTTTCCCTCTTGTAGATATCCTTATTTTCTTTTTCTTTTTTTTCATTCTCAGAGTAGAATTTTCTTTGTGGGGGTGTACAGAGCAACTTTGAGCTAGAAACTAATACAGCAAATTTATACTGAGATTATTTTAACATAGAGTGGCTTTTCAATCGCGCACGAGCTGTGGCTCAGAAGGTATTATCATGACTCATTCAAATCCCTTAACATGCTGTATGTCATTGTACAAGATGTAGGATACTATACCTGTTTTGTGGAGCTTTTGCCTCTTAGCTGGCTTCCTTTTAAAACACAATTCTCTAGTCCTTAAATGAGAATGATTGAAGAATGAAGGAACATGATTTTAGTGTCAGAAGATGTATTTCCCATCTATGAAGTTTGTTAGGAAAAGGGAAGGACTGTAGGACCTCAAATGTCATTTAATGTTAAGTAGCATGATGAAGTTTTTGCTACAATATTCTGCATTTCCTTTAACTGCAAGAAGAAAAAATAGCTTTACTGTGTAGAAAATAATGCATGGAGGGGATCTAGTCAAAATATTGGTCTGGAAGTTCAAATGTATTCTGACTGCATTGCATTTTGTGATCTCAGATCAACTTTTCTGTGAACAAGTCCAGGGCATTTGGGACTGCGTGTTTTTTAAAACAATTTGGCATAGTCAGGAGAACAATAGTGGTCTTTTAACTTAAGAACGGTATGGGTTTTATTGGATACGACAGTAAGTTTAGTAGTACACTGCTGAAAAGATGATAAATAACTGCGGTTACATAACAAGGTTAAATGTCAGGTTCCACTTCAGTATGGTCTTTCACATATTCACAATCCAAAACTTTGTTTTTAAGAGAGCATGAACAAAATTGTGTTTGAATTCAGGTAATATTTCCCCTCTTATACCTCACTTGAAATGTTTTTGGTTTTTTTTTTTCTTAGACAAATCTAAATGCAATTTAGACACATCACAGTTGGCTGGGTTTACTTTTGAAAGAGAACGATAAGCCATTGTTTGAAGAGAATGAACTCAAAAACTAATGCTCGTGTGATTGTTTTCTGCATTGTATTACACTAAAGGGCTGATCGGGTTTAAAACAGAGTTCTGGCTTTTGAAATGTTCTGCCTTCTTGCCTTCAGACTCATGAAGCATGGTGGAAGAGTATGTAGAGTGATATTTGTTCTCTTCCCATCACTCAGTCCTTAAGGCATGAAGGGCTTTAGAGCATCCCTCTTCTCTTAATGCAGCTTTGTTATTGTAATAACTATTTTCATAATAAATATTAGGAGTCTAATCCCTTATCAACAAATGATGAAGCATATATTGGTAATCACAAACTTCGGGTGAGGGCTTGCTGGGGGTACACTCTGTCACTTCATCCAGGTCACTGACGAGTAGGTGGAGACTGGACCGTACAGTGGCCCCTGGGGACACGGCTGCTACAGGCCTCCAGCTAGATTCTGCACCACTGATCACAACCCTCTGAGCTCTGCCATTCAGCCAATTCTCAATCCACCTTGCTGTCCATTCATCCAAACCACACTTCTTGGGCTTACCTGTGAGGGTGTTCCAGGAGACAATGTCAAAAATCTTGCTGAACTCAGTATAGACACCATGCCCTGCTCTCTTCTCATCTACCCAAGTAGTCATTCCATCACTGAAGGCAATCTGATTGGTCAAACATGATTGCCCCTTGGTCAGTCCATGCTGACTACTCCCGATAACCCCCTCCCTGTGCTTCATGATGACACCCAGGATGAATTGTTCCATCATCTTTCCATGGACGGAGGTGTAATGGTGGCCTGTAGTTCACTGGGTCCACCTTCTTGCCCTTTTTAAAGACTGGAGTGACGCTGACTTTCTTTCAGTCCTCAGGCACCTCTCCTGTTCTCCATGACCTTCCAAAGATGAGGAAGCGTGGCTTAGCGGTAACATCTGCCAGCACCCTCCATGGGTGCATCCTGTCAGGGCCCATATATTTGTGGGTGTCAGATTTGTTTAAATGATCTCTAACTTGATCCTCCTTGACTGAGGGGAAGCCTTCCTTTCTCTATACTTTCTCTCTTGCCTCCAGACTCTGGGTTTCTGGGGCACTGGCCTTAGTAGTAAAGACCGAAGCAAAGCGGGTATTCAGTTACCTACCCACTACAAAAATACGCTGAAGTTCTTGGGTTGGTCTTCTGGATGTCACAGTTGCTGAACCATGTCTTTAAAGATTGTGATAGCCAGAGAGGTGATGGTTTTGAGAGTTTTCAAACAGATGATACATAACTGTTTGCTCATTGGGTATTTTTCTATGAGAGGATTAGGCAAATTACTTCTGTATAACGTTGAAAGTTTGCAATAAATGCACAGGGTGAAGCAAAAGGAAAGAGCATCTTACTAGGCTTTTGATTTATTTTGTGTTCAATCCTGCAAGATCTGCACATAGTAAATCCACCAAGGCATGGTTTCCCTAGATGGGATAGGCCACCTCAGCTATCATTCCGTTTAAGTTCTGGGCTGTTGATTCAGGCAACACGTAGCTCTGCCAATTCATTTCTGTCCTAACCTTCATTTCTGCTTTTGACCTCATCTCCCTTTTCGGTGGAAAATCCCAAGCATCTCTGAAGCAAAGATGTGTTCTGTAAAAGTCCTATTTATGTCAAAATATTTAGTCTCCCTTTTATCTAGCACCTGGGAACAGCTGCATCAAGTTGACCACAGTCCAGGTTTTCACTGAGAGATTTTCCACATAAAATGTGAGGAGTATCAGAGCAGCTGTTCAAGGAGGTTTTGTACAGTACCAGTGTTATGTTTTTCCCTATTTCCACAGCACAGTGAACCTGTGCTTTTGATATTTGAACTAAAGTAGACCCTTGAAATTACTAATTATGGTGCTCTGTGTCTTTTAGGGAGCCTGTTTCATTTTACTTTGCCAAAGGAGGGTGATGTCATTCAGTCCTTAACCAGCATAACACCACCTCTGACTGGCCATCTTAAAATGGGACCCAGGAGACACAGCACACCAATTGGTGAGTTTGACCCCAATGGCTCCGTTCTGCATGGAAAGCCTGGAAGCTTTGATTCGTGGTGCAGGATCTAATAGAATAACTTAAACCTACCTTGGCAAAAAACATTTCTGCATTCCTGTTCTATGGGAAGGGCTCTTCCCCACAGATCCCTTGTCATGTTTTCTCCCTGAGTACAGGGTGGTATGGAGCGTGTCTTCCTTGCGCTCACTGTGACCCTGCATACAATTCCATTGAATAATGTAAAAGAGCCTCCTGAGTAGCAAAAGGGCTTAGACTACAAGAAGATGGCTTCCAGTATTCATAATATTTTATCAGGACTTTCTCTGCTAGGTTCACAAAACAGCACCCTGCAAGGGCTAGATGAAAGGAAGTCTGTTCTGCTTGGGTAATAGTAAATTAGTCTGTCACAAGCTAAGGATAATGCCTGTGCTACAGAATTTTCATGCTTCAGATTTCTAGAAAGGAATTTCCACTACTGTACATCATTAATAGTGCATGCAGTAAAATGTCTTCAAACCAGGACCTCAACCCTAGCAGTGTGAGTGACAGTAGCTACTTCTTGTTTCTTTTTTTTGTTTTTCTGTTTTCAGTGGATGATACTTGCCCAGACAGCACTATAGCAACCAGTGATGTTACAGCAGAGGGAACAATGGGGACCAACAATGTTACTGTGGAAAGTGCGGTGGTATCAGCAGATGTGTCAGAAGTGTGTGAGAAAGGAGAGTCTGGTGTGGTTCCTGAGCTGGATGCAAAACTTTCTCTGCGAATGAACCCTGTAACCCCTGTGAATGATGGGAGCGAGGAGTCCTTGCCATTCAGCTTGGAAAGTAAGAGGATGAAACCTGAAATGTATGGGTCCTACTGGATCTCAGCCCTAACTCAAAACCTTTCTGTGGCATTCCCCAAGACAGTCTCTGAGTCCCTGTAATTTTTCTCATTTTTCTTTTTGGGCAGTGTCACTTAAATTTGTTTCTCTGTTTCTGCAATGCTCTAAGCAAGGATGGAGTGAGAGGAGAGGCCTCTGTTGTGAGGAAAGGTATTTCCAGCAGACTAAAAATTGTGATGTATAGTGGCAATGGTACAGGACAGGAAGTGAGGTTTGATTGTGTTGGGAGGGAAAAGATGTATATATATATATATACACACACACATATATATCTGTATATATATGTATACATATGTGTGTGTGTATATATATCTCTATATATATCTCTCAATATATACATAAAGAAACATATATCTATATATTTAGAAAAGAAAGTGTAATCATAGAATGGCTTGGGTTGGAAGGGACCTTAGAGGTCATCTAGTCCCAACCTCCCTTGCCATGGGCAGGGATACCTTCCACTAGACCAGGTTGCTCCCAGCCCCATCCAGCCTGGCCTTGAACACTTCCAGAGCAGGGGCAGCCACAACTTCTCCAGGCAGCCTGTGAAAGTGAATCACCACCCTCACAGGGAAGAATTTCTTTCTAACATCTAATCTAGATCTCTTGTCTTTTAATTTAAAACTGTTTCTCCTTGTCCTATCACTATCTGCCCATAGATAAAGTCTCTCTCCCTTTTCTTTAAGAAGCCCTGTTTAAAGTACTGAAAGGCCCCAATGAGGTGTCACTGGAGCCTTCTCTTCTCCAGGCTGAAAAAACCCAGCTTTTCCAGCTTGTCTCCATAGGAGGGATGCTCCAGTCCTCTGATCATCTTTGTTGCTTCCACTGGACCTGTCCATAATCTGGACAAAAAAAAAGTTTTACAGGATTTTAATCAGAACAGTGACATTCGGTCTAATACTCTAAAACTTTTAGAAACTTAGGTCTGTTCTGAGAAGTTGGATGGAGAGGCCCGGGCACCCTTTGTCTAGTGTTACTCAGCCTCTCTTCACCGAGTGTATGGAGCTGGGAAAGGTTAGAGAGTCTTTTCGGATGATGCAAAAATCTTGCTTCCTTTTCTTCTTTTTTCAGAGCCTGCAGCCAGTGACAGGAAAGATGGATCCTCTGCTACTGCTGAGGCTGGTGCCAGGTAACTAGGCTTCTTGCTGTGCGGAGTTAATACAAAGGTCTGGGTAGATCCTTTTTCCACACAATATCAGCAGCAAAGAAAATAAATTAGGAGACACAGCAGCAAGGAACACTTTTAGCAGTAGGCATGACATTAACTCTTTAGCTCTTGCAGCTGGTTTTAGTTATGTAGGCAAGATGGGAACCCCACTTGCTTGTTCATTATGGGCTTTGTGGTTCCTACTAATGTCAGCATTTTGCCTCTGATTGTAGTCAAAGCCAAAAATTCATGTCTTGTGCAGTCTGGAATGCAAGTCTCCCTTATCCATCTCTGAAATTTCAAATATGTGGGTTTCTGCTTTCTTTCATGGTGCAATTTTCTGCCAAGAATCTCTGAGAAGTTCTGAAAGAGCATTATCTTTTTGATATAAAGCTGATAGAAACATAATCACTTCATGGATATACAGAAATCACAGGTTAAGATGTTGACCAAAGCCTTGATTTATTCACTTGGTCTTTTTATTTGTATGTATCTATCTTCTCTCACATTTAATGTCTAGCATTGCTTGATTTTAGCTTTTGGGAAGTATTGTTTGTAAGTACTAATAGGAATTTGAGTTGGAAGACAGTGACCTGTAGTCATCCAAGTGAAGCATAGTGGTTTGAAGCAGTGAGAAAATTTAGGAATAAACTCAGTATCCCGTTACAGGATTGCATGCTAGCTTGTAATCATGCCTTGGTGCTGAGGATGAGTGGTAGTTATTTCTCACTGGTTGAGGATGGGTTGCCTTTGTAGGTATGGGATGAACATGGACTCTCAGGGTCTGCTTTATGACTGTCATTCCCAGTATTTTTGCAGTGTCATGAAACTCCTGAGAAGAAAGCCGTAAAGGGTCTAACTGTGTCCCCTGGTGGGTACTGGGGGTAGTAGATGCTAAAATTCCTGATAGTACTGCAGTTTTCCACGCAGCATTTTCTGGAATTGTTCCATTGCTGTTGGCTGTTAGGGTGTCTGCAGAAATGACACAAATGCTTATGCAATTGCAGCTTCTTTCTTGATCTTTGAGGCAGATCATCTCACTCATTCTACAGCTGTGTAGGTCAACAAACTCAGTACTCTGTTGCTTTCCCAAGGGGCTGGAGAATTCTTGTTTTGCTGCATAAGGGTTTTTCTCGCTTCCTGATGCATTTTTATTTGTTTGTTTGTTTTAAATCTGCACTGCTAGCTCCCAGAAAGCATCATCTGTGTTTAGTCGTGTCTGTGAAGTTCGTCGAGAGGATGAGGCCAGAGGTCATGGTCTTTCCACTTCTCCGTTTAGGTAACTCCTCACAGTCTTTGCCTGCCAGTCCTGGTTGGATTTATATCCACATGTGCATTTTCTACATCAAAGAAATTGCACTAAGCCATTTTCTTTGGGTGACTTAGAAGGTTGGGGACAATGGGGTAAGTATACTAAATCTGTATGTTTGTATCTCACATGGTAATCAGGCTTACCTTTTGACTGAGCAGCCATGTGATTCTAGAAGACTGATATGTTTCAGTGAAGTCTTGGTGCTGAGAGAATTGAGATCACACTTAAGGCTCTTTAAATACCTTTTCTGTCTCCTCTTCTAAGATCTTCTGACCAGTTTTGTTTGTTGTTGTTGCTGCTATTTTCTCCCTTCCAAGTCCATCGTTTTTGCTGTCTCTTGTTGCTTTGAAAAGGACTGTACAGCTGCATATATTACAGTGCTGAGGGTGCTGCCTGAAGGACTAGAAGTAGAAATTTGCTGCTTCAGTGTTTTCCATTCTATCTTTTGATGGCACAGTGAAGTCTTGGTCTGTGTAGAAAGAGTAACCTATGTTTCAATAATTATACAAAAGACCATAATGAATAGGGAGTTCCAGTGCTGGATGAAGTACCGCCAGAAGGGAAGACAGTCACTCCTCAAAATCCTCAAGTACTTGCGGGAAGCCAAATATATGCTTCTAGTAGCGCTCAGTATAGCATCCCATATAGTACCTGACAGAGGCAGTATTTTTGGCAGAGCAGACGAATTCTAATGAAAACAGCATTTGTGTTTATGCTGCTGGGTCTTCTTGCTACATGTGATTATCAGTTTCAAGCCAATCAAGCACTGGAGGAACCTGTAGTTATTTCAAGATGACATGCTTGTTGACGCAAGTATGCTTGTTAGGCATAGTTGATGCCTAATGTGTGGAGTGTAGCAAGAAATTTTTTATTTCATAAAGCACCTAGTTTTGTACAGTGTCAGCCATACATTTTGCTACCATGTGTATCACTTGAGAAGTGTTGAAAGGTTTTTTTTTATAATTCGAACTCTCTGAGTTCTGTGCAATTGTAAGAAGCAATTGAGTGACTACCAGGGTGGGGATTTTCTAATACTGCTTTCACTTGACTGGCAGCATATTATTTGTCTTGTTTTCTTAATAATTTTGATCTGTGCATAACTGGTTTGCAGGGGGGATTTGTTCATTTTTCCTGGCACACAAGAAGATGCTGAATTACATACAAATCCCAGTGATTGGCAGTACCAGCAACACAAGGCAGATGACGGTGGTGGACAGATCCTAATTCCTCAGAGGATGCAGCAGGACTGTCAACAGCAGTCTTCTGGTGCAGAGGATGTAGAGTCTATGGAGACTGATGTTGTAAGCACTTGGGCAGAAGATGGGAGAAGAACGCAGAGAAAACAAAGTAAGGCTGTTAAAATTGATCAAAGTCAAGAGAGGTGGGAAAAGATAAAGAATAAAGGTATCCAGACTACAGTGGACTGCCTTTTTACCCCAACAACTGTTACAACAGCAACACAAACATCTGAAGAAGTCTGTAGACAAGTGGAAATGGGAACCAGTATGTCTGGGCAAAGACCTGGGCAACAAGATGTGAACGTTCAAACTGATGAGAGTGGGGAAAAGCTTGTCAACGCCTCTGGAGATGACACAGACTCTTTGCACAGTCAGGTGGGATGAAGGCTCCCTGGATTTAATTGCTTTAAGACAGTAAAGTATCCCTTCAGCCAGTAAATTCACTAACAGTTGGTTCTCTGTTGAAAAAAGGCAAAGGACCACTTTGAAATGTTAATGTTGCAAGCTGTCCTGAATCAACTGCTAAGGTAGCAATACTCATTGGGCAGCATAAATTTGGAAAGCAAATGTCTCCATATTTATTTTCTGGAAAAATGTGACAAGTTTTAATTGGTTGGTTGATTGTTTTTGTTTGGGGTTGGGTTTTTTTTTGGATGCAGATATAGTTAACACTAAAAATCTTTTTACTTTTTGTTGGCTGGAGAGGGGAGTTGCTTGAAATTTTGAGTGAAGGGTTTGATGCTTTCTGTTTTGCATCAACCAACTTTTGATGGCTCGTTCTGTCATTCCATCTGATGTCAATGGTTACTGGGGGGGGAGCTCCTCCAGAGAAACTTTCTAACAAGATGAATAACTTCAAATTAGTATTTCAGAAAGTACTGTAGACTCAAAACTCCCCACTGCTTTTCTGTTGCAGTTTGTATATTTTCTTATCAACAGAAGACTAGAAAAATGATTTTTTTACTAAACCTGATTTAAGGCTAATGTGTCCTGTGGGAAATAGGAGATTAACAGGGCCATAAAAAGACAGATGTGATATGTCTGAGAGTCTACTCAAAGAGTATTGGAAGCCATGCTAAACAAGTTTGCTGTTTCCTCCTTGAACTGCTATGATTTCCCTTCCTCTACTTGTCAGCAAGTCAGCAAGATATATTCAGTTCTCCTTTGTTTAGGGTCTCTTGTGTTGTTGCATCTCAATTAATAACAAGATGCTTAAAGGTTCCCTTCTGCTGTACTTTAACATGGTATGAAAAGTACTTCAGAGATAGCCCTACTTGGAAATAATTTGTTTCTTATTGTGGTCTGTTTTGTCTTTACTGTATCCTCTTTATTGCAGGGAGAGGAGGAATTTAATCTTCTTCACCCACCCAAAGGCCGAGTTCAGCATCGCCACGTGCGAACCATTCGAGAAGTGCGTACTGTTGTTACACGTGTTATAACAGATGTTTACTACATCAATGGTGCAGAGGTGGAACGAAAGGTAGTTGAGGTAAGTTTCTGTTTCCGTGGTTAAATGAAGTGGGATTTTGGCTGAAAAATAGAAGTTGTTAAAATGAGAATGTGTTATGGCTGCAGGAAATGAGTTGAATGAACAAGTCTGTGTGCTGTGATGACAAGGCTTTCTTCATGAGCAAACTTGCAGACCATTTAGTGCATGGCAAAAACTGTGGTTTTGATGCTGGTGTATTTCATGCATGCTAGTGTGTTCTGAAGATACATTGAAGTCCAAAAGAACTCAGCAAAAGACTTTACTATATGCATCCAACAATTTTAAAAGTCTTGGAATTTTGCCAGAATAGAGACATTTCAGAATGAGCAGAAATTCAGTTAGTAAGCAAAAATCACTTCTGCCTGTAAAATTGAACTATGTAAGATAGTTTAGCCTGTTTTGCAGGTCAGTGTAATTTTTAACCACAGTCTTTTGAGTCTTGTGTACCAGATTCTGTAAGAGGTCTGCAAAAATCAATTTAAAACTAAGGAATAAACTAACCTTTTATTAGTGCACCTGTGTTGTAGTATGTACATTCATTAACTGGAAAGTCTTTAGGGAATCACAAAAGATAGCAGAGAAATGCTGATTTGATGGGCACAGTAATCACATCAACCTGCTAGCAATACAATATTAGTGCTATTCTGCTATAAAGGTAAATAACATGAGAGTCCTGTGCTGTGTAGTCACACTGAGTATTGACACAAAAGGATAAATTAATTCAATAATTTTACACCTGATACTACACATAAAATTCGTTGTTGTAACATCAAAATGGGGAATTAAGTGTCCTGAGCTGGGACTGAGGCCCCTTCGCAGTGGACAGTTCAGTGAGCTGATGGGTGCCCCGCTTGACTCCCTACACACCCCATGCGCAGTCAAACCAGGTTTCCTCACTGGCCTGACCCCAGGTTTCCCATGGCAGAGTCTCGGACATCTGGATCCTTAAAATAATTTAATCTTGTTACAATAACTAAGTAACAAAATAACAGCTTGAGCTGATGCCTCCGAGGAGAGACCTCAAACAAAGGACACGCTGGGCTTTTATACCCTTACAGTGTAAGGTGGAAAAGTGTGGGAAAGTCTGGGGGTCTTCTCTTCCTGCTGTGCCTCCAAGTGTTAAGGTCCCATGGCCTTTTGCCCGGGGCTCTTGCCCCTCAAGAGCTCAATCTGCAGCTTGCAGTTGCAGCTGCACCCTGAGCTACCTGCACTGAATTTATTCTTGAGCACAGTTTACTGAGTTCTCAGTGTGACTTCTTGATACAGAGCAGCTGTGCGCCTGTAGTGAGAGATGCACTGTCTACCATGGATCAGCCCGGACTGAAGTCTGCATGGCTGTCATCAGCTTCATGAATGTGGTCTCAGCTTGTCTGCATTTTGGACTGGTGGTTGTAAAGCTTCCATCTAGCACTTGCATCACCTTAGACAAACCTCTTTTTGTTTATTTTAAGGAAACTGAGGAGCCTGTAGTGGAGTGCCAGGAATGTGAGACTGATGTGTCCTCCTCTAGAACTGTGGGGGGCTCGTCACTGACCTCAGGGGACCTTGGTGATGTCAGCTCCTTCTCATCTAAGGCCTCAATTCTCCACCGTACGTCCAGTGGAGCAAGCAGTGGTCACTCTGCCATGCACAGCAGCAGCAGCTCAGGGCGAGGAACTGGAGCTGTCAAAGGGAAAGTGTGTGGGACAGAAACTGGAGAATTTGCTTTACCCATTGGCAGAGGTGTCTTAGGAAAGTGGAGGTAAGTGCAGTCTTGGGAAAAGAAGAACAAGTGATATTTTGCGAAAGTGAGCATCTGGTTTGTGAGTGTGAAGCAGGGTAGACCTAAATCAAAAGATTTCTGGAAAAGATCTGGCTTGATGAACAGAAATAAGGAGGTAATATTTGCTTTCACATCTGTTCTTCCTAAAGGAGTGGTTTGTTTCCTTGTGAGGCATTGCTTTGCAGCTTAGCAGCAATGAGGCAAACTTCTGGATATGTTGTGAGATGATCAAGAAAATGGGAGGATCCTAGTGAGCTGGCTTCTCTTCTCTAAACAGTTAACTCATAAATTCTCTAGCCCTAGAAAAGGAGCTGGGCAGCCTGCATCTCCACTCAGAGTTAGCCAGACAGGAGCACTGCCTTGTGAGGAAGAGGAGGACTCTATGCCTGGCACTCGTCAGACTGGCAGACCACCTGTGACCCCACGTGGACGAGGAAGAAGAGGCCGCCCACCATCTCGACCAACAGGAACAAGGTACCCTGGAAAAAGGAGACTGCAACTTTAATTTATTGCCAAGAAAGGAGGTGGGGAACTTCTGCCTTCATGTGCTAGAGGAAAAGGAGTACTGAATATTTCAGGAGTTAGTAATTGATTTTTCAGACCCTTCTAGGAATGCTTTTCTTCTCTCTTCTCTCTCTTTTTTTTTTTTTTTTTTTTTTTTTTTTTTTTTTTTTTTCCCCTTTTCCCATCGGGGGCTGCTTTTTTCTGCAGAGATTTACCTGGACTGCCAGGTACGGAGGATCTCTCAACTACAGCATCACCTGAGGAGAAATCATTTACTCGTTCAGTTCACCTGCCAGACGGGGGAGAGAAATCTGACACTGCTGGCTTCTGTGCCTTACGTCGAAGTGACTCTCCAGAAATCCCATTACAAGTGGTGACTGGTACTTCGAACTGTGCCGACTTACCCTCTGGGAGCAGCTTTGTGGGCCTCAGGGTTGTAGCAAAGTGGTCCTCAAATGGGTACTTTTATTCTGGGATGATTACCCAAGATGTTGGAGCTGGAAAGTACAAGCTGCTCTTTGATGATGGATATGAATGTGATGTGCTAGGAAAAGATATTTTACTCTGTGATCCTATCCCATTGGAGACAGAGGTGACTGCACTCTCAGAGGATGAGTACTTCAGTGCAGGTAAGAGCAGTGCGTGAGTTTCATCCTTGGTTTTCTGAGTTGCCGAATGTAGTGGGAAATGGGTGCTTATCCAGGAGGATGAGAAGCCTGGATATGGTTGGCTAACAGGTGTTGTTCTCTGTCTTGTCAGGTGTGGTGAAGGGACACCGGAAGGAGTCTGGAGAGCTATATTACTGCATTGAAAAGGAAGGCCAGAGGAAATGGTACAAACGAATGGCTGTTATCCTGTCCCTGGAACAAGGAAATAAGCTCCGGGAGCAGTTTGGGCTAGGTCCTTATGAACCTGTCACCCCCCTGACCAAAGCAGCTGATATCAGTCTTGGTAAGGGAAGGTGCCTTTGAGCTGCTGACTGTGCTGTTCTGTGTCTTGTGCCTTTGAGGTAATTCTAGTACCTGATCTGAATTACCAGTGTTTAAATATTTCTGGGTATTCAGCGATGCTTTTGGCGCTTTATAGTGAGGTCTTTGAGATCCTTTTATTGTTTGGCATCAGGGACTTAGTGATATTGACTGGCTTGTGGAAAGTGGTCTGCTTCTAGGACAGTGATGCTGGCCGTACTTACATATTCTTGGTGGATGGCTGCTTTGATACAAAGTCCCAGCAGTACTAAGAGGAAAAGGGACAACCAGGGTAGAGGGCATGAGATGAAAGATGTATTTGTTCTTGCTTTCCTGTGTCAGAGAGTGGTGGCATGTATACCATAGGTACTGTTGGGTTCAGCCACTTCTGTACAGATGGGTAGGGTGAAAGCTTGTGGAGTTTGGTGACAGCCCAAGACTAATCCGTGCATACTATACTGCAGATAATCTGGTGGAGGGGAAGAGGAAGCGACGTAGTAACCTTGGCTCTCCCAGCACTTCTAGCAGCAGCACAACTCCCACTCGTAAAGGGCAGGAGAGTCCACGTGTCCCACCGGTCTCCCTATCTGGGAAAAGGAAACTTACCACTTCTGAAGACGAGCGATCCCCAGCTAAACGTGGCCGAAAGTCAGCAATGATAAAGCCTGGTGAGAACCTTATTTTCTGCTCTTAAACTTGCATTCATCTAGTTTTTTCCTCCCTGGTATTTCTGTAAGTGATCTTTCCACTTCCCGTAAGTAAAAAGTAGGTGCTTTTTTGTTCTGCAGGATTTGAGACTGATTCTCCCTGGATGCATTCAGCAGCCAGAGCTGTTTTTATTGTAGCCTGAGTACTTACCTGCCATCTTTTCAGTTCTGCCTTTTAGAAATGTTCTGAGTTTAATGTTGTGATTTGTCTCTCTCCATTCTTATCTCTTTAGTCAGTCTTGAAAGCTGTTAAAGGGATTCCTCACAGCAGCCAGTGTTGTTTCAGGATGTTGATAAGACTGGCAGACTTGTCACATTAGTCCTTCATGTTTTGATTTGAAGGTTCTTTGCAACCAACCAGAAGGATGAAAGACCCCTACCTAGCCTAGTGTAATCCTAGTCCAATCTGTGTCTCTGTGTCTCCTCAGGTAAAATATCTGAGTCGAACAGATATTCCTCAGGTAAAACTTATCTTTGAAGACTTACGGTGCTTCTGTCTCTCTACAGGGGCTGTGAGAGCTGGAGAGTTTGTTAGCACCTGTGAAGAAGGTGTAGATGCTGCAGATGCCCCAGCACTGGAAGGTGACCATGGGCCCTTGCCCCACAATAAGACCCTCTTTTTGGGCTATGCGTTTCTTCTCACCATGGCAACACCAAGTGACAAATTGGTCAATCACCAGAAGCCATCAGATGGTCCCACAGGGAGTAGTGAGGAGGAAGAAGGTGAGGCAAATCTTACCTGTTGCATTTTCAAGTGAAATGCTGTGTCTTTAGGAAAAATGCTGGATACTGTCTGATCAGACATTTGTGTGAGTACTCGTTTACTTTTTTGCTCTTTAATCCTTTGCAGAAAGGACCTAAGACTCAGTCTCTGATTTAGCCAACTTGCGGCTTAAGTTGTGACAAACCTCAATGATGATCATAGGCCTGTTCAGCAAGCTAAGAAAGGTGTGAAAATTAGTGAGATCACCAGTGTCACAATAGTATAATGTAAGAAGGAAGGTTTTGAGAGATAGCGGATAGTGCTGGCAAACACAGAACTTGAAAGCATGTATGGGTTGCTCCAGTTAGCCTTTGCTGGTGTCATGTTTCATACAGTGAAAGAAGTGACAAGGTGCTTGCCTGGCTAGTGCTGTGCTACCCTTTCTGCTGCCTCTTTTTTCTTTTTTTTTGACTCTTCCAATGGTTTTCTCTAGATATTCTTGGGAGGAGGGCTGGGATCCCTTACTGGAATGGATGAGGGCTCTGTAGACTGAAGTGTAGAAACATAAGCAGATAGGTCAATTTTTGACTATAATCTATCTGCTGTAGATTTTTTAGAGATGACTCCATACGATAAACATTACATAGCACAACAGCTGCGAGCAGGAGCTGGCTATATCCTGGAAGACTTCAATGAAACCCAGGTAAGGGTTCACTTACTAATCTAGAACAACAGTTACAGAATAGTTAAGATTGGAAGGAATTTCTATAGCTTGTCTTGTCCAAGTGCTCTGCTGAAAGCAGGATCAAATAGAGAAGATTGACTTAGGTCCTTGTCCAGTCGTGTTTTGAGTATCCTCAAGGATGGAAACACAGAGCCCCTCTGGGCAGCTTGATTCAATTATGGAAAAAAAAGAATTTCCTGTATTTCAATTTGGTACTGTTGCTTCTTGTCCTTTGGATAACACTGAGAAGAGTCTGGCTCCATCTTTTGTGCATCCTTGTATCAATAATGAATATTAAAAAAGACCGCCCAAATATTCCCTTTTTGAATTTTAACAAATTTAGCCCTCTCAGCCTCTTCTGGTATGTCAGGTGCTCCAATGCCCTGGCCTCTAAGTGGTCCTTGGCTGGACCTGCTGCAGCATGTCTGGTGTTTTTGGTATACTGCAGAAGCCAGGAGTGGATGAAGTACTCCGGAAGTGGTCTCACCACAGGTCTGTGCATTGGAACACTTAGAGGTTCACTCTTCACTTACCAGATCTACTTGGACAACTAATGTAATTTAGTGTGGCTTTTACTTAAATTTAGTTTTTTTAATAAAGAGGGTAAATTGTTCTTGGAACATCTTGCCCGAGGAAGCAGTCTTGTCTAGTGACTTACTGAGTCTCGAACTAAAACGTAAATCATCCCCTTTGTCTGAACTGGAAGGAGGGCTATGATACAAAAACTACTTGGCAGAGTTTTTGCCTGTGAACTGCAGAGCTTGGAACAGATGATTATTAAACAAATTCTGAAATCACTAGTACCTTTATCTGATTCACCTTTCACATAATATGGCTGTGAAAATCAGGGTTTCAGTTGTTTTCTTCTTTAAACTGTTTAGCACCAGGATAATTTTGGGGTGGGGGGTTTTGCAAGCATTGTCTCCTGTTTACATGCCTTCTTTTCTGCCCTGAAGTGTAATGCGGCATACCAGTGTCTTTTAATTGCGGACCAGCATTGTCGAACTCGGAAATACTTGCTGTGCCTTGCCAGAGGGATCCCTTGTGTGTCTCACATCTGGGTCCATGATAGCTGTCACGCTAACCAGCTTCAAAATTATCGGAATTACCTTTTGCCAGCTGGATATAGCCTCCAGGAGCAAAAATTGCTAGAATGGTGAGTGCCAAATAACCATGATCTGAGTCCACAGACTCTTGGAGACAGCTGTTATGCTTGGGAGGCTCTTAAATAGCCTCCTCAGCCCAGTCAAAGTGGAAGCATTTTGGATGTGCACCAAAAAGGTGGCTCGGGTTTAGGGAAGAGTTTGGCCTAACTTTGGATATAGGCTGCCGTACACTGTCTACCTCTATTTTACTCTGTATAAACAAAGGATAATCACTCCAGGTACTTCAGGAAGGCTGGCAAGAGAGTAGGTCATTGTATGCAAGATACTCAAAGAACATATATGGGAGCAAATCAGGTCACTAGACTACTGGATATTCTTAGCAATCTGCATTTCTCTTTACAGGCACCCACGAGAAAACCCATTCCATAACCTGAAGGTTCTCCTGGTGTCAGACCAGCAAGAGAACTTCCTGGATCTGTGGTCTGAAATTCTCATGACTGGGGGAGCAGCATCTGTTAAACAGCATTACTCAAGTGCTCACAACAAAGGTACTCATTGGCCGATTTCTCAGGGAATCCTATGCCACTGTCGTTTAAAATAACGTAGGATGGTTTACAGAGTTGTCTGTAAGCAGAAAGGAAGGCAAAGGGCAGACACTCACTATTTGAATGTACTCTCTATATAGATTATATCTAGGAGACTTATCTTGCAGAGGAGATGCTGCAGCAATTCAGAACACAAGCAATCAGCTTCCAGCCTATGTTGAAAGGGGGAGATAGGCAAGAGTTGCTCCCGGACCTTCTGTAGGCCTCTCAAATTGTGCTTCCCTTGTCCTTCTGAACTCGGCTGTCTTCTCCCTCTCTATATGGGAGGTAGGCCCTAGCACTCACAGCCTGAAGTCAGGACTCGGGGTCATGCCTATACGGTCGGCTACTGGTTTTCTCTTAATTTTTAACTGGACTAAAAGGAATTATTTTCTTGTGAGGTGCAGGGTTGCTGTAGGTGTGTCTTAACTTTTACAAAAATAATTCACTGCCTAGAAATCAGAAGACATGTGAGAGTGATTCGTAGTGGTGAGACACACTGATCTGCCAGGCTGGATGGGGCTTGAAGCAACCTGGTCCAGTGGAAGGTGCATGCCTGTTCATAGCATGGGGTCTAATGAGATGAGCTTTAAGGTCCCTCTCAAACCAAATAATTTAGGATTCCATGCTTCTGTGATCTTCTGCTGCAGAGCAGATCCTCTTTCTTCACCTGACCGATACCTGTCTTTCCTCCTGTACAGATATTGCTTTGGGTGTTTATGATGTGGTGGTGACTGATTTTTCGTGCCCAGCTGGCATCTTGAAGTGCGCAGAAGCTTTACGGCTACCTGTTGTCTCACAGGAGTGGGTGATCCAGAGCCTTATTGCTGGGGAGAGAGTAGGCTACAGGCAGCATCCAAAATATAAACATGACTATGTCCCTCACTGAACGAAACTTTGCCCCATTGTCCCAACTGTTGTGCAGACTGTGTTTTAATCAGGTTTTAAATGTTTGTGAATTGGGCAGTATGCATGGATTATTGTATATAGTTTTATCTGCTGGACTTTTATGATTAAATAAATGTTTGCTCTCTTGTGGTATCTGCTGGTACTCCTCATTTATCTAAACTTGTTCCAGGGCAACGCCTTCAGGAAAGGAGGGCAGAGAAAAAAGAAATGCTTACATTTCTCTGAGCTGAATAGCTCTAATATTCTGCCTTGAGTAAAGCCTGAGCTCAACACAAAGTCAATTACAGAGGAAGAGAAAAGGGTGTTTTCCACTGGCAGAAGCTCAGGGCAGTGGCATTTCTCTTTGTTGGAAGAATACCATATTGTGTATTCCTCCCGTTTACTGTTGTTATTTTCCATTAATTTGATTAAGGTGCTGCTGAAGTGACTGCTAAGAATTTCTTGGGCAAAGTGTCATTTTGTTTTGGCTACCCTTCTTTTTTCCTGTTGTGACTGTATAGCTATTAACCTATCTTAGTGGAGACTGGCACTACCTAACTAGAGATATACGCAAGAGCCTTGGACAAATAAATGGCTGGGAGACTGAGGTACAAAAGAGTATCTAAGTGCTGTGTATCTTTAAATGGTAATGGGATAAATCATCTGCTTCTGAGCTGCTGCAGTCACATCTTAGTGATCAGCTGGCATAAAGGCAAAAGCTCTTCACTCCAACAGTGCTATAAGCTGAAGGCCTCCATCCATCCTCATACAACCTTTAGTCCCCTGCTTCAAAAGTGTGAAGTTTTTCTCTGTGTGTATTTTTTCCTCTATCATTTCATGGTTCAGACATCTGACTGTGTTGGTCTGTAAATCTCACATCCAACCTTCAACACCTTCTCTAGCCTTCTAGCTTTTTCCATGGTCAAGGGATTTTAAACTTTGCATCAGCTGCAGTCCTACGATAAACAGCTGTAATGTGTGGAAGGTGTCAGATATTGTACTTGCTGGCTGTTGTTACTGTGTCTTTCTGAGTGAGCTGAGAATTTTTTCCCCCAAAGATTTGTAACTTCAGTGTGAGCTGCAGCTGTGTGCAAATACCAGCCCTTTGAGGGGAAGGCTGGTTTCCTGGCAGCATTTGTGTTCAAATTGGAAAACCTGATAGAATACCCCAGTGATGGACTGGAGGGTTCTCTTTTGCCAGCCATTCAGATGGACTTGCATCAAGATGATCTGTTTGTTATAGCAAGGCTAGGAAATCTTAGTAACAGGCAAGGAATTCCTGCCAGATACCACTTTTCAATGACGGACAAGGCCACGCCACACTATTCCCTTTGCACTGGGGTGCAGACATTGACAATATTCCACATAATTGCATGACAAGATGTTTTTATTTTGGTTCAGTAGGGTAGTCACTAATAGCATTCTAAATAGTCTGGAATGAAAAAACAGCACAGGTGGAGTGAACGTCCCAGGTAAGCATCTCCTTACCATTTTTCTGCCGGCAGAGGGCGCTTTGTACTCAAATAGGGCAAAGCTCCTGTCTTGGCATGTGTAATTTTAGCACACAAAATGTATTAAATTGTATAGAGAAAGCATGTGATAGCACTAGTGTCTCTTTGACCTATACAGATATGCTAGACTAGTGCACTGCATGAGAAGAGGTTTAAAAAATCTATTTCTTTATCCCTCCCCTTCACATCAATTGACAATTGCTATTGCTGTTTCATTTACCTGGTAGTAATTTGATTAGCAGACATTGTGTACTGAAAGTCAGTTTACTACACAAGTGGAACTTCTGAATACAGCCAAAACTTCATTCATAGTCACGAACAAGATTACTTCCTCCACACTCAAACTTGCAGTGGAGCATAGTCCAGCTGAAGAGTCAAGACATCATACTTCCTGTTTTTAACTTCCTGAAGAGGTTCAGCTTGCCTCCCTAGAAGCCCTTATAAGCATATGCAGGGCTGCAGAAAGCATATTTTTCTTAGTTCGGAAGAAACAGAGTAGCTTTCTGCAATCGCTGGGCAGCCTCAGGTAAGTGGCACTTCCTGCCAATTCCTTCTGAAACAGTAGTTCATCAGGCAAAAGCCAGCTACGAAGAAAAATTCAGTTGAGTGCAAATGCTCCAGCTGTCCAAGAGCGCCAGTCCAGTGCTTGACGCATCACTAGTCTCAGCCTGAAGGAAGCCTCAGGGCTTAGACGCCAAAACTGCGAGAGAAAGGTACATTATTAACTACATGTTGAAAGTACCGACCCACAGCAGCATTTCTTGGCCAATATGAGTGAACAGCTTGTTCAACTTTTTGCCAAAAGAAACTCAAAGGGGGAAAAAGCATATAAAACCCAAAAATTACCGTATGCTGATTTGTTACTTTCTGGCATAGTATTTATCAATGCTTAGTGTAAGCCAAAATAATTAGAAGCAATCAATAAAAATGGCTTTGTACTTCGAGCACTTCAGGATAATGGTACAACCAACCCTCAAGATATATCTACCTGCCCAAGGTTCCTCCAGCCTGGGTGTAGTATTTGTTATAATCCAAGCGTAGCAGCAGTTGAGCTAAGTCAGAGTTTATCTGATGGTTGCGAACACTAGAGAGAATCTTGAAGAGAAGCGATGACTGACGACTGAATCCCTACAAATTCAAAGATGTCAGTTCTAGGCCCTCTCAGAAGAGAAAGCAAGCAAGCCTTTCATCTCTGTTTCTGCCTAGCCAGTCCTTTAACAGCCTGAAGAAAAGAATCACTGCAAGAGATGTGATGCTTGTGGTTCAGGATAAGGTAAGCTGTGAGCCACAAGAATTCCTAGATGCTGGTTATCCAACAGGAGAGGCAGAGGTACCAACAGATACCTGCCTCCTTTCTTTTCTGGTATCTGCCCCCATTCCTCCTCTCTGTGCACACAGAATTTCCAACTCGGGAACAGTTTTGCTTAGTTAAGGTAATTACAAGCACTTATATAGAAGGTCTCATCTTCCACTCACTCTTATTCTACAGCTGCTAAAGCCAAGATTACTGCTTAGGTAAATGTTTGCATGGGAGAAGAACAGATCCACAGAAACATAGATTCACCTTCACCAAAATACTGAGTTGTGCAGCTCCCCGTTCATCTAATGGGCCCAGATTCTGACTGACCAGAGAACAAAAACTGTGACAAAGATCTAGAATTTCATTTAAGCAGTGGAAAACCTGCATGGGATAAAAAGTACAAATTAGTAGTTGAAACAGGGTTCAAACACAGAGAGAAAGCGGGTACCTGAAAAGTTGTAGCATTCATAATGAAGATGTTGCTGATACTGTATTTTTTAATCAGGAAGGAAGATGCTAAAGTAGCATTTTTGTGAGGTTTTCTATGGAGACAGGATTTAAATATTATGCTGCATCTCCCCTCTGCCCCTCCCACAACCTTTTGCAGACATTTCTGGGGAAACAGCAATTGGCGTGAGCCATCAAAATAGGCACAGGAGTTGCACGCTGGCTTGTCTATCCAACCAGCCAGTCATCGCTGCAGCTCTGGGACTAAGAAGGCAGTATAAAGACCAGCAAGAGCTATGGTTCAAGGCTTTGGTTTCACTGTTCACTAAACTTGGAATTTCTTTTGTATCAGTTGATCAGACTGGATAATTACTATTCTGCCACCTTTATTCTACAATAATCTCATAGATGAGGCACAGAGACACTGTGTTTCATTGAAACTAACCTTTGCAAATGTTTTTGGGAGGCTGTTTATAAAAATACTTCTAGCTTTTTGGTTGTTTTCTTTTTTTTGATTAACAAAATTAAAAAGACCCTAAATCCACTTGGGAACATCTCAACTATTTTTATTCTCTTAAGAAAAAGAGGGAATTCTTCCTAGTCTAATGCATATCAGTATGAATCCCTCAGGAATACAGTTTCCAGCACTCATTAGAACTTGCTCATTAGTACAATGCTCATTAGTACTTCTTTAATAAAATGGCCTGCGATAAAAACCTAGTGACAAAATAAAAGTTATTAACGTTAACTGAACACTAAAATAACGTTGACTTAAAATTGCCAGGAACGCGGCATTCACCCTCACCAACTGTGAATCAGATGATCTTAATTCAATTATCAGTTCTAGTTTATACCTGCCTTACTCCTAGATTTGTAGTCTGTGGTCTGCAATAGATTATCACTGATCTCTTTTAAAAGATATGATTTGTCATATCTGTTCAAAAGGGTGTGTTTCTTGGGCCACTTAGAGAATTGGTAGAAAAAGGTGAAAACTAGACCTACTTACAGGTTTTAGGAGGATGAAAGACTGAGCCAACAAATTACTTAAGAAATGATCGTGAGCCAGTCGTATACTCTCAAAATCTCTTGTGGCATTTATCTGCTGCAGAAGCTGTGAGAACTGAGACTCCAGTACATCCACCTGATGGATATGTGAAGACATCTCATTAGTGATTTGAGGAATTGGGACTGCTTCAGACCTGCCAGAGGTTTTGCGTAAGAAAATTACTTTCCTTATTACTACTCTTACATTAGAGCTGAGGGTCTCCTTCTCTCTGGCTGATGAATGGGGAATTATATACAAGAGCAGTACATAATGTGGGGTACACAACTGTTTTTGATGCCTGAGTAATATCTAAGTAGAAAGGGAAATGGCCACTTTCATCACCTATTAAAAGTGTATATTGCTAGCATGTAAACAAAGATATTTGATTGTAGTAATTTCTTAATTTTATACTGGGAGATACTATCTGGAATCTTAGGGCAGAGGCTGCAGTGCAAAAGCTCAGTCAGATTACTGTGGAGAATTTAGAATGCCAGGCCCCCTTTCAATTCTTTAAAAACCAAAGCAACCAAACAAAAAAGCCGAAAACTTAACTCAAAGCAGAGTTCACTTAAAGAGGCAAGGGAAGAAACCAGCATGGTGTCTTAATGACGGTCCTTCAGAGATGACGGTGGTTTCTCATAAACTTTTAGTAGCACTAGACCTACTAAAGACCTCCTCCATTTCACTGATTCACCAAGTCCAAAAACTTTGTAATTGTAGCAACAGTCTGGGAACTCAGAGGAAGCTCTAGACTTGTGAAGGAAATCCTGCTTTCCTTAAGGTGCAAAGAATCAGAAACCTGAGAAAGGTTTTCGGTGCTCCCTCCATACATTTCTGCCAGTTTCTGATTAACTGATACAGTTTATCTTTCTCTGTAATACTGACCTGCAGGTAATACTGAAGATTGTCCACAAGGAAAGCCATGTGATCCCTCAGACGCCACTTGATGGCATCTGTTCTGTTAGATTTCAGGTGTTTGCGTTGCATCTGGAGAGCCCAGCAGTGCTGTAGCTCAGCCTGGACTCGTCGCACACTCAGTAGGTATTTGAACACAACATTGTACCTACAATCAAAAATTACAAAGTTGTTTAAGACTAAAATCTTCCTCCACTGCAGGTACTGGAGAATGTGAGAATGCAAGACCGGAAAAAAAACGGAGGTGACTGCCTGCCAAGTTAGGGCCAATCAGGTAATGGCCCATGTGCCCCAAGGCACATCTTGCAGAGTAAGATTTCTGCTTGTATTGATTACAGACCAAAAAAATACAAAGTTAGTTTTAGTGTAAGGAGGGGAGCTGTCAATGAAAACACTGCTTGTTAAAGTAGCATTGTTTGTAAATCAGTGCAGATCTGTAAGCAGATGTTGCAGGTCTTACTGTCATTACAAGTACTCTCAATATGAATAAGTGGAAAGAGCCATTTTAAGGTTCAGGGGAGCAATAGCTCTACCTTTCTCTCCATAGAGAGGAAAAAAACCCCAACACATTACTGAGTGCCTCAGATCAGGGAACATACAGATGAATATAGAAAGCCCATACATAGTACTTACTTCTCAAGAACAGCAGGAGTAAAAAGAATATGCAGTGGCCATTGAACTTTGTAAGAAAGGCCCAGAGCTGCCCATCCAGATGTGGGGGCTTCACGTGGAGATAACTCCCGGGAAGGCCCTTCACGAGTCTGAGAAGTATCTAAAAACAAGTAAGGTGCTGAATTATGTTATCTTCTCAGTCAATACAACCACGGCAAGAAAGAAAAGGGAAAAGGGCAACAACAGAATTAAGAAGAGCCAAGGCCCTTACTGGCTATTACATAAGGCAGTAAAGGGAACAAAATCAGTATTTCTTTAACTTGAGAGAAGCGTAAGTAATGGGATTTGAAAACAAGGTCATCATCTCCCCTCTTAATTTACTTCTAAAAATGCAAGTAGATACCTTTATGTTCCTTTCCATGATACTCAATGGTTAAGTGAAGAAGAGGAAGAAGGTTGTCATCATCTAACAGCACCTTATGAGCAGACTGCTGAAATGCAATGTTGACATCTGACAACGAGAGAACACATATCAGCACAAGATAATGCAGCTAGTGCTAATTTTGCACCCATTAATTATTTACTCTTGGTTGTAAAAGACAACACTGATGCACAACTGACACTGTTTTCTTTTAATTCCAGTTTCAAATACCTGCCATCAGTAGGTTTCTGGGAGATTGTTTTCACTCACTGTGAGACATTCTAATTCACAAGTGCTGTTCTTTCAAAACTAATGACATCATCTAGAGAGTTAAGATGAACTCTTCTGTACTGGGCATGGCTCACCATTTCCCTGTTACACCACAGTGAGGACAGTTTGGTAAGCAAATAAGCAACACTCACCATGTTCAGTTACAGCTGTAGGTGGTGTCTTCAACATGTGCTGTGCAGTGTCAATGAAGGCCTGAAACAGTTCACCTCTTCCCAAAAGGTAAAAGTCTTTTATAATCTGTGGAGATAAATTTCTTGTACCTAACATGAAAAACTGAGCAGAAATTTTAAGCATCCTAGCTGACAGCACCCATTTTTTATTATTTGGACAACTGCTGTTTCAAAACACAGCTGGAGAGCTCTGAATTTTATTGACTGACCAAAAAGTTTACACTGCCTTTGCTTCAAGATGCCAACTACAAAACCACATACACATACTCCTCTAACTCTCTCTGACCAAGTTCTATCAGTGCTCATTCTTGAGACTGGAAAACGAAAAATTGTACAGCTTTACCTAAATGAAGAAAGCCCGGAATATAAGGCGGTAAAATCTTTAATAGAAAGAAGGAAGGAAACAAGGAAAGAGCAAGCTGCTTTAGCAAAAACAAACTAGCAGTTGCATTACCTTCAGCTGTCCTAGTAGATCCGATTCCTCCACCATCAATTTCCAAAGATGCTAGTGAAGAAACAGAAACGAAACGAGAGAAAGCTCATCTCAGAATTATCTCACACATTCAGAGAGAAGAGTAGCTGCTGTATTAAAATACGTGCACTGCATACAAAAAAAGCACCTATACAAAATGTTATATAAAAGAGTCCTGTGTAGCAGCCCATGCTACTAGTTAAAATTCTTGACGTATACCAGCAAAAAACTCTGCCTAGGAAACATGAAGACCTGGAACAAAAAAGAGGTGCAAATTCCTATGAAATCACTTCTACCCCAGCTTTGTTCTTGCTTCTCTAACCTCCCCATTTTCTTAAGAGTCTCCTCCCTGCCCCATGTGAAAAAAAGATTAAAAATTGCCAAAGCAAAGCATGTGCTCAGTGAGATGCCATCTATTATGCTGAAAGCAAATGAAAAGTTCTGAAGTAATTTCAAGTGAAATAAAAAAACATACAAAAATTCCCTTCTTTCCCTCACGAAAGAGCATAGTATTTGTTACTGTCCTTTAGTCATTACAAGCTGGGGTTACATGAAGCTCTGAGACCACTTAGAACGTGAAATCTAGCTGTACTGTTCACATGTTTGTTCAATCACTGGCACTGAAAAGCCCCCTTCTTCTTCCAGTCATTCACAAAACTTAAGAGCTTCTGAGCCTGCATAGCAGTTACCCTTCCTAGGACACTCACCTCAGCAACAGTGCTCCGTATCCAGTCAACCACTGATTCAAAGTCCACCAAACTAAAGAGCGGTTGCTGTTTGAGTCGATGTAGCTCTGCCGCGAAAGTGTCCTCCTGGTTTTTTAGGATGGAGCCTGTGCAGCAATGAGAAGAGTTTCGGAGAGTAAAGAGGGATGCCATTTGGAGATGTTTGGAAACTCTTATTTACTCATCCTGTTCTTACACGTCTCCCTTGGAATCAATCAGAAGCAGAACACTGGGACTACTGCTCTGTCCTGGCACAACTATCCATACAGTCTGAAGAACAACAGCCAATAGTCAGTGACTGTTGAGGAATTCGTTAATGTGGTATTTTGGAAACTACTTGTCAGTCACTCATAACTGAGCAAAGGTTGCAAGAAAGATGCTTCTTACCTTTTCTGGTCAGGTTAACATTCTGATTCTCAAACATCTGTACAGATTCTCCCACAAAGAGGATTTTCTCAGCAACCCGCACAGGAATGTATGAAGGCAGCATTTCTATTCTCAAAGAAAACTGCTTTAGAGATGGAGCTAACATGTTCTCTTCCTCAATCAAGCGCTGCCAGAGGCACCAGGGAAAAGAAATCAAGTGGAAAACAGTGTGAGAAAACCAGATAGAAAAGGTGTGTAAAGGTGTGTGTGTGGGTGTGTGTGTATGTATCATTTACGTAAGCCAGTAAACTTCCTTACACTTCTGGTATTCTAGATCTTCCTAGAGATGTTGCTTCCATTAGAGTGGAGCAGAAGCAGAAAAAGAAGCTAAACCTTTGTGGAATAGCAACAAATTGGCTGTACCAAAGGATAATGTTATGTCAGCAAAAGGAGTTTTCATTACAAATGCATTACATCAGTCTTTTGTCGCCATAACAATGTTAACTAGCATTACCAAAAATAATCCACCCCTACCCCCACTCCTATGTTTTAACACTGTTAGAACACTTGTGATACAGGCCAAATATAAAAGCCTCCACTAGTAAGCAAATAGGATAAAGATCCAAAGGCTTGCTAGCAAAGATAAGGCAATTTTCTCAGTTCCTGTGAAAGCTGTTTTAACACAATACAGTAAGTTATTAACTTTTTCCTTAAATGTTAATAAAAAACTCCAAGTACGGAGGCAAGATCTTCCTTTAGGGACGCAATATTGGTAATTTCATCTGGCTTTCTTGTTACTGGAGAATTAGTTTCAGTAGTCCATAATCCAGAAAAAATAATCCAAACAAATTTTTGAGAACGTTTGTCATCTACAGAATTCTTCATTTCAATAGAAGAGTTCAGTACAAGTTTGTATTCTGACGTTAACAGGTTAGCAATTCTTTTCTTAAGATTCTAGTGCTACTTTTAGATGAGGCAATACCCAAGTATTCTATCAGTCTATCCCATTAACACTCAGGATTTCTTATTTTACTCTTTGACTGAAGAACTGCCAACACTGTTAATCAATAATACCAAAGAAAGAAATCGCTTAGTCTACAACTTCCACCATGCACCCAGAAGACTCACCAATTTTCCCAATCTTTCTTTATCTGATATAGTGAAATAACAGATTTTTCACTAACTGCCTTTTTTACCATCCTAGCAGGTTTCAATATATGTCTAGCTTAGCATAGCTCGCACTGAAGCAGAAGACAATACACTTCTTCTTTAGTTTCTTAAGGACCAAAGATGCCAAGTTACAACTTGTAGATCTTACCAGGTCCTGCAGTTCTCGTAGCTGTTTTCCTGTAAGTCCCCCAATTCCTAAGTCATCGTCATCTTCTTCAGATTGGTTAGGGACATTTCCAGAAGAGGGGCCCTGTTTGATAAAGAACTCTTCATGTTGGTCTAGTAGCAATCCATGCAGCATCCAGGCAGAGAGCTGCTTATACATGACTCCATGACACACAGCCAGAATCCTGCAGTCAAGAAAAACAGTCAGTCAGGCCTTTGCACACAGTAATCAAAACCCCATTGTATGTCAATCCAGAAAGTCCAGTTAGTCAGCCAAGCAGTATGGCAAGTGCTAAATGGCTAATGTGGTACTTTATTTTTTTTTTTTTAACAGATAAAGGTGGACAAAACGAAAAGGTGCAAAATTAAGCTAACATATCATCTGAATATGTGGCTTCTCCATGGAAATCTGCTAATAAACCAGAGGTATAAGTAAGCAGTGGCTGCTGTTTCTACTCAAATGACATTTTAAGTAGTCTTTCTCCACGAGGACATACAAACATCACAACACTCACATTGTCACATTTATCCTTTTGAAGGATCAAAGATCAGTAACAGGTCTACCATACACAAAACAATTCACGTAGACTTCGTAAGAAGAAAAGAAACTGGATCTGAAGTTTTCTAAGCCCTTAATCCAAAGTGTGCAGAAAGCCTTATTTCCCACCAGAAGCCTGCTTTAGATAAATAATGGGGACTGTGACAGTTTTTCCTGCATGGTTGTCCTACTTTCATATCATGCAAGGCTGTTTTGCATGTACTGTTTCAACAAGTAAGAAAGGCTTGGACACTAACTCCAGAAGAATGAAGTAATAGTTATACTGTATCTACATACTTTTCAAGAGCACTTCGAACAGGAGGCAACCCCCCACAGCTATGTTTGTGGACTGTCTCCAATATCTGGCATCCATGAATCTGCAGAAAGAAAAGGTTAGATTAGATTGGTTATTTGGATCTGTACTGACATTTTCATACACTTAAACACTACACTTTCAGCTAACAAGGAAATGCCTTAACAAACCAAACAAGTCTTACAGAAAGAAAAATATAACATGCTCCATGTTGTGATGAAAGAGGCCTTCTATGTGTGGCTCCACACTCAAGCTTCTCTCAATACTTTCCCTTAAAAAAATGTAAGGATCTATAAATTCTGAAAACATTAACCTCTGCCTTTTTTATTCCAGGCAACAGTCGGAGGAAACAGACTCAGAAAAGAAAAAATTCCAACCAACAGCATCCTGTCCCATAAAATTCAAGTCATCAAAGATCATGTGATAAGGGAAAAAATCAAATCCAGTGTAAATGAATTTGTAAAATAGTGTCAATATTTACAGTAGAACTAGTAATAGGGCATCCATTACTGAAACTACATACTTTTCTAGCATTAGAAGTCTGGGATGGGGGCAGAAATAACTTTATCAGTTAAAGAGGAAACTTGCTAAGAGAAAGTAGCTATAATTTTACTGTACCTTCTGAGTTTTGATCTGTTCCACCATGACCATCACGGAGGGGAAGAGTAACTGAAACTGCAGAACGAGGAGTGAAATACTGAATTAGGTCGTTATGTAAGAAAGAGAGAAAAAACTATATACTCAAGTAACTGTGGACAGCAGCTGAATGCAATAGTTTATTAAAACTATTATCTGTCTTTCCCCACAAATTAGAAACACAATAAGCAAATGTCTAGGAGGTATGTCCTTCCACCACTGGACCAAGATGCATGAAGTTATTATATTCCAGCAGCAGTTCAGGCTAAACACAGGCAGTGTTTATGTGAGGGTCAAGGTAGGGTACCTTAGTTTTGTGTTGAGGTGATCTTCTGAGCATGATTAAGGGAGTACAGATGTAGAGGCGTCAGACAGAAATGGCATGACATGATGGAGTAAGCCTCATTTATCCCACCCACTTCCTTATAAGACTCAATGAGTGATAAGAGCAACCAAAGAATACTACCTGTTTATTAACATGACATACCTGGTCCAAGGAGTAATTAACATGTGAGATGGAAAGATGTGGGTCAGCCAAAAACTATAAAGATAAAGCAATTAATAAAGATTAATTATCACAACCACTGGATGGTGACACTTCCCAAGATATGACAGCTACTAGTCTGGCAGAGATTAATCAAAATCTCCAAAACTGAAAACAGAAGCCACAGTAATCTGAGACACCACTGGGCTCGGACACAGATGGAGCACTTACTGAATTGAAGGAAGAGGGGACAATACTTATTAGGATGAAAAGTAATTTACGGTGGCATCTCACAGGAATAATTTGAAAGGCACCCCTAATGTGGAAAGGAAAATACCTTGTTTCATCATAGAAACTACTACTAGCATGTTTATTGCTGAAATGACAAGTTTCCACAATCTGTCAGCAGCACTACAGACCTCTTGTTCTAGGTCAAGTAGTGCCTGTCGATAAGGCTGCAGCACTGAATCAAGACCTGTGCAGAAGGCTCTCAAATAAATGCCATGTAATCCACTCTGGTTTTGCTGAGATGGATGATGATCCTGAAACCAAATAATAAAATCTCCATCAGCATCCTAGTGCAAGTCTGAAGAGTAACATAATAACTGTGCAGTGTCATAGACATAGGCAGTGCTCCAAATACCTTGAAATGCACCTTAGCTCACCATAAAGTGATCAGAAAAACAAATACAACCTTGTGACAAAGAGAGTTACTAGAGCAGATTTATATTTAGCTCTTTTGTGGAGCTATGCAAGTTCTGGGAACCACTGGTACCGGTGTGTCTTTTCACTTGAGCATGCCTCTTGGATCTCAAAGCTCTTCACGAGTCATGAGGAGGACTACAAGATAGTCATGAGTATCTTGTTCAGTCCACAAACCCTGGTCAGCCTGCTGTGGTCAGAAATTACTACAAGAGTTCCCCAAGAGTAAGATTTTACATTTGGTTCATCTTTCACTGCAGTCTGTCCTCCCTTACATGCACCGCAGAGAGCTTTCTGCAGCTCTGCTCGGTGCTAGCGCGGGTATGGGCCAAGGGCCGCGGGACACTCATGTGTCCCGAGCAGCTTGGCCTCACTGGCACCTGCCGCGCTCTTCCCGGGAAATACCACGGCCCGGCAGCCCCACCTGCTGCTGTACGTGTCCCGTGTACTGCTCCACGAATTCGGCGAAGCGGATGTAGTCGGTGCCGAGGCGGCAGAGCCGGTTGAGGACGCTGGTCTCGCTGGGGTGCAGAAAGGGCAGCTCTTGAGACACCTGGAAGGGGAAACAGCGGTAACGGGCGGGCGGGCCGCGCAGGGCGAGGAGCAGGCGGGGCGGGGACCGGGGTGGGCTTTGGCAGGTGCCCTGCCATACCTGGAGGCCGCCGCGCTTGCTCCAGGTGAAGGCCGCCCCCGGGTACCCGCTCAGCGCCAGCAGCAGCTCGTGGATCATCCTGCCGCGCGGGCCGCGCGGGCTGCCGGGAGGCACGCGGGGACCGCCGGGAGTGGCGGGCGGGGGGCGCGGGGCGCGGGGCGGCCCTGGGCGGGAGCGGCCGTGGCGGGGCCTGCGCGAGGGCGGGCACGGCGGAAGATGCCGCGGGAGCGGCCTAGTGCAGCGCCGCGTGAGGCGCCTTGGCCTTGGCTCGCTACGGGAGGAGGACGGTGTAGTAACGTGGGTGCCTCTCATGCCAAGTGCCGGTTCGGGAGGTCCCATCCAGGACAACAGCAAATGTGCAGCCTTCTAGGGAGACTTGGTTTTGGTATGCCTCACTAGGTTTCTTTATCGGTTTCTCATGTTACCTGTCGAGTGTTTTATCAGTGCCAGTTTTACCTTTCTCCATTTATTATGTATTGCTCTCCTTCACTTCTTGTCTTAATCCGGATAGTCTTTTAGTCAAAACTGTCTAGTTTGAAAATTGTGAAGTTATTTAACAGAGTGTTTTTTAGCAACCTCTCTTTCATTCCCCCCCCCCCCCCCATCCCCCCACCGCTTATTTTTGGCAGTGTTTTTCTTTATGTGCATTTTTACTCTTCTTCATTTAGAAGAAATTAGTGTTTTGTGTCAAGGGTCATCTAATTTGTGTTTGGTTCAGCTTGCCACAATAAGGTCTGAAATGCAGGAAGAATATGAAATGTAGGAAGCTACTGTCTAGCTATACAGCTTAATGTGTAACTTGGAAATCCCAACACTATCGTTTGTCATGTATGACAATATAAATATAAATATAAATAAATATAATAAAACTATCCTCTTTATACTGACAAAACTTCTAGTGTCATAGTAAAGACTGACGAGTTTGGCTAGGCATTTGTTGTGCATCCTTGACATAAATATCACAGTATGCAATGCTTTTCCATTGCATCTGGAAAGCAATGTGCCATTCCTGCTTTTAGGATGCATTATTTGAGGTTTAGGACTGTTGGCTTCAGTCTTGCACTGCTGGAGTTGGTGGTAGTCCTTCCCTTTCCATAAAAGGCTTTAGTTCAATACCATGCTGCTGACCAGGACTTCTGTGCTAACAGGTGGGTTTGATTAATGCTGAATTTAAACACTACTTTCAGCAGATTATAAAGCTAAGCATGCTGTAGATGTCTTATACATAATTAAGTATGTAGTGATGGCCCAATAATTGATGAAAAGTGTTTAGTCAGTAGAGACTAATTATGTAATTTAGTGGTATCTTTGTATGGTACGGTTAATGAATGGTTTTATTAACATAAATACATTAACATACTACATGTTTAATCTGTTAGAGGAACCTTGCACTTAAACATAGTCATCTGCATTCAGAAACCAAGCTTCCAACAGCATTTGTTCACAAAAAGTGGAAAATCCAAGAGTCTTCCTTGAGAACATGGCAGGAGTAAGCAGTGTAAAATTTATTAGAAGAGAAGGAACTTTCCCTTTATCAGAGCTGGGGGAGTTATTTTTTATGGAAGGTAATGAATTGTTGGAAGTGAATATTTCTGGGGATAAAACTACAATTGACCAAGAAAGCAATGTAAGTAGAGATCTGATGGCTTTTTCATTGTTGGAGGAGTCCTTTGAAGGTGAAAATTATGGGTTTGGTGCAGGGCTTCTGGTGTGTGGCCAGTATTTCAGAATTGGTAATAGATGTTTTATGTCTTTGCTGTACAATCTGTAAATCTGTCTCATCCCCACTCGTTTCCTTCCGGCTAAATATTGCGGTCTGCTCAGGACTTAAATTACTTTATTAATTCCCGAAGTGTTTTTTTAGGTAGGTTCGGCATTACAAAGTGGATAAAAAGATGGGGAGTGTGTATTGCAGACAGAAAGACTGTTGAATTACGCACTTTTTCTTTTGTTCTGTTTTTCCAGGTAGCTATGGGGCTTCCTTGGACTCTGAAGATCCTTCAAGAGAAACTGTACCTGGTGCATGAGGACAAATGCACTGTTTTCCAGTTCAAGAAGCCTTTTTCAGAGTACAAAGCTTGCCCATATTGCACCGTCATGAGAGGGGAAGGAGAGGATTTTATCAGCATGCAGATTGGGAAGCTTGCTAACCTGCCTCTAAGAAGTGAGGACTCCTCTGCTATTCCAGCAGCTTGTTGGTGTGTCCTGGTATCATGTCACGGCTGTCAGCAGAACTGGGCAGGATTTGGGTTAGGGTCACTTGCTCTCAGTCTTCCCTGGGGAGTCCTGCAGATAGTACACATGCAGGGCTGTATCCTAGCCAAGCTCTGGGCCATTTGCAGTGAGGTCAGGATGCAAAAGCAGAGTCTGGAAGCAAAAGGGATTAAGAAGACCCATTTTGAAAGCCAGGCTTCCCTTTTTCCAGCCTGGTTTGTCTGGTGGGGTGGGTCAGTCTGCATTCTTTTGCCCCAAGTGTGCAGCTGCTTCTCTCGCATTTTCTCCAGCGCTTCATGCAAAATTCCCTGCTGCAAAGAGGGGTCGATCAGGGCTGTGGTAGTGATCTGGGCTAGCACTGAGCGCGGTTGTGAACTAGCACTGGGAGATTGTGAACTGGGATATTTGTATGTATGTATATATGTATATGTGTTTCTTTCTTTATAAGACCAGGTCAGTAACTTGTCCCATTTGACCACTGATTTTGATCTGATGCTGGGAACCAAAAGGCAGCTTTTGCTGTTGGCAATTCATAGCCTAACATGCAACTAACCTATAAAAAGTGTCATCAAGTATATGAGAGGTAGGAGTCATATATATATGTGTGTGTGTGTATGTGTGTGTGTATGTATGCTAATATGTATATACAGATACATGTATATATGTACACACATATGCAAATATGTAAACACACTCTTTTTCCCCCTATTTTCCCCTCTATTTTTATACATATTAAATATATGTAACCTACTCACTTGAGACAGCCCTGTCTGGATTCTGGACATGCTGACCCTGTAGACACAGAACTGGCTCATTAAAGAAGGCAGAGAAAACTAATAGTTATCTAAATGTTATTACAGACATAGAAGGTAAGAATTAAACTTATCCATAATTAATTGGATCCAAAGGGAAATATATTTTTTCAGCACCATTCACAAAACTTAATTTTTCTCGTAAGGGGAGTGACCAATAAATACTTGCAAAAGAACAGATAACAGTAATTTATTTAAAGGACTAAATTTTGATGCTAATTTTCTCTAGGAAGCCTCATGATTAGTCACTAAGGCCAAAAACTTAAAGAACTTTTTTTACAGATTTGATTGCTCCAATTTTGAAACTAGAGAAAAACAGGTACCTCTATAGTGTTAATTGCAAGGCTATCTGACTAGTGCTCATTAAGGAAAAAAAAAAGACAAGAAACAGGAAAGGCAATAAATTAAACACAGATACACAAATCCTAACAAAAAACCAATTCGCAGAGACAATAACAAACACCAGAAATCTTAAATCAAGGGAGCTATTATAGGTACCATTAAATACAACCTTGAAGAGGTTCAGCTAGATTCTTTGATGATATGCAATAGTCATGTTTTATTTTCCTTATCAGAATGAGATTTTTTTGAGGGAGGATTGTGGCCCTGTGCAAAAAATGTTATGAGATTTTTAGGGGGAACAAAATGAGTTCTGCACTCCACAGTCTACATATAAACAGTGTTTTAAATGTCTTCTCATTGCATAACTTCCAAGTGGCCACATGTGAAGTAATGCAAATGTTAATAATTAGAACTCTTAATGTCATTATAAAACCTTTTGTTTTGTCATTTATGTCTGGCATTCCCTGATGTACTTTTTTCTGTTACCATCGAACTATGTATACCTTTCATACAGGCTCTTTAAAAATCAGTTAGGTTCTCTAAGACTGTTGAGTTCAACCTATGACCAAACACCACCTTGTCAACTAGACCAAAGCACTAAGTGCCTCGTTCAGTCTTTCCTTAAACACTTCCAGGGATGGCGACTCTACCACGTGTCTGGGCAGCCCATTCCAATATCTAATCACCCTTCCTGTGAAAAAATTCTTCCTAATGTCCAACCTAAAGCTGCCCTGGCACATCTTAAGACCATGTCTTCTTGTCCTATTGCATGTTGCCTATGTATATATAGTAAGTAAATATACTTTTTGATAGGCTCAAAGCCCACAGAATCACAGAGTTTGGAAGTGAGCTCTGGAAGTCTCTAGTCAATTGCTGGGTGAACTCAAGTGGGTTTGTCCAGGACTACGCCTAGTTAGGTTTGAAGTATCTCCAAGGGCAAAGACTTCACAACTTCTCAGGGCAACTTGTTCCAGTGTTTGATCAACTTCAGAATACAAATATTTCTTCTTTTGCTAAAGTTGGACTTTATGTTTTTCAGCCCATTGCTTCTTATCATGTTTTCTCTCATGCTCTCCTCATATGTCGGATGCTCCAAGCCCTTAATCAGTTTCACTGAACTTGTTCCATTATGTCCATGTCTTCCTTGTACTGGGGAAGCTGAAACTGACTCTAGTACTGGGAAGACGGGAATGATCAACTCCCTTGCCTGCTGGTGATGCTTTTCCTAACAGAGGCTATCGGTCTTCCAAATTACTTAATTTGCGCTTAGGTAGTAAACTTATGCCCTGGCAGTGAAATTCATTGGACTAATTTAAATGGACACCTGGTAGCTGGCGTCATCAGTGCTCTGACCCTTGAACAAGAAATAGGCAAAGCAACAGTAATATGTACTGAGGGAAACTTTCAGGGCATGATTCTCCTGTGGCAGTGCTGCTGGACGTTGCTATTGTTTTGAGGCACTCTGCTTCAACTTGTGGCTGACATTCAGGTGAGTTACCGCGGTTTGGTCAGCAGAACTGTTTAGATGGAAGGGCACAGCTGCGTCCAGCAAGGCCAGGTTTTGCTACTGTGAAGGGCAATGCAGCTGGGGAGCTTGGCAGGACAAGAGGGCCCAGGCAAGCCTGGCCTAGCAGCACGTGGGAGGCACCCGGGCTGTGGAGGCCGAGCAGATGAGGCTACACCGCGCCCAGTGGGGCTGGCACGGCCGGGCTGGGAGGGCTGAGAGGGCAAGATGTGGGTCATGAATAGGTTTGACCTGGGCTGTGTCCCGCGTAATAGGACTGGCAGAGTTTAGGTCAGAGCTTAGCTGGGTGTTCCGAATGAGGCTAACAGGAAGGTTCAGGGCCAGAGCAGTGGCCCTGTGAGAGGGACCCCAGAGAGTGCCAGGGCGGCCAGGCCGGGTCCTTCAGGTCTACGGGACGGGCCGAGCTAGGCTGGGGGCTGGGTTCGACCCGAAGGTCTGGACAACTCGTCATTTCGCTCCAGCAGCGGTTGAAAGTGGCGGGGGTGGCCAGGGTGCGTCCGGGACGGGGAGAGGGAGAGAGAGCGCGGAGGGACAGCTCCTCCCCCGCCACACCCGGTGCGGCAGGAAGAGGAACAGCCGCGCCCAGCTCCCGCCAGCCCCGGCCCAGCGCAGCGCCATGGCGGCAGAGGACGTGGACGGGCTGGCCGTGTCCCGGCCCCACTATGGCTGTGAGTACCGGGGCGCCTGGGGTCCGGGAATCCGCGTGGCCGCCAAGTGACGCGCAGCCCGAGTTGTCCGTGCCTTCCAGGATCCAGTGCTGGGAGGAGAGGCTGGGCCGCCGCAGGCACGGGGGGAGCCGCGGGGTCCGGGCTCCGGGACTGCCCCGCGGGCGCGGTGCACCCCTCCGGCTCTCCTCGCGGGTCCCGGGGCGCCGCGCCTCCCGAGGGGTGGGCGCCGTGCCGCGCGGGAGCTCGTCGAAGCTCGACGGCTCTCCTGTGTGCTAGAGATGAGCGCTGGGAGAAAGCAGTAGATGGACAACGACGGGGCGTCCTTTCGGCTGTCCCGCCGTCGTCTGCCGCGGGCGGGCCCCGCGCCTCGCCCAAGATGTCCGCCGCGGGCGGGGCGGGGGCGGCCCTGCCTTCCGCCTTCCCGCCGATTTTGGCGACCACACCCGGCTTGTCGGGCGAAACACGGCTCCCGTCGGACACCCTCACCGCCTTGTCATAGGCTTGCTGTGAAGAGGGGGGCTTTGGACCTTGGCGTCCGACACGCGGGCTTGCCTGTGCTACGATACCGTGTCAAAAATGAGCAACGGCGGAAGAAAACGTGGTGCTGTGGCCGGGCGATGTTGTAAGCGGCAGTCGGTCCGACCTGGCCTTTAACACTTCCAGGGATGGGGCTGCCACAACTTCTCTGGGCAACCCGTGGCAATGCCTCATTATCTTCTTGGTTAAGGAATTTCTTCCTATCATCTGATCTAAATTTCTCCACTTCTAGTTTAAAACTGTCCCCCCTTGTTCCATCAGTATCTCCCTCTTCTTTTTATAAGTTCCTTTTTAAGTACTGAAAGGCCACAATGAAGTATCTCTGGAGCCTTCTCTAGCCTTAACAATCCCAGCAATCTCAGCCTGCCTTTTCGGGAGAGGTGTTCCAGCCCCCGGAGCATCTTTGTTGCCCTCCTCTGGCCCTTCTCTGACAGGTTTTGTGCTGAGGACGCCAGAGCTGTATGCAGTGTTCCTACTGGGGTCTCACAAGTGCACAGTAGATTGTTGTTAAAGACCTTTTAGGTATAAGCTAACCTTTGATTAATAATGGTATGAGATATTTTGTATTTGTCAAATTAGTCCATAAAACCTAAAAAAGTTGTGGGTTTTTAATTTTTTTTTTACATGAGATGTGTTTAGCTGTAAGTATAGGAAGAGAAGACTTCTTCACTGAGGCTTTAAACACACAGAACCTGAAAGATTTAGGCATATTACCCCCTGTAGGTCTTCCACTTGATCTGAAGATGACATGCAAGTTGTGAATCTGAATGATTCCCTTCCAGATATGGAGTGTGAGTAGCATTTCCACCTTGTTTTAGAGGTGGACTATAACGATGTAGAAGGGATTATATGATGTGAATATGTATTTGTGTCCTTCCTTACTCTTTTGCTATCAAAATCAGAGCCTAGATGAGGGGACAAGTGGTCACTGATGTGTTTTTGAGGAAGACAGAGGCAAAGCTAGAAGAAAATAAGAAAATGAAGGTTTGTTTCAAGAAATTGTTACAGGAATGCTGTCAAATTGAGAAATCAGGAAGAAGGAAGCTGGCAAATGCTTCTTTTGCTAGTAAAGAGCAAGTCATCAGATTCTTAATTTTCTGAATCAAACCTGTGGTGAGTTTCTGTGGGAGAGGTTGGATCTGATTTTTGATGTGCCTGTTCGGTTACATTTGGTCTTCAACCCTCTGAGCACTGTGTTTTGTTTATTTTCAGCTGTCTTGGATAATGAGAGATTAACAGCAGAGGAAATGGATGAAAGACGACGCCAGAATGTAGCCTATGAATATCTTTGTCATCTGGAGGAAGCAAAGAGGTGAGAATAAGTGGTTTTGAAACTGCTGGTGCTTTAAAAGAAGATGTGACATTTGGTAGGGGGAATAATTTGGATGCGTCTTACCTCTGGTTTCTGTTTCTTAGTGGCTATACAGCTTCACTAGAAAAACCAACCAACCAAAAACCAAAGAAACTCCCTTCCTCCCCAAAAAAACCAACCGACCTCTGATGTGTGTATCTAACATGCTCTCAAAGACTTCATGACAAGGACTCTGTAGCTGTATTGCTCCAGTAATCCTTCCTAACACTGGATTGGTTCTCCCTGTTGTCTGACTTGTACATGTCTGGTGCAGTATTGCCTCCTGGCATACCAGTGTACTTGAAAAACAGTTATTCCCTTCCTCTTAACTGAAACCTCTTACAGATTTAAATTGTAACAGTGTATTTCCCTTGCACTTATCTTCTCTTAGACTGAGAACTCAATTCTTTCATATTTCTCCATGCATCCACCTATTTAATAGATCTGTAGGACTTTTCCCTGTATTGCTCTGACTTCTCTCCAGGCACTCAGCGTCTTTCTGGAAGTCCACTGTCAAAACAGAAAGCTTTTCCAACAGGGTGTTAGTGTGCGTACTTAAAAAGAGTGCAAGGATTATTTTGTATACCCCAATAGATTTGATAGTATCATACATTATTGCATTGTATCTGCTATTTCATGATGTTATGATACAGTAGAGTTTTGCTGCGTTGTCACCTTCTAGTTGTGCTGCTGAAATTTGTTTCTCATCTTCTGTTTATATGGTCTACTGTGTTCTCCTGAATGTTCCCTTGCACTTAATCCTGCTGAATTGTGTTTTTCCTGATTTTTGTTTAAAATATTGAAGTAACTTTTACCTTTTTCTTGTCTTCCGGCATATGTGTAGCTTTTGTGTCATCTCCATGTTTAATAAGCGTACAAACATACTGTGTATCTTCATTCAGACAATTAAATGAAAGTGTAATCAGAACACAGTAGATGCTACACGTCTGCTCTTGAAGGAAAGAGAACTGGTATTAAAAATGACTGCATGAAGTCTTACTGTTGCTATTTTAAAAAATATTTTGCAAACATTAAATCCTATATGCTGTACATGAAGAATAGGAATGGGACATACATAAACACATGTTCATCATAGCTGAGAGTGTGTTTTGCCATGGCTCACCAAATGCTTAAGTCTCCCTTTGTCCTTCAGAAGATGATATGGGTTAAGAGCCAGAAAATTTTCCCTGGCTGGTGACGAATTTTGCATAAATCTGTGTAATTCTTCCTCAGTGAGGCAGCCATGTTCAGCTGTAGTGATTTTACTGAGGAGGAAGTACTGTGTTTATACAAGTTCACCGCTGGCAGAGTATAAAGAAGGATTTAATTCCCGGACTTTAATTTTACTGAGAATGTATAGTACATTTTTTAAGGGATGGGGAGAGCTCAGTTCATGCTGTAGTCTTTTAGGTGCTTTGTAAGAATTATCACTACTACGAATTCAGAGAGTGCTTAGTTATTAGTAGATAATAATTTTCCTTCCATACAGACTTGAATGAAGTTTGAAGTAGTAAGTAAGATCTGACTGTGTTTCAAAATAACTCCTTCCTTTTGAATCCAAAGTCTTTAGCAGCAAATGCTGGGCAAACAGGGAGAGATGAGTTGCCCTGTAGTAACTGTGCAAGCTTGAAGGAGCCTCAGATCCCTCACTTGTGGTGGCCTTCTTCCTGTCGTCGGCCTTGGAGTAAATGCTCGAAGAGGTGCAGATTCTCTCTGGAATTCCATGCCCAGATTTGCAAAAGAAAACCTCACGCAAAAATACATTACACGGCAATGGCTTTAACTTTTTCGTTAAACTCTTGCTTAGTCATGGGGACTTACTCTTTAAATCAGCTTTGACTCTGAAGTTCTTAGTGATCTTGTCTCTGCTTCTGAGTGTTGTCTTGATGAGGTTGAGCAGCTGGGCATTTGCTATTTGCCACACCTTGTCAGAAAAAAGTTTTCACTCTTGTCTCAGGGTGAGCCTTGAGATGTTTCAAATAATGCCTGGTGGTTACCAGTATGTTTTGTAAAGAACGAAGCTGCGTTGCTCAAAATGCAAGTAATGGTGTACGGCCTTTCTTGTATCTGCCTTGAGAGTCGGAGCACTTATTTTTCAAGTGGAAGGTCTCCCTGGAGAGCCGCAACCCTTATCCAACCCATAACCCATATTTGCTTAGTGGCTTACAGGCTATTCTTGTATATGTGACTGGGAGTTCCTGATTCCTATAGTTGAGGCCATATCACTTAACATAAGAGTTAAAGATTAAATAACCAGGAGAGCAGACTTCTTAGTTTAATAATTAAGATACATGAGGGAGAGCAAAGGCTTGAGTTCTCTGTCTGCTTCCAGGACTTTTTTTCCTTTCCTGAGCACTTATTTTGTAAATCGCCCTTTGGGTTTTATTTATTACTACTAGTACAGTCTAGAAGAGGCCGCATTGTTGGTAAGGAGTTTATTTAACAGGAAGAATTAAACAAGAACTAGAAGAGATCAGTGTGTTTGAAATTAAAGCCCTTGATCTGAGATTTTTTAATATTTGACTTCTTTGCCAGTAGTGTAACTGAAGCGTAGCATCTGAATTAGATACTGTGCCATTTTGCTTGTGCTATGGCTTACAGTCCCTCTGAGCTGTGAAAGGGCTAATAATCTTTCTTTACGGTGAGAGAACGTCTGATTGGAAGTTATATTTCTAAGGAGAAGAGGTGGACCTAAGAGCAGAGGAAGGCAGCTGGTGCACCCTGTGTCACAATCAGAAGCTGAAAAGGTGAACGTTGTAAAGTTGATGGCAGCCAAGCCAGGGGGGGAAGCAGCTGAAAAACAACACTTAGTGACTCCCCTCCTCTTCCCCATAATCATGTTTACAGTATAATATTGTATTCAAACACTGTAGTTTATATTAATTTTTTTTCTACAACATAAAGGCACCTAAAATAATGTGAATAACAATATGCTGATTTGCATTGCATCAGCATTGTCAGAGGCTTGCTATCCCTTTAACTGAGCAACAAATACGGGATCTAGAAGCAAAGTGGGTTTGTTTTTTTAAATGTTAGAAGACGGTAAGATGAAAATTGGCTAGCACCTAATTTCGTACTGTAATGAAAAATATAGAAAAGTTTGAATTTCTGAACTGTCTGATGTGACAGCCCATGTGCAGTAACTTCGAGTGTTTCTATACTCAAGTTATGGCAATTTATAGCCGTTTGCAGGACCCGTCTGTTACGGAACATACATCAGAATCATTATCAGAGGAATAATTTGTCCTTATTTAATAGTATTCCAGCATGTAGTTTGTGTTTTTTTCAATGTCACTGTTGTTTTCTGTTGTTATTTATTAGCTTTTTATTTCAGTTAACAATGTACAACAGTCTTGTGAAACAGGAGTTAATTCTTGCTAGTTGGTGAAAGGGAAGCAGAGCGTAACTAAGTTGCTCAAGATTGTGAAAGACTGAAATGAAATTTTGAGCTAAAATGAATATTTTGAATAGAGGGATTCCTCTACTATGTGTGGACCAGATGCCTCATTCTTGAATAAAAACGGCTTTATTAATAAGTGTTGTTTAATACTTCAGATTTTATTTTCTGTGATCTCTTTTTTTTGCTTGTTTGGATTGCTTTGCTTTTTTTCCCTGCTTGCCTCCAAATCACAGTAGTCTAATAGAAAAGCTGTAGCAGTGCAGATAAAACTGTAGGGGTATACTCTGTACTGTTGGCAGAGTATACCCCCTTGCTCCCAGAAGGATAAGGGTATATTTATCTGGAATAGAAGCAGCCCGAGAGACCTAATTTTTGTGGTCCTTATCTAGAATTCAGGGTGTTTTACTGTTATATTCATCAGTGTTTCCACTTGTAGATTGGGTCAGCTACTGGTTTTTGGGTTGGTTGTTTGGATCGGTTTTTTGTATGTATCGTTTTGTGGTGGGTTTGTTTGTTTTCTGCTTCTCTCAGATACGATGCAAGTCCCGTGTTAGATTGTAATCAAGGAATATTCCTAGATAATATTTTATTATCACTAGTTGTAAGTTGAAGTAACTTCTGCTTAGCTCTTACCACTTCGTTTGGGGCTTTTATCAGCTCCTGTTTGGACTTGAGATATTTCTCTACAGATCCTGTACTGTTTTGTTGATGACCTCATGGAGCTGGCAGGGAGTGGCTGTCTGGACTGGAAGTGTCTTGGAATGCACATTCAGAGCTGTATTTTTCTGAGAAGTGGGTGGAGAGAGGTACGGAAAGGACCTTGGTGGAGTACCACCATCTTTGCCTCACTTTGGATACTCTTTTTATGACTCACTGGAAATAGTAATGAAAGGCAGGCCAGGAGGAAAGAAGGAACTGTTTGTTCAGAGACCAGGATTTTTCTTTTTGGACAGTGCTTTCTGAAGGAATACTGTGTATAATGTAAAAAGAGGACAGCCCAAAATAATCAAAGCAAATAGATGTCACTAACAGTTCTTGGCTATTGGGTACTGTGGTGTGCTTCTTAATAACCCTTATTTACAGGAAGTCAAGTTGGTCTTGAGGTGTGATAATTTCAGTGATGCTGTGGCTTCCAAGCATTTAGGCTTATTTAATTTCTGATGCTAAGTGATCAAGGCAGTTAGCTTGAAAAAGATTTCTGGGTATTTGATAATTAAGTTCCTCTTGATTGTGGGCTTGGTACTCATCTGAAAGCTCTCCAGGACAAATGACAAATCTTCTTGGCACACATGACAAATGCAGTAGTTTCCTCACCAGCGAGAGCAGCTAAGGGAATTTTTACAGGTTGTTGGCAGTGTTTGCAAGGGAGCGAAGAGGAACCTCATATTTACTTCTAAGGAGGAGAGGAGCGGTGGCGGGAAAGATTTAAATGCTGAAGTATCAGTATCTTCTTTGGTTCAGCTGCATGTTGCCGGGAAGAGTACATCAATCAGTGGGAAGAATCTGGCCTATGTTACTCATTAATTTTTTGCTCTTTTAGATCTTTGAACTGAAAATGTCTGTGTGGATAATGAGAATGCTCTGGGACCTTTTAGTTGTGGGCGGTACTTGTTTTCCTAGCTCTCCAACTGAGAGACTGTGTCTCTTCCTGTACAGACCTTGCTGAAAGGCATTTAAATATCCACCCACTTTTCTAGAGGAGAACACTCCTGATGTGAGAAATTTATTTTACTTTGTTGTTACCTCTCTGAGAGATCGTTCATCATCTGAGGTTATTCCTTTATTTCTTTAGAGTTGGTAGAATGAGTTATTTTAAGGAAAAGTTTTTGTTGGGGTTTTTTCCGTGGCTGTCTGATGGCCTTATTCGGGTGAACCGGATGAAGAGCTGAGGCTGTCTTCCAAGTTTTCTCTTCTTAACCCCCTGTGAGAATGGCTGCCAAGTCTACATTTGTAACTGCACTTAAGATATTTGAGATTGCCTGTACATATTACTGATCTGCTGGAGTATGAGAATCCTCATCTTTCAATAAAATGGTGAGTCAAAAAAATGCCATAGCTGTGGTGTTGGCAGTAATGAGCATTGAAAAAGCCTTTAAGCCATAGTTTTGTCCATTCTTTTTGATGCCCTATGCAGACACCATTGGGGAAAATAAAAAGGGTCCTGCCCTTTTGCTCTCACCACTCTGCTGTGGTGCTGCAGTGGCCATGCATCTTTTCCTTGTTATATCTGTGGGGAATTGCACTAGAAGGGCTAAATGATTGTGAACAGAATCATCTAGATATGAAGGCACGACATGCAACAGTTGGAATGACTTGTCTTTAAAAGTGCCTGGATTAGCTGCTAGTCATCTAGATCCCAGCATGTTTGCATTCAGTTTCACTAGACCCCCTTTGGAGGCAGAGCACAGTGAACAAATGCTGGTGAATCATGGAGATGGTACTGGGCAGAGATAGTCATCGCTGTTTGCTATCAAAGGGCATGGAAAGGCTTATCTGTAACCTGTAAATTCTGTATGTGGTTGCCAGCTGAGAAGGTGCCCAGGAGATGTGAGGAGAACTTGGGTCTCCCTCCACGTCAGGGCAACAGGGCCCGGACCTCCAGATGCTTGTTGGGCCAGGTGTAATGGCCCACTCCCGGGTGGGCAGCTTGAACATCCTTTTCCTGCTTGACTGACTGCAGGACAGACTTCTTGGGCACCACTTACTTTCTGATGCTTGTGAGTATAAGGTCTCATGAAACCTTGCGGTGGGTGTTTCAGTTTTTATGTCAAATATAAATCAGCTTCCCCCTTTGGCAAGGTCTGGCAGATTTTGCTGTTGTGTCGGTACGTGAGTGTAACTGCATTTCCTGACTGTTTGCCACATATAGGTTCAATAGATACTGGCTTTAGACCCAAGTTGAAGGCAAGAGCTTTTTCTTTTCTGGGCCAAGTGACAAAGATTTAAATTTCTATTTCAGCTTGCTAGGTTTTTCAAAACTGTTTGAGTTGAAAGTGAAATTAAGAATTATGTGTTTGGTAGAGAAATAGAGGATTATAGACCAACAAGCAGTCAAAATGTGTAAGTAAACACATCTTGCTCAAGGGAATAATTCAAATTACAATCCTGATAGTTTCATGGTAATTACTGCTGTAATTTTAATAGTTGTAAAGGTACCTGAGAATGTGTCATGCTGATATGAGCAAAGTCCTGAGTGTTAACAGGTGTGATTTCAGATTTACCTGGAGACTTTAAGCGACTGATCTTGAACATTGTATCTCTTGATGATGATGGTGTGTCCCAGGATGTTGATTGTTACACCACTTTGAAAGCCTTCCTGTGCTTCTCTTACCCCCACCCTTCCCTGGGATTTGAATACGATTTTTGAAGAGTGCAATTCTAAATAAGTATTGTTCATACCTTCCTTTAGATTGGATACCTGCTGTCTGGAATGTGCTGGTATCGCTTAGTCTTCTTTTGTGAGCCTTGTTTCTGTAGGATGAGTTCTCAGGCTAAAGATGATAATGCTTGAAATTGTGTCAGTGCCAGGTGCTAGAAAAAATGGGCAAAAAACACTGATGTGTTATGCAAATATGGACCCTGAGGGTGAGCAAATCTGTTGGGGATTTAGGGAAAGTGAGACAGTTTTCCTTTCTTGAGATTTTGTTGTTCTGAGTGGAATCTTTGGTGTTCTATAAGTCATTGCTTGACATAGTTTGTCATTTTTGTAGTGTGAATTAAATGGCAGGCTAGCATTGTTCGCTGTCTCATTTCCAGCTTCTGACTGGTGGCTACACTGTGATCGCTGAACTCCATTTGGCAGGGAGTTCCGACCTCTTCTTGCATGTTTTCTGCCGTCTGCAAGATTCTTGCCAAATTTTCCTGTTACAGCAACCACATGAATAGGATGTTGTCATAAACTATTACTTAAGGAGGTTTATAATATTTACTGTATGTCAGAAATCCTGCGGAACAAGCTACTTTCCCCCTAAATAAAAGTCGTTTTCAGCACAGACACAGGCCGGTCATGTTACAGGTCCTTCTTTTTCAAAATTTAGTTGTCCTGGAATTGTGAAACTAGCTGATTAACTACCAAAAACTGAATCATGTGAATATTTTTGGGTCTTCACTGCTGCAGGTTTTCATACTGACTTGGGCAGATCAAGAGCAAATTTTCCATTTATCTTATTGTGGGCAAAACTATTATTATATATTCCGCCCTTTTTTCTTTTCTTTCTTCTTTTTTCTTTTCTTTTTTTTTTTTAGCCCAGACTAGACAACTTTAGGAACTTTTGTGTCAGCACTGTGATATTTGACCGAGTTAGACCACAAAGGTATCTAGTGTTGATTTTCTTGATGCTCTAGGCACTTTAAAAGTGAAAAAAATTACTTAATTTCAAGATTTGTGCCCACAGTGTGAGCACGCACATGGAAATCACATTCTGAAGATACGTTTGAAGAACGTGATTTTGGGGAAACAGCCTGCCTATTTCATGTTGTGAGAAGATGTGTACAGCAGTCTAGCAATGTTGGTAAAGTACAGGTTCAGGCAGGTTTGTTTTTCTAATTAAAATACGTTGGTATGGTATACAGACGGTGTTACAAGACTGGAGACTAGCAGTTATATGGACCTGGAAAGAGAGTTAAGCTCTATGCCCCTCCAGTTCATCTGCAGACCTCATTCAGAAGGAAATAGAGCACATGCTTCTTGAAGAAGGAGGCAACAACCTTCTGAAATGTAGTTGGTAGAGGAACGCTCGAAGCAAGTAAGGAGTGCTGTGGTACCGAGATGCTTACAAAGAGAAGACGTGCATGATCAAGAACTCTGTGGCCAGTGCTCTTAAAGTGGGGACTCAGAAGTTTACACGGAGGTTCTGTTTGCAGCTTTCCTGCTAATGAAACTGGTGAGGTATGCAGTAAAAGCAGAATGTGGTGTGGTCCTGTGGACAACTGAGCTTCAACCAACAGTGTTGGTACCAGACCCTGATATGAATTGTACCAGTTATTCTTCAGCGTGATGTGTCAAGGTTATGTACCTTATCTTCTTAGAATTCTTATTTGCTTGAAGTTCTGTAATGTCGCTCTTGAGGCCCACACACGGTGGAAGTGACCACCAGGTGCAGACGCAGATGGTGTGTTGGGCCGCAGTGTCATCTCAGAGTTGAGAAATGTCCCTGGCTAGGTCTGTGTAAAAAAAGAAAAGGCCATTGTTTTGGAACTGTAGGACAATTGAAGGTTAGAAAATGTTATTTATATTTCCGGCCCCTGCAAATAATTCGTTTTACCCGGAAATTACTGCTACTTAGTGATGACCAAGAAATGAGCTTTCCTCATTGGTGGATAAAATCTCTTTTTTCCAACTATTGATGCCTTCTGTATTTCGTATGCCATGCTCTGTTTTCTTTTTGTGCTGGCACATACTGCCCAGTAATCCTGTCATGAAATGAGCAGCCTTCCTTAGAGGCCTCTGTTTTTTAGTTTCCACTCCACTATTTTTGTTTATTCAACTGGATATTCTTGCAAAAATTTCTGGAGACGTGAATTGCTAGTTCTGCTTCCTCAAGCTTGTCTATACTCATTCTGAGAGGAAAAGAGTGACTTTTGATTTCTTTTCCACACTATTTCCGTTATCTCAGAGTTAGCCAGATTCAACATTTTCACAAGTGAAAGAGCAAAAGGTGTGCCATATGATCAGTGATATTTTTTGCTGTGTCTGAACTCCAGTTCTGGTTGAAATATGCCTGTGACACTTTTGAAACATATGACACATTTGTGTTAACTTGTCACAACCCTCAATAATGCTGTATTGTGGGAGAATAAAAAAGTTGGTAGTTGAGATGACTGCTGTTAATTTTTTCCAGTCCTTGGTAATGGAGCAATGTTTTCTTTAAAAGCTTGAAGACAACGTTACTTGAGCAATACCTGATGTTGCATTTTTATTGTCACATCTTGTCAGGAAGGACTGGCTCTAAATTGCAGGTGATGGTAGTAGCTGCGTGTAGGTAGAATCTTTTTCTAGGAGGGGGATTTTGTAGGAATATGACTAACTGATTGGAAAGGTGCAGTTACTACTTTAATTAGAGCTGGCTTCAGTAAAATTGTAAATCCAATGTTACCTATGCAGTCATGTGATGAAACTTGATTGAAGAAATATTTCTGGGTTAGACATTGTTTTCTGTTCTGGTGAGAGGGAATTGAAGATTTCTGTGAAAAACTTATTGATGGCATATTTTTCTAATGCCTAATGTCTAAAAGGAGTAGAGGTTATTGTCCATCATCCAGGTTCCCTGCTCATTGAGAAGCGCATTCGTCTTGTTCATCTGGAAATTCCACATTTATTTCTGCCTTTTAAGGACGACAGGTGTTAATTCTAATACAAGTACATAAGCTTTTAAATATAAAAGGTACTGGATGATGTTTTCTAAAAACATAGCTTTGTCCTCTGGCTTAGCAAACGGTTAAGCAATGCCATACCAAGCGGGAGCATTACTGTATGTAAATTGCTCTAGTTTTGTGGTTATGTTAACACCCACTTAGGAACCTGTTGAAACAGGTATGAGTACATTGAGACAGCTTATGTTCTAATCATGGGCCATTTATCTTTATGGAGATAGGACTCCCTGCCTCTGTGTCATTCTATAAGGCACTAATTAAATGGTTCAGTCACGTGTCCCTTCTACTTCCATTTTAGGTCTTCTAGTCTGAGCAAAGTAGGTATTTTGGGAGCTTTTTTTTTTTTGGTTTTTCCAGTAAGCTAGTTGGGAAGGTATTGTGAAAACTTTTGCTATGATTTGGACTCTTGCAGCATCTGAGTAGCTTTGTGTCCTCTCAGGAGTCTTTGGTTGTAATGGTCCATGACACGCAAGTGACGGTATCTTTTGGATAACGGTCTAGAATTTTTAAACTTATGTCATGTTTTCTCTATCACATATTCAGTTAGTATGTGCATTTTTCTAGAACTTGCTATTCAAGAGCAACTAAGTTTTTTGAGAGGAAAGCAGCAAAACCGGGGAGAACAGTCGTTTTAAGAAGAATTGAGTTTCTTTTTGTAGCCTATGTACAGATGTTGGCCAGGTGTTCCCAGAAACCTTTTCTTTCTGGTAAACACTACTCCTGGTTGCTTTTCCAGGTCCTGCTTTGGGTTGGGGTTGCAAGCCCTCCCCTTTTGTTGGGCTCAGGCTGAAGTCCACAGTGCAGTGATATCTCATTTGGGATTTAAAGTGCACTGGGTTGAAGCAGGACCATCTACTTCCCTGTGTTTCAGATCAGTACCAGTGATGTGGACTTATCATCCCTGTGAGCCAAATTATTAACCTTGTTTCTGTTACACTGTCAGCTCAGTTTTATAGTATGGACTGTTGCTATTCTGGGCTCCTGTTGTCTTGAATGCCACCTTTCTGTGATCTTAATTGTTCCAAGGCTCATCTGTCCTGTGAGAGCTTTAGAGTTCAGCTGCAAGTGAGGCATGATCTAAGTAAAACACTTTAGAATGTGGCCTGTGGTTATGCAGGTCTCGTTTTTAGACCAGAACAGCAGTTTACAGCCTCCGGTAGCTTGTACAGCAGAAATATCAAGGTGCACCTCTGTTTTGAGAACAGTGATTTTTCAAAATGTTTTGCTGTAGTCTTTATTTTTGTCATGAGGTTCATGATACCATTAAATGAGATGGAAGGCAACAAGATAAGGGAAAGTGAGTTATGAGGAGAGGAATGCCTGTTCCATGTTTTTTCCCCTCTTCTTGAAATGTATAGTAGGGTAGGAGAAAATGTATAGGAAGATAGACTTGAGAGCAACATCATCAGACTGAAAGAGGGTGGGTTGAGATTAGATATTGGGGAAAAAATTCCTTACTTTGTGGGTGTTGAGGCACTGGAGGAGGTTGCCCAGAGAAGCTGTCGCTTGCCCTATCCCTGTAAGTGTTCAGGGCCAGGCTTGGATGGAGCTCTGAGCAACCTGGTCTAGTGGAAGATGTCCCTGCCCATGGCAGAGGGTTGGAATGAGATAGACTTTGAGGTCCCTTGTGACCCAAACCATTCTATGATTCTGTGAACATTGCAGGGCCTCTCTGTGAGATCATTTAAAAGAGCTTGAGTAAGTGGCACAAAGTCACAAAATAACTAGCAAATACTTAATGAGAGTAAAGCAATGTTTGTGAGATAAGCCTGTACAAGGGGAAGATTTAAGTTAGTTAAAAGGATGGGATAGCCGCTCTGTCTAGACCAGTACCAAGTCATGGGCTGAAGGAGAAGCGTGAAGATGAGATGGTGCCTTAATTACTTTTGAAACTCTGGCTGATAAACTCTGCACTCCTCCTTAATATTTTGTCTGAAGTGTTACCGACCAGCATTTTAATGACGCAGACTCTGTGGTAGTGTTATATCTGTTTTCAGGTGCTAAGGCTGAGTGAATAGTATGCTTGAGTATGAATGACAGCAGCAGCAGCATGGGACTTGTTTGGCATGGGCTTGTGTTCACAAATTGGAAAGATACTCGTGTAGCTCATGATACTCAACTTCATTGTTTTTGCACTTCCAGATGGATGGAGGCCTGTTTAAATGAGGAGCTGCCTGCCACAACAGAGTTGGAAGAAGGATTGAGAAATGGAGTCTACCTGGCGAAACTTGGAAATTTTTTCTCCCCTAAAGTGGTTTCTGTGAAGAAAATCTATGATAGGGAACAGACTAGGTATAAGGTGAGCGCTGTTGACGATGGATACTTCTTTAGATAGACATCTAAAACGGGAGTATGTACACATGGAGGTACTGTGAGAAAATAAGCAGAAAGTTAATATGTATTAGTCTTACCTGAGAAACTCTGCCTTCTCTGTAGACCAGTGGTTAAATGGGTGGATTCTTAGCTTTATATCTATCTAAGCATCCACTTAGGTAAAGTAATTTTTCAGAAACAGTCAATATAAGCATATATAGAAGCCTCCTGACTTCGTCCTGCAAAAGTGGTGTTTTCACTAGCGGTGTTAATGGAGCCTCCCTGGAGACAGCTATGATATTTTGTTTCTTTCTACCCTCCCTCCCCTTTCTGCCTGTTTTTATTTCAGGCAACTGGTCTCCACTTCCGACACACGGATAATGTAATCCAGTGGCTGAATGCCATGTCTGAGATTGGTCTCCCCAAGGTAACTTCTGTCTTGTACATCCAAATAAATAAACAAACAAACAAACAAATAAATAATCTTAGAAAAGCTTTGCATTCTGTGGAAGCCTTTGCCGTTGTAAAAAAAATCAGCACACTTAATCTAGTTAATTCTTAGATTTCGAGATTTGTGTCCCAATAGAAACTCTCTCCTAAAACTCGCTGGAAGATTTCATTCTACTACATGTGTGAGAATGACTAGGAGCAAATTAATTTATCCTTGTGTACTGTATCCCTAATATTACTAATCTTGCTTAATATCTGCATTACATCATCCTTGCCATGCATTCTTTTGAGCAGTATCCAAGCTACAGTTTGATTGTGGAAGTTTTTTTGGAAATCTATGCTATAAGTAGCAGCACAACAGAAGATACTACACTCTCCATTTCTTCAGATTTTCCTGTGAAATTTTCACGTCGAGTTGAAATGTTCCTGGCGAAGCTTAATCAAATATAAATTATTGTCTAGAGAAATGGCCAGATAAACTTCTCTGATGTAATAAACACAGTTGCCTGAAAATGTATGGAACTGTCGTAGCATTGGGCTGATAGTCAAGTTGTTTTGTTGTGCAGTCTCACCAAATGTGGCATTATGTAGCATAATCTGATGTATGTTTTCTTTGCGTATGTGCTTGCAAATTGAACACTTCATTTTTTGGAAAAGATTTATAAATAACTTGTTGTGATTTACTAGTTGAGCTTTCCTGGGATCTATGGTGATCTTAGAGGTGCACATTTAGGATTAGGAAATACTGAAATATGCTGTTAGGGTGGTTAGGCGAAAATAAATGAGGAGGGATTTAGACAGAGAGACATTAAGTGCCAGGTATGAGGTAAGATCTTCAGCTGTAAGTAGGTTTTGGGTGGAAGTAAATGTGTGAGAAGATGTTAAAGAAACTGGGCTCCAGTTCAGTATATTTACAAGAGATACTGCTGCTTTAAGTATTTTCTCATGCAGAACAGCCAGGGAAGTGATGCTGTGGAATTGAGGATCCTCTTGCCTTTACAGAAAAAGCAATGCTATTTTGCGCTCAATAGGCAACAGCAAGGAACCTTCCAATAACTGGAATATAACATACCTTGTCAGTATTTCTGAAATAATTGAAACTTCAATATCAACCTCTCTTGTTAAACTTTGAAGAGCTTTGTGTTTGAGACTGTCTGAAAGCTTTTGGGTCCAGCAAACTGAAAATATAGTATGCAGAGCACCTCAGTGCTGGTCTGAGTTGCTCTTTGAAACTGTCTCTTCTCTTGTTTCTCAACTGCGTTTAATCCAAATAAAATTCTCTTTTCTCTCTTCTCCCATAAGTCTTTTTCTCGTCTTTTAGCTTTCACCAAAGTCCTCACTAAAACCTCATGACCCACAAAAGAAAGGTTCTACCCATTCATGTGTGTAGAACTTGGCAGGAAAAGGGGAGCTGTGGTTGGGTATTAGAAACAAAAGGAAGGATTGACACTTCAAGTAGGGGAAGCATTGGTCCAGGGCAGAGAAGCTCGAAGAGTTTTGTTCCCTGGGCTATTTCTCTAGTGTAATGTGGAAGGATTGGGCTGATGTGATTTGGCTATATAGAGTGAGTATAATTAAGACTGCTAACTTTGTTCTGTCTTTAGATATTCTACCCAGAAACAACAGATATCTATGATCGCAAGAACATGCCACGCTGTATCTATTGTATTCATGCGCTCAGGTAAGGAATACTAGACAGAAATCTGATTGCTTCTGAAATCTTTCTGCAAAGCTGAAAGGCGACAGGAGAGAGAGCTGAACTGAAGGCTAGATGAGGGCAAATTTTCTAGCAGGACCATCTCATCGGGTCAGAGCAAAGATCCATGTAGCCAATACTTTGCCTTGGGCAGTGGCCAAATCAGATTCTGAAGGAAAAAGAACCAGGCAAGTATGTTGCATTTACTACCTTTTCATTCCAGTTCCTACCCTCTCTACTGTCTGAGCCAGAGCTAGAATTCTTTAACCAAGAAGATAGTAAGGCACTGGCACATATTGTACAGAGAAGCTGTGGCTGTCCCATCCCTGGAAGCATTCCAATCCAGGTTGCAGCCTGGGATAGTGGAAGGTGTCCCTTCCCATGGCAGCAGGGTGAGTTGGAACTAGATGATATTTAAAGTCCCTTCCAACCCAAGCCTTTCTGTGATTCTGTGATTTGTTGAGCTAGTATGGCAGGCAAAAAGTAGAGGAATTCCTTTTCTTTTCCCAGACAGATCCGTACTCACCTGTATGGATTTATCCCTCCTTTATAGCAGTTCTGTTTCTCGTCAGGCTGCAGGCGAATACATTAACCCCATTTTAGTAAGCCAAATCAGCCTAGCGAGTACGTCACCCTCGGTGATGCCACACCTGCAGTCCTGTGTCCAGTTCAGGGCTCTCTAGCATAAGAGACACGAACATGCTGGAGGGATTTGAAGGAAGAGTCGCTATGATAATTAATGGACTAGAGGATCTCTCCTCTAGGCTGAGAGAGTTGGGACTGTTCAGCCTATATAACAGGTAGTGTCGTGGGAATCTCAACAATGCACGCAGCTATTGGAAGGGAGGATGCAAAGGAGGTGTGAAGCTAGGCTCTCCTCAGTGATGTCCCATGACGTAACGAGAGGCAAATGGCATAATCAGGAAATGCTTCATTTACTGTGACAGTGACCAAGGAGTAGCACAAGTTTCTCTGAAATGTGGGGTCTCCACTGTTGGTGATCCTCAAAAGCCATCTGGATGTGATCCTCGGGAACTCGATCCTATTTGACCTGGTTTGAAAAGGGAGCTTGAACAGACTTGAGAGTGCTCTTCTAGCCTCAACTGTTCTGTCATTCTGTGAAGACTTCATAGTGGTGGGCCAGTTATGTTCAGCTGAAGCCAGGGAAGAGAGGGCTCAGCTCACTCTCTTGGTGATTATTGGCTGTTATATTGGCTTACCTGTCCTTAAATCTGTATCTCCTAAAATTGTGTCATTGTCAGAACCACAAGGAAAAATGACTAATTCTAATTACTTGCTTGTTTTCTTTTTTAGCCTGTACCTTTTTAAACTGGGTCTTGCCCCCCAGATTCAGGATTTATATGGCAAGGTAGACTTCACAGGTAAAAAACCCCAACACTCATGTGTGCTGCCTTTATCTCATTCTCTACTAGATCAGTTGTTGAACACTTGTTTAAGTCAATTAAAGGATTGTTACTGTTGATATCCTAAATGCAAATAAAATTATAAATTAATGTCTGTGAGGAGCTTTAGTAATTTAAGAAAAAAAGGTTTCATTTGCCAGCTTCTGAGCCAGGCATTTACATAGTCTTCAGCTCAGTTATCATTTACTTTCACAAATAACAATGTCTTAACTCTTTCGTCGCCGTTCTAAGATGCTTAAGCCTTGCATCAATCCCCTTGGGAGAGTTTTCAGTTTGGAATTTTGTACATGGTTCTGACCTCCTGTGACAGAGTAGAGGTGTTAGAGTAGGGGTGCCATCAGCTGAAGAAGTGTTCGTCAGCTGATCTGCTGCAGGAGGTGCCAGCACAAAGTTGTGCGTCCACACGCCTCAAAGTTTTACTTCCTTAATTTTGCAAAAGCATCAAATTCTGTGTTTTGCATTAGTGAGGTTCTTGCCTGAGGGCACGAATCTGATTTAAAAGGTGCGTAAACTTTATTTCCCTTCAAATTGGTTGTTGATTATACCTATAAAATGCTAAACGATTAACTCTCTTTTAGAGTTGTATGGTATTTAGTGATTGCATGTCTTGACACACTGCGTTCACTTCTCTCAGTGTAGTTTGTCTGTGGGGAAAATCTTAAACTACTGCCTGTGCATTTTCCTGACCTGTTGGCAACCACAGTTGAGGTACCTCAGAATGGAGTCTGTTTCCAGCTCCTCATAAGATTTCTTGTGTTGTTTTTAGTAAGAAAAACTACAGAATACTCCCATATGAATTTCTGGGAGAAATGGAGATTTTAGGAAAGTGTGCAAAACGTCTTAGCATTTTAATTTCTTTTGTTTCACTTACTGAGTTATATCCAAAGTATTATTTAAATGGTGATTGTCATCTATTGTAGTGATCCTATTTTTTTTAGCACCAGTTAGTATAGCAGTGCTAATGCATTTAAGCCCATGTAACACTGTTTTAATGTATGTTTCAGAGGAGGAAATCAGTAATATGAGGCTTGAACTGGAGAAGTATGGTATTCAGATGCCTGCCTTCAGCAAGATTGGAGGAATTCTTGCAAATGAACTTTCTGTGGATGAAGCTGCATGTAAGGAAAAATGGCATTTTGTTTGATTATTCAAATCAACAGATCCGTTAAGTGTTGGTTTTAATGCAGCCTGTTATAAGCCTAGTACAGTCTTTCTGATAGGACTTTTGGGAGACTGGGAAGATGTTTTTATTCTTTCCCTTGTGTATTTTTCTTTTTTGTGGATGATTCGACTCCTTAAAGTATTGTACCTAGAAAGTAGGCTGCTATTTTTTTCAACAGCACAAAGCCATGGTGGAATGAGAGATACTTCGATAATTCTTTTGCTTTCCAGTTAATTTCCAGATAATTCTTCTGCTCTTTTCAGATAAGGGATTCTTGGTTTCTTGATTCTTAATGGTGCTGTTTTGTTTGGGACTAACTGGCAGACTGTGGCTTGTTTTCTAGTGCACGCTGCTGTCATTGCCATTAATGAAGCAATTGACCGTCAGGTTCCAGCTGACACTCTTACGGCAATGAAGAACCCTAATGCCATGCTAATAAATCTTGATGATCGACTGGAATCCACTTACCAAGCCACACTCTACAGAGCAAAGCAAGACAAGATGGAGAATGCTAAAAATAGGGTAGCTCAGTTCTTCTTTCAAACTACTTCCTTACACCGCTGTATTGTATTGCTGTGTAAACTGTGGGGAATTCACCTAGTGTGTTTTATGGTCCTGTATGTATAGTCCTAGGTGGATTTACTCCTCGTGGCATGCTATTATGTTCCCCAGTAACCTGTCTTATTGTGGAAAACAGGCAGTAGTTAGCTGTGTTAGTCTGTTTAGCTGTCTGAAATACGGGCCACACAGATACAGAATTCCTGTCAGCGTTTTTACATTGGGAATGCATCCTTCTATTTTTGTACACTATAGACATGTTTTCCTAACAAAGAAATGATGAGCAAAACCGACTGAAGCTGCAAGTGGTCTGTGTTGTTTTAGAGCACCGTGTAACACACGCTTAGCTCTATGTACTGCTTTCTATGTTCTTGAACTCTGCCGTGTGGTCGGTAGAGCCATTACGTTGAAATAAGATGTTTCTCAGCTGTCTGTATCAGAGTGTGACTGTGGTTACTTTAGATGTATTTATGTCTAGGGCTTCTTTTTGCATGTGTAGAGGTAGCGTACCTATCGCAGCTCTACATGGGTGAACAGTTATCCTTCCTGACCTTTTCAGTTAGAAGGTCTGTGAAGGCGAGGGAAGCCATAGAAACCCTGATTAGTTTCTATTTCATCTTCAGATTGCCTCAGAAAGTTCAGATAGAGAGAGAGATGTGTATGAAGAACTTCTGACACAAGCTGAGATTCAGGGAAACATCAATAAAGTGAACAGTAAGTATCATGTTATATAATAGTCTTAATTAAAAGAGTACTTCAAAATGGTACCTGTGCTCCTCTCTTTCTGTAACGCTGACAAAATTTAAAGGCAGCTCCCCCGTTTTTGTGGGGTGTTTTAGCGGTGGAGCGTTCTGGTTTTTTTCACGTGCGTGGTTTTGTTGTTAGTTGGTTTTGGTTTGGTTTTGGTTTTTTAGTCATTATTAGTACATAGTTGTAAGCTTAATTCACTCTGACTTCTGTCACCTTTCCTTTTGGAAATGGATTGTCCATGTTGCTGAGCCCTTCAAGTTTTCATCTTGAATAGTGCATGCCATTTCCAACCATTAGCCTGTTTTACAAATACTGCTTCATAATTGACTCTGGAAGTCTTCCTTTTGAATTGCATACCTAACTTGCTATCTATCAGGTCTAAGAGTATTTCTTTCTAAGCAGTAGGTTATGTAAGCCATGGGACTTTCTCAGAACTCTCTTTTACTGTTGCTAGCACATGCAGCCGTGTCAAAGATTGACCTGGCTTTGGAACGAGGAGATGCATTAGCACTGTATGAAGCTTTGGCAACACCAGCCCTGGGACTCCGAGGATTGCTACAAGAAAATCATGACTGGTATTTCAAGCAGCTTTTGAGTGATAGGCAACAAAAACAGGAGGTATGGAAAAGCGTAGATTACCCTGATTTGTGAGGTTTTCGCCCTGCTCCTGCCTTTCACCATGCCGCTGTGTACTAATCACTTTATATATTACCTGCATTACAGTTTAGTGTTGGCTAGAAAAAGTTAGTGTTAAGAGATGGAAGCATTCAGTAAGCCTGTCTGTTATTTAGGTTTTATCTCTGCATGTGAAAGGCCAGTAAAATGTTTGCATGCATGTGTACATATAATTAAAATGCTTTGACCAAACCTTAAAATATTAACTTCTACGTGTATAGAATTGTTATGACCAAGGTGTGTCTTTCCTCATTTTACTATTGTCAGTGCCCAAATAATGTGTATATAAGGGTTTTGTAAACACCTATCAGATAAGCATGAACTAATTTCCCTGTGGAGAATACCATCATACACCACTTGCAGGCATGGCGCTTAGGAACACGGTTTAGTGGTGGATTTGGGAGTGTTAGATATATGGTTGGACTTAATGATCTTATGGGTCTTTTTCAGCTTCAACGGCTCTGTGACTCTACCCAAGTTTTTCAAGCCCTCCTGCCTCCCTACTTACTCAGTCTCATTTTCTATTTGAATTTGTGTAGTACCATATAGTCCAAGAAGCATGAATGCATAAGCCAAAGATGCGTGTTGTCCATTTTGATGTTCTGATAACTTTTTAGTTGCTCAGAGGTAAAATGCAATGTTGCTTAATGGATTGTTTCATGGCAAACTGCACAATTGCTAATTTCACTCCAGCACGCAGCTCATGTACAGGGAGTCTTTTCCCACAAAATTGTGCCTTTTGCCTTAAATATGTTATCATTTTGGAAGCAGTCTTGCCTTTAATTGCTGTGTTCATGGGACTGCGCTTCCTATACAAACATGATCAGTTTGTACACGTATTTCAGCACCTGAACTGAGAATTTGGTGCGTAATTTCTGATTTCCTTATATATATAGCATTCTTCATTTGCAGAAGCTATATGGCATCAGAGTGTTTTAAGCTAAAGTGGAGTATTTTTATTGAGGTAATGGAAATGAATAACATGACATTGTTTCGCCCTCACAGTTTCTGTTTTTTCTTTAGGCTGGCCTTACAGGTCCTCTGCAGAAGGAAGAGTTGCAGTTGGGAGTGGATGCTGCTAACAGGGTAGCACAACAGTACCAGCAAAGTAAGGATCAACAGAAATTATTGCAGCAAAGTCACTGTGGATGTGGTCAGAAAAACGAGGCAGCACAGTATTTGGGTCTATTACGAATGGTCATTATGAATGTTCTTTAAGTACTTTATGGCTGCTAAGAACATTAAAGAGAGATGGTTGCCCTAATTATTTGTAGTGTCTTTTATCCAGCTATTGCAGTGTGGCTGGAGATAACAGCATATAACTTGAGTTAAGAAACATAGAATTTTTGCATCCACCTTAAATAACCTCTTCTTGTAGAATACTTGTATGAATTTTTGTGCTGTGCATCTGTGAAGAAAATCTACATTTCTCCAAGAGATGCGAAAGATAGGTTATCTGCTGATCATTCACACTGAGATACAGAACCTTTACTGTTTCTGAATATGAGGTAGCAAATAAAATGCAGATCATTTGCTGATTGTTTTTTGATTGATGTTTCTGAGACCATGCAGAGCTCTGGCTGTTCAGGAGCAATTCACTTTGTGATAGGCAGGAAGGAGAGTACCAAAGGAAAAATTGGTACGATTCACCCATCCAAAAATTTGCAGTGAGGCTTCTTACTATTGGAATACTGAAATGGTGAAACAGTCCTTTGATAACCTGACAAAAAAGTGAGCTAGTATTAAATATGAGCATTGTGTGTTTTAATTATCTTCAGTAATGGAAGACTGACTAACTGGGGATGTATGGATCCAAGAGTTTGGCTCTTTCCCTGCAGCTAGGGGTATTATTCTTTTTCTCGTTAAGTATTTGAGTAAAATAGAAGTGCTGTTATTATGGGAGTCTCAACTGTCTGCCTTCCTTATTCTTTATACTCTTTGAACTTCTAGGACTGGCAGCAGTAGCCAGAATTAATTCCGCAATTCGAATGGGTGATGCTGAGAAGACTGTGGCAGAAATGATGAATCCAGAGGCCCAGTTACCAGAGGTTTATGCATTTGCTGCAGATCTTTACCAGAGAGAGCTGGCCACCTTACAGCAACAGAGCCCTGAAGTAAATATCACCTTCTCTGTTATTTGTGGAAGTTGGCATGGATCACTGGGTCTACCTTGTCTGTCTTCTTAAATACGTTCTCTGGGACGAGCCTGTCTTGAATCTTCATAGAACTGCTTTGGTGGTCATTCTGTTCTGATGGGGTTTAATCCCTAAAATTTTGAGCTACTTGGCCGTATAAGACTGTACGTCAGTCTCTTACTTGGTGCTCTAGCTTTGTTTATGATACTCATCTTTCTACTTTGTTGTCATGTCTGTTCTGACAGCTACCCCATTGTTTTCTATGTGCAGCAATAGTTTGTGTAGGGCTAATAGAATTAATTTGTTTGCAGGGTCACCTCACCCATCCAGAGCTATCTGTTGCTGTAGAGATGCTGTCTTCTGTGGCCCTGATTAACAGGGCTTTGGATTCAGGGGATATGAATACAGTGTGGAAACAACTGAGCAGTCCTGTCACAGGGCTTACGAACATTGAGGATGAGAACTCACAGAGGTGAAGAATTCAAGAAATCGTATCTGACCTTGATGTTGCTTATATTCTGTGACCGTATGAGTTTTTTTCCTTCTCTGAAATTTTACATTATTTCTACATTAGTTGTTGCAGCACTGATTTAATCTCTGCTGTCTCTTGAATCTTGTTTTTGCAATTACTATTTCTTACTGCTCCAATTCCTGTGGTGTCTCTCAATCCTTTCTCATGGATTTCACTATAAAGCCATACTTAATACCATTAGGTTGTTGCTAGTACGTACACCAGCTCACCCACCATTTTCTTTGCCCTGGACCCTCATTCAGTGTTTTAGTGCTTTTTTCTATTTGGCAATTTTGTCTGTTTGAACCTACTTCACATTTGTGCTCACCATCCTCCACACAGCATTTCTCTTCCCGTTTTCACATTTGTTCCAGCTTCAAACCTCATGATACCTCTCCCACTTCATGTACAGTTGTGAATGCTGGGTTGTGTGCTCCCTCACCAACTTGTTGCAGCGTGATGTTTACTGGGTTTGGGTTTTGTTTTTTGACAGATACATCGATGACTTGGTGAAGCTGAAAGCTCAAACAAGTGCAGAAGGAAATGAATTTATCACATGGAATGATATCCAGTCATGTGTTGATCATGTGAATAAAGTTGTGCATGAAGAACACGAAAGTAAGTTTTTCTTTTCATGCTAGACTGAGCCTAGCCTATAAGGACTGCTAAAATTAGGTGTGTGTCGATACAAAAAGTTATCGATTGACTTGTGTCATACGTTAGGTATCTAGGAAGATCTTAGTTGTAAACAAGACTTGGTGAACTGTAATATATAAGTCTTGATGGCAGGACTGTTCGCCGATGGAGAGATCAGGCAGTCAGGAGCGTTTGTGGTATTGACATCAGTATTTCAAAACTGTTTATTAATCTTTCCAGTGTAAATTTCAACCCTCTTTGGATTGAAAATGTATTTATGTTAATGACTGTCTTTTAGCCATGATAATAGACCGGGCCTGAGTGTAATTACAAAAACTTCATCAAAACAGAAAATTGGAGTAATTCTTCTTGTGCCATGACAGTATTAGTCAACTTAAAATCCAGAGCGGGGATAGAGGAGTCCTTGAAAAATTAGTACCATTAAACAAACCTATTTTTCAGTAGACCTCCCTTTTTTTTCTTTTTTCATTTTCATTAAGGTTTCTTAATTTTTGTTTATGACCAATACTGAAAACCTCCTGGGTTTGACACTAACCTTCAAGCCATCTTTGTAATATTTATAATTTTGTAATATTTAATATCTCAGCAAGGCTCAAAGCCTTGTGTCATAAAGTGGGAGAGAACATTGAGACGAGCAGGTATCTTTTGCTACTCCTCATTGTGTACTTGGTGTGCTGTGTTCCAGCTTGAAAAGCTTTCTCTTCTACTCTGAGAGAGTAGAAGGAGAGGGTTAACTTTTAAATTAACAGCGTTCTATTTTGGTTAGCTTGTTTCCTGCATCTCCAAATAGACACTGGGTTTCCTCTTCGGGTCAGGTGATTAGGTGTGTCGGAACCACGCAAGCAGGGTGCCCACTGGCGGGTTCGCACACTGGTGCTAGTTTCACAGTATCTTCTCTATGTAAGAGGTCACCGTGGAATTCTAAAAGTTGATGCAGTCCCAACATTCTGTTTCTTTTAATGCTCCTTATCCTGAAAGAAAAGGCGCAGAAAATCCTGTAATGAGATAAATTGTTCTCCTGGGAATTTCTCAATTCTTTGGTCTGCTTGGTGTGTGCCCTTGTGCAGAGATACATTTTATCATCTATCTATGAATATGTGAAATTAGTCAGAGAAGGTCCTCAAGCTATATGGCCATATATATACTTTTTTTTCCTGTGCCAGTTCCTAAGTTATTGTGTCTGTTTTTTGATAGAAACCATGCCACCGTTTTAGCGATGCAGTTCATGCAATGTCCGCAACATACATTTTTCCCTGATCTCTACTCCATCCAAATATAACCGCTTCCCCAAGATGTTCTATTTTTTGTATGAACTTCTGTTTTGTGTGTCTTGCATTGTGTGTCTCGAATTGAAGAATCACAATCTTTGAATACAGTAACCAAAATTGGAGATGCCCACACTGAGCTCCTTTCTTTTATCTAAAAGACCTTTTTTTTCTGCACTGATCAAACCATGATTGGATCCTTCTTTAGGCAGGGAATCAAATCAGATTAACTCTGGGGTTCATCTCAACCTGAGTTACTTCGTGATTTTCAGGAGATGGTTGCTATAGACGGGACATGCATGATGTAGACTGTTTGCATTTAGCTAACTTTAAGGTTTTTGTTTTGCTGAATGGTAAATTTTACTGTACCTCAATAGCATCCACATCTCTGATAATACAGCTACATACATCCTTAATGGAAGAGTTTTCTAAAATATGAAGTTACTGTATTTTTAGATGATACTCCATGCAAGCCTTTAGGTTCATGTGAAGATTTCTTTCTGGAAAAGCCAGAACCTTGGAATATTGTGAACTCCAGCCATTTGATAATTCTCTTCTAGAAGCTCTGAGCTGGGTGTCTGAGGATTCAGTTTTGTTCGTGCAGGTGGTCTCCCTGAGTGGTTTTTTTGTTTTTTTTTAACTTTATTTTTCAATTGCAATGCTCAGGAATTATGACTGCTTTAAGATGGAGAAATAGTCTTGGTTTCTTTACTAGTTGGTAATGTTTTCTATTAAAAATATTGTGGTTCTCAGCTGTTAACTTGGTTTAGGAAGGACTAACTGCATTTTTTGTCTGAAGCGACGCTTGTGATTATTGTTGACCAAAAATGGAACTTTGTCTTTCTCCCCCTTTGCATTCCTCCCTAGGGATTTTGGCAATTGGTCTTATTAATGAAGCTCTGGATGAAGGGGACACCAAGAAGACTATTCAAGCCTTACAGACTCCTGCAGCAAAATTGGAGGGTGTAGCCCCGAAGGTAGCACAGCATTACCAGGATACACTACTTCGAGCCAAGAGAGAGAAAGCACAGGTGAGTGCAGTTAAATGCACCTCTTGAAAGAGGCAGATCAGTGTAATTGGGTTCTTACCGGTCTTGAAAGTCAGGAATCAAAATTGGCAATGGAGAGGTGGAGAGTCTGCATACCTTCAACTGGTCTTAACCAGTCAGTTTGGATCTCTCTGTACTAGAGAAAGATTTCAGCTAACAGTGTGAATCTTCATGAACCCTGGAGATGGGTATAAGGATATTAAGTGCACATGATGGCTTGCTACAGCTCATCTTGGGTCCCAAATGAGATACATATCTCATTTGTGGAAAAATAATACGCATCGTCTGTTTTTGCAAGGAGACTGTGTTCATTCCAGGAGTACTGAACCTCTGAATGCAAGTTTTCTGCAAGCTTAAGTATTTTCTTCTAATGTTCTTTGTTAAACGTAGTCATGGGCATAGTTACGTGTGGCAAAAGAAAGTTTTTGAAGGTGGAAAAATCTGCAAAGTGATAAATTAGAAAAAAGATGTGAAGCAACGTACATGCTACCAGCAAAATATATGCTGTTGTTCACCTGATGAGACTTCGATAGCTTATGACTTTTTTGAGCAGAAGTTGTTATTAGTGAAGGACTTCTACCTACTTGAACATAGTTGCATCTTTCACTAACTGAAAGGTGAAGATGAAGAGAGGAAGAGCAAGTTCCATCTTACTGGCTTAAGAAAGGATGACAAGTGCACGTGTGTGTATGCAAATGATTTCTGAGCAGTATGGATTGGACACTTGATTTTTTTTTTCTTCCCTTCTCATCTGTTTACAGAGAAGTAGCAGATGTCTGCTTTCAGTGGCTTGAGAGTGTTTTCTTTTTTTCTGCCGTGGAGCTCATTGTTCTAATAACAGTGCACAGTTTTGTATAGAGACTAAGGTCTAGATTGTATTGAACACTTTGTTTTTGACTAAAGAAAAACCTGTGTGATGACAATAGCTGAAAACTGTATGCATTTCTGGTGAAAATCATTAAGCAGCTTTCTCAAGGGCCTTGACAGGGTTAATGTTCCTCAGTATCCATTTTGTGCTGAAGCATTTCCTCCTGCTGAGTCAGAATGAAACAATGAAATCTTTTTATCCGGTACTTAAACTTGTGCCAGGCGGTGCTGGTAACTCCGCAGTTGGTATGAAATTACCTTATTTAGGCATAAGTAAGGGGCTTCTCCCAGCAGCATGGAAGTAATTGCAGAAATAGAAAGATTGTATTATAAAGTAACCATGTGGGGAAAATAATCACAGTCTGAAGTCAACTTTTAGGAGCTAGTGATTTCTGTACCTACTTGCATGGGGAGTACTGTATCATGCACATCATTGTGATGTGATGATGTGAGAGAGAAGAAACCGGGAGTCTCTGTAGTACCTTACACTACGTGTATCTTGCGGAAAGCGTTGCAGCAGCAAAACTGTAAAAAAGCACGAGATAGTTTTGGTAGATTTTGCTGTTGCTGGTACTCTTGTGGGGCTGTCTGGCTTTCAGATGCAATCTGCCTATGAAGGTCATGTAAAGCTCTTGAATGAAGTATCATTTAGCCAGTTAGTTTAGTTTCAGATCTGCCAAAACAGTGGGAAAAATATGGAAGACATGTAAGGAAGTGTTCCTTTTAAGTCTGGCCTTAAAGCTCTTGAGCATTGTAAATAGTGGTTCTTTTGTGCAGTGTGATTATTATTCCTTAGCAGAACTAGATGTTTACTGTGTTCTGTTTGTATGAGGAGAGTTGTCAGAGGGATGGCAGTTGCATCTTAGCATTTGTTTTGGTAGTTACCTACAGGAAGCACCAGGGGGTGGGGAGAAGCTTGGCAACTGCCAGGTCATTGTTCTTTAAGTATGTTTTGGAACTTGCTAAACACTCGTCTCTTTCCTCCCCTCAAACTTGTGCATGTAACATTAGCTCATTTGGCTGGATTTCGCAGCCAAAATACAGGATATTATGTGATCACTGTGCCTTGACGAGCAACTGTTAAAATTAAGACTTGAAACGTGGCTTTGACTGCTGTGTGTCTACACCCATCCACAATACCTATGATGCTTTTTTCTTTGCTAGTTTGTACACGTTTGTGAACTTTCGTGGGCACGGAAATGAACAGCCTGATATGACATTAGTCACTCAAAGGTTTTTTAGTTTCTGCACACAGATGTGCATCAGCAGCTCTGTGTAGGCATCTTCTGTTGAAGGACTAACTGCCTGGGAAGTCATATCATGTTAGCTAGTATGGCTTTAGGACTAACCGTTACTGAGTCCCCGGCCTTAGAGTCTCTCTGCTTATTAGAGTGTTTCCCATTGATAGAGTTTCTTCTTTGTTCTGTTTCCTGAAAAGATTTTTTGACTGGGAGAAAGTATTGAGTTTGGTAATGCCGTAGTAGTCTCTGCCAGTGACGAATGCACATGATGTCCTCGTGCTGGAGTCAGTTAGGAAGACTGAAATGTTTCTTATTCCCTCTGATATGGAGACCCACTATATTGGCTGTTTCTGAATAGAGGTTATTTTACTTTGCAAAAACAGTGGTACTTTTCTCTTGATACTGTGTATTTTTCTTGTATTCTCTTCAGGACACACAGGATGAAACAGCTGTACTTTGGCTAGATGAAATTCAGGATGGGATTCATAAGGCTAACAAGGACACAGAGGAGTCCCAGAGATGTAAGTATTATCACACGGTATTGCAGTTAATCCCCACTACCAGCCAAATATCAGTTATTTGAGGAAAAATTGGGAGCTAGAAATGTCGTACAAACGTGGCAAAGGAAACTAAATGAACCCGCAGGTTTCTGGTGCAGGTGTGATTTTTTCGGGTTTTTTTAAGGAGCGAATGTCAGATTTTTCAAATACTAAATTTCTTCTGTTGTGGGGGGATATACATTTTTTTTTCAGCTTTGCATGTGACCATTAGACCGTGTTACCTCATTGGACAAATCTCTATCAAATTGTTTGTGATTTGCAACTAATTGTGTGTGTCTGCGGGTGGTTAGTTAGAAGCGAGAACGTTCACATGCACAGTTGAAATGGTGTTTTCCGGTGAGCGTTACCTTTCATTTGCGTGACGTACTGTTGTCACAACCTCACGCGTTTTTCAAATACAGAGGGTACTGCACATCAGTGATTCTCACCTTTGCTCCTCACTGCAGTTTGTGGGGGACTGGCCAACCCATTGTTGCATCCCAGTCTTTATAACGATGTTGTTTCTGTCTGTAGAAACAATTAAGTAATTACTAGTCTTGAACTTGCTGGTTTTTTTTTTTTGTTTTGTTTGTATGTTTTATTTTGTTCCTGGCAAAGGCTTTTTCTTTGACAAAACATGAGAGTTTTAAAAGTCTTTTGATATGTTCTAATGGCCTATTGTTAATGTATGCTGTTTGTTTGCTGGATATCACATGCTTCAGGGAACTTGTTTTTATGAATTTAAAAAATATGATATTCTATTTGCATTTACTCTAAATCTTTAATTTTCCGTTACGTTCGAGATTTACCTGTCTGCTTTTTCGGCTTGATTCAACTGATGAGTATTAGTACCTATTGGTTTTGCCCTTTATAGTTGCCTTACGTTTTTCTTGAATCTATTTCTTCATCTCTAGCGTGCTGATGTCTTGCATCTCCCTTTGAAAACTTCTGATTTGATGTTACGCTAATACTTAAAGTTACCCGAACGCGCACAGTCGGTCCCTTCTGATTTTGCTTTGAATGGGCAACTGTATTGGAAACAGAAAAGTTTAATCTGTGTGTGGAATCTCTCTGGTGCCTTCTGAGATAGGTTGTCCGAAGACACTGTCTTCAAAGATTTTCCAGTCTGTGTCAGACAAGGCCCTGAAGGTAGCCCAGCTTTGAGAACAGGATTGGACTAGATTGCCCTCCAACATGAATTTTTAATGAATCTGTGTATCAGATATGTAGAGTTTCTGACACGGTTGATTCCTCTCATCCTCTCTCTGCAGATATGAGCTTTTTTGAAAAATCTGTGCATTGTCCATTTGTATTCTTAATAGATGTTTTAAAAGAGAAAAATCAACATGTTCAAAAAAGTTCTGGTGAAAGGCACAATGAGTTTGTCCAACTCCATGGCCTAGTTTAGTTTCTTCTAATGACATTATTTAGTCAGTAAATTCCCCTGTCAACTGCTGGAAGGAAGGAAGGAAGGAAGGAAGGAAGGAAGGAAGGAAGGAAGGAAGGAAGGAAGGAAGGAAAAGAAAGAAAGAAAGGAAGGAAGAAAGGAAGGGAGAAAGGAAGGAAGGAAGAAAGGAAGAAAGGAAGAAAGAAAGAAAGAAAAGGACGGGGGAAGTAGGACAGCTTTTACCTATCCATCTTACTGTTTGGTCCCAATACAATTTTTTTCACCATTCTTCCTATCCACCAAGCACTTCAGGCAAGGCAACAGCCTGAATTTTATGCCATGAAGAACATTTGGTCAAAAGCAGGATATGTCCTTAAGCCTGAAAAGTTCTTCAGATACCCTTAGCAGTCCATGTAGGAACAGATGTTTCTGTGGTCTTACCTAGTGCTAAAAATTAGTGTATTTCACATTGGCAATGTCAGTGGGATTTCTCTGCTCTTGTGATGATGTCTGTATTTGAGTTCCAGTTCTGGAGTAACCCTGGAATGATGTATTGTTTTTTCTTCCTCTGCTCCTTGTGTTTCCCCAAAGATGTTCTTGACTTGTTTACAAGCCACACCATGCTTTTTTTCCTAGGGATAGGGGTTCTAGATGTTGAAAAAGTCTCTTCTGAGTCGTGACTGGCTCTGCCAGAAAAAACTGTGTTAACTGAAACAGACGTCAGAGGAGAGCTGTAACTTTGTGCGTTGAAAAGTTCTGCTGGTAAATCAGCATCATACTGGGACTTTGAGCACACAAGTTGCATGCTGTCAGGTGCAGTTCCACACATGGTTGGACACTGTACTGAAGAGGCCTCTACAGTTGGTTTTTTATTTATATTTCATGTTTATATACACTTAAAATTTGTGTATCTTACATACACCCCAGCTATAAGGGTGTGTTCACGTTGCCTCAGTCTGTTCTGCCATTCTGTGTTTACTGTGAGTTACTGAGCCCCTGAGCTAAGCCGCTGCCTTGTGTTATCCAAGTCTCCATAGGAATTCTGGCCATTAATGAAGCAGTAGATCACGGCGATGTTAGCCAGACCCTGAGCACCTTGCGTTCACCTGATGTTGGGCTATACGGAGTCACTCCAGAATGTGCTGAGACGTACCTTCGAGAACTGTCAGAAGTCAAGACAAGAAAAAGGGCAGCAGGTACACCTTTAGTAGCTAACCGTTAGCGAAATAAGTGCGAGATTATTGTATGTGGAATTGGAATCAGAGGTAAAAAAGCCCCTGGGAAGAAATCTTACATCGTAGGTGACAGTTGTGGATGCTTTGTGAAAAAAGGGTGTTTTTTTTAAAAAAAGTGTGTGAGTAGTATAATGTTTTCTGCTTGTAGAACCCGTTGTGTTTAGGTAGCTCTCATATGACATCATTAGGGACTCAGAAACATTTATTTCCTGTCTCGGAGGAAGAAGCGTCTGTAAAGTAGATTTTCCGGTTGTAACATTTGTATGCATGAAAGGTAAGACACTTGTCAGATTTTTAGACTTCTAACTGCATTTTCTCCTTTTAGGGAGCAATGGCAGTGAATGGGTGAAACACTGGGTGAGAGGAGGCTATCATTATTATCATAACTTGCAGACCAAAGAGGGAGGATGGGATGAGCCAGCAGGATTTGTGCAAAATGACACGCAGCTGTCACGGGAGGAGATACAGGTAGAGTTGCTTACGCATGCTCTTTCTCTGAAAAGTTGATGTTCCTACCGTTCCCACCCTTAATGCAGCTCTAAGAATACTTCAATGCCACAGTCATGTTAACAAGCTTAGTAACTCATTCGATTTGCTAGGCATCATCGGGTTGTGTGCGTCACAACTCCTTGTCCTATTTCAGAAAAATTTATCCTGTCGCTAAAAGAGTGCAGGACCGTGATGTCACTGTTTTTTGAATGGCGACTTTGGAGTTTCTTCTAAGCGCAATGTGGAAAGCTTATGTAACATCCTTTTTCTTCTATTTCCATGTTCCTTTTCTGGCTCCTCTTCCTATCGTAACACCGATTCAGAGCACCATATCCGGAGTCACTGCAGCATACAACCGAGAACAGTTGTGGCTGGCAAATGAGAGCCTGATTATGAAACTTCAGGCTTGCTGTCGAGGGTATCTTGTTCGCCAGGAATTCAGCTCAAGAATGAATTTTTTGAAGAAGCAAGTCCCAGCAATCACTTGCATTCAGGTAGCGATACCCTTTAATTCTGTTTGAAACTTGTACTCTGCAGGTGTTCGCTGTACACGAGCTTATTGATCGTTTTTGTTCAGTTCAAGCATTTACAACACATAATTGTCTTTGCCTCGTATTGTAAATGAACTAAAAGCATTTTCTTCTCCCAGTGAGTTTTGGTATATTATTTGCTTTTATGTATCATATATAATCAGTAAAGCCTTCTCACGTAGAATTGGAGAGAAAAAAACTTACTCGAGGAAGCTTTACCAATTATTTTCTTACGCGTTTCAATGCTTCGGGAACGGGGCGATATGAAGTGCGTTGTACGTGTTGATGGTGAAAATACCGTGAGATGCACTGCTGCTGCGATTCGTCACGAATTCAAGAGAAACAATACAGTTTTCAGTATTCCCGAGTAAAATTCTTGTCTTTAAATTTGTCCGGGGATTTGGAGGATTGAGGACCTGAAAGAGATGTCAGGATAATTCAGCATAAAATTGGGTGTATTTACAGGACAGCAACAAAAAAATTCTTTCTGTGCTGTTGTAACTGAAATGCGTACAAATGAAATAGTTGCTTTGCACCCTATTAGCATTTTATTATTTCAGCAGTATATACATGTTTCTGCCTAAGTAGCATGTAGTCTACCTGTATACTTAGCAAAACCTCGACAACCACTCCCAGCTCATTAAAATAACGCTCTCCCTTTAAGTGTAGTCCAACCCCTTGCCTACCTTCCCTTCCCTAGTGTCAATGGTGGTGAGTCTGCTCCGAAGGCTTAAGATACTATATCGCTGTTCTCACCAGCAGCGGCAGCAGCTAAGACGTGATCGTCACGTAGAGCAGTTTCTGTCGACTTGACTGTTTTGCTATATACTTGGTTCCATAACTGTGCTTCAAAAGGCCCTGGCTCTTTGTGGAATAATTTCAAGTCTCTCATGATTACAGCTGGAAAACAGTTAACGCTTCGCACGGTGTATCTCTCAATAAGACAAGCACATCTTCTTCATGTTTAATTTAGCCAAAAGGGCAGTTGGAAGTTGAGGAACACAAAGAAACTCAGATTTGTTGTTTCTGCTGTTTAATTAGAAAAGTGAGTGTGTCTCTTTTGTTTTCAGTCTCAATGGCGTGGCTACAAGCAAAGGAAGGCATATCAAAGCCGTTTGGATTACCTACGAGCACAAAAGGACCAAGTAGTAAAGGTAGTTCAGGTTCCCTGCTGACTGTTCGGTAGACCTTCAGGGTAGTCAACTTTGTAGGTAAGGTTTTTATCTGAGTGTTTTGGTTACCCTTCAACAGATTCAATCAATGACCAGGATGTATCAAGCCAGAAGACGTTACAGAGATCGTCTGCAGTATTTCAGAGACCACGTAAGAGGCTATCTCGTTGAATGTATTCCGTACTTGACTTCGGTGCTCTTTCCAGATGACGTCAAGTGCTTTTTTGTTTTTTTCATCCTAGATAAATGATGTTGTAAAAATTCAAGCCTTTATCCGAGCAAACAAAGCACGAGAAGACTACAAAACCCTCAGTAAGTATTGCCAAGAGGATAGAACCGATGCACATTGAATCTCTGTTCGTGAGGGGTCATAGGTTCATAGAAGAGATTCCCCAACTCTCTCTGCCTGTCTCCATAGGAGAGATGCTCCAGCCCCCTGATCATCTTTGTAGCCCTCCTCTGGACTCACTCCTGCAGCTCCACATCCTTCTTATTATGTTGGGGGCCCCAGAGCTGAGCACAATACTCCAGGTGGGGTCTCATGAGAGTGGAGTAGAGGAGGAGAATCACCTGCCTTGACCTCCTGACCACACTGGTTTTGATGCAGCCCCGAATGCAGTTGGCTTTCTGTACTGCAAGTGCACATCGCTGGGTCATGTCAAGCTTCTCGTCAACCAACGGTGGCTGTGTGATCTATAACGTCAGGACAATTTTGAGGAGCAATTGGGATGAAGTTGGTAGGGCAGTGTGGGGAGTAGGTAGTTCTTGAGGTTGAAGGAAAACTTGATTCTAGCTGTCTTTTTTTTTTTCCCTGCTGAAAAACAGAACTATAGCTTTGCAATTAGTTCTGACGGTGTGGACTATCCTATGCCAATACTGACTTTGTTCTTGATTTACTTCTCTTACAATTTTCTCAAAACAGGAAAATCAAAATGTCAGAAGCTGTTTAGACATGATGGTACTAATTTAACTCTGGGTGCTCCTTGATGTGCTGTTTAAACATAGATAAGGCATATATTTACTTCTGTTTGCCATCCCCTGGTGTTCTCTATTTTCTTGCCTATTTTCAGTTAACGCTGAGAACCCACCTATGGCTGTGGTTCGGAAATTTGTCCACTTGCTCGATCAGAGTGACCAAGATTTTCAGGAGGAACTCGAGCTAATGAAACTGCGTGAAGAAGTTGTAACCTTGATCCGATCCAATCAGCAACTGGAAAATGACCTCAATCTCATGGACATCAAAATTGGTTTGCTAGTGAAAAACAAAATTACACTGCAGGTAAGAAATGCGTTGATGGGAGACCAGCTACAGACTGAATTGAGCCTAGTCGGTAGTTAGCACGGAGAACGACCGGATGTCAGTCGCTCAGGCCCGGTGGAAGACGTTTCTGCGGACTTAGTGTTTACTCCTGGTGTGTCCTTAGTCCATTCCCCTAATTTAGTATGTATCCCTAGAAAGAAAACTGTAGGAGGAGAAGAAACAAGTCCCAAAACTAAAAAAGGCAACGAGACTATCTTGATCTAACAAATGTAACAGGTTTTGTATTTGAAGGCTTTGGGAACTCTTTTTTGTTGCTTGTTTCTGGCTAAACAAGTCACATGCCACAAGCTTGCCGCAAGCGGGGCGGTTTTGGAGGCGGGAGATGTGCTCGTGCCGCTCGGTTGCTTGTCAGTTAAAGGAAGCCCCCTCTATCTAAGCACGGTTGGTGCAATGAATTTCACCAAAAAAAAAGTCTCTTGCTGATGCAGCGTTGCCTTTTCTGCAAGCTGAAGTACCAGTCAGCTTTTCACATGGTGCTGGACTCATTATGCTAGGCTTCTCTCAGAGTGCAAAATCTCAGTTGGTGTAGTGAAATTTATCTTAGAAGGAAGCTGCAGTGGTTGGGCTGATGCTTACAGTGAAAAGTGCCATTGCTGTCAGAGCATGTGGAGGTAGTGAGCTAGCCGAATATGGAACAGTATTTTTAAGTTGTAAGCCCAGTTTAAAAAAAGGAAAACATTTCCAAGCATCTTCAGAATGCTACCGGCTCCGATAGCAATTGCTGCCAAGTGTGACTAACCCTTCTAGGGTTTCAGACAAATTCACAAAGTCAGGAGCAAAGCAGAACATGCACTTCCAGTTGGAGAAACTACTGTCATAGCAAATAATGCTTCACTTTAATAACCCTGGGCATACCTCAACCCTGCATTTCCACAACCAAGAAAAGCGGCTCTCGAATGCAGCCGTTTTCCAATATCGCCGCTTTTTTCTTTCTTTCCAGGATGTTGTTTCTCATAGCAAAAAACTTACCAAGAAGAACAAGGAGCAGCTCTCTGACATGATGATGCTGAGCAAACAAAGGGGAGGTTTGAAAGCATTGAGCAAAGAGAAGAGAGAAAAGCTGGAAGCCTATCAGCATTTGTTCTACCTGCTTCAGGTAAGCAACTTTTTATGCTGCTCGGCAACCTTTCTTCATAGAAGCTTATATGTCTTAGCACAGTCTATGCTTATGCGCTGTAATTGTCATACAAATGGTAAGGTTGGAAAAGACCTTTAAGATCAAGTCCAACCAGCAGCTGTTTTGAGCCACCTCAGTTTTTAGCGACACCACCGGGGACATGCACGCTAAGTCGTTTTTCTTGTTGTAGACTAACCCAACCTACTTGGCCAAGCTGATTTTTCAGATGCCTCAAAACAAATCCACAAAGTTCATGGATTCCGTCATCTTCACGCTGTATAACTATGCGTCCAATCAAAGAGAGGAGTACCTGTTGTTGCGACTTTTCCAAACGGCATTGCAGGAAGAGATCAAGTATGTGGTAGCATATGGCACGTTCTCGCTGTCAAATCAGTTTTGGCAGTTTCTGAGATTGAGGCCATTTTCACATTAAGTCTAGTGCTAATATGCAGATAATGCTAATCCGTCCCTTCGTTGTCCTCTTCGCAGTTCATATCCGTTAATGTAGCCTATAAAAGAAGAATCAAGTATGTCCATTCAAGATTTCACTGCTCAACGTGGCAGCTGCTTTTGATCTGATGCGAAGTCACGCTAAAATTCAGTTTAATCTCAATTCTCCAGTGTCTGTTTATAAATACATCCAACAAACTGCAAACTCAGGCTTTACGAGCCAGGAAGAGAGCTAAATCTAAGCTCTCTGGATTTCCAAAAGCTAGCGGGGAGTCTGAAATCTGTATCGTTTGCCATTTCTATTTCCTGTCAGCGTTAGAAACTCTGGCTGTCCTCTGACACAGTTTGTCGGATTGGTTAGGCCATAGGAGCTCAGGGTTACGTTACTTCAGTTCTTTACGATGCAGAGTGGCACAACTTGCTGTGATGAAGAATATGCAATGAAATTTTTGAGGAACTACTCTTAAGCATTTTTGGGAATGCTTTTTAAAGCATGAAGATGGTATGTGCCCTGAAACAAATAACAATTTCTAAAAAACATTTCTTCCAACCCCCCCCGCCCCCACCAATTCGTACTTGGAACAGTAGTCCAGGGAAGTGTAGGTGGTGACAGAGTTATGCATACCTCAAACTTCATATAGATTCTTTCTTCTTCAGGTCAAAAGTAGACCAGATACATGAAATTGTTACTGGGAATCCTACTGTTATTAAAATGGTGGTAAGTTTCAATCGTGGTGCCCGTGGTCAGAATGCTCTGAGGCAGATCCTTGCACCAGTTGTGAAGGAAATCATTGAGGACAAATCACTTAATATCAAAACGGATCCTGTGGATATTTACAAGTCTTGGGTTAACCAGATGGAATCTCAAACTGGAGAGGCCAGGTATGGGACCTGTTAACACTGTATTTTTCTAATCATTGCTTAGCTGCTTTGCGTCACTCAGTTAATCATTCGAAACCGTCCTTGGCTCCACTGCATGCATCTGTCCAACTGATCGTCTCGTCAAGACAGCTTTCATCTGAGAGTTCTAAAGTTCACGTTCTGGTGATGGTACTGAGAGTAGTGAAAGGGAATGTCATTAGGTGGTGGAGGAAGAAATGCTCTTTGGTGTTTCCCTATGTTAACTTGATAGTTAGCTATGAGACACCCTCTAACCTAAAAGAACGTATGGTAAGAAAAAGTATGTGGGAATCACTCACATGTCAAGTCCATGTACACGTCATATATGGCCTGTGCAAACAGGTACTGTTTGTGAGCACACGGAGCCTCTTTTGCTGTCAGAAAGCATCACATTGCAGTTCTCTTAGTCCTAACATCTTTCAAATTAATATTGGCCACTGATGACAATTGTATTGAGCTATGCGATTTTGCATCATTCTAGTTTCTTCGGTGGTTGTGGTTGGCTAGAACTTGAGGTTTCTATTGTGTTATTGGGGTTTTTTAACATACTTTTAAAAAAAGGCAAAAGCCATACAAATGAGTGAGTTCCTCCATATTTAAAGCAATCTGCAGTCCCATACCTTTGGACGCTTCATGCAAAATTCTGGACACGTTAAAAATGCAAGCGAAGAGGATGCGTGTTCAGATTATTCTCTATACATCAGATTTAGGATATGCTTTTACGAATTACAAGCTTCATCTGTCTGTGTTCACTGAATTTCTCTGCAGTAGTTTCAGCTGATTGAAAAAAAAATAACTATTCATTTGGCACAGTAGCATGTTATATTGATTTTATGGATGCTGCTCTAGCTTCCGCTTGTGTCCAAGGCTTCGTCGTCTTAATACCCAAATGCGTAGCTTTCTTTTTCACCAGTTTGCAGTCTGAAGTACTACTACGTGTTACGGGTGGTGCTTTTTTTGCCTAGTGCGCATGATGTAAAAAAGTTAGCTGGGTCTTTCTTGCAGTGGCATTGCAAGGGAAAGTAAAGGAAGTAAAAGCAAAAAACTTTCAGCTCTCGTGATGCCAAACAGGTTAATTAAAGACAATGCATAGCTTTTGGCAGTGAAGCGAATATAAACTCGTTTCTGTGTTACGCTACGCATTCTTGAAATGTACTAGCCTGAGTAATACTCTCCTTTATACGTTTGACTTTTTCAAATAGCAAACTGCCGTACGACGTTACGCCCGAGCAAGCCCTAAGTCATGAAGAGGTGAGGACGCGCCTGGATGCCTCAATCAGAAACATGAGGACAGTGACAGACAAGTTCCTATCTGCCATTATTAGTTCAGTGGACAAAATCCCGTGAGTCTGACGTACCGGTGTTCTCCCTGAGAAGTCGCTGGTGTTTTCATGCTTGCGGCAGTCTTACGTGACCTTTTCTTTCTCTCAAAGTTATGGAATGCGTTTCATTGCCAAGGTCCTAAAAGACTCCCTGCATGAGAAGTTTCCTGATGCTGGCGAGGATGAGCTTCTGAAGGTGAGGATCTATACACCTTTGTGAATAGTTGTCAGCCAAACTGGCTGTGGCAAGCACATCTCATTCTTCTGTCTTGTTAGGTGTATGTGTGGAGCGCACGTAAACCTATTTATCTACCTCTACAGATAGAAAATATTTCACATCAGGCTGTTGATGTTAGCTTCATGCACATCACCTGAGATGTAATAGATTGTTTAGAAGGAGGTATCCTCTTGCTTCTGTTTTGCTTTTAGTATCTTGAGCATTCGTCCTTTAGGTTTCTTGACTTGGGGTTACTGTTGCTCCTAGGAAGTAAACCTTGTGTTCGATAGTATGATCACAGCCTGCTGCTCCTTCCTTAAAGAGACAAGTTAAAAAGTCTGTATGCAAAATTCTGATACTCGTAATGCCCCGTCCGTAACACTCTAGGATATTTTGACAACAGCATGTATAGTCACTTCCCCTGATGCCTAGTCAGTTTTGTATTTTGCATTTCAGTTCGTTTGGAGAACTAAAAGGATCCTAATATCAGTTGCTCTCGGATGAGTATAGTGTTGGGGTTTTCATTGAAATTTCTTTGGTTTCGTGGCTTTTGGTAAATTGTGAATTTACGCCCATGAATGCTTTACATTTTAATGAAACAAAGTTTGGTTATTAGAATACTTGACGACATCTCTTTAAGCTTCTCTGCCTCTACTTCATTACAAAATAATTACCAATCTGAATGCTGTTTTCTTCTCTCTTCTAGTTCTGTGCTTTCCCATTCTGAGACATCGGTTCTTTCTATGCAGGTGAATTAATTTCTTCCATCTGTAAATTTAGGTGGAAAACGGCAGTTTTCATTAATCCTCATGGAAACAATGTAACTGGCCATGTGAAAGTCAAAACTGCAGTTGTGTGCAATAACCACTTGTAGATTTTTTAGCAACTGAAGATACCCATGTAATATACTGTTCTTTTTGCCTCACAAGTTCAAAAGTTATTAATTCAGTTTCTTTCATGGATGTTTTTCTTTTTACTGGCAGTAAACAGTTTGACTGTTAACAGTCAACATTTTGTTAACATCCCATGGCATAATTTGTGCAAGTACAGCAGAGGCTCGCGTAAAACACTTGTCAAAACATGTCCTCCCTGAAAGCGGTTGTTAATTTCTGGGACTGCTTAGCAATGGCTAGGTTTTCTCTCTGTATTTTCAGCTGCTTATTCAGACCCCGATATCTTCCACTCATTTAAGTCACACGGTAATCAGGTGAAGCCAAGATTCGGCGACCTGGCCTTCCGCAAATGAGCGTGCGATGTGAGAGCTTTTGCTTTAAATCAGTGTGGTGGGTTAATACTTTTTCATTACTAGAATTACTTTTGGCAAGATATCCAATACAGGATAGAATAATATTGCGAGCATATGGATAATGTGATAATCTCTATTTGTAGTTCTTCGAAATGTATTGCACCTCACATTTGACTACGTAAATTTTTGAAGCATCGAACGCCATTCTTCTCCTGCACTTCTGATTTTCTAACTTCTGGATTAAATGGTTTCTCAGTTACTCTCACTAACTAGGGATCTGTGCCTGAATATGTTGCTGCCTTATAGAAGAATTATTCTGAAAGAGAAAAGGGCTTTGTACAAGGAATGGAAAGTAATTTTCTCAGTTTAAGTTCTTGGTGTGCCATTCTTCCTCCCTATTTTTGCTTTGTCAGAGATGGCAGCAAATGCTGCATGCTTTTTTAAAAATCAGCTCTCGTTCCATATTGAAACTTCATTGTCAGGTTCCTCTATACTGTGATCATTCTGCCCTCTGTTAGGCTAACTCAATTACATTTAATTCTCCTGACACACTGTCCCACGTTCATATCAGTAGTTCATTGGTAACTTGTAGTGTCTCCCGTCCGTACGTTTTTGTAAGTCAGAGTTTTAAATCTTTATGCATAGGACTATCTGCTGCTGTATTGTCCTATGACTGGTAGTGCTCAGGCTTTCCTCTGTGTTGACCGTCCTATTGCATTTTTATGATTTTTGGGTTTTTCTTACACTGTAGGTTTCTTGGGGTGGTGCGTGCTTCTATACAGCAGAACCTTGTCTTGGAAAGAGGCTTACAAGACAGTGATTTATCGAAACACAGAGTAGTTTCAATAAAATTCGGTTGGGTCCTGTACTGTTGTTTATTGATGCATTTCTTCTCTACTTTCCCAGATTGTTGGCAACTTACTCTATTATCGCTACATGAATCCAGCCATTGTCGCACCAGATGCATTTGACATCATTGATCTTTCAGCTGGAGGTCAGCTGACTACAGATCAACGCAGAAACCTGGGTTCCATTGCGAAGATGTTACAGCATGCTGCATCTAATAAGATGTTCATGGGAGACAACGCTCATTTGAGCATCATTAATGAATACCTATTGCAGTCATACCAGAAATTCAGGTAGAAGACCTTAGCTAATTAAGTTGGGAAGTTTGGCAGAGGGTAACATTGCAAGTAAAAAGGGAAAATAATAAATTTTTAATATGGAAAATTCTGTCTCTCTCAAATATGCAATCTGTTAAAAATAAGAGATTTCACTCCAGGCTGCCACAAGCATCAGTGACAATGGCAGATAAAACGTGTACCTGGAATATATGAACAATGCATTGTACGTTAATAGATTGCGAAGTCAAGAGTTTTGAGTATAGTCCAGAATAAAGGTTGCTTTTCCACTTACTTATTACGGTACTCTGGACACGGACAACTAGAATGGACATACGTTCTGTCCCATGTGAGTCCTGGTTCCACGTGAAAATCTAGCGACGCTCAGAAATAAAGCAGGTTGGCATTTAGCTATTCATGTAGCTGCAGTAAGCTTTTGTTCAAGAATTGTCAGAACTCCTGCATTTTGGAAAAAAGGTAAACAGAGGTAGTCGGGGGCAAGGGACGATAATGCCGTGAGGGCAGGAGAACAGGGTCACTGAAGCCAGTCCTGTCAATTCTGAAAATGAGCAAATGTCAACATGGCCAGTATCAGTGATCAAATTTGCTAGGTTGCTTCCGATGCGTTAAACTAAAGTTGACAAACTGTAGTATGCCATAACATACCATAGTTTAAAGAGGAGAGACTATGCTTGAGATCGTCATAGGGAGGTAATATTCTTGATGATGCATCACATGACTCTCAGAGTCATACTGACTGTTCTCTCCTTCTTTGTCCCAAAGACGTTTTTTTCAGGCTGCCTGTGAGGTTCCTGAATTGCAGGATAAATTTAATATTGATGAATATTCTGACTTGGTGACTCTGACTAAACCAGTAATTTATATTTCTATTGGTGAAATCATCAATACACACACTGTAAGTATGCATAAGTCACAGTTGCTCCTTACAATTGGTGTTTGTGAAGAAAATGCTGCTTCTGTCTGAAACGCAAAGGTACCAAATGCAAAGTTGTCTTGAAAGTTGTCTGGATTGTAGTTTGTGAGACCTTGTTGATTTGTAGAATCAAGTACTTTAGTTATGGCTTCACTGAGTTTCTTTTGAAAGCATTTGAGGATGTGATACTGGCAGTGCTCTGAATGTTGATATTGCAGCTTTGGAGTTCAGTGGTTTTTTTTTTTTCTGAAAGGTACCAGCCTAAAGTATGGAAATTTTATTGTCTAGAAAAGGATGTTCTGTTAAAACATAATTGTTTTTTCTGTTCATCTAGTTGCTCTTAGACCATCAAGATGCAATTGCTCCTGAGCATAATGACCCAATTCACGAGCTGCTGGATGATCTCGGAGAGGTTCCTACGATTGAGTCCTTAATAGGTGGTCTAGTTTGTTCTGCTAAAGTAATATGTGAAATTACCTTAAATGACTTCAAGTGCAGTCAAGAAACAGTAAGAAATCATCACAGGTCGTTTGGGAGGACGTTTGGGCTCTTAAAAGCAATGGTAGATTTGTTGCAGTATATTTTCTCTGCAGAATTTATTACCCTGAAAAAAACAGGGGTTCTGTCTCTTCTTACCACCCACCTCACCTCATCCCACTCTAGAAATTTCTAGAAGACAGACGGATATTGACGGATATTTTCTTTGTTCCTTTACACCGGAGCCATTTCTCTGTGCTTGTGTCCCCGTTCCAGCTTGTTTGCAAAGATCCATCCTCCCTTCTGGACATCTGTAGATGTTCCTTTCGGAGTAATAGATATATTAAATAGCCTGTGTTCCTTTAGGAGTCTTTGGCATGTGGACAAGTAACATTTTTTCCCCTCCTTTAGAGTTTTTATCTATAAGAAAAATAAAATTTTATCCTCTTCTGGTTGGGAGAAGGAACTAACTAACTAACTAACTAACTAATCAGTTAAACTCTTCTGAAGACCCGAGCCGCAGTTTACTGCTTCAGGATATAACAAACGCTGGAAAGATGCGAGTTTTTCTCCTTCCTTGGTTTCTATGTTGCAGTTATGTGAAGTTTCTAGTCTAGTAGGGGGGAGGGAGCCAAACCAGGCACGGTTTTTGGGGAGGATGCTCTGACAGCAAGCACTTACTGTGAAGTTGCTTGATGAGAAATGTTGGAACCTTCTAAAGGAATGATCACTAGCACATTTTCTTCCAGGCGCTGTCAAAGAACAGAATGTAAGCAATGTTATCTGAACAAATGCAGACCATGAATTTAGCTAGAACTTGCCCTCCTTCCCTGTTTCATTTCTCCCGTGTGCATTGTGTCACTGTGGCTAATATGTCAGAGTTAAGTCTTTCTGCAGCCCTTTAAAAATGGGGGGAAGGGTTTCAACCGTGGCTCTGGTGAAAGTTTGTACGCAATTAGAGCAAAAAAATTTCTTTTTTATGGGATAGCTTCCTTTGTTTAAGAGAAGAACAAGCTTGGTGGCTAAGAAGGGCTTTGCTCTTATCTTGAAATATTCATTCTAATGAGGACATGGGCATATGGGCATCATCGTATTTTTGTTTCTGAAGTAATCTTGGCAGTTCAGCCACTCTTCTGGGTGAGATACTGAGATACAGCTTGGAATGCACAGAAATCTTTGAGGCGTACGAAGTGGTGATTTTGTAGTGCTTTTCTGCATTCTCTCAGATTTGTTATGAAAAAGTCAGTAACATATTCAAGATGTTGTCTTTAAAACTTGGTTTGGGTTTTGAAGTGCCCTTTTGACAGTATAGAGGACAGTCTAGTTTTTCTGTGACCTGTAATGTAGGGAAAAATTACTACATCCTAGGAGTCAAGAAGGTAAAGAATGTGATTTAATCTATAAACTCTTTCTCCTTGGCAGGGGAAGGTTCTGGCAATGTTAATGACCCCAACAGGGAAACGCTAGCAAAGACTGAGGTTTCTCTCACACTCACCAATAAATTTGACGTTCCTGGCGATGAGAATGCAGAGATGGATGTGAGGACAATTCTGTTGAAGTAAGTAGGGGGTAACTACCTGCTATATTACTCAGAAGAAGGAGCAACTGGAACTTTAACAGTTAATCTGCATGGGAAAATAAGAGAATTGAGGCATAATTTAAAGAAATGTGGGGGAACTGTAGCTCCAAATACACTGAGATTGTAGCCATGTCCTTTTCAATGCTGTGGCACGACTTTTAATAGATGAAGACTAATAGCCTTTTTGAGAAGCATAGGTCTTATTGTCCTAATGGAAAGAGAGCAATGGGCTGTCAGGTATTTTTTTATTGCCAGAGTCTTTATTCTGGAAAGCTTTCTGCTGATACTGACTCTTGTGTAGTTTTAAGCAAATCCTTATTGCTGAGCTGTATAGAGCAGTGACCTGACATTCAGATGCGTGTCTACCTCCTCTGATGCATTCCCACCTACACGCTATATAGTTTCATTGAAAAATCTTTGGTCAGCATGTACCTGGCCTAGGCAGACAAGTGATCTCCCAGAAGAAAATTTTGTCTCCAAAAATAACTTTAACGGGACTTCTTAAAAGATACCTTGGTATTTTCCTACCCGCCCGAAGAAGGTGACATCGATTTCAAAAGTAAAGATTTACCAGATGCGCTAGTAGTCACGTAAGTTGTGCATGATGCGCAAGGTGCGATTCCAGAAATAATTCCAGCCTGACCGCAAGGATGCTATTCGGTTTTTAATTGTGTAGCTTAAGGACAGAAGTGCTCCAGAGTGGGCACTGACTGTGCTTAAATGTCAGCTCAAATCAAGGAATGACCTCATCTGTCAGCAGACTGGAGTTGAGCTCTGCCTTGTCTCCATTACCATGCGCATAAGAAAATAATTCTTAGGAGTTTTTTGATACCTGTTATGAATCGCTGAGGTACACTTACAGATGGATAGTATTATAGACCTTTTCTGGTTGCACAAATTGGCTGTGGCTGCTACCTGCTTTATCTGTCACCTTGAGTGCAGCTTCTGTGGTCCACGTGGCAGTACTAGGGCTACCTTGGAATATATGGGGTAGCATTCTTGCTGTTTGAGGGAGTTTTGGGGAGCAAATTGTGTGTATTACATAGAGGAGCTGGTTTCCAATAATGCACTGTCCAAAAAGTAAAGCGCTTCTCGGGGTTCTGGTCCGGTCTAGCCTATGACTGCCTGAGTGCTCATCTGGTAATGATCTGACTTCAGATAGATCAGTAATGTCGGTATTGTTGCAGAACAGAAGGATATTAAAGGTCTTTCTGCTTAAAGTTTTTTCTCCTATTCTCCTTGATTTCTTTGCAGCACAAAACGTTTAATTGTCGATGTAATCCGCTTCCAGCCAGGGGAGACGCTGACTGAAATTTTGGAAACTTCAGCTACCTCAGAGCAAGTATGATATTGTTTATCTGAGCTGGTTTTAGACTAGGAAATCATCATCTATCTAGATATATGTGGGTATATGTGGGACTCTCCATTTAGGTATTGCAGTGAAGCTGTCTCCACTGATGATGGAGCAGGGCGTAATGATAATCAGGAGGGTGTACAATGGAAGTAAATTGTACGTGTGAATCTTCTTCATCCGGTAGTTGCTAGAAACAGTTTATGTGGACCGTTTTAGACGGTAGGTAGGCTTCTGCCGGTTCCCACATGTCGAATGTGTTCATCAAAACACGTTCATTTGAGTCAGTATGGGAATTGCCAAACAAAACTCTTTATCCTGTGTTATGCCGGAGATCAGACAATCTCTTTCTGCTTCTTTTTGTCACCTTAAAATTGATCTCCTTATGAACTTGCGGCTATTTGTTTTCTTTCTCTAGGAAGCAGAGCATCATAGAGCTATGCAGAAACGGGCCATTCGTGATGCTAAAACTCCCGATAAGATGAAAAAATCTGTCTCTGTAAAGGAAGACGGCAACTTGAGTCTCCAAGAAAAAAAAGAAAAAATCAAGGCAGGCCTGAAGAAGTTGGCAGAGCTGGGGCCAGTGAATACGAAAAATAGATACCAGGAACTAATCAATGACATTGCGAAGGTATACCATTTGGTGGTTTCCTAGTGATCATAGTAGAGCTTTCCCACAGTGAAACTGGGAAGTGCATTGTGAAACTGGCATGAGTTTTCAGAAGGAGAGTAAGGTTTTTAGTAGGTAATTTATAGACAAAAATCATACCTTTTGCTGCTTCATTTCCGTGTCTTGGTACCTGGGAAGTCCTTTATTTTTGTACGGTGTTTTTGTTCTGTCAAATGACGGCATTGCTGGGTTCTCAGGTACTTTGAGAAAAAACTTAGTAGCTTGGAGGGGAAGTCCTGATGTGTGATGTGTTTTTCTGCTCCATTTCACTGATTTAAGTAGCGCCTCTACAAGCGTATTCACGCAAGGAAGTTTTGTCCATAACTTTAAAGACATCCTAACTGTTATTTTCATTTAAATGTGCCCATTTGAGAATACCTAAATGATAAGGGGGAGTGGCTGTGAAAAACTTAAAAAAGAGATCCAATACCGTTGTACATTGCCGCAGTGACAATGTATTTTATATCACAGCGTTTACTGAAAAAGTATTTGGGAAATGTTATGTAAGTAAATGAACTAAATAATCACCTTCAGGGATCTGATAAGAATTAATGGAACTGTAGATATGTGTCACAAATTAAAGTAGGAGTCAATGAATGTAGTGGTTTTTTTGTTGAGATATTAAGGCAAGTGATGCTTAAAGGCTGACCAACAAAGAAAAACAACTAAGTCTGTGTGCTGCTGTGGTTACAGTGCTTGATTTGTAAGATACTTTCCCTACCCAGTGCTGGCAAAATTGCTGCTTTTATATGACGTGCTGTCAGTGCCCACTAGTCATCGCAGCTAGGACGGAACTGAAATTTGAGAAAGCCACAGAAGGTGCGAGTTTACTGCTGTATAGAATTGTTTAGCTCCACAAAATAGTCTTCACGGAGAAAAAGCTGTGACACTTAAACTGGGGCGAGCGTGACTGGGTGCTCAAGCCTGTAGCATGAAGCAAGATAAAGCAAAACCAAATGGTGTGTTTCAAGTACTCAGTGGCTCTGGAACTGAGCACCTGGAGAGCTCAAATGACTGTTAAGTCTCTGCCTGTCTTTCTCTGTGGTGTAGGATATCAGAAATCAGCGTAGATACCGTCAGAGAAGAAAGGCGGAGCTAGTGAAGCTGCAGCAGACTTACAGTGCCTTGAACTCCAAAGCTACTTTTTATGGAGAACAAGTAGATTATTACAAAAGTTACATAAAGACCTGCTTGGATAACTTGGCCAGCAAGGGCAAGTAAGTATCTTGGAACCATAGAACCATGGAATGGTTTGGGTTTGAGGGGACTTTTAAAGACCATCTAGTTCCAACCACCCTGCCATGAGCAGGGACGCCTTCCACTCGACTGGGTTGCTCCAAGCCCCATCCTACCTGGTCTTGAACGGTTGTGGGATGGGGCAGCCACTGCTTCTCAGGGCAACTTGTCCTGGGGCCTCATCACCTTCATGGGGAAGCTGTTGACTGCAATTCTTTGAGCACCACCATCCAGTTGAGTCTTTATCTGTTGAGCGGTCCATCTATCAAATCCGCATCTCTTCAACTTAGACGCGAGGATGTCGTGCGGAATGTTGTTGAATGCTTTTCACAAATACAGGTAGATGATGTCAGTGGCTTTTCCCTCATCCAAAAGTGCTGTATTAACCCTGTCATAGAAGGTCACCGAATTGGCCAGGCACCTGAGTGAAGGCATATTTGTTGTCACCAATTACCTCCTTGCTTTCCATGTATCTTGGCCTAGTTTCCAGGAGGATCGTGCCAGTCACAGAACTGAGACAGACTGCATCTTCCTTATTTCCCTTTTCCAGTTGGTAGGAACTTCTGTGGACTGCTACATTTTCTCAAATATGATGCATGGTGGCTTAGCCCCTTCCACCACCAGTTCCCTGAGGGTCCACGGATACATCTCATCAGGGTCCCCAGCCTTACACACCTTCAGGTTCCTTCCTTCGATGGTCTTGAACCTGACGACGTACAGCAGACGGTTCCATGGCCCTATAAGCGCTTCTTACAGAAAGCATGCGTCGCTAAGAGGAACCGTAATGCCGTCTGCTCAAAGCTCCTCGCCTAAGCTCTTTCCCACAGTGATAGTTTTAGCGAAAGAGTCTCAGCAGTAGTAGGAAAACAGAGGGAGAGGTCGTTGCCTTGAAAGGGGTCAAAAAGACACACTTGAAAGACTTTTTGGTCCCTCTGGGAGAAGGGAGTGCAGAGTGGGTGTGAAGCTTGTTGCCCACGTATGCCCTTGCTGCTCAAGTCAGTCTGTCCTGTCATCCCTTTTAGGAACAAAGAATGAAAATAGCATAGTTACCTACAAGGAAACCCTTGATCACAAATTGTCCCCTTTTATATGCCAAATGTAGTGAGCTATTATAATGCTAGACAGTTCACATTTTCTGGGGGAAAAAAAACTGTCGTCTTCTCTGGTGAGATGTGAGAATGTGGCAAGAGTAACTGCGAATGAAAACTGAGACAAGAAAGTTTTTGAGTAGTTTCAGCTTTCTCCGTGTCAGTTGTCATTAGATCCCGTTTTGCCTAATGAGAGATGGTACTGCTTTTTATGAAGTACCATATAGTTATGTTTTGGGAGGTTTTTAGTTGTTTTTTTTAGTTTGTTTGGTTGGTTTTTCTGTTTTTGTTTTTAGGGGGTTTTTTGCTTGTTTTTGTGGGGTTTGGGGTTTTTTGTTTGTGGTTTTTTGGGGTTTTTTTTGCTTTTGTTTTTTTGGTTTTTTATTAATATTATTTTCCTGATTAAACGTTATTGGTAAACAGTAGAAAATTAAAGATCAGATCTGGGCTACACGGGCTTTGTAGATAAAGTCACTAGTAGCAATACATCATTATCTATCATCAGCATTAGTCACAGTTCATTAGCTATACTGATTCTATCCCCTCTACCAAATAGGATTGAGTATTTACTGCTCAAAATGTCTTTACTTGTTTGGGTGACCTTCTAATTTGCTCGGTTTGTCTTTTTTCCCCAGAGTCTCCAAGAAACCTCGAGAGATGAAAGGCAAAAACAGTAAAAAGATTTCTCTGAAATACACAGCAGCTCGACTTCATGAGAAGGGAGTGCTTTTAGAGATTGAGGACCTGCAGGGTAACCAGTGAGTATCTTTTTAAAACTCTTTAGAGCCACTAACCTTTTTGAAGGAAAAGGAGCATAGCTATGCCGAATGCTTGTCTATTTATTAAAACTAGTCTAGGTGCTGATAGTTGAGGAGCAGAAATTCTGAGATCTATATGAGGTTGTGTCGGATTGTCTCGCAATTTTATTCTTAGAATTTTAGTATTGTTGGTAGACCTAGCTATTAAAGCTGAAAAAATTGTTTTGATGACCTAGGCTGGCATCCCCTAGGGCCAAGAAACCTTGCATAGTGATCACTCCTCAGATCTCTTTTCTGGTCGAAGCGAAGCAATTCTTCGATTGAGAAGTGTAATGTGATTCAAACATGACATCCTCTTTTCCCCAGCCTCTTCTCTGTCACCCCCACAGTTACGGAAGGGTACCTCCTTGGGTGAATTGTTCACACGGTTAATAGCTTTCATTGTTGAAAAATGAGACTAATGCTAGCTTGAGTTTCTCCAGCTGTAGCTCGCTAGCCTCAAGAAGCTGGTGTACCTTGTGCGGAATATAGAGCAGGTGCCCGTTACTAGAATTTTTTTCAACCCTGAATCATACTTTGTACTCTTTGCACTAAATGAGTCATGAATATGCAGCACTAAAGCAGACTGTTTAGTCCGTACAATAACCCTGTTTCCTGCTGTGCTTGTGTGAAGACGTGATCTACCAGACATAGAATCTGTTAGGCTTCCATTCATTGTTGCATTGAGTCTGGTTGGCTTTCACGGGCTCATTCCAAATGGAGATCATAGAATAAAGAGTTGAGAATAGAATTTTTAGAAATTTATCTTGGCGTTTCATCTTGTATATTCCGTCCCTGTGATTTTTCATTTCTCAAATTTCATAGGTTTAAAAATGTGATATTTGAAATCAGTCCAACAGAAGAAGTAGGAGATTTTGAGGTAAAAGCAAAATTCATGGGGGTACAGATGGAAACCTTTATGTTACATTATCAGGTAAGAACTGTCTTATTTAATAGTGTCGTGTAAGTTCTCCTCGCTAGACGCTTCATCAAAATAGCAATGACACATTTTCTGCCTATACAGTCTGAAAAATGCTCTCAAAAATAACCCATTTGTTGCACGCAAAACAGATGCGACACAGACGAGGGATCCAAACTGCTCTTTTATTTCTTTGTTAAGGAGAGCCTGATATTGGTCTGCATTCTTAATTGTGTTTGCACATACATACACAAAACAAATGCTTGCATTTTCAACGATTTCCTGCTACAGCAGAGACTGGGAGTCTGTGGCGGCAGTCACCTGCGCTTGGGCGCGATGGCTTCAGCCAGTCATTACGTATTGGTATTCTTTCTGCTACCCTCTGCTTAGCTCTTTCTTTCCAATTCTTAGGTGTCCTCCTTAGGTGCCAGCGTTTACTTAGGCCAGGCTACCGGAACAGGTGCACTGACTGACCTTTTCCCAAACAATTCCCCGTTATTTTTTCTCGTGCCAGTAGTGTTACGCCTGGAATCTGTGTCCTTTTCTTCCACTTCTGTCTTCACCCGCCCCTGTCCATCTTGGTCTTCGTTAGGTTTGTTAGTTCCAGAAGCCTCAAGCCTCTCGAAACAGATTGCGTGTGGGAGCACTTCGCATTGCAGTTAGTCCATGCCACCTAACTGGCTGCTGGGATGGACAGCTGCCTCACACCTGTTGTTCGCTTTGAGGACTCCCCTGGTTTGTTCCGGTCCTAATCCATCAGAACTGGTCATAAACTCGTCGATTTGTGGGGGCTACCCGAGGCCGCTCGCTCCTCAGGCACGTGGTTTGCTATACCACTATGCCTTTGTAGCGGTGCTTTGCAGATAAAGCAGATGTTGTCAGAGGACAGCAACAAGCAATACAACATCACACACACCCATTGACGTGCCCACACCTACCCACCTTGTTACCCTGCGAGAGTGGGATTGCTGAAAGAATGTAATGGGTGAGATAAAATCAGTGCAGGTGAATCTCTGTAAAAGCAAAGTATAACTATAAATACTGCCAATGTAAACACCTCAGAGATTGAATCGGCATCGTATGTGTAGCGACCGAGATGCCATTTCTTTTTGTGCCCTAGACTGAAGTGCTGTAAGCCGCTTCCCTGAGGTCTGTCGCAGCTAAAGCTTTCGGGAAGGGACGCTGTGGAACGCTGTAATGTTTCTTGGGTACATGATAGAATTAGGCACACAGGAAACCCTTTCTGAATGTTACAGCAATTTTATGGCTGCTGTGCAAAGGAAAAGGCCGGAGCTGGCTAGATCTGAAATTTGGCTTTCTTAGAATGGTCTTCTATTCTTTTGTAATTTTTTTTTAAAAACCCACTGCTTAAAATAATTAAGATCTTAAATGCCTTAGAGTGACTATTCTTTTACGCAGTAAGAGTGGATCTTTAACAAGTCTCTCACTTTTCTGTTTTAGGCCATGTACTTTTTTATAGATATTCCTTAAGATGTAAGGACCTTAAGATCCTGTAGTAGAGGGTCTTTTATATTCTCTATAAGCTCTTGAGGATTCCTTACTCATTAAGATATTCCCTTTGACAGGATCTCTTGCAGCTGCAGTATGAAGGCGTTGCTGTCATGAAGTTGTTCGACAGAGCAAAAGTGAATGTCAATCTTCTGATCTTTCTTCTGAATAAGAAATTTTATGGGAAGTAACCGACCTCTGCTGGCAAGTCCGTGAAAGGGGAGATGGATAGAAACCCACCCGTACAACTTTTACTAACGTAGTGATGTATCAGTATATGCCCACCCTGTGTTAATTGTATCAAATGTATCATGACGGAGGACTAAGAACCTCTGGGGAATTGACAGCCCCGAGTGAGTATTTAGGGAGTTGGTTTCTTGTTTATTTATAATCTCCAACTTTGAAGATCCCCTTTAAAGAGGTTATTTTAGAATGTATTTTTACACGGGTTTGGGAATTAAATTAATATTACAGTACTTAAGCCATCTGAATGCTTAATTTACCTAATTGTTTGCTTTGTGAGGCTTGAATTCTTGTTGCCTCTGCAAAGAGAAAGCTGGCCCTGTATAGAGGTCCGCTCGGCCCTTCCTGAGACCGAAAAACAGGTTGCGGGTTGTGTTTGGACTCCAGTTATTCTCAAGCAGCAATGACCAATATAAAACATGGTCAAGGTCCAGGTTACTTGTTTGCGAGCTTGCGTTGGTAGAGGTGGCAGCAGCCAGTTGCCAAAATTAGAACTACTGCGGTCAGGGTAATCGGTAAGCATCATAAATAGTTACTGAATTATTTGTGATTGTGTACTACAGCCACATATAACAGCTTTGGTGTCTCATATTTCTTGATTTGCTCCTGTTTATCACACTGTAGTAATTTACAGGCGCACCCTTAAATGGAGGGACCCTGGAATGTATTTACTAATGCTTATAGATAAAAAGATTTTGTGGAAGGGGAGAGAAGCTGAAACAATGTCAGGACACGTTAACTTTCGATGTTGCTTGCAAAGCATTTGATATGTAAAATCAACCTTTTTTTTGCCATTTAGAGCAATGTTCTATATATATCTGTGTCTGATGGAATAAACGTTACGCTGTACCTGCAGACGACTTGTCCAAGGAAGAAAACTATCTCAAATAGATTAGCTTTTAAAAAGTTAATTTTTTCTAGCTCTACTCAAGTTCCTCTTTCTTTTATTATTTCCTGGGGGGTTTTGTCTGCGTTTTTTCACAGTGGTGGTGGTGGCTGTTCCGCTATATCCAATAAAAATGCAGATACTTTTAAAACATGTAATCTGACCTTTAAATTAATTTGCTTCAGCTCTTTCCCCAGTTTTTTTCTTCTTCTTTTTTTAAGGGACATATCTCCCGCAAATTTCAAGTCGGCCTGCTTGTTCAGGTTACTGTTCAGAGCTTAAACGAGCTGTTTTATTTCTGATCTACACTGAGGCAGTTCCTTCAGCTTAGATTTTTTTCTCATGAAAGACACTCCTAGTATTTGGAGTGGCTGTGTCACCGAGTGTAACTTTCCTGTGGTCCTCTCGGAAGGAAATACGTAAACTTGCTCGTGTTTAGACTGTATTTATACGGACTTTGGTGTCGGTACGCGTGCGGTCCAACCCGATAACAAAAATTGCTTACCGAGCCCAATAAGGATCATCTGAAGCAGAGATAGGTCAGAACCAGATTTCCACTGAAATCTGACAAAGAGGTTTGAAATGGCATAAAGGACTTGCCTTGGTTTTTTGGGAGGGGTTTTTGGTTGGTCGGTTGGTTGAGTTTTACCTTTTACTGCTGCCCGAGGTCTCACCGGTAGGACCGAGCTCTCCTCGCTGCCCCTTCTTGGGCAGAAAGCAGGCTGGAGGGCAACTGCCGTAGCTGTTCAGCATGCTGGGGTGAGGGGCAGCCCCGTGTCTGAGGGCTCACGGCTCTTTTTCCAGTGGGTGCCCTGCGGGCGCAGCAGTGAGGGCTGTCTGAGGGGGTGAGTCCAGGATTAGTGGAGACCGGGGGAACGGGGCAGAGCCACACCTGAGTGGGAGACGAGACACCATCCTTGAGCATGCTGCCCCCTGAGCTGTGGGGCAGGCGCTGACGTGCGAAATGGGAGGTGCAGGGGGGGACTTCAACTGTTCTGGGGGCTGCCCTCCCTTTATTTTCTAGTAGAGGCCCCCCTTTTTGGGAGGGGGTATATACATGTGTAAATGGCATTATTAAAGCAACATGCCCCTGTCCAGGGCAGTGGCACTCATTTTGTGCCTTCTTTGGGGGTGAATAAAAAGGATGGGGCGGAGGAGTCTGGGGAACATGACGAGATGCCATTAGTGACACCCCAGTGTCACTGGGGAAGCAGGTGAGTGGAGAATAGGGGTAGTCATGCAGGGTCCCTCCTGAAAATGGAGTTACGGACCAAAAAGTGCCCAAAAATTCATGGCAGAAGTATTAAAAAATACTGGAAAACCTGCAAATATGGGTGTGAGGAGTTGAAATAGAGGAAAAAATGTACATTTTTGTATCTCTTGAAAAATAATTTATAACGTGATTAAAAAAGAATAACATATCTATACTATGTAATATAAAAAAACTTAGAATAAAAGAGTCTCAATAGAGAGTGTAGTGGGTTGATGCCGGACGGATGCCAGGCACTCACAAAAGCCGCTCTCTCGCTCCCCTCCACAGCTGACGGGGGCGAGAAAATACAGCAAAGGGTTCATGAGTTTAGATAAGGACCCAGAGAGATCACTCATCAAATAACATCATGGGCAAAACAGGTTCAAATTAGAGATATTAATTGAATCTATTGTTAAAAAAAAAATCAGAGCAGGATAATGAGAAGTAAAATAAAACCTTAACAACACCTTCCCTCTGCCCCTCCTTCCCGCCCCAGCAGCGCAGGGCAACAGGGAACGGGGATTAACGGTTCTCCGCAAACTTCTCCAACGCGAGTCTGTCTCATGAGCGAAAGATCTCTGCAGACTGCTGCGGCATGGGTCATTCTTCCGCGGGGTGCGGTCCTTCAAGGACAGGCTGCTCCAGTGTGGGCTTCTCCACAGGCTACAGGTGGTTCTCTCCATCCCCGTGAACCTCCACAGGCTGCAGGGGCACAGCTGCTTCACCATTGTCCTCACCACGGGCTGCAGAGGAATCTCAGGTCTGGTGCCCGGAAGTTCCTCCTCCCCCTCCTTCTCCACTGACCTTGGTGGCCGCAGAGTTGTTCCTCTCACATACTCCCACCCTGCTCTTCTCTGGTCGCAGTTACAAGTGTGCAGTAAAATTTTTTGTTTCTTCTTAAATACCTTATCACAAAGGTGTTACCACCATTTCTAACCACTCCAGCCTTGACCAGCAGCACATCTGTCTTTGCAGCCACCAGGCACTGGCTCTGCCAGACACAGCAGAAGCTTCTAGAAACTGCTTGCAGAAGCCACGGTTGTAGTGTCCCCCCACCCCCAACACTACCCAAGATTGTCAATGCAAGCCCAACACAAATATAACTATTGCATACATAAATTGACCAACAAAGGACTTCAAAATGTAACAAAAATTTTATATATGAAGGAATTTTAAAAAGAGTCAATAGATCTATTAGCTCTTACATAAAAAGTCTAAGCAGATACTAGATGTAACCTAAGGGGAACTTTTATATAAGTAGCTAGCTAGAGTCAAAATGGAGAAGTCTAAAGTGATACTGGTGTCAAAATGCACAAGTCTAAACAGCCTAAATACGTGCTTTGTGTGTTAACGGAAGTTAGATAAGTGACAATAGATCTGTAAGTATAAATAGATATTCTCTGTAATAAGTGCAAGTAGACACAGTCTAAATAGATGAGTGTAAATATATAAAAATGAATGGGGCGGGGATGGGGGGATAACAAAACAGTTTTGGGTAAGGTTTTGTTTTCTTGCTCCATAAATCCTGGCAGATTTGTCTGTTTCAGAAGCCCCAAACTGCAGCATTTCTTTTGGAGACTGTGTGCATTGTTGCAACCAGAAACCAAAACCCTCCACACTGTCATGGGCAAAAACAAAATCAAAAAGCACTAATTTTCATGTTGAGGAAAAGCATCATTTTTATATAACAGTTGATGGTATTTGACTCCATTTCAGTTCCCAGCTGGGCAGCAGATGAGCAGGAATGCTGCACAAAAACCTCTAGTAATTCTGCCAACCGGCTCCATACACTGTACCGTATCCAGTCCCATCCCAACAGTATCGACTGCTCTGTCCGTGCCATGTTCCAGAGAGGCGATCTCCCCGAGAGATGATGGTCCCACAGCCGGGCACCGTGCAAAGCCCTGGGACCGGAGTCCTGGGTGGGCGGCGGTGGTCAGAAGGCTGTTGATGGAAAAGCACTAGAAACTCCTAAAATCCAGAATTTTGAAAAAGTGACCACCCTTGCCCCAATTTTCACATTATAGGAAAGAAAAAACCCCACACCACCAAACACACCAGTCTGGGGTGAAACTTGGGCAGCACCCGAGCAGGCAGGGCAGCACGTAGTGTCTCAGGGGGAAACTTTCAACTTACCTCTTTCATCTTGTCCGTCCCTCCCCAGAGCCCCCAGTCCCTCCACAGTGTCCCCAGAAAACACAGTGGTTATTAGGTGAAAAGAGGTTTAAATTGAGGGAAAAGTCTTCCTTTTCCATAACTGGCTGTGTTCAAATTCAAGGGGAATCCACTTCCCCTGCGATTTTAATGGTATCATTTGAAGGAAACCTTGCCTTTGCCATGCTGTTAGAGGTGCCAAACACTGACCCACCCGGAACCCCGAAAACCTCCACGAACACCCTTCCCAGCAGCCCCTGCGTGCCCCCGGTCACGAATCTGCATAACCCCGCCCCTCGTCCCCCCCGCCTCTGCACGGCGCCGCCCGCCCCGGAAAAGAGGGGACAGGGGGACGGGAACCGGGACAGAGCTGCGGTTTGAACGAGCCGAGCCGACAGGGAATCCCCACTGCCCCCCCGAACCCCGAAAATCTCCCAGCAGAGATCCTTCCCAGCAGCCCCTTCGCGCCCGCTCTCACAAATCTGCATAACCCCGCCCCTCGTTCCCCTTTCTTCCGCACCGCGCCGCCCGACCCGGAAAAGATGGGTGGGGGGGACGGGCGCCGGGGCGCGGTGATAAAAATAAAAGTAAATCCGTGTCTAGACTTGAATTTTCTCTCGGTAAAGGACTGTATCTGTTATTACATTGTGAAAGAGATTTGATTAGTGTACTACATCAGATTTACTTTGGTTTGGTTACAATTTATGGGTTGTTGTTTAGAAATACATTTACCTACTATTACTTAATATGATTTTGTGTATCTGTTTGTTTGGCTTTTTCCTCCCCCGCTAAAGAAAGGGTGGATTTTTTGTCGATCTCTTTGTGAGAGTATCAAATCAGGCGGCTGTAAATATGTGTAAGCAACCGGGCTACAGCGTGTATCGGACAGCGTTAGAGTTCTACTCCGCTAGCGGCGGGGAGCCAGGTGAAGCCACTGGCGGTAAGTTCCTGTTCTGTCTCGAGTCGAATGGAACGATTCTCACGTTGACGGTTCCTGGGCTCCTTTGTGAGACTATTAGTCGTTTTTGGCATATGAAAGTTTCACATAGTTGCTGATTAATACAACTTTTGTATCCTCCTTTAGATAACTTTTCCTACTTAAGATTATATCAGTTCCAAAACTTTATCTTGCAATTTATACATTTTGTAACATCTCTGGCAAAATCAACGGCAGAACAGTACCGAGCGCGTGACAAAAGCCGGATCGTGCGTCCAACGTCTCTGCCAGCACTGCGTTCTCGACATAGAAGTTATTCCCCCCACTGCAGCCGTTCCAGCTCTTGTCTTGCCATCACAGGGAGCGAGTTTCGAAATGCTGCCAGGCTTGAGCCATTCCCCCTCGCACCGATCCCCCGCACGGCACAGGTCTCGTGGCTGTCGGTCCCCTCCCCACAGGTCACCGAGCACCGCAAGACCCAGAGTACAGCTTAGGACATTCCAGCACCGGGCACAGATCCCCGCGTCCCGGCCAGCCCCGGCTTGGCTCTCGGGACAGGCTGGAGCTGCTCCCGACCACCGCCGCCCCCTCGGGACCCGGGTCCCAGGGCTTTGCACGGTGCCCGGCTGTGGGACCATCATCTCTCGGGGAGATCCCCTCTCCGGAACATGACACGGACAGAGCAGTCGATGCTGTTGGGATGGGACAGGATACGTCACAGTATATGGAGCCGGTTGCCAGAATTACCAGAGGTTTTTGCGTGGCATTCCTGCTCATCTGCTGCCCAGCTGGGAACTGAAATGGATACCATCAACTGTTACGTAAAATTAAATGTGTATATGTATATGTATATGTATATGAATAAATACATATACATGCATACATGTATATGTATACATCCATACATGTATATATCTCTATATATCTATATATCTATAGATATATCTATATCTATATATATCTATATATATATCTATATATATATATATCTATATATCTATAGATATATAGAGATATATAGTTATATAGAGATACAGGTATAATGTGTGTGTATATATATGTGTGTGTATAAATACACATATATATACATATATGTATATATGTAAATACATATACATACATGTATATATATAAATAAATACATATACATGTGTATATATAAAAATACATATACATACACACACATATATATGTATATATATGTGTATATACTTGTATGTATATCTATGTATAATATATATGTACATATATCTATATCTAATATATATGTATGTATGTGTATATATATGTATGTATATGTATACATATGTATGTGCATGTATATATATATGTGTATATCTATGTGTATATATATGTATGAAAACCTATATGTACATATATCTATGTGTATCTCTCTGTCTCTCTCTCTATGTATGTCTATGTCTATATGTGCTGTGCTTTGAGCCTGCCTAAATGGTAGGCAGCTATACTGTCTGCTCTCTGTACTGTCTCCTGCTGCAGCTGTGCAGAGGAGAACCAAAAAAAACTAAAACAAACACACTGTACTCATGAGTTGAGGTAAGCCCCTGGTGGGAGGATGTGCAGAAGAAAAGGGCAGAACAGGCTTCAAACTTAAATTTGAAAAGTAATTTGTTAACCTAACAGAGTTGGAGGATAAATCAGAGGTAAAAATAAGCTCTTAAGACACTGTTTCCTCACTCACCCCCCTTCCCGTCTTAAGGCACAGTTTCTCTGCTCACCCCCCTCCCTCCTTCCAACCAACAGCTCTGGGGCAGGGTATGGGTTTTTTTCTTAGTCAGTCCATCACCAGAATTCTTCTGCTACAAACACTGTTTCTCTACTGCCCCCTCTCCCTATTTAGACCCCATTTCTCAGCTCACCCATGTCCTTCCTTCCAAACAATAGCTCTTGGGGTGGGGGGGGGGTCGGCAGGGTATGGGGATTTCCTTTGGTCAGTGTGTCAGGGAGAAGAGTCCTCTACTTAACCATGAGGTCCCTCCCATGAGAGACAATCCTCTATGAACTTCTTTGGTGGGGGTCCCATCTCAGGAGCGGCAGCCTGCCTCAATCTGCTGCAATGGGAGTTGTTGTCCATAGGGTGCAGACTTCCAAGCTGAGGCCAGACTGTTACTGTGATAAATGAGTGAATGATCAATGCTGGCTTTTGCATATATGCATTTAACATTTACGAGTGATGCGTACTGTATAAAAAAATAGTGTTAAGATAAAATATAATTAAGTAGAAAAAAGGTTAGGGTCAATTGTAATTTTGAAATAGTTGTGGTATGTTAGAAAATGTAGTAATAAATACATGGTAATAAATGCCTTTTAAGTTGATAAATCACAGACCCAGTGATTTCAGCCCCAGCCCTACAGTCCCCAGTGATTTCAGCTCCAGCCCTACAGTCCCCAGCCCAGCCCCAGTGATTTCAGCTCCAGACCCACAAGCTTTATTGCACTGCCACCTCTGCTCTTCCAGCTCCAGCTCCGCATTACTTCAGCACCGCCGGCTCCAGCTGCTGCAGGTCCAAAGGGCAGGATCTTCCTCTCGGCTCCAGCTCGGCAACGAGTCGGCTCCAGCCCCACACTCTCTAACCCTGCCCCACAGTCACTATCCCAGGCCTATTCTGATTTCTGCTCCAATACTACTGTCGCTAGTCCAGTTCTACAGCGATTTAACTCCAGCCCCCCAGTCTCTACTCCAGACTCATAGTCAATAAGACACCTCCACCATGATTTCTCATCCAATCCCACAGTCCCTTTTTCACTGCTTCATTTTCTATACCATTTTCAGTCCCAATCCAAGCCCCACACTCAGTACCACAGCCCCACAAGGATTTCACGCTCAGCTATACATTGCCTTGAAGAGACGCAGTCAAGAGCCCAGCACTCGCAGGGTTTGAGACGCAAGCTTACAGTTCCTTTCTCAGCCCGACGTTTTCTGTGCAATTTTCAGATGCAATCCAAACCTCACAATCAATATCACAGCCCTATAGTGATTCCAGGCCCAAGCCTACAGTGCCTTGCTCAGCTCTACCCTTGCTATCCCATTTTCAGTCTCTAGCCCAGCCCCAGTGATTTCAGCCCCAGCCCTACAGTCCCCAGTGATTTCAGCTCCAGCCCTACAGTCCCCAGCCCAGCCCCAGTGATTTCAGCTCCAGACCCACAAGCTTTATTGCACTGCCACCTCTGCTCTTCAGCTCCAGCTCCGCATTTCTCCAGAACCACCGGCTCCAGCTGCTGCAGGTCCAAAGGGCAGGATCTTCCTCTCGGCTTCAGCTCGGCAACGAGTCGGCTCCAGCCCCACACTCTCTAACCCTGCCCACAGTCACTATCCCAGGCCCATTTTGATTTCAGCTCCAATCCTACTGCCACTAGTCCAGAACTACAGTGATTTCAGCTCCAGCCCCACAGTCTCTACCCCAGCCCCAGAGTCAGTTAAGACGCCTCCACCACCATTTCAGCTCCAATCCCACAGTGCCTTTTTCGGCGTGACCTTTTCTATCCCGTGTTCAGTCCTAATCCCAGCCCCACATTCACCATCACAGCCTTACAAATATTTCAAGCTCAGCCCTACATTGCCTTGCAGAGACACAGTCAAGAGCCCAGAACTACCAGAGTTTGAGGCGCAACCGTACAGTGCCTTTTCCAGCCCTACAGTTCCTATCCCATTTTCAGTCACAAGCCCACCCCACAGGAAATAGCACAGCCCAAGCCTACAGTGCCTTGCTCAGCTCTACCCTTGCTATCCCATTTTCAGTCTCTAGCCCAGCCCCAGTGATTTCAGCCCCAGCCCTACAGTCCCCAGTGATTTCAGCTCTAGCCCTACAGTCCCCAGCCCAGCCCCAGTGATTTCAGCTCCAGACCCACAAGCTTTATTGCACTGCCACCTCTGCTCTTCCAGCTCCAGCTCCGCATTTCTCCAGCACCGCCGGCTCCAGCTGCTGCAGGTCCAAAGGGCAGGATCTTCCTCTCGGCTCCAGCTCGGCAACGAGTCGACTCCAGCCCCACACTCTCTAACCCTGCCCCACAGTCACTATCCCAGGCCTATTCTGATTTCTGCTCCAATACTACTGTCGCTAGCCCAGCCCCAGTGATTTCAGCTCCAATCCTACAGTCACTAGCCCAGCTCTACAGTGATTTCAGCTCCAGCCCTGCAGTCTCTACCCCTGCCCCACAGTCACTATCCCAGGCCCATTTTGATTTCTGCTCCAATACTACTGTCGCTAGCCCAGTTCTACAGTGATTTCAGCTCCAGCCCCGCTGTCTCTACTCCAGACTCATAGTCAATAAGACACCTCCACCATGATTTCTCATCCAATCCCACAGTCCCTTTTTCAATGCTCCATTTTCTATCCCATTTTCAGTCCCAATCCAAGCCCCACACTCAATACCACAGCCCCACAAGGATTTCACGCTCAGCTATACATTGCCTTGAAGAGACGCAGTCAAGAGCCCAGCACTCGCAGGGTTTGAGACGCAAGCTTACAGTTCCTTTCTCAGCCCGACGCTTTCTATGTCATTTTCAGATGCAATCCAAACCTCACAATCAATATCACAGCCCTATAGTGATTCCAGGCCCAAGCCTACAGTGCCTTGCTCAGCTCTACACTTGCTATCCCATTTTGAGTCTCTAGCCCAGCCCCAGTGATTTCAGCCCCAGCCCTACAGTCCCCAGTGATTTCAGCTCCAGCCCTACAGTCCCCAGCCCAGCCCCAGTGATTTCAGCTCCAGACCCACAAGCTTTATTGCACTGCCACCTCTGCTCTTCCAGCTCCAGCTCCGCATTTCTCCAGCACCGCCGGCTCCAGCTGCTGCAGGTCCAAAGGGCAGGATCTTCCTCTCGGCTCCAGCTCGGCAACGAGTCGGCTCCAGCCCCACACTCTCTAACCCTGCCCACAGTCACTATCCCAGGCCTATTCTGATTTCAGCTCCAATCCTAAAGTCCCGAGCCCAGCCCCAGTGATTTCAGCTCCAATCCTACAGTCACTAGCCCAGCTCTACAGTGATTTCAGCTCCAGCACTGCAGTCTCTACCCCTGCCCCACAGTCACTATCCCAGGCCCATTTTGATTTCTGCTCCAATACTACTGTCGCTAGCCCAGTTCTACAGTGATTTCAGCTCCAGCCCCACAGTCTCTACCCCAGCCCCAGAGTCAGTTAAGACGCCTCCACCACCATTTCAGCTCCAATCCCACAGTGCCTTTTCCGGCGTGACCTTTTCTATCCCGTGTTCAGTCCTAATCCCAGCCCCACATTCACCATCACAGCCTTACAAATATTTCAAGCTCAGCCCTACATTGCCTTGCAGAGACGCAGTCAAGAGCCCAGAACTACCAGAGTTTGAGGCGCAACCGTACAGTGCCTTTTCCAGCCCTACAGTTCCTATCCCATTTTCAGTCACAAGCCCACCCCACAGGAAATAGCACAGCCCAAGCCTACAGTGCCTTGCTCAGCTCTACCCTTGCTATCCCATTTTCAGTCTCTAGCCCAGCCCCAGTGATTTCAGCCCCAGCCCTACAGTCCCCAGTGATTTCAGCTCCAGCCCTACAGTCCCCAGCCCAGCCCCAGTGATTTCAGCTCCAGACCCACAAGCTTTATTGCACTGCCACCTCTGCTCTTCCAGCTCCAGCTCCGCATTTCTCCAGCACCGCCGGCTCCAGCTGCTGCAGGTCCAAAGGGCAGGATCTTCCTCTCGGCTCCAGCTCGGCAACGAGTCGGCTCCAGCCCCACACTCTCTAACCCTGCCCCACAGTCACTATCCCAGGCCTATTCTGATTTCAGCTCCAATCCTAAAGTCCCGAGCCCAGCCCCAGTGATTTCAGCTCCAATCCTACAGTCACTAGCCCAGCTCTACAGTGATTTCAGCTCCAGCCCTGCAGTCTCTACCCCTGCCCCACAGTCACTATCCCAGGCCCATTTTGATTTCTGCTCCAATACTACTGTCGCTAGCCCAGTTCTACAGTGATTTCAGCTCCAGCCCCACAGTCTCTACCCCAGCCCCAGAGTCAGTTAAGACGCCTCCACCACCATTTCAGCTCCAATCCCACAGTGCCTTTTCCGGCGTGACCTTTTCTATCCCGTGTTCAGTCCTAATCCCAGCCCCACATTCACCATCACAGCCTTACAAATATTTCAAGCTCAGCCCTACATTGCCTTGCAGAGACGCAGTCAAGAGCCCAGAACTACCAGAGTTTGAGGCGCAACCGTACAGTGCCTTTTCCAGCCCTACAGTTCCTATCCCATTTTCAGTCACAAGCCCACCCCACAGGAAATAGCACAGCCCAAGCCTACAGTGCCTTGCTCAGCTCTACCCTTGCTATCCCATTTTCAGTCTCTAGCCCAGCCCCAGTGATTTCAGCCCCAGCCCTACAGTCCCCAGTGATTTCAGCTCCAGCCCTACAGTCCCCAGCCCAGCCCCAGTGATTTCAGCTCCAGACCCACAAGCTTTATTGCACTGCCACCTCTGCTCTTCCAGCTCCAGCTCCGCATTTCTCCAGCACCGCCGGCTCCAGCTGCTGCAGGTCCAAAGGGCAGGATCTTCCTCTCGGCTCCAGCTCGGCAACGAGTCGGCTCCAGCCCCACACTCTCTAACCCTGCCCCACAGTCACTATCCCAGGCCTATTCTGATTTCAGCTCCAATCCTAAAGTCCCGAGCCCAGCCCCAGTGATTTCAGCTCCAATCCTACAGTCACTAGCCCAGCTCTACAGTGATTTCAGCTCCAGCCCTGCAGTCTCTACCCCTGCCCCACAGTCACTATCCCAGGCCCATTTTGATTTCTGCTCCAATACTACTGTCGCTAGCCCAGTTCTACAGTGATTTCAGCTCCAGCCCCACAGTCTCTACCCCAGCCCCAGAGTCAGTTAAGACGCCTCCACCACCATTTCAGCTCCAATCCCACAGTGCCTTTTTCGGCGTGACCTTTTCTATCCCGTGTTCAGTCCTAATCCCAGCCCCACATTCACCATCACAGCCTTACAAATATTTCAAGCTCAGCCCTACATTGCCTTGCAGAGACACAGTCAAGAGCCCAGAACTACCAGAGTTTGAGGCGCAACCATACAGTGCCTTTTCCAGCCCTACAGTTCCTATCCCATTTTCAGTCACAAGCCCACCCCACAGGAAATAGCACAGCCCAAGCCTACAGTGCCTTGCTCAGCTCTACCCTTGCTATCCCATTTTCAGTCTCTAGCCCAGCCCCAGTGATTTCAGCCCCAGCCCTACAGTCCCCAGTGATTTCAGCTCCAGCCCTACAGTCCCCAGCCCAGCCCCAGTGATTTCAGCTCCAGACCCACAAGCTTTATTGCACTGCCACCTCTGCTCTTCCAGCTCCAGCTCCGCATTACTTCAGCACCGCCGGCTCCAGCTGCTGCAGGTCCAAAGGGCAGGATCTTCCTCTCGGCTCCAGCTCGGCAACGAGTCGGCTCCAGCCCCACACTCTCTAACCCTGCCCCACAGTCACTATCCCAGGCCTATTCTGATTTCTGCTCCAATACTACTGTCGCTAGCCCAGTTCTACAGTGATTTAACTCCAGCCCCCCAGTCTCTACTCCAGACTCATAGTCAATAAGACACCTCCACCATGATTTCTCATCCAATCCCACAGTCCCTTTTTCACTGCTTCATTTTCTATCCCATTTTCAGTCCCAATCCAAGCCCCACACTCAGTACCACAGCCCCACAAGGATTTCACGCTCAGCTATACATTGCCTTGAAGAGACGCAGTCAAGAGCCCAGCACTCGCAGGGTTTGAGACGCAAGCTTACAGTTCCTTTCTCAGCCCGACGCTTTCTATGCAATTTTCAGATGCAATCCAAACCTCACAATCAATATCACAGCCCTATAGTGATTCCAGGCCCAAGCCTACAGTGCCTTGCTCAGCTCTACCCTTGCTATCCCATTTTCAGTCTCTAGCCCAGCCCCAGTGATTTCAGCCCCAGCCCTACAGTCCCCAGTGATTTCAGCTCCAGCCCTACAGTCCCCAGCCCAGCCCCAGTGATTTCAGCTCCAGACCCACAAGCTTTATTGCACTGCCACCTCTGCTCTTCAGCTCCAGCTCCGCATTTCTCCAGAACCACCGGCTCCAGCTGCTGCAGGTCCAAAGGGCAGGATCTTCCTCTCGGCTTCAGCTCGGCAACGAGTCGGCTCCAGCCCCACACTCTCTAACCCTGCCCACAGTCACTATCCCAGGCCTATTCTGATTTCTGCTCCAATACTACTGTCGCTAGCCCAGCCCCAGTGATTTCAGCTCCAATCCTACAGTCACTAGCCCAGCTCTACAGTGATTTCAGCTCCAGCCCTGCAGTCTCTACCCCTGCCCCACAGTCACTATCCCAGGCCCATTTTGATTTCTGCTCCAATACTACTGTCGCTAGCCCAGTTCTACAGTGATTTCAGCTCCAGCCCCGCTGTCTCTACTCCAGACTCATAGTCAATAAGACACCTCCACCATGATTTCTCATCCAATCCCACAGTCCCTTTTTCAATGCTCCATTTTCTATCCCATTTTCAGTCCCAATCCAAGCCCCACACTCAATACCACAGCCCCACAAGGATTTCACGCTCAGCTATACATTGCCTTGAAGAGACGCAGTCAAGAGCCCAGCACTCGCAGGGTTTGAGATGCAAGCTTACAGTTCCTTTCTCAGCCCGACGCTTTCTATGCAATTTTCAGATGCAATCCAAACCTCACAATCAATATCACAGCCCTATAGTGATTCCAGGCCCAAGCCTACAGTGCCTTGCTCAGCTCTACCCTTGCTATCCCATTTTCAGTCTCTAGCCCAGCCCCAGTGATTTCAGCCCCAGCCCTACAGTCCCCAGTGATTTCAGCTCCAGCCCTACAGTCCCCAGCCCAGCCCCAGTGATTTCAGCTCCAGACCCACAAGCTTTATTGCACTGCCACCTCTGCTCTTCAGCTCCAGCTCCGCATTTCTCCAGAACCACCGGCTCCAGCTGCTGCAGGTCCAAAGGGCAGGATCTTCCTCTCGGCTTCAGCTCGGCAACGAGTCGGCTCCAGCCCCACACTCTCTAACCCTGCCCACAGTCACTATCCCAGGCCTATTCTGATTTCAGCTCCAATCCTACTGCCACTAGTCCAGAACTACAGTGATTTCAGCTCCAGCCCCACAGTCTCTACCCCAGCCCCAGAGTCAGTTAAGACGCCTCCACCACCATTTCAGCTCCAATCCCACAGTGCCTTTTTCGGCGTGACCTTTTCTATCCCGTGTTCAGTCCTAATCCCAGCCCCACATTCACCATCACAGCCTTACAAATATTTCAAGCTCAGCCCTACATTGCCTTGCAGAGACACAGTCAAGAGCCCAGAACTACCAGAGTTTGAGGCGCAACCGTACAGTGCCTTTTCCAGCCCTACAGTTCCTATCCCATTTTCAGTCACAAGCCCACCCCACAGGAAATAGCACAGCCCAAGCCTACAGTGCCTTGCTCAGCTCTACCCTTGCTATCCCATTTTCAGTCTCTAGCCCAGCCCCAGTGATTTCAGCCCCAGCCCTACAGTCCCCAGTGATTTCAGCTCCAGCCCTACAGTCCCCAGCCCAGCCCCAGTGATTTCAGCTCCAGACCCACAAGCTTTATTGCACTGCCACCTCTGCTCTTCCAGCTCCAGCTCCGCATTTCTCCAGCACCGCCGGCTCCAGCTGCTGCAGGTCCAAAGGGCAGGATCTTCCTCTCGGCTCCAGCTCGGCAACGAGTCGGCTCCAGCCCCACACTCTCTAACCCTGCCCCACAGTCACTATCCCAGGCCTATTCTGATTTCTGCTCCAATACTACTGTCGCTAGCCCAGCCCCAGTGATTTCAGCTCCAATCCTACAGTCACTAGCCCAGCTCTACAGTGATTTCAGCTCCAGCCCTGCAGTCTCTACCCCTGCCCCACAGTCACTATCCCAGGCCCATTTTGATTTCTGCTCCAATACTACTGTCGCTAGCCCAGTTCTACAGTGATTTCAGCTCCAGCCCCGCTGTCTCTACTCCAGACTCATAGTCAATAAGACACCTCCACCATGATTTCTCATCCAATCCCACAGTCCCTTTTTCAATGCTCCATTTTCTATCCCATTTTCAGTCCCAATCCAAGCCCCACACTCAATACCACAGCCCCACAAGGATTTCACGCTCAGCTATACATTGCCTTGAAGAGACGCAGTCAAGAGCCCAGCACTCGCAGGGTTTGAGACGCAAGCTTACAGTTCCTTTCTCAGCCCGACGCTTTCTATGTCATTTTCAGATGCAATCCAAACCTCACAATCAATATCACAGCCCTATAGTGATTCCAGGCCCAAGCCTACAGTGCCTTGCTCAGCTCTACACTTGCTATCCCATTTTGAGTCTCTAGCCCAGCCCCAGTGATTTCAGCCCCAGCCCTACAGTCCCCAGTGATTTCAGCTCTAGCCCTACAGTCCCCAGCCCAGCCCCAGTGATTTCAGCTCCAGACCCACAAGCTTTATTGCACTGCCACCTCTGCTCTTCCAGCTCCAGCTCCGCATTTCTCCAGCACCGCCGGCTCCAGCTGCTGCAGGTCCAAAGGGCAGGATCTTCCTCTCGGCTCCAGCTCGGCAACGAGTCGGCTCCAGCCCCACACTCTCTAACCCTGCCCACAGTCACTATCCCAGGCCTATTCTGATTTCAGCTCCAATCCTAAAGTCCCGAGCCCAGCCCCAGTGATTTCAGCTCCAATCCTACAGTCACTAGCCCAGCTCTACAGTGATTTCAGCTCCAGCACTGCAGTCTCTACCCCTGCCCCACAGTCACTATCCCAGGCCCATTTTGATTTCTGCTCCAATACTACTGTCGCTAGCCCAGTTCTACAGTGATTTCAGCTCCAGCCCCACAGTCTCTACCCCAGCCCCAGAGTCAGTTAAGACGCCTCCACCACCATTTCAGCTCCAATCCCACAGTGCCTTTTCCGGCGTGACCTTTTCTATCCCGTGTTCAGTCCTAATCCCAGCCCCACATTCACCATCACAGCCTTACAAATATTTCAAGCTCAGCCCTACATTGCCTTGCAGAGACGCAGTCAAGAGCCCAGAACTACCAGAGTTTGAGGCGCAACCGTACAGTGCCTTTTCCAGCCCTACAGTTCCTATCCCATTTTCAGTCACAAGCCCACCCCACAGGAAATAGCACAGCCCAAGCCTACAGTGCCTTGCTCAGCTCTACCCTTGCTATCCCATTTTCAGTCTCTAGCCCAGCCCCAGTGATTTCAGCCCCAGCCCTACAGTCCCCAGTGATTTCAGCTCCAGCCCTACAGTCCCCAGCCCAGCCCCAGTGATTTCAGCTCCAGACCCACAAGCTTTATTGCACTGCCACCTCTGCTCTTCCAGCTCCAGCTCCGCATTTCTCCAGCACCGCCGGCTCCAGCTGCTGCAGGTCCAAAGGGCAGGATCTTCCTCTCGGCTCCAGCTCGGCAACGAGTCGGCTCCAGCCCCACACTCTCTAACCCTGCCCACAGTCACTATCCCAGGCCTATTCTGATTTCAGCTCCAATCCTAAAGTCCCGAGCCCAGCCCCAGTGATTTCAGCTCCAATCCTACAGTCACTAGCCCAGCTCTACAGTGATTTCAGCTCCAGCCCTGCAGTCTCTACCCCTGCCCCACAGTCACTATCCCAGGCCCATTTTGATTTCTGCTCCAATACTACTGTCGCTAGCCCAGTTCTACAGTGATTTCAGCTCCAGCCCCACAGTCTCTACCCCAGCCCCAGAGTCAGTTAAGACGCCTCCACCACCATTTCAGCTCCAATCCCACAGTGCCTTTTCCGGCGTGACCTTTTCTATCCCGTGTTCAGTCCTAATCCCAGCCCCACATTCACCATCACAGCCTTACAAATATTTCAAGCTCAGCCCTACATTGCCTTGCAGAGACGCAGTCAAGAGCCCAGAACTACCAGAGTTTGAGGCGCAACCGTACAGTGCCTTTTCCAGCCCTACAGTTCCTATCCCATTTTCAGTCACAAGCCCACCCCACAGGAAATAGCACAGCCCAAGCCTACAGTGCCTTGCTCAGCTCTACCCTTGCTATCCCATTTTCAGTCTCTAGCCCAGCCCCAGTGATTTCAGCCCCAGCCCTACAGTCCCCAGTGATTTCAGCTCCAGCCCTACAGTCCCCAGCCCAGCCCCAGTGATTTCAGCTCCAGACCCACAAGCTTTATTGCACTGCCACCTCTGCTCTTCCAGCTCCAGCTCCGCATTTCTCCAGCACCGCCGGCTCCAGCTGCTGCAGGTCCAAAGGGCAGGATCTTCCTCTCGGCTCCAGCTCGGCAACGAGTCGGCTCCAGCCCCACACTCTCTAACCCTGCCCCACAGTCACTATCCCAGGCCTATTCTGATTTCAGCTCCAATCCTAAAGTCCCGAGCCCAGCCCCAGTGATTTCAGCTCCAATCCTACAGTCACTAGCCCAGCTCTACAGTGATTTCAGCTCCAGCCCTGCAGTCTCTACCCCTGCCCCACAGTCACTATCCCAGGCCCATTTTGATTTCTGCTCCAATACTACTGTCGCTAGCCCAGTTCTACAGTGATTTCAGCTCCAGCCCCACAGTCTCTACCCCAGCCCCAGAGTCAGTTAAGACGCCTCCACCACCATTTCAGCTCCAATCCCACAGTGCCTTTTTCGGCGTGACCTTTTCTATCCCGTGTTCAGTCCTAATCCCAGCCCCACATTCACCATCACAGCCTTACAAATATTTCAAGCTCAGCCCTACATTGCCTTGCAGAGACACAGTCAAGAGCCCAGAACTACCAGAGTTTGAGGCGCAACCGTACAGTGCCTTTTCCAGCCCTACAGTTCCTATCCCATTTTCAGTCACAAGCCCACCCCACAGGAAATAGCACAGCCCAAGCCTACAGTGCCTTGCTCAGCTCTACCCTTGCTATCCCATTTTCAGTCTCTAGCCCAGCCCCAGTGATTTCAGCCCCAGCCCTACAGTCCCCAGTGATTTCAGCTCCAGCCCTACAGTCCCCAGCCCAGCCCCAGTGATTTCAGCTCCAGACCCACAAGCTTTATTGCACTGCCACCTCTGCTCTTCCAGCTCCAGCTCCGCATTACTTCAGCACCGCCGGCTCCAGCTGCTGCAGGTCCAAAGGGCAGGATCTTCCTCTCGGCTCCAGCTCGGCAACGAGTCGGCTCCAGCCCCACACTCTCTAACCCTGCCCCACAGTCACTATCCCAGGCCTATTCTGATTTCTGCTCCAATACTACTGTCGCTAGCCCAGTTCTACAGTGATTTAACTCCAGCCCCCCAGTCTCTACTCCAGACTCATAGTCAATAAGACACCTCCACCATGATTTCTCATCCAATCCCCCAGTCCCTTTTTCACTGCTTCATTTTCTATCCCATTTTCAGTCCCAATCCAAGCCCCACACTCAGTACCACAGCCCCACAAGGATTTCACGCTCAGCTATACATTGCCTTGAAGAGACGCAGTCAAGAGCCCAGCACTCGCAGGGTTTGAGACGCAAGCTTACAGTTCCTTTCTCAGCCCGACGCTTTCTATGCAATTTTCAGATGCAATCCAAACCTCACAATCAATATCACAGCCCTATAGTGATTCCAGGCCCAAGCCTACAGTGCCTTGCTCAGCTCTACCCTTGCTATCCCATTTTCAGTCTCTAGCCCAGCCCCAGTGATTTCAGCCCCAGCCCTACAGTCCCCAGTGATTTCAGCTCCAGCCCTACAGTCCCCAGCCCAGCCCCAGTGATTTCAGCTCCAGACCCACAAGCTTTATTGCACTGCCACCTCTGCTCTTCAGCTCCAGCTCCGCATTTCTCCAGAACCACCGGCTCCAGCTGCTGCAGGTCCAAAGGGCAGGATCTTCCTCTCGGCTTCAGCTCGGCAACGAGTCGGCTCCAGCCCCACACTCTCTAACCCTGCCCACAGTCACTATCCCAGGCCTATTCTGATTTCTGCTCCAATACTACTGTCGCTAGCCCAGCCCCAGTGATTTCAGCTCCAATCCTACAGTCACTAGCCCAGCTCTACAGTGATTTCAGCTCCAGCCCTGCAGTCTCTACCCCTGCCCCACAGTCACTATCCCAGGCCCATTTTGATTTCTGCTCCAATACTACTGTCGCTAGCCCAGTTCTACAGTGATTTCAGCTCCAGCCCCGCTGTCTCTACTCCAGACTCATAGTCAATAAGACACCTCCACCATGATTTCTCATCCAATCCCACAGTCCCTTTTTCAATGCTCCATTTTCTATCCCATTTTCAGTCCCAATCCAAGCCCCACACTCAATACCACAGCCCCACAAGGATTTCACGCTCAGCTATACATTGCCTTGAAGAGACGCAGTCAAGAGCCCAGCACTCGCAGGGTTTGAGATGCAAGCTTACAGTTCCTTTCTCAGCCCGACGCTTTCTATGCAATTTTCAGATGCAATCCAAACCTCACAATCAATATCACAGCCCTATAGTGATTCCAGGCCCAAGCCTACAGTGCCTTGCTCAGCTCTACCCTTGCTATCCCATTTTCAGTCTCTAGCCCAGCCCCAGTGATTTCAGCCCCAGCCCTACAGTCCCCAGTGATTTCAGCTCCAGACCCACAAGCTTTATTGCACTGCCACCTCTGCTCTTCCAGCTCCAGCTCCGCATTTCTCCAGCACCGCCGGCTCCAGCTGCTGCAGGTCCAAAGGGCAGGATCTTCCTCTCGGCTCCAGCTCGGCAACGAGTCGGCTCCAGCCCCACACTCTCTAACCCTGCCCACAGTCACTATCCCAGGCCTATTCTGATTTCAGCTCCAATCCTAAAGTCCCGAGCCCAGCCCCAGTGATTTCAGCTCCAATCCTACTGCCACTAGTCCAGAACTACAGTGATTTCAGCTCCAGCCCCACAGTCTCTACCCCAGCCCCAGAGTCAGTTAAGACGCCTCCACCACCATTTCAGCTCCAATCCCACAGTGCCTTTTCCGGCGTGACCTTTTCTATCCCGTGTTCAGTCCTAATCCCAGCCCCACATTCACCATCACAGCCTTACAAATATTTCAAGCTCAGCCCTACATTGCCTTGCAGAGACGCAGTCAAGAGCCCAGAACTACCAGAGTTTGAGGCGCAACCGTACAGTGCCTTTTCCAGCCCTACAGTTCCTATCCCATTTTCAGTCACAAGCCCACCCCACAGGAAATAGCACAGCCCAAGCCTACAGTGCCTTGCTCAGCTCTACCCTTGCTATCCCATTTTCAGTCTCTAGCCCAGCCCCAGTGATTTCAGCCCCAGCCCTACAGTCCCCAGTGATTTCAGCTCTAGCCCTACAGTCCCCAGCCCAGCCCCAGTGATTTCAGCTCCAGACCCACAAGCTTTATTGCACTGCCACCTCTGCTCTTCCAGCTCCAGCTCCGCATTTCTCCAGCACCGCCGGCTCCAGCTGCTGCAGGTCCAAAGGGCAGGATCTTCCTCTCGGCTCCAGCTCGGCAACGAGTCGGCTCCAGCCCCACACTCTCTAACCCTGCCCCACAGTCACTATCCCAGGCCTATTCTGATTTCAGCTCCAATCCTAAAGTCCCGAGCCCAGCCCCAGTGATTTCAGCTCCAATCCTACAGTCACTAGCCCAGCTCTACAGTGATTTCAGCTCCAGCCCTGCAGTCTCTACCCCTGCCCCACAGTCACTATCCCAGGCCCATTTTAATTTCTGCTCCAATACTACTGTCGCTAGCCCAGTTCTACAGTGATTTCAGCTCCAGCCCCGCCGTCTCTACTCCAGACTCATAGTCAATAAGACACCTCCACCATGATTTCTCATCCAATCCCACAGTCCCTTTTTCACTGCTTCATTTTCTATCCCATTTTCAGTCCCAATCCAAGCCCCACACTCAGTACCACAGCCCCACAAGGATTTCACGCTCAGCTATACATTGCCTTGAAGAGACGCAGTCAAGAGCCCAGCACTCGCAGGGTTTGAGACGCAAGCTTACAGTTCCTTTCTCAGCCCGACGCTTTCTATGCAATTTTCAGATGCAATCCAAACCTCACAATCAATATCACAGCCCTATAGTGATTCCAGGCCCAAGCCTACAGTGCCTTGCTCAGCTCTACCCTTGCTATCCCATTTTGAGTCTCTAGCCCAGCCCCAGTGATTTCAGCCCCAGCCCTACAGTCCCCAGTGATTTCAGCTCCAGCCCTACAGTCCCCAGCCCAGCCCCAGTGATTTCAGCTCCAGACCCACAAGCTTTATTGCACTGCCACCTCTGCTCTTCAGCTCCAGCTCCGCATTTCTCCAGAACCACCGGCTCCAGCTGCTGCAGGTCCAAAGGGCAGGATCTTCCTCTCGGCTTCAGCTCGGCAACGAGTCGGCTCCAGCCCCACACTCTCTAACCCTGCCCACAGTCACTATCCCAGGCCTATTCTGATTTCTGCTCCAATACTACTGTCGCTAGCCCAGCCCCAGTGATTTCAGCTCCAATCCTACAGTCACTAGCCCAGCTCTACAGTGATTTCAGCTCCAGCCCTGCAGTCTCTACCCCTGCCCCACAGTCACTATCCCAGGCCCATTTTGATTTCTGCTCCAATACTACTGTCGCTAGCCCAGTTCTACAGTGATTTCAGCTCCAGCCCCGCTGTCTCTACTCCAGACTCATAGTCAATAAGACACCTCCACCATGATTTCTCATCCAATCCCACAGTCCCTTTTTCAATGCTCCATTTTCTATCCCATTTTCAGTCCCAATCCAAGCCCCACACTCAATACCACAGCCCCACAAGGATTTCACGCTCAGCTATACATTGCCTTGAAGAGACGCAGTCAAGAGCCCAGCACTCGCAGGGTTTGAGATGCAAGCTTACAGTTCCTTTCTCAGCCCGACGCTTTCTATGCAATTTTCAGATGCAATCCAAACCTCACAATCAATATCACAGCCCTATAGTGATTCCAGGCCCAAGCCTACAGTGCCTTGCTCAGCTCTACCCTTGCTATCCCATTTTCAGTCTCTAGCCCAGCCCCAGTGATTTCAGCCCCAGCCCTACAGTCCCCAGTGATTTCAGCTCCAGACCCACAAGCTTTATTGCACTGCCACCTCTGCTCTTCCAGCTCCAGCTCCGCATTTCTCCAGCACCGCCGGCTCCAGCTGCTGCAGGTCCAAAGGGCAGGATCTTCCTCTCGGCTCCAGCTCGGCAACGAGTCGGCTCCAGCCCCACACTCTCTAACCCTGCCCACAGTCACTATCCCAGGCCTATTCTGATTTCAGCTCCAATCCTAAAGTCCCGAGCCCAGCCCCAGTGATTTCAGCTCCAATCCTACTGCCACTAGTCCAGAACTACAGTGATTTCAGCTCCAGCCCCACAGTCTCTACCCCAGCCCCAGAGTCAGTTAAGACGCCTCCACCACCATTTCAGCTCCAATCCCACAGTGCCTTTTCCGGCGTGACCTTTTCTATCCCGTGTTCAGTCCTAATCCCAGCCCCACATTCACCATCACAGCCTTACAAATATTTCAAGCTCAGCCCTACATTGCCTTGCAGAGACGCAGTCAAGAGCCCAGAACTACCAGAGTTTGAGGCGCAACCGTACAGTGCCTTTTCCAGCCCTACAGTTCCTATCCCATTTTCAGTCACAAGCCCACCCCACAGGAAATAGCACAGCCCAAGCCTACAGTGCCTTGCTCAGCTCTACCCTTGCTATCCCATTTTCAGTCTCTAGCCCAGCCCCAGTGATTTCAGCCCCAGCCCTACAGTCCCCAGTGATTTCAGCTCTAGCCCTACAGTCCCCAGCCCAGCCCCAGTGATTTCAGCTCCAGACCCACAAGCTTTATTGCACTGCCACCTCTGCTCTTCCAGCTCCAGCTCCGCATTTCTCCAGCACCGCCGGCTCCAGCTGCTGCAGGTCCAAAGGGCAGGATCTTCCTCTCGGCTCCAGCTCGGCAACGAGTCGGCTCCAGCCCCACACTCTCTAACCCTGCCCCACAGTCACTATCCCAGGCCTATTCTGATTTCAGCTCCAATCCTAAAGTCCCGAGCCCAGCCCCAGTGATTTCAGCTCCAATCCTACAGTCACTAGCCCAGCTCTACAGTGATTTCAGCTCCAGCCCTGCAGTCTCTACCCCTGCCCCACAGTCACTATCCCAGGCCCATTTTAATTTCTGCTCCAATACTACTGTCGCTAGCCCAGTTCTACAGTGATTTCAGCTCCAGCCCCGCCGTCTCTACTCCAGACTCATAGTCAATAAGACACCTCCACCATGATTTCTCATCCAATCCCACAGTCCCTTTTTCACTGCTTCATTTTCTATCCCATTTTCAGTCCCAATCCAAGCCCCACACTCAGTACCACAGCCCCACAAGGATTTCACGCTCAGCTATACATTGCCTTGAAGAGACGCAGTCAAGAGCCCAGCACTCGCAGGGTTTGAGACGCAAGCTTACAGTTCCTTTCTCAGCCCGACGCTTTCTATGCAATTTTCAGATGCAATCCAAACCTCACAATCAATATCACAGCCCTATAGTGATTCCAGGCCCAAGCCTACAGTGCCTTGCTCAGCTCTACCCTTGCTATCCCATTTTGAGTCTCTAGCCCAGCCCCAGTGATTTCAGCCCCAGCCCTACAGTCCCCAGTGATTTCAGCTCCAGCCCTACAGTCCCCAGCCCAGCCCCAGTGATTTCAGCTCCAGACCCACAAGCTTTATTGCACTGCCACCTCTGCTCTTCAGCTCCAGCTCCGCATTTCTCCAGAACCACCGGCTCCAGCTGCTGCAGGTCCAAAGGGCAGGATCTTCCTCTCGGCTTCAGCTCGGCAACGAGTCGGCTCCAGCCCCACACTCTCTAACCCTGCCCACAGTCACTATCCCAGGCCTATTCTGATTTCTGCTCCAATACTACTGTCGCTAGCCCAGCCCCAGTGATTTCAGCTCCAATCCTACAGTCACTAGCCCAGCTCTACAGTGATTTCAGCTCCAGCCCTGCAGTCTCTACCCCTGCCCCACAGTCACTATCCCAGGCCCATTTTGATTTCTGCTCCAATACTACTGTCGCTAGCCCAGTTCTACAGTGATTTCAGCTCCAGCCCCGCTGTCTCTACTCCAGACTCATAGTCAATAAGACACCTCCACCATGATTTCTCATCCAATCCCACAGTCCCTTTTTCAATGCTCCATTTTCTATCCCATTTTCAGTCCCAATCCAAGCCCCACACTCAATACCACAGCCCCACAAGGATTTCACGCTCAGCTATACATTGCCTTGAAGAGACGCAGTCAAGAGCCCAGCACTCGCAGGGTTTGAGATGCAAGCTTACAGTTCCTTTCTCAGCCCGACGCTTTCTATGCAATTTTCAGATGCAATCCAAACCTCACAATCAATATCACAGCCCTATAGTGATTCCAGGCCCAAGCCTACAGTGCCTTGCTCAGCTCTACCCTTGCTATCCCATTTTCAGTCTCTAGCCCAGCCCCAGTGATTTCAGCCCCAGCCCTACAGTCCCCAGTGATTTCAGCTCCAGACCCACAAGCTTTATTGCACTGCCACCTCTGCTCTTCCAGCTCCAGCTCCGCATTTCTCCAGCACCGCCGGCTCCAGCTGCTGCAGGTCCAAAGGGCAGGATCTTCCTCTCGGCTCCAGCTCGGCAACGAGTCGGCTCCAGCCCCACACTCTCTAACCCTGCCCACAGTCACTATCCCAGGCCTATTCTGATTTCAGCTCCAATCCTAAAGTCCCGAGCCCAGCCCCAGTGATTTCAGCTCCAATCCTACTGCCACTAGTCCAGAACTACAGTGATTTCAGCTCCAGCCCCACAGTCTCTACCCCAGCCCCAGAGTCAGTTAAGACGCCTCCACCACCATTTCAGCTCCAATCCCACAGTGCCTTTTCCGGCGTGACCTTTTCTATCCCGTGTTCAGTCCTAATCCCAGCCCCACATTCACCATCACAGCCTTACAAATATTTCAAGCTCAGCCCTACATTGCCTTGCAGAGACGCAGTCAAGAGCCCAGAACTACCAGAGTTTGAGGCGCAACCGTACAGTGCCTTTTCCAGCCCTACAGTTCCTATCCCATTTTCAGTCACAAGCCCACCCCACAGGAAATAGCACAGCCCAAGCCTACAGTGCCTTGCTCAGCTCTACCCTTGCTATCCCATTTTCAGTCTCTAGCCCAGCCCCAGTGATTTCAGCCCCAGCCCTACAGTCCCCAGTGATTTCAGCTCTAGCCCTACAGTCCCCAGCCCAGCCCCAGTGATTTCAGCTCCAGACCCACAAGCTTTATTGCACTGCCACCTCTGCTCTTCCAGCTCCAGCTCCGCATTTCTCCAGCACCGCCGGCTCCAGCTGCTGCAGGTCCAAAGGGCAGGATCTTCCTCTCGGCTCCAGCTCGGCAACGAGTCGGCTCCAGCCCCACACTCTCTAACCCTGCCCCACAGTCACTATCCCAGGCCTATTCTGATTTCAGCTCCAATCCTAAAGTCCCGAGCCCAGCCCCAGTGATTTCAGCTCCAATCCTACAGTCACTAGCCCAGCTCTACAGTGATTTCAGCTCCAGCCCTGCAGTCTCTACCCCTGCCCCACAGTCACTATCCCAGGCCCATTTTAATTTCTGCTCCAATACTACTGTCGCTAGCCCAGTTCTACAGTGATTTCAGCTCCAGCCCCGCCGTCTCTACTCCAGACTCATAGTCAATAAGACACCTCCACCATGATTTCTCATCCAATCCCACAGTCCCTTTTTCACTGCTTCATTTTCTATCCCATTTTCAGTCCCAATCCAAGCCCCACACTCAGTACCACAGCCCCACAAGGATTTCACGCTCAGCTATACATTGCCTTGAAGAGACGCAGTCAAGAGCCCAGCACTCGCAGGGTTTGAGACGCAAGCTTACAGTTCCTTTCTCAGCCCGACGCTTTCTATGCAATTTTCAGATGCAATCCAAACCTCACAATCAATATCACAGCCCTATAGTGATTCCAGGCCCAAGCCTACAGTGCCTTGCTCAGCTCTACCCTTGCTATCCCATTTTGAGTCTCTAGCCCAGCCCCAGTGATTTCAGCCCCAGCCCTACAGTCCCCAGTGATTTCAGCTCTAGCCCTACAGTCCCCAGCCCAGCCCCAGTGATTTCAGCTCCAGACCCACAAGCTTTATTGCACTGCCACCTCTGCTCTTCCAGCTCCAGCTCCGCATTTCTCCAGCACCGCCGGCTCCAGCTGCTGCAGGTCCAAAGGGCAGGATCTTCCTCTCGGCTCCAGCTCGGCAACGAGTCGGCTCCAGCCCCACACTCTCTAACCCTGCCCCAGTCACTGTCCCAGCCCCTATTTTGATATCTGCTCCAATCCTAAAGTCCCTAGCTCAGAGCTACAGTGATTTCAGCTCGAGCCCTACAGACTGTAACCCTGCCCCACAGTCACTATGCCAGTCCAATTTTGATTTCAGCTCCAATCCTAAAGTCCCTAACCCAGATCTACAGTGATTTCAGCTCCAGCCCCACAGTCTCTACCCCAGCCCCAGAGTCAGTTAAGACGCCTCCACCACCATTTCAGCTCCAATCCCACAATGCCTTTTTCGGCACAACAATTTCTATCCCATGTTCAGCCCCAATCCCAGCCCCACATTCACCATCACAGCCTTACAAATATTTCAAGCTCAGCCCTACATTGCCTTGCAGAGACGCCGTCAAGAGCTCAGAACTACCAGAGTTTGAGGCGCAACCGTACAGTGCCTTTTCCAGCCCCACAGTTCCCAGGCCGTTTTCAATCGCAAGCCCACCCCGCAGGCAATACCACAGCCCTATAGTGATTCCAGGCCCAAGCCTACAGTGCCTTGCTCAGCTCTACACTTGCTATCCCATTTTCAGTCCCCAGCCCAGCCCCAGTGATTTCAGCTCCAGCCCTACAGTCCCCAGCCCAGCCCCAGTGATTTCAGCTCCAGACCCACAAGCTTTATTGCACTGCCACCTCTGCTCTTCCAGCTCCAGCTCCGCATCTCTCCAGCACCGCCGACTCCAGCTGCTGCAGGTCCAAAGGGCAGGATCTTCCCCTCAGCTCCAGCTCTAGAACCCATATTCCGGCCCCAGCCCAGCAATCTTTATTCCACTTCCAGCCCTTTGGTTTGTGTCCCAACCGACAATTCCTTCCCAGATCAACAGGTAATACCCAAGTTGAACACACATTTCAGCTCCAGCACTGCGGTCCCCATCCCAACCCCAGTGATTTCTTCTCCAGTCCCACAAGCTTTATTGCACTGCCTGCTCTTCTCTTTCCCTTCTGGCTCCACATCTTCCCAGCAGTGCCACATAAGGCTGCTCCTGCTTCTCAGGGCAGCATCTTTGCTTTACCCCTAGCTCTGTGTGCTTTCAGCTCAGCCCTTGAAGCCACAGTGCAGCCCCAGCCTGACAATCCTTACTCCAGATCCAGCGTCCCTGTCCCAGCCCCACAGGGCTTTCACCCCTAGCCCTACCATCTTGGTGTCTTCTCCAGCTGTGCTGCCTCAGCTCCTCAGCTTCCTACTGCTCCAGCTAAAAGCTGCTCCTGCTTCTTTCACTTGCAGACTGGGGCTGTTGATAAAGCCACAAATCAGTCACTGGCATCACTTCAATGTCTCTTGGAGCTTTCACACCCCCCGCCATGGGATCCCAACTTTGGGGGCACGTCAGGCCTCAACGGCAACACGCACCTTCCCCCCCGCCCCTGGCTCTCACCCGCAGCACTTGCCCAAAAGGCCTCCCCCCTCACCTCCCCCAGGCAGCACCAGGGGCTGCCAATGGCCACTGGGCCCCTGCTTGCCCATGCCAAGAGGTGCCCTTGGGCTGCTTCTCAAGCCCTGGAGCCCCTGCACCCTCAGCTTGTGCTTGTGACCACCGGGTAGGGGCCGGCAACCCCCAGGCATCTCCTGCAGGCCCCCATCTGCAGCTCCATCCCCTCCTCCCATTGGCTTTAGCCAGCTCCGGCCCCAGCATTTCCACTGCACTGCATCACTTGGGGCCTGACTTTAGTGCCAACGTCCTTATTCCCCACCCGGGGCCTTTGCGTCTCCTATGGCCTCAGTGATTCAGGCCCAGCCCTACAATCTTTAGTTAACTACCAAATACAGAGGAAAAGACCAAACCCAAGACTAAATCTACAATAATGTAGTACTCCAAAACTACCTGAGTGTAATCAAATGAGTACAACAACCAAGCAACTAATGAAGAAAATACTTCCAAATCAAACTAAAGCAAAATTGAAAAACGGAAAAAAAAACCCAACCAAAACTACTTTATTGCTTATGTTTTCAACATTACTTTAACACCACAACTCTCGTGAAGCACTTTCCCCCGGCGCCGCTCCAGGCGCCGCTGGCACAACTAGGCACAAGCAGCACCACCGCCCAAGGACAGCGCCAGCCCCACGCCCCCGCCGCGGCCCCGCCACAAGCCCAGGCTGACGCGGGACGAGCGCCCATGCTCACCACCGCTCCCCGCGGCGACAGGCGCCGGGGATCCCTCACGGCGCAGCGGCGCTCTTCGCAGAGGCGCTCTTCGCATCGCCGAGCCGCACCTTCAGCCGCCACTCTCATCCTCACCGCCGCCGCACTGCGGCCAGCTCCCCTCTGCGCACGCCCTTTATACCCCCGGCCGGGACAGCCCAGCCAATCACAGCCCGAAGCCGTGTCGGCCCCGCCAATCACAGCTCACCCCGTTCCCACCACGCCCGCCTCCCGCCGCCGCCACTCCAGGCTTCTCAGAGTCTGACTCTGCTTCCTCTATTTTCTTTAACTCTGCTTCCTCTGTTTTCTCTAACTGCTTCCTCTATTTTCTGTAAGTCTAACTCTGCTTCCTCTATTTTCTGTAAGTGTAACTCTGCTTCCTCTGTTTTCTGTAAGTGTAACTCTGCTTCCTCTGTTTTCTGTAAGTGTAACTCTGCTTCCTCTGTTTTCTCTGCGTCTAACTCTGCTTCCTCTAGATCCCCGCGTCCCAGCCAGCCCCGGCTTGGCTTTCGGGAGAGGCCGGTGCCGCCGCCGCCGCCGCCGCCGCCCGAAGCGCCGATTCCCGCCGCCGCCCGAGCCGCCGCCCTCGGAGCCGCCGCCACCCGGGGCGCCGCCGCTCCTCGCCGCCCGTGGCGCCGCCGCTCCTCGCCGCCCGTGGCGCCGCCGCCCGCGGCGCCGCTTTCCGCCGCTGCCCGCCGCCGCCCGAGCCGCCGCCCTCGGAGCCGCCGCCGCCCGTGGCGCCGCCGCTCCTCGGCGCCCGTGGCGCCGCCGCTCCTCGGCGCCCGTGGCGCCGCCGCTCCTCGCCGCCCGGGGCGCCGCCGCTCCTCGCCGCCCGTGGCGCCGCCGCCCGCGGCGCCGCTTTCCGCCGCTGCCCGCCGCCGCCCGAGCCGCCGCCCTCGGAGCCGCCGCCGCCCGTGGCGCCGCCGCTCCTCGCCGCCCGTGGCGCCGCCGCTCCTCGCCGCCCGTGGCGCCGCCGCTCCTCGCCGCCCGGGGCGCCGCCGCTCCTCGCCGCCCGTGGCGCCGCCGCCCGCGGCGCCGCTTTCCGCCGCTTTCCGCCGCTGCCCGCCGCCGCCCGAGCCGCCGCCCTCGGAGCCGCCGCCGCCCGTGGCGCCGCCGCTCCTCGCCGCCCGTGGCGCCGCCGCTCCTCGCCGCCCGAAGCGCCGCCGCCCACGGCGCCGCTTTCCGCCGCTGCCCGCCGCCGCCCGAAGCGCCGCTGCTCGCCGCCCCCGAGCCGCCGCCGCCCGCCGCGGTCCGTGGCGCGGCTGCCCGCCGCCGACCCCCCCAGGCGCCGCCGGCGCGAGCCGCCGCCGGCGCGAGCCGCCGCCGCCGCCCGAAGCGCCGATTCCCGCCGCCGCCCGAGCCGCCGCCCTCGGAGCCGTCGCCGCCCGTGGCGCCGCCGCTCCTCGGCGCCCGTGGCGCCGCCGCTTCTCGCCGCCCGAAGCGCCGCCGCCCGCGGCGCCGCTTTCCGCCGCTGCCCGCCGCCGCCCGAAGCGCCGCTGCTCGCCGCCCCCGAGCCGCCGCCGCCCGCCGCGGTCCGTGGCGCGGCTGCCCGCCGCCGCCCCCCCCCAGGCGCCGCCGGCGCGAGCCGCCGCCGCCCGAACCGCAGCCGCCCGAGCTGCCGCCGCCGCCGCCGCCCGAAGCGCCGATTCCCGCCGCCGCCCGAGCCGCCGCCCTCGGAGCCGCCGCCGCCCGTGGCGCCGCCGCTCCTCGCCGCCCGTGGCGCCGCCGCCCGCGGCGCCGCTTTCCGCCGCTGCCCGCCGCCGCCCGAAGCGCCGCTCCTCGCCGCCCCCGAGCCGCCGCTGCCCGCAGCACCGCTGCCCTTCGCCGCTATCGGAGGCACCGCTGCCCGCCCCCACTCGAGGTAACGCTCCCCGCTGCCACCATAGGCACCGCTGCCCGCCGCACGGCACAGGTCTCCCGGCTGTCGGTCCCCTCCCCGCAGGTCACCGAGTACTGCAAGAGCCTGAGTACAGCTTAGGACATTCCAGCAGCGGGCACAGATCCCCGCGTCCCGGCCAGCCCCGGCTTGGCTTTCGGGAGAGGCCGGTGCCGCTCTTGACCACCGCCGCCCCGTCGGGACCTGGGTCCCAGGGCTTTGCACGGTGCTCAGCCGTGGCACTGTCATCTCTCGGGGAGATCCCCTCTCTGGAACATGGCACAGACAGAGCAGTCGATGCTGTTGGGATGGGACTGGATACGGTACAGTGTATGGAGCCGGTTGGCAGAATTACTAGAGGTTTTTGTGTGGCATTCCTGCTCATCTGCTGCCCAGCTGGGAACTGAAATGGGGTGAGATACCATCAACTGCTACATAAAATTAAATGTGTATGTAGATGTAGATGTAGATGTACATGCATACATGTATATGTATATGTACATGCATACATGTATATGTATACATCTATACATGTACATATCTATATATCTCTATATATCTATACATATCTATAGATATATAGAGATATAGGTATAATGTGTGTGTGTATATACGTGTGTGTTTATAAATACACATATATATATATACATGTATATATATAATACGTACATATACATATATACGTATATATAAAAATGCATATACATACATATGTATATATACATATATATGTGTGTATATATATACTGTGTGCATATATATATGTATATATATAAATACATACACATGTGTATATCTATAAAAATACATATACATACACATATATGCGTATGTATAGATATATATGTATATATGTGTATCTATATATGTATGTGTATATACTTGTATGTCTATCTCTATATATTATATATATCTACATTATCTATATCTAATATATATGTATGTATGTGTATATATATGTGTATATCTCTATACACATATATCTACATCTACATATATATGTATATGTTGCGGTATAAAAATCCCATTTAAGGTAGTCCCATTTAAGGTTGGACCGACACCATTTAAGGTAATCCCATTTAAGGTTACGCACCGCAATCGACGAGGAGAATAAGCAATCCAGGATCAATGTGATCAATATAAGCTTTATTCCCCACTCTTTCTCTAGGTTCTCAGACTTAAGTACATTTTTCAGCAGCTTGCAGGTTTTACATGTCATTATGTCATTGGTTAGTAAGACTACTTGCTACACTATTATTGGTTAGATGCATACAGCTACAATACTTGTTCCCTCCCAACTCACGGTCCCTTAATCTGATGTTCTGTATTCTTTTGACCACAACTCTTCTTTCATAAATTCGGTACTTTCCCAAAACGACCAAGGACATTGTCCTTGCAGCTTTCTCTCAAGGTTTTGCTTGCACAATGCCTACTCTGTACTCTGTGGCAGATGCTGCAAAAGCAGAGCATCTAGCATCTCATGGTCCTGCTCTTCGAGCCATCTCTCCACAATTCCCCCGTTTTGTTTTTGTGCAAGCAAAACGTTCTCGCCAAGCACATTTATCTGTTTCATCAAACACCCATAAATGAGTCTAGCAGCTATGATGAGTATAATAATACCAAGCAAGTGCAATCCCTCGAGCAACAGTGTTCGGAGCCAACCTGTAATGCCAAATGAGGACAGCCATCCTTCCATTCCAACTCCATCACTCACCTGCAGTTGATGGGTAAGCCGGCTTAAAGTCTGCAACTGTGCGTGTATGGATTTGGAATGGTCAGAAAGATTCATACAACACATTCCTTCAAACTCCTCACATCCATGCCTGTGAGCTAATAACAGAAAATCTATGGCTGCTCTATTTTGCAAGGTTGCATGCTGTATCGAATCAACATCAAGCAACATATCAGAAATTGCCTTAGAAGTAGCATTGGTCTGCTTTGCAAGCCAGCAACCTAAGTGATTCAGCGTCTTCAATGCATGTGCTGTGCCAACGTGCAGGAGGATAGAAGCAAACACTAGCTGTGCTAAATTCCAAGCTGTAACAGAGTCATCACAATCTGGACTAAACATGTTAGCGCTACGTTTTGTACGTTTGTACATAGGAGCTAAGCTTCCCTTAAAGGATTTGAAAGAACGAAACATGGTTAGTCGCCCGAAAGTACAGGGACCTCCAATAGACTTTCCTGGTATTCTCTTCCATGCTCTATTTCCACAAATCAAAAAGATATTGTCTAACAACCCAATAGCAATATCTCCGGGAACAATTGGTTGGGGCAAAGTATGATTGCACCAGGCAGAGGCATTGGTGTAAATTCCTGTTCCTGTAGTGACAAAGCGGAATCTTTTGTCTGAATTTTTTGGTGGTATAATTTAGATAGAAACATGCAAAAGCTTGCATGGATCCAAAAATGTCTATTTCTTGAGGTGGTATGGAAAGAGGGGGAAAATCAAGAACTTTGTTTACTCCTAATCTTGCATCATTGGAAAGGTACCACCCAGCTGGTTTACCAGCTTTCTTTCGCCAAGTTTGTCGGCACCACCAGGATGGCTCAATGCGATCCATAGCAGTGCACTCTCTCCTGACCGTCAAATTGTACAAAGCATCCCATTCACTTTTTACCAAAGGTACGGCCACCAGACAGGTTCGGAAAGGGTCACCAGGGGAGGTCATAGAAAGGCACAGCGTAGATTCATTTAAAGCTTTAGCTAGCGTAAGCCAAACATTGCGCTCAGGAAGAGGTGGCATCGTTGCCACAGTCGCTTCCGTCATCTTCACTGTCATCAGGAGCAGCACCAAGGGAGCGAGGCACTGCCTTGGTGCATTTTGCGGGAACTTACTGGGTACCTGGGAATGTAAGCACACATGCATATTCTCTTCTCTAGGTTAACAGGTTAACAGGTTAACATCTGAGCTTTGTCATTGCATGTTATTACACACTCAATTGTGGGTTTTGCATTATGAGCAAAGGTGATCAAGGCAACAGGTACAACTACTAATATACATAAGAGAAAGAAAACAGTACTTCAAAAGTATACAGATTATTAACCATTTAACTACTACATTTAGCTACTACCCAGAGTCTACAATCACTGGAGAGTCCCACTTTACAGGCGAGACCTGAAGACCTTTCCCGGGCAAGGCTCTCAAGTTTACCTGAAAGGGGTTCCAGTTCTTATCAAGCCGAATTGGTGAGCCAAAATAATTCAATTGCATTTTTAGAGTAGAAACATCTGGGGTTAAAGATTCAGTATCCGATCAGTTTAGGGCCAGGGCTTGGCCAGAGCCCAGGCCTCAACTGAGAGGGCTTCCCTAACCATCTTAGAAAGAAGCTTCTATTAATAGCAATTCTTTAAAACAGTACACTTCTTACAGATAACTACACAGGGTTATGCGAAAATTTCTAAAGCAGCCGGCGTTGTCTTTTAGTTTGGTACCATAAACAAATTGCAAATAACTGTGAACACACATCTAGAATTGTTAATACAGTAACAGTAATTGTTCTGAAAAAGTTTTTCATCGTGAACATTTCAGTTGACTTTATCTTATCTTTATAGCAAAAGAACTGCAAAGAACTCTTTGTAATGTGCATTTGCTCTCTCCTTTCTTTTAGAGGTTACTAAAATTTAACTTCTTAATAGAACTTAAAATCAACAGACTTTACATAAATATTGATCAACTCAAAGTTGACAGGTCTGACATATAAACTCAGAAGATAAAGGATTCAAACAATATTGTTAGTACATTTGCTGCAGCACTTTCACACTTGCATACACAGAGATACTGTTTAAAGTATACAGCAATGATAGCATCATACATTTTGGAAAATTGCATCTAAAACTTGCTTAATTTTGCAGATGGTAAGACAGCTTTTTGTAAATATAATTACAAGAGGTTTGAGATGTAAAGAGGACATCAAAGACATAATTATATAATATTGCCATGACACTGGACACGTATCTTAGCGTTGTGGATGCATAAAACTGACACATGCATAGAAGCAGCTGTAGTTATGGTTTTAACTGATTGCAAAGGAGTGTGCTAATGTATGTTTCACTGTGGCTTCTCTGCCATAAGGGCAAAGAACATCAAGAACTCAGGTACTGAGAAGACAACTGAGCAAGTGTATTTTATGAGATAAGATTACATTGAGTTACTTTTCTGGGCAATTAATGTACTTAAAGTATTTTGATGTTAGGTTTGTGTGCAAGCTATAGGTGACAAGGAAGAATAAGTACTCTTGAATCTGTGAACAGCTGTAAAAGCTGGCAATGTTGTCACATAGGCAAACAGGTAAAGTTCGCACTATGCTGTTTGTTTTTACCGTAGAAAACTATGGGTTAATTATAGTTGATTCTTAAAAGTTTCTGCAGATAAGAAATACGGAGCGAGGCCTAGCATGGGCCTCACACAGTTAATTGTTGCTGGTTTGCAGCTCAAGGAATGCCAAGGTCAAATGGTGGAGGGGTGCCAAGTTAGCTTCACAAACTCTGAGGGTAAATAGAGAAATAAAATGTATCCTGTGGAAAAAACAAATTTTACACTCTCGAGTTTTGTATCCATCGTGTGGGAAAAAGCAGATTTCTAACTTGAAACTATGGATCACAATAAAGCTGAGGTAATACAGAAATAATTAAGCAGAACATAAGATTATTTGATCAAATTAAATACTTCAGGTGTATCTATGAAAACTTGTCAGTTGAAACACATACACAACCACTCACTCCTCCCCCCATCGGCAAGCAATCGGTTTCTTCTGTGCAGCTTTCTTGCTTCTTTTGAAGACATCTCGCAATCGGTTGCAGCTGAGTCAGCTCTCCGGCCGAGGGTTGAGCACTGGAACCCGGGGGGAGAGATGTCAACCCCAAGGCTTGCCTCATGTAGAAAGCAATTTCAGAGTTTCGTAAGGAGTAATAAGAGTCTTACAGTCATTATACCCATTTTTTCACACAAGCTTTCTCTGTCCTTTCTGAAATCAGCTCGGTGCGGGGGAAGGTCGAACTTCTTCTTGCTCTGGCTGTGGCAACGGCGGAGCGGAGGGCCGCCTCCTCCCCTTTCCTCTGTCCGTAGCGGCGGCAGAGGAGGAACACCTTGCACTCCGAGAACTGGGAGCAACCCGCTGGTCGGGGGGTTGCTGTACAGTGTCTCTCTAGCGTAAGCCTTTTAGGAATGTCCTTCCCCCTCTCTGCGCCCGTTAACTTTTCTGTTGCTACTGCTGCAAACTTTTTCTCTGTTTGATACCTTCGTATACAGTCTATAACTTCTTTCCACACCTTACAGAGCTTTTTTGCAGCTTTATCATCATTAATTACCACAATAAACAACTCATCTCCAAACTTTTTCCACTCGCTCTCCTCGAAAAAGGTATTAGGGTCAACAAAAAACCCCTTGACCTTCCCTAACGCGACTAGCCCTGCTAGTTGCTTAAGATTATCTGATCCCACTCCCCGCTTTTCAAGAAAGCACTTAAAGATTTTGAAAACTACCTCCCCGTCCATCGAGTCCAGCTGGCCAGCTTTTTTCTCTGGGTTACCGGCTTCCATCGGCCCCACGCAGCGTCTCTGGGTAGTTTTCGGCGGCGAGCTCTCTTTGGATGAGCCCAAGGCGACCGGATTAGGTCCTCTGCAATCACAGTACCATCTCCATGCCTATCAGCCACTGCAAAACTGATGCCGCCTTATCTCGTCGTAAAAAGTGTCTCGACTTAAGAGTCCTTATTGATGTATCACGTCGAGGGTCACCAAATTGTTGCGGCATAAAAATCCCATTTAAGGTAGTCCCATTTAAGGTTATCCCATTTAAGGTTGGACCGGCACCATTTAAGGTAATCCCATTTAAGGTTACGCACCGCAATCGACGAGGAGAATAAGCAATCCAGGATCAATGTGATCAATATAAGCTTTATTCCCCACTCTTTCTCTAGGTTCTCAGACTTAAGTACATTTTTCAGCAGCTTGCAGGTTTTACATGTCATTATGTCATTGGTTAGTAAGACTACTTGCTACACTATTATTGGTTAGATGCATACAGCTACAATACTTGTTCCCTCCCAACTCGCGGTCCCTTAATCTGATGTTCTGTATTCTTTTGACCACAATTCTTCTTTCATAAATTCGGTACTTTCCCAAAACGACCAAGGACATTGTCCTTGCAGCTTTCTCTCAAGGTTTTGCTTGCACAATGCCTACTCTGTACTCTGTGGCAGATGCTGCAAAAGCAGAGCATCTAGCATCTCACGGTCCTGCTCTTCGAGCCATCTCTCCACATGTATATATATGTAGATGTATATACATGTGCATATATCTGTGTATATATACACACATGTATGTATATATATGTATATGTATATACACATATATATACATACACCTATATATGTATACATATGCATGTGCATGTATATATATGCGTATATCTACGTGTATATATATGTATGAAAACCTATATGTACATATATCTATGTGTATCTCTCTCTCTCTGTGTATGTCTATCTCTATATGTGTTATGCTTTGAGCCTGGCTAAATGGTAGGCAGCTATACTGTCTGCTCTCTGTACTGTCTGGCTTTTGCATATATGCATTTAACATTTACGAGTGATGTGTACTGTATAAAAAAATAATGCTAAGATAAAATATAATTAAGTAGAAAAAAGGTTAGGGTCAATTGTAACTTTGAAATAATTGTGGTACATTAGAAAATGTAGTAATAAATACATGGTAATAAATGCCTTTTAAGTTGATAAATCACAGACCCAGGGATCAAGACATCTTAAAGAAACCAAGAAGATAACTGCTGGCATCCCAGGAAGTCTGTTATCTTGACTCACACATGCCAAAAGTAACCATCACCTACAAATTAATTTGGAACTGAGGAAACATAGACAGGAGGATTTTGGCCTTCAGCCCTGAGGCAATCCAGCAGGTCTGAGACTCCAAGACAGGCTGGCAGAAAGGGGCAAGGATCAGAGGGGGGGAGTTGAGTGAAGTGTTAATTACTTTCTACGCTTAATGAATACGTAACAGTTAAAGTATTTAAGTTCACAGTACAATGCATGAGTGTGCCTCTGGCAAAACTGCTAAGTACGCAGTGCTGGTTTTGCCTTTGCTCGATTAATAAATACTCAGTATTATGCAGTTAAAATTTCAGCTTGTGAACACATTTATATCATTTCCATCCCGGGAGGAAGGCCTTTCTCTCTCTTGCAAGGCCTTTGCAACTTTCAGTCTGTACCGGGATTCCCACAGGATCACAGCTTCCCGCAGGCATCCACCCGCTCCTCTGGCGTGGGCACCTCCTCACGGGCTGTGGATGGTTCTCTGCACACCTATGGACTCCATGGGCCGCAGGGGGACCCCCTGATCCCCCCATGGTCTTCATCACAGCCGGCAGAGGATTTTCATGTTCTGGTGCCTCGGGCACCTCCTCTCCCACCTTTTCCACTCACCTAGGATTCTGCATGTTGTTTTCCCTGACATATTTTCACCTCCTCCTCCTCTGGCTAAAAACAAGTGCGTGCTCACATTGTTTCGATTTCTTCTTAAATACGTTTTCACAGAGGCGTGACTAACATCCCTAATTGTCTCAGGCTTGGCAGCAGCATGGCCATCATCTTCAGTGCCATCAGAGACTGGCTCTGCTGGACATGGTGAAGAACTTCCAGAACTTTCACAGAGGATGTGCAGGAGCCATCTTTGTACCCCACTGTACTCACTAGCAAAACTGGGCCCAGTGAAACCAACACAATATGTGTATATGTGTGTGTATATGTATATGTCTGTGTATCTATGTGTATATGTATGTATATGTACATATATGTATATACATAGCTGTATATATATCCGTATATATGTGTGTATATGTGTGTGTATGTATATGTGTGTCTTTTTTTATATCTATATGTATATATACACATTTGTGTATATAATCAGTCTTACTTTATATTATATATGACAATTAAACATTGTCATAAGTATGATTATTATGAACCAGATTCACATTGGGTGTATCAATATATGTAATGTCTTGGTGGCAGTGGGTGAGTATCCAGAAATATATGTGTATATACATCGTATAGACAGTGCAAAATCAGACTGATTGATAGGGTGTCTGTGCCATATTGGAGGTGTGGGGGGGGCGGGCAAGAACATGTCTAAACCTGACCTGGCTTCTGTGGGCTGTGATCTTGCCCACCCTGATGCTCAGCCTGAGTCTAGCTGGTGTGTTTGGCCTTTTTGGGGAGAAGGGGGCAGCTGGTGTCAGCCTGGCTTCTGTGGGCCGTGGTCTTGCTCCCTGCCATCACTGAGCCTGAGTCTAGCTGTGGTGTTTGGCCTTTTTGGCGAGAAGGGGAAGCGTGTGACAGCCTGGCTTTAGTGCACTGTGGTCTTGCCCCCCTGACACTCAGCCTAAGTCCAGCTGCTGGGTTTGGCTCTTTTGGGGAGAAAGGTGGATGCATGTGTCAGCCTGGCTCCTGTGAGCTGCCGTCATGCTCACGGCCATCACTCAGCGGGAGTGCTGCTGATGGGGTTTGGCCTTTTTGGGGAGAAGGGTGAATGGCGTGTCAGCCTGGCTTCTGTGCATTGTGGTCTAGCCTGGCTGATATACAGCCAGAGTGCAGCTGCTGGGTTTGGCCTGTCTGGGGAAGAGGGTGAAGCGTGTCAGGCTGGCATCTGTTGGCTGAGCTCTTGCCCCATCGGACCCTCCATCTGAGTGTGTTTGGCCTTTTTCAGGAGCAAGGGGAAGTCCTGTAAGCCTGGCTTCTGTGGGCTGTGGTCTTCCCCGTCTGACACTCGGCCTGAGTACCGGTGGTCGGTTTTGGCCTTTTTGGGGAGAGGGGTCAAGTGTGTTGAAGCCTGGCTTCTGTGGGCCATGCTCTTGCTCCCTGCCACCACGCAGCTGGGGGGCAGTTGCTGGGTTTGAACTTTTTGGGGGGAAGGGGGAAGTGTGTGTAAGCCTGGCTTCTGTGGGCTGTGGTCTTGCCCACCCGAACCCTAAGCCTGAGTCCACCTGCTGGGTTTGGCCTTTCTGGGGAGAAGTGGGATGTGGGTGTAAGGCTGTCTTCTGTGGTTTGTGCCATTGTTCCCTGCCATCACTGAGATAGATTCTAGCTGCTGGGCTTGGGGTTTTGGGGAGAAGGGGCAAGCGTGTGTAACCCTGGGTTCTGTGGGCTGTGCTCTTGCTCCCTGCCATATCTCCCCGCTGGGGCGCACGTGCTGGCTTTGGCCTTTTTGGGGAGAAGGGGCAAGTGTGTGTAAGCCTGGCTTCTGTGGGCCATGCTCTTACTCTCTGCTATCACTCAGCTTGGGTGCAGCTGCTGGGTTTGGGCTTTTTGGGGAGAAGGGGCAAGTGTGTGTAAGCCTGGCTTCTGTGGTTTGTGCCCTTGTTCCCTGCCATCAGTGAGAGAGATTCTAGCTGCTGGGCTTGGGCTTTATGGGTAGAAGGGGAAAGTGTGTGTAAGCCTGGCTTCTGTGGGCCATGCTGTTACTCCCTGCTATCACTCAGCTGGGGTGAAGCTGCTGGGTTTGGGCTTTTTGGGGAGAAGGGGGATGTGAGTGTAAGTTTGTCTTCTGTGGTTTCTGCCCTTGTTCCCTGCCATCACTGAGACAGATTGTAGCTGCTGGGCTTGGGGTTTTGGGGAGAAGGAGCAAGTGTGTGTAAGCCTGGGTTCTTTGGGCTGTGCTCTTGCTCCCTGCCATATCTCCCCGCTGGGGTGCACGTGCTGGCTTTGGCCTTTTTGGGGAGAAGGGGCAAGTGTGTGTAAGCCTGGCTTCTGTGGGCCATGCTCTTCCTCTCTGCTATCACTCAGGTGGGGTGCAGCTTCTGGGTTTGGCCTTCTTGGGGAGAAGGGGGATGTGAGTGTAAGCCTTTCTCCTGTGGTTTGTGCCCTTGTTCCCTGCCATCACTGAGATAGATTCAAGCTGCTGGGATTGGGGCTGTGGGGAGAAGGGGCAAGTGTGTGTAAGCCTGGCTTCTGTGGGCCATGCTCTTACTCCCTGCTATCACTCCGCTGGGGGGAAGCTGCTGGGTTTGGGCTTTTTGGGGAGAAGGGGGATGTAAGTGTAAGCCTGTCTTCTGTGCTTTGTGCCCTTGTTCCCTGCCATCACTGAGACAGATTCTAGCTGCTGGGATTGGGGCTGTGGGGAGAAGGGGCAAGTGTGTGTAAGCCTGTCTTCTGTGTTTTGTGCCCTTGTTCCCTGACATCACTGAGCTAGATTCTAGCTGCTGGGATTGGGGCTGTGGGGAGAAGGGGCAAGTGTGTGTAAGCCTGGCTTCTGTGGGCCATGCTCTTACTCCCTGCTATCACTCAGCTGGGGTGCAGCTGCTGGGTTTGGGCTTTTTGGGGAGAAGGGGGATGTGAGTGTAAGCCTGTCTTCTGTGGTTTGTGCCCTTGTTCCCTGCCATCACTGAGATAGATTCTAGCTGCTGGGCTTGGGGTTTTGGGGAGAAGGGGCAAGCGTGTGTAACCCTGGGTTCTTTGGGCTGTGCTCTTGCTCCCTGCCATATCTCCCCACTGGGGTGTATGTGCTGGCTTTGGCCTTTTTGGGGAGAAGGGGCAAGTGTGTGTAAGCCTGGCTTCTGTGGGCCATGCTCTTCCTCTCTGCTATCACTCAGCTGGGGTGCAGCTTCTGGGTTTGGCCTTCTTTGGGAGAAGGGGGATGTGAGTGTAAGCCTGTCTTCTGTGGTTTGTGCCCTTGTTCCCTGCCATCACTGAGATAGATTCTAGCTGCTGGGCTTGGGCTTTTTGGGCAGAAGGGGCAAGCCAGTGTAAGCCTGGGTTCTTTGGGCTGTGCTCTTGCTCCCTGCCATATCTCCCCGCTGGGGTGCACGTGCTGGCTTTGGCCTTTTTGGGGAGAAGGGGCAAGTGTGTGTAAGCCTGGCTTCTGTGGGCCATGCTCTTACTCTCTGCTATCACTCAGCTGGGGTGCAGCTGCTGGGTTTGGGCTTTTTGGGGAGAAGGGGCAAGTGTGTGTAAGCCTGGCTTCTGTGGTTTGTGCCCCTGTTCCCTGCCATCAGTGAGAGAGATTCTAGCTGCTGGGCTTGGGGTTGAGGGGAGAAGGGGTAAGCCAGTGTAAGCCTGGGTTCTTTGGGCTGTGCTCTTGCTCCCTGCCATATCTCCCCGCTGGGGTGCACGTGCTGGCTTTGGCCTTTTTGGGGAGAAGGGGCAAGTGTGTGTAAGCCTGGATTCTATGGTTTATGCCCTTGCTCCTTGTCATCAATGAGATAGATTCTAGGTGCTGGGCTTGGGTTTTTTGGGGAGAAGGGGCAAGTGTGTGTAAGCCTGGCTTCTGTGGGCCATGCTCTTACTCTCTGCTATCACTCAGCTGGGGTGCAGCTGCTGGGTTTGGGCTTTTTGGGGAGAAGGGGCAAGTGTGTGTAAGCCTGGCTTCTGTGGTTTGTGCCCTTGTTCCCTGCCATCACTGAGATAGATTCTAGCTGCTGGGCTTGGGGTTTTGGGGAGAAGGGGCAAGCATGTGTAACCCTGGGTTCTGTGGGCTGTGCTCTTGCTCCCTGCCATATCTCCCCGCTGGGGTGCACGTGCTGGCTTTGGCCTTTTTGGGGAGAAGGGGCAAGTGTGTGTAAGCCTGGCTTCTGTGGGCCATGCTCTTACTCCCTGCTATCACTCAGCTGGGGTGAAGCTGCTGGGTTTGGGCTTTTTGGGGAGAAGGGGGATGTAAGTGTAAGCCTGTCTTCTGTGCTTTGTGCCCTTGTTCCCTGCCATCACTGAGACAGATTCTAGCTGCTATGATTGGGGCTGTGGGGAGAAGGGGCAAGTGTGTGTAAGCCTGTCTTCTGTGGTTTGTGCCCTTGTTCCCTGACATCACTGAGCTAGATTCTAGCTGCTGGGATTGGGGCTGTGGGGAGAAGGGGCAAGTGTGTGTAAGACTGGCTTCTGTGGGCCATGCTCTTACTCCCTGCTATCACTCAGCTGGGGTGAAGCTGCTGGGTTTGGGCTTTTTGGGGAGAAGGGGGATGTGAGTGTAAGCCTGTCTTCTGTGGTTTGTGCCCTTGTTCCCTGACATCACTGAGATAGATTCTAGCTGCTGGGCTTGGGGTTTTGGGGAGAAGGGGCAAGCATGTGTAACCGTGGGTTCTGTGGGCTGTGCTCTTGCTCCCTGCCATATCTCCCCACTGGGGTGTATGTGCTGGCTTTGGCCTTTTTGGGGAGAAGGGGCAAGTGTGTGTAAGCCTGGCTTCTGTGGGCCATGCTCTTCCTCTCTGCTATCACTCAGCTGGGGTGCAGCTTCTGGGTTTGGCCTTCTTTGGGAGAAGGGGGATGTGAGTGTAAGCCTGTCTTCTGTGGTTTGTGCCCTTGTTCCCTGACATCACTGAGATAGATTCTAGCTGCTGGGCTTGGGCTTTTTGGGCAGAAGGGGCAAGCCAGTGTAAGCCTGGGTTCTTTGGGCTGTGCTCTTGCTCCCTGCCATATCTCCCCGCTGGGGTGCACGTGCTGGCTTTGGCCTTTTTGGGGAGAAGGGGCAAGTGTGTGTAAGCCTGGCTTCTGTGGGCCATGCTCTTACTCTCTGCTATCACTCAGCTGGGGTGCAGCTGCTGGGTTTGGGCTTTTTGGGGAGAAGGGGCAAGTGTGTGTAAGCCTGGCTTCTGTGGTTTGTGCCCCTGTTCCCTGCCATCAGTGAGAGAGATTCTAGCTGCTGGGCTTGGGGTTGAGGGGAGAAGGGGTAAGCCAGTGTAAGCCTGGGTTCTTTGGGCTGTGCTCTTGCTCCCTGCCATATCTCCCCGCTGGGGTGCACGTGCTGGCTTTGGCCTTTTTCGGGAGAAGGGGCAAGTGTGTGTAAGCCTGGATTCTATGGTTTGTGCCCTTGCTCCTTGTCATCAATGAGATAGATTCTAGGTGCTGGGCTTGGGTTTTTTGGGGGGAAGGGGCAAGTGTGTGTAAGCCTGGCTTCTGTGGGCCATGCTCTTACTCTCTGCTATCACTCAGCTGGGGTGCAGCTTCTGGGTTTGGCCTTCTTGGGGAGAAGGAAGATGAGTGTAAGCCTGTCTTCTGTGGTTTGTGCCCTTGTTCCCTGCCATCACTGAGATAGATTCTAGCTGCTGGGCTTGGGGTTTTGGGGAGAAGGGGCAAGCGTGTGTAACCCTGGGTTCTGTGGGCTGTGCTCTTGCTCCCTGCCATATCTCCCCGCTGGGGCGCACGTGCTGGCTTTGGCCTTTTTGGGGAGAAGGGGCAAGTGTGTGTAAGCCTGGCTTCTGTGGGCCATGCTCTTACTCTCTGCTATCACTCAGCTGGGGTGCAGCTGCTGGGTTTGGGCTTTTTGGGGAGAAGGGGCAAGTGTGTGTAAGCCTGGCTTCTGTGGTTTGTGCCCTTGTTCCCTGCCATCAGTGAGAGAGATTCTAGCTGCTGGGCTTGGGCTTTATGGGTAGAAGGGGAAAGTGTGTGTAAGCCTGGCTTCTGTGGGCCATGCTGTTACTCCCTGCTATCACTCAGCTGGGGTGAAGCTGCTGGGTTTGGGCTTTTTGGGGAGAAGGGGGATGTGAGTGTAAGTTTGTCTTCTGTGGTTTCTGCCCTTGTTCCCTGCCATCACTGAGACAGATTGTAGCTGCTGGGCTTGGGGTTTTGGGGAGAAGGAGCAAGTGTGCGTAAGCCTGGGTTCTTTGGGCTGTGCTCTTGCTCCCTGCCATATCTCCCCGCTGGGGTGCAGCTGCTGGCTTTGGCCTTTTTGGGGAGAAGGGGCAAGTGTGTGTAAGCCTGGCTTCTGTGGGCCATGCTCTTACTCTCTGCTATCACTCAGGTGGGGTGCAGCTTCTGGGTTTGGCCTTCTTGGGGAGAAGGGGGATGTGAGTGTAAGCCTTTCTCCTGTGGTTTGTGCCCTTGTTCCCTGCCATCACTGAGATAGATTCTAGCTGCTGGGATTGGGGCTGTGGGGAGAAGGGGCAAGTGTGTGTAAGCCTGGCTTCTGTGGGCCATGCTCTTACTCCCTGCTATCACTCCGCTGGGGTGAAGCTGCTGGGTTTGGGCTTTTTGGGGAGAAGGGGGATGTGAGTGTAAGCCTGTCTTCTGTGCTTTGTGCCCTTGTTCCCTGACATCACTGAGATAGATTCTAGCTGCTGGGCTTGGGGTTTTGGGGAGAAGGGGCAAGCGTGTGTAACCGTGGGTTCTGTGGGCTGTGCTCTTGCTCCCTGCCATATCTCCCCACTGGGGTGTATGTGCTGGCTTTGGCCTTTTTGGGGAGAAGGGGCAAGTGTGTGTAAGCCTGGCTTCTGTGGGCCATGCTCTTACTCTCTGCTATCACTCAGCTGGGGTGCAGCTTCTGGGTTTGGCCTTCTGGGGGAGAAGGGGGATGTGAGTGTAAGCCTGTCTTCTGTGGTTTGTGCCATTGTTCCCTGCCATCAGTGAGAGAGATTCTAGCTGCTGGGCTTGGGGTTTTGGGGAGAAGGGGCAAGCGTGTGTAACCCTGGGTTCTGTGGGCTGTGCTCTTGCTCCCTGCCATATCTCCCCGCTGGGGCGCACGTGCTGGCTTTGGCCTTTTTGGGGAGAAGGGGCAAGTGTGTGTAAGCCTGGCTTCTGTGGGCCATGCTCTTACTCTCTGCTATCACTCAGCTTGGGTGCAGCTGCTGGGTTTGGGCTTTTTGGGGAGAAGGGGCAAGTGTGTGTAAGCCTGGCTTCTGTGGTTTGTGCCCTTGTTCCCTGCCATCAGTGAGAGAGATTCTAGCTGCTGGGCTTGGGCTTTATGGGTAGAAGGGGAAAGTGTGTGTAAGCCTGGCTTCTGTGCTTTGTGCCCTTGTTCCCTGACATCACTGAGCTAGATTCTAGCTGCTGGGATTGGAGCTGTGGGGAGAAGGGGCAAGTGTGTGTAAGCCTGGCTTCTGTGGGCCATGCTCTTACTCTCTGCTATCACTCAGCTGGGGTGCAGCTGCTGGGTTTGGGCTTTTTGGGGAGAAGGGGCAAGTGTGTGTAAGCCTGGCTTCTGTGGTTTGTGCCCTTGTTCCCTGCCATCACTGAGATAGATTCTAGCTGCTGGGCTTGGGGTTTTGGGGAGAAGGGGCAAGCATGTGTAACCGTGGGTTCTGTGGGCTGTGCTCTTGCTCCCTGCCATATCTCCCCACTGGGGTGTATGTGCTGGCTTTGGCCTTTTTGGGGAGAAGGGGTAAGTGTGTGTAAGCCTGGCTTCTGTGGGCCATGCTCTTCCTCTCTGCTATCACTCAGCTGGGGTGCAGCTTCTGGGTTTGGCCTTCTTCGGGAGAAGGGGGATGTGAGTGTAAGCCTGTCTTCTGTGGTTTGTGCCCTTGTTCCCTGACATCACTGAGATAGATTCTAGCTGCTGGGCTTGGGCTTTTTGGGCAGAAGGGGCAAGCCAGTGTAAGCCTGGGTTCTTTGGGCTGTGCTCTTGCTCCCTGCCATATCTCCCCGCTGGGGTGCACGTGCTGGCTTTGGCCTTTTTGGGGAGAAGGGGCAAGTGTGTGTAAGCCTGGCTTCTGTGGGCCATGCTCTTACTCTCTGCTATCACTCAGCTGGGGTGCAGCTGCTGGGTTTGGGCTTTTTGGGGAGAAGGGGCAAGTGTGTGTAAGCCTGGCTTCTGTGGTTTGTGCCCCTGTTCCCTGCCATCAGTGAGAGAGATTCTAGCTGCTGGGCTTGGGGTTGAGGGGAGAAGGGGTAAGCCAGTGTAAGCCTGGGTTCTTTGGGCTGTGCTCTTGCTCCCTGCCATATCTCCCCGCTGGGGTGCACGTGCTGGCTTTGGCCTTTTTGGGGAGAAGGGGCAAGTGTGTGTAAGCCTGGATTCTATGGTTTGTGCCCTTGCTCCTTGTCATCAATGAGATAGATTCTAGGTGCTGGGCTTGGGTTTTTTGGGGAGAAGGGGCAAGTGTGTGTAAGCCTGGCTTCTGTGGGCCATGCTCTTACTCTCTGCTATCACTCAGCTGGGGTGCAGCTTCTGGGTTTGGCCTTCTTGCGGAGAAGGGGGATGTGAGTGTAAGCCTGTCTTCTGTGGTTTGTGCCCTTGTTCCCTGCCATCACTGAGATAGATTCTAGCTGCTGGGCTTGGGGTTTTGGGGAGAAGGGGCAAGCGTGTGTAACCCTGGGTTCTGTGGGCTGTGCTCTTGCTCCCTGCCATATCTCCCCGCTGGGGTGCACGTGCTGGCTTTGGCCTTTTTGTGGAGAAGGGGCAAGTTTGTGTAAGCCTGGCTTCTGTGGGCCATGCTCTTACTCTCTGCTATCACTCAGCTGGGGTGCAGCTTCTGGGTTTGGCCTTCTTGGGGAGAAGGGGGATGTGAGTGTAAGCCTGTCTTCTGTGGTTTGTGCCATTGTTCCCTGCCATCAGTGAGATAGATTCTAGCTGCTGGGCTTGGGGTTTTGGGGAGAAGGGGCAAGCGTGTGTAACCCTGGGTTCTGTGGGCTGTGCTCTTGCTCCCTGCCATATCTCCCCGCTGGGGCGCACGTGCTGGCTTTGGCCTTTTTGGGGAGAAGGGGCAAGTGTGTGTAAGCCTGGCTTCTGTGGGCCATGCTCTTACTCTCTGCTATCACTCAGCTTGGGTGCAGCTGCTGGGTTTGGGCTTTTTGGGGAGAAGGGGCAAGTGTGTGTAAGCCTGGCTTCTGTGGTTTGTGCCCTTGTTCCCTGCCATCAGTGAGAGAGATTCTAGCTGCTGGGCTTGGGCTTTATGCGTAGAAGGGGAAAGTGTGTGTAAGCCTGTCTTCTGTGGTTTGTGCCCTTGTTCCCTGACATCACTGAGCTAGATTCTAGCTGCTGGGATTGGAGCTGTGGGGAGAAGGGGCAAGTGTGTGTAAGACTGGCTTCTGTGGGCCATGCTCTTACTCCCTGCTATCACTCAGCTGGGGTGAAGCTGCTGGGTTTGGGCTTTTTGGGGAGAAGGGGGATGTGAGTGTAAGCCTGTCTTCTGTGGTTTGTGCCCTTGTTCCCTGACATCACTGAGATAGATTCTAGCTGCTGGGCTTGGGGTTTTGGGGAGAAGGGGCAAGCATGTGTAACCGTGGGTTCTGTGGGCTGTGCTCTTGCTCCCTGCCATATCTCCCCACTGGGGTGTATGTGCTGGCTTTGGCCTTTTTGGGGAGAAGGGGCAAGTGTGTGTAAGCCTGGCTTCTGTGGGCCATGCTCTTCCTCTCTGCTATCACTCAGCTGGGGTGCAGCTTCTGGGTTTGGCCTTCTTCGGGAGAAGCGGGATGTGAGTGTAAGCCTGTCTTCTGTGGTTTGTGCCCTTGTTCCCTGACATCACTGAGATAGATTCTAGCTGCTGGGCTTGGGCTTTTTGGGCAGAAGGGGCAAGCCAGTGTAAGCCTGGGTTCTTTGGGCTGTGCTCTTGCTCCCTGCCATATCTCCCCGCTGGGGTGCACGTGCTGGCTTTGGGCTTTTTGGGGAGAAGGGGCAAGTGTGTGTAAGCCTGGCTTCTGTGGTTTGTGCCCCTGTTCCCTGCCATCAGTGAGAGAGATTCTAGCTGCTGGGCTTGGGGTTGAGGGGAGAAGGGGTAAGCCAGTGTAAGCCTGGGTTCTTTGGGCTGTGCTCTTGCTCCCTGCCATATCTCCCCGCTGGGGTGCACGTGCTGGCTTTGGCCTTTTTGGGGAGAAGGGGCAAGTGTGTGTAAGCCTGGATTCTATGGTTTGTGCCCTTGCTCCTTGTCATCAATGAGATAGATTCTAGGTGCTGGGCTTGGGTTTTTTGGGGAGAAGGGGCAAGTGTGTGTAAGCCTGGCTTCTGTGGGCCATGCTCTTACTCTCTGCTATCACTCAGCTGGGGTGCAGCTTCTGGGTTTGGCCTTCTTGGGGAGAAGGGGGATGTGAGTGTAAGCCTTTTCCTGTGGTTTGTGCCCTTGTTCCCTGCCATCACTGAGATAGATTCTAGCTGCTGGGATTGGGGCTGTGGGGAGAAGGGGCAAGTGTGTGTAAGCCTGGCTTCTGTGGGCCATGCTCTTACTCCCTGCTATCACTCAGCTGGGGTGAAGCTGCTGGGTTTGGGCTTTTTGGGGAGAAGGGGGATGTAAGTGTAAGCCTGTCTTCTGTGCTTTGTGCCCTTGTTCCCTGCCATCACTGAGACAGATTCTAGCTGCTGGGATTGGGGCTGTGGGGAGAAGGGGCAAGTGTGTGTAAGCCTGTCTTCTGTGGTTTGTGCCCTTGTTCCCTGACATCACTGAGCTAGATTCTAGCTGCTGGGATTGGGGCTGTGGGGAGAAGGGGCAAGTGTGTGTAAGACTGGCTTCTGTGGGCCATGCTCTTACTCTCTGCTATCACTCAGCTTGGGTGCAGCTGCTGGGTTTGGGCTTTTTGGGGAGAAGGGGCAAGTGTGTGTAAGCCTGGCTTCTGTGGTTTGTGCCCTTGTTCCCTGCCATCAGTGAGAGAGATTCTAGCTGCTAGGCTTGGGCTTTATGGGTAGAAGGGGAAAGTGTGTGTAAGCCTGGCTTCTGTGGGCCATGCTGTTACTCCCTGCTATCACTCAGCTGGGGTGAAGCTGCTGGGTTTGGGCTTTTTGGGGAGAAGGGGGATGTGAGTGTAAGTTTGTCTTCTGTGGTTTCTGCCCTTGTTCCCTGCCATCACTGAGACAGATTGTAGCTGCTGGGCTTGGGGTTTTGGGGAGAAGGAGCAAGTGTGCGTAAGCCTGGGTTCTTTGGGCTGTGCTCTTGCTCCCTGCCATATCTCCCCGCTGGGGTGCAGCTGCTGGCTTTGGCCTTTTTGGGGAGAAGGGGCAAGTGTGTGTAAGCCTGGCTTCTGTGGGCCATGCTCTTACTCTCTGCTATCACTCAGCTGGGGTGCAGCTTCTGGGTTTGGCCTTCTTGGGGAGAAGGGGGATGTGAGTGTAAGCCTTTCTCCTGTGGTTTGTGCCCTTGTTCCCTGCCATCACTGAGATAGATTCTAGCTGCTGGGATTGGGGCTGTGGGGAGAAGGGGCAAGTGTGTGTAAGCCTGGCTTCTGTGGGCCATGCACTTACTCCCTGCTATCACTCCGCTGGGGTGAAGCTGCTGGGTTTGGGCTTTTTGGGGAGAAGGGGGATGTGAGTGTAAGCCTGTCTTCTGTGCTTTGTGCCCTTGTTCCCTGACATCACTGAGATAGATTCTAGCTGCTGGGCTTGGGGTTTTGGGGAGAAGGGGCAAGCGTGTGTAACCGTGGGTTCTGTGGGCTGTGCTCTTGCTCCCTGCCATATCTCCCCACTGGGGTGTATGTGCTGGCTTTGGCCTTTTTGGGGAGAAGGGGCAAGTGTGTGTAAGCCTGGCTTCTGTGGGCCATGCTCTTCCTCTCTGCTATCACTCAGCTGGGGTGCAGCTTCTGGGTTTGGCCTTCTTGGGGAGAAGGGGGATGTGAGTGTAAGCCTGTCTTCTGTGGTTTGTGCCCTTGTTCCCTGACATCACTGAGATAGATTCTAGCTGCTGGGCTTGGGCTTTTTGGGCAGAAGGGGCAAGCCAGTGTAAGCCTGGGTTCTGTGGCCTGTGCTCTTGCTCCCTGCCATATCTCCCTGCTGGGGCGCACGTGCTGGCTTTGGCCTTTTTGGGGAGAAGGGGCAAGTGTGTGTAAGCCTGGCTTCTGTGGGCCATGCTCTTACTCTCTGCTATCACTCAGCTGGGGTGCAGCTGCTGGGTTTGGGCTTTTTGGGGAGAAGAGGCAAGTGTGTGTAAGCCTGGCTTCTGTGGTTTGTGCCCCTGTTCCCTGCCATCAGTGAGAGAGATTCTAGCTGCTGGGATTGGGGTTGAGGGGAGAAGGGGTAAGCCAGTGTAAGCCTGGGTTCTTTGGGCTGTGCTCTTGCTCCCTGCCATATCTCCCCGCTGGGGTGCACGTGCTGGCTTTGGCCTTTTTGGGGAGAAGGGGCAAGTGTGTGTAAGCCTGGATTCTATGGTTTATGCCCTTGCTCCTTGTCATCAATGAGATAGATTCTAGGTGCTGGGCTTGGGTTTTTTGGGGAGAAGGGGCAAGTGTGTGTAAGCCTGGCTTCTGTGGGCCATGCTCTTACTCTCTGCTATCACTCAGCTGGGGTGCAGCTGCTGGGTTTGGGCTTTTTGGGGAGAAGGGGCAAGTGTGTGTAAGCCTGGCTTCTGTGGTTTGTGCCCTTGTTCCCTGCCATCACTGAGATAGATTCTAGCTGCTGGGCTTGGGGTTTTGGGGAGAAGGGGCAAGCATGTGTAACCCTGGGTTCTGTGGGCTGTGCTCTTGCTCCCTGCCATATCTCCCCACTGGGGTGTACGTGCTGGCTTTGGCCTTTTTGGGGAGAAGGGGCAAGTGTGTGTAAGCCTGGCTTCTGTGGGCCATGCTCTTACTCTCTGCTATCACTCAGCTGGGGTGCAGCTTCTGGGTTTGGCCTTCTTGGGGAGAAGGGGGATGTGAGTGTAAGCCTGTCTTCTGTGGTTTGGGCCCTTGTTCCCTGCCATCACTGAGATAGATTCTAGCTGCTGGGCTTGGGGTTTTGGGGAGAAGGGGCAAGCGTGTGTAACCCTGGGTTCTGTGGGCTGTGCTCTTGCTCCCTGCCATATCTCCCCGCTGGGGTGCACGTGCTGGCTTTGGCCTTTTTGGGGAGAAGGGGCAAGTGTGTGTAAGCCTGGCTTCTGTGGGCCATGCTCTTACTCTCTGCTATCACTCAGCTGGGGTGCAGCTTCTGGGTTTGGCCTTCTGGGGGAGAAGGGGGATGTGAGTGTAAGCCTGTCTTCTGTGGTTTGTGCCATTGTTCCCTGCCATCAGTGAGATAGATTCTAGCTGCTGGGCTTGGGGTTTTGGGGAGAAGGGGCAAGCGTGTGTAACCCTGGGTTCTGTGGGCTGTGCTCTTGCTCCCTGCCATATCTCCCCGCTGGGGCGCACGTGCTGGCTTTGGCCTTTTTGGGGAGAAGGGGCAAGTGTGTGTAAGCCTGGCTTCTGTGGGCCATGCTCTTACTCTCTGCTATCACTCAGCTTGGGTGCAGCTGCTGGGTTTGGGCTTTTTGGGGAGAAGGGGCAAGTGTGTGTAAGCCTGGCTTCTGTGGTTTGTGCCCTTGTTCCCTGCCATCAGTGAGAGAGATTCTAGCTGCTGGGCTTGGGCTTTATGGGTAGAAGGGGAAAGTGTGTGTAAGCCTGGCTTCTGTGGGCCATGCTCTTACTCCCTGCTATCACTCAGCTGGGGTGAAGCTGCTGGGTTTGGGCTTTTTGGGGAGAAGGGGGATGTGAGTGTAAGTTTGTCTTCTGTGGTTTCTGCCCTTGTTCCCTGCCATCACTGAGACAGATTGTAGCTGCTGGGCTTGGGGTTTTGGGGAGAAGGGGCAAGTGTGTGTAAGCCTGGGTTCTTTGGGCTGTGCTCTTACTCTCTGCTATCACTCAGCTGGGGTGCAGCTTCTGGGTTTGGCCTTCTTGGGGAGAAGGGGGATGTGAGTGTAAGCCTTTCTCCTGTGGTTTGTGCCCTTGTTCCCTGCCATCACTGAGATAGATTCTAGCTGCTGGGATTGGGGCTGTGGGGAGAAGGGGCAAGTGTGTGTAAGCCTGGCTTCTGTGGGCCATGCTCTTACTCTCTGCTATCACTCAGCTGGGGTGAAGCTGCTGGGTTTGGGCTTTTTGGGGAGAAGGGGGATGTAAGTGTAAGCCTGTCTTCTGTGCTTTGTGCCCTTGTTCCCTGCCATCACTGAGACAGATTCTAGCTGCTGGGATTGGGGCTGTGGGGAGAAGGGGCAAGTGTGTGTAAGCCTGTCTTCTGTGGTTTGTGCCCTTGTTCCCTGACATCACTGAGCTAGATTCTAGCTGCTGGGATTGGGGCTGTGGGGAGAAGGGGCAAGTGTGTGTAAGCCTGGCTTCTGTGGGCCATGCTCTTACTCCCTGCTATCACTCAGCTGGGGTGAAGCTGCTGGGTTTGGGCTTTTTGGGGAGAAGGGGGATGTGAGTGTAAGCCTGTCTTCTGTGGTTTGTGCCCTTGTTCCCTGACATCACTGAGATAGATTCTAGCTGCTGGGCTTGGGGTTTTGGAGAGAAGGGGCAAGCATGTGTAACCGTGGGTTCTGTGGCCTGTGCTCTTGCTCCCTGCCATATCTCCCCACTGGGGTGTATGTGCTGGCTTTGGCCTTTTTGGGGAGAAGGGGCAAGTGTGTGTAAGCCTGGCTTCTGTGGGCCATGCTCTTCCTCTCTGCTATCACTCAGCTGGGGTGCAGCTTCTGGGTTTGGCCTTCTTGGGGAGAAGGGGGATGTGAGTGTAAGCCTGTCTTCTGTGGTTTGTGCCCTTGTTCCCTGACATCACTGAGATAGATTCTAGCTGCTGGGCTTGGGCTTTTTGGGCAGAAGGGGCAAGCCAGTGTAAGCCTGGGTTCTGTGGCATGTGCTCTTGCTCCCTGCCATATCTCCCCGCTGGGGTGCACGTGCTGGCTTTGGCCTTTTTGGGGAGAAGGGGCAAGTGTGTGTAAGCCTGGCTTCTGTGGGCCATGCTCTTACTCTCTGCTATCACTCAGCTGGGGTGCAGCTTCTGGGTTTGGGCTTTTTGGGGAGAAGGGGCAAGTGTGTGTAAGCCTGGCTTCTGTGGTTTGTGCCCCTGTTCCCTGCCATCAGTGAGAGAGATTCTAGCTGCTGGGCTTGGGGTTGAGGGGAGAAGGGGTAAGCCAGTGTAAGCCTGGGTTCTTTGGGCTGTGCTCTTGCTCCCTGCCATATCTCCCCGCTGGGGTGCACGTGCTGGCTTTGGCCTTTTTGGGGAGAAGGGGCAAGTGTGTGTAAGCCTGGATTCTATGGTTTGTGCCCTTGCTCCTTGACATCAATGAGATAGATTCTAGGTGCTGGGCTTGGGTTTTTTGGGGAGAAGGGGCAAGTGTGTGTAAGCCTGGCTTCTGTGGGCCATGCTCTTACTCTCTGCTATCACTCAGCTGGGGTGCAGCTTCTGGGTTTGGCCTTCTTGCGGAGAAGGGGGATGTGAGTGTAAGCCTGTCTTCTGTGGTTTGTGCCCTTGTTCCCTGCCATCACTGAGATAGATTCTAGCTGCTGGGCTTGGGGTTTTGGGGAGAAGGGGCAAGCGTGTGTAACCCTGGGTTCTGTGGGCTGTGCTCTTGCTCCCTGCCATATCTCCCCGCTGGGGTGCACGTGCTGGCTTTGGCCTTTTTGGGGAGAAGGGGCAAGTGTGTGTAAGCCTGGCTTCTGTGGGCCATGCTCTTACTCTCTGCTATCACTCAGCTGGGGTGCAGCTTCTGGGTTTGGCCTTCTTGGGGAGAAGGGGGATGTGAGTGTAAGCCTGTCTTCTGTGGTTTGTGCCCTTGTTCCCTGCCATCACTGAGATAGATTCTAGCTGCTGGGCTTGGGGTTTTGGGGAGAAGGGGCAAGCGTGTTTAACCCTGGGTTCTGTGGGCTGTGCTCTTGCTCCCTGCCATATCTCCCCGCTGGGGCGCACGTGCTGGCTTTGGCCTTTTTGGGGAGAAGGGGCAAGTGTGTGTAAGCCTGGCTTCTGTGGGCCATGCTCTTACTCTCTGCTATCACTCAGCTGGGGTGCAGCTGCTGGGTTTGGGCTTTTTGGGGAGAAGGGGCAAGTGTGTGTAAGCCTGGCTTCTGTGGTTTGTGCCCTTGTTCCCTGCCATCAGTGAGAGAGATTCTAGCTGCTGGGCTTGGGCTTTATGGGTAGAAGGGGAAAGTGTGTGTAAGCCTGGCTTCTGTGGGCCATGCTGTTACTCCCTGCTATCACTCAGCTGGGGTGAAGCTGCTGGGTTTGGGCTTTTTGGGGAGAAGGGGCAAGTGTGTGTAAGCCTGGCTTCTGTGGGCCATGCTCTTACTCTCTGCTATCACTCAGGTGGGGTGCAGCTTCTGGGTTTGGCCTTCTTGGGGAGAAGGGGGATGTGAGTGTAAGCCTTTCTCCTGTGGTTTGTGCCCTTGTTCCCTGCCATCACTGAGATAGATTCTAGCTGCTGGGATTGGGGCTGTGGGGAGAAGGGGCAAGTGTGTGTAAGCCTGGCTTCTGTGGGCCATGCTCTTACTCCCTGCTATCACTCCGCTGGGGTGAAGCTGCTGGGTTTGGGCTTTTTGGGGAGAAGGGGGATGTAAGTGTAAGTCTGTCTTCTGTGCTTTGTGCCCTTGTTCCCTGCCATCACTGAGACAGATTCTAGCTGCTGGGATTGGGGCTGTGGGGAGAAGGGGCAAGTGTGTGTAAGCCTGTCTTCTGTGGTTTGTGCCCTTGTTCCCTGACATCACTGAGCTAGATTCTAGCTGCTGGGATTGGGGCTGTGGGGAGAAGGGGCAAGTGTGTGTAAGCCTGGGTTCTGTGGGCCATGCTCTTACTCTCTGCTATCACTCAGCTGGGGTGCAGCTGCTGGGTTTAGGCTTTTTGGGGAGAAGGGGCAAGTGTGTGTAAGCCTGGCTTCTGTGGTTTGTGCCCTTGTTCCCTGCCATCACTGAGATAGATTCTAGCTGCTGGGCTTGGGGTTTTGGGGAGAAGGGGCAAGCATGTGTAACCCTGGGTTCTGTGGGCTGTGCTCTTGCTCCCTGCCATATCTCCCCGCTGGGGCGCACGTGCTGGCTTTGGCCTTTTTGGGGAGAAGGGGCAAGTGTGTGTAAGCCTGGCTTCTGTGGGCCATGCTCTTACTCTCTGCTATCACTCAGCTGGGGTGCAGTTTCTGGGTTTGGCCTTCTGGGGGAGAAGGGGGATGTGAGTGTAAGCCTGTCTTCTGTGGTTTGTGCCCCTGTTCCCTGATATCACTGAGATAGATTCTAGCTGCTGGGCTTGGGCTTTTTGGGCAGAAGGGGCAAGCCAGTGTAAGCTTGGGTTCTGTGGCCTGTGCTCTTGCTCCCTGCCATATCTCCCCGCTGGGGTGCACGTGCTGGCTTTGGCCTTTTTGGGGAGAAGGGGCAAGTGTGTGTAAGCCTGGCTTCTGTGGGCCATGCTCTTACTCCCTGCTATCAGTCAGCTGGGGTGCAGCTGCTGGGTTTGGGCTTTTTGGGGAGAAGGGGCAAGTGTGTGTAAGCCTGGCTTCTGTGGTTTGTGCCCCTGTTCCCTGCCATCACTGAGCTAGATTCTAGCTGCTGGGATTGGGGCTGTGGGGAGAAGGGGCAAGTGTGTTTAAGCCTGGCTTCTGTGGGCCATGCTCTTACTCCCTGCTATCACTCAGCTGGGGTGAAGCTGCTGGGTTTGGGCTTTTTGGGGAGAAGGGGGATGTGAGTGTAAGCCTGTCTTCTGTGGTTTGTGCCCTTGTTCCCTGACATCACTGAGATAGATTCTAGCTGCTGGGCTTGGGGTTTTGGGGAGAAGGGGCAAGCGTGTGTAACCGTGGGTTCTGTGGGCTGTGCTTTTGCTCCCTGCCATATCTCCCCACTGGGGTGTATGTGCTGGCTTTGGCCTTTTTGGGGAGAAGGGGCAAGTGTGTGTAAGCCTGGCTTCTGTGGGCCATGCTCTTACTCTCTGCTATCACTCAGCTGGGGTGCAGCTTCTGGGTTTGGCCTTCTGGGGGAGAAGGGGGATGTGAGTGTAAGCCTGTCTTCTGTGGTTTGTGCCCTTGTTCCCTGACATCACTGAGATAGATTCTAGCTGCTGGGCTTGGGCTTTTTGGGCAGAAGGGGCAAGCCAGTGTAAGCCTGGGTTCTTTGGGCTGTGCTCTTGCTCCCTGCCATATCTCCCCGCTGGGGTGCACGTGCTGGCTTTGGCCTTTTTGGGGAGAAGGGGCAAGTGTGTGTAAGCCTGGCTTCTGTGGGCCATGCTCTTACTCTCTGCTATCACTCAGCTGGGGTGCAGCTGCTGGGTTTGGGCTTTTTGGGGAGAAGGGGCAAGTGTGTGTAAGCCTGGCTTCTGTGGTTTGTGCCCCTGTTCCCTGCCATCAGTGAGAGAGATTCTAGCTGCTGGGCTTGGGGTTGAGGGGAGAAGGGGTAAGCCAGTGTAAGCCTGGGTTCTTTGGGCTGTGCTCTTGCTCCCTGCCATATCTCCCCGCTGGGGTGCACGTGCTGGCTTTGGCCTTTTTGGGGAGAAGGGGCAAGTGTGTGTAAGCGTGGATTCTATGGTTTGTGCCCTTGCTCCTTGTCATCAATGAGATAGATTGTAGGTGCTGTGCTTGGGTTTTTTGGGGAGAAGGGGCAAGTGTGTGTAAGCCTGGGTTCTGTGGGCCATGCTCTTACTCACTGCTATCACTCAGCTGGGGTGCAGCTGCTGGGTTTAGGCTTTTTGGGGAGAAGGGGCAAGTGTGTGTAAGCCTGTCTTCTGTGGTTTGTGCCCTTGTTCCCTGCCATCAGTGAGATAGATTCTAGCTGCTGGGCTTGGGGTTTTGGGGAGAAGGGGCAAGCATGTGTAACACTGGGTTCTGTGGGCTGTGCTCTTGCTCCCTGCCATATCTCCCCGCTGGGGCGCACGTGCTGGCTTTGGCCTTTTTGGGGAGAAGGGGCAAGTGTGTGTAAGCCTGGCTTCTGTGGGCCATGCTCTTACTCTCTGCTATCACTCAGCTGGGGTGCAGCTTCTGGGTTTGGCCTTCTGGGGGAGAAGGGGGATGTGAGTGTAAGCCTGTCTTCTGTGGTTTGTGCCCTTGTTCCCTGACATCACTGAGATAGATTCTAGCTGCTGGGCTTGGGCTTTTTGGGCAGAAGGGGCAAGCCAGTGTAAGCCTGGGTTCTGTGGCATGTGCTCTTGCTCCCTGCCATATCTCCCCGCTGGGGTGCACGTGCTGGCTTTGGCCTTTTTGGGGAGAAGGGGCAAGTGTGTGTAAGCCTGGCTTCTGTGGGCCATGCTCTTACTCTCTGCTATCAGTCAGCTGGGGTGCAGCTGCTGGGTTTGGGCTTTTTGGGGAGAAGGGGCAAGTGTGTGTAAGCCTGGCTTCTGTGGTTTGTGCCCCTGTTCCCTGCCATCAGTGAGAGAGATTCTAGCTGCTGGGCTTGGGGTTGAGGGGAAAAGGGGTAAGCCAGTGTAAGCCTGGGTTCTTTGGGCTGTGCTCTTGCTCCCTGCCATATCTCCCCGCTGGGGTGCACGTGCTGGCTTTGGCCTTTTTGGGGAGAAGGGGCAAGTGTGTGTAAGCCTGGATTCTATGGTTTGTGCCCTTGCTCCTTGTCATCAATGAGATAGATTCTAGGTGCTGGGCTTGGGTTTTTTGGGGAGAAGGGGCAAGTGTGTGTAAGCCTGGCTTCTGTGGGCCATGCTCTTACTCTCTGCTATCAGTCAGCTGGGGTGCAGCTGCTGGGTTTGGCCTTCTTGGGGAGAAGGGGGATGTGAGTGTAAGCCTGTCTTCTGTGGTTTGTGCCCTTGTTCCCTGCCATCACTGAGATAAGATTCTAGCTGCTGGGCTTGGGGTTTTGGGGAGAAGGAGCAAGCGTGTGTAAGCCTGGGTTCTTTGGGCTGTGCTCTTGCTCCCTGCCATATCTCCCCGCTGGGGCGCACGTGCTGGGTTTGGGCTTTTTGGGGAGAAGGGGCAAGTGTGTGTAAGCCTGGCTTCTGTGGGCCATGCTCTTACTCTCTGCTATCACTCAGCTTGGGTGCAGCTGCTGGGTTTGGGCTTTTTGGGGAGAAGGGGCAAGTGTGTGTAAGCCTGTCTTCTGTGGTTTGTGCCCCTGTTCCCTGCCATCACAGAGAGATTCTAGCTGCTGGGCTTGGGCTTTATGGGTAGAAGGGGCAAGTGTGTGTAAGCCTGGCTTCTGTGGGCCATGCTCTTACTCTCTGCTATCACTCAGCTGGGGTGAAGCTGCTGGGTTTGGGGTTTTTGGGGAGAAGGGGGATGTGAGTGTAAGTTTGTCTTCTGTGGTTTCTGCCCTTGTTCCCTGCCATCACTGAGATAGATTCTAGCTGCTGGGCTTGGGGTTTTGGGGAGAAGGAGCAAGCGTGTGTAAGCCTGGGTTCTTTGGGCTGTGCTCTTGCTCCCTGCCATATCTCCCCGCTGGGGTGCACGTGCTGGCTTTGGCCTTTTTGGGGAGAAGGGGCAAGTGTGTGTAAGCCTGGCTTCTGTGGGCCATGCTCTTACTCTCTGCTATCACTCAGCTGGGGTGCAGCTTCTGGGTTTGGCCTTCTTGCGGAGAAGGGGGATGTGAGTGTAAGCCTTTCTCCTGTGGTTTGTGCCCTTGTTCCCTGCCATCACTGAGATAGATTCTAGCTGCTGGGATTGGGGCTGTGGGGAGAAGGGGCAAGTGTGTGTAAGCCTGGCTTCTGTGGGCCATGCTCTTAGTCTCTGCTATCACTCAGCTGGGGTGCACGTGCTGGCTTTGGGCTTTTTGGGGAGAAGGGGCAAGTGTGTGTAAGCCTGTCTTCTGTGGTTTGTGCCCTTGTTCCCTGCCATCACTGAGACAGATTCTAGCTGCTGGGCTTGGGGTTGTGGGGAAAGGGGCAAGCGAGTGTAAGCCTGTCTTCTGTGGTCTGTGCCCTTGTTCCCTGCCATTACTGAAACAGATTGTAGCTGCTGGGCTTGGGCTTTTTGGGGCGAGGGGTCAAGCGTGTGTAAGGTTGGCTTTTGTGGGCTCTGCTCTTGCTCCCTGCTGTCCCTCAGCTTGGGTGCAGCTGCTGGGTTTGCCCTTTTTGGGGAGAAGGGTCAAGTGTGTGTATGGCTGGATTCTGTGCGTTCTGCTGTTGCTACCTGGCAACAGTCAGCTGGGGTGCACGTGCTGGGTTTGGCCTTTTTGGGGAGAAGGGGCCAGTGTGCCTAAGCTGGACTTCTCTGGGCTCTGCTCTTGCTCTGTGCCATCACTCAGAAGGATTCTAGGTACTGGGTTTGGCCTTTTTGGGGAGAAGGGGGATGTGACTCTAAGGCTGGGTTCTGCGGGCTGTTGTCTTGCTCCCTGCCATCATTCAGTTGTTGTCCAGCTGCTGGGTTTGGTGTTTTTGGGGAGAAAGGTGAATGCATGTGTTCGCCTGGCTTTTGTGGCCTGTGGTCTTGCTCCCTGCTATTAGTCATCCAGAGTGCTGTTGCTGTGTTTGGCCCTTTTGGAGAGAAGGGGGAAGTGTGTGTAAGCCTGGCTTCTGTGGGCTGTGGCCTTGCTAACTGTTTTAGTCAGCTTGAGTGTAGGTGGTGGCTTTGTTCTTAGTGCATGTATTCCTTTCTTTTATCCTGATATGCCTCATTAGTGGTTTTCCCTTTATGTCATGTTAGCAGTTGGACTTTCAGTGTGAACTGTGACTTGGGTATCTTTACTGAGCCTTTTTTTGTTGTAGCTTTTATACGTGGTTTTTGTTTTCATTAATAAAAGTCATGTGAGTGAGCCATTAACTACCTGAGTATATCGCTGTTTTGTGCTACAGTGTGTGGCTACTTTTGTTTGTTATTTGTCCTGCGTGTAGTAGTATACATGGGCCTTGGCTGGGCTGGTAGTTTTATTCCTGAGTCTGTCCTTTTGTCCTTGGGGTTGCTTTGCAGGTCTGCTGTATTGTCTTCCCTCTCTGCATGTTGCTTAAAGCACTGTCAGTGACTTCTATACCTTCAGGGACTCAAGTACTTTTGCTTTTAGCACCTAGATGGAGCCTATGTGGCTTCAGCGGGCCACGTGCTGTGGATGTTGTCCTCTCATCTAATGGTGTAAAGTTCTGCTTAGGCCACTTGCCCTTGAGTGCCTTGTTGGTCACGTGGGCTGTGTTGCTCCTTTAATAGTTTGCGTCTGCTGCTCAGTGTACTGTGTGAAAGACTATCTGTGCTCCTGCCTTATTGACTACTTGACCCTGTGCCCTGAAGTCCATTTTAGTTGCTGCACTACTCTTCTTTTTTATCTTATTCTTCCTAGCCTGGAGTATGCACCCTGGGCAGTAATAGGAGGGCTCAGTCTGCCTGTGGTGTCCTGTTGTGATATGTCATATCTGGGCTCTGGGGAGGTGCTCGGCTGTCTCTCTGGGATGGCTGTGATTGACCTGCGGGGCCCTCTTTTACCCTTGGAAGTCACTTCCCTCTTCCGAATGCCTTTGTTTTATTTTTCGTGCTAGCTGTAACGGTGTGTTTGAGCGGTGAAGTGGCATCGGAAGGCTCACCGGCAAGATTAATTTCTTACTTGCCTTCTTGGTGATCCTAGCCATCAAGGACCTTATATTTGTTCCGATCTGGCACGTGTGTTGGGTGGGATGTGGGTTCCGAGCAGTTTTTCTTACCTCCCCGAGCAGCACCTCGTTTCCCGTTCCATTTGCGTGCCGCGCGTCCTCCTATCGTCCGACGGTAGGAGGCACAGGAGTCTTCTGGGTCTCGGCTGCCTTCTGTCTGCACTCGGCGGTTGAACCTCCACTGGTGTCTTTCTGGCCAGAAGGCCCCTGTGGTATTCATGGGGATATATTAATTACTGTTTCTATTGCATCAGCTTCATGTCTATTTATTGCCATTTCTCCACATTGAAGGTTTTCTCTGAAGTAATTTGGTCTCAGAAGCAAGAGCCATTTAGTGCGGCTCCTACTCGACCCTGCCTTTTTACAGCACATGTATTTTTTGGCTCCCGTTTTTTCGCTTCTCGTTGTCATCTGCAGTTTGCCCCTTATCGTGTGGTTCTTGTGGGTGGGTATTGTCAGTAGTTGACATATCGGTAGCTGGGGTCTCGTTATTCCCAGTAAAACTGTAAACATTTTCAAGTAGTTGTATTTATTTTTTCAGCACTGTATCTAGATTCAGTTAACAACAGCAGTCAAGGCATCAGTTCATGTTACATGCCTATGTCTTTATAAGAGCAGTAGTTTTGTGTAAGAGTACAAACCACACCTGTCACGCCCATTTTAGTATTTGTGCCAAGCTGCCATTAAAATACAGCTTTATCATCCCAGTTCTATTTGTTCTTTCAGCACTGTATCTAGATTCATTCAGTAACAGAAGTCTAAGCATTAGTTATTGGTACACACCTATATCTTTATACCACTTCTCCTTCCGTCTAAGAGTACAACCCACGCATGTGACGTCCATCTTAACATTTGTGCAAAAGTTACCG